>LR994595.1:3379-2403379 GCA_905187575.2 Celastrina argiolus
GATTTTTGCCAAAAATCGGATTAATGGCACATAACAATGCTTTTTGCATTAGATACACATTGCTTTAGACAAATCAGAGTATTTTAGCGTAAATTCAAGAGTGAAAACTGTATATTTCGGTTACTTGAGTTTTAAAAAAAGTAACAAAATTTGAAATCGTATTTTTGGCTAAATCGGATTTACGGCGTATAACCATGCTTTTCGCATTAGATACACATTGCTCAAGATAAATCAGAGTATTTTAGCGTAAACTCATTCGTGAAAACTGTCCATTTCGGTTACTTGAAATTTAAAAAAGTAATAAAATTTGAAATCGGATTTATGACAAAATCGGATTTCTAGCACATAACAATGCTTTTTGCTTTAGATACACATTGCTTAAGACGAATCAGAGTATTTTAGCGTAAATTCAATATTGAAAACTGTCCATTTCGGTTTCTTGAGTTTTTGAAAAGTAACAAAATTTGAAATCGGATTTATGGCACATAACAATGCTTTTTGCATTAGATACACATTGCTTAAGACAAATCAGAGTATTTTAGTGTAAATTCATTCGTGAAAACTGTCCATTTCGGTTACTTGAGTTTTTGAAAAGTTACAAAATTTGAAATCGGATTTTTGCCAAAAATCGGATTTATGAGACATAACAATGCTTTTTACATTAGATACACATTGCTCAAGACGAATCAGAGTATTTTAGTGTAAATTCAATAGTGAAAACTGTATATTTCGGTTACTTGAGTTTTTTAAAAGTAACAAAATTTGAAATCGGAGGTATGAAAAAATCGGATTACCAGCACATAAAAATGCTTTTTGCATTAGATACACATTGCTGAAGACAAAGCAGAGTATTTTAGGGTAAATTCAATAGTGAAAACTGTCCATTTCGGTTATTTGTGTTTTTAAAAAGTAACAAATTTGAAATCAGATTTATGGCACATAACAATGCTTTTTGCATTAGATACACATTGCTCAAGACAAATCAGAGTATTATATCGTAAACTCAATTGTGAAAACTGTCCATTTCGGTTACTTGAGTTTTAAAAAAGTAACAAAATTTGAAATCGTATTTTTGGCTAAATCGGATTTACGGCGTATAACCATGCTTTTCGCATTAGATACACATTGCTCAAGATAAATCAGAGTATTTTAGGGTAAACTCATTCGTGAAAACTGTCCATTTCGGTTACTTGAGTTTTTGAAAAGTAACAAAATTTGAAATCGGATTTTTGCCAAAAATCGGATTAATGGCACATAACAATGCTTTTTGCATTAGATACACATTGCTTTAGACAAATCAGAGTATTTTAGCGTAAATTCAAGAGTGAAAACTGTATATTTCGGTTACTTGAGATTTTAAAAAGTAACAAAATTTGAAATCAGATTTTTGGCAAAATCGGATTTATGGCACAAAACAATGCTTTTTGCATTAAATACACATTGCTCAAGACAAATCAGAGTGTTTTAGCGTAAACTCAATTGCGAAAACTGTATATTTCGGTTACTTGAGATTTTAAAAAGTAACAAAATTTGAAATCGGATTTTGGGAAAAAATCGGATTTATGAGACATAACAATGCTTTTTACATTAGATACTCATTGCTTAAGACGAATTAGAGTATTTTAGCGTAAATTCATTCGTGAAAACTGTCCATTTCGGATACTTGAGTTTTTAAAAAGTAACAAAATATGAAATCGGATTTTTGCCAAAAATCGGATTTATGGCACATAACAATGCTTTTTGCGTTACATACACATTGCTTTAGACAAATCAGAGTATTTTAGCGTAAATTCAATAGTGAAAACTGTATATTTCGGTTACTTGAGTTTTTTAAAAGTAACAAAATTTGAAATCGCATTTTGGCAAAAATCGGATTTATGGCACAAAACAATGCTTTTTGCATTAGATACACATTTTTCAAGACAAATCAGAGTATTTTAGCGTAAACTCAATTGCGAAAACTGTATATTTCGGTTACTTGAGATTTTAAAAAGTAACAAAATTTTAAATCGGATTTTGGGAAAAAATCGGATTTATGAGACATAACAATGCTTTTTACATTAGATACACATTGCTCAAGACGAATCAGAGTATTTTAGACAGTAAAAACTGTCCATTTCGGTTACTTGAGTTTTTAAAAAGTAACAAAATTTGAAATCGAATTTTTGGCAAAAATCGGATTAATGGCACATAACAATGCTTTTTGCATTAGATACACATTTTTCAAGACAAATCAGAGTATTTTAGCGTAAATTCAATAGTGAAAACTGTATATTTCGGTTACTTGAGTTTTTTAAAAGTAACAAAATTTTAAATCGGATTTTGGGCAAAAATCGGATTTATGAGACATAACAATGCTTTTTACATTAGATACACATTGCTCAAGACGAATCAGAGTATTTTAGTGTAAATTCAATAGTGAAAACTGTATATTTCGGTTACTTGAGTTTTTTAAAAGTAACAAAATTTGAAATCGGAGGTATGAAAAAATCGGATTACCAGCACATAAAAATGCTTTTTGCATTAGATACACATTGCTGAAGACAAAGCAGAGTATTTTAGGGTAAATTCAATAGTGAAAACTGTCCATTTCGGTTATTTGTGTTTTTAAAAAGTAACAAAATTTGAAATCAGATTTATGGCACATAACAATGCTTTTTGCATTAGATACACATTGCTCAAGACAAATCAGAGTATTATATCGTAAACTCAATTGTGAAAACTGTCCATTTCGGTTACTTGAGTTTTAAAAAAGTAACAAAATTTGAAATCGTATTTTTGGCTAAATCGGATTTACGGCGTATAACCATGCTTTTCGCATTAGATACACATTGCTCAAGATAAATCAGAGTATTTTAGCGTAAACTCATTCGTGAAAACTGTCCATTTCGGTTACTTGAAATTTAAAAAAGTAATAAAATTTGAAATCGGATTTATGACAAAATCGGATTTCTAGCACATAACAATGCTTTTTGCTTTAGATACACATTGCTTAAGACGAATCAGAGTATTTTAGCGTAAATTCAATATTGAAAACTGTCCATTTCGGTTTCTTGAGTTTTTGAAAAGTAACAAAATTTGAAATCGGATTTATGGCACATAACAATGCTTTTTGCATTAGATACACATTGCTTAAGACAAATCAGACTATTTTAGTGTAAATTCATTCGTGAAAACTGTCCATTTCGGTTACTTGAGTTTTTGAAAAGTTACAAAATTTGAAATCGGATTTTTGCCAAAAATCGGATTTATGGCACATACCAATGCTTATTGCATTAGATACACATTTCTGAAGATAAAGCAGAGTATTTTAGGGTAAATTCAATAGTGAAAACTGTCGATTTCGGTTATTTGTGTTTTTAAAAAGTAACAAAATTTGAAATTAGATTTATGGCACATAACAATGCTTTTTGCATTAGATACACATTGCTCAAGACAAATCAGAGTATTATATCGTAAACTCAATTGTGAAAATTGCATTAGATACACATTGCTTAAGACAAATCAGAGTATTTTAGTGTAAATTCATTCGTGAAAACTTTCCATTTCGGTTACTTGAGTTTTTGAAAAGTTACAAAATTTGAAATCGGATTTTTGCCAAAAATCGGATTTATGGCACATACACATTGCTGAAGACAAAGCAGAGTATTTTAGGGTAAATTCAATAGTGAAAACTGTCCATTTCGGTTATTTGTGTTTTTAAAAAGTAACAAAATTTGAAATTAGATTTATGGCACATAACAATGCTTTTTGCATTAGATACACATTGCTCAAGACAAATCAGAGTATTATATCGTAAACTCAATTGTGAAAACTGTCCATTTCGGTTACTTGAGTTTTAAAAAAGTAACAAAATTTGAAATCGGATTTTTGGCTTAATCGGATTTACGGCGTATAACCATGCTTTTCGCATTAGATACACATTGCTCAAGACAAATCAGAGTATTTTAGCGTAAACTCATTCGTGAAAACTGTCCATTTCGGTTTCTTGAGTTTTAAAAAAGTAACAAAATTTGAAATAGGATTTTTGGCTAAATCGGATTTACGGCGTATAACCATGCTTTTCGCATTAGATACACATTGCTCAAGACAAATCAGAGTATTTCAGCGTAAACTCATTCGTGAAAACTGTCCATTTCGGTTTCTTGAGTTTTTGAAAAGTAACAAAATTTGAAATTGGATTTTTGGCAAAAATCGGATTTATGGCACATTACAATGCTTTTTGCATTAGATACACATTGCTATAGACAAACCAGAGTATTTTAGCGTAAATTCAATATTGAAAACTGTCCATTTTGGTTACTTGAGTTTTTAAAAAGTAACAAAATTTGAAATCGGATTTATGGCACATAACAATGCTTTTTGCATTAGATTCACATTGCTTAAGACAAATCAGAGTATTTTAGTGTAAATTCATTCGTGAAAACTTTCCATTTCGGTTACTTGAGTTTTTGAAAAGTTACAAAATTTGAAATCGGATTTTTGCCAAAAATCGGATTTATGGCACATACCAATGCTTATTGCATTAGATACACATTGCTGAAGACAAAGCAGAGTATTTTAGGGTAAATTCAATAGTGAAAACTGTCCATTTCGGTTATTTGTGTTTTTAAAAAGTAACAAAATTTGAAATTAGATTTATGGCACATAACAATGCTTTTTGCATTAGATACACATTGCTCAAGACAAATCAGAGTATAATATCGTAAACTCAATTGTGAAAACTGTCCATTTCGGCTACTTGAGTTTTAAAAAAGTAACAAAATTTGAAATCGGATTTTTGGCTAAATCGGATTTACGGCGTATAACCATGCTTTTCGCATTAGATACACATTGCTCAAGACAAATCAGAGTATTTTAGCGTAAACTCATTCGTGAAAACTGTCCATTTCGGTTTCTTGAGTTTTAAAAAAGTAACAAAATTTGAAATAGGATTTTTGGCTAAATCGGATTTACGGCGTATAACCATGCTTTTCGCATTGGATACACATTGCTTAAGACAAATCAGAGTATTTTAGTGTAAATTCAATATTGAAAACTGTCCATTTCGGTTACTTGAGTTTATAAAAAGTAACAAAATTTGAAATCGGATTTATGGCACATAACAATGCTTTTTGCATTAGATACACATTGCTTAAGACAAATCAGAGTATTTTAGTGTAAATTCATTCGTGAAAACTGTCCATTTCGGTTACTTGAGTTTTCGAAAAGTTACAAAATTTGAAATCGGATTTTTGCCAAAAATCGGATTTATGGCACATACCAATGCTTATTGCATTAGATACACATTTCTGAAGATAAAGCAGAGTATTTTAGGGTAAATTCAATAGTGAAAACTGTCGATTTCGGTTATTTGTGTTTTAAAAAAGTAACAAAATTTGAAATTAGATTTATGGCACATAACAATGCTTTTTGCATTAGATACACATTGCTCAAGACAAATCAGAGTATTATATCGTAAACTCAATTGTGAAAACTGTCCATTTCGGTTACTTGAGTTTTTAAAAAGTAACAAAATTTGAAATCGGATTTTTGGCTAAATCGGATTTACGGCGTATAACCATGCTTTTCGCATTAGATACACATTGCTCAAGACAAATCAGAGTATTTTAGCGTAAACTCATTCGTGAAAACTGTCCATTTCGGTTTCTTGAGTTTTAAAAAAGTAACAAAATTTGAAATCGGATTTTTGGCTAAATCGGATTTACGGCGTATAACCATGCTTTTCGCATTAGATACACATTGCTCAAGACAAATCAGAGTATTTCAGCGTAAACTCATTCGTGAAAACTGTCCATTTCGGTTTCTTGAGTTTTTGAAAAGTAACAAAATTTGAAATCAGATTTATGGCACATAACAATGCTTTTTGCTTTAGATACACATTGCTATAGACAAACCAGAGTATTTTAGCGTGAATTCAATATTGAAAACTGTCCATTTCGGTTACTTGAGTTTTTAAAAAGTAACAAAATTCGAAATCGGATTTATGGCAAAAATCGGATTTATGGCACAAAACAATGCTTTTTGCATTAGATACACATTGCTCAAGACAAATCAGAGTATTTTAGCGTAAACTCAATTGCGAAAACTGTTTATTTCGGTTACTTGAGATTTTAAAAAGTAACAAAAGTTGAAATCGGATTTTGGGCAAAAATCGGATTTATGAGACATAACAATGCTTTTTACATTAGATACACATTGCTCAAGACGAATCAGAGTATTTTAGTGTAAATTCAATAGTGAAAACTGTATATTTCGATTACTTGAGTTTTTTAAATGTAACAAAATTTGAAATCGAATTTTTGCCAAAAATCGGATTTATGGCACATAACAATGCTTTTTACATTAGATACACATTGCTCAAGACGAATCAGAGTATTTTAGACAGTAAAAACTGTCCATTTCGGTTACATGATTTTTTTAAAAGTCAAGTAACAGAAAAGTTGTGTAAGTTTGTACTTTTTGCATTAGATACACATTGCTCAAGACAAATCAGAGTTTTTTAGCGTAAATTCAATATTGAAAACTGTCCATTTCGGTTACTTGAGTTTTTGAAAAGTAACAAAATTTGAAATCGGATTTTTGCCAAAAATCGGATTAATGGCACATAACAATGCTTTTTGCATTAGATACACATTGCTTTAGACAAATCAGAGTATTTTAGCGTAAATTCAAGAGTGAAAACTGTATATTTCGGTTACTTGAGATTTTAAAAAGTAACAAAATTTGAAATCAGATTTTTGGCAAAAATCGGATTTATGGCACAAAACAATGCTTTTTGCATTAAATACACATTGCTCAAGACAAATCAGAGTGTTTTAGCGTAAACTCAATTGCGAAAGCTGTATATTTCGGTTACTTGAGATTTTAAAAAGTAACAAAATTTGAAATCGGATTTTGGGAAAAAATCGGATTTATGAGACATAACAATGCTTTTTACATTAGATACTCATTGCTCAAGACGAATCAGAGTATTTTAGCGTAAATTCATTCGTGAAAACTGTCCATTTCGGATACTTGAGTTTTTAAAAAGTAACAAAATATGAAATCGGATTTTTGCCAAAAATCGGATGTATGGCACATAACAATGCTTTTTGCGTTACATACACATTTCTTTAGACAAATCAGAGTATTTTAGCGTAAATTCAATAGTGAAAACTGTATATTTCGGTTACTTGAGTTTTTTAAAAGTAACAAAATTTGAAATCGCATTTTTGGCAAAAATCGGATTTATGGCACAAAACAATGCTTTTTGCATTAGATACACATTTTTCAAGACAAATCAGAGTATTTTAGCGTAAACTCAATTGCGAAAACTGTATATTTCGGTTACTTGAGATTTTAAAAAGTAACAAAATTTGAAATCGGATTTTGGGAAAAAATCGGATTTATGAGACATAACAATGCTTTTTACATTAGATACACATTGCTCAAGACGAATCAGAGTATTTTAGACAGTAAAAACTGTCCATTTCGGTTACTTGAGTTTTTAAAAAGTAACAAAATTTGAAATCGAATTTTTGGCAAAAATCGGATTAATGGCACATAACAATGCTTTTTGCATTAGATACACATTGCTTAAGACAAATCATAGTATTTTAGCGTAAATTCATTCGTGAAAACTGTCCATTTCGGTTACTTGAGTTTTTTAAAAGTAACAAAATTGGAAATCGAATTTTTGGCAAAAATCGGATTTATGGCACATAATGCTTTTTACGTTACATACACATTGCTTTAGACAAATCAGAGTATTTTAGCGTAAATTCAATAGTGAAAACGGTATATTTCGGTTACTTGAGTTTTTTTAAAAGTAACAAAATTTTAAATCGGATTTTGGGCAAAAATCGGATTTATGAGACATAACAATGCTTTTTACATTAGATACACATTGCTCAAGACGAATCAGAGTATTTTAGTGTAAATTCAATAGTGAAAACTGTATATTTCGGTTACTTGAGTTTTTTAAAAGTAACAAAATTTGAAATCGGAGGTATGAAAAAATCGGATTACCAGCACATAAAAATGATTTTTGCATTAGATACACATTGCTGAAGACAAAGCAGAGTATTTTAGGGTAAATTCAATAGTGAAAACTGTCCATTTCGGTTATTTGTGTTTTTAAAAAGTAACAAAATTTGAAATCAGATTTATGGCACATAACAATGCTTTTTGCATTAGATACACATTGCTCAAGACAAATCAGATTATTATATCGTAAACTCAATTGTGAAAACTGTCCATTTCGGTTACTTGAGTTTTAAAAAAGTAACAAAATTTGAAATCGTATTTTTGGCTAAATCGGATTTACGGCGTATAACCATGCTTTTCGCATTAGATACACATTGCTCAAGATAAATCAGAGTATTTTAGCGTAAACTCATTCGTGAAAACTGTCCATTTCGGTTACTTGAAATTTAAAAAAGTAATAAAATTTGAAATCGGATTTATGACAAAATCGGATTTCTAGCACATAACAATGCTTTTTGCTTTAGATACACATTGCTTAAGACGAATCAGAGTATTTTAGCGTAAATTCAATATTGAAAACTGTCCATTTCGGTTTCTTGAGTTTTTGAAAAGTAACAAAATTTGAAATCGGATTTATGGCACATAACAATGCTTTTTGCATTAGATACACATTGCTTAAGACAAATCAGGGTATTTTAGTGTAAATTCATTCGTGAAAACTGTCCATTTCGGTTACTTGAGTTTTTGAAAAGTTACAAAATTTGAAATCGGATTTTTGCCAAAAATCGGATTTATGAGACATAACAATGCTTTTTACATTAGATACACATTGCTCAAGACGAATCAGAGTATTTTAGTGTAAATTCAATAGTGAAAACTGTATATTTCGGTTACTTGAGTTTTTTAAAAGTAACAAAATTTGAAATCGGAGGTATGAAAAAATCGGATTACCAGCACATAAAAATGCTTTTTGCATTAGATACACATTGCTGAAGACAAAGCAGAGTATTTTAGGGTAAATTCAATAGTGAAAACTGTCCATTTCGGTTATTTGTGTTTTTAAAAAGTAACAAAATTTGAAATCAGATTTATGGCACATAACAATGCTTTTTGCATTAGATACACATTGCTCAAGACAAATCAGAGTATTATATCGTAAACTCAATTGTGAAAACTGTCCATTTCGGTTACTTGAGTTTTAAAAAAGTAACAAAATTTGAAATCGTATTTTTGGCTAAATCGGATTTACGGCGTATAACCATGCTTTTCGCATTAGATACACATTGCTCAAGATAAATCAGAGTATTTTAGGGTAAACTCATTCGTGAAAACTGTCCATTTCGGTTACTTGAAATTTAAAAAAGTAATAAAATTTGAAATCGGATTTATGACAAAATCGGATTTCTAGCACATAACAATGCATTTTGCTTTAGATACACATTGCTTAAGACGAATCAGAGTATTTTAGTGTAAATTCATTCGTGAAAACTGTCCATTTCGGTTACTTGAGTTTTTGAAAAGTAACAAAATTTGAAATCGGATTTATGGCACATAACAATGCTTTTTGCATTAGATACACATTGCTTAAGACAAATCAGAGTATTTTAGTGTAAATTCATTCGTGAAAACTGTCCATTTCGGTTACTTGAGTTTTTGAAAAGTAACAAAATTTGAAATCGGATTTTTGCCAAAAATCGGATTAATGGCACATAACAATGCTTTTTGCATTAGATACACATTGCTTTAGACAAATCAGAGTATTTTAGCGTAAATTCAAGAGTGAAAACTGTATATTTCGGTGACTTGAGATTTTAAAAAGTAACAAAATTTGAAATCAGATTTTTGGCAAAAATCGGATTTATGGCACAAAACAATGCTTTTTGCATTAAATACACATTGCTCATGACAAATCAGAGTGTTTTAGCGTAAACTCAATTGCGAAAACTGTATATTTCGGTTACTTGAGATTTTAAAAAGTAACAAAATTTGAAATCGGATTTTGGGAAAAAAATCGGATTTATGAGACATAACAATGCTTTTTACATTAGATACTCATTGCTCAAGACGAATCAGAGTATTTTAGCGTAAATTCATTCGTGAAAACTGTCCATTTCGGATACTTGAGTTTTTAAAAAGTAACAAAATATGAAATCGGATTTTTGCCAAAAATCGGATGTATGGCACATAACAATGCTTTTTGCGTTACATACACATTTCTTTAGACAAATCAGAGTATTTTAGCGTAAATTCAATAGTGAAAACTGTATATTTCGGTTACTTGAGTTTTTTAAAAGTAACAAAATTTGAAATCGCAATTTTGGCAAAAATCGGATTTATGGCACAAAACAATGCTTTTTGCATTAGATACACATTTTTCAAGACAAATCAGAGTATTTTAGCGTAAACTCAATTGCGAAAACTGTATATTTCGGTTACTTGAGATTTTAAAAAGTAACAAAATTTGAAATCGGATTTTGGGAAAAAATCGGATTTATGAGACATAACAATGCTTTTTACATTAGATACACATTGCTCAAGACGAATCAGAGTATTTTAGACAGTAAAAACTGTCCATTTCGGTTACTTGAGTTTTTAAAAAGTAACAAAATTTGAAATCGAATTTTTGGCAAAAATCGGATTAATGGCACATAACAATGCTTTTTGCATTAGATACACATTGCTTAAGACAAATCATAGTATTTTAGCGTAAATTCATTCGTGAAAACTGTCCATTTCGGTTACTTGAGTTTTTTAAAAGTAACAAAATTGGAAATCGAATTTTTGGCAAAAATCGGATTTATGGCACATAATGCTTTTTACGTTACATACACATTGCTTTAGACAAATCAGAGTATTTTAGCGTAAATTCAATAGTGAAAACTGTATATTTCGGTTACTTGAGTTTTTTTAAAAGTAACAAAATTTTAAATCGGATTTTGGGCAAAAATCGGATTTATGAGACATAACAATGCTTTTTACATTAGATACACATTGCTCAAGACGAATCAGAGTATTTTAGTGTAAATTCAATAGTGAAAACTGTATATTTCGGTTACTTGAGTTTTTTAAAAGTAACAAAATTTGAAATCGGAGGTATGAAAAAATCGGATTACCAGCACATAAAAATGCTTTTTGCATTAGATACACATTGCTGAAGACAAAGCAGAGTATTTTAGGGTAAATTCAATAGTGAAAACTGTCCATTTCGGTTATTTGTGTTTTTAAAAAGTAACAAAATTTGAAATCAGATTTATGGCACATAACAATGCTTTTTGCATTAGATACACATTGCTCAAGACAAATCAGAGTATTATATCGTAAACTCAATTGTGAAAACTGTCCATTTCGGTTACTTGAGTTTTAAAAAAGTAACAAAATTTGAAATCGTATTTTTGGCTAAATCGGATTTACGGCGTATAACCATGCTTTTCGCATTAGATACACATTGCTCAAGATAAATCAGAGTATTTTAGCGTAAACTCATTCGTGAAAACTGTCCATTTCGGTTACTTGAAATTTAAAAAAGTAATAAAATTTGAAATCGGATTTATGACAAAATCGGATTTCTAGCACATAACAATGCTTTTTGCTTTAGATACACATTGCTTAAGACGAATCAGAGTATTTTAGCGTAAATTCAATATTGAAAACTGTCCATTTCGGTTTCTTGAGTTTTTGAAAAGTAACAAAATTTGAAATCGGATTTATGGCACATAACAATGCTTTTTGCATTAGATACACATTGCTTAAGACAAATCAGAGTATTTTAGTGTAAATTCATTCGTGAAAACTGTCCATTTCGGTTACTTGAGATTTTAAAAAGTAACAAAATTTTAAATCGGATTTTGGGAAAAAATCGGATTTATGAGACATAACAATGCTTTTTGCATTAGATACACATTGCTTAAGACAAATCAGAGTATTTTAGTGTAAATTCATTCGTGAAAACTGTCCATTTCGGTTACTTGAGTTTTTGAAAAGTTACAAAATTTGAAATCGGATTTTTGCCAAAAATCGGATTTATGAGACATAACAATGCTTTTTACATTAGATACACATTGCTCAAGACGAATCAGAGTATTTTAGTGTAAATTCAATAGTGAAAACTGTATATTTCGGTTACTTGAGTTTTTTAAAAGTTACAAAATTTGAAATCGGATTTTTGCCAAAAATCGGATTTATGGCACATACCAATGCTTATTGCATTAGATACACATTGCTGAAGACAAAGCAGAGTATTTTAGGGTAAATTCAATAGTGAAAACTGTCCATTTCGGTTATTTGTGTTTTTAAAAAGTAACAAAATTTGAAATCAGATTTATGGCACATAACAATGCTTTTTGCATTAGATACACATTGCTCAAGACAAATCAGAGTATTATATCGTAAACTCAATTGTGAAAACTGTCCATTTCGGTTACTTGAGTTTTAAAAAAGTAACAAAATTTGAAATCGTATTTTTGGCTAAATCGGATTTACGGCGTATAACCATGCTTTTCGCATTAGATACACATTGCTCAAGATAAATCAGAGTATTTTAGGGTAAACTCATTCGTGAAAACTGTCCATTTCGGTTACTTGAAATTTAAAAAAGTAATAAAATTTGAAATCGGATTTATGACAAAATCGGATTTCTAGCACATAACAATGCTTTTTGCTTTAGATACACATTGCTTAAGACGAATCAGAGTATTTTAGTGTAAATTCATTCGTGAAAACTGTCCATTTCGGTTACTTGAGTTTTTGAAAAGTAACAAAATTTGAAATCGGATTTATGGCACATAACAATGCTTTTTGCATTAGATACACATTGCTTAAGACAAATCAGAGTATTTTAGTGTAAATTCATTCGTGAAAACTGTCCATTTCGGTTACTTGAGTTTTTGAAAAGTAACAAAATTTGAAATCGGATTTTTGCCAAAAATCGGATTAATGGCACATAACAATGCTTTTTGCATTAGATACACATTGCTTTAGACAAATCAGAGTATTTTAGCGTAAATTCAAGAGTGAAAACTGTATATTTCGGTTACTTGAGATTTTAAAAAGTAACAAAATTTGAAATCAGATTTTTGGCAAAAATCGGATTTATGGCACAAAACAATGCTTTTTGCATTAAATACACATTGCTCAAGACAAATCAGAGTGTTTTAGCGTAAACTCAATTGCGAAAACTGTATATTTCGGTTACTTGAGATTTTAAAAAGTAACAAAATTTGAAATCGGATTTTGGGAAAAAATCGGATTTATGAGACATAACAATGCTTTTTACATTAGATACTCATTGCTTAAGACGAATTAGAGTATTTTAGCGTAAATTCATTCGTGAAAACTGTCCATTTCGGATACTTGAGTTTTTAAAAAGTAACAAAATATGAAATCGGATTTTTGCCAAAAATCGGATTTATGGCACATAACAATGCTTTTTGCGTTACATACACATTGCTTTAGACAAATCAGAGTATTTTAGCGTAAATTCAATAGTGAAAACTGTATATTTCGGTTACTTGAGTTTTTTAAAAGTAACAAAATTTGAAATCGCATTTTTGGCAAAAATCGGATTTATGGCACAAAACAATGCTTTTTGCATTAGATACACATTTTTCAAGACAAATCAGAGTATTTTAGCGTAAACTCAATTGCGAAAACTGTATATTTCGGTTACTTGAGATTTTAAAAAGTAACAAAATTTTAAATCGGATTTTGGGAAAAAATCGGATTTATGAGACATAACAATGCTTTTTACATTAGATACACATTGCTCAAGACGAATCAGAGTATTTTAGACAGTAAAAACTGTCCATTTCGGTTACTTGAGTTTTTAAAAAGTAACAAAATTTGAAATCGAATTTTTGGCAAAAATCGGATTAATGGCACATAACAATGCTTTTTGCATTAGATACACATTTTTCAAGACAAATCAGAGTATTTTAGCGTAAATTCAATAGTGAAAACTGTATATTTCGGTTACTTGAGTTTTTTAAAAGTAACAAAATTTTAAATCGGATTTTGGGCAAAAATCGGATTTATGAGACATATCAATGCTTTTTACATTAGATACACATTGCTCAAGACGAATCAGAGTATTTTAGTGTAAATTCAATAGTGAAAACTGTATATTTCGGTTACTTGAGTTTTTTAAAAGTAACAAAATTTGAAATCGGAGGTATGAAAAAATCGGATTACCAGCACATAAAAATGCTTTTTGCATTAGATACACATTGCTGAAGACAAAGCAGAGTATTTTAGGGTAAATTCAATAGTGAAAACTGTCCATTTCGGTTATTTGTGTTTTTAAAAAGTAACAAAATTTGAAATCAGATTTATGGCACATAACAATGCTTTTTGCATTAGATACACATTGCTCAAGACAAATCAGAGTATTATATCGTAAACTCAATTGTGAAAACTGTCCATTTCGGTTACTTGAGTTTTAAAAAAGTAACAAAATTTGAAATCGTATTTTTGGCTAAATCGGATTTACGGCGTATAACCATGCTTTTCGCATTAGATACACATTGCTCAAGATAAATCAGAGTATTTTGGCGTAAACTCATTCGTGAAAACTGTCCATTTCGGTTACTTGAAATTTAAAAAAGTAATAAAATTTGAAATCGGATTTATGACAAAATCGGATTTCTAGCACATAACAATGCTTTTTGCTTTAGATACACATTGCTTAAGACGAATCAGAGTATTTTAGCGTAAATTCAATATTGAAAACTGTCCATTTCGGTTTCTTGAGTTTTTGAAAAGTAACAAAATTTGAAATCGGATTTATGGCACATAACAATGCTTTTTGCATTAGATACACATTGCTTAAGACAAATCAGAGTATTTTAGTGTAAATTCATTCGTGAAAACTGTCCATTTCGGTTACTTGAGTTTTTGAAAAGTTACAAAATTTGAAATCGGATTTTTGCCAAAAATCGGATTTATGGCACATACCAATGCTTATTGCATTAGATACACATTTCTGAAGATAAAGCAGAGTATTTTAGGGTAAATTCAATAGTGAAAACTGTCGATTTCGGTTATTTGTGTTTTTAAAAAGTAACAAAATTTGAAATTAGATTTATGGCACATAACAATGCTTTTTGCATTAGATACACATTGCTCAAGACAAATCAGAGTATTATATCGTAAACTCAATTGTGAAAATTGCATTAGATACACATTGCTTAAGACAAATCAGAGTATTTTAGTGTAAATTCATTCGTGAAAACTTTCCATTTCGGTTACTTGAGTTTTTGAAAAGTTACAAAATTTAAAATCGGATTTTTGCCAAAAATCGGATTTATGGCACATACCAATGCTTATTGCATTAGATACACATTGCTGAAGACAAAGCAGAGTATTTTAGGGTAAATTCAATAGTGAAAACTGTCCATTTCGGTTATTTGTGTTTTTAAAAAGTAACAAAATTTGAAATTAGATTTATGGCACATAACAATGCTTTTTGCATTAGATACACATTGCTCAAGACAAATCAGAGTATAATATCGTAAACTCAATTGTGAAAACTGTCCATTTCGGTTACTTGAGTTTTAAAAAAGTAACAAAATTTGAAATCGGATTTTTGGCTAAATCGGATTTACGGCGTATAACCATGCTTTTCGCATTAGATACACATTGCTCAAGACAAATCAGAGTATTTTAGCGTAAACTCATTCGTGAAAACTGTCCATTTCGGTTTCTTGAGTTTTAAAAAAGTAACAAAATTTGAAATAGGATTTTTGGCTAAATCGGATTTACGGCGTTTAACCATGCTTTTCGCATTGGATACACATTGCTCAAGACAAATCAGAGTATTTCAGCGTAAACTCATTCGTGAAAACTGTCCATTTCGGTTTCTTGAGTTTTTGAAATGTAACAAAATTTGAAATTGGATTTTTGGCAAAAATCAGATTTATGGCACATTACAATGCTTTTTGCATTAGATACACATTGCTATAGACAAACCAGAGTATTTTAGCGTAAATTCAATATTGAAAACTGTCCATTTCGGTTACTTGAGTTTTTAAAAAGTAACAAAATTTGAAATCGGATTTATGGCACATAACAATGCTTTTTGCATTAGATACACATTGCTTAAGACAAATCAGAGTATTTTAGTGTAAATTCATTCGTGAAAACTGTCCATTTCGGTTACTTGAGTTTTCGAAAAGTTACAAAATTTGAAATCGGATTTTTGCCAAAAATCGGATTTATGGCACATACCAATGCTTATTGCATTAGATACACATTTCTGAAGATAAAGCAGAGTATTTTAGGGTAAATTCAATAGTGAAAACTGTCGATTTCGGTTATTTGTGTTTTTAAAAAGTAACAAAATTTGAAATTAGATTTATGGCACATTACAATGCTTTTTGCATTAGATACACATTGCTCAAGACAAATCAGAGTATTATATCGTAAACTCAATTGTGAAAACTGTCCATTTCGGTTACTTGAGTTTTTAAAAGTAACAAAATTTGAAATCGGATTTTTGGCTAAATCGGATTTACGGCGTATAACCATGCTTTTCGCATTAGATACACATTGCTCAAGACAAATCAGAGTATTTTAGCGTAAACTCATTCGTGAAAACTGTCCATTTCGGTTTCTTGAGTTTTAAAAAAGTAACAAAATTTGAAATCGGATTTTTGGCTAAATCGGATTTACGGCGTATAACCATGCTTTTCGCATTAGATACACATTGCTCAAGACAAATCAGAGTATTTCAGCGTAAACTCATTCGTGAAAACTGTCCATTTCGGTTTCTTGAGTTTTTGAAAAGTAACAAAATTTGAAATCAGATTTATGGCACATAACAATGCTTTTTGCATTAGATACACATTGCTCAAGACAAATCAGAGTATTGTATCGTAAACTCATTTGTGAAAACTGTCCATTTCGGTTACTTGAGTTTTAAAAAAGTAACAAAATTTGAAATCATATTTTTGGCTAAATCGGATTTACGGCGTATAACCATGCTTTTCGCATTAGACACATATTGCTCAAGACAAATCAGAGTATTTTAGCGTAAACTCATTCGTGAAAACTGTCCATTTCGGTTACTTGAAATTTAAAAAAGTAATAAAATTTGAAATCGGATTTATGACAAAATCGGATTTCTAGCACATAACAATGCTTTTTGCTTTAGATACACATTGCTATAGACAAACCAGAGTATTTTAGCGTAAATTCAATATTGAAAACTGTCCATTTCGGTTACTTGAGTTTTTAAAAAGTAACAAAATTCGAAATCGGATTTATGGCAAAAATCGGATTTATGGCACAAAACAATGCTTTTTGCATTAGATACACATTGCTCAAGACAAATCAGAGTATTTTAGCGTAAACTCAATTACGAAAACTGTTTATTTCGGTTACTTGAGATTTTAAAAAGTAACAAAAGTTGAAATCGGATTTTGGGCAAAAATCGGATTTATGAGACATAACAATGCTTTTTACATTAGATACACATTGCTCAAGACGAATCAGAGTATTTTAGCGTAAATTCATACGTGAAAACTGTCCATTTCGGTTACTTGAAATTTAAAAAAGTAACAAAATTTGAAATCGGAGTTATGAAAAAATCGGATTACCAGCACATAAAAATGCTTTTTGAATTAGATACACATTGCTGAAGACAAAGCAGAGTATTTTAGGGTTAATTCGATAGTGAAAACTGTCCATTTCGGTTATTTGAGTTATTAAAAAGTAACAAAATTTGAAATCGGATTTTTGGCAAAAATTGTATTTATGGCACATAACAATGCTCTTTGCATTAGATACACATTGCTCAAGACAACTCAGAGTATTTTAGCGTAAATTCAATATTGAAAACTGTCCATTTCGGTTACTTGAGTTTTTAAAAAGTAAAAAAATTTGAAATCAGATTTTTGCCAAAAATCGGATTTATGGCACATAACAATGCTTTTTGCATTAGATACACATTGCTCAAGACAAATCAGAGTATTTTAGCGTAAATTCATTCGTGAAAACTGTCCATTTCGGTTACTTAAGTTTTTAAAAAGTAACAAAATTTGAAATCGGATTTTTGCCAAAAATCGGATTTATGGCACATAACAATGCTTTTTGCGTTACATACACATTGCTTTAGACAAATAAGAGTATTTTAGCGTAAATTCAATAGTGAAAACTGTATATTTCGGTTACTTGAGTTTTTTAAAAGTAACAAAATTTGAAATCGGATTTTTCGCAAAAATCGGATTTATGGCACAACACAATGCTTTTTGCATTAGATTCACATTGCTCAAGACAAATCAGAGTATTTTAGTGTAAATTCAATAGTGAAAACTGTATATTTCGATTACTTGAGTTTTTTAAATGTAACAAAATTTTAAATCGAATTTTTGCCAAAAATCGGATTTATGGCACATAACAATGCTTTTAACATTAGATACACATTGCTCAAGACGAATCAGAGTATTTTAGACAGTAAAAACTGTCCATTTCGGTTACTTGATTTTTTAAAAAGTCAAGTAACAGAAAAGTTGTGTAAGTTTGTACTTTTTGCATTAGATACACATTGCTCAAGACAAATCAGAGTTTTTTAGCGTAAATTCAATATTGAAAACTGTCCATTTCGGTTACTTGAGTTTTTGAAAAGTAACAAAATTTGAAATCGGATTTTTGCCAAAAATCGGATTAATGGCACATAACAATGCTTTTTGCATTAGATACACATTGCTTTAGACAAATCAGAGTATTTTAGCGTAAATTCAAGAGTGAAAACTGTATATTTCGGTTACTTGAGATTTTAAAAAGTAACAAAATTTGAAATCAGATTTTTGGCAAAAATCGGATTTATGGCACAAAACAATGCTTTTTGCATTAAATACACATTGCTCAAGACAAATCAGAGTGTTTTAGCGTAAACTCAATTGCGAAAACTGTATATTTCGGTTACTTGAGATTTTAAAAAGTAACAAAATTTGAAATCGGATTTTGGGAAAAAATCGGATTTATGAGACATAACAATGCTTTTTACATTAGATACTCATTGCTCAAGACGAATTAGAGTATTTTAGCGTAAATTCATTCGTGAAAACTGTCCATTTCGGATACTTGAGTTTTTAAAAAGTAACAAAATATGAAATCGGATTTTTGCCAAAAATCGGATTTATGGCACATAACAATGCTTTTTGCGTTACATTATTATTTACACATTGCTTTAGACAAATCAGAGTATTTTAGCGTAAATTCAATAGTGAAAACTGTATATTTCGGTTACTTGAGTTTTTTAAAAGTAACAAAATTTGAAATCGCATTTTTGGCAAAAATCGGATTTATGGCACAAAACAATGCTTTTTGCATTAGATACACATTTTTCAAGACAAATCAGAGTATTTTAGCGTAAACTCAATTGCGAAAACTGTATATTTCGGTTACTTGAGATTTTAAAAAGTAACAAAATTTGAAATCGGATTTTGGGAAAAAATCGGATTTATGAGACATAACAATGCTTTTTACATTAGATACACATTGCTCAAGACGAATCAGAGTATTTTAGACAGTAAAAACTGTCCATTTCGGTTACTTGAGTTTTTAAAAAGTAACAAAATTTGAAATCGAATTTTTGGCAAAAATCGGATTTATGGCACATAACAATGCTTTTTGCATTAGATACACATTTTTCAAGACAAATCAGAGTATTTTAGCGTAAATTCAATAGTGAAAACTGTATATTTCGGTTACTTGAGTTTTTTAAAAGTAACAAAATTTTAAATCGGATTTTGGGCAAAAATCGGATTTATGAGACATAACAATGCTTTTTACATTAGATACACATTGCTCAAGACGAATCAGAGTATTTTAGTGTAAATTCAATAGTGAAAACTGTATATTTCGGTTACTTGAGTTTTTTAAAAGTAACAAAATTTGAAATCGGAGGTATGAAAAAATCGGATTACCAGCACATAAAAATGCTTTTTGCATTAGATACACATTGCTGAAGACAAAGCAGAGTATTTTAGGGTAAATTCAATAGTGAAAACTGTCCATTTCGGTTATTTGTGTTTTTAAAAAGTAACAAAATTTGAAATCAGATTTATGGCACATAACAATGCTTTTTGCATTAGATACACATTGCTCAAGACAAATCAGAGTATTATATCGTAAACTCAATTGTGAAAACTGTCCATTTCGGTTACTTGAGTTTTAAAAAAGTAACAAAATTTGAAATCGTATTTTTGGCTAAATCGGATTTACGGCGTATAACCATGCTTTTCGCATTAGATACACATTGCTCAAGATAAATCAGAGTATTTTAGCGTAAACTCATTCGTGAAAACTGTCCATTTCGGTTACTTGAAATTTAAAAAAGTAATAAAATTTGAAATCGGATTTATGACAAAATCGGATTTCTAGCACATAACAATGCTTTTTGCTTTAGATACACATTGCTTAAGACGAATCAGAGTATTTTAGCGTAAATTCAATATTGAAAACTGTATATTTCGGTTACTTGAGTTTTTTAAAAGTAACAAAATTTGAAATCGCATTTTTGGCAAAAATCGGATTTATGGCACAAAACAATGCTTTTTGCATTAGATACACATTTTTCAAGACAAATCAGAGTATTTTAGCGTAAACTCAATTGCGAAAACTGTATATTTCGGTTACTTGAGATTTTAAAAAGTAACAAAATTTGAAATCGGATTTTGGGAAAAAATCGGATTTATGAGACATAACAATGCTTTTTACATTAGATACACATTGCTCAAGACGAATCAGAGTATTTTAGACAGTAAAAACTGTCCATTTCGGTTACTTGAGTTTTTAAAAAGTAACAAAATTTGAAATCGAATTTTTGGCAAAAATCGGATTAATGGCACATAACAATGCTTTTTGCATTAGATACACATTTTTCAAGACAAATCAGAGTATTTTAGCGTAAATTCAATAGTGAAAACTGTATATTTCGGTTACTTGAGTTTTTTAAAAGTAACAAAATTTTAAATCGGATTTTGGGCAAAAATCGGATTTATGAGACATAACAATGCTTTTTACATTAGATACACATTGCTCAAGACTAATCAGAGTATTTTAGTGTAAATTCAATAGTGAAAACTGTATATTTCGGTTACTTGAGTTTTTTAAAAGTAACAAAATTTGAAATCAGAGGTATGAAAAAATCGGATTACCAGCACATAAAAATGCTTTTTGCATTAGATACACATTGCTGAAGACAAAGCAGAGTATTTTAGGGTAAATTCAATAGTGAAAACTGTCCATTTCGGTTATTTGTGTTTTTAAAAAGTAACAAAATTTGAAATCAGATTTATGGCACATAACAATGCTTTTTGCATTAGATACACATTGCTCAAGACAAATCAGAGCATTATATCGTAAACTCAATTGTGAAAACTGTCCATTTCGGTTACTTGAGTTTTAAAAAAGTTACAAAATTTGAAATCGTATTTTTGGCTAAATCGGATTTACGGCGTATAACCATGCTTTTCGCATTAGATACACATTGCTCAAGATAAATCAGAGTATTTTAGCGTAAACTCATTCGTGAAAACTGTCCATTTCGGTTACTTGAAATTTAAAAAAGTAATAAAATTTGAAATCGGATTTATGACAAAATCGGATTTCTAGCACATAACAATGCTTTTTGCTTTAGATACACATTGCTTAAGACGAATCAGAGTATTTTAGCGTAAATTCAATATTGAAAACTGTCCATTTCGGTTTCTTGAGTTTTTGAAAAGTAACAAAATTTGAAATCGGATTTATGGCACATAACAATGCTTTTTGCATTAGATACACATTGCTTAAGACAAATCAGAGTATTTTAGTGTAAATTCATTCGTGAAAACTGTCCATTTCGGTTACTTGAGTTTTTGAAAAGTTACAAAATTTGAAATCGGATTTTTGCCAAAAATCGGATTTATGGCACATACCAATGCTTATTGCATTAGATACACATTTCTGAAGATAAAGCAGAGTATTTTAGGGTAAATTCAATAGTGAAAACTGTCGATTTCGGTTATTTGTGTTTTTAAAAAGTAACAAAATTTGAAATTAGATTTATGGCACATAACAATGCTTTTTGCATTAGATACACATTGCTCAAGACAAATCAGAGTATTATATCGTAAACTCAATTGTGAAAATTGCATTAGATACAAATACAAATACAAATATACTTTATTGTGCACACAACAAGTTACAAAAAAAAACAAAAAAATATACATTACAAAAATCAGACATGCACACAAAGGCGGCCTTATTACTAGATAGCAATTTCTTCCAGACAACCTTATGGTGTTAGAGAAAACAATGCTAGAGAATGGGAGTTGCGCAAAAGTATATTTAATAAAATAAAAGTAAATAAAATAAAATAATACATAAACACAATAAATATATAATATATGTATACAATATAATATAATATATATATCTATATATATAAATATATATATATATACAATAGATAAACCTACATGATATTTTAATTTATAATAATAAGTGTTAGTTACATAAGTTAAGGGTTGACACAATATGATTCCAGATAATGATTTTTTATAAGAGTTTTAAAGCGATGTATAGTTTCAGCCTGCCTTATATGGATAGGTAAAGAATTCCAAAGGGAAATGGATTTTACAATGAAAGAGCAATTAAAGTATTTAGTGCGGTGGATAGGAATGTCAAGAAGAAGATTAGATATAGATCGTAGTTCCAGTCTGTCAGAGGTACGGAAGTTAAAATTACTTTTTAAATAAGTGGGACAATGGGAGTCAAATAGGATGTTATAAAGGAAGGAGAGAACACGAGAGTCACGGCGGTAGCGGATTGGCAACCACTTTAACTTGAGGCGATACTCGGAGATATGGTCAAATTTACGTAAACCGAAAACAAACCTCAAAGCCAGGTTTTGAAGGCGCTCCAATTTGTTCAGTTGTTCCTCCGTCAAGTTAGTGAAAGAAGCGTCTGCATAATCTAAATGGGAAAGGAGTAGGGATTCAGCCAAAACTACCTTAGTGGGTATCGGAAGAACATATCGTAGACGTTTTAGGGAACGCCAGGTAGAAAAAACCTTTCTACTAATCTCTTGCAATTGATGCGTCCACGATAAATGTTCATCAAAGTACACTCCCAAGTTTTTAACCACTTTACTGAAAGGTATTGTTACACCATTTATAAGGACAGGAGGTAAAGAATCATGGTCAACTCTAGAAATTAGCCCGGGGCTACCAATTACAATTAATTGAGTTTTAATAGGATTAATAAGAAGTCCATGATTCTTGCTCCATTCACAAATATTCGACAAATCGTGATTCACTAGATCAAAAGCGGAATTCAGATTGTCCAAAGGAGACTGTGTGTATACTTGAAGATCGTCCGCATACAAGTGGTAGGATGATGAAATCGATATTGTTATAGGGTTTATAAAAATTGCAAACAGAAGAGGAGATAGCACACCACCCTGAGGCACGCCGGCATAGATATAACTCCAATCGGAGAAATAATCAGATGATTTAACTCTCTGCCGTCGTCCTACAAGGTAGCTACGAATTAAATTAATTATTGATGGTGACAGATTTAAAGATGCAAGCCGGGCTAGCAGAATATCGTGGTCTATGGAATTGAAGGCATTACTAAAATCCAGAAGTGTGAGAATAGTAAGCATTTTATCATCCATACCTGACCGTATATCATCAGCTACCTTTACCAATGCGGTAGTCGTACTGTGACCAGTGCGAAAACCGGACTGGAACGGACTGAGTAAGCTGTTGTGGGTAACAAATTTCGTAAGCTGGTGATGAATGATTCGCTCTAAAACTTTTGATAAAAAGGGTAGGATGGAAATAGGACGGAAGTCAGACACAGTCTTAGGACAGGAGGATTTAGGTAAAGGAATTATGTAAGCTGCCTTCCAGGCATCAGGAAAGGTACAAGACTCTAAACATGAATTAAAAATGTGTGCAAGAACAGGAACAATTATATCTAATATTGGTGTGATCATTCTACGACTGATACCGTCATCTCCTACTGCGTTTGACGATATGGAAAGGATGTGCTTTTTAATCTCACACTCGGAAACTGGAACAGTAAGGAACGGATCAGAATTCAATATAGGTAGCGAAGAAATATAATTTAACGTTTGTGATTTAATTTTGGGGTCGAGATTAAAAGAGGAAGTAAAATGGTTATTAAGTGAATCTATATCTATATTATGAGAGTCTTGCGGTTCAGAGCATTTGCCCACGCCGAGGGATTTGAGAAATTTCCATGTTTTAGCCGGATCCCCGTTCTCAACGGAGGCGTGAATATGACGTCTTTGTGCGTCACGACACATCATATTACAGCGGTTCCGGATTTTAATATATTTGTTACGATATTCTTCTGTCTTTTTTATTTTAAATTTGGCTTTGGCTGCATGCTTAGCATTTATAAGAGATTTGATTTCGTCTGATAACCAGGGAGCGGGAAGATGTTTGATTTTAACGGGCCTAACAGGTGCATGAATATCATAAAGAGATTTAAGTTTAGCGTTAAATATATCAATTTTGTCATTAATGGAATCAGCTGAGAGTAAGTTTGACCAGTCTATGTTATGTGCGTCCTCCTCTAGGCTTTCAATATTCATCGAAGAGAAATTTCTTTGAAGAAGAGTTTTTACCTTAGCTTTGGGAGGGCGAACATTATAGGCGACATAGATAAGATCATGGTATGAAAACATATCAGCTGTGACTTGTCCATGCGTAGTAACACGATTAGGAGAGGAGACTATGATTAGGTCGAGCAGGGAAGGACGGGAACCTGGAAAGCAGTGGGTAGGATTCAGAGGTAGTAATTTCATATTATATGAATCTAAAATTGAACTAAGTTTAGTCGATCGACTATCACCCTTAAGTAGACAAGTATTGAAATCGCCCATTATAACACAATGATCGTAGTACGGTGTAAAAGCATCAAGCGTATTTTCAAAGGATGAGAAGTAATCATTGTGCATTGATGGGCAATAGTAGACCCCGAGTAATAATTTATTATAGTGCGATACCTGGACTTCTACCAGCAAAAACTCGAGAGCATCAGATGGAGGGGGTTGCGCTGACGAGCTAATAATAGTGTAGGACAAGTCTGAACGTAGATAAATCGCAACGCCACCTCCACCCCTCCCAATGCGGTCGTTGCGAATTAACTTAAAACCGGGTAAACTGTAGCATGTTGATGGTAAGCAAGGCTTAAGCCACGTTTCCGATATAAAGACAGCATCAACATTAGCCCGATCAAAAGACGCAAGCAAGTCGGGGTAATGAGCCGGAATGCTCTGTGCATTAATATGAACGGCCTTAAAACATTTGTTAACTGTGTTAAAATTTGAAGTTATGGTATCCCTAAGAGACATAAATGTGGCACTTAGATACACATTGCTTAAGACAAATCAGAGTATTTTAGTGTAAATTCATTCGTGAAAACTTTCCATTTCGGTTACTTGAGTTTTTGAAAAGTTACAAAATTTGAAATCGGATTTTTGCCAAAAATCGGATTTATGGCACATACCAATGCTTATTGCATTAGATACACATTGCTGAAGACAAAGCAGAGTATTTTAGGGTAAATTCAATAGTGAAAACTGTCCATTTCGGTTATTTGTGTTTTTAAAAAGTAACAAAATTTGAAATTAGATTTATGGCACATAACAATGCTTTTTGTATTAGATACACATTGCTCAAGACAAATCAGAGTATTATATCGTAAACTCAATTGTGAAAACTGTCCATTTCGGTTACTTGAGTTTTAAAAAAGTAACAAAATTTGAAATCGGATTTTTGGCTTAATCGGATTTACGGCGTATAACCATGCTTTTCGCATTAGATACACATTGCTCAAGACAAATCAGAGTATTTCAGCGTAAACTCATTCGTGAAAACTGTCCATTTCGGTTTCTTGAGTTTTTGAAAAGTAACAAAATTTGAAATTGGATTTTTGGCAAAAATCGGATTTATGGCACATTACAATGCTTTTTGCATTAGATACACATTGCTATAGACAAACCAGAGTATTTTAGCGTAAATTCAATATTGAAAACTGTCCATTTCGGTTACTTGAGTTTTTAAAAAGTAACAAAATTTTAAATCGGATTTATGGCACATAACAATGCTTTTTGCATTAGATTCACATTGCTTAAGACAAATCAGAGTATTTTAGTGTAAATTCATTCGTGAAAACTTTCCATTTCGGTTACTTGAGTTTTTGAAAAGTTACAAAATTTGAAATCGGATTTTTGCCAAAAATCGGATTTATGGCACATACCAATGCTTATTGCATTAGATACACATTGCTGAAGACAAAGCAGAGTATTTTAGGGTAAATTCAATAGTGAAAACTGTCCATTTCGGTTATTTGTGTTTTTAAAAAGTAACAAAATTTGAAATTAGATTTATGGCACATAACAATGCTTTTTGCATTAGATACACATTGCTCAAGACAAATCAGAGTATAATATCGTAAACTCAATTGTGAAAACTGTCCATTTCGGTTACTTGAGTTTTAAAAAAGTAACAAAATTTGAAATCGGATTTTTGGCTAAATCGGATTTACGGCGTATAACCATGCTTTTCGCATTAGATACACATTGCTCAAGACAAATCAGAGTATTTTAGCGTAAACTCATTCGTGAAAACTGTCCATTTCGGTTTCTTGAGTTTTAAAAAAGTAACAAAATTTGAAATAGGATTTTTGGCTAAATCGGATTTACGGCGTATAACCATGCTTTTCGCATTAGATACACATTGCTCAAGACAAATCAGAGTATTTCAGCGTAAACTCATTCGTGAAAACTGTCCATTTCGGTTTCTTGAGTTTTTGAAATGTAACAAAATTTGAAATTGGATTTTTGGCAAAAATCAGATTTATGGCACATTACAATGCTTTTTGCATTAGATACACATTGCTATAGACAAACCAGAGTATTTTAGCGTAAATTCAATATTGAAAACTGTCCATTTCGGTTACTTGAGTTTTTAAAAAGTAACAAAATTTGAAATCGGATTTATGGCACATAACAATGCTTTTTGCATTAGATACACATTGCTTAAGACAAATCAGAGTATTTTAGTGTAAATTCATTCGTGAAATCTGTCCATTTCGGTTACTTGAGTTTTCGAAAAGTTACAAAATTTGAAATCGGATTTTTGCCAAAAATCGGATTTATGGCACATACCAATGCTTATTGCATTAGATACACATTTCTGAAGATAAAGCAGAGTATTTTAGGGTAAATTCAATAGTGAAAACTGTCGATTTCGGTTATTTGTGTTTTTAAAAATTAACAAAATTTGAAATTAGATTTATGGCACATAACAATGCTTTTTGCATTAGATACACATTGCTCAAGACAAATCAGAGTATTATATCGTAAACTCAATTGTGAAAACTGTCCATTTCGGTTACTTGAGTTTTTAAAAAGTAACAAAATTTGAAATCGGATTTTTGGCTAAATCGGATTTACGGCGTATAACCATGCTTTTCGCATTAGATACACATTGCTCAAGACAAATCAGAGTATTTTAGCGTAAACTCATTCGTGAAAACTGTCCATTTCGGTTTCTTGAGTTTTAAAAAAGTAACAAAATTTGAAATCGGATTTTTGGCTAAATCGGATTTACGGCGTATAACCATGCTTTTCGCATTAGATACACATTGCTCAAGACAAATCAGAGTATTTCAGCGTAAACTCATTCGTGAAAACTGTCCATTTCGGTTTCTTGAGTTTTTGAAAAGTAACAAAATTTGAAATCAGATTTATGGCACATAACAATGCTTTTTGCATTAGATACACATTGCTCAAGACAAATCAGAGTATTGTATCGTAAACTCATTTGTGAAAACTGTCCATTTCGGTTACTTGAGTTTTAAAAAAGTAACAAAATTTGAAATCATATTTTTGGCTAAATCGGATTTACGGCGTATAACCATGCTTTTCGCATTAGACACACATTGCTCAAGACAAATCAGAGTATTTTAGCGTAAACTCATTCGTGAAAACTGTCCATTTCGGTTACTTGAAATTTAAAAAAGTAATAAAATTTGAAATCGGATTTATGACAAAATCGGATTTCTAGCACATAACAATGCTTTTTGCTTTAGATACACATTGCTATAGACAAACCAGAGTATTTTAGCGTAAATTCAATATTGAAAACTGTCCATTTCGGTTACTTGAGTTTTTAAAAAGTAACAAAATTCGAAATCGGATTTATGGCACATAACAATGCTTTTTGCATTAGATACACATTGCTTAAGACAAATCAGAGTATTTTAGTGTAAATTCATTCGTGAAAACTTTCCATTTCGGTTACTTGAGTTTTTGAAAAGTTACAAAATTTTAAATCCGATTTTTGCCAAAAATCGGATTTATGGCACATACCAATGCTTATTGCATTAGATACACATTGCTGAAGACAAAGCAGAGTATTTTAGGGTAAATTCAATAGTGAAAACTGTCCATTTCGGTTATTTGTGTTTTTAAAAAGTAACAAAATTTGAAATTAGATTTATAGCACATAACAATGCTTTTTGCATTAGATACACATTGCTCAAGACAAATCAGAGTATTATATCCTAAACTCAATTGTGAAAACTGTCCATTTCGGTTACTTGAGTTTTAAAAAGTAACAAAATTTGAAATCGGATTTTTGGTTAAATCGGATTTACGGCGTATAACCATGCTTTTCGCATTAGATACACATTGCTCAAGACAAATCAGAGTATTTTAGCGTAAACTCATTCGTGAAAACTGTCCATTTCGGTTTCTTGAGTTTTAAAAAAGTAACAAAATTTGAAATCGGATTTTTGGCTAAATCGGATTTACGGCGTATAACCATGCTTTTCGCATTAGATACACATTGCTCAAGACAAATCAGAGTATTTCAGCGTAAACTCATTCGTGAAAACTGTCCATTTCGGTTTCTTGGGGTTTGAAAAGTAACAAAATTTGAAATCAGATTTATGGCACATAACAATGCTTTTTGCATTAGATACACATTGCTCAAGACAAATCAGAGTATTATATCGTAAACTCATTTGTGAAAACTGTCCATTTCGGTTACTTGAGTTTTAAAAAGTAACAAAATTTGAAATCGTATTTTTGGCTAAATCGGATTTACGGCGTATAACCATGCTTTTCGCATTAGATACACATTGCTCAAGACAAATCAGAGTATTTTAGCGTAAACTCATTCGTGAAAACAGTCCATTTCGGTTACTTGAAATTTAAAAAAATTAAGATATACCGTTTACAATGCCTTAGTTAAACCGCACATTCTGCATCTAATTGAAATTTGGGGAAGTTCATCCAAAACAAAATTATCAGATATTCAAATTTTGCAAAATAAAATAATTAAAATGTTATTTAAACTACCGCGTCTTACAGCTACTAATAAGATTTACAACGACACAAAAATAATGAACATTAAGCAACTATATGTTTTTAGTACTTGTGTCTTTGTATGGAAGTGTCTCAAGAAGAAAATACAAACTAACCTAACATTTATCTACCGCAAAGATTTAAGTAAACGTAGCAACCGTCGTGCCAGCCTTTTGGTACTTCCAAAATGCCGGACAAACTATGGAAAAAAATTAATAACATTTGAGGGAGCACAGTTATATAATAAAATACCTTCCAAGATACGAAATGTTAATTCACTCAATGTTTTTAAATCAGAACTACAAAAGTATTTATACGTAAAAAAATCACTTTAGTTGTTATTATTTTTTTTTGTTCACTTCTTCAAAAATATTGAGTGGATTTTTACTAACTGCGAACTGACGGACACAATCCATTTTTATAATATTATTATATGTCTCATGTAAGTGACAAATGTCTTAATGAGAATAAATATCTTTAAACAATAAAAAAGTAATAAATTTGAAATCGGATTTATGACAAAATCGGATTTCTAGCACATAACAATGCTTTTTGCTTTAGATACACATTGCTTAAGACGAATCAGAGTATTTTAGCGTAAATTCAATATTGAAAACTGTCCATTTCGGTTTCTTGACTTTTTGAAAGGTAACAAAATTTGAAATCGGATTTTTGGCAAAAATCGGATTTATGGCACATTACAATGCTTTTTGCATTAGATACACATTGCTATAGACAAACCAGAGTATTTTAGCTTAAATTCAATATTGAAAACTGTCCATTTCGGTTACTTGAGTTTTTAAAAAGTAACAAAATTTGAAATCGGATTTATGGCACATAGCAATGCTTTTTGCATTAGATACACATTGCTTAAGACAAATCAGAGTATTTTAGTGTAAATTCATTCGTGAAAACTTTCCATTTCGGTTACTTGAGTTTTTGAAAAGTTACAAAATTTGGAATCGGATTTTTGCCAAAAATCGGATTTATGGCACATACCAATGCTTATTGCATTAGATACACATTGCTGAAGACAAAGCAGAGTATTTTAGGGTAAATTCAATAGTGAAAACTGTCCATTTCGGTTATTTGTGTTTTTAAAAAGTAACAAAATTTGAAATTAGATTTATGGCACATAACAATGCTTTTTGCATTAGATACACATTGCTCAAGACAAATCAGAGTATAATATCGTAAACTCAATTGTGAAAACTGTCCATTTCGGTTACTTGAGTTTTTAAAAAGTAACAAAATTTGAAATCGGATTTTTGGCTAAATCGGATTTACGGCGTATAACCATGCTTTTCGCATTAGATACACATTGCTCAAGACAAATCAGAGTATTTTAGCGTAAACTCATTCGTGAAAACTGTCCATTTCGGTTACTTGAAATTTAAAAAAGTAATAAAATTTGAAATCGGATTTATGACAAAATCGGATTTCTAGCACATAACAATGCTTTTTGCTTTAGATACACATTGCTTAAGACGAATCAGAGTATTTTAGCGTAAATTCAATATTGAAAACTGTCCATTTCGGTTTCTTGAGTTTTTGAAAAGTAACAAAATTTGAAATCGGATTTTTGGCAAAAATTGGATTTATGGCACATTACAATGCTTTTTGCATTAGATACACATTGCTATAGACAAACCAGAGTATTTTAGCGTAAATTCAATATTGAAAACTGTCCATTTCGGTTACTTGAGTTTTTAAAAAGTAACAAAATTTTAAATCGGATTTATGGCACATAACAATGCTTTTTGCATTAGATACACATTGCTTAAGACAAATCAGAGTATTTTAGTGTAAATTCATTCGTGAAAACTTTCCATTTCGGTTACTTGAGTTTTTGAAAAGTTACAAAATTTGAAATCGGATTTTTGCCAAAAATCGGATTTATGGCACATACCAATGCTTATTGCATTAGATACACATTGCTGAAGACAAAGCAGAGTATTTTAGGGTAAATTCAATAGTGAAAACTGTCTATTTCGGTTATTTGTGTTTTTAAAAAGTAACAAAATTTGAAATTAGATTTATGGCACATTACAATGCTTTTTGCATTAGATACACATTGCTATAGACAAACCAGAGTATTTTAGCGTAAATTCAATATTGAAAACTGTCCATTTCGGTTACTTGAGTTTTTAAAAAGTAACAAAATTTGAAATCGGATTTATGGCACATAACAATGCTTTTTGCATTAGATACACATTGCTTAAGACAAATCAGAGTATTTTAGTGTAAATTCATTCGTGAAAACTTTCCATTTCGGTTACTTGAGTTTTTGAAAAGTTACAAAATTTGAAATCGGATTTTTGCCAAAAATCGGATTTATGGCACATACCAATGCTTATTGCATTAGATACACATTGCTGAAGACAAAGCAGAGTATTTTAGGGTAAATTCAATAGTGAAAACTGTCCATTTCGGTTATTTGTGTTTTTAAAAAGTAACAAAATTTGAAATTAGATTTATGGCACATAACAATGCTTTTTGCATTAGATACACATTGCTCAAGACAAATCAGAGTATAATATCGTAAACTCAATTGTGAAAACTGTCCATTTCGGTTACTTGAGTTTTAAAAAAGTAACAAAATTTGTAATCGGATTTTTGGCTAAATCGGATTTACGGCGTATAACCATGCTTTTCGCATTAGATACACATTGCTCAAGACAAATCAGAGTATTTTAGCGTAAATTCAATATTGAAAACTGTCCATTTCGGTTACTTGAGTTTTTAAAAAGTAACAAAATTTGAAATCGGATTTATGGCACATAACAATGCATTTTGCATTAAATACACATTGCTCAAGACAAATCAGAGTATTTTAGCGTAAACTCATTCGTGAAAACTGTCCATTTCGGTTTCTTGAGTTTTAAAAAAGTAACAAAATTTGAAATCGGATTTTTGGCTAAATCGGATTTACGGCGTATAACCATGCTTTTCGCATTAGATACACATTGCTCAAGACAAATCAGAGTATTTCAGCGTAAACTCATTCGTGAAAACTGTCCATTTCGGTTTCTTGAGTTTTTAAAAAGTAACAAAATTTGAAATCAGATTTATGGCACATAACAATGCTTTTTGCATTAGATACACATTGCTCAAGACAAATCAGAGTATTGTATCGTAAACTCATTTGTGAAAACTGTCCATTTCGGTTACTTGAGTTTTAAAAAAGTAACAAAATTTGAAATCATATTTTTGGCTAAATCGGATTTACGGCGTATAACCATGCTTTTCGCATTAGACACACATTGCTCAAGACAAATCAGAGTATTTTAGCGTAAACTCATTCGTGAAAACTGTCCATTTCGGTTACTTGAAATTTAAAAAAGTAATAAAATTTGAAATCGGATTTATGACAAAATCGGATTTCTAGCACATAACAATGCTTTTTGCTTTAGATACACATTGCTATAGACAAACCAGAGTATTTTAGCGTAAATTCAATATTGAAAACTGTCCATTTCGGTTACTTGAGTTTTTAAAAAGTAACAAAATTCGAAATCGGATTTATGGCACATAACAATGCTTTTTGCATTAGATACACATTGCTTAAGACAAATCAGAGTATTTTAGTGTAAATTCATTCGTGAAAACTTTCCATTTCGGTTACTTGAGTTTTTGAAAAGTTACAAAATTTTAAATCCGATTTTTGCCAAAAATCGGATTTATGGCACATACCAATGCTTATTGCATTAGATACACATTGCTGAAGACAAAGCAGAGTATTTTAGGGTAAATTCAATAGTGAAAACTGTCCATTTCGGTTATTTGTGTTTTTAAAAAGTAACAAAATTTGAAATTAGATTTATAGCACATAACAATGCTTTTTGCATTAGATACACATTGCTCAAGACAAATCAGAGTATTATATCCTAAACTCAATTGTGAAAACTGTCCATTTCGGTTACTTGAGTTTTAAAAAGTAACAAAATTTGAAATCGGATTTTTGGTTAAATCGGATTTACGGCGTATAACCATGCTTTTCGCATTAGATACACATTGCTCAAGACAAATCAGAGTATTTTAGCGTAAACTCATTCGTGAAAACTGTCCATTTCGGTTTCTTGAGTTTTAAAAAAGTAACAAAATTTGAAATCGGATTTTTGGCTAAATCGGATTTACGGCGTATAACCATGCTTTTCGCATTAGATACTCATTGCTCAAGACAAATCAGAGTATTTCAGCGTAAACTCATTCGTGAAAACTGTCCATTTCGGTTTCTTGGGGTTTGAAAAGTAACAAAATTTGAAATCAGATTTATGGCACATAACAATGCTTTTTGCATTAGATACACATTGCTCAAGACAAATCAGAGTATTATATCGTAAACTCATTTGTGAAAACTGTCCATTTCGGTTACTTGAGTTTTAAAAAGTAACAAAATTTGAAATCGTATTTTTGGCTAAATCGGATTTACGGCATATAACCATGCTTTTCGCATTAGATACACATTGCTCAAGACAAATCAGAGTATTTTAGCGTAAACTCATTCGTGAAAACTGTCCATTTCGGTTACTTGAAATTTAAAAAAGTAATAAATTTGAAATCGGATTTATGACAAAATCGGATTTCTAGCACATAACAATGCTTTTTGCTTTAGATACACATTGCTTAAGACGAATCAGAGTATTTTAGCGTAAATTCAATATTGAAAACTGTCCATTTCGGTTTCTTGACTTTTTGAAAGGTAACAAAATTTGAAATCGGATTTTTGGCAAAAATCGGATTTATGGCACATTACAATGCTTTTTGCATTAGATACACATTGCTATAGACAAATCAGAGTATTTTAGCGTAAATTCAATATTGAAAACTGTCCATTTCGGTTACTTGAGTTTTTAAAAAGTAACAAAATTTGAAATCGGATTTATGGCACATAACAATGCTTTTTGCATTAGATACACATTGCTTAAGACAAATCAGAGTATTTTAGTGTAAATTCATTCGTGAAAACTTTCCATTTCGGTTACTTGAGTTTTTGAAAAGTTACAAAATTTGAAATCGGATTTTTGCCAAAAATCGGATTTATGGCACATACCAATGCTTATTGCATTAGATACACATTGCTGAAGACAAAGCAGAGTATTTTAGGGTAAATTCAATAGTGAAAACTGTCCATTTCGGTTATTTGTGTTTTTAAAAAGTAACAAAATTTGAAATTAGATTTATGGCACATAACAATGCTTTTTGCATTAGATACACATTGCTCAAGACAAATCAGAGTATAATATCGTAAACTCAATTGTGAAAACTGTCCATTTCGGTTACTTGAGTTTTTAAAAAGTAACAAAATTTGAAATCGGATTTTTGGCTAAATCGGATTTACGGCGTATAACCATGCTTTTCGCATTAGATACACATTGCTCAAGACAAATCAGAGTATTTTAGCGTAAACTCATTCGTGAAAACTGTCCATTTCGGTTACTTGAAATTTAAAAAAGTAATAAAATTTGAAATCGGATTTATGACAAAATCGGATTTCTAGCACATAACAATGCTTTTTGCTTTAGATACACATTGCTTAAGACGAATCAGAGTATTTTAGCGTAAATTCAATATTGAAAACTGTCCATTTCGGTTTCTTGAGTTTTTGAAAAGTAACAAAATTTGAAATCGGATTTTTGGCAAAAATTGGATTTATGGCACATTACAATGCTTTTTGCATTAGATACACATTGCTATAGACAAACCAGAGTATTTTAGCGTAAATTCAATATTGAAAACTGTCCATTTCGGTTACTTGAGTTTTTAAAAAGTAACAAAATTTTAAATCGGATTTATGGCACATAACAATGCTTTTTGCATTAGATACACATTGCTTAAGACAAATCAGAGTATTTTAGTGTAAATTCATTCGTGAAAACTTTCCATTTCGGTTACTTGAGTTTTTGAAAAGTTACAAAATTTGAAATCGGATTTTTGCCAAAAATCGGATTTATGGCACATACCAATGCTTATTGCATTAGATACACATTGCTGAAGACAAAGCAGAGTATTTTAGGGTAAATTCAATAGTGAAAACTGTCCATTTCGGTTATTTGTGTTTTTAAAAAGTAACAAAATTTGAAATTAGATTTATGGCACATTACAATGCTTTTTGCATTAGATACACATTGCTATAGACAAACCAGAGTATTTTAGCGTAAATTCAATATTGAAAACTGTCCATTTCGGTTACTTGAGTTTTTAAAAAGTAACAAAATTTGAAATCGGATTTATGGCACATAACAATGCTTTTTGCATTAGATACACATTGCTTAAGACAAATCAGAGTATTTTAGTGTAAATTCATTCGTGAAAACTTTCCATTTCGGTTACTTGAGTTTTTGAAAAGTTACAAAATTTGAAATCGGATTTTTGCCAAAAATCGGATTTATGGCACATACCAATGCTTATTGCATTAGATACACATTGCTGAAGACAAAGCAGAGTATTTTAGGGTAAATTCAATAGTGAAAACTGTCCATTTCGGTTATTTGTGTTTTTAAAAAGTAACAAAATTTGAAATTAGATTTATGGCACATAACAATGCTTTTTGCATTAGATACACATTGCTCAAGACAAATCAGAGTATTATATCGTAAACTCAATTGTGAAAACTGTCCATTTCGGTTACTTGAGTTTTAAAAAAGTAACAAAATTTGAAATCGGATTTTTGGCTTAATCGGATTTACGGCGTATAACCATGCTTTTCGCATTAGATACACATTGCTCAAGACAAATCAGAGTATTTTAGCGTAAACTCATTCGTGAAAACTGTCCATTTCGGTTTCTTAAGTTTTAAAAAAGTAACAAAATTTGAAATAGGATTTTTGGCTAAATCGGATTTACGGCGTATAACCATGCTTTTCGCATTAGATACACATTGCTCAAGACAAATCAGAGTATTTCAGCGTAAACTCATTCGTGAAAACTGTCCATTTCGGTTTCTTGAGTTTTTGAAAAGTAACAAAATTTGAAATTGGATTTTTGGCAAAAATCGGATTTATGGCACATTACAATGCTTTTTGCATTAGATACACATTGCTATAGACAAACCAGAGTATTTTAGCGTAAATTCAATATTGAAAACTGTCCATTTCGGTTACTTGAGTTTTTAAAAAGTAGCAAAATTTTAAATCGGATTTATGGCACATAACAATGCTTTTTGCATTAGATTCACATTGCTTAAGACAAATCAGAGTATTTTAGTGTAAATTCATTCGTGAAAACTTTCCATTTCGGTTACTTGAGTTTTTGAAAAGTTACAAAATTTGAAATCGGATTTTTGCCAAAAATCGGATTTATGGCACATACCAATGCTTATTGCATTAGATACACATTGCTCAAGACAAATCAGAGTATTTTAGCGTAAACTCAATTGCGAAAACTGTATATTTCGGTTACTTGAGATTTTAAAAAGTAACAAAAGTTGAAATCGGATTTTGGGCAAAAATCGGATTTATGAGACATAACAATGCTTTTTACATTAGATACACATTGCTCAAGACGAATCAGAGTATTTTAGTGTAAATTCAATAGTGAAAACTGTATATTTCGATTACTTGAGTTTTTTAAATGTAACAAAATTTGAAATCGAATTTTTGCCAAAAATCGGATTTATGGCACATAACAATGCTTTTTACATTAGATACACATTGCTCAAGACGAATCAGAGTATTTTAGACAGTAAAAACTGTCCATTTCGGTTACATGATTTTTTTAAAAGTCAAGTAACAGAAAAGTTGTGTAAGTTTGTACTTTTTGCATTAGATACACATTGCTCAAGACAAATCAGAGTTTTTTAGCGTAAATTCAATATTGAAAACTGTCCATTTCGGTTACTTGAGTTTTTGAAAAGTAACAAAATTTGAAATCGGATTTTTGCCAAAAATCGGATTAATGGCACATAACAATGCTTTTTGCATTAGATACACATTGCTTTAGACAAATCAGAGTATTTTAGCGTAAATTCATTCGTGAAAACTGTCCATTTCGGATACTTGAGTTTTTAAAAAGTAACAAAATATGAAATCGGATTTTTGCCAAAAATCGGATTTATGGCACATAACAATGCTTTTTGCGTTACATACACATTGCTTTAGACAAATCAGAGTATTTTAGCGTAAATTCAATAGTGAAAACTGTATATTTCGGTTACTTGAGTTTTTTAAAAGTAACAAAATTTGAAATCGCATTTTTGGCAAAAATCGGATTTATGGCACAAAACAATGCTTTTTGCATTAGATACACATTTTTCAAGACAAATCAGAGTATTTTAGCGTAAACTCAATTGCGAAAACTGTATATTTCGGTTACTTGAGATTTTAAAAAGTAACAAAATTTGAAATCGGATTTTGGGAAAAAATCGGATTTATGAGACATAACAATGCTTTTTACATTAGATACACATTGCTCAAGACGAATCAGAGTATTTTAGACGGTAAAAACTGTCCATTTCGGTTACTTGAGTTTTTAAAAAGTAACAAAATTTGAAATCGAATTTTTGGCAAAAATCGGATTAATGGCACATAACAATGCTTTTTGCATTAGATACACATTGCTTAAGACAAATCATAGTATTTTAGCATAAATTCATTCGTGAAAACTTTCCATTTCGGTTACTTGAGTTTTTTAAAAGTAACAAAATTGGAAATCGAATTTTTGGCAAAAATCGGATTTATGGCACATAACAATGCTTTTTACGTTACATACACATTGCTTTAGACAAATCAGAGTATTTTAGCGTAAATTCATTCGTGAAATCTGTCCATTTCGGTTACTTGAGTTTTCGAAAAGTTACAAAATTTGAAATCGGATTTTTGCCAAAAATCGGATTTATGGCACATACCAATGCTTATTGCATTAGATACACATTTCTGAAGATAAAGCAGAGTATTTTAGGGTAAATTCAATAGTGAAAACTGTCGATTTCGGTTATTTGTGTTTTTAAAAATTAACAAAATTTGAAATTAGATTTATGGCACATAACAATGCTTTTTGCATTAGATACACATTGCTCAAGACAAATCAGAGTATTATATCGTAAACTCAATTGTGAAAACTGTCCATTTCGGTTACTTGAGTTTTTAAAAAGTAACAAAATTTGAAATCGGATTTTTGGCTAAATCGGATTTACGGCGTATAACCATGCTTTTCGCATTAGATACACATTTCTCAAGACAAATCAGAGTATTTTAGCGTAAACTCATTCGTGAAAACTGTCCATTTCGGTTTCTTGAGTTTTAAAAAAGTAACAAAATTTGAAATCGGATTTTTGGCTAAATCGGATTTACGGCGTATAACCATGCTTTTCGCATTAGATACACATTGCTCAAGACAAATCAGAGTATTTCAGCGTAAACTCATTCGTGAAAACTGTCCATTTCGGTTTCTTGAGTTTTTGAAAAGTAACAAAATTTGAAATCAGATTTATGGCACATAACAATGCTTTTTGCATTAGATACACATTGCTCAAGACAAATCAGAGTATTGTATCGTAAACTCATTTGTGAAAACTGTCCATTTCGGTTACTTGAGTTTTAAAAAAGTAACAAAATTTGAAATCATATTTTTGGCTAAATCGGATTTACGGCGTATAACCATGCTTTTCGCATTAGACACACATTGCTCAAGACAAATCAGAGTATTTTAGCGTAAACTCATTCGTGAAAACTGTCCATTTCGGTTACTTGAAATTTAAAAAAGTAATAAAATTTGAAATCGGATTTATGACAAAATCGGATTTCTAGCACATAACAATGCTTTTTGCTTTAGATACACATTGCTATAGACAAACCAGAGTATTTTAGCGTAAATTCAATATTGAAAACTGTCCATTTCGGTTACTTGAGTTTTTAAAAAGTAACAAAATTCGAAATCGGATTTATGGCACATAACAATGCTTTTTGCATTAGATACACATTGCTTAAGACAAATCAGAGTATTTTAGTGTAAATTCATTCGTGAAAACTTTCCATTTCGGTTACTTGAGTTTTTGAAAAGTTACAAAATTTTAAATCCGATTTTTGCCAAAAATCGGATTTATGGCACATACCAATGCTTATTGCATTAGATACACATTGCTGAAGACAAAGCAGAGTATTTTAGGGTAAATTCAATAGTGAAAACTGTCCATTTCGGTTATTTGTGTTTTTAAAAAGTAACAAAATTTGAAATTAGATTTATAGCACATAACAATGCTTTTTGCATTAGATACACATTGCTCAAGACAAATCAGAGTATTATATCCTAAACTCAATTGTGAAAACTGTCCATTTCGGTTACTTGAGTTTTAAAAAGTAACAAAATTTGAAATCGGATTTTTGGTTAAATCGGATTTACGGCGTATAACCATGCTTTTCGCATTAGATACACATTGCTCAAGACAAATCAGAGTATTTTAGCGTAAACTCATTCGTGAAAACTGTCCATTTCGGTTTCTTGAGTTTTAAAAAAGTAACAAAATTTGAAATCGGATTTTTGGCTAAATCGGATTTACGGCGTATAACCATGCTTTTCGCATTAGATACACATTGCTCAAGACAAATCAGAGTATTTCAGCGTAAACTCATTCGTGAAAACTGTCCATTTCGGTTTCTTGGGGTTTGAAAAGTAACAAAATTTGAAATCAGATTTATGGCACATAACAATGCTTTTTGCATTAGATACACATTGCTCAAGACAAATCAGAGTATTATATCGTAAACTCATTTGTGAAAACTGTCCATTTCGGTTACTTGAGTTTTAAAAAGTAACAAAATTTGAAATCGTATTTTTGGCTAAATCGGATTTACGGCGTATAACCATGCTTTTCGCATTAGATACACATTGCTCAAGACAAATCAGAGTATTTTAGCGTAAACTCATTCGTGAAAACTGTCCATTTCGGTTACTTGAAATTTAAAAAAGTAATAAATTTGAAATCGGATTTATGACAAAATCGGATTTCTAGCACATAACAATGCTTTTTGCTTTAGATACACATTGCTTAAGACGAATCAGAGTATTTTAGCGTAAATTCAATATTGAAAACTGTCCATTTCGGTTTCTTGACTTTTTGAAAGGTAACAAAATTTGAAATCGGATTTTTGGCAAAAATCGGATTTATGGCACATTACAATGCTTTTTGCATTAGATACACATTGCTATAGACAAACCAGAGTATTTTAGCTTAAATTCAATATTGAAAACTGTCCATTTCGGTTACTTGAGTTTTTAAAAAGTAACAAAATTTGAAATCGGATTTATGGCACATAACAATGCTTTTTGCATTAGATACACATTGCTTAAGACAAATCAGAGTATTTTAGTGTAAATTCATTCGTGAAAACTTTCCATTTCGGTTACTTGAGTTTTTGAAAAGTTACAAAATTTGGAATCGGATTTTTGCCAAAAATCGGATTTATGGCACATACCAATGCTTATTGCATTAGATACACATTGCTGAAGACAAAGCAGAGTATTTTAGGGTAAATTCAATAGTGAAAACTGTCCATTTCGGTTATTTGTGTTTTTAAAAAGTAACAAAATTTGAAATTAGATTTATGGCACATAACAATGCTTTTTGCATTAGATACACATTGCTCAAGACAAATCAGAGTATAATATCGTAAACTCAATTGTGAAAACTGTCCATTTCGGTTACTTGAGTTTTTAAAAAGTAACAAAATTTGAAATCGGATTTTTGGCTAAATCGGATTTACGGCGTATAACCATGCTTTTCGCATTAGATACACATTGCTCAAGACAAATCAGAGTATTTTAGCGTAAACTCATTCGTGAAAACTGTCCATTTCGGTTACTTGAAATTTAAAAAAGTAATAAAATTTGAATTCGGATTTATGACAAAATCGGATTTCTAGCACATAACAATGCTTTTTGCTTTAGATACACATTGCTTAAGACGAATCAGAGTATTTTAGCGTAAATTCAATATTGAAAACTGTCCATTTCGGTTTCTTGAGTTTTTGAAAAGTAACAAAATTTGAAATCGGATTTTTGGCAAAAATTGGATTTATGGCACATTACAATGCTTTTTGCATTAGATACACATTGCTATAGACAAACCAGAGTATTTTAGCGTAAATTCAATATTGAAAACTGTCCATTTCGGTTACTTGAGTTTTTAAAAAGTAACAAAATTTTAAATCGGATTTATGGCACATAACAATGCTTTTTGCATTAGATACACATTGCTTAAGACAAATCAGAGTATTTTAGTGTAAATTCATTCGTGAAAACTTTCCATTTCGGTTACTTGAGTTTTTGAAAAGTTACAAAATTTGAAATCGGATTTTTGCCAAAAATCGGATTTATGGCACATACCAATGCTTATTGCATTAGATACACATTGCTGAAGACAAAGCAGAGTATTTTAGGGTAAATTCAATAGTGAAAACTGTCTATTTCGGTTATTTGTGTTTTTAAAAAGTAACAAAATTTGAAATTAGATTTATGGCACATTACAATGCTTTTTGCATTAGATACACATTGCTATAGACAAACCAGAGTATTTTAGCGTAAATTCAATATTGAAAACTGTCCATTTCGGTTACTTGAGTTTTTAAAAAGTAACAAAATTTGAAATCGGATTTATGGCACATAACAATGCTTTTTGCATTAGATACACATTGCTTAAGACAAATCAGAGTATTTTAGTGTAAATTCATTCGTGAAAACTTTCCATTTCGGTTACTTGAGTTTTTGAAAAGTTACAAAATTTGAAATCGGATTTTTGCCAAAAATCGGATTTATGGCACATACCAATGCTTATTGCATTAGATACACATTGCTGAAGACAAAGCAGAGTATTTTAGGGTAAATTCAATAGTGAAAACTGTCCATTTCGGTTATTTGTGTTTTTAAAAAGTAACAAAATTTGAAATTAGATTTATGGCACATAACAATGATTTTTGCATTAGATACACATTGCTCAAGACAAATCAGAGTATAATATCGTAAACTCAATTGTGAAAACTGTCCATTTCGGTTACTTGAGTTTTAAAAAAGTAACAAAATTTGTAATCGGATTTTTGGCTAAATCGGATTTACGGCGTATAACCATGCTTTTCGCATTAGATACACATTGCTCAAGACAAATCAGAGTATTTTAGCGTAAATTCAATATTGAAAACTGTCCATTTCGGTTACTTGAGTTTTTAAAAAGTAACAAAATTTGAAATCGGATTTATGGCACATAACAATGCATTTTGCATTAAATACACATTGCTCAAGACAAATCAGAGTATTTTAGCGTAAACTCATTCGTGAAAACTGTCCATTTCGGTTTCTTGAGTTTTAAAAAAGTAACAAAATTTGAAATCGGATTTTTGGCTAAATCGGATTTACGGCGTATAACCATGCTTTTCGCATTAGATACACATTGCTCAAGACAAATCAGAGTATTTCAGCGTAAACTCATTCGTGAAAACTGTCCATTTCGGTTTCTTGAGTTTTTGAAAAGTAACAAAATTTGAAATCAGATTTATGGCACATAACAATGCTTTTTGCATTAGATACACATTGCTCAAGACAAATCAGAGTATTGTATCGTAAACTCATTTGTGAAAACTGTCCATTTCGGTTACTTGAGTTTTAAAAAAGTAACAAAATTTGAAATCATATTTTTGGCTAAATCGGATTTACGGCGTATAACCATGCTTTTCGCATTAGACACACATTGCTCAAGACAAATCAGAGTATTTTAGCGTAAACTCATTCGTGAAAACTGTCCATTTCGGTTACTTGAAATTTAAAAAAGTAATAAAATTTGAAATCGGATTTATGACAAAATCGGATTTCTAGCACATAACAATGCTTTTTGCTTTAGATACACATTGCTATAGACAAACCAGAGTATTTTAGCGTAAATTCAATATTGAAAACTGTCCATTTCGGTTACTTGAGTTTTTAAAAAGTAACAAAATTCGAAATCGGATTTATGGCACATAACAATGCTTTTTGCATTAGATACACATTGCTTAAGACAAATCAGAGTATTTTAGTGTAAATTCATTCGTGAAAACTTTCCATTTCGGTTACTTGAGTTTTTGAAAAGTTACAAAATTTTAAATCGGATTTTTGCCAAAAATCGGATTTATGGCACATACCAATGCTTATTGCATTAGATACACATTGCTGAAGACAAAGCAGAGTATTTTAGGGTAAATTCAATAGTGAAAACTGTCCATTTCGGTTATTTGTGTTTTTAAAAAGTAACAAAATTTGAAATTAGATTTATAGCACATAACAATGCTTTTTGCATTAGATACACATTGCTCAAGACAAATCAGAGTATTATATCCTAAACTCAATTGTGAAAACTGTCCATTTCGGTTACTTGAGTTTTAAAAAGTAACAAAATTTGAAATCGGATTTTTGGTTAAATCGGATTTACGGCGTATAACCATGCTTTTCGCATTAGATACACATTGCTCAAGACAAATCAGAGTATTTTAGCGTAAACTCATTCGTGAAAACTGTCCATTTCGGTTTCTTGAGTTTTAAAAAAGTAACAAAATTTGAAATCGGATTTTTGGCTAAATCGGATTTACGGCGTATAACCATGCTTTTCGCATTAGATACTCATTGCTCAAGACAAATCAGAGTATTTCAGCGTAAACTCATTCGTGAAAACTGTCCATTTCGGTTTCTTGGGGTTTGAAAAGTAACAAAATTTGAAATCAGATTTATGGCACATAACAATGCTTTTTGCATTAGATACACATTGCTCAAGACAAATCAGAGTATTATATCGTAAACTCATTTGTGAAAACTGTCCATTTCGGTTACTTGAGTTTTAAAAAGTAACAAAATTTGAAATCGTATTTTTGGCTAAATCGGATTTACGGCATATAACCATGCTTTTCGCATTAGATACACATTGCTCAAGACAAATCAGAGTATTTTAGCGTAAACTCATTCGTGAAAACTGTCCATTTCGGTTACTTGAAATTTAAAAAAGTAATAAATTTGAAATCGGATTTATGACAAAATCGGATTTCTAGCACATAACAATGCTTTTTGCTTTAGATACACATTGCTTAAGACGAATCAGAGTATTTTAGCGTAAATTCAATATTGAAAACTGTCCATTTCGGTTTCTTGACTTTTTGAAAGGTAACAAAATTTGAAATCGGATTTTTGGCAAAAATCGGATTTATGGCACATTACAATGCTTTTTGCATTAGATACACATTGCTATAGACAAACCAGAGTATTTTAGCGTAAATTCAATATTGAAAACTGTCCATTTCGGTTACTTGAGTTTTTAAAAAGTAACAAAATTTGAAATCGGATTTATGGCACATAACAATGCTTTTTGCATTAGATACACATTGCTTAAGACAAATCAGAGTATTTTAGTGTAAATTCATTCGTGAAAACTTTCCATTTCGGTTACTTGAGTTTTTGAAAAGTTACAAAATTTGAAATCGGATTTTTGCCAAAAATCGGATTTATGGCACATACCAATGCTTATTGCATTAGATACACATTGCTGAAGACAAAGCAGAGTATTTTAGGGTAAATTCAATAGTGAAAACTGTCCATTTCGGTTATTTGTGTTTTTAAAAAGTAACAAAATTTGAAATTAGATTTATGGCACATAACAATGCTTTTTGCATTAGATACACATTGCTCAAGACAAATCAGAGTATAATATCGTAAACTCAATTGTGAAAACTGTCCATTTCGGTTACTTGAGTTTTTAAAAAGTAACAAAATTTGAAATCGGATTTTTGGCTAAATCGGATTTACGGCGTATAACCATGCTTTTCGCATTAGATACACATTGCTCAAGACAAATCAGAGTATTTTAGCGTAAACTCATTCGTGAAAACTGTCCATTTCGGTTACTTGAAATTTAAAAAAGTAATAAAATTTGAAATCGGATTTATGACAAAATCGGATTTCTAGCACATAACAATGCTTTTTGCTTTAGATACACATTGCTTAAGACGAATCAGAGTATTTTAGCGTAAATTCAATATTGAAAACTGTCCATTTCGGTTTCTTGAGTTTTTGAAAAGTAACAAAATTTGAAATCGGATTTTTGGCAAAAATTGGATTTATGGCACATTACAATGCTTTTTGCATTAGATACACATTGCTATAGACAAACCAGAGTATTTTAGCGTAAATTCAATATTGAAAACTGTCCATTTCGGTTACTTGAGTTTTTAAAAAGTAACAAAATTTTAAATCGGATTTATGGCACATAACAATGCTTTTTGCATTAGATACACATTGCTTAAGACAAATCAGAGTATTTTAGTGTAAATTCATTCGTGAAAACTTTCCATTTCGGTTACTTGAGTTTTTGAAAAGTTACAAAATTTGAAATCGGATTTTTGCCAAAAATCGGATTTATGGCACATACCAATGCTTATTGCATTAGATACACATTGCTGAAGACAAAGCAGAGTATTTTAGGGTAAATTCAATAGTGAAAACTGTCCATTTCGGTTATTTGTGTTTTTAAAAAGTAACAAAATTTGAAATTAGATTTATGGCACATTACAATGCTTTTTGCATTAGATACACATTGCTATAGACAAACCAGAGTATTTTAGCGTAAATTCAATATTGAAAACTGTCCATTTCGGTTACTTGAGTTTTTAAAAAGTAACAAAATTTGAAATCGGATTTATGGCACATAACAATGCTTTTTGCATTAGATACACATTGCTTAAGACAAATCAGAGTATTTTAGTGTAAATTCATTCGTGAAAACTTTCCATTTCGGTTACTTGAGTTTTTGAAAAGTTACAAAATTTGAAATCGGATTTTTGCCAAAAATCGGATTTATGGCACATACCAATGCTTATTGCATTAGATACACATTGCTGAAGACAAAGCAGAGTATTTTAGGGTAAATTCAATAGTGAAAACTGTCCATTTCGGTTATTTGTGTTTTTAAAAAGTAACAAAATTTGAAATTAGATTTATGGCACATAACAATGCTTTTTGCATTAGATACACATTGCTCAAGACAAATCAGAGTATTTTAGCGTAAACTCATTCGTGAAAACTGTCCATTTCGGTTACTTGAAATTTAAAAAAGTAATAAAATTTGAAATCGGATTTATGACAAAATCGGATTTCTAGCACATAACAATGCTTTTTGCTTTAGATACACATTGCTTAAGACGAATCAGAGTATTTTAGCGTAAATTCAATATTGAAAACTGTCCATTTCGGTTTCTTGAGTTTTTGAAAAGTAACAAAATTTGAAATCGGATTTTTGGCAAAAATCGGATTTATGGCACATTACAATGCTTTTTGCATTAGATACACATTGCTATAGACAAAGCAGAGTATTTTAGCGTAAATTCAATATTGAAAACTGTCCATTTCGGTTACTTGAGTTTTTAAAAAGTAACAAAATTTGAAATCGGATTTATGGCACATAACAATGCTTTTTGCATTAGATACACATTGCTTAAGACAAATCAGAGTATTTTAGTGTAAATTCATTCGTGAAAACTTTCCATTTCGGTTACTTGAGTTTTTGAAAAGTTACAAAATTTGAAATCGGATTTTTGCCAAAAATCGGATTTATGGCACATACCAATGCTTATTGCATTAGATACACATTGCTGAAGACAAAGCAGAGTATTTTAGGGTAAATTCAATAGTGAAAACTGTCCATTTCGGTTATTTGTGTTTTTAAAAAGTAACGAAATTTGAAATTAGATTTATGGCACATAACAATGCTTTTTGCATTAGATACACATTGCTCAAGACAAATCAGAGTATTATATCGTAAACTCAATTGTGAAAACTGTCCATTTCGGTTACTTGAGTTTTAAAAAAGTAACAAAATTTGAAATCGGATTTTTGGCTTAATCGGATTTACGGCGTATAACCATGCTTTTCGCATTAGATACACATTGCTCAAGACAAATCAGAGTATTTTAGCGTAAACTCATTCGTGAAAACTGTCCATTTCGGTTTCTTGAGTTTTAAAAAAGTAACAAAATTTGAAATAGGATTTTTGGCTAAATCGGATTTACGGCGTATAACCATGCTTTTCGCATTAGATACACATTGCTCAAGACAAATCAGAGTATTTCAGCGTAAACTCATTCGTGAAAACTGTCCATTTCGGTTTCTTGAGTTTTTGAAAAGTAACAAAATTTGAAATTAGATTTATGGCACATTACAATGCTTTTTGCATTAGATATACATTGCTATAGACAAACCAGAGTATTTTAGCGTAAATTCAATATTGAAAACTGTCCATTTCGGTTACTTGAGTTTTTAAAAAGTAACAAAATTTGAAATCGGATTTATGGCACATAACAATGCTTTTTGCATTAGATACACATTGCTTAAGACAAATCAGAGTATTTTAGTGTAAATTCATTCGTGAAAACTTTTCATTTCGGTTACTTGAGTTTTTGAAAAGTTACAAAATTTGAAATCGGATTTTTGCCAAAAATCGGATTTATGGCACATACCAATGCTTATTGCATTAGATACACATTGCTGAAGACAAAGCAGAGTATTTTAGGGTAAATTCAATAGTGAAAACTGTCCATTTCGGTTATTTGTGTTTTTAAAAAGTAACAAAATTTTAAATTAGATTTATGGCACATAACAATGCTTTTTGCATTAGATACACATTGCTCAAGACAAATCAGAGTATAATATCGTAAACTTAATTGTGAAAACTGTCCATTTCGGTTACTTGAGTTTTAAAAAAGTAACAAAATTTGTAATCGGATTTTTGGCTAAATCGGATTTACGGCGTATAACCATGCTTTTCGCATTAGATACACATTGCTCAAGACAAATCAGAGTATTTTAGCGTAAACTCATTCGTGAAAACTGTCCATTTCGGTTTCTTGAGTTTTAAAAAAGTAACAAAATTTGAAATAGGATTTTTGGCTAAATCGGATTTACGGCGTATAACCATGCTTTTCGCATTAGATACACATTGCTCAAGACAAATCAGAGTATTTCAGCGTAAACTCATTCGTAAAAACTGTCCATTTCGGTTTCTTGAGTTTTTGAAAAGTAACAAAATTTGAAATTGGATTTTTGGCAAAAATCGGATTTATGGCACATTACAATGCTTTTTGCATTAGATACACATTGCTATAGACAAACCAGAGTATTTTAGCGTAAATTCAATATTGAAAACTGTCCATTTCGGTTACTTGAGTTTTTAAAAAGTAACAAAATTTGAAATCGGATTTATGGCACATAACAATGCTTTTCGCATTAGATACACATTGCTCAAGACAAATCAGAGTATTTCAGCGTAAACTCATTCGTAAAAACTGTCCATTTCGGTTTCTTGAGTTTTTGAAAAGTAACAAAATTTGAAATTGGATTTTTGGCAAAAATCGGATTTATGGCACATTACAATGCTTTTTGCATTAGATACACATTGCTATAGACAAACCAGAGTATTTTAGCGTAAATTCAATATTGAAAACTGTCCATTTCGGTTACTTGAGTTTTTAAAAAGTAACAAAATTTGAAATCGGATTTATGGCACATAACAATGCTTTTTGCATTAGATACACATTGCTTAAGACAAATCAGAGTATTTTAGTGTAAATTCATTCGTGAAAACTTTCCATTTCGGTTACTTGAGTTTTTGAAAAGTTACAAAATTTGAAATCGGATTTTTGCCAAAAATCGGATTTATGGCACATACCAATGCTTATTGCATTAGATACACATTGCTGAAGACAAAGCAGAGTATTTTAGGGTAAATTCAATAGTGAAAACTGTCCATTTCGGTTATTTGTGTTTTTCAAATCAAATCAAATCAAATCGTTTATTTGCAAGAACATGGTACAAACGGTGTTAAACAATTATTATTAATCCAAGTCACAAACATATTCTGCCACTTGTGGCGTGCAAATATTTTTTAGATAAATTTAACATAAATTAAAATTACATAAGTCATAAATTTAAATTATTTTACTAGAATATAAATAGCATCACATACGATCGTCAATAAATTATTATTTACTATAATATTATTTATCTAATTAAATTGTTTTATATTATCTTCTAGAAAATGTCTAATACTGTAATAACATTTGCTCAATAGTAACTCATATAATCGTTTTTTAAATAATGTCAAAGGTAATTGTATAATATTTGAAGGTAAATTATTAAATATTATAATACACATACAATAAACGTTTTGCTTATATATTTCTAATTTTATCTTAGGTAGGCGTAGTCTATTTTTATGTCTAGATCGGCTATTAGGATTATCGCTAAACGTTTCAAAATATTGTGGGTGTTTTTTTACAAAAATACTTATTTCGAGAATATACAGGCAAGGCAGTGGCAATATTTTGTGTTTTTTGAAAAGTGGTACGCAGCTATCTAAGATGTTAGCACCACAGAGTGCTCTGACACATTTTTTCTGTGCTTTGAAAGCTCTGTCTGCGTCAACCGAGTTACCCCAAATGATTACGCCGTATCTCAATATAGATGATATGTAAGCATGATAGGCTAATAATGCTGTGTGTATATTAACAGTTTGCCTGATTCTCCTTAAAAGATAGACAAATCTATCTGACTTATTTACAATTTTTTCTACATGTGGTTTCCAACTGCAGTGTTTGTCGACGGTTATACCTAGAAATACACAATCATCAACGGTTGAAAGTTTGCTATTTTGATAGTTAATATTTAATTCGTTTGTGTTAAAGTGTGATGTCTGAAATATTATAAGGTTTGTTTTTGTCATGTTAATTCTAAGGTTATTTTGTTCCATCCAGTTAATAGCGTTATCAAGAGTCTTTGTAATTTCATTATTTAAGTCTATTATATTTTCACTTTTAATTAAGAATGTGGTATCATCGGCAAATAGTATGGAGTCTTTGTCAACTGCGTCGGGAAGGTCATTTGTATATTAGGAAAAGTAGAGGAGCTAATATACTTCCCTGTGGCGTGCCACAGTTATTTTGCTTAAAATTGGATCTATAAATTTTATATTCGTGACTACATTTTCTTGTTATTTCCACACATTGTTGTCTATTTTCTAAAAAACTCCTCATCCAATCGTTAGCTATCCCGCGTATTCCGTATGTGGAGAGCTTTTTGAGGAGGGTTTTATGACAGACAAAGTCAAATGCCTTTGTCATGTCAAGAAACACCCCACAGATTTTACTTCTACGGTTAAGGCTTTCAGTTACTTGCTTTATCAGTGAAAAGCATGCTAAAGCAGTCGAGCTGTTTTTCCTGAATCCAAATTGCTCCCTTTTAAGAATATTACATGATTTTAAAAAGTGTTCTATTTTACCGTACATGACTTTCTCAAAGATTTTTGATAAAATGGGGACGAGTGTTATCGGTCGATAGTTGGATATCTCATTTTTGGCTCCTTTTTTATACAGTGGTTTCACAATTGACTTTTTTAGTCGTTCTGGGAAAGCACCTTCTGTTAATGTTAAATTAATAATGTGAGCCAAGGGATACACTAGGCTAGTTACGCATTTCTTAATAATTTGAGTATTTATGTTATCATAGCCTGTAGAACTTGTGTTTTTTAGGGTCAGGATTATCTTATAGATATCTGTGGCATTAACGGGGGTTAAGAATATGCTTTTTGGGTTTGAAGGGATAATATTTAAGTTTATAGTATTATTATTAGTTACATTACAATTATTATTATTGGTAGAGGATATATAATAGTCATTGAAAAGCTCGCATATGGTATTTGGATTGTCATGTAATTTATTATTTATATTAATAGATTCTATTTCAACATGGGATGGTAAGTTCTTTGTATTTTCATTAATTATATTCCACGCAGCTTTGCATGTATTTTTAGATTTGCTTATATATTTTATGCTATTTAATTGTTGCGCTTTGTATATGCATTTTTTTAGGATTTTGGTATAATTTTCGTAAATTATTTTATTATATTTTTTATTATGTCTACATAGATGATACTTCAGATATAATGCCCTTTTTTTTATACAGCTACGTTTAATACCTTTTGTGAAACCTTTGTTTTTTATATTTTTTTTTGTGATTTTGATTTTAATGATAGGAAAGCATAGGTTGTAGAAAAGGCATATAGTTTCATGTAGCGAGTCAAATGCTTCATTTACTGTTTGGTAGCTATATACTTCGGAGAAAGATAAATTTGAAATGTAATAATTGAATTTTACAATGTTTTCTTCGCTAAGATCCCTAACACTTTTAAACCAGAAATTTGAATTTTCTTGGAACTTTCTATGTACTTTTAAATTAACAGTTATTGACTGTGCTGACTCATGGTCCGAGAGAGCTAAGTAATGTAGTGCCGATTTTGCGTTCTCTATATTACTTAATACCAGATCTAAGCAAGAGGATTTTCGGGTTGGCATTTCTATGTGACTTTGAAAATTATTATTAGATAAAATTGATTTTAAATTGTCGGTGTATTTGTTTTTTTTCATCATGTCTATGTTCCAGTCCCCACATAATATGACTTTCTTATTTTTATTTTTACATAGAATAAGTGTGAGCTGCTCAAGGGAACTAAGAAATAATGATGCATCGGTTACTGGTGTTCTGTATATACATACTACTATAACATTTAAATTTAGTATTTCTATGGCACAATATTCAAATTGAAATGGTATTGGCGGAGTTATATTATGACTCAATTCTTTGTATTGAAAATTATTATTTCTAATTAGGATACATGAACCGCCTCGGCGTTGGTTTTTTCGAGAAAATGATGACACTAGTTTATAATTATTTATTTTAAGATTTGATTCCGTACCGCGTCTAAGAAATGTTTCCGTAAAGCATATGATATCGACTGAACCCAGTTCCTTTTCCAAGCCTGTTATTGCTAATTCTATCATTTCCTGTTTGTTTAATACTCCGGCAATATTTTGGTGAATCAAATTTAATTTAATATTTTCTATTTTACATGGATTTTCGAAAAAAAAAGTTTTTTAGGTTCTTCTATTTTACCATTCATTTTAAAATAATGTGTGATTTTGGTTTGTTTGGTGTTGGACAAAGATTTTTGCGTGTTGTTTTTGTGATGTTGTATATTATATTTTTGTTTGTATTGACTAAGAACGTCTTTTCTATATTGTTCATAATTTCAATTGTGGTGTTTAGTTGCTGGCATAAATATAAAATGTACTTGTCTTTGTTTGTCAATGTAGAGTTATATCGGTCATCAAAGCAATATTTATATGAATTATATATTTTTAGGTATTTACAGTTTTTATATTGTCGAGTTAATAATTCTAGGTTATTGTTTAAAATATTTCTATTGAGATGACGATTATATTGTACATTTGTGATATATACAGAACATGAACGTAGTTTATATTATAATGTGTTACATATTTCACTCATAAAAGTATAGGGTTGTTTATCATTTGAACCTACTACTAATACTATAATATCGTTAGGAGACAGGTCCTTTAACAAGTCATCGTTACAGCTATTTAGGATTTGTGAGCTTGTTGCGTTAGGCTTGATAATAGACGTAATGGTGTATTTATCGTTCAATTTGTTCTGTCTTGTCTGTGTCATTTTCTGTGATAATCCGCGAGCTTGTTGATCTCCTACAATTATTATTTTATTTTTATTTTGTACAGTGGGTTCAATTTGGCCACTTTTCGCTGAATCCGAACTAACGGTGTCTGTTCCCGGGTGTAGGTATTGTCCTTGGGTAATGTAGAGTTATTATTATTGGATTTTTCATTTTCTTTATTATCTATAGTGGAAATATATGCTGGTAGAGATTTCGTTATTTTTTTCTTATGTTTCTTTTTATGTGAAGAATTTTTAGCTATTGGTGAATCAATAAAAACTTTCTCGTATTGTAATAATTTTGTTTGCTGTTCTATCATTTGTTGTTTAAGTTCGTTATTTTGTGCTTTAAAGATCTCTAGCTCACTATGTGATTTTTGTAGTTCATTAGTTAGTTTTTCTATCTGTTCTTTTAGCGTCTCTATATCTTGTAGATTGGTGCCTACAAAGTCCGGTAATTCTCTGTAGAGGGGGCTCGATGTGAGTGAGCCATATGACAAGTTGAGCGATTCGGGAGATAGTAATGGTTCCATGTTACGGTTTCTACGAAATGTTATGTTATTATTTTCTAGGCTTTTTCGTTAATTTTGGTTCTCCATTTTTATGTAATAGCACGAAAATGATAAGCTTTGGTATCGAGTATTTCATATATGTAACGCCATCTGGTGTTGGTGGTTTCAGATTGCAGATATTTTTACTTGCGCCACCTGTCACTAGATATCTCTTTTGAGAATTTATTGAAAAATCTTATGAATAATATTATTATGATCGATCAACTAATTGTTATAATACATGTGGCGTCCTCCTCTTTTTTTTTGGTGTAGTTTTGTTAAACTTATAATTTTTGAAATTATAAATTAATTTTTAGTTTTGAGGTCCTGCCTGGGATCGAACTCACGTTCATTTCAAATACAGGTATAAAATGATTAAAAAACTATTCCAGTGGTCCCCAAACTGCGTCAGCGAGATGTGTAATAATTCTGTTAAATTGTCGACTAATTTCTTCTTGTGACAGTTGTAATGACAGACTGACCGTTACTTTTGTTTCAATTTTAAATAGTTCTTTGTTCTCAAACTTTGTATGAAAACTTTTGAATATTTCACTTTTTAGCACTAAAAGTAATGTAAAGTTTTGATGTTTGTTTCTAAATCACTTGCACTGATCCCATACGAATTATTTACACTCACTTTTTTGTGTTTTATTGTTTTGTTTCAGTTTTTAGTTCTTTTTATATATATACACTGGGGATCACTGACTACTTAATAGTTCTTGTAGAAAACGTTTTCACTTGGCAATTGTCTATTTTGAATCTGAATTATATAACACAATAGTAGTAATTAGTTAAAATTATATTTTATTTGTATTTTTTTCGCGGAGCCGATATACGTCAGTTAGCGACACTAGCGACGATTAAAAAGTAACAAAATTTGAAATTAGATTTATGGCACATAACAATGCTTTTTGCATTAGATACACATTGCTCAAGACAAATCAGAGTATAATATCGTAAACTCAATTGTGAAAACTGTCCATTTCGGTTACTTGAGTTTTTAAAAAGTAACAAAATTTGAAATCGGATTTTTGGCTAAATCGGATTTACGGCGTATAACCATGCTTTTCGCATTAGATACACATTGCTCAAGACAAATCAGAGTATTTTAGCGTAAACTCATTCGTGAAAACTGTCCATTTCGGTTACTTGAAATTTAAAAAAGTAATAAAATTTGAAATCGGATTTATGACAAAATCGGATTTCTAGCACATAACAATGCTTTTTGCTTTAGATACACATTGCTTAAGACGAATCAGAGTATTTTAGTGTAAATTCAATATTGAAAACTGTCCATTTCGGTTTCTTGAGTTTTTGAAAAGTAACAAAATTTGAAATCGGATTTTTGGCAAAAATTGGATTTATGGCACATTACAATGCTTTTTGCATTAGATACACATTGCTATAGACAAACCAGAGTATTTTAGCGTAAATTCAATATTGAAAACTGTCCATTTCGGTTACTTGAGTTTTTAAAAAGTAACAAAATTTGAAATCGGATTTATGGCACATAACAATGCTTTTTGCATTAGATACACATTGCTTAAGACAAATCAGAGTATTTTAGTGTAAAATATTCATTCGTGAAAACTTTCCATTTCGGTTACTTGAGTTTTTGAAAAGTTACAAAATTTGAAATCGGATTTTTGCCAAAAATCGGATTTATGGCACATACCAATGCTTATTGCATTAGATACACATTGCTGAAGACAAAGCAGAGTATTTTAGGGTAAATTCAATAGTGAAAACTGTCCATTTCGGTTATTTGTGTTTTTAAAAAGTAACAAAATTTGAAATTAGATTTATGGCACATTACAATGCTTTTTGCATTAGATACACATTGCTATAGACAAACCAGAGTATTTTAGTGTAAATTCATTCGTGAAAACTTTCCATTTCGGTTACTCGAGTTTTTGAAAAGTTACAAAATTTGAAATCGGATTTTTGCCAAAAATCGGATTTATGGCACATACCAATGCTTATTGCATTAGATACACATTGCTGAAGACAAAGCAGAGTATTTTAGGGTAAATTCAATAGTGAAAACTGTCCATTTCGGTTATTTGTGTTTTTAAAAAGTAACAAAATTTGAAATTAGATTTATGGCACATAACAATGCTTTTTGCATTAGATACACATTGCTCAAGACAAATCAGAGTATTTTAGCGTAAACTCATTCGTGAAAACTGTCCATTTCGGTTGCTTGAGTTTTTGAAAAGTAACAAAATTTGAAATCGGATTTTTGGCAAAAATCGGATTTATGGCACATTACAATGCTTTTTGCATTAGATACACATTGCTATAGACAAATCAGAGTATTTTAGCGTAAATTCAATATTGAAAACTGTCCATTTCGGTTACTTGAGTTTTTAAAAAGTAACAAAATTTGAAATCGGATTTATGGCACATAACAATGCTTTTTGCATTAAATACACATTGCTCAAGACAAATCAGAGTATTTTAGCGTAAACTCATTCGTGAAAACTGTCCATTTCGGTTACTTGAAATTTAAAAAAGTATTAAAATTTGAAATCGGATTTATGACAAAATCGGATTTCTAGCACATAACAATGCTTTTTGCTTTAGATACACATTGCTTAAGACGAATCAGAGTATTTTAGCGTAAATTCAATATTGAAAACTGTCCATTACGGTTTCTTGAGTTTTTGAAAAGTAACAAAATTTGAAATCGGATTTTTGGCAAAAATCGGATTTATGGCACATTACAATGCTTTTTGCATTAGATACACATTGCTATAGACAAACCAGAGTATTTTAGCGTAAATTCAATATTGAAAACTGTCCATTTCGGTTACTTGAGTTTTTAAAAAGTAACAAAATTTGAAATCGGATTTATGGCACATAACAATGCTTTTTGCATTAGATACACATTGCTTAAGACAAATCAGAGTATTTTAGTGTAAATTCATTCGTGAAAACTTTCCATTTCGGTTACTTGAGTTTTTGAAAAGTTACAAAATTTGAAATCGGATTTTTGCCAAAAATCGGATTTATGGCACATACCAATGCTTATTGCATTAGATACACATTGCTGAAGACAAAGCAGAGTATTTTAGGGTAAATTCAATAGTGAAAACTGTCCATTTCGGTTATTTGTGTTTTTAAAAAGTAACAAAATTTGAAATTAGATTTATGGCACATAACAATGCTTTTTGCATTAGATACACATTGCTCAAGACAAATCAGAGTATAATATCGTAAACTCAATTGTGAAAACTGTCCATTTCGGTTACTTGAGTTTTAAAAAAGTAACAAAATTTGAAATCGGATTTTTGGCTAAATCGGATTTACGGCGTATAACCATGCTTTTCGCATTAGATACACATTGCTCAAGACAAATCAGAGTATTTTAGCGTAAACTCATTCGTGAAAACTGTCCATTTCGGTTTCTTGAGTTTTAAAAAAGTAACAAAATTTGAAATCGGATTTTTGGCTAAATCGGATTTACGGCGTATAACCATGCTTTTCGCATTAGATACACATTGCTCAAGACAAATCAGAGTATTTCAGCGTAAACTCATTCGTGAAAACTGTCCATTTTGGTTTCTTGAGTTTTTGAAAAGTAACAAAATTTGAAATCGGATTTTTGGCAAAAATCGGATTTATGGCACATTACAATGCTTTTTGCATTAGATACACATTGCTATAGACAAATCAGAGTATTTTAGCGTAAATTCAATATTGAAAACTGTCCATTTCGGTTTCTTGAGTTTTTGAAAAGTAACAAAATTTGAAATCGGATTTTTGGCAAAAATCGGATTTATGGCACATTACAATGCTTTTTGCATTAGATACACATTGCTATAGACAAACCAGAGTATTTTAGCGTAAATTCAATATTGAAAACTGTCCATTTCGGTTACTTGAGTTTTTAAAAAGTAACAAAATTTGAAATCGGATTTATGGCACATAACAATGCTTTTTGCATTAGATACACATTGTTTAAGACAAATCAGAGTATTTTAGTGTAAATTCATTCGTGAAAACTTTCCATTTCGGTTACTTGAGTTTTTGAAAAGTTACAAAATTTGAAATCGGATTTTTGCCAAAAATCGGATTTATGGCACATACCAATGCTTATTTCATTAGATACACATTGCTGAAGACAAAGCAGAGTATTTTAGGGTAAATTTAATAGTGAAAACTGTCCATTTCGGTTATTTGATGATGGATGCCTATGATCAAACTGAGATGAGGCACAGAAGAAAGATTTTGCTTGTGCATGGAGTTCCCGAAGCCAAAAAGAATGCACAAGAAGCTATTGCATCTTTGTTGTCTTCCCAGTTAAAAGTCCAAGACATAAACATTTCTTCAGTAAAATATTGTCACCGCTTGGGACGCTTAAAGGAATCAAAACCCAGACCAATCTTGGTTAAGTTTCAGAATTTTACTGATCGGAATGAGGTTTGGAGGGCTAAGACCAGCCTGAAAAATTCCGGCATCACTCTATCAGAGTTTTTAATTAAAAAGAGACATGAAGTGTTCCTGGCGGCCAGGCAGCGTTTCGGTGTTACAAAGTGTTGGACATATAATGGCTCTATTTTCGTTGCTAGATCTGATGGCTCCAAAAGCAGTGTTTGTAGCATAGCGGAGTTGGATGCCATTTCTGATCTCTGTGGTGATATGGCAGAAGTCACATCTCAAGTTCCGGCATCCAAAACCAAAAATGAAACTGGAACAAGACCAAGGCGAACCAAAAAGTAAATACTCTAATAATAGCATGGTAACTTTCTCAATCTTCACATATATACATATAAATCTATAATTCTGCTTTGCCAATATTCGCTTCTCATTAATCATTCACTTATAATTTTATTGTCCATACTTAGATCTCATAGTTACGTATTTCTATGCATCATCACTAATTTCTTTTGTCACAAATTGTCGGTATTTCGAAAATGAAACATATTTAATTTTGTAATCTGTACTTTTTGAAAATGTTTGATTTGATGTATTGTTTCATTTCCTTCAACACGAAGCTTTTGACAGATGTGTTTCGGTGACGTCTGACAGGAGTGAGTGATAGTTATTCTTCTTCGTCTTCTTAATGTCACTTTCATTATAATTTTTTTTTTTTTTGTTTTTTGTGTGTGGACATGAAATTTAGCATGAGCCATTATGTACTTAACTGATTTCTCTTAATCTAGTATTTTGTATATAAATTGCATCTTTGTTATGTAATTTTTGTAACTAATAAGCTGTGCTTGTACTTAGAACTTTATTATTATATCTCAGTATAACTCCATTAAAATTTTAATTGCCAATTTGTGTTGGGCTAGCATCTCATCTTAAATCTAATTATATTTTGTTAGAATAACTGCTCATATTTAGCTAGGTGTTTAAAAAAATAATAGGCATGTTTGGATTCTTTCCATTTATCTACCTACTCTTTTTCTATTTATTTACTAATTTTATTATAGCAAATTTATTTATATACTTATGTTTTTTTTTTATGACACAGTGGGCTGCAGGCCAATTATATTTCAATTGTTGTAGGATAATATATTTATAGTGTTTTATATATTTTATTTATATTTAGTTTGTATTATTATCATGAATGTAAGTGTTGACTCATTTGCTTCAGATGATTTTTTATCCATTTCTTCTAACAACAGCGATGATAGTTTTCAAAGTGCCACATTTATGTCTCTTAGGGATACCATAACTTCAAATTTTAACACAGTTAACAAATGTTTTAAGGCCGTTCATATTAATGCACAGAGCATTCCGGCTCATTACCCCGACTTGCTTGCGTCTTTTGATCGGGCTAATGTTGATGCTGTCTTTATATCGGAAACGTGGCTTAAGCCTTGCTTACCATCAACATGCTACAGTTTACCCGGTTTTAAGTTAATTCGCAACGACCGCATTGGGAGGGGTGGAGGTGGCGTTGCGATTTATCTACGTTCAGACTTGTCCTACACTATTATTAGCTCGTCAGCGCAACCCCCTCCATCTGATGCTCTCGAGTTTTTGCTGGTAGAAGTCCAGGTATCGCACTATAATAAAATATTACTCGGGGTCTACTATTGCCCATCAATGCACAATGATTACTTCTCATCCTTTGAAAATACGCTTGATGCTTTTACACCGTACTACGATCATTGTGTTATAATGGGCGATTTCAATACTTGTCTACTTAAGGGTGATAGTCGATCGACTAAACTTAGTTCAATTTTAGATTCATATAATATGAAATTACTACCTCTGAATCCTACCCACTGCTTTCCAGGTTCCCGTCCTTCCCTCCTCGACCTAATCATAGTCTCTTCTCCTAATCGTGTTACTACGCATGGACAAGTCTCAGCTGATATGTTTTCATACCATGATCTTATCTATGTTGCCTATAATGTTCGCCCTCCCAAAGCTAAGGTAAAAACTCTTCTTCAAAGAAATTTCTCTTCGATGAATATTGAAAGCCTAGAGGAGGACGCACATAACATAGACTGGTCAAACTTACTCTCAGCTGATTCCATTAATGACAAAATTGATATATTTAACGCTAAACTTAAATCTCTTTATGATATTCATGCACCTGTTAGGCCCGTTAAAATCAAACATCTTCCCGCTCCCTGGTTATCAGACGAAATCAAATCTCTGATAAATGCTAAGCATGCAGCCAAAGCCAAATTTAAAATAAAAAAGACAGAAGAATATCGTAACAAATATATTAAAATCCGGAACCGCTGTAATATGATGTGTCGTGACGCACAAAGACGTCATATTCACGCCTCCGTTGAGAACGGGGATCCGGCTAAAACATGGAAATTTCTCAAATCCCTCGGCGTGGGCAAATGCTCTGAACCGCAAGACTCTCATAATATAGATATAGATTCACTTAATAACCATTTTACTTCCTCTTTTAATCTCGACCCCAAAATTAAATCACAAACGTTAAATTATATTTCTTCGCTACCTATATTGAATTCTGATCCGTTCCTTACTGTTCCAGTTTCCGAGTGTGAGATTAAAAAGCACATCCTTTCCATATCGTCAAACGCAGTAGGAGATGACGGTATCAGTCGTAGAATGATCACACCAATATTAGATATAATTGTTCCTGTTCTTGCACACATTTTTAATTCATGTTTAGAGTCTTGTACCTTTCCTGATGCCTGGAAGGCAGCTTACATAATTCCTTTACCTAAATCCTCCTGTCCTAAGACTGTGTCTGACTTCCGTCCTATTTCCATCCTACCCTTTTTATCAAAAGTTTTAGAGCGAATCATTCATCACCAGCTTACGAAATTTGTTACCCACAACAGCTTACTTAGTCCGTTCCAGTCCGGTTTTCGTACCAGCTACCTTTACCGCATTGGTAAAGGTAGCTGATGATATACGGTCAGGTATGGATGATAAAATGCTTACTATTCTCACACTTCTGGATTTTAGTAATGCCTTCAATTCCATAGACCACGATATTCTGCTAGCCCGGCTTGCATCTTTAAATCTTTCACCATCAATAATTAATTTAATTCGTAGCTACCTTGTAGGACGACGGCAGAGAGTTAAATCATCTGATTATTTCTCCGATTGGAGTTATATCTATGCCGGCGTGCCTCAGGGTGGTGTGCTATCTCCTCTTCTGTTTGCAATTTTTATAAACCCTATAACAATATCGATTTCATCATCCTACCACTTGTATGCGGACGATCTTCAAATATACACACAGTCTCCTTTGGACAATCTGAATTCCGCTTTTGATCTAGTGAATCACGATTTGTCGAATATTTGTGAATGGAGCAAGAATCATGGACTTCTTATTAATCCTATTAAAACTCAATTAATTGTAATTGGTAGCCCCGGGCTAATTTCTAGAGTTGACCATGATTCTTTACCTCCTGTCCTTATAAATGGTGTAACAATACCTTTCAGTAAAGTGGTTATAAACTTGGGAGTGTACTTTGATGAACATTTATCGTGGACGCATCAATTGCAAGAGATTAGTAGAAAGGTTTTTTCTACCTGGCGTTCCCTAAAACGTCTACGATATGTTCTTCCGATACCCACTAAGGTAGTTTTGGCTGAATCCCTACTCCTTTCCCATTTAGATTATGCGGACGCTTCTTTCACTAACTTGACGGAGGAACAACTGAACAAATTGGAGCGCCTTCAAAACCTGGCTTTGAGGTTTGTTTTCGGTTTACGTAAATTTGACCATATCTCCGAGTATCGCCTCAAGTTAAAGTGGTTGCCAATCCGCTACCGCCGTGACTCTCGTGTTCTCTCCTTCCTTTATAACATCCTATTTGACTCCCATTGTCCCACTTATTTAAAAAGTAATTTTAACTTCCGTACCTCTGACAGACTGGAACTACGATCTATATCTAATCTTCTTCTTGACATTCCTATCCACCGCACTAAATACTTTAATTGCTCTTTCATTGTAAAATCCATTTCCCTTTGGAATTCTTTACCTATCCATATAAGGCAGGCTGAAACTATACATCGCTTTAAAACTCTTATAAAAAATCATTATCTGGAATCATATTGTGTCAACCCTTAACTTATGTAACTAACACTTATTATTATAAATTAAAATATCATGTAGGTTTATCTATTGTATATATATATATATATATAGATATATATATTATATTATATTGTATACATATATTATATATTTATTGTGTTTATGTATTATTTTATTTTATTTACTTTTATTTTATTAAATATACTTTTGCGCAACTCCCATTCTCTAGCATTGTTTTCTCTAACACCATAAGGTTGTCTGGAAGAAATTGCTATCTAGTAATAAGGCCGCCTTTGTGTGCATGTCTGATTTTTGTAATGTATATTTTTTTTTGTTTTTTTTGTAACTTGTTGTGTGCACAATAAAGTATATTTGTATTGTATTGTATTGTATTGTATTTGTGTTTTTAAAAAGTAACAAAATTTGAAATTAGATTTATGGCACATAACAATGCTTTTTGCATTAGATACACATTGCTCAAGACAAATCAGAGTATTATATCGTAAACTCAATTGTGAAAACTGTCCATTTCGGTTACTTGAGTTTTAAAAAAGTAACAAAATTTGAAATCGGATTTTTGGCTTAATCAGATTTACGGCGTATAACCATGCTTTTCGCATTAGATACACATTGCTCAAGACAAATCAGAGTATTTTAGCGTAAACTCATTCGTGAAAACTGTCCATTTCGGTTTCTTGAGTTTTAAAAAAGTAACAAAATTTGAAATAGGATTTTTGGCTAAATCGGATTTACGGCGTATAACCATGCTTTTCGCATTAGATACACATTGCTCAAGACAAATCAGAGTATTTCAGCGTAAACTCATTCGTGAAAACTGTCCATTTCGGTTTAATGAGTTTTTGAAAAGTAACAAAATTTGAAATTGGATTTTTGGCAAAAATCGGATTTATGGCACATTACAATGCTTTTTGCATTAGATACACATTGCTATAGACAAATCAGAGTATTTTAGCGTAAATTCAATATTGAAAACTGTCCATTTCGGTTACTTGAGTTTTTAAAAAGGAACAAAATTTGAAATCGGATTTATGGCACATAACAATGCTTTTTGCATTAGATACACATTGCTTAAGACAAATCAGAGTATTTTAGTGTAAATTCATTCGTGAAAACTTTCCATTTCGGTTACTTGAGTTTTTGAAAAGTTATACCTAAAATTTGAAATCGGATTTTTGCCAAAAATCGGATTAATGGCACATACCAATGCTTATTGCATTAGATACACATTGCTGAAGACAAAGCAGAGTATTTTAGGGTAAATTCAATAGTGAAAACTGTCCATTTCGGTTATTTGTGTTTTTAAAAAGTAACAAAATTTGAAATCAGATTTATGGCACATAACAATGCTTTTTGCATTAGATACACATTGCTCAAGACAAATCAGAGTATTATATCGTAAACTCAATTGTGAAAACTGTCCATTTCGGTTACTTAAGTTTTAAAAAAGTAACAAAATTTGAAATCGGATTTTTGGCTAAATCGGATTTACGGCATATAACAATGCTTTTCGCATTAGATACACATTGCTCAATACAAATCAGAGTATTATAGCGTAAACTCAATTGTGAAAACTGTCCATTTCGGTTACTTGAGTTTTAAAAAAGTAACAAAATTTGAAATCGGATTTTTGGCTAAATCGGATTTACGGCGTATAACTATGCTTTTCGCATTAGATACACATTGCTCAAGACAAATCAGAGTATTTCAGCGTAAACTTATTCGTGAAAACTGTCCATTTTGGTTTCTTGAGTTTTTGAAAAGTAACAAAATTTGAAATCGGATTTTTGGCAAAAATCGGATTTATGGCACATTACAATGCTTTTTGCATTAGATACACATTGCTATAGACAAATCAGAGTATTTTAGCGTAAATTCAATATTGAAAACTGTCCATTTCGGTTTCTTGAGTTTTTGAAAAGTAACAAAATTTGAAATCGGATTTTTGGCAAAAATCGGATTTATGGCACATTACAATGCTTTTTGCATTAGATACACATTGCTATAGACAAACCAGAGTATTTTAGCGTAAATTCAATATTGAAAACTGTCCATTTCGGTTACTTGAGTTTTTAAAAAGTAACAAAATTTGAAATCGGATTTATGGCACATAACAATGCTTTTTGCATTAGATACACATTGTTTAAGACAAATCAGAGTATTTTAGTGTAAATTCATTCGTGAAAACTTTCCATTTCGGTTACTTGAGTTTTTGAAAAGTTACAAAATTTGAAATCGGATTTTTGCCAAAAATCGGATTTATGGCACATACCAATGCTTATTGCATTAGATACACATTGCTGAAGACAAAGCAGAGTATTTTAGGGTAAATTTAATAGTGAAAACTGTCCATTTCGGTTATTTGTGTTTTTAAAAAGTAACAAAATTTGAAATTAGATTTATGGCACATAACAATGCTTTTTGCATTAGATACACATTGCTCAAGACAAATCAGAGTATTATATCGTAAACTCAATTGTGAAAACTGTCCATTTCGGTTACTTGAGTTTTAAAAAAGTAACAAAATTTGAAATCGGATTTTTGGCTTAATCAGATTTACGGCGTATAACCATGCTTTTCGCATTAGATACACATTGCTCAAGACAAATCAGAGTATTTTAGCGTAAACTCATTCGTGAAAACTGTCCATTTCGGTTTCTTGAGTTTTAAAAAAGTAACAAAATTTGAAATAGGATTTTTGGCTAAATCGGATTTACGGCGTATAACCATGCTTTTCGCATTAGATACACATTGCTCAAGACAAATCAGAGTATTTCAGCGTAAACTCATTCGTGAAAACTGTCCATTTCGGTTTAATGAGTTTTTGAAAAGTAACAAAATTTGAAATTGGATTTTTGGCAAAAATCGGATTTATGGCACATTACAATGCTTTTTGCATTAGATACACATTGCTATAGACAAATCAGAGTATTTTAGCGTAAATTCAATATTGAAAACTGTCCATTTCGGTTACTTGAGTTTTTAAAAAGGAACAAAATTTGAAATCGGATTTATGGCACATAACAATGCTTTTTGCATTAGATACACACTACTACTGCTAACTACATTTAGATAAAAAATTTGCGAAATCATTCATTAGACCTACAAAGTTACGCCCGTTATCTGAAAATATCTCGTGTGGTTTTCCACGGCGAGAAATAAACCGTTTTAAGGCTAATAAGTAACCATCAGATGTCAAGTCTGTTACAAGCTCTAAGTGCATAGCACGTGTGACAAAACATACCAATAGACAAACATAGCATTTGACCTTCCGAGCCCCCCTGCCTTTGTGATTTAGCATGAAAATTGGCCCAGCGTAATCAACGCCACATTTATAAAATGGATACGTAGGACTGATTCGTTCGGTAGGTAAATTACCCATCTGAGGAGTAAGAGTTTTCCCCTTTAAACCTGTACAAATAATACATTCATGTACTACCTTTCGAGCCAAATTCCTACCACCTAAGGGCCACCAGGCTTCACGTATGTTGAACAACAGCGCTTGAGGACCTGCGTGTAATAATTTAACATGTTCATAACGGAATAGCAATTTTGTAAAATAATGATTATTACCTAATAGAATAGGATGCCGTTTATCATAAGAAAATGATTGCGAATTACATAATCGGCCTCCAACGCGTAATATCTTATCTTGATCAATAAAAATGTTAAGTTTGGCTAAATTATGATTATTTTTAAGTTTATTTTGTTTAATAAATAAATTATATTCATCTGGGAACGATTCTAATTGTGATATTTTAGCTAATAAATTCTGAGATTCCCTTATCTCGTCAACGCTTATAACACCGATACGTTTATTGTTCCTATTGCGAACATTATGTATAAAACGTAACACATACGATACAGCGCGTACCATGCGCATAAAATTCGAAAACCTATCAAAACTAATTAATTGTGTATTTGAGGCTACAAACGACAAATGGCAATTGCGTTTTATTTCCGGTAAGTCGTCAGGTGCGACATCTGGTGGCTGAGATATATTAGTACTCATAAAATACCTATCGAAAAGAAAATCAGGCCCATTCCACCATAAACTAGACTTAGCGAGTTCATCTAGTGTTATACCGCGTGACACTAGATCGGCGGGGTTGTGCTTACCGCTGACGTGACGCCACGGCAGAACTCCCGTAAGCTCGTGTATTTCTACTACTCTGTTTTGGACAAAAGTTTGTAATAAATTAGGAGACTTATGTAACCATCCCAATACTATCGTTGAGTCCGTCCAAAAAATAATAGCATCGAACTTACGATGAATAGACGAAAATACCTTGTCGTACAATCTAGCTCCTAAAAGTGCACCACATAGTTCTAAGCGCGGTATGCTTACCGGTTTTAGAGGTGCTACTTTACCCTTAGCGCATAACAAACGTACAACAATATTGTGTTCATGACTAATCGAACGAACATACATACACGCACCGTACGCTAATTGTGAAGCATCTGTAAAAATGTGTAGTTCAGTGCGCGTGTAATTAAGGCTATCGCCTAGTACATAGCGCGGCACCTTTATATTATTAAGTACGCTTAGCGACGACACAACCCGGTTCCATACCTGAATGACGTCGTCAGGTACTGGATCGTTCCAGTCGATTTTTAACAACCACAGACGTTGCAATATTATCTTGGCCTGCATAATACTAGGACTAATTAATCCAATAGGATCAAAAATTTGTGAAATATGTGATAAAATATGTCGTTTAGTTATAACTTGTGAATTATTATTTTGAATGGAGTATTGCGTATTAAAATAAACCGACTTCAAAAAAAATAACTAAAAAGCGATAAATAAACTAATGTATCTACTTAATGCATAATATATACCTACAATTATTTAAATATTTACAACTCAATACCTAATACTTTAACAAAGTCATCTTTAACTATTTAAATATTTACAGTTATCACTTATTTTTGGAGTCGGTGCCAGCCTGCAGCCTAGGTAACATAGTCTGTTGTGTTGTTTGACGCGCGCGGCTGGCAAGCGCGCTGAAATAGATTATTTCAGCGCGCTTATGCAAATTCGTATTTTTAGTTTTGCTTTGAATTTTAGTGTCGGTCAGTATTCTTAATTACATTTATTTGTTTGGCTGGCACCGACTTCAAAAATAAGTGATAACTGTAAATATTTAAATAGTTAAAGATGACTTTGTTAAAGTATTAGGTATTGAGTTGTAAATATTTAAATAATTGTAGGTATATATTATGCATTAAGTAGATACATTAGTTTATTTATCGCTTTTTAGTTATTTTTTTTGAAGTCGGTTTATTTTTTTTTTAAAAGTCATTTTATTTCTCGAATTTTAGTTGTGTTGATGCGTTGTGAACTTAAATAGATGCTAGTTCATTTACTTAAGGGTTTCTGTTTATTTAATATATAGTCACTAATTACAACGTCCGTTTGTCGAATTGGTCATATTTTTAGGAAGCTATAATTGTTATTAATAGGTACTTAGTTGAAAGAGTTTGATAATATAATACTTATTAGGTATTTATATTTTTTATTATCATGGGTAGACCCAACGACATTGACAAAGTTATAATATGCAATAACACACAGCCAAACCTGCTGCAGTTTCAATTTCGTCAATGTCGTCCATACTGCATAGGAAACAGATCACGAATGAGAAAAATGAAAGTGTGGATAAATTGCTTGTTCTCGCGAGAAGGGCCGGCGAGACTTCTCGGCGAGATTTCTCGCCGTGAGTCTGGATGGTATATTACAAGTATCACGTTAGCCCTACATACATTCGATCAACCAATTGCAGTACTGCTCCCAACTCCTAACCGTTAAGGAGTACTGTAGCTTCATCATCCGCACAGCAGCATCAGATGTTGATTCAAGCATACCTCACAAGCAACATGTTAGCCCTACATACCTACTACTAAATAGTTTCCATCGACCAATTGCAGTACTGCCTTCCAGCTCCTAATCCTAACCGTTAAGGAGTACTGTAGCTTCATCATCAGCACAGCAGCATCAGATGTTGACACCCGGAAGCATATACCTGAGTAAGACATGATTACGTAACAAAAACAACTTAAAAACAACTCAAAAAGGGTGCAGACGCCGTACCATAAGTGACGGTGTTTAAGCGAAAAATGCTTAGCGGCTCCGATGGACTGTCACGCCAGAGTATCAACTGCAGATGGCGCTGCTGGTCCACGACTTCGACCTGACGGTACATCTTCGTGACGTCCGAGCATGCCACATACCGATGCTGCCTGAAGCGTAAAAGAATGGCTAATAAGTCACCTTGTATGGGTGGACCTACTCGTTGTATATCGTTAAGAGAAAGTCCAGAACTAGAAGCTGTGTTAGCATCGAATACCACACGTAGTTTCGTGGTCAAGCTAGCCTCGCGAAGAACGCCATGATGTGGCATAAAATAATGTGGGTTGCCATAAGAGGATATCCTAGTCATATGGCCTAAGCTTTCGTATTCGTGAATGAAATCCGTATACATTTGTTTGTATGTTTCAGAGCGTTGTAGTCGCTTTTCTAACGCTAAGAAACGTCGTTCTGCTTGAGGAAACGTGTCTCCCAATACCTCAGGCGACTGTTTAAAAGGAATAGAAACGCAAAACCTACCGTCACTGCTTCGCGTAGTTGTAGTGACGAAATGATTCTCGCATGCCTGATCCTCATCAGTCTGCGCGCCCTGACGCCTCGGTAGCTCCTCAAGTTCCCAGAATTGCCGCAATAACGCATCTATAGTTTGTGTATAATTACACTGGATATGCCCGTAATCATTATGCGATTTATGATATACGGAACCCGATATTATCCAGCCGAATAAAGTATTATGTAAATAGGGTCCATTAGGTAACCTTATTTTTCCCTGCGTGAGTAGGTCCCAGAACATCTCAGCGCCAAGCAAGATATCGATATCTTGAGACTCGAGAAAATAGGGGTCCGCCAGCTCAATATTATCTGGAATGCAGAAGTTATTTTGTGTGAGATTATATACAGACATTTTAGATGTAATTTGTGGTAAAACAAAACATTTTATTTTTGTACTGTAATTATTAATGCGTGATTTAATTATTAGTTCGCAAAGTTGACTAGCATGTGTAACTGAATTACCTACGCCTCGAATTTCATGAGTGGACTGTACTAAATTAGCGCCTAACGAGTCACAAAACGATTTTTTAATAAAACAGCGTTGACTACTGTCGAGTAATGCGCGTGCGACGTGGTATTTATTATTACAATCGGCTACTTCGATAAGCGCAGTGGATAGCAAAACAGGTTGCAATGCGAAAGAATGAGAAATACGTTTTGTTTCTATTGATGATGATAATAGTCCAGCGGCGCGGGCGGTCGCGGGGGGTGCGTCGAGGTCCGCAGTACTCGATCCCTCAGTATGTGATGACGCTTGCATAGACATGGAATTGGGATGAATTATTGTATTGTGCCTTTGGTCGCATTTCTTACAAGTTCCAAATCTACACTGATCTACCGTATGCCCTGGACGTAAACAATTAGAACATAACTTATTATCGCGTATAAGTTTGTAGTGTGTGTTATTATTCTCGGTAATCGAATCTTGTATATTCAGCGATTTGTGGCGCGGCGAGCGACGATATAACTCCTGCGTGAGTTAGTCGCCTGCCCTCCGCCTACCTAAGTTAACGTGTAATAAAGTAAATGCAGTACATCCAGTATTTGATTTGAAGACCCCAGCCCATGTACACTAAACTGGTGACCCCGACGTGATACTCTAGAAGAAAGTTCGTAGTGAAGGGAATCGGCGTAGTTAGTGACATTGGCGGCACGGCGACAGGAAGTTAGCGTGACGCAATCGAAGAGCGCGCGTGGCACGTGGCGAGTACAGTGGCAGGCGGCTCATCAGCTCATCGGCTATTGACTCATCGGCTCAATCAAAGAAAAAAATGAATAAAGCAGCAGCATCAGACACGGAGATCAAGGAAGAGGCGTCAGGCGCGGCGTTGGCACCAAGCGTGTCCACCAAGCTACCAGAATTTTGGACAGACTTGCCAAGGTTATGGTTCGCACAGTTCGAGTCTGTGATGGCCCCACAGAAGCAGGGGGAAGAGACCAAATTCAACCTGGTCATATCGAAACTCGGAAAAGAGGCCATTCAGCAGGTCAGCGACCTCGTGATGTCACCACCCGCCCAGGACAAGTATACGGCGCTTAAGGAGAGGCTGCTGCAGGTTTATGAAGAGAGTGCCGAAAGACAAATGCAGAAGTTGATGTCAGAGCTGGAGTTGGGTTCGCAAAGACCCTCCCAGTTTTTAAGGCGCATGAAGGATCTGGGGCGCAGCGCACAAATTGCGGACAACACACTCAAGAGCCTGTGGTTGTCGAAAATGCCGTCATCAGTTCGAGCAGTCATGGCGGTTTGTGAAGATCAGTCTCTGGATAAGCTGGCGGCCATGGCAGACAAGATTACTGAATACACCAACGTCGGGGATGTGGCAGCCGTGTCATGCAAGAAGGAAACAGATGAGCAGCCGGACGAGAAGATGAGCAGATTGGAGCTGGAGGTTGCAGCGCTTCGCGCCGAACTGAGGGATCGCGGGCGCTCTAGGAGCAACGACAGACGGACCGATTTCAGGAGAAGATCGACATCGCGGCCGAGAAGAGCACCTGGGGACCCGGACTGGCTGTGCCGTTTTCACTTTCGGTACAGATCGAGAGCTAGCCGCTGCGAGCAACCCTGCGCGTGGCGAGCCAAGCAGTCGGGAAACTAGACGGAGTACATGCGGGCGCGGTGGACGGATGTACTCAAGGTCAGGTAACCAAAAGCCATCGTTTATTGATTAGAGATAATTTAACGAAATATAGTTTTTTGATCGACACAGGCGCTAACATTTCCGTCATCCCAAAGTGGTGTGTTAGAAAGCCTATCGAAAAAGTCGATCTAAAGTTGTATGCTGCAAATGACAGCGAAATTAAATGTTATGGAGTATGTAATTTAGAATTATCGTTAGGCCTAAGGCGGTCATTTAAATGGCCTTTTGTCGTGTGTGATGTAAAACAGCCGATAATAGGTGCCGATTTTTTGAAGAATTTTAAATTAAATGTAGATTTGTATAATAATAAGTTAATCGATTCAGTAACCAGTTTAAATGTCTGTGGAATTAAAAGTACACATTTTTCCGGCACTATTAAAAGTATAAATAGCAACCATCCTTACGCGGATTTACTGGAACAATTTCAGGACATCACGCGCCCGCCAGCCTTCAAGGATGTCCCAGAGCATTCCGTGTATCATCATATCGAGACTACTGGACCACCTGTCCACGCGCGTGCCAGGAGGTTACCGGCCGACAGGTACGATAGGGTTAAAAAAGAATTCCAATTGATGCAAGAGCTAGGCATATGTAGACCTTCAAATAGTGAGTGGGCCAGTCCTTTACATATTGTACCTAAAAAGGATGGTGGTATCCGACCATGCGGGGACTACAGGATGTTAAACGCAATTACGAAGCCAGATCGTTATCCGATACCTAGGGTACAAGATTTTACGTATGGGTTACATAATAAGAAATTTTTTTCAAAGTTAGATATTTGTAGAGCCTATCATTTTATAGGTATTAACCCAGATGACATTAAAAAAACAGCCATTATTACGCCATTTGGGCTGTTTGAATTTCCAAGAATGACGTTTGGCCTGCGTAACGCGGCACAAACATTTCAAAGATTTATCAATAATACAGTTTTATCAGGCATAGAACAATTGAATTATGGCAGCGACTGTACAGGGGGCAAAGGTCAGTCAGTCGTGTTCGGGTACATAGATGACGTCATCATAGGATCGGATAACCCCGATATACATAGAGAACATTTACGATTAATTTTTGAGAGGTTGAGTAAATATAAAATGTCTATTAATTTAAGTAAATGTGTTTTTGGACAATCCTCTATAGAATTTTTAGGCTATTTAGTTTCAGAAAAAGGCATAAGTCCGATGCCGGAAAAAGTTAAAGCTATCGAGTCATATCCGAAACCGGAGACAGTAGAACAATTACGTAGATTTTTGGGCATGTTAAATTTCTACAGAAATCATATTCCTAACGCGGCTCGAGTTCAGGGAGTTTTAGATAGGTATTTACACGGGGCTAAAAAACGAGATAAGACGCGTATTGATTGGACAGACGAGGCGAATAGTGCATTTGAAGTGTGTAAAGAAAATTTAAAAAATGCCGTCACTATTTCGCATCCAATATCTAGTGCCAAATTAGGGTTAACGACTGACGCGTCAGATTTTAGTATAGGGGCAGTGTTAAATCAGTGGGAAGGAAATTCTTGGAAACCTTTAGGATATTTTTCAAAAAGATTATCGGAACCGCAAAAGAAGTACTCCACATATGACAAAGAGCTTTTAGCGATTTATTCAGGAATAGTTTACTTTAGGGAATTAATCAAAGGTAGAAATTTAACAGTTTACACGGATCATAAACCTCTCACTTTTGCTTTAAGTAAATTAAGTTCTAATAAAGAGTTACCTAGGCGAGCGCGTCAATTGTTGTATATTAGCGAATTTACAAGCGACATACAACATATTCAAGGCACTGAAAATCAGGTGGCCGACGCTTTATCGAGAATCGAGAGTATCATATGTCCGAGTTCGAGTGAATACGTGGAGGTTGCGAGAGCACAGGCGACAGACGCTGAGCTCGCGGATTTGATGAAAACAAATGATAAATTGCAATGGAAACAGTTAGCGCTCGATAATAATGACGATATTAAAATATATTGTGAAACATCAGCTCAGAATATTAGGCCGTATATACCAGCACAGTTTAGGAAAAGGATTTTCCATAAATTTCATGACGTTTCTCATCCCGGAGTTAGAGCATCGCGTGCGTTAGTTAATAAAAAAGTTTTTTGGCCAGGCATGAATAAGGACGTGGGGACCTGGACCAAGACGTGCGTTAGGTGTCAGAGAAGTAAGGTTATTAGGCACACTGTTTCGAAACTTAGCGATTTTAACCATAGCGAGCGTTTTGAACATTTGCACGTGGATCTAATTGGACCTTTACCGGAAACCGAGCACGGTTTCCGTTATTGCGTCACTATGATCGATAGATTAACGCGGTGGCCTGAGATTTGCCCTGTGAAGGACATGACTGCGGAGTCGGTAGCTAGAGCAGTTTATGAAGGATGGATTTGTCGTTTCGGGTGTCCTAAAGTTATTACCACCGATCAAGGTAGACAGTTTGAAAGCGAATTATTTACAGATTTAATGAAATTATTAGGTATTCAAAAAACGAGAACTACCCCGTACCACCCGCAGTGTAATGGTAAGATAGAAAGGTGGCATAGGTCCTTAAAGTCGGCTCTGGTGGCTAGATTAAATAATAATCTATCATGGTTAGTAGAACTACCTACGGTCATGTTAGGATTGAGAGCAGCTTGTCAAGCGGACACTGATAATATCAGCGCGGCGGAATTTGCTCTGGGTCATTGTTTAAGGTTGCCGGGAGAATTTTGTTCGGATAAAAGTACGAAAATTGATAATCCACATTCATTTTTAAGTAAGTTAAGAGACACTTTGAACAAAATTAAGCCCATAAAAAGGGCATGTAAAAATAGTAATAGTACTTTTGTGCATGCTGATCTAAGTTCCTGTTCACATGTTTTTCTAAGAGTGGACGCGGTACGGAGACCGCTAACGCCTCCGTACAGCGGGCCATATAAAGTTTTAGAAAGAAATAGTAAAGTTTTTAAAATATTAATTGATAATAGAGAATGTAATGTGTCGATTGATAGACTTAAGCCTGCGTATATTTTAGAAGAAAATGAAGTTAGACATGACAGTAGATTAGATCAGCATAGTGAGGCTAATGTGTACACGCCTTTACAGAAATCACGTAGTGGCAGAAAAATTAAAAGACCTGTAAGATTTTTGGACTGTAACTAGGTTAATGGTGCATTGGCATTTTTGTTAGCAAGTAGGTACGCGAAGGTTGCGTAATGTCATCTCAGCACATATTAATGTTATAAGTAAGTGTTAGGAATATTTGTATTCATTTTATTTCAAATCTCGGCTCAACAAGTTAATTATATATAATAATATATAAATTTGATTGTCGGCTTATTTCACAAAGTTTAAACTTTAAAGTTATCAGCATCAAACAATATTTAACAAAATGGGAAAAACATATTCGGTTGAAAAGAAAGATGAAGAAATTGTTATCGCTCAAAACGGAGCGAATCACGCCACAGCATCTAATACTAATTTTAAATTGGAAGTGTTGAGCATCACGGTGACGGTTATGGCAGTCATCCTTTTTGTATTTTGTGCTATATTAATATACAAAGTTTGTGTTATACGTGCAAGGAAAATGTTAAGGAAGGAATTAAATTGTAGTCAAGGTACAGATTTAAGTGTTTTGTCACAGAATAGACTCCCAAATGTTAATGTTTGCTAATTTTTTTTTTTTTTTTTTGTTATTTATCAATTATGTAAATCATTTTTTTTTAGAAGGGGGTGTATGTAGTGTGTGTTATTATTCTCGGTAATCGAATCTTGTATATTCAGCGATTTGTGGCGCGGCGAGCGACGATATAACTCCTGCGTGAGTTAGTCGCCTGCCCTCCGCCTACCTAAGTTAACGTGTAATAAAGTAATGCAGTACATCCAGTATTTGATTTGAAGACCCCAGCCCATGTACACTAAAAGTTTTAATTTAGTGTTAAAATTAGCTTCAAGAAAATTAGTGCACGAATAAAGTGGATGATTACATTTACACATTACACAAGCCCTATAAATCTTAACTTGTGGTCGATCGTGCGCCTTGTTGGTAGAAACATTGTAGTGTGACCGTGTATATAAATTATTATTATTTTGCCTTTTATTTTCGTTTGGTGTATATATTTTAGTGACTGACGCTTGCAATGTTTCTAACATAATATCAGCTCGACCTTTTAGAAAATCTAGTAAATATTTTAGAGTTAATTTTAAATCACTGTTGTTTGTAAATAAGTTACCTTTGTGCTGTTCCCATTTGCGCTCTGTAGTTTTATCTAATTTTGAAACAATAATATAAATGATTAAAGTGTCCCACGTATCAGTAGGCTCGCCTAACAATTTTAAAGCTCGTAAATTCTTTAATGTGCTGTCAATTAAATTTCTAATTAATATGTGCGATTCCTTATTTAATGATTGTATATGAAATATAGATTTTATGTGATTTGGAATTAATAATCTATTGTTATTATATCTACTTTGTAAAAGTTCCCGCGCTACTGAATAATTATTTGAAGTTAACTCTAAGGAATTTACAACTAATAATGCACTGCCCTTTAGCGAAGATTTTAAATAGTGAAACCTTAGAATGTTACTCAGTTCTGACGAATTATGCACTAATGACAGGTAAGCGTCTCTAAATTCTAGCCAATTTTCATACGAACCATCAAATTCAGGTAAGGTAATGGTAGGTAATCTAACAGATTGGAATGCGTTATGATTATAGCCATGACCCTGAGAGCCTGTAGGTATATCCTTGACAGTTGTCAGGGACTCGGCGCGAGCCTGTGCACTATAATAACTGTCCTCGAATAACTCGTGTGTTTACCATCTCATCACATATGCCTGCAGAATGCTTTTTGCATTAGATATACATTGCTTAAGACAAATCAGAGTATATTAGCGTAAATTTATTCGTGAAAACTTTCGATTTCGGTTACTTGAGTTTTTGAAAAGTAACAAAATTTGAAATCGGATTTTTGCAAAAAATCGGATTTATGGCACATAACAATGCTTTTTGCATTAGATACACATTGCTGAAGACAAAGCAGAGTATTTTAGGGTAAATTCAATAGTGAAAACTGTCCATTTCGGTTTCTTGAGTTTTAAAAAAGTAACAAAATTTGAAATCGTATTTTTGGCTAAATCGGATTTACGGCGTATAACTATGCTTTTCGCATTAGATACACATTGCTCAAGACAAATCAGAGTATTTTAGCGTAAACTCATTCGTGAAAACTGTCCATTTCGGTTACTTGAAATTTAAAAAAGTAACAAAATTTGAAATCGGATTTATGACAAAATCGGATTTCTAGCACATAACAATGCTTTTTACTTTAGATACACATTGCTTAAGACGAATCAGAGTATTTTAGCGTAAATTCAATATTGAAAACTGTCCATTTCGGTTTCTTGAGTTTTTGAAAAGTAACAAAATTTGAAATCGGATTTTTGGCAAAAATCGGATTTATGGCACATAACAATGCTTTTTGCATTAGATACACATTGCTGAAGACAAAGCAGAGTATTTTAGGGTAAATTCAATAGTGAAAACAGTCCATTTCGGTTATTTGTGTTTTTAAAAAGTAACAAAATTTGAAATCAGATTATTAAAAAGCATTGTTATGTGCCATAGCACATAACAATGCTTTTTGCATTAGATACACATTGATCAAGACAAATCAGAGTATTATATCGTAAACTCAATTGTGAAAACTGTCCATTTCGGTTACTTGAGTTTTAAAAAAGTAACAAAATTTGAAATCGGATTTATGGCACTTATCAATGCTTTTTGCATTAGATACACATTGCTTAAGACAAATCAGAGTATTTTAGTGTAAATTCATTCGTGAAAACTTTCCATTTCGGTTACTTGAGTTTTTGAAAAGTTACGATAACTCAATTGTGAAAACTGTCCATTTCGGTTACTTGAGTTTTAAAAAAGTAACAAAATTTGAAATCGGATTTTTGGCTAAATCGGATTTACGACATATAACAATGCTTTTCGCATTAGATACACATTGCTCAATACAAATCAGAGTATTATAGCGTAAACTCAATTGTGAAAACTGTCCATTTCGGTTACTTGAGTTTAAAAAAAATAACAAAATTTGAAATCGGATTTATGGCCCATAACAATGCTTTTTGCATTAGATACACATTGCTCAAGACCAATCAGAGTATTTTAGCGTTAATTCAATAGTGAAAACTGTCCATTTCGGTTACTTGAAATTTAAAAAAGTAACAAAATTTGAAATCGGATTTATGACAAAATCCGATTTCTAGCACATAACAATGCTTTTTGCTTTAGATACATATTGCTTAAGACGAATCAGAGTATTTTAGCGTAAATTCAATATTGAAAACTGTCCATTTCGGTTACTTGAGTTTTTAAAAAGTAACAAATTTTAAATCGGATTTTTGCCAAAATTCGGATTTATGGCATATAATGTCAATGCTTTTTGCACTTGATACACATTGCTTACGACTAATCTGAGTATTTCAGCGTAAACTCAATTGTGAAATCTGTCCATTTCGGTTACTTGAGTTTTTAAAAAGTAACAAAATTTGAAATCGGATTTATGGCGAAATCGGATTTATGGCACATAACAATGCTTTTCGCATTAGATACACATTGCTCAAGACAAATCAGAGTATTTTAGCGTAAACTCATTTGTAAAAACTGTCCATTTCGGTTACTTGAAATTTAAAAAAGTAACAAAATTTGAAATCGGATTTGTGACAAAATCGAATTTCTAGCACATAACAATGCTTTTTGCTTTAGATACACATTGCTTAAGACAAATCAGTGTATTTTAGCGTAAACTAAATTGTGAAAACTGTCCATTTCGGTTACTTGAGTTTTTAAAAAATAACAAAATTTGAAATCGGATTTTAGGCAAAATCGGATTTATGGCACATAACAATGCTTTTTGCATTAGATACACATTGCTCAAGACAAATCAGAGTATTTTAGCGTAAACTCAATTGTGAAAACTGTCCATTTCGGTTACTTGAGTTTTTAAAAAATAAGAAAATTTTAAATCGGATTTATGGCACATAACAATGCTTTTTGCATTAGATACACATTGATCAAGACAAATCAGAGTATTTTAGCGTAAACTCAATTGTGAAAACTGTCCATTTCGGTTACTTGAGTTTTTAAAAAGTAACAAAATTATATATATAAATAATTAAATGGAATCAGGCGGTTCTTTGCGGAAATCCATAGCATAAAATTTAAATATATTATAATATCTAGCAATATCCCGCGAAACAATTATAACCACAACCTGCAAGCGGATGAGTGAGTGTACGCATGGCATGCGTTTGATGCACCTCCCTCCTCCCACACTGCTTATGCGTACACTCGCTAGCAAAAAACATGAAACACCACCACCACACAAGCAATAATGTTATCACGATCGTGCAAAGTCCCACCACCATGCAGGTTGATAAACTCGACGCGCGTTTCGCTCCGACCCCGGAGCATCCTCAGGATGTAGACTCTGCGAACATTGTTCGTTAAGTCAGACTTAACGATCATTGTACGCACGTGTATACGCATAAGCAGTGTGGGAGGAGGGAGGTGGATCAAACGCATGCCTATGCGTATGTCGCAGTCATCTAATTAAATCAGCTATTTCATTGAGTGACTAGCGTTTTTATCGAATGACGACATTTAATTGAAAGACTAGGCCGAACATTGATTGTACAATCGTCACTCAACGTCCAATTAGTTAGCGGATTGTAACATAGCCCTTATATGAGAGCGGACATAAAATCAGTCAGATGACTGAATTTTACTAAAAGCGAATCTATCAACCCCGACTCCACGTAGTACTTGTCTGTCAACCCCTAGAGTGTATATTTAAGCGCGTAGGCGCGGAGGGAGAGCAGCCCCCGCCCGCCGTAACGAAATGCAGAAACCAGGACTCGCCGTGGCGGCGGAGGCTGGTCGCCTTCGGCGACCAGAAAGCCGGAGCTGCCTAAGGCGAGTGTTGGTTGATGTCATTCGTTACGCATGGGCGAAGGGGCTGCATTTCCCGCAGCGCCGGAGACGTGACAGACCGACATTGTCCCAAAAACAAATCTCCACGTAGAACTTGTCTGTTTTATTTTATCTAACCTCTAAACTACAACTGTAAATATTTTCTTAACTAGTGGTTGCTGAGTAGAGGGGAGGGTAGGGGGGATTTCCTATGTCCCCTTACCGCCGTCTCCACCATTCTCCCCTGTTTTACTCCTGGAAATATCCCGGAAACACAGACATAACCTCAAAACTTCAACCATAAATATCTTCCAAACTAGTAGTCTCCCAAAGGTGGGAGTGGTAGGGGGGGGGGTTCTCCCCCTCCCCTCCTCCCCCTCCCCCTCACTCCACCCCCCAATTAAGAGGGATTTATACTAAATTTTTTCCAGCTCCTCCTTTTTTGGAAGTCGGTTAAAAAATCGGAAAATTATTCGGTAACAAACATAAAAAAAACATACTTATTCATCGAATTGAGAAAGCTCCTCCTTTTTTGGAAGTCGGTTAAAAAATCGGACTAAATGACGTTCAGTCAATGACTACATGACTAAATGACGTTCAATCAATGTTCAGTCAAGACATTGGACGTTACAATAAACAACTTGACGAGTTGTCCTTTAGTCTTTCAATTAAATGTCGTCATTCGATAAAAACGCTAGTCACTCAATGAAATAGCTGATTTAATTAGATGACTGCGACACGTACACTCACTCATCTGCTTGCAGGTTGTGGTTATAATTGTTTCGCGGGATATTGCTAGATATAATATATTTAAATTTCAACTATTTTTAATAACATTTTAAAGCCGTTTTAATTATTAAATGTATTATAACGAAATATAACCTATAATAACAATATGCAAATTACTTTCGAAACGACTTTTTATCAGTCGATTATAATTATTGTAAAGCGATAACGAGAACAATAAAAATATTTGATAATCGAGATTAAAATTCTGTCGAAATTTTTAGATAAAACATTGAATATAAATTAGCATACCTCGGATACGTCCTCAGTATTGACCGCGCAGGATGCGAGCTGTCTGGTGTGCGGTGCTGTTGCTGACGACGGCGGGCGCGGCGCGCGGGGCGGCGCACGAGCGCGCGCGGGACGGCGGACGGGAGCGCACGCGGCCCGAGCTGCCGCCGGTGATCGGCTCGCCCGACGCGGCGGAGCGCACGGCGCAGTACTGGGTGGACGAGGCGCAGGCGGAGATCCGCTCGCGCGTGGGTGCCGGCGTGGGCGGGACGGGCGGGCGCGCGCGCAACGTGGTCATGTTCCTGGGGGACGGCATGTCCGTGCCGACGCTCGCGGCCGCGCGCGCGCTGCGGGGCCAGCGCAGCGGCCGCCCGGGCGAGGAGTCGCGGATGTCTTTCGAACGGTTCCCCACCGTCGGACTCGCTAAGGTTACCTTTTTTAACTCATCCACTGCCGAGAAATGTGTTTCGTAAAATACTATAACTCTTTTATTTGAGTAATTAAAAAAAAAATGATTTGAGGGAAAACTCTTTTTAATGAACTTGATTTTGACATTTTGAATTGCGCTCACTTGAGACACACACACACACACACACACACACACTTTACAAAATATAATTATGGAGCCGACAACATTTGAAAAATTATAGGTAGTTAAAACGACTAAATAACCACGCTTTATACAAAATTAAACTAAGAAATAGAAAGTAATTTTTAATTAATTGAAATAGTAAAAAAAATACTGTAAAAAATCGTAGGGTGAATTGTATCAATAAACTATCTATAAATATTTTTGAGACAAATATTATGAGTAGAATAATTAATATTTTAATAATATTTTAATAAGCACCCCTCGCAATTTTTACAATAAAATATATATTTTTTCACTATTATCAATTTAAATTAATTAAAATTTATTTTCTATCTCATAGTTGAATTTTATACATAAAAAGCGAGTTTTTTAGTTTTTTTTAAACTATTAATTATTTAATTATTTTAATTAGTGTAAAAACCTTATCAAAGTTGTTCATTGTCATCGGCCCTCGATAAAACTGCTTTTTTTAGTTTTAATGAAATCTTGCCGTTTAAAGTGGGTGCCGTTCAAAATCGCGCCCAAGTTACAAACACACAAGCATACAAGTGAAGCTAATAAATGTAATAACATCTCATAGGTACACAAATTAGTTAAGATGTGATACAACTGTCTTAAATATTGTTCTGTCCCAATCCCAAATGAGCATTACAAATTCAAACACTTGAGCTAAACTTCTCATAGATGAAAGTGTCTAAAGCTGCTGCTCACTCACGGTCTAGTTTCTGTAGGCAGTAGTTTTTCCACCGATTTTGCCGCAGTGCATTTTTTTATTTAAATAAATAAAATACTTTGTAAATGGAATAAGCAGAGTTCAATAAAATTCACGGCATCCAGATCCGATCGAGTAAGTTCGGCTTCGTCCGTTTATGTAAAGTTACAAATTACAATACTGTACGATAATAATAATATAAGGGGCAGCGCAGATGACAGCCTGTCCATGACGCACTCGTTAGTCTCTACACCCGGTTTCTAAAAGGCTGATCAAATCGCCCAGTTGTTACAGTAAGTTTAAAAATAGAACCTATGTTATGCATATAACATAGGTTCTATTTTTATAGAACCTATGTTATGCATATAACATAGGTTCTATTTTTATAGACTGGCACGCAGTAACGCATACGAAGCGCGGGCACAAATCCGTGCGAAGGCTCGCTCGTTCTAAAGGTGTTCCGTCTGCGCCGCCCCTCGCCGTGCCCTGACTGTGCCCGTGTCCGCAGACGTACTGCGTGAACGCGCAGATCGCGGACTCGGCGTGCACGGCGACGGCGTACCTGTGCGGCGTGAAGAACAACTACGCCACCACCGGCGTGACGGCCGCCGTGCCGCGCTACGACTGCGACGCGTCGCTGGTCGAAGAGAACCGCGTGGAGTCCATCGCCGAGTGGGCGCTGGAACAGGGCTGGGACGCAGGTACCTCACAACGATTGTTTAATTTAACTCAAACAAAACAAAATTGAGGCATGCGGAGGCAGAGTGAGGTAGATGCAAATTATTCAAAACAAACAAATAGTAACGTACTTAGAGTATATTCTATGGACACTTCCGTGCCTCGTCAATCTGACTCTATAAAATACAGAAATAAATCCCTGAGATATAATCATGCACTGAATAGGAAGATGTGAGAGAGAGATACAATTTATAAAATTATATCTCTCTCTCACATATTATTACGAACTACCGACAGAACGCTTACATCGTGCGTGCTCGTAGAGCATACAATGCAGCGTCTCGAAGTACTGACATAGATTTGTTCAATACAAATATAACAAACTTAAAAAAAATAAGCACACACTTCTTCTTTAATGTTCATTGCTAATAAGTTTATACAATTGGTATTATTAATAATATTATTTCCTTACTAACAATAACATAGTTAATAATAAGTTATTTTTAAGTGATTTCCCCTTACTTTCTGCTCGTCTGATCAATGTCTACTGTACTGTTAAAAATTGTATATATTATTATGTTCTTTTTATTCGTGAAAACTTGTAATTGGACATAGTTTTGTTTCTATGTTGCTAAACCTGTGCTAGCTGTAAGTTTTCCTTAAAAAAAAAATGTAATCCGTAAATAATGTCACTCGTGCGCAGGCATCGTGACCACCACGCGCGTGACGCACGCGTCGCCGTCGGGCGTGTACGCGAAGGTGGCGAACCGCTACTGGGAGAACGACATGGAGGTGCGAGCGGACGGCCGCGACCCCGCCGTGTGCGAGGACATCGCGCACCAGCTCATCCACCGCAGCCCCGGCAACCAGCTCAAGGTCAGCGTTGTTCCACGAGTGGGTCGTGTGTGGCGCGCGCGGGCATCGTGACCACGACGCGGAAGTGCGTGCCCTGCCGTGTGCGAAGGCTTCACCGTGTAGCCGGTGCACGATACACCGCAGCCCAACAACCAGCTCAAGGTCGGTCAGTTGACGTGACCACGACGTGCGCGACGCACCAGCTCAAGGTCGGCTAGGCATTTGACAACATCATTACAATATTTTCTTATAATATAATATACATAATAGTAGGAGCATATCTATGGACACTTTCATACCTCATCGATCTTATTCTAAGCATATTTCATACGACATTATGCATTACGACATCGCCGTGCGACTGTTGAATCGGAGCCCCGGCAACCAGCTCTGAAAATGATATATATCCATTATTATAATATTTGCGTTACGTATTTTGCTGTGACGAAGGCAAGTTTTTCTTCAGAGGGAAGTAAGGACTTCTATATTATAGGCCTATTTAATGAGAAGAATGGAGGAATTTGGACAACCGTCTTCAAAAGGTAAGGGGTAAGAGAAGCCAATAGGAATTGGCGTTATGGCAACCCCGCTTCACTATCTTGTGATGTCACAAATAACTCTCATAGATTTAGATTAGATAAGAATATCCACGTAATCCTAAGACTCTTGATAGTTTCAAAAACAATACGATAATCGAATGAAAAAATGATAAATTAGTTCGGAAATATAATTAAAAGTAAATCTCTTTATTTCATTCATATATTGTAGCCGTGACATAACGTTTATAAATGAAGATATAACATATACAAAATCAGGCGGTTCGATTCCTGCCAAAGGAAATTGTTTATCAAAATTTTAAATCGTTATAATGCACTTTTAGTTTTACTGAAATAGCAACACTTTTTGTTATTATATAACTATGTACCTTATAGTATCAGATTTCTTCTACTATGAGTGAAAAATTCAGATATACACGGTGAATTTTTCTCTTTCTGATCTTTAGGTGATACTGGGCGGAGGGCGGCGCGAGTTCCTCCCCGCGGGCTCCGTGGACGAGGAGGGCTACCCCGGGCGGCGCACGGACGGCCGCGACCTGCTGGCCGAGTGGCGCGAGGACAAGACGGCGCGCAACCTCTCCCACCTGTACGTGGGCAGCCGCGACCAGCTGCTGGCCGCCGGGGAGCAGCCGCCCGAGTACCTGCTGGGACTGTTCGAGGGCACCCACTTGCACTACAACATGGAGGCCGGCGCGGCCACCGAGCCTTCCTTGGCCGAGATGACCGAAGTGGCCATTAAAATGCTCAGCCGCAACGAGAAGGGATTCTTCCTGTTCGTCGAGGGCGGGCGCATCGACCATGCGCACCACGACAACCTCGTGGAGTTCGCGCTGGACGAGACGCTGGAGATGGACGCCGCGGTCCAGCGCGCCACCGAGCTGCTGTCCGAAGAAGATTCCCTCATCGTGGTCACATCCGACCACGCCCACGTCATGGCCTTCAACGGCTACACGAGGCGCGGCGGCGACGTGCTCGGGCCGTCCGACGACCGCGACGACCTCGACGTGCCGTACATGACGCTGTCCTACACCAACGGGCCCGGCTGGCGCCCGCACGTGGACGGCCGGCGCGTGGATGTTACACAAGAAACTAATTACCGTGAGTGTTTTGTTATTTTCTCATTGTACAATTTATAAAAAATATGGTGGCAGTGTCAAGGACATGAGTACGGTCGCTTAAAAAATTCTTGGATTCTTTAGCTATCCAGTTGTGTCAATGAAATTTGAATTGGAATTATAGATAAGTAGCTGCAACAATAATCTGGATTGGTTATTATTACCGTGACGACGTCCAATACTATCGATGAACACTAGCTGCACACTAGAAAAAGGATGACTCATTGTCATGTAACGATCGAAGCGAGAGGCACGATCGGCTTGAGCGTCATCCATGTTATGATATGACATTGTCACGTTAAACTGACTTTACAGACAAGCAATTTATTTATATTGCGTCCCTTTGAAGGCATTTTTAAAGGCGTCCTCACGTCTCACGTCAATGTTCCGCGTGTTCGCAGGCGCCGAGGGCTGGCAGTCGCACTCGGACGCGCCGCTGGAGTCGGAGACGCACGGCGGGGACGACGTGGCGGTGTTCGCGTGGGGCGCGCACCACCAGCTGTTCTCCGGCCTGTACGAGCAGAGCCACGTGCCGCACCGCATGGCGTACGCCGCGTGCGTCGGCCCCGGCGAGCACGCCTGCAGCGCCGCCGCCCGCGCCGCGGTGAGCGCCCTCGCAGTCCTGCTGCTGTGTATCGCCATGTTTAATCACTGAAATAAATGTTTTATATTATATTGCTAACCCAACGGAGTGTTTTTATTTCTATGTTCCTTTTCGTCGTCATCCAGTAAACAAGGGTTGTGTTAGCGTGGATAGGTTTATAATTAAACGATGCTTGTACTTTAAAGAGTGGACTGTATTTTGTAGAACGTAACAATATTAAAAAAGGTAAGTATGTTGAGCCTACTACGGCGTGAGGTGAAGTGCCCGCCGGCCGGAGCCGCGCGGGGTGCGGGGGGAATCTTCGTTAGCGCCGATCCGCTCGTGGTCCGGATCCGATCGTCGATCCGTAGGTGCGTGATGGCGCGAACATACTCCCGGGCCTTGAAGGATGATCTTCAAGATGGATGAACTGGAAGAGGGCAGAGATTATTATAACTCCGAATTAAATTGCCTTTCTTTGTTAGTATTTCGGCAACTCTGCAAACTCCGTCGCTACCCTTCATCAGCTTCACGACTCTTCCCAAGAGCCAAAGTAAGGGCGGTGCAATAGAGTCTCTGATTAGGACCATGTCTCCTACTTTGAGGTTTCCATAAGACGTGTGCCATTTCTGTTTCTGTTGAAGTTGATGTAAATATTCTTGGGTGTAGCGACTCCAAAAATGCTGTCTGAGCTTCTCTACTCTCTGAAACCGTTGAAGTCTATTAATGTTTACGTCTTCAAGTGGGGGATACGGAACTGACAAGAGTGGTCGTCCAATAAGGAAGTGGGCTGGAGCTAGAAAGGTCAGGTCTAAAGGGTCGGTGGATAGAGGTGTAAGAGGTCTAGAATTTAAAATTGCTTCTATCTGATACAAACATGTTGAAAGTTCCTCATAAACAAGATGTGTTAAATTTAGAATTCTACGTAGAAGTGTTTTAACAGACTTAACTGCAGCTTCCCAAATCCCCCCAAAATGAGGCGAGTATGGTGGTATAGAATGAAAATTTACACCAAGCTCTGCTAGGTTAGTTTGTATATAAGGATTGTTTAATTTAAAAAACCGTTTAAGTTCGTTACATGCGCCTATGAAGGTTGTACCATTATCGGAATACATGTTTTGAGGTTTGCCCCTCCTCGAGATAAAACGATTGAATGCAGCCAAAAATGCCTCCTTGCTAAGATCTGTAACGAGTTCCAGATGCACGGCTTTGACTGAAAAACAGATAAAAACACAAAGGTAAGATTTTTGTAATCTACAACCGCGTCCCTTTCGATCAGCTATTAAAAATGGACCAGCGTAATCGACTCCTGTGTTCAGGAAAGGAAATGCAAGATACGTTCTTTCTGCGGGTAAATTACCCATAATAGGTTGTGTTGATTTCGCGTTATGTCTGGTACATCGAATGCAAGCATGAACAATTGATTTAGCTAAATTTCTAAAGGCCAAAAATTATTTCTTATATTACCTACTTAAAATTAATTGCGGCCCACCATGAAGTAATTCTTTATGCTTTACATTCAAAAATATTTTTTGTTAAATTATGTTTTGAGCATAATAATTATATGGGATGTTTAATGTCGTATGTGTAGAATGAATTTTTTAATATTCCACCAACTCTTATCAAATTATCTGAGTCTAGGAAAGGCGTAAGTGATTTTAACCTACTACCCTTTGGAATTGGTTTGGAAGCCATAAGTAATAAATATTCATCAGGGAACATTTCCTGCTGTGAATAACTAAGAAGACGTAGTTGTGCCGTTTTTAATTCTGTAGAAGAAAAAAAATTTGTGTGTTTGTTTAATTTGTTTCGACAATTAAAAATAAATCTATGAAGATATGCAAAAACTCTTATTAACCTTTTAAAATTAGATGATTCATGAATTATTTTATGCAGTAAGCTTGTATTTTGTATTAATGAGTTATTATTATCTACATGATGTGTAAGCTCTGGAAGTATAATATTATTAAAATTTTGAGAAGGGATGCAAAATTCTGAATTATGTAAAAAGTCAGGGCCTCTCCACCAAAGTGCGGATGCGCTGAGATAATCAGCATTCACCCCCCGAGAAGCTAAGTCAGCAGGGTTTAGTTTCGACTGCACGTAACTCCATTTCATACAACTGGTATACTCCTTAATCTCATTTACTCTGTTACTTACAAATTGTTTAAGAGAACTTGACTCTGTTGAGAGCCAACCCAAAACAATTGTTGAGTCGCACCAAAAATAGGAATCATTAAACTTTATTGTTAAAGATTTTACAACCTTTCTATAGAGTCTTATTCCTAATAAAGCGCCGCATAACTCTAATCTCGGTATAGTTGTAGATTTTAAAGGCGACACTTTATTTTTTGATGTTATAAGGCAAACATGTATTAAACCACTAGTAGTGACAGTTCTGACGTAAACGCATGCACCATAACCCCGTTCAGATGCGTCCTTAAATACGTGAAGCTGTACTTCTTTGGGATTGTCTAGTAATACCCAACGTGGTATTCGTATTGAATTTAAGTGAACGAGACTACTGGTTAAATTATTAAATTGATTTTTAATTTCAGGTGATACTTCATCATCCCAACCACATTTTTGTGACCATAATTGCTGTAGTAAAATTTTGGCCTGTATTATGCAAGGTCCTATTAAGCCTAAAGGGTCAAAAACTTTACTGATAAAGGAAAGAATATTACGTTTTGTATACTTTTGTTTAAATGAATTATTAATTGAAAAGTAAAAAATTGTCACATGAAGTATTCCAGAATAAACCTAATGTTTTAGAAGGAGAAGAGTCCAAATTTAGTGTTTTATGTGTACAGTTGTTGTTAAAATTTAAGTTTTTTAAGATTACTGGGCTATTTGATTGCCATTTTCGTAAGTATAATTTGGCAGATTCTAAAGTCAACTTTATATCTTTAACTAGGTTAACGGTTGCTTCTATAGTGTCTGCGCCCCCTAAATAATCATCAATATATAAATCATGTTTTATAGCACGTCGGGCCATTAAATTAGTTGTTTCGTTAGCAAGCGACACTAGACACTTTGTGGCTAAATAGGGAGCTGATGAGGTACCATATGTAACTGTATTAAGTGTGTACGTCTTAAAAGGTTCATTAGTGTTAAATCTATAGATAATTTGTTGTAAGGAGCGTTGTGACTCATTTACTAATACGCCTCTGTAAAACTTCTCAACGTCTCCAGTTACTGCGTATTTATGTTCACGAAATCTCAACAATATAGACATAAGGTCATCCTGAGTTTTAGGACCTATCATCTGTATGTCGTTAAAACTTTTACCCGACGTCGTAACGGCAGACGCATCAAAAACGACGCGCAATTTTGAAGTTGTACTTGACTCTCTAATCACCCCATGATGAGGCATGTAATAATTATGTTTGTTGGACATATGCGAATTAGGTGGATTTAAAGACATATGACCGAGATTAATGTATTCTGTAATAAATTCATCATAATCATGTTTTAATTTACTGTTTCTTTTAAATCTATTTTCAAGTGAAATGAATCGCCGTTTAGCTAAAGCATAAGAGTCTCCCAAACTATCTGGTGAGCCCTTTAAAGGTATTGTAACTACAAATTGACCAGTTGAAGTACGAAAAGTAGAATTTTTAAATTTATCTTCACATGCTTTTTCATCGTTAGAATATGCATGTTCAGAAGAAATGGAGTCTAACTCCCAAAATTTCGATAATGTATGATCTAATTCGTGATTAGAAGTATGATAACAGACATTTTGTCTATCATAATTATAAATGCAACCGGATATAATCCATCCCAGTTTAGAAGATTGTAATTTTGGATGTGCTGAACCAATGTTACAGATTTCTGAATTTAATACCGCCCAAAAAATTTCTGCACCCACTAAAATGTCAATTGAAGATGGTGTGTTGAATGTAGGGTCAGCCAATTTAATTTTTTGTGGAATAGGCAGATGCTTTATGTTTATGTAAGAACTAGGGAAAGCGTTAGTAAATTTTGGCAAAATATAACAATTGATGTTTGCCTTATAATCACCATTACAAGACTCAAAAACTAGTTCACAAGTCTCAATAGCATTGAAAGTTGAATTATTGTTTATTGTAGAAATAGTGGAGTCAGTGACACATCTTACCAAACCAAGCCTATGGCACAGCTCCTCTGTGATGAAGTTGCAAGTGCTCCCATTATCCAATAACATTCGTACTTTATAAAAATTGCCATCTTTGTCCTTGACGCGTACCAAAGCTGTGGATAATATAACATAAGAGGCATTAGGAGATGATGAAACATTTGTTGTAAAAACGGTATTGGGAGTTGATGATGATGATTCTTTGTTAACACTATCTTTATGCAAAAGTGTATTGTGTTTAAAATTACAATATTTGCAATTTGATAGTCTACATCGATTTCGATTATGACCTGGACGTAAACAGTTGATGCATAGTCTGCTTTCCGTGTCCTTTTTTATACGTGAGTCAACATCAAGTTTAATAAATGATGGACATGAAAACAAAAAATGATTTTGTGAACACATGGGACATGAAATGTTTTTATTATAGTTATTATTTTTATCGTTTCTCACTACATCGGTTTTAAAATATAAGCTTTTTTTATTATTAGATTCATTGTTACCAATATAATTTACAGGTGGTTGGTCAGTATTTAATGTGTCCAATAAATCACATCTATTATTTAAAAAAATTGTAAATTGTTTTAGACTGGGTGAATTACAACTTAAGCTGCTTTTGTACTCCTCCCATTTTCTAATTGTAGCAGAGTCTAATTTTTTCGATATCATGTAGATAATAATTGTGTCCCAGTGATCGACTGGTTCACCAAGCGCTGAGAGTGCTCTTAAATGTTTATTTATAACGTCAATCAAATTTCTAATCTCTGAACTTGATTCAGTAGTAATATCTTTAGTTTTAAACAAAGCTTGTAAATGATTATTAATTAACAGTCGTATATTGTCAAAGCGATCTGTTAACAATTGCCATGCTATGGGGTAATTATTTGCTGTTATATCTAAACTTTGAATAATTGATGATGCACTACCTTTTAAAGCAGTGCGTAAATAATGAAATTTATGTACTTGTGAAATGTTATGATTGTTATGTATAATTGAAAGATACATAATATCTCGAAATTCCAACCAATCCTGGTAATCGCCGCCGAACTGAGGTACGTTGATAACCGAATATAATGAAACCTAGGAGCACAGTTGACATCCTGGTCACCCGCCACAGATCCATCTCGAGAAGGTGCTGGTGACCTAACGCTATTCAACATACTGCTCGCCACAGCTACGAGACTATAGAACTGGTCCTCGTATTGTATTCGTTCAGCATATTCCTCATCGACTTGTTCCGATAATGTTTCAATCTCCGTCTGTAATACATCAAATTGATCAAATGTAGTGTTTATTTTAGTAAGACGACATTCAAGCTTGCACTTTTGTCTATCTACTAATATTTCGTGACCTTTGATGAGATTTATAAAGCTACCAAACGATGTTAGTTTCGCCTTAAGGCTTCCACGTTTTTTAATAAGGTCTTTGTAAGACATTTCTAAATAAAAACAATTAATCAATTAAATAGGTAAACGCGAGCGCACTGAGCACGTAAACAAGTTTATGTAGGTACTAGGTACGCGAGATGCTCAATTGCAAACGCGGCGCAGATAAGTATGGAACTGTAAAAACCTCACGTTTTAGTTTTTTTTTAGGTTTTCCCTAAAATATATTAGTAACATGTCAATATAAATGATATTTCCGTATCATTTATCTGAGCGCTGTCAAAATCTCCGTACTTATCTTGCCTCTGGAAATTCAAGACGATCTCTCTATGGCCAGTACAGTACGTGCTCGATCAGGGTAAAGTGTGTGGTATAAAGTTGAAAGTGAGTGGAACACCATGCACTGGGGTTATCCACTGGTTGTGTTGCTTACTCTGCAACTAACTCGGGGTGAGTACCGTTAGATATTCGATTGGAATTATCAGTTCCTTATAAATAGCAATAGTAAACTCTACACCGATTTCAGAATCGTTGGTGGGTTTCGTTGAAACTAGACCAAGCTACCCAGGAGTCATTTTTAGATTACCCAGATGTGTGCCCTATTCACCAGGACACTATTTATTCGTTTACTCTCAAAACCCTGTAGGACGGTTATCGTGAGAACAGATCGACTTCTTACATGTTCTCATCCAACGCATGAATCGTTTTTCTAGCCATATAATAATCAGATCAGCGTCAAAATATAATATAAATAATGCAATAGTTACTGCCTTTGACACAGCGGACGATGAGTATCACCGGAGCTCGAGGAACCCCTACAGGCGGCTCGCCGCAGTGAGCCCGGCCGAGGCCGACCCCGAGTTCTGGGCGGCGGAGGCGCGCGGCGGGATCGAGGCTCGGGGAGCGGCGAGCGGGGGGGAACGGGCGCGGCGCGTGGTCATGTTTCTCGGGGACGGCATGTCGGTGCCGACGCTGGCGGCCGCTCGTGCGCTGCGGGGCCAGCGCAGCGGCCGCACCGGGGAGGAGGAGCAGCTCTCCTTCGAGGCCTTCCCCACCGTCGGCCTGGCAAAGGTTGGGATAATTTGAATGTTGGTTGTTCATTAACGGTCGTGTATATGTTATATGATTTTTCTTTTCCTTTAATCTTGAATTAACCCCCGACGTTATCGATTGCTAAGTATTGAGCGAACTCACGATGATGACTTATAACAAGAACGCTATCGATCATGTCAGCTTTCAAACGAAAAAACCAGATCCGAATCGGTTCATACGTTTGGCTGCTACAATGCCACAACATCAGACAGACAGACAGACACGTCAAAGTTATAACACCACTCTCTTTACGTCGGGGGTTAAAAGGAAACTTAAGAAGATTAATAGCTAGAACAACATTCAGGTATTACTTCTAGACGTACTGCGTGGACTCCCAAATCGCGGACTCGGCCTGCACGGCCACCGCGTACCTGTGCGGCGTGAAGGCCAACCTCGGCACCATCGGCGTGACGGCCGCCGTGCCGCGCTACGACTGCCCCGCCTCCACCGACCGCCAGCACCACCTGGACTCCATCGCCGCCTGGGCGCTCGCCGAGGGCATGGACGCCGGTAATACGTTCGGACGCCGTTGCAATTCCACGTGATGTGAAAATAAACCAAGTTAAATATTTTTGGTAACCCAGAACTGTCGAGAAGGGAGCGATATTTATTTAACAGTAAGGCGCAGACTACGATATCGAGTTGTAAAATTAGATACTGACATTAGACTCGACACTTGTGTTCAGTTTTAAACACTATTGTATTAGCCCAGAGTCCAGAGCTATATTTTGAGTGGTTCAAGTGTATGCGCTATGCAGGTATCGTGACGACGACGCGCGTGACGCACGCGTCGCCGGCGGGCGCGTACGCGCGCGTGGCGGACCGCGACTGGGAGAGCGACGCGGGCGTGCGCGCCGCTGGCCGCGACCCTGCCGCCTGCGCCGACATCGCGCGCCAGCTCGTGCACTCACACCCGGGCAACCACTTCAAGGTCAGATGTGTTTCATAGTCCAGTCCAGTAGTCCAGTGGCCGAGGCTGGATCTTCTTTGGATTGAAGCTCGCGACGTCGTCCACGCAAAATAAAATCCCTCGGCTCGTAAATTTTGCCGCATTCAAAGTATTTGCCTATGTCATTCCCCGTGATCTGCTCTATACCTGTACCAAAATGTATTAATATCAGTTCAGTAGTTACGGAGCCCAACCACCAAATCTCTTTATATCTTATATTAGTTTTAAATATAGATGAAATTGGATGAGATTCTTTGAAAAGTAAGAAGTAAATGAAGCCGATAGATATGAAGTTGTAGGAAGTCCAGAATCCCCCTGCCACTGAGTATTTATAGGAGTGTAGTTCACGAATAATTTTGTTTAATCTAGGTCATTTTGGGCGGAGGTAGACGCGAATTCATTCCGACCGATATGGTAGACGAGGAGGGCACCTCCGGGCTGAGGGAGGACGGGCGCGACCTCATCGAGGAGTGGCGCGTGGACAAGCTGGCGCGGAACGTCAGCCACCAGTACGTGTGGAGCCGCGACCAACTGCTGGCCGCCGGGGCCGACTTGCCCGAGTACCTGCTCGGGCTGTTCGAGGGCAGCCACATGCACTACCACCTGCAGGCCGATCCCCGCACCGAACCCACCCTCGCCGAGATGACGGAGATCGCGATCCGCTCGCTCGACCGGAACGAAAAGGGCTTCTTCCTGTTCGTCGAGGGCGGCCGGATAGACCACGCGCACCACGAGAACAGGGTCGAGCTCGCCCTGGACGAGACCATCGAGCTGAGCGCGGCCGTCCAGCGCGCCGCGGAGCTGCTGCCCGAGGAGGACTCCCTCGTCGTGGTCACGTCCGACCACGCCCACGTGATGTCGTTCAGCGGCTACACGCGGCGCGGCGGCGATGTGCTCGGGCCGTCCGACGACCGCGGCGACGACGGCGTGCCGTACATGACGCTGGCGTACGCCAACGGGCCCGGCCACCGCCCGCACCGCGAGCACGCGCGCCAGGACGTCACCGCGGAATCCGATTACAGTATGTACCTGAAACATTGCGCTGACGCAGTTCGATGTCATAAAACTTAAATACGCCATTGTTTCATAATATTATTTAATATTGCTTGACAAAAGAAGTAAATATATATTTTTAGCAACTACTAAAATATTATGGTGCGCATGAATAAATTGATTTGATGAGCTATGGCCGAACACTAAAATTGTAATTAAAGTTAAGAAATCTCCTATTCATAGGCTTTCACAGTCACTTTTTTGACAAGTACTGCTTATGACTTAATCGTTACTTATTTATTATTCAAAGTTTGAGTATTCTGTGTCAAGTGTGGTTTAATGTTGACCTAATGTTAGCCTTGACTGTGCAATGTCCGCTCGCCGCCAGGGTCTCTGGAGTGGCGCTCCCACGCCGAGGTGCCGCTGCAGTCGGAGACGCACGGCGGCGAGGACGTGGCGGTGTTCGCGCGCGGCGCCCGGCACCAGCTGTTCGCCGGCCTGTACGAGCAGAGCCGCCTGCCGCACCTCATGGCCTGCGCCGCCGGCCTGGCCCGCGCGCCGGCCGTCTGTCGGGGCGACTAGTCGACCCAGTCGTGCATACCACATTAATAATAAACTTATTCGTCAACTACGTCAATTAAATATCTTACAAAATTGCTGTTTAGTGTTTACCTTACGAATACAGCGTATTCCCTCGGCGATTTGTATCGGGCGTCTCGATAACGCCGTCGCCGAGTCGGGAGAGCCTCGCAGGGCAGGATTGATGAGCTACCTGTAATGATCTAATTTCCACTGCACCGTGGACCGCCGTGATGGATTCGGAACACTTGTCGGCGGCGGCGCGCATTAGCTCCATTGTGCTCGGCGGGCAGCTCCTCCCCCCTCCCGGCCCCCGCCTGACGCGCGACCATCAATCAGGGCGCGTCGTTAGCGGCGCGGAGACTCGGCGGCGCCGCAGCCCGGGCCCGCTATTGACAGGTATTGTCCCGCTGACGCGTATTAATGTTCCCGCCCGCGCCGGCCGTGCGCCGCGCGACAGCCTGTCAATTACGCGCTCAACCGCATCTCTTTTGTCCGGCGCGCGCGGTGTCTCCTGTCACGGCAGTCGTCGCCGCCGAGTAGTGCCGGAGTACGTGGCACAATGAAGCCTCTGATGCTCTGATGAACGATGATCCTGATTGACGTGGCAAGGACGCGTTGCTAACATACCTACTTACTGATATTTTACAACAGCAATAATAAACATTTCTTTGTGTTTTCCCGACTGCGCACAATTTATAGCCTATGTTACTTTCGCTACTATTACGAATCTATTGATGCCTCATTTAGTACAAGCGCCAAAAACCCTTTCATTTGTTTGTCAAGTTAAGTCGATAATCATTTTCAAGAAATTACTAAATTATCTAAATCTGCATGCAATTACTTTATTGACGATAAAATAATGTAGATACAGTAGAATAACATGATTCTTTTAAAAGTTCCTAGACCGGGAAGTCGTATTCAAAATAGAAAAACCTTTGACTTGCCAATACGCCGGACTAATTATGGACAAAACTCTCCGTTGTACCGTTTGTGTTTATCATATAATAATATTTGTGGAGACTTAGACATATTTGGTGCCACTATTCTATCTTTCAAACGTACTTTACATAATAATAGTCAATTATAACGGCGATTTTGTACACTACAATTATTTTTAAGTTTCTTATTGCTTGCAAGTTGTATTCACTTCCAGTAGGATATACACTAATGTATTAGATACTTATGTAAGTTATTCATTAAGTTATTCTTGTGTATTGTCCAGTTTAGTGAATCAATTAAAAAAAAAAAAAAAAAAAAAAAAAAAAAAACTGGTCGATTGCGTAGTAAACATTAGGAAGTCGTGATGAAGGCCACAGCCACTAGGAACGGATGAAGGAGTTATCAGGCCGGCGCGCGGCGCAGGTGGCGAGGCCGAGTGCCTGTCGGCGAGCGGGCGATAAGCCGATAAGATTGCGCCGACCGGCAGCCTCGCTCAAGTTCGGTGTCCTTGTTGCGGACGATTCAAATTTTAATAATAATATTCGTCATATCTTGTTATTTATTAAAAATAAGGAAATAGGTATTAGTTTCCGAAAGAGCTATTACAATTTAGAAGATCGTGATCCTAAATTCAAACGTCTGGTCGCACCGACAACACGGGCCGCATTAAAGATAGCGATTAAAAATGTAACTTTATTTGCTACGCAGTAAAGTAGACGCTTCGCCGCGTCGTGTCTGTCTGTCCGTCATGTACTCCTCGAATATTATTGTATGTCCTACTTTGTTTTACAACTGCAGTGATAAATGCCAACAGATTCGCGACGGCCACTACGCGGGACTTGCAACACTATAGTGAATAGTCTATTAGTTCCCGATGTGGTGCGTGCACTACGTCACGTGTGCGAGTCGAAGCGATCCCCTCAGACTAATAAGTATGGGGATACGAGTGGTGCGACGCGGGAGGGAGGGATCTAATGTGTGTCATCGGGTTTATGAAGTGCAACGATTGAAATATAAATCTGAACACGCGCGCTCCCTGTAGTCCGTAGCTAACTGGTGATGTGACTTGTGATAAATGACGAGATGAGAAATAGTATATTTTTAAACTACATCCGGTTGAAAACTAATTAAAGAACCTTTTTTGCGAAAAATTTTACTATTAGAATTTTTCGCTTTTTATAATTACTTACCAAAGATTTTTTTAATGATACAAATAATATAATAATTATTATTAAGACTTATTGATTATCATCACTTTCTAGATTTTATAATTTTTATCTATTTATAAGTGAAAACTTGTTATTGGCTTCTTTACTTTTAAGTTAAATCGCTAAAGTGTTAGTATTTACTAAGCTGTAACATTTCCGAATAAAAATATTTATTAAATTCACTGGTTATAGAATTATTGAGAGAGAAGAAATTACACATTTTGTTATAAGTAATTTTATTATTAAAGTTTGGATGTTCACAAGCCATAATATTATAATAATTATGGTAGAATTTGCTAGAACATCATTTTTTTCTTAATTGTTGTAACCATCTCTGAACCGCATAATTAATAAATCTCGGGGCACGGGAGTACCTCCGCACCTTTTCTCGAAACGTTTCGTGCTCGTTTTTTTTAACTCTCATAACTTTGCTTTGGATAAAGCTACATAGGTGAAAAAAAATCTTCGTAACGGCAGCAAAACGGCCAAGTATTACTGAAATGTAGAGTAAGTGAAGTTAGGCCCGGTAAAGTAAGGGTGCATAGAGAAGAATATTGACTCTACATGAGATCTGACCACTTTTTTATACATTTTGATTGCACCTAAGGTGTAGTGTTACTGTAGTAGAGCTTGTAAGTTTAGAGCGTGTAGTCTTTAGAGCTTAGCTTTATACGATATCTGATTACTTTTTCACAGCGTAAGCTTTGTAGACTCGTCTTGGCAACATTTTTACATGAAAATGTTTTTGGTGGGATACATACTTTACAAGGGATTTTTGCACGGACATTTAGAGCGCGAGTCCCACTAGCACTTGCCTGGTTCTTATACCTATTAAGTTAGGGCACGGTAGGGTCAGGTAGGATGGCGTCAAAAAGTTTTTGGTTTTCTATTATAATTATTAAATGGTTTTTTTTAAGTTTAGTAAACCCGTCTTGATGACTCAAAAACATCCTAATCAGGACGTCTCGTAGCTTGCGCAGAGTAGCACGGCCGTTCAGCCACACTTCGTAGAGCGTTAAACATACAATCAGCGATAAGAAGCCCCGCGCCACCTTACGGAACGTCGTTCGCCAAATTTTGCCCCGAAGAGGCTCGGTCGGTCCTCACCGTGGCCCCGGCTCCTGGGGCTCGCTCCCCGCGTCCCCCCACCCCTGCCGGCCCCGCACCGCCGCGACGCGGGAAGAGCTCCGGCAGTCCCGAGCGCACCCCCGAGCGACACGCGTCACGTCCTGCGGGCGACGACACGCGCGCGTCACGCAAAACTTTTCCGAGCGTCCCGCGAGCTCGTACTGCAGTGCGCGTCCTGTGAATTGTGGTCAGTGAAGTGCCGTGAAGTGTGTTTGTGTTGTTCGGTGTTGAAAGGACTATCGAGGTGAGATGCATAGAGTAGTGCTTTTCTAAAGTTAGTGTTAGTAGTAAAAAAGGGCGAAACTTCCCGAATTGCATTACGACTTAAGGCGAGGAGTAACCGCAACTAGCGCCACTCTTTTTAAAATAAATTTTACAATGACACAAAGATCTTATTAAAAAAGTAATCGGTTCAAACTTTAAGTAAATAGTTAAACTAATTTATTATAGTAATATATAATAGTTAAACTAATATTATATATTATATCTCGTAAGTAATAACTAAAACGGCCGTTTTAGTTATTACTTACGAGAGTAAATACAGTATAGGCTTTAGAGCTGTATTTAAATGCCAATTAATTAGTTTAACTATTTACTTAAAGTTAGTACCGATTACTTTTTTTAATAAGATCTTTGTGTCATTGTAAAATTTATTTTAAAAACAGTGCGGTTACTCCTCGCCTTAAGAGCAATGAGCATAGATTTTTACTGATAGTTTCAAAAAGAGATGGAAATCTACTGCAGTAATCTACAGTAGATTTTAAGGTGGTTACATCCCATAACAATACCACCCTGCTTCACAAAAACTTAGGTGAAACTTACAATTTTATTAATAATAGACCTAAACAAAACCAGAAAGTACGAGCTCTCCATAGAGCAGCTGTTACTAGAGCAGCGCGGTGTGCACTATCGCGCGGTTTAATGTATGCGTGTTGCCGCCAGCAGCCGGCAGGTAAAAGTTCGGTTTGTGGAGTAACTAGCTGTTAGAAGTTCGTCTGCCGGGACCCCGGGCAGCTCCCAGCCCCCGGGGGGTCCGACCTCCTCAGCCCTCACCACTACCCGCTAACATAAAGTTAATCTATAATCTCTACCCGCACAACTCACGCTATAACTTATTTTTCAAACTCATACTAACTCGCTATCGGCCGATTATATTACTTAAACGCTAATAAGAACCCCCCTCTTCACGGCTGTTACTGTCACTGCTTGGCGAAAGGCGAGCGCCACTTAATTTAACTACCTATCTGTATAGTGGAGGAACTGAGGTCATGTCGTGTGCCCAGAGTCCAGACACGATACCTAGTTAGTATTTCAAGCGTGTGGAATTTGGGCCCGTTTAAATAAAACAATGACAATGGAAACCTCAACTAATTGAGAACCTATTTGACAGTTAAAAAAAACGTTTAGTTACACTTTTAAAAATAAAGATTTTTGTAAAAATTAAGATTACAAAAATATAAATTATAATTATTTTAATGTTTACTTATAATCTGTATTATGAATATTACGGTTTAAAAGTTAATTAAAGTACTATGTAATATTAATAAAGTTGTTCACTTTCATAAGTGAATTGAAAGTTGTTTTATCAGTCAAAGTGGTTCTCAAGTAGAGGTTGCGATTGGATTCAAATCAGATCAAAATAGGTATTTTTATTCAGATTAAATTTTACAAAAAATGATTTCTGAACGTCGTTTCTATATGATGCCTACCACCGGTTCGGGAACTAGCCCAGCGAGAAGAACCGGCGCAAGAAACTTGCATGGGGCCACTTTTTTCTTTTACCAAAAAGATGAAAAATTTATATTTTTAAAAAAAGTATAAAAATACTTATTATATAAATATCATCAGTCAATAATACGATTAAACAATATATAAGTAGCCTTGTAGGGGGCTACTTTACTCACAAGGTGTGCTATCATTCATATATGTAATCATTAACTTCATAGTATGCTTTTGCACACAAACGTTCTTTGACTACTTTCTTAAACTTACATATTAGTTGAAAAATTTTGAACGTTTTCTGGGATGTATAGGCGTATACATTGGCCCTTAAACGAATTCTTTACTTTGCTTAGTCTAGTCACTGAAACAACAAGTTTATTCTTATTCCGAGTATTTCTATTACGATTATTACGTTTTTTTTTAAACTGATTTTCATTTTTCTTAACATATAATACATTAGAGAGGATATACTGAGAAGCTACAGTTAGTATTCCAGTTTCCTTAAACTTTTCTCTAAGTGAAGTGTTGGGGGCCAGCTTATAGATTGCCCGAACAGCTCGCTTCTGCAGCTTTGATTGTTTTATTTATACGGGCCTTAGAGTAAGTAGTAGTAGTAAGTAGTAGTAGTAGGTAACGAGGCACTATAATCAAAGTAAATAGTATTGTGCAGTTTGCACGTAATCATATTGTATGTATTTTAACTCACATTGAAAGTTAAAGCTAAGTCAGTTAAAGAAGTAGATAACTACATAGGTACTGCAAGAAATTATTTTCAATGTTCTTTGATCCTCATACCTACGTGTACATACCGCGGAGCAGGTTGCTGATCTGTATTATTTGGATACGATCGTAGGTAGAACCTACTAGATACTACCTAGGTAAGTAGATACATAAGGGTGATTCTCTGTAAGCTCGTAATTAGCTGTACCAACCGATTTTTTCAAAAAGTAATTAAAATTATTAAAAAAAGAAATTACTCTAAAGATAGTTTAACGCTCCATCTTTACGGGCCCTTTGTTTTTAGAACCATGACTATATTAATTTTCTTTCTGGACGTGACAGAAACTCTAAAAACACAGTCCCCTGGCTGTCCCCATCACTATTTTTCCACCTAGAAATAACAGTTACGAAGAAGTTATTCAAACTACATACATCTAGCAGTTAATATCATAAAAAAGAATTAAGATATATCATTTTCGCAACACAAGGTCTCCTAACGAATTTTATTTATTTTGTAGTCTTCTGTAAACTTTGTCACCAGAATTTTTATACAGTCCGCTGCCAATAATATATATATAAATCCATAATTAATAAAAACTATATATTTACGATCATTTTTTTTAGTAAAACGAAACAGAATTGGTATGAAGTTACCTACCTTGCCGAATGCGGCGTTGAGACGCTATTTTCTTTAGTGCATTATAGTGCATATTTATTATTTATGAGGTGAACACTCGCTTGGATCGCTACCACATACAGTCCTCTGGTAAGACATAACATGTAAGTTAATTACTTTAATAATTCCATTATAAACTTTATTGCTATGTTATTTATCCTTCAATCGTTGGGTAGATTCTTAAAAAACTTTTCTACATGACTTTTGTAAATATTGTAAAATCTAACCGGAATAAACAGTCCCCTGGCAACAGTCCTCTGCCTTTATTGCCTATAGTGGTCACTTTTATTAATTTTTACTTGTGTCCAAATATTGGATAATCCTGACTTGATTGTTAAGGGAAAGAGAATATTTTATTAGTTTCTAATAAGTTGACGTTTTCAAGAGATTTCAAGATTTTTTTAAAATACGACTAAATTTTATAGTTTGCCTTATTAGAATTAGGATTAGGATTAGATAGTACGATTTTATTGTAAATCTCATTTAAAATATCATAATATATTTGAGAAAAAGTACTGTTTTCTAATAATTGTAAGTGTTTCATTGAATACTCAATAAAACATTTAATTCTTGAAGGTATAATGATATGACTATGTTGATCTAAGTGAGTACTGTATCTACCACTTGCGTTTAATTTTTGTTATGAAAATTCAAAGCAAGCAGTTATTTCAGTTCATCATATTTTATAAATAAATGTTGTTTTCTATTGATTGTTATGAAAATAATAAATTAGTTAATGTAATAAAATTTGTATGGGACCTGTACGAGTCTACAGAGAAATGCTCTTAAATAGTTTGGCGAATTAAACGAAAAAATATTAGTAGGAAGTAGCTACTAATAAATGTGAGCGTTTGTGAGTCTATGACTCTATGACTGTTTTACGCAAAAACTACTGAATGGATATTTTAGCCCCTGGATTAATCTAATACCTGGCATAGTTTTATCCTAAGAATATATTCGACCGACCAGTTGTATATATGTATAGAATGGTCTACGGTCTGGTCTACGGTAAGCTGGCAATCGAGTTATCTGACTGCGCCCGGAGGCTGCTCTGTGATGCGGCAAGTCCGAACTCGGTAGTACAGCTTCTTAGCTTGACTTTGCTTGCAAGGTACTCAGTAGATACTAGATAGTGACTAGTGATGCTCAATGGAATGTTTTCCATCAGCTGACTTATGACTAACATAACGAGGGCAACACTAATGAGACTCAAAGCGAGCGCTAAACTAAGTGGCGGTGTAGTGGAAACCCGTGTACATGCAGTATGAACCGTGGACTTGCTGCGGAGACTCAACTAATGAATTGTCCCTTTTCTCGCAGTGTTATTTCTTGTAGACTAAAAAATAACACTTCGAATTGCGTTTATATGACTCGTTATACTCCCTTCAGAGGTCAGGAGAAATCTATCTACTAATAAGGAGTCTATTCTAGAAAGGAGATAGAGACAGTAAAATCGATCAATGTTTCGAAAATGGTCCCGGTACCAACTCACTGTTGTCTGTTACAAGGAGTGTGCGTGTCGTAGCCGTTAGGGAATTTGGAGCCGGTAATGATTTTGAGAACCGGGATTTTCGGAACTGGCCAATTTCGGAACCTGGATTTTCCGGGATTTTCGGTTCTTTTTTTTATGAAAAACAAAATAATTCACAATGTACATTTTTTTTACAATTATTGTAAATGAAATCATGGTTTGGTTTTATTGGTGACCCGTCACGTCAGCCTATATTGACTATATCAATTCAGCAGTATTGAGTATTGACGAAATAGCCATCAGTGATGAATGAGAAAACGACCAGACTGATTGCCTTTTAGCACTTTGAATATAGCACATAATATGTATGAATGACTCGAAGTTATGGTAAGTTATTAATAGTAACCAAAAACATTTTCATGTAAAAATGTTGCCAAGACGAGTCTACATAGCTTACAATGTGAAAAAATTATCAGATCTCATGTATAGCCAAGATTATTGATCTATTCGCCCTTACTTCACCAGGCCTAACTTCAGACAGTCTACATTTCAGTAAAAACGTGATATTTGGTCGTTTTGCTACCGTTACTAAGATTTCATAGGTATTCATTCATCGTTTGTGAAAAAAACGGCCAAGCATCACTTTTGATTGAAATGTAGAGTTTGTAAAGTTAGGTCAGGTAAAGATGTTTTCGAAATTGTATTGGATATTATTAATTTTATTATATTACTAGCCGTTCCCGCGACATCGTTCGCGTGGTTTTTGAGTGACTTAAGCCGTTTATGCAGCGCACGCAATGAAAGTCCCCAAATGTAATTAATTTTCCCCGTTTTCGCAACATTTCTCACTGACGCTTTGCTCCTAGTGGTCGCAGCTTAATGTTATATAGCCTAAACTCCTAAAGCCTTCCTCTATAAATGGACTATCCAACAAAAAAATAATTTTCCAAATCGGACCAGTAGTTCCTGAGATTAGCGCGTTTAAACAAACAAACAAACTCTTCCGCTTTATAATAATATAATATTAGTATAGATACTCGTATAGATATAGATTAATTTTATTGGCTTAAATACTGTGCTTACGTAGAAGAAGACGAAAGTATTATTGTTATAAGAACAAGTGTCAATAACATAATAATTTGAACGGTTAATTGTTACCGTTCAAATTCTTGTTCTTTAGTTTTTTGAATTTGATTAAAAAAAATTATTTTTTTAGTCCTGTAATTTTTAAATTTTATAAACTGATTTCTGTAGTTAATGCATTTCAATTCAGTTCGATCCTGAATTGACTGTATAATTTTGGAAAATACCTTAAGACTTTTGCTGATTTAAACTTTGTGCATATTGATAAACTTACTAGTTGACCCGTGCCCATACAAACCGTTTACGACACTGTTTAAACCTTCCCTGGAGTTCCACGAAAATTTCAAAACAAAAAATAGCGGAATAAATCATTTTAATATACCTACGTATATTATAGATTCATTTCTCTGCGTCTCTATGCTAATATAGTCTGTGGTATGTCGTAATAAGTGATTGACAGACAACAAGTGAGTCGTGCCAGGACGAGACACTTGGCAGTTGGCAGTTGGCACCGCAGCCGGGGCTCCGTGCCAGCCGCCGGTGACTCACGTGCTCCAGGCTCTACAGTCTCGCCTGTCTCGAGCCGCGTCTGTTCCGCGGACAGACCGCGGGGCGGTCTCCTGTTCCACGCTCCTGGGGCCTTACTCTCCAAACTGATTTGATTTTGATTCAGATACGATCATGCCCCGTACTTCCTAATAAATTGACATTTGTTTATTTTGATTCGCAGTCGATTGATATGGTCGGGAAAAGTTACGATCTAACAATTTTCTTTATCCTGATTAGTTTCAAAGTAATTCACCAAATAAAATACGAAAAACCACTGATATCGAACGGATTCGGTTCTCGGTTGTGTCGGGAGTAAGCCCGCTGGAGACTCCGAGAGCCGTCACATTTGAAGACATGAATCGATGAAGGTTATGTCGCAAAAAAAACACAGAAAATTGAGTTTAAACAGTCACTTAAACATTTTAGGATATGTAGTAACGTATTAACTACATTAATTCTAGTGACGGAATTTTAGATATTATATATACTGAAAACGTTACGACGAACGTATCTCTAAAATGTTTAAGTGACAGTTTGAACTCACTTTTCTCGAAATCATCATTTTGGAACATATCGCCTGCATCAATTCATGTCTTCATTTGTCTCCGGAACTTTAGCTCCTGTTGTCGTCGAACGATTTGCTTACTTTTACTTGGCAGACGCTCGACATATTTTAATGTCGAGAGCTGTTTAAATTCCACTCGTGCGGTTTGCTCGGTATCGTTTTGATAAAATAAAAGTAGTTTTATAAGAATTTGACATTTTATAACTTCATACAGGACATTTCCTTGTATCGTTGCGAATTGCATTTGCGATGTGCTTTGACATCTTCTATTAATAAGTGTGAATGTCCGTTCCGCTTTTCACGCGAAAACTACTCAAATGATCATCATGAAATTGCAAATGTAGGCAAAAGTAATAGTAAATAATTGTATAATATAGTATTTATTTTCATTATTTAATGGCGACATCGCGAATGGTAGACGTACCTATATATTATTATTGTTGTAAGTCGTGTACTGTAATAATAATAAAAATATATACGGACGCTTCACACCACGTCAATCTGGCCCGGTACTACGTATCCGAAGAACTTATGTTATGGGTACCTGTCAACAGAAATATATTTATAAATAATTTTACATATTTAAGATTTTTATTATATTATACACAAACTTTTTGTTGCCTCGGCAGGATTCGAACCCGCGACCTCTCGCTCGAGCACCAACCACTGCGCTACGGAGTTCATAAAAAACTATGATAGTAAATTACTCTGTATTATACCTCGCGCGCCTCCGTGGTCTAGTGGTTGTGAGCTACGGTCTCGAGGTCGTGGGTTTGATTCCCGCGTTGGAACAATAAAAAATATTGTTTTCAAGTTTGGTTAGGACAATGCAGGCCGATCACCTGATTGTCTGACAAGAAAGAAGATCCATGCGTCGGATGGGCATGTAAAAAGTTGGACCTGCGCGTGTTCTCTCGCCACTTGTGTCGGTTTACGATATTGTCAATATTTCGTGCTAAGTGTACAATTATGTTTCGATTCCTCACAACAGTGGGGAAATGTTACAACACTCGAAAAGTCAACTTTGTCTTTCTATTATGCAAGGCCGTGAACTACATTTCTGGCCTTCTGTAGAGTGTAGGGCGCAGGGCCTCCAGTCGTCTAGGGCCCTCCCCAGGTCCTGCTCGCGACGGTCGCGGGTCAAGTCGGGGTCCGGGAATTGGCTCAAGGGTCTGCACTAAATGTGCTTTTGTGTTCACTGTTTTAATTATGTCGAGCGCGAGCTAGCGGTGCAAGCTAGTAGCACTGAATTATAATGCAATTGTATTTCTAATCCCCGAAGAAATTAAAGAAGTTTAAAGTTTGTGAAAAAAAAGTGTTTATGTAAGTGTATGTCTGTAGCATCGTAGCTTCCAAAGACATCGTTCTAAGTTTGTTTTGTTTGGAAGCTGACGTGGTCGCGTGTGCGTTGCTATGTTTCATCATCATATACATTCATTTTGTTTCTACAATCTGTAAAGTATTTTAATTCTGTGGACAGAACGCATTTCTACGGCTTGGCAGTTCTACAGTAGGAAAGGTTCTACAGTAGGCACAGTTCTACTGTAGGGACAGTTCTACAGTAGGGACAGTTCTACTGTAGGCACAGTTCTACAGTAGGTACAGTTCTACAGTAGGGACAGTTCTACAGTAGGGACAGTTCTACTGTAGGCACAGTTCTACAGTAGGTACAGTTCTACAGTAGGGACAGTTCTACAGTAGGTACAGTTCTACAGTAGGGACAGTTCTACAGTAGGGACAGTTCTACTGTAGGCACAGTTCTACAGTAGGTACAGTTCTACAGTAGGTACAGTTCTACAGTATTAACGTTAACTAATAAGAGTTGCCAACAAGAGCTCCGGGCTCACCACATTCCGCTTTTCAATAATGCAATAGGGTTCCAAAGTGGCACACCACTTATTGTGTCTGTGACTGCGCAGAGACATTAGTACTGACTACTGACTACTGAGTCTACGATTCTGTCAGTTTGCACTAGTGATCGCAAATTTACTTATTTGAATCGGTGAATATGGGCCTATACGGCTCATTTTAACATTAGATGAACTTCGCTCGAACTGCTGTTGTATCAGATGATCGCATATCTACTAAAGTTCGTTCCAATTAAATGTGTTCGAAATGTAAACAAATATGGGCGGCTACATTAGCGGCTACCCATTTAAAATGAAGAAATATCCGCGGGGTGTCGGAGAGAAAAATAGTACCTAGTACCTCCTCGTCTACCATTGTTACTGTGCGTGACATCCGGAAATGAGGAGCGTTTCCTCAGACATTGTTACCTGAATCTGAAAACTGCGTTCGACAACCCGACTGTGAAGCGTAATGAGTATAATAGGCAACTACCCGCCCTGAAATATTTTTTCATTTCATTTAATTTCATTTATTGATCACCAGAATGCAGTACAAAGATGGTACATTACAAAAATATCAGGTATAGTTCTAGTCATCCTGCCATTACAATGGCGTGTGACATTAGTTTATCATATCTATAATTTACATCATTTTTTCTATTTCAATAAATACAATTATTCTAATACGTTAATTAAAAAACCTTAAAAATATTAAGCAAATAAATTGATAAATAAAAAAGTAATATAAGTAGAATAATAAAACTAGTTAATATGTATATACTACATATTAACTAGTTTTATTATGAGGTTTTTGTCCAGCAGTGGTCGGCAAAGCATGAAATGATGATGACAAATAAATTAATTCAGAATGGCACATTTTTAAAAACACTTATATCACGTTGAATCGAAACTGATTGGCTCATCGGCAGTTTTGTAATGAAGTTGTATTGTAATATTTGCAATAATTCAATCTGAACCACCGGACCGCACGCGACGTTAGCCGCCTATCGCTCGGTCGGTCCGGGGTCCGGTCGGTCCGGACACCGGACGGTCCGGGCACGGACGCGGAAACAATATCCTGTGTGGACTGCGGGCCACAAGATGCCGGGTAATCGAGCCCGGAGCCGCCGCGGCGATTAGTGCTCTATCTCTGAGCAGGAGAGTCCTCATTCCCGTGCGAGGGTGAAGCGGGCTAAGCGCTTTATGTGCGGATTTGGTTAATGCGAGAGCCTGCCGCTGTTGTGTCGCCGCCGGCCGGCGCGTTATACAAGATCAGAAAAATCTCCAATTCCACTGTCATGCTAATGAAGGAGAAATTATCACACAAACAGTCTCAAGTGATGCCAATTCGAGATAACTATTCTCCGTTCCGATTCAATATGATATACTGTAAACAAAAAGCTGAAATTCGGCCAAATCATTTCTTCACTGTGCGGTGTATAATATAAAACTTGATGATGATTACAATAAATAGGAACTGGACATTGCGAGTTTCTTACGCCAGTAGGTCGTCATGTAGGACAAAAGTAAATAGCTGTAAACAAAAAAATATTGAACCACCGACTTTGTAAGAAACAGGGGCCTTACTCTCCAATCTGATTCGATCGTGCCGCATTCTCCCGATTAAATTTACGTTTTGGTTCTGAGTCGATTATTATGGTCAGGAATCGGGAGTACAAAAAGTTACGAATTACGATCTAACGATTTTCTTTATCCCGGTTAGTTTCAAAGTAATCCACCAAATAAAACACCAAGAGCCGTTGAGATCGAACTGATTCGATTCTCGACTGTGTCGGGAATGAGCCTGCACAGCTTTTTCTCAGCTTAACCGATTTACATTGGACATATAATTTTGTAATGTGCGATACGCTTTCATTTGAAACTCCACTCGAGTATGATCGCAGACATTTTGTTTTTTTTCGTCACTTTCACCCCACAACTTTTAAACCGATTATTATTAAACATATCTAAGAACACTCCCGACTAATCCACCTTTATAAAAAAAAACCTAAGCGGTTCATCCGTTGGGGCACTACGCCACAGACAAGTCAATTTATATCACCCGTCGTTTTTGCGTCCGGGTTTAAAAAATGCACTGTCAAAAAGTTATCACATCTCTAGAGCCAAACTTCTGACTCTACAAGGCCCAACTTCACAAACCCAACATCTTACTCAAATATGTGACTCGGCCGTTGAGCTTCATTCACGTGGACGGTGCGTGGAAAATATTTATTCTCTGTTCATTGCTTGTCTGTTACAGAAGAACTCGTGTAGTAACGAAACTGCGCTGTTATTGAAGATGCCATCGCTATTATCACCTACGAAGTTCTCTTTGAGTGTTAATAACGACACCCCGGCTCCACACTACTCGCGAAGTTGAACGAAGTTAGACGAATAGGATAGTGTAGAGATGTACTTCAGCTTACCTCGTCAAACTTTAATAGTACTTCGCCGAGGAACTCCGCGAGAAGTGTGGAGCCGACTTTAGAATCAGAGCCCTATCAAAATAATATTATGTAATAATATAGCATATAACGGATATTTTGGTACTATTCTGAATAGTAACAAATGTGTAGTGATGTAAGGGAGTTTTTTGTATTTTATTCATTACTACCACGCGCCACAGTTACATACGAGTTTTTAATAAAATGAGAGACAGGATTCGAAAAGCAGTGCTATTTATGTACAAAGTGCCGCTACCACAACTACCGACTACTAGTTATAGTACTACTAGACGGTTCGCGCCTGGGGGATACACGGCACCGCCGGGGCAGGGCGGAGTGTACCCCCCTCTCCCCCTGCTGCCCCGCTCCCCCTCTCCCCCTGCTGCCCCGCTCCCCCTCTCCCCCTGCTGCCCCGCTCCCCTGCTCCCCCCGCGGTCCCCACGCTCCCCCGCGGGAATATGATGCATTACGGTAATTAATTCAATGATGGTTTTGCGCACACGGGATGAAACTTACCACTTACCAGTTACCTCGTAGTTCATACCTGTTCTAATTAGTAATTACATAGTATTCGTTCACGACATTTCAAAAAGTTATAACAACGCATAAATATAGCTGTAGTATTTGCGAATGAATATATTTGTCACGTAGATATTTTGTTTTTTGAAGTTGCTGAAGCGGCTACAGTATCCTGTTTAAATAATAAATACCTAATATAATCTATCAAATTCATACTACCAATAAACCAAACCTGTAGCGATCACGTTTTAAAACCGTGTACTAGTGAGTTGTGATGACTACTGCCGCAGCACTCGGCAGCCAGCAGCGACAGTGACCGGCGCGGCGCTAACGACGTACTCGATCGTCCTCGACAAAAGGGAAACAAACGAATTGCTCCGCGAGTGTAAGCTGTCTTTTGTTTGTTTATTACGCGAATTACCCCCGTCTCCCCGCAGCCACAGTGATAACATCCTACAGTATTGTAAACAGACCACGCGAGAGTTATACGGAAGGCGGCCGGTAGCCTGAGCAGAATTATTTGAAAGTTGCGTAAAGTAAAGTAATCGAATGTTAATTCTATTGGGGCTGTCACGCTTTTCATACAATTGAAGACATGAATCAATGAAGGATATGTCGCAAAAAAAAATGTAGTAATGTAAATTAGATACATTGATTCTAGACGAATTTAGACTGTTCTTAAAACATTACGACGTATTCGAAAATGTTTAAGTGACAGCTTAAATTAAATTTCCTCGAAATGATAATTTTGCTGCATATCATCTTCATCCATTCATATTGTCTTCAATTAATTATTATTCGTTAGCAACACTTACTAAACTACGTAGCTTTCAAATGTTTTCTGCTTGGCCTTCACCAAAATAATGTACTACAGTATTGTTCACCTTAAAAAGTTCAACAAAAAAGTCCGCGATGGTATATCTCTTAGGGATAACCCACCATAACCATTTTTATCCTTTACGAAGTGATTTTAAACAATACAGCATTAATCCTTATCCAATTAAGTACCTTAAATAAATTGTGCATTTATTATAGATCAATATGCTTTTTACAGCATGTAATTTAAGCGAATATTACCGAAGATATTACAAATTTAAAATGCAGGGTCGTTGTTTGCGCCGCGGCGGTACCGACCCGCGGCCGGCCGGATCGCAGGGTCAAACTTTTAACGTTGCAGGATTAGACTTGAGCGTTGAGTGTTTTTCACATGGCCAATTATAATATGTCGCGCTGTCAAGAGTAACGTCTAAGCAAAACATGTTTGTATTGGCTAATGACAAAAAAGCTGTGAACGTTGTGTAAAAGGACATTCTGTAGTAGGTATATTTTGCATTGCACCCGTGCGAAGCCGGGGCGGGTCGCTAGTATATTATAACCATAAGTGGCGCGGCTGAGGCATTTCAAAGATACGGCCGAGTTACAATACTGTATGACGGCATTACTGTGCTCGCTCGCTCCGCCCGCGCGCGCTCGCCCCGCCGACTGCGGCCGCGGCGGATGGTAATTGACTGGTTCCGTGCTGCTGCGAATTTTAATTGGATCGGAACTCGAAGTCGGAGCGTTCCTACAATTTCGTCGGAACAGACCGGCACAGTGCACGGGGACGCCGCCGCGCTCGCTTTGTATCATAACAATAAGTCGTGAATGAAATGACTGATGTGAACTTTATCTTTGTTATTTGATTTCATTGTGCGATTTAATTTGCGATGTAAAACCTCTTGTGGTTGCAATTTTATGGAGTCTGGCTAACTTTTTTCTTTTTTATCGACTACGGCGAAGCGAAAATATAATGAGTAATGATTTTAGCGTCTATCAATGTGGTACTGTGTAAGTGTGTATTGATTTTCATGAAAGGCTAACTAAAGAGGTGTCCGTATATTTGTCACGGTAGCCCGGGTAACATGCTATAAAGTATAAACACGAGATCTTCGAGAACTTACTATGGTACCAGATCGACGTGATGTGAAGCGTCGGTGGATATTAGTATTCACACGTTCCTCCTCTCCGCAGGCGCTGCGCCATGCCGCGGTAGTGCCGCTCGCGCTGCGGTCGCTGCGGGCGCCGCGCTGCGGGCGGCATGCGGCGCGGGTGAGGGTGCGCGCGGCGGCGCGGAGCTGCGATGCGGCGGTAGCAGCGGCCCCGCCAGCATGGCAGACGACAACACCATCATCGAGGGCACCGTCAAGTTCCGCGACGGGAAGAAGGTGCGTACAGACTAGTGACTATGATATTATTATGTACCTAGTGCCTACTAGGGAAAGGTACCAATATTGAGAGCTGGGATTTTCTGTAGTGGCCTTTTTAAAACGTAAACTCTCCGTACTTTTTTTTATGAGAACCGGGATTTTCGTCTCTGATTTTTTTGGAACCGGGATTCCCGTGTACATTATGCTAATATTTTCACATTAGATGTGTGTACCCACCATACTTTAAAATAGTGTTTTTTTTTCTGGTACGCTCCCACTCATCTTTTCGGTTCATAATCTAATAATATAAAATAGTAATTTTGTTTTTTTTTTCATTCGAAAACAGTGTAAATTGTTTCTTAGCTAATAATTTTTATCCAATTTGTACGATATCCAAAGCACCGAAAACTTTGACACACTAGAGTATGTGTACACCATTTATTAAGTAGGTAAATAGGAATAATAAAATAAAATCCAAATCAGTCCCCATATTACATATTTGCTCAATACAAACACAGTAGACAAGTTGTTTGATGTCAGATAGTAGTGCTGTGTAAACAGTTATGTTCCTCCGGGTTTCCGGCAGATGTTCCGATGACAGCAGCTGACGTTGTGTTTGTCCGCAGTGGAAGTCGCGGTGGTGCGTCATGCGGAAGCTGTCCCCCGTCGCAGGTGAGCCTGATACCCACCATCAGTACCTACTACCTCCCCACTACCACTAGTGGGGCTAGTCACTACTCACTACACATAATAATATCACAATATGTACAGTAAACAAGGATTTCCACAATGCTATTCAATAGTAACTCAGGTACTAAAACATTTAACTTTTACCAGACTTCCACGTCAGGTAAGTAGGGTACCGGGTAGTTACTGAGAATTCTAATCTCATCGCGCCATAGATTTACGAATTCTTAGGATGTATGTAGCTATGTAGATGCTTGTGATGATCTGTATCGCTGCGGCAAAATATACTGTCTGGTGTTACCCAAAATGATTTGTCTGTTCTCTGGAATTCGATTGAACGTCCATTGACTTTTTAAATTCGTTAATGCGAAACAATTCCGAGCGAAACTCAATTGTGCATAATGTTAAAATGTAAAGCGGATCGGCACAAGCCCCAATTAATTGGAATGTAGCGCGTGAATTGTTGATCGCGGCATCGGCGGTATTAGCTCGTCAGATGCGACGTGTCGAGGGCTCCCGGCTCCGAGCATGGCCGAGCAGCGCCGAGCGGGGCCGAGCGGGGCTGAGCGGGGCGGAGAGGAGAGCGATAAGCGGTCGCGATTCGCGGAGTCATTAATACGCAGCTCATTACGCTTGTCGCTCCACGATGCACTCATCATGATACATGAATCATGATGCATCAGATCCACTGGAATATATTGTACAGGCATAAATATACATAATTTAGTTTTCTCGTATGTCTCTACATCTATAATATATAAGCAGTAAATACTGTTTACAGAATGAGGCCGACATAATAGGAATTATATTATTATTGCAAAATACATACTATTGAATACGAAATTTTATCTACATAATAATAATATAATCCTACTTTTTGTTATTTTGATTTGTAAAAATTTAAATGAATCACCGTACTAACGGCACCTGTGTGGTGTTGGTTTTATACGCATGTGTTACAATGACAAATAATAAGTTTTGCTATTTTTTAATACGTTTGTGTTGTATGTATGTATGAAATCTGTGGGCATATTTTTACAAGTTTTCAGAAGTCTGATAATGCAAATAACCGTGTTTTTTTAAAGTTAATATAACATGTTTAATACGTGCAAACTCCTTTTAATCTAGGCTATAGCTATTATCGAAAGTTAAAAACCGTCAACGAGTGGTCCCCAGATCCCAGCGGCCAGCACACTGCACTCTCGTAAATGTTGACATGTAGTCGGGCTCAGCTCCGGTGTATTGGCTTAATGGCTGTAATTTACAGACGATTGAGCGTTCACGAAACCGGCGATGACCTGCCTAAGTGCCTAGTTGCCTACTGTAACCTAGCCTAACCCGATTGCTTTTGTTTTTTTTCAATATTTATGTCGTTATTTGCTTTTTAAAATTGATCTTTAAATAACACACTTTTCCGACTATATCGTGCTTAGCCGGCCGTATATAGAATTTAGTTACAAATAGTGATTATTATCAGTTATAACTTTTATCAGGTTCTGTTGAAAATTAGCAATATTTGCGCGATTTTAATGTAACATTATTTTATTTTTAATTTTGATGGACCAGTTTTGGTTGAAATGAAATAAAAACTAGCATGTGTAATTTGTTCCCTTCTATCACGGCATCTGATTTTATTTAATGATCACCCCCAAGGCTCTCCCCAGCTCGTGAGACAACTAATGAAATTGTTTTCTCAACTGTAACGCGAGCGCGGTGGGGCTGCAAGTGGGCTCTCGATATCCGGGATTCCCGGGATTTGTTACCCGCGTGCAGCTCTTCACAGTTCACACTTCATACACTATACCACCGTATATTAGTTTTAACGATGTTTTTTTTATTCGAAGCCAGGCCGTGACGTCACTGAGACTCGATTGAATCTGTTGTGATTCTTTCGCGTTATACCCTCTCCAGCCCTATTGTGTTCGTGAACTGAACGATATGATTCGGGTTATTGGTACAAAATTCCTCTGCATGGTATAACCCGTATACCCTTGCGTTATAAATTTATACAGTAATGAATCCTACAGCGGTTTAAAATAATCTGCTTCGCTTGTCCATATTACAATTTCGTCATCCTCGTCACTAAGTTTAATTACTAGTGTCCTTAGTAAATGCTCGCCTTAGTAATTGCCTTTGTAATACCGCCCTTTAGCACACTGTCATAGATATAATGAACAAAGCACCCCTCGGGCCTTGTGCTCTGCACAACGTCGCCATCCATCGTCAGTCAAGGTCGGGGCCACACGTCGAGGGCACTTGCCGGCGCTTTGTTAGCGCGCGCTCGGTGCGGAGCCACGCGCGGGATAAGGGGTCGGGATCAGGGGGTCATCGGCACGCGCGGACCCCCTGATCCCGACCCCTTTTTTTTTTGCCCATTGATTTGCCCCGGCTCGTCCCCCGGATTCCCGGGGGACGAGCCGGGGCAAATCAATCGCGATGCTAGACGACCCGGCGGCGCGGGAATAACATACGTCATACCTACAAGTTGCAGCAATCTTTTTCGAAATGTTTTCGGTTCTTGTCATACATGTACAAATTTCTTCGTTTATTTTGTACATGGATAGGTATACAATATTTATCTTTACAGTATAAAACCTGTTTCAATAATGTACGTAAGTTTATACTGTATTTTTTATAACCTGCTTATACAATTTTTAGTGGGCATTCCCATTTTGATCCTTTATTATGAACATGAAAATGTTACCTACGTTGTGTTAAAATCCGTCTCGTTGGTTTTAATGAAACAATGTCAGAATTTAATCCTGTCAGTGTTCGACTATTTTGACACATGCGGTACTGTACGTGTGACGTCACACAAACAACAGGTAACACGGCAATTAATTACGAGGTAATTACGTTCGTTTGTTGGCTGTCGCGGGATATCGCGGGACGCGGGATCGCGGGGGCTCGCGGGGCGCGGGGTCCCGGGACAGGTGAGGTAATACAGACACAGACGAAAATAAATTGCAAATGACATAATGTTATTATCCGCGTATATTGCGGCATTCGCGAGCCTCGTACTGTGTGTGCGCTCGTTGACTCCGCGTTGCTCGCGGCTCGAGAGCGCCGGCACGCAGGATACTTTTATTGCGAAACGCTATTTTATAATTTTATTTGTCATATTTGGTTTTACTTTTACCATACTGGAACGTCATATTTTTTATAACCAACCGATGTTATGGCTAATGAATATAATTTTACCTGATGAAATGATTCAACAAAGCTGTTAAATCACACACGAACACCAGACAGCGCGACGGCGTGTTATCGTTAATTGCTATAAGCTTATAACCCCGGGTATCTTTTGATCCGCTTGTTAGGCAACAGCTATACAACAATGACATGACATGCGACAATTGGATACGGTTTTGATACTATGTACAGAAAAGGTCTGAAATCGTCGATCAGCTAACCTGAACGCTCATTGGTGAACATAGCGAGAGCTAACGTTATGCGAGTAGTATTAAACAATCAGCGTTCAGATTAGCTGATCGACTTTTTAAAAACCGGGCGTGTGTATGGTATTTGGTCGTGTAATAAATAGTTCATCATCGTGAAGTACTAATTCTACTGATACGCAGTTTTACTAATAAATACTTTGTGTAACGTGCAGGGTTCATAACAAAGACCTTAAGTCCCGATTTCACCAACGCATGTTAGTGTTAACGGCTTGTTAAAATATAATGCTTTCTCATTCATTGGTAGGAATTACGAGAGGAACAACATGATATTTAACGAAGGATTAACTTTAACATTGCTTGGAGAAACACGCGCACACCTTAAATTGTAAACTGTAGGAGGTGATAATCTAACATCAAACATGCATAAACTCAGAGTAGGAACATCAAATATGAATACTACAGTATACAACATCGATCACTCATTGTGTTCGTGACGTCTTGCGCGGCCGTGTGTAGTGCGCGGGAACTAATGTTGGCATTAAAATAAAAAATGGCGCTGCTGCGGCGATACTTCAACAAAAGCATTTATAATTCAGCATCCGCCAGTCCACAGCACACAGCCGCGCACTCTACGGCAGGAAACTGTGAAATATGAAGCCCCGCGGCGCTGAATCATGATGACACGCGTTACTGCTTGCATGAGCAATAAAATTGTATCATAGCAATGGCTGGGATGAATGTTTATTATTTACTGTACCATATCTAGTAATTTTACTATATTTTAGGATAATAGTACGCATAATCCATAGCGCTAATTAAAGAGTCGACTGTCAATTACTCGCGTGCCCCGCTGCGTCGCCGCGCGCCAGTGTCGCCAACCCCAGCAGAGAGCAAAACTGCAGATATACCAGAAAAAACTGCAACTATCAAATTAAAAACCAGTAAATCTACATCTTTATCTTTTTATTATTTTTTATTGTTCAATAATGATAATAAAGGGAGGAAATTAGAAACCAAGAAAAATCGTGTAGTTACCAAAGTTTTCTTCAAATAAAATGAGTAGTGTCGCAGAATCTTGCAAAAGTCTAATTACGCCACTGCCTATGCATAACAATGAGACAGTCGTAGATAGTTTATTTGTTAGTTTCGTTTTCATAACATTAAACTGGAAAATAAGCACTCTACCGTGGTAGTGGTACGTAGCAAATAAAATAGATCTACAGTTAAAACTGTTGGGTTGGCTACACTAGTCGCGGTTGTCTTATATTTCCCGTGGCTCCGTGGGCGGCGGTTCTGTCGGAGTATCGCCGAGTTTTAGTGAGTATGGCTGCGTCCACTTACCATCTTAACGGACGCAGCGAGTCCCACATAATAATATAATAATAATAATATCTATGGACGCTTCACACCACGTCAATCTGGCCCTGTGCTAAGTATCCGAAGAACTTGTGTTACAGGTACCAGACAACGGAAATATATTTAATACTTTTATACTATACACATATTTAAGATTTTTATTATATTATACACAAATTTAATACACATCCATGACCCAGGAACATTGAAAACTTTTTGTTCCCTCGGCGGGATTCGAACCCGCGACCTTTCGTTCGAGCAGCAACGCGCTCAACCAACTGCGCTACGGAGGTCGTCAAACGCTACGGAGGACGGGGATTCATACCTGGGGTATGAATCCCCGTCCTCCACGGGATGCGTCATGAAGCATTTCTCGGCAAAAAAAAAAAGGGTTGGCTACACTGCTGCGAACCGCGCGCGCGCTCGCCGCTGGGGTGGGCCGTGTGTGTTATTTTATTTACCGTATTAATTGGACCGAATCTCTCTCGCCGATGTAAGCCCGTTTGTCCGTCGCAGGTGTCGAAAAGTTAATGCAAATATTAAATAATGAATCATTATGCGCCCCAACTATTGTGCGGTTAAATTGCATGTTTTAGTTTAATGTTAACATGACGTGTCTCGATTTAACGAGGCGACGAGGCGGACTCATGTGTCGGTATTAAAAGCTTTGTTCGCCTGTCAAAAATCCGTTTTAACGTGTTATTAACTGCGGAATACAGATTTATCGTATTCAGGGCCGACTGCACGATCTCCTGATGTGTATTGTGCACCTTATTTGCATGTTTTTCTCTATCGCTCGATGTAAATTGAGCGGCGCTGAAACTTCCGAATGAGCTGTCCGACACTTGAGGCTGATTGTACAATCGTCAGATAACATTTATCTGTCGAATAAACATGTGACTTTCACACTTTTTTCATTCTAAATGATGTCAACGTCACGTATTTATTCCCCGGGTGAAACTTATCTGACGATTGAAAAATCGGTAAAAATACCTTAAGTAGATGATTGTGAGAGTCCCTTACCAAACATTTACTAATTTATAACTGACTAGAGCTGTTTTCCGCACTTGGCGCACCTAGAGTTCGCTAGCAGTTCCGTCGATAGTAGCACGTAATAAGTAGGTATTGAATTATTAATATAATATCTGCCAGCATAATTTTTATCTAAGCTAGTTAAAATATTATATAATATAACAAACAACATACAATGAAAAAGGATAATAAGGACAGACACAATTGTATATAAAATAGAGTGCCGGCATACTCAGTATTATATTACTGTGATAGAGGGATGCACAAAGAGGATAAATCGATTAGGATCAGGATTATCTATTATCATTTGATCGTTACTATTATTCGGACAAAAACAATCGGGCCTCGGCAGTTCCCACAATCACCGGGTGTCGGTATTAAATGTCGTTTCGACCGACAGACAGAGAAGGACAGAGGGGGCTCCCTCTTGTAGAACTATCTCGAAGTTCAGAATCACCTCGCCCGGGAGGCGGCCTCTTATTAGTTGCGAATTACGCGGGAAAACTTTGATCATTGCGTTGTTTACTCTACCGATCCGGGTACACCGTTCACCCGGGTTTACCCGGTACACCCGGGCTGGGGCAACACGGCACCCGTGTAACTCGAGCGAATAAATAAATATTTGTGTACGGTTTGCACCTCACACCGCATCAACCCTCTATAAAGTCGCAGTGTTTACTGCCCGTGTTTATTTCTGACATGTTAGTATAGTGTAGATACACAATCTACATTCTCCACCTAAATAAAGTTCTAATATTTTACATGATAATTAATAATATACGTTGTTTTGTAAGTTAATAAAAAATTGCATGAAAATAGCAACGAACTCTTATATCTTTACAATCCCTAGGTATGTAATGCACAACAATATATTTTCATACCTACGCTTATTGAAATCAAATCAAATTAAATCTCAAACTGACTAGGTACTAAAAATATGTTGTTAAATTTTTATGGAGATCTATCTTTAAATGCTGTGTACACCTGTATTCTGTAATTAACTATTGTGATAGAACTGCGCAAACGGTATTACATTAAGTTATTAATGTAATTAGCAATACGTTGTTGGTGTATCTATTGAATAAATAAATATAAGTACGTATTCTATACATCGCCAGAATTATACAGATCGGCGGTAACATAATAATATCTACATACCTGAAGGCTGGGATATCAGAGGGAAGCCCCTACACTATAGGCAGGATTTTGGATAAGGGTCTTCAGTAATACGATCCCCACGCCTCTGATGTGTACAGTATTATTGAAATTGTGGCGGTACCTACTACTAGCGCCACAATCCTGCATCGCGCTATCGAAGTTTTCTAAGTCTGGCGCTATATATACGACATCTGAAAACTAGTACAGTGGGCTTCGGCCTGACCGAGCATACCATCTCGCTCGGTCGGAGATCTCCCTTTGGGGCTTCCACGTGTACACCCACATTGGTGACCCTCGACAGAACACGCCTCCTTCATCATCATCACTCCCCGCCCCTCCGCACCACGCCAGCCAGCTTCAGCCTCTTCGGGTACCTCGTCCACTAGCCGCAACGAAGCGCGGCCTGGTCGAACCCTCATCGGCTTCAACGGGCACTCTCACTACACGACCGGTCAGCAAGCAGAGCACATCTCTCCTGGTTCAGCACGTAGCATCGGCCCGCACGGCAGCACTCCGACTCACTGGAGCCCGTGCAGCAGCAGCACAGTTCCGACTCACTGGGACTCACTGGCACTGGCGACTCAAGCACAAGACGACTCAAGTTTCGACCTCCGGTCTTCGGGGGGGAGTGATGTGGCGGTACCTACTACTAGCGCCACAATCCTGCATCGCGCTATCGAAGTTTTCTAAGTCCGGCGCTATATATACGACATCTGAAAACTAGTACAGTGGGCTTCGGCCTGACCGAGCATACCATCTCGCTCGGTCGGAGATCTCCCTTTGGGGCTTCCACGTGTACACCCACAAAATCATTGATTAGTTACTCAGCGTCCTCGACGTTAATATCTACCACTCTTCCAACGTAGTCCAGCTTATGAACATTACTTACGAGAATAGTATTGTGTACTGCTCCCGGGCTCCTGGCATAAGAAACGAGATCATTTACAAGCGCTTCTAGGAACTAGTAACAGTAGTAACATTCTGTAGCGAATATTATTCACACCCGCAGCGAGAGTTAACGCGTCTTGCAGTGAGACTAAACTGAAAGTCTAGTTTTTTCGTCTATAGTATTTAATTCTACTGTGACTTTGTTAACGGACTTCGTATTATTGTAATATTAGACGTAGACGCACCGACTTCGCTATTTAATTTTGATAATACAAATTTGTACTATAATGTAATATTTATCTGTGATTACATTATAATAGAAGTTACACCACCTGACAAATATGTCGCTCGGAGTCTGCGCCAGTGTGAACCCAGCGAGCCCGCTCGCAAGCCGCTGGCGCCAGCGACTCGACACTGAGCACGAGCGACATTCCGCATCATAAATTCTTATTGTGCCGTCGTTAACTCTTCTGAAAATCACTTTACGACTATGCAGATCGCTCTCCAATAAAAGTTGTTTAATTTTTGTTCTGCAGAATTTATGTTCGACGATAAACTCATTTCGCATTCCCTTTGAGCGGAGCTCGACTTTAAAAATTATATTTTAAAATGCAAAAGCTTCCTCGGACGACGATATCGATTGCGCCGGGCCCGGCTGGACGTGTGAGGTCTCTCGGAAGCGCGGCGCGCCGGACGTCGTTCGCCGCGTTTACGAGCGTCGTAAACCGTGATGGCCGGCCGCGGGACCGGGCACTAGACGACAGTACCGCTCGTTGGCGACAATGTTTATTCAATACGGGGTTTACAGCCCACTCGAGTGACGATCGCTCCGGGGGGTCCGGGGCCGGCCGTATACACGATCATGTTTATTCATTCAATATGTAGCAACTAACATAGATTACATGACGCATCCGGCCTCCTCGATACAGTGGCTCGGAGCTTGGCCCTCTATTTTAGACTCCGAAGGTCTTGGGATCGATCTCCGCGCCGGAACAACAAAAAATATCGTTTGAAGTTTAGTTAGGTTAGGTTTAGGAATAGCCGATTATCTGACACAAAAGACAATCCGAACCCGATTATCTGACACAAAAGACAATCCACGCGTCGAATGAGCAAGAAGAACAAGTCGGTCCGGCGCCTGATCTCTCGACCGTCGTGTCGTTCATCCGTCCGTGGTTTACTTGAGATAAGGAAGAAAGTGTACTATTGTGTATTCCGAAAACACTGGGCACTGAACAAAACCAACTGAAATTACAAGTTCAGTGTAATATAAAGTTAGACGCTACTAATCTAAGCGAATGCGAGTTTTGAGATACCTCCTATGAACTTCTAGTACCCGGCAATACAGGGAATCGCCTCGTTCGAGTCGTTCGTGCCGAGGCATGGTTTTCCCACAGTACTCTCGTTAATGTATTTGATCCTGGTTGCATCTTAGAGCTGGGATACAGTGATTATACTGACTAATTACTTATTCAGAACCGAGGAGTGCCGTGGAACTGCAGTGCTTAGATTTAATCAGATATACGTCAGACTAATCCGTGTACGGCCTGAATTAATAAATGATCGATATAGGAGACCCGTGTGGTTATTAATAGTTAGTTTATGACTTTGCGGGTTATAATATTTCTTTAAGTTGCTAAGAAGTATAAAAATTAATAAAAATCATAGCCGCATAAACATGCATTGCAAAATAATTTTGACGACCTCCGTAGCGCAGTGGTTGAGCGTGTCGGTGCTCGTGCGAGAGGTCGCGGATTCGAATCCCGCCGAGGGAACAAAAAGTTTTCAATATTCCTGGGTCATGGATGTGTATTAAATTTGAGTATTAATATTATAAAAATCTTAATAATGTGTACCTATAGTATAAAAATATTAAATACAATATTTCTTACGTCCGTTTTTGTGTTAGTATAGATATTTATTTGTAGACCATTTTGATTATAATTTTTATTTGTTATTTTCAGTTAATCTGTATAGTATTTCCCCCTTCTCTCGTGATGTTTGCTTTTAATTTTTGTCAGCTGCGGGGGCGCCAGTAGATAGAAATCTCTTTGTTGACAGAATATATTATTGTATTATGGGACGCTTATCGTTCACCCCCGTCTAACTAATATGAAACAGCTAGTTTAATAATAAATAGATAAATTACTCTAAACGACGACGACCGCCATAGCGCAGTGGTTGAACGCGTTGATGCTCGAGCGAGAGGTCGCGGGTTCGATATATAAAAAAAAATTTAAGTCTGTGAGTAACGCAGATCAGTAGCCCGCAGGAACATTTGAAAATTCCGTAAATAAAGTAATCGCGATGTCGTGTTTTTCATCATTTTTGTATTGAACTTGGCTCTCCTTTTTTATATTTATGGTTTTGGATATATTGTGTTACTTGTTCACGGGCAAACGGCTGGACCAATTTTGCCACTGGCAACTTTTTATCCCGAAACAGTGTTCCCGGGAGATCCTGTTTCACTCGGGAAAAGTCTAAGTACTGCATAATACAAACTTTCTGAACGCAATGTCGCTGAGATAACGTAGCTCATAGACGTCATAGTGATTATATTCTCTTTGATAGACGTTGCCACTTGGCACTCGTCGTCAGATGTTGCCACTCGTCAGTCGTCAGTCGTCGCCTTTCGTCGTAAGACGTCACATATTATAATATTTATAATAGCTCCCCTCACCGATTTCGGTGTCGCATGGATCATCTTTCTTGTCAGACAATCAGGTGATCAGCCTATTGTCCTAAAGAAACTTGAAAACAATATTATTTGTTGTTCCAACGCGGGAATCGAACCCACAGCCTCCGAGTCGAGAGCGAAGCTCTGAACCACTAGACCACGGAGGCGATTATGACAAATTTAAGACTGGAGATCCCAGCCAAATCCCGAGCTCGGGAGATTGTTGAGGCTTACGGTATTACTGTCTACTCGTTACTAAACACTAACAGCCTCGCTAAATAAACAATTATGACAGTCTCTAAACCTCTTCAATTTTGAACATGATTAGGAAGATTGTACTTTACATAGGTACGCAATAGTCGAAACACTTTGTAACCACGTGTATTGCGCCTAAATATTGAGATATAGCTGATCCCGCGACTTCGTTCGCGTGGTTTTTAAGTGACTTAAACCGTTTATGCAGCGCACGCAACGAAAGTCCCCAAATGTGAATAATTTTCCCCGTTTTTGCAACATTTCTTACTGACGCTTCGCTCCTATTGGTCGCAGCGTAATGTTATATAGCCTAAAGCCTTCCTCTATAAATGTGCTATACAACAAAAGAATAATTTTTCAAATCGGACCAGTAGTTCCTGAGATTAGCGCGTTTAAACAAACAAACAAACTTCCGCTTTATAATATTAGTTGAGATAAATGTCATGGACGGTGATACAATATGAACGTTTTATTAACGACTCGAGGTTAACGGTTTTTACTATTACAGCTACTACTACATATATAAGATCTATTATCTTTCAATATGGTAAATGAATAAACTTATTGTTGCTCTGTAAACAAAGACTTTATTTTAACAATTATTTCTATAACTAGTTACACAAAACTATTTGCAATTATAATAAACACTACTAACCTGTAAACAAAGAAACGACATTTAATATTTATTCTTCCACATATCTTATTTAAAATTTCCAATTTACTCGTACTAAAATAACCTTAGTTATTACAATGCACATTTTTGACGTTTTACAAAATGTCACAATGGCATCCTAAAGATTTGTTTAATCACGTGACGTAGCACAGTGTTGTACACGGCAAAATTTAAGTTATTATAATTAAAAAGAATTAGTACAGTAATTACTTTACATCTCCCCTCTTCAGAGAAGAAAACTTCCCTGTGAGTTTTCTTCTAAGACGTAGACACTCCACAACATGATTTTGTTTCATATTATTCCATCGGTACTGGAATAAGTTTAGTGATATGGAATAGATCCGATTCTCTTTTCCTGTGCCCAATGTTGATTCTGTATATTGAATTAGAAACTTTTTCCTCTATTTTAAATGGTCCAATTTTTAGCTCATCTAATTTTTTTTTGTTTAGTTTATTCCCATTTTCTACATACACTTTATCTCCAATATTAAATTCACAGTGTTTCCTTTTTTTATCAAATAACTGTTTGTTATAATTGTGTGATTTTAGTGTATTTTTTAGAGCTGTTGTTCTGTCTCTTATCCAGTAAAACTGTGTTCTTTCTTCCTTCAATTGCTCTGGTAAAGCATCAACATTCATACCATACAAAAGATAACTTGGAGAGAAGCCGGTTACTGAGTGAATAGTTTGATTATACTTTTCTACACACTCATGGGCTATTGTCGTCCAAGCTCTACTATTTCCAACTTCATTAATTTTGCATCGTATTTTGTTCACCAATGTTTGATTCAATCTCTCGTTCAGGCCATTAGAGAATGGAGCATTCACTGCGGTGAATACCATAGGTATGTGTTTATCCTGTAAGAAACGCTTAAATTCTTTCGAATTTATACCTGGATACTGGTCAGAAAGTAGCATACCAATATCTTCTGTTTCAGATATGTTAGAAACTAGTTTAATGAAGTCGGATGCAACCTGTGTTTTTGATGTCAATATAAATGCGTATCTTGTAAAATGATCTACCAATAAGTGCAGATACTTCTTAGTGGACCTTGAACCTCCAAAGCCTCCGATTGTGTCAATAGAGACTATTTCGAATGGCTTAGTGGCTGGGCCTAGGTGCGACATAAATCCAATTTTCTCTTGTCCTCTTGATTTATTTTTTATACAAACTGAACAGCTTCTACATATTTCTTTGATATTCCTTGTTAGGTTTTTAGCTATATAAAGTGGACCAAGTGTCTTCAGCATTTGTTGAATGCCAATATGACAAAAGTTCTTGTGAATGTTTTTTATAAGTTTTATGCTAAATTGTTATTTGATAGTATAATTTTTTCCCTATTTCTAACTTTTTTATAGTAAATATTCTGTCTTTTCAAGATTTTATCTCTTTTTTTTTAATATCTTCATTACTATTCTGATCCATTAAAATATCTTCAAGTTTAATTAAATTTACAATCTGTAGTAGTTCATCCTTATTTTCATTTTCCTCTAATACAGGGTTTCTACTAAGGCAATCTGCTTCTAAATTATCTTTTCCTGGAGCATCTTTAATAATAAAATCATACTGTGACAGATAAAACATCAAGTCACCTAACTCTTCATCTGTCCTTGCTTTTAAATTCATATTTTCCAATGGTTTATGGTCTGAGACAACAGTAAAGGACCTTCCTAATAACCAGTATTGCCAATATTGCAGTGCTTCTTTAATGGCTAAACACTCTAAATAGATGGCCTTTTTTTTTCTTTGAGCTCCATTTAACTTCTTGGAGAAGTAAGCTACCGGTCTCTCTTTACCATCGGGTTGCGTCTGTTTCAATATAGCTCCAATGCCTTCTACAGAAGCATCTGTATAAATTTTGATTGGCAAATCTTTGTCATAAATTTCCAAAACTGGTTGAGAGCATAGTAAGTTTTTTATTTCTTCAAATGCTTTTTGGCATTTATCAGACCAAATGAAATTTTGATTTTTTCTTAATAAATTGTGTATTGGATCCAATATTATGGCACTTTTTGGAATATATTCATGATAATAATTTATTTTCCCTAAAAACTGTCTAACATTTTTCTGTGTTTTTGGAACGGGAAATTTTTTTATCGAAATTAAGTTATCCTTTAATGGTTTTATAGAGTTTCTCTGTATTATATGTCCCAGGTATTTTACAGTATCCGATGCAAATGTGCATTTCTTGAACTTCAATTTAAAACCCTCCTTTATAATGGCTTCTAACAACTGTTTTATATGATAAATGTGTTCTTCAAAAGATTTTGAGAATATTAGTATATCATCTATATAGTTGACAGTAAAGTCTGTTAATTTGTATTTTCTAAGTATATTGCTTAATATTCTCTGGAATATTGCGGGCGAAGTCTTTAATCCAAATGGAAGACAGGTCCATTGGTAATGACCCTCTTGGGTCACGAAACCTGTCTTTTCCCTGTCTTCTATCTTTAAAGGAATAGACCAAAAGGCCGAGTTAATATCTAAAGTTGAAAAATACTTACAATTTCTCGTTTTTGCCACCAGATCTTCTACCAACGGGAATGGTTGGGCTTCCGGTATTACTATTTTATTAAGTTCCCTGAAATCTATGCACAATCTTGATTTTTTATTGTCTTCTCTTTTAAACGAAGGTGCAGCAAACGGACTGCAAGATTCTTCAATAAGTTTATTATCCAATAAGTTTGCTATTGAGGTTATACAAACAGTGTTCGATTTTCCGTCACTTGATGGCAAAATTTCAAATCCAAAACGAAGTTTCTCCATAATTAAAGTTTTTATGTAGATCTCATAAGCAAAAATGTCGTTTTATAAGATCTATTATCTTTCAATATGGTAAATGAATAAACTTGTTGTTGCTCTGTAAACAAAGACTATATTTTAACAATTATTTCTATAACTAGTTACACAAAACTATTTGCAATTATAATAAACACTACTAACCTGTAAACAAAGAAACGACATTTAATGTTTATTCTTCCACATATCTTATTTAAAATTTCCAATTTACTCGTACTAAAATAACCTTAGTTATTACAATGCACATTTTTGACGTTTTACAAAATGTCACAATGGCATCCTAAAGATTTGTTTAATCACGTGACGTAGCACAGTGTTGTACACGGCAAAATTTAAGTTATTATAATTAAAAAGAATTAGTACAGTAATTACTTTACACATATATACATATATTGTATACATATTTGTATCTATTGTATACAAAGTACAAACTCACTGGACCATGTCGAGATATAGTCCCAGTTCCCAATTTACATAACTATTGTTTAACTGCGATAAAACAGCCCGAATAGCCGGCGAGCTATTTACGAATGTCATCAGATTATTTTAGCAATAACGTTATCAACAATTCAAATCAATTAAAATGTCGGCGGCAAATGTAATTGTTGTATGTTGGACTCAGATGTTAAACCGTGGACCGGGCATGTTTCTGACAAGGTGTAAAATAAATGCCTGATAATACTTTAGGGGGTGTATACAGGGTGTAAAAAGAGCAGTCACTATAACTTCGTGGGGTAATAACCAGGCAAGAGATATATTATCCATTGGTACTAGTAATTTGTTTTTAATCCACTGTTTTAAAAATTTAAAATTTTTAAATAGGCAATGTACAACGTGCACAACATAGCGATCAGCTGATTACGCTTAGAGGTCAATAGCACGCGTAAGTTCATTACGTACTAGGGCAAAAATTATAATATTTAAGAATTTAATGCAGAACGTTGTTCCAAACAGTTCAGCCTTGCGACTAAAAATAATAAATTGCAAAAAAAAAAAAATGATAAAAATTCATTTCTAGAATCAGAAAAGGTCCTTTAATCATATCCCAAAGTTATAGTGACTGCTCTTTTTACACCCTGTATAGTAGTAACTCTACATAGGTAATATACTTTTGACTTTCATGTTTCTATGAGACATGCCACAACATCATAAATTTTCTCATACAATAATTAAAAAGTTCATAGTAGGTAAACTCTAAATACCGGAGCGGGCGTGCGCCTCCGTAGTCTAGTGGTTCTAAGCTTTGCTCGCGACCCGGAGGTCATGGATTCGATTCCCGCCTTGGAACAAAAAAAATTGGTTATGAGAATAAAAGGAAGAGAGAGTGTCTTTGTGTATTGCGCACACACTTGGGCACTATAAACACACTCACACTTGCGTAGCTGGCCTGGTTTCAATAAAATCAGCTACCGAACTCGGTGAGAGGAGCTACTATCATAATATACGGGACACATACACACCATAAAGTATTATTACTCATTTATATTATAGCCTGTATTTTGTCTTTTAGTCTGGTACACATTGCCTTCGCTACAGACAGAAGTATCCAAAAGCGGCAGTCGCGCAAATTTATAATCGAACAAAAACTTTAATCAAAGTATATACATAAACCTTTCTCGACTCTCTTTATCTACTGGGGCAAACCGCATTTAATTCGGCTTCATATCTTCTATGGTTGTCCCGTACAAACCGACAGACGTTTTTTCAACGTACTTGCTTTTATAATACGTATATTGATGATAACGATAAACCACAATGGTTACAAACGTAGACACGCCGACGCTTGCTATCGTATATCCATAGCAGAAAAATGTACTTCAATAATGTTACAATACTCGTAGCGACGAATATGCTATAGCTGAAAAACTTGACGCTTTGACTCTGCGCTAATATCAGTTGTACCTTTTTCTCAAACGCTTTGTAACATTGACTGAACTAAACGTTTACTGACTCAAGTCACGACGAGGCGCCTGCGAGGACCTCGTTAGCAGGAGTGTGATCTTTGAAGCGGGGCACTAATTGGCTTATCTCTACGGACTTTTTCGAGGCGACGCCGCCGGCAGTACAGGCGGTATAATGAGCAAACAACTACAATCATTAGATTTATTTACATCTAACGAATGATGTGGCGCTATTATCGACAAAACATGTCTCTCTTTCGCAAGAATAGGCATGACGAAAGATTTTGAAATCCACTTTTGTAAAGTGGATAGGTACACGTTTGCTAATTATGAAAAAACCTTCATTTCGGTAACAAACTAATGAATATCGAAAATTCTAGCCATTTTTCTAATATATTTTCAATAGTGCGCCACAACAGGTCGAAGTGTCATGGCGTCGAGTGTGACGTCACGCCTAGGTAAACCTCAGATGCTTAAGTAAACCATAGATAAAACAGTAATTTATTATGACTAGCAGCGATGGACCATGACAGTGGTGTTTACCTAGACGTGACGTCATGCGCTGTAATGCCGTGTTTCAGTCAAAATGGCCGATTGCACTATTCCAATCTTTAAATTTATTGAAAATCTTAATAATCACAATTTTTATATAAAAGTATATCAGTATTTCAAATCCTATTTATATCTTTTTTACCCTGAAATCATTAAATCTTTGATTATTTGTTAATGTCGTCACGCCTATTATGTCGCTTCTTGGACCTCAGCTTAATAGAGATACGACAATGTTATCTTCTCTGTGAGCGATCACGTATTACGTAAAGGGATATGGGTAATAGACTTGGGTAATAGTGTTGGGATATGGGTAATAGTGTTGGGTAATAGTGTTGCTTAAAAACTATCAGTATAAAAATAAACACGTCTGTTAAGCTAGAAAGGTCAAGTCAGCAGAATCACTCGTTTTATATCTCAACATTTAGTGCTCATTTAGTGCTAATTAAATGCTGATAACAGACATTTAGTGCTCTGTTAGGTAGGCCAAAAAATAGAACACTGCTAACTTTTCATTAAGCTAGCAGAATAACATTCGTCACCGCGCTATAATACAGTTGCAGCGAAAGGCACATGAGCTAATCATTTAGTGCTCATTTAGTGCTGCTTAAGCGCTGATAACAGATATTTGGTGCTGTGATAGTTGGACCAGAAATGAGCATTCTGCTAGCTTTATATTAAGCTAGCAGTGTACGATTCGTGACCGTGCTTTAATACAGTGAGCAGCGTGAGGCAAATGAGCTAATAATTTAGTGCTCATTTAGTGCTACTTAAGTGATTATAATAGACATTTAGTGCTGTGAAATTTGGACCAAAAAATGAGAACACTGCTAACTTTTAATTAAGCTAGCAGAACACCATTCGTGAAAGCGCTATAATACAGTTGCAGCGAAAGGCACATGAGCTAATAATTAGTGCTCATTTAGTGCTACTTAAGCGCTGATAACAGATATTTGGTGCTGTGATAGTTGGACTAGAAATGAGCATTCTGCTAGCTTTATATTAAGCTAGCAGTGTACAATTCGTGACCGCGCTTTAATACAGTGAGCAGCGTGAGGCAAATGAGCTAATAATTTAGTAATAATATAATATAATATAATATAATATAATATAATATAATATAATATAATATAATATAATATAATATAATATAATATAATATAATATAATATAATATAATATAATATAATATAATATAATATAATATAATATAATATAATATAATATAATATAATATAATATAATATAATATAATATAATTTGCGAAAATATGGTACAATAAGCTGATACAGTTTGACATAGTCTTACATATTTTTGTCGAATTTTTCTCGACGTGCAAATGTTGTCGGTAAGTTAACAATGGTTAGTCAACTCTAGTCAAATATTTTACATTCTAATCATTAGTACATTACACAATAGTCTTATTAATATATTATACAAATAAAAAAAAAAGTTTTAAGTCAATTTCACAATAGTACATCTTTTAGTAAATTCTTCAATAATATAAATTAACCAGCTACATTAAATTATTATATAACTGATATCCTTCCTTCTATCCTTAAATGTAATACAAAACATATAGCAAGTTAGAAAATATTTTATGTAATTCTATAATACTGTTTATACTAAACAAAACTTTTTGTCATTTTGTCTGTCTTCAAAGTATTCTTTATTAGAATAAAAACATTTATCTAGTAGCCAAGAAAATAACTCCTTTTTAAATTTATTATACATGGACCGGTCTTTTAATTTTTTCGGTAATGTATTATATATTTTTATTGACACACTTCATTCAAACAAACAATCAAATGTTTAAATATAGCAGCACTAATTGAGCACTAAATTATTAGCTCATTTGCCGTGTTTTCCCTTGTAAAACAAATAACAGAAGCTCTTAATAAAAATGAAAATATTGCAGCTGTCTTTTTAGATATGAGCAAAGCCTTTGATCTTGTAAACCATGACTTACTCCTAAAAAAGTTACAGGCTTATGGAATTAGAGGAAACGCGCTAAACTGGTTTCACTCATATCTCACTAATAGGTCCCAATGTACAGAAATTATGAAAATTGACAAACACAACGCAATCAGACATCGCTCAAGCTATAAAATAAATTTCAATGGCGTCCCTCAAGGAAGTATTTTAGGCCCAACTCTATTTCTCCTGTACATAAACGACTTGCCAGATTCTACTAAACATGACTGCTTTATGTTTGCTGACGATACAACCTTGTTAGTCAAATGTAATAAAGCTAAAATTAATACTGAAATACAATCTGAAATTGATAATATTACGAAATGGCTTAATTACAATCATTTACATATTAATATTGACAAAACTAATATAGTTAAATTCGATAATTGTTCTAATAATGATACTAAAGATTTAAATGACGGTAAAAATTTAATTAAATGCGTGCCCTCAGCATTGTTCTTGGGTGTTACACTGGACAAAAAGTTAAAATGGAAAGATCATATCACAAAAGTATGTAATAAATTAAATAGTTATGTCTATGATTTAAGGAGAATAAGAAACACTGTATCACAGGATGCAGCTCTTACAGCATACCACGGATATGCATCGTCTGTTCTTAGATACGGGCTGGTTTTATGGGGAAACTCACCCAAAATTAGTTATGCTTTTGTCACCCAAATAAAATGTATACGTGCGTTAGGAAAAGCGGAATATCTAGCTCCATGTAAACCGCTATTTAAAAAATTTTACATCCTCCCATTACCGTGTCAATATATATTTGAGACTTGTACATTTGTAAAAAAGTATAGCTATTTGTTTGAGACCCATACGACAAACAATAGGTATGCTAGTAGGGATAGCAATAAGCTATGTGTACCTCGACATAAAAAACAAGTATACAGCGATAACTGCTATTGTATGTCAATAAAAATCTTTAACATGTTGCCTAAAGACATAAGAGATATATCTATAATTACTAAGTTTAAAAGATTATTACTACATTGGTTGCTGGACAAATGCTTTAATAGTCTTAAAGAATTTTTTGAATATTTAAATAATGTTAAGAAATTTGACATTAAGTAAGTATTGACATTAAATCTAAATTGTATTGGGTAGCTGACATTTAATAAAAATTGTGCTTTGAAAAATGTAAAAATATTAATAATTTATTTATGATTATGTGACTGTAATATTAATATTTTATTTAAGTAATTGTAAATCATCAGTACATTAAAATTTATTTCAATATCTCCACACCTCTATGAGGTAGAAATTGTGAACTCACTAGACTTAAGATCAATTATGTATACCAATTTCTTGGAAATAAAGACTTATCTTATCTTATCTTATCTCACGCTGCTCAATGTATTATAGCGGGGTCACGAATCGTACACTGCTAGCTTAATATAAAGCTAGCAGAATGCTCATTTCTGGTCCAACTATCACAGCACCAAATATCTGTTATCAGCGCTTAAGTAGCACTAAATGAGCACTAATTATTAGCTCATGTGCCTTTCGCTGCAACTGTATTATAGCGCTGACACGAATGGTGTTCTGCTAGCTTAATTAAAAGTTAACAGTGTTCTCATTTTTTGGTCCAAATTTCACAGCACTAAATGTCTATTATAATCACTTAAGTAGCACTAAATGAGCACTAAATTATTAGCTCATTTGCCTCACGCTGCTCACTGTATTAAAGCACGGTCACGAATCGTACACTGCTAGCTTAATATAAAGCTAGCAGAATGCTCATTTCTGGTCCAACTATCACAGCACCAAATATCTGTTATCAGCGCTTAAGCAGCACTAAATGAGCACTAAATGATTAGCTCATGTGCCTTTCGCTGCAACTGTATTATAGCGCGGTGACGAATGGTATTCTGCTAGCTTAATGAAAAGTTAGCAGTGTTCTATTTTTTGGCCTACCTAACAGAGCACTAAATGTCTGTTATCAGCATTTAATTAGCACTAAATGAGCACTAAATGTTGAGATATAAAACGAGTGATTCTGCTGACTTGACCTTTCTAGCTTAACAGACGTAAAATAAACCTCGTTTAAAACGGCAAAGATGAGTTTCAAGTCAGCAATTTTAGGATGTCGTTCTTTTAGCTGACACAGACTAAAGAACATTAACTGTAACTACATTATAGTGACCAATTATTTGTCACTTAGGAATATCAAATAACGTATCGTTTTAAAGTGGATGGAAAGTATAATATTATGTACAAAAATTGTAATGATAAAAAAATACACACTTCCAATCCCAATAGGGAGTACCGGTTATAATAGCGCCCCTCACCGTTTTCGGTGTCGGTAGCCGATTTCATTGAAACCAGGCCAGCTACGCAGGAGTCTTTATTGTATTGCCCAAGTGTGTGTGCAATACACAAGGACTCTCACTCTTCCTTTTATATAACTCAGTGGGACGGTAAACCGACACGACTGGCGAGAGAATAGGAGTAGAAGTTAGAACACTAGAGGAGTCTCAATGCATTTGCCTTACATGACTGCTAATAACATTGTAACGCGATATATTATGATATTCAAGTTAACGCTCGCCTAGTTGGCAAGTAATTGCAAAGTGAGCGGTAAATGTTTCGGGACCGGCCGTAAGTAGCGCATGAATATTACAGCGGTGACGCCGCGCCGCCGGCGAGCGCACAGGCTGTGTACAGGGTGCTCCGGAGCGCGTGTGTACGGGATGCTCCATTGTGTGTGTGTACAAGGTGCTCCATTGTGTGTGTGTACAGGTTGCTACATTGTGTGTGTCTAACTTATTACCGATTTTGTTATCGATGGTCAATTTGATTGAAATCTGGGTATCTGGCCTCATTTCAATGAAACAGGCCATCGATACCAAAATACAGCATAACACTCCCTCTTCTTTTTACTCTCATAACCCTTACCTGTGGGACGGTCACCGACGTTTTACATGCCGACGCATAGATCATCTGAAAGACAATCATATAATCGTAACCCTTATCTGAAACCTGAAAACAACATGCTTAGTTCCATTCACTTACACGGAATCGAACCCAGGACGTCAGCTCGGAAAGCTTTAAACCACTGAACCACGGAGGTGCTGTGTACATGATGCTGCAGTTGCCAGCGCAAACAATAACAAACTGAATACATAATGACGGCGGGAATGTATTACCGGGCTATATCTTTGCAGGCTTCATCGCCATGAAGCCTGCAAAGATTTAGCTCATGACGCCTCACGGAGAATGTAAATAATAAATAATAATAAAAACCATTTATTTTATCATCACACAATACATAATATTTAAGAGAGGAACAAGACGAGGAAGACAAATCTAAAGCTAAGTATATATATATATATATGTTGTGTGACGCCAAAAATGGACCTTAACTCAGCTATACGAAGCGAGCAAGCCCGCAGCACTGGTATTCTGCCAGGGCCATTGAGTGACATCACTTCTAGGTATGTACTTGGTATACAAAATTGATGTAAACTGTTGTCACAGTAGGGCTTGTATCTGTACAAATAAACGTTTTAGTTTCATTCAAGGAGACCAACTATTAGAATGTACAAACATTCAAATTCTTGTAAAATTAATGTGTTGTAAAATGACGTCATCGCGTCGAGAATTTGAAACAAGTATGTCTCGGAAACCACACGACGTAGTGTAATATTTTTTTCGGACGTATTATTTAATTTCAACACAGTTTACGGAGAGCTAAAAATAAAAATGAGTGAACATTTTTCATTGTATACGTAGAAAACTAGTTTATCATCTATGGCTCGAACTAAAGGAATTTCAGGCTTTGTATATCGCCAGTGATCTTGTACACCTTTTGTATAGCCAGAAAGGGCTATCGCGCCGACCGGGGCGTGTTGAAATCGTATAAAAACGTTATATTTGACACAAAGTTTGTAAAAACCTTAACTATAGTCCCCTGAGTATTGGCTTACTTAAAATACTGCAGAAATTTTCACAATCGCGTGGCTTGTAAGAGGAAAAGAGAAAATAAATTTTGTATTAAATTAAATATGTTCAAATATTAATGTACAAGCGTGAACCAGTGACAGAAGTTACCTCTAAAGGTTATGTTATGTTAAAAAATATATTTTTTTAATATGCATAAATAATAATAAAAATTAGCGCCAACAATTTTATTAATAGGAATTGAATCTTCTTGTTTGTAGGTCAATTAAATTATTTATTTACGTATAACGTATGGTAGTTTAACCAAAACATAAAAAATGCAATTGTAGCTCCCAAAAGGTGGGTCTTGTCGATGAAATTAAATTTATTTCTGCTGTTAAATATCTGGATTCTGAACGTCGAGACACATAGAGTATGTTGCCGGCGAACTGAAAACATCGACAGCGCGATTCAGAATTGTGGCGCTAATTGGACGGTGGGGGCGCTATATTTTTATTAGAGCTAACTTGACCCAAATATATATTTCCCCACACTCATATATATTATTATAAATATTTTGGAATCAATCGGTGCGCAAAAAATTGCGTAGAACAGTTTTATATTATACGGAAAAAATTTAAAGTACAACTATTTATACTCCCGTGTAGTTTTAAGTTAGCTTTCGTTGTCACCATTTACTAAATATTACGTTCCTAAAACATATCAAAGATGAATACTTGTGTGTATAGTTCAAATTCAAAATAAAATTCTGATAACTACCTCGCCCCACAACCCCTGCTAAGAATTCAGTCATTTGTAAAATCGTTATTCGATATAGGTTCAATAAAAGTATATTCGCGAATCGCGGTGCGTCAAAGATAAGGTCCCCCAATGTCCCCCGCCAGGGGCCCGGGGTGCGGAGGGACAAAAGACGCTTATTTTCGACTCCATAAAACACGCGGCACGCTCCCGGTGCGTCCCCGTCCCCCCCCCCATTGCCCGGCTCAGAGACGGTGTGGAACAAATGGAGCGTCACGCGGTCAGATAACCGGCGCGAGATCAATTCTCCTCTCTTTGTAACTCTATATGTGCTTATTAAATAGTTCCCTCCCTCGGCCCTCTCCCCTCGCCCCTCGGGGACGTAATCGCAGGAGTCAGGATCGCTTTACGTACGTAGTACGTACGTACTAGCTTGTATAGCTAGTACGTACGTTACGTACATTGCTGATTCTACAGAACTATTAGCATTGTGTTGTGTGGTAAAGGGCAGGCTGCATTCAAACCGCGAACTCATAATAATAATTTAGTAATTAGCATTCGTGAAAATAAACGTAAATATCATATCAAGGACTTTTACTTATCAACCTACCAATATCACCAAAGGTTACATAAGTAGCAGCTCGTCCACCTTGAGCGGCTATGGGTAATGCCACCAATTTAAATGTCTATTGTTTTTCGCGCAAAAATAAAAACAATTACTCTTTCATTTGGTCCATATTTTGCAGCCATACTTTGGGCGCGTTACTGAATAACGATGAGGGTCATATTTTTTATGATGCGCGCTGACACGAGATACCGACACCATGAAGTTGGGTAGTCAAGATTATACAGAACTAGCAACTGTAGTCACAATTATTTAACAACGTTTTTCCTACAACACGTATAATTTTGTATTAGTACGAATAATCATTTCCAAAAACGTAGGTTAACGCAACATTTTTAGAAACTTTATACCAAGTTACGCCTAAGACTTCATACGTGAGTCAAACCACCCTAAAACAAGGACTTAATATAAAAAATAATATAATATCAGGAACGGAGCCGAATGATGGAATTAGTATTTCATTCAATACTAAGAATCAGTTAGTGGAATGTACACCTTGGACATCGAAGAAAACGGACAAAGCGATGTTAAACTAACTGCTTCCAGAATTTTCCATTGTTGCAGTCATCGTGTGCAGTCTACACCCCCCTTTCGTCGCACCTCGCATTTTAGTTTATAAGGCATTGTAGCCATAACTCTTGATCCATTTCTACTTGTATTCTTGTGATAGGTTCTAGTTTATTTATACAGTTTATTTAAATATTGTAACAGTTTAATTTAATGTTAAAATAAATAAATTATTTTTTTATAAATCTTTTGATTTGAGATATTTTGACTGGCGCCCAACGTGGGGCCCAGCAACGTTAAATTCAGTGCATTTCAGCAGGAAATAACTGGTCAAGGAATCGCCTGGATAACGGAGTTTTTTAAAACTGAGAGCTGAGGTCCCGCAATTAAAAAAAAATTGTCAAAATATAAGGAAGGAAACAATATAATGCTGAAAATAGTGATCGTCATATTGCTGTGAGTACCTAGCATATATTCCTTAATATCCTCCTTTTCCCGTAAAGCTGTATAATAGACTTAAGAATATTTAAGTAGGTGGATCACCCTTCTTCTGATTAGACAGGGTAATTACAGCCATAGACATAGTCACCGGCCATTATTTAATTTAATTTAACCCCACTTATAATCAAGTAAGGGCATTTTAGTTTTAAGTTTGTTTAACCCTGGCTCATAGAAGTTTTTAGGGCAATATTTAAGCTCAAACCATAGCGTTTGTTAGCCAATTTTGAAAGTTTTTTAAAGGTTAATATATTATATATAAAGTTTAAATATGGATAGCAGATCGCTAATGGGATTCATTCCTACATACGATGGAGATGCATTGACACTCTATAGTTATTTAAATTCGGCTAAACAATGGTTGGCTCATGCAGGTGAAAAACCTGAAAATGTAATGTTGTTATTAGGAAAATTAACAGGAAGAGCGTTAGCAATAACAACAATGATAGATCATTCATTTCAGTGGATTAATATTGAAAAAACATTAAAATCAGAGTGTGGCGATAACCGTCAGCTCAGCACACTGTTGGCTGAAATTAGTACAGTCAAAAGGAAAGGTTCCTTTAAAGACTATATTTATGAATTAAAACAAAAGTTATTTTTTATAAAGAGTAAATTGATGGATCGTATAACTGATAAAAATACAGTAGATTTAATGATGGAAACTTACATAGATGCGGCACAAAATGCTTTGTGTGATAGTTTACCGCCTCAATTGCAGTTGAGTGTGGCTAACTGTGATTTTTCGGAAACTTCGACAAAAGTTTTGCAGTTAGAAGGTAGAGGTAAACTGTCGAGTAATTTACACAAAATACCCGAAAATTTCCCGCGTTTTCCATTTAAAAATAATTACAATAACCCACAATTTAATAATAATCATAATCAGCCTGGTCCGTCGAGGTACGGCCAGATGCAAACGAATTTTAATAATCAACAAAGGTTTCAAAAACCTCAAAATAACTATTATCAACGTAATGGCCCGTGGACACCAAATCCTAATAATGTATTTACGAAACCGCAACACTCGTATTTTAGGGGTCCGTCTTCACATAATTTTAATAGGGTAAATAATACAACGGAGGACATTTCGATGAGAACGGCTTCACAAAATAGGCCGAATCAAACGAATTTAGGCAAAGGTTATGTCGCGGAAGAAGTATTTTACCATGATGAGGAGTCCATGGCACGCGATAATTATTATGATTTTAAATATCCGCATAGTTATGACGAATATGTTGAGGAATCGAATTCTGAAGAATTTAATAATCAAAATTTTCAGAACGTTACTCAAACCAAAAAAGGGTCATAGAATTTAATCATGTAAAATCATACTTACCGTATTTTGAAATTGATTACCCTAGATTAAAAATTTTAATCGATACGGGCAGTCAACGCTCATTTATTACTGATAATGCATCACGATATTTTAGTAAATACTTTAAGCCAGAAAAATTTACGGTTAGAACGTCTCATGGTGTAACACACCATGACGGAATGATAGAAACCCCATACTGGCGTAAATATTTTGGTTCAGGAAATAGTCAAATGAAATTTTATATATACAATTTTAGTGATAAATACGATATTTTAATGGGAACTGACATGATCGAACAAATTGACGCAAAAATTGATTTAAAAGAACGAAAGTTAATTTTACCGAGTCATGAAATTTTGATATACCACATGTCCGGCGAAAATAGTTTAAATATTAAAGATTTATGTGATACTTACGCAGATTTATTTACAGAAAACGTAACAAATAGTGCGACAACTTCAATTAAACATAAAATTAATTTAATTTGTGAGGAGCCTGTGTATCAACGTCCTTTTAGGTTACCCCAAATACAGCAGGAAGAAGTGGACAAACAAATAAACACTCTTTTAAGTGAAAAAATTATACAACCCTCAGAATCTCCTTGGTCATCCCCTGTGCATATAGTTTCAAAGAAAATTGACCAATCTGGCGTTCAAAAATGGCGCATGGTTATAGACTATAGGCGATTAAATGATATAACTAAGTCCGATAAATTTCCTTTACCTAATATAGAAGAATTATTTTCAAAATTACAGGGAAATAATTATTTTTCAACTTTAGATTTAACTTCAGGATATCATCAGATATTAATGGACGAGGAATCCATTGAAAAAACAGCATTTAGTACCCCAAACGGTCACTATGAATTTTTACGTATGCCCTTTGGTTTAAAAAATGCTCCTGCGACTTTTCAGCGCATGATGAATAATATATTAAAATTAGAAATTTCACGTAATATATGTTTAGTGTATTTAGACGATATTATTATTTATTCAAAAAGTAAACAAGATCATGTAAATAAATTACAACAAGTTTTTGAAGATTTACGTAAAGCAAACCTTAAATTAAATAAAAATAAGTGTGTGTTTATGAAAGAGGAGATAGAATTTTTAGGTCATGTTTTAAATCAAGATGGTTTGAAACCTAATCAGTCTAAAATTGAAGCAATAAAAAGGTTTCCGATTCCAAAGACATTAAAAGAAATTAGAGGATTTTTGGGATTAATCGGTTACTATCGAAAATTTGTACCTAATTTAAGTAAAATAGTTAAACCATTAACTGAATATACAAAAAAGAATGCCACGATAGATATTACTAATAAAAAATATATTGAAGCTTTTAATATGTGTAAACATTTGCTTACTAATGCCCCTATTTTAGCTTTTCCTAATTTTGATAAAATATTCGTTGTAACTACAGACGCCTCTGATATTGCACTAGGCGCAGTTTTAAGTCAGGAAAATCATCCGATTGCTTATGCTTCGCGTACGTTAAGCGATACCGAGCAAAAATATAATACAACCGAAAAAGAGCTATTAGGTATTTTGTTTGCATTAAATCAATTTAGACCGTATATTTATGGTAGGAGATTTATATTAAGAACTGATCATAAAGCATTAATCTGGTTATCTAAATTAAAAGAACCAAATCAAAAGTTAACTCGATGGAAGTTAAAACTTCAGGATTATGATTTTAAAATTGAACATGTGAAAGGCAAGGAAAATTATGTAGCTGATGCATTAAGTCGAGTTGAGTTACATCACACAAGTACCGATTCAATTGCGGCACAATGCGGTGATGACTCCTCCAATAACACAATGCAAGAACATGAAACTCCAGTTAATACGGAATCCAACTCTTGGGTATCCGAGAACAATGCATCGTTAAGTAACACAGTACATTCTTGCATTGAAAATAATGAACCAGGTATACCCATCAGTAACACATATCCTCCCAAACGGTTGAGACGTGTTGTGTTCGAAGTGGCTCCATACAAAGACGCCAAATACGAGCAAGGTATGTGGTATTTTTATATTCCACCGGATAATCAGGAAGAAATTATTAAAGAATTTATGTTAGAATATTTAGGTAAAGAAAAATATGCTTTTATCATTCCTAACGAAGAACTTTATTACAAAATTTCGGAAGTATATAGAAAGTTTTTTGATGCTACTAAATTTAAACCAGTAAGGTATGTTAAGTCACTAATAGAAATTACTGATAAGAACGAGCAGTTAAAGTTAATTAAATCATATCATCTTATGGACAATAGACATGCAGGAATAGAAGTTGTATATAAACAACTACGAGAAAAATATTATTGGGAAAAATTAAGAAAACAAATAAAAAAATATATTACAAATTGTGAACTATGTAAAAAGGAAAAATATAATAGGCATCCAAATGTAACACCGGTTTCTGAAACAGAAACACCAAATGAGCCGATGGATATTTGGCACATAGATTTTATGTCTCTTGAAAAACAATGGTATTTAACTATTATAGATAAGTTCTCTAAATTTGCAATAGTTAAGCCTACTGAAAAAACTTTAGTTTATGATGCTTTATCTGAAGTATTTGCATTAATAGGAGCCCCAAATAAAATTATTCACGATGGCGAACAATCTTTTTGTAGTGAATTAATTAAAGAATTATTTAACACTTATAGTATTAATGATCATACGACTTCGCCACAACATCATAAATCAAATTCGGACGTAGAACGTTTACATAGTACTCTTCAAGAATTATACCGTTTACAACGAGAATCTGATTTAAATAAAAATCTAAAAATTAATTTTATAACTCATTCTTATAATAATACTACCCATACGGCAATAAATATGTCACCTTTTGAGGTACATTTTGGTAGAAAACCAAAAATAAGGAGTTTTGAGAATCTGAAAGTAGTAATTCAAACTTATACCACTCAACAACGAGATTTCGTTCAAAATTTAAATAAAAATGTAAATGAGTTATTAAAAAAACAAAAGGAGTATAGAAATAATAGATTAAATAAACAAATTAAACCCTTAAAATCATTTAAAATTGGGACAAAGGCTTATGTTAAAAATAGTATGGCTGAACGACATAAGACTAAATCAAGATATTTAGGTCCTTACGAGATTATCAGCATTGAGCCTCACAACAAGTTTAAATTAAGTAATGGCAGAGTATATCATTTAGAGGAATTAATTGTTGTTTCAGACTCAATAACGTCTTTGGATACAGATTCCGAAGGTTAGCACCGTCGGAAAATGTAATTGTACTAGAATTAAGTCCATCTAAAATCATAGAAGGAAGATGGAATATTATTCATAAATTAGATATAACGCCTATTAGAAATAATTTAGAATTAATTAAAAGTTCAGTTAATTATGCTAAGTCAAAGTTTACCAATAATGAATTTATCCATATTTTTCAAAGAATTTATATTATTTTAGAACATATTGAAGAAATTTGTAAACATTTAAATATTCAAGGTAGTAATAGAGTTAAAAGAGGATTAATAAATGGTTTAGGAACGATTATTAAATTTATTACTGGTAATTTAGATGACAATGATTTAAATAAAATTCAAAATGATTTGGAAACAACTAAAATTGCTGTAAATAAACAAATATCTATTACTGATGACGCTTTAGAGGAATATAACAAACAATTGTCGAATATTAGCCAAATTCAACAAGATATTAATAATCAGTTTAATCAAGTAATTAAAGGTAAAATGCAACAAAAGGTAGCTATATCATTACTTTTACAAGCAGAAACATTACAGGATGTTGCTGAAAGATTAGTCACAGCAATAACATTTGCAGAGCACAATATGTTTCATTATAGTATTGTGCAATCACATATTTTAGTAGATACTTTAAATGATATTCCTAAAGATGTCATGATCTCTACTAATTTAAATGATATAGAACCATTTTTAACCGTAGAAAGTAAGATTGTTTATGATGTAGTCTATTTTGTAATAGGTATACAATTAGTTAAGACTAGTTTATATAATACAAGAAAAATTGTTCCTTTTATTCACTATAACCTATCCTGTTCCTATCCTATTATGCGAAAGGTAACTCTAGCATATAAAGAAAATGAAATATATGAAGTTTATGATTGTTTGGAATTGAATACTTTAATTTGTAAAGGAGATCTTATTAAACTAGAAAGTTGCGAAACAGAAATTTTGACAAACAAAGAAAGTAATAGGTGTCAAACCGTTCCTATAAAATGTCCTGCACAGGAAATTCTTCAAATATCCCCAAAAGTAATTTATATGTTTTTCAATAAAACAACTGAAGTAAATTTGAGTTGTAACAAGGATCAACAGACCAGTTGGACAAAAGGGTCTAATATTTTATATGGAGAGAATTGTGATTTGAATGTTTCAGGAATTAGATTATTTCAGACAAAGGAATCTACCGATAAATTAATTATTGGAGACATTGAGATGCAGAAGATTGAAGAAGTACCTGAAATTAATCTTACATATGATAAAGACAAAATAACGACAATACTGAAACAATTTAAAGAACTCGAACTTTATACTGGGAACAAACGACATAAGATAATACAATACAGTTGGATAAGTATTATTACAGTTATTGTTATAATCACAATTTTGTTTCAAATTCTCAGATCCGGAATTTTTTCAAAATCCCGTACTTCGAATTTGGGAGGGGACAGTCAAACCACCCTAAAACAAGGACTTAATATAAAAAATAATATAATATCAGGAACGGAGCCGAATGATGGAATTAGTATTTCATTCAATACTAAGAATCAGTTAGTGGAATGTACACCTTGGACATCGAAGAAAACGGACAAAGCGATGTTAAACTAACTGCTTCCAGAATTTTCCATTGTTGCAGTCATCGTGTGCAGTCTACACCCCCCTTTCGTCGCACCTCGCATTTTAGTTTATAAGGCATTGTAGCCATAACTCTTGATCCATTTCTACTTGTATTCTTGTGATAGGTTCTAGTTTATTTATACAGTTTATTTAAATATTGTAACAGTTTAATTTAATGTTAAAATAAATAAATTATTTTTTTATAAATCTTTTGATTTGAGATATTTTGACTCGTGCGTACATACATACACACACACTTTGTCTATGTTTAATTTAGATCACATTGAATCAGAAAGGAGTATGTAACATACATGGAAGGTCATTCACATAACACTCCACATTTACTTACTGGAGTTTTCGTTGATTTGATAGTACCTATTCTAATACACGGGGTATGGTCCGCAGACTGCGTGCACCTGCAAGTGTACCGGGACTCCCGCGCCCGCTGGGGCGGCGCCAGCAAGGCCTCGCTGTCCCTGCAGCGCTACCTCGGCTGCGAGGCCGGATTCACGCTGGACAAGCACTCGCACACGCTGGCGCTGCTGTGCGCGGACTTCACCGCCGTGCTGGCCTTCGAGACCCGCGAGCGGCTCATGCAGTGGCAGGTGAGACCGACTGACGACGAGAGTGGTTCATAATCAAGACTGTTTAAGTACAAACGATAAATTGCTGGGGTGTCAGACTAGGACAGATTGCTATATTAACCATGTTCAATGGCAACTTATCTTTGAGCTTAACGTTAATCTTGAAGAATCAGCTCAACATTGAACTTAAAGAATCCTCTCATTTGCCTCTATCCTGCGTGAGGTTGCTCAGCGGCGGTGTCTGTCATCAGGTGAAGGTGAACGCGCAGCTGGGCGAGGCGCGCCAGTACCTCGTGCTGGTGGGCGCGGCCGGGGCGGGGGCCGGCGCGGGCGGTGCGGCGGGGACGGGCGGCAGGCGGCTGCCGGCCGGGCCCGCGCGCCTGCACCTGCGCGAGCGCCGCGTCGCGCTCACCGCCGGCGTGCCGCCCAAGCTGCTCGGCGTCTGGGAGATCGCTCATCTCCGGTTAGTGTCACCAACTCATCACTGTCCACGTGGGATACTAACAAAATTAAAGTCAATGTAGCAGAGATCTGAAAGAGCGGGTGAAACAGGAAGAAAAGGGGCTTGTCATGTGATGTTCTTATACTTTAGGTGAAATATTTTTTATTTTTTGGAGAACTGTAATGGCAAATTCAAACGAATGTTTAATTGAACAGTCGGTACGGGGTGATCGACGGACGCTTTTGCTTCGAGGGCGGCTCCCTCTGCGGCAAGGGGGAGGGGCTCCACGTGCTCGTCACCGACCAGGCGCCGGAGATCGCGCGGGACTTTGACCTCGCGTCAAGAGGACAGCTGTCGCCCAGAAGAAGATCTTCGTCGAATAGAAAGATTTCCGGTAATTTAAAGCTCTACTAGCATATCTATTGTTCAACACTTTCTATGCTGGATCTTCGAGTCACACATTTGTATTTTTAGAGAGCTCGAGGAGCAACTCGCTGCGGAAGCGGGAGCGGTCGTTCGAGCTGGGCGCGGAGCGGGCGCCGCCGCCGACGGATCTTCGGTTGTACTCGGAGGCGGGTGAGGGCGCCGCGTCGCCCTGCTGGGGCGGCGACCTGGGGCTGGGGGACACGGCCTCGGTTTGCGGGGCAGCGGCGGACGCGCCATGGGGCGGCGTGTCGCTGGAGCGCTGCATGAGCTGCATCTCCAAGCTCGGCGCCCTGTCGCGCTCCTCCACCGCGGCGCTCACGCCCGGCGCCCGGCACTTTGCCCCTGCCTGGACGATGGACGCCGTCGACGAGGCGGCCGGCGACCACGCCTCCTACTCTAGTGATGGTCCCAATAGGACCGAGGACGTCTGCCGGTGCTCGGAGCGCCCGCCCGAGCGACCGCCGAAGCCCACGCGGCTGGACCTGCACGTTAGGAAACCTCCCATGCCGCCGCCGATCCGGTCCTTCAGCCACGCTCATCTCTCCTCTATTGGAGAGGATACGGCCAACCTAGGACCTTACGAAAATTACGACGTGCCAAAAATACCATCAGCAGAGGTAAGTTGAGTTCGCTCAAATAAAATTATATATTTTCGACTATGTAAAGTACACTGTATTTATTTTGAAAGTTAACAACGTTCTATGACAATAAAATATAAATATTTTTAGGTGGAGGGCGAGTATTACGACACGCCGAAGAGACTAAAAGAATGCATGAACAACGATCTGTTTAAAATTACTAAAAACTCGAATCAAAACACGCTCATACTGAAAAAGCCGTGTGGGTGCTTGCTCAGGTTTGGCAAGAAACAGAGGCGGCCGACAATCGTGGACTCCGACGAGAGTTTCCCGCAGGCGAGCTGCCCTTGCCAGAGGGTCACGGACTGGGCCAACAACTGGATCAGGTTGCCCTACTGTAGGTCCAGCACGGATAGGACCGACGAAGTGGTGCCGAATAAGGAGAATCTAAAACCGAACGCGAGCGACGCCAAAGCTCTGTACGCGACGATAGATCTCTCTCGAAAGACGAGGAGGAAAGAAACGCGGGAGGGGTTCGGGTCGTCCGGTGACTCGATGAGCCGTAGCGTGGACTCCGGCAGCATCGAGATCGACGACGGCCCGCTGGCGAACTACGAGAACTTAAGCTTCGCGTTGTCCCTGGAGCACTACGAGAACGCTAAGGACCTGCTCAGGAGGGCCGGCGTCACGCAAGCCGAGCTGACCGCGCTCACCGCCAACCTGCGCCCCTCCCTCGCACTCGACGACCGCTGCGGCGGCGCCTGCGCCGGGTGCGGACACCCTCAGCGGGACGAGAACTTCGAGTGCAGCAGAAAGTCCTCGACCGACGAGTACCTGCTGATGGAGCCCAACTCGCTAGAGGGCGGCAGACTGGGGCGGGACGGGTCCCTCGCGTCCGGCTACGCACCCATGTCCCCCATCGGCACGTTCGCCTTCCATACGCTTAAATACCCCGCGCGGAGCCCCGGCGGCCGCCTGCTGGAGGAGAAGTCGGCGAGCAACCCCGCGCTGTGTCGCGAGGACCCCAAGACCGGCGCGGCCGACGACGCGGTCGAGACTCGCGGGCCGCACGAGCGCGCGGAGTGCAGGCGGCGGTCCAGCTCGGCGGACTCGTCGCGGTTCCTGGGGGACGCGCAGGAGTTCGCCGGCAGTCGCGGCTCGTCGCTGGAGACGCTGCGGGACGCGGCGCGCGGGCCTCCGCCGTGCGACTGCGCGCAGCACGACGGCTCAGCGCCGCCCGCTGGCACGCGCGATTCTTCCAGCTCCAACGACTCGGGCGTGTCCTCGTGGTCGCTACGCGCGGGCTTCGAGCTGCCGGCGACGACGGCGGCGGCGCGGCGGCGCTACCGCAGCGCGCGCCGCGCCGCCTCGCCCCCCGCCGCCCGCCGCGCGCGCTCCACCCCCGCGCATGCCGCCGCCGCGCCGCCCGCGCCCGCCGCGCCGCCCAACGGGAGCGAGCACAAGTGCTGCTCCGCCGAGGCCGAGGTGCCGGTGCTCACCGTCAAGCCGTTGTTGCGAGGTAGAGTGCAGTCGTTACAGTTACATAGCATACATACGTAGAATGTCGCTTGTCTTATCATAAATTAAAATGTGTTTCCTCCCACAGGCGTGGTGGACACGCACAGCACGTCGAGCGGCACGTCCGACATGTCGGACTACATCGAGACGCTGTCCATCTGCTCCTCGCACTCCTCCTCCGACACGCCTGTCACCATGAGGTACGTGAAACTAAATGAAAGCCTTTTCATCCCTTATTGGATACTCTATACAGAATTATCCAAGCAACCTGGAACCAGCGGATTAAAATGTCGTACGGTTGTCCAGCACATATTATGTCATACGACCTACTCCAGAGGAATGATATGTCCAACCTGTGCGGGGTTCCTCATCGTTAGAGTGTCCGTATAATCTACTATAAGATCAGCTTCGAGTACGAATCTTGGCCACGGACGCTCTTGTAACTAGGGGACGGTTGAATCACCCGATGCTTCTACCGTTAAACGGTGCTACTACTACCGGAGTATTGCGCCTGTTTTCTGCGAGGCCCCGGCACTAATCGCCGCCATTCCCCCAGGGTCCTGCGGCAGACGACCAGCACGCTGCGGCCGCGCTCGGGCAAGGAGTACCGGCCGCACCCGCAGCTCTACTCCGACATGCCCTAGCCGCCCCGCCGCGGCCTCGCGGACGCCCGGCGGCAGACGGCGACACTCTATAGCAATAGACATGTGATCAATACTTCAATTTGCCTTTAACTGTCGTTAAAATATATTTATATTTGCAATGTTTATGTCGAAGCAAAATTAACGTGTAATTACTAATTAGGTGATATTGATAGTACTTTTCCAAACGCCGGGTGCGACGCGTCAGAATATAGCAGGGCTCGTACGTGTGAGCACAGCACATAGGCGATGTAATGTACAGAACGCCAAACCACTAGAGCAGCGATGAAATACAATAAATAACCCCAAAAATATTTTTATCCAGTTTCTAAAGATTTTACACAAACTCTAGATAAACTATGTATTCTGACACAGAATTCTAATACACCCGTCTAGTGGTCACTAGATGAATGTTTTGCAAACTAAAAAATAAAATCCGTAAGGTTTAAATCTCTGTGTCAGCACCATGTATCGGTAGTAATGTCAATTACTAGTTATGGAATCGATAACTTTTGTATTATATTGTCTTTGTATTATAATAGTATTGTGTATTATACCTCAATGGTATATTGTGTACTATGTGCTCGACGTAAGCGATGTGATATTCTGACTGCGTCGTGTCGGGCGCAATATCGTTATTAACGAATAGTTTTGTACTTTCGAATGGAGCATTGATAACATTGTTTTTGTGTACAATATTTAGATTACTACTGATAGGAGCGAAGAAATTTTATCTTTGTTTATCGTCTTAGGGAATTATAATATGAAAATGATAAACGAATAAACCAAAATAGGTATACAGGGTTAAATCTTGTTTTCAGACGGTTTTTCCTCGTAGTTGAAATAATCATCAATCTTACTGCCATAAGACCTAGGTTAGACAACTGTAATAGTAAATGCAAACCAAAAATGTCTAGTATTATAATAAATGATAATATTAGTTCACCGTGTCATTGATAATAACAGGGTGTAAAAAAGAGCAGTCACTATAACTTTGAGATACGATTATACTACCTTACCTCATTTTGGAAATGTATTTTTTTTTTGTTAAAAACTAAAAATTTTTTAAACTTTTTACCATTTTTTTTTTCGTCCCAAAAATAACAATAAAGCAAAAAAAATTTTTTTTTATTCTTGTAAAAAAAATTAAAATATATACTTATATATTTCTAGAATGAGACAAGGTAGTATAATCATATCCCAAAGTTATAGTGACTGCTCTTTTACACCCGATATATTCGGTAAGAAAGTATAGGAGCGTCAGGACTACTCTCGCTTAATGAGTTGAGAGTGAGTTTCGATCATGATCACTTCACTACAGACGGAATATTTTACTTGCATTTTTCACAGGAGCAACATGCCATATGATGTAGGCGCCAATTCTTACCCGACTCATTATTATTTTGTTATTGATCCACATCTATTTGTTTTTTATTATGTTTATTTTGTAATAACGTTCCGTCCATGGAGACTTAGCACGGTTGTGCGACGGTTTATTTTATTTATTGTTACTTTTTTATTATTTTTTGCCACAAATCGAGCAGACATTTTATGTCTTAGCATAATGTACTACCTATAATATTATGATGATATTTTATGTAAATATAGCATTTGATTTGTACTTTTTCATATTGCGTTTTGCAATTTTATTGAATGTGTATCCCTGAAGCCAAACGCCCTCAAATTATTCGCATTTGTACAGCTGTTACAGAAGAATGGTTATTGACTGAGTACTTAAACCATAGTTAAAGCAAGTGGCGCTCAAGACACATACTAATCATTCCGCGAAGCAGAGACCATCCTGTGAATGCGAGCTTTAGTTAGTGTTTCAGTATTCGGTCGTATATTCGACAAGTTACCTCCTCTTGAGTAAAGTTGACTACTTCAATAATGCCGAACTCTTTAAAACAATCTTTTGTAACATAGGTACTGTATACTATATCTTTGCCAAAGCGATGCAGTTTTAAAAGTAATAAATAATTAACTAAACGAATTATATGACAGGTTAACTTAAGATATACAGTTTACTACAGCGACCGGAGTAGCTACTGCAGTTCTGTATTGTATTGTATTATACCGTAATTGTACTGTATTGTATCGTACTGTACTGTGTTGTATTATACCGTAATTGTACTGTATTGTATTGTATCGTACTGGACTGTATTGTATTGTAATGTACTGTGTTGTATTATACCGTAATTGTACTGTATTGTATCGTACTGTACTGTATTGTATTGTAGGTACTGCACTGTGTTGTATTATACTGCACGGTTTTGCCATACCATATCGTACGGAACTGCAGGTGAGAACCGCCAAATGTAATGTAGCTCTAGTCATCTACAGTGTAATTTTAATTCGTAATATAAAATGTAAATATATTTAAATAGCACGTTAACTTTTAATATTGTAAATGAATTTATAGTGTTATACAACGACTCTCCATTTGTTAACGTTCACGGTATTTTGATATTCGGAGTTTATTTAATGTATATTCAAAGTCTAAAGGCATCCACGGACGGGCGCCGCGGAGCGATAGAATACGACAGTTTTATACTGCAGACAATGACAAAATTACTGCAGAAAATGACAGGATTGCTGCAGAAAATGACAGAATTGCTGCAAAAAAGGCCAAATTTAGACTTTAAATGCAAGATAAGTTTTTTATGACTCTTGTATAGGCGATAAAAAAAGAAAACATTTATAAAATCTATTCTGTCTCTAGGTGTATCTGTCTGTATTTGTAAACTCAACAATATACACACGTGATCTGTCAGTCCGCTGGCCGCTCGCGGTTTAGACATTACGCTAGAATGAATTTATAATTAAACTTATGTTACTGAACTCGAATTTCTGAATAAAAAAATGATTAAACGAGCGACGGTTTTTCATTTTTTCCCTCTAATTAGTGGCACAGCGACGGAACTGCGCGCCGCGCCGGGCGGCGGGCGGTCGCGTCCGGAGTCCCGGGAACGAGGAGACGCCGCCGACAGATAAAGTGGCCGAAGGCTCCGACGGAAGGAACGTGTTCATTAGTACAGAGGACTGACAGCTCTATTGTATCGCTCGCTACAACAACAGTACACTGTTATCGGAATTATTGATGCTATTGGTGGGTCAATGACGTTTTAAGTGGCTTCTATAAAGTAACATTGTATTTAGACAATGAATGTTATGACGTAAGTGGCATCTCGCTTATGTTGATAATATAGAATCTTTAAACCTAAGTTTACTCCTACTCAAACAGTACCAGACTTCGTCAGGACGAAGCCCACTGTACTAGTTATCAGATGCTGTATACAAGGTGTAAAATAAGTGAGTGATTATACTTTAAGGTGTGTATGTGCCTCCTATGTAGAGTATACTGTGAAAGTACCAGCGCTGAAAGACTTATTTGACTTTCATGTTTGTATAAGAAATGCCCTAACGTCATAAATTATCCCATACGATAATTAAAAAGTACATCTTTCAGCGCTGGTACTTTCACAGTAAGCTCTACATACCCATAAACAACCTAAAGTATTATCACTCATTAATATTATAGCCATGATATAGCGCCGGACTGAGAATACTTCGATAGCGCGATGCAGGATTGTGGTGCTAGTAGTACCGCTACATAACAATATGTGTTAAAATGTCCTTATGGAAGCCCGGTAGACACTAGACTGTACACAGACGTCCTTATGGAAGCCGGGTAGACTGTACACAGCCCGCTACAAGTTTTATGAAACACAGTAAGTATGGGGGGTGTTGACCGTCCGCGCTCGTCCGCGCTCGCCCGCGCCGCCATGCGGGTGTTTGTCAAACAACGACGCAACAACTACATAATATATTACATCTAGTTTTACCTGCGGACGTTGTTATGTCGTAACGTGACTGTGTAGCGAGATGGACACTTTATTACAGTGGAGTTAGCAGGCTCAACTAAGTCGTAATGTCCGTGCGATTGACATTCGACATGTATAATACGTAGCAGTCAATTGTTCCTGCTTGGACTGAAAAATTTGGATAATAGAATTCTTGTTGTAATACAATCTGATAGAAAACGACTTTTCTAAAAGGTTTTGTATGAACATTTAGTTAACGAAACCACAAAGACAAAACAAGAGTATTCCAAAGGAGAACAGGGGCACTTGATCGTTATGAGATTAAAATTTTTCTTTTGCAATAATAATATAATGTCTACGGACGCTTCGCACCACGTCAATCTGGCTATACTTTGCGTTAAAGGTACCGGACAATGGATATTTAATACTTTTGTAAGGAAAAAAATGTACCTACTATGTGTATATTTCAGATTTAAACCCAGGAGCACAGAAACCTAGTGTCCTTCGGCGGAATTCGAACCCGACACCTTCAGCTTGACGATTATGTATTATAATAAATTAATACATATTACATATAATATGTAGTAAACAATACATAATATGTTGTGTAAAATTTTAAAAGATTATTGTGTTTATGATAACATAATCTTACGATGAATAGCCCTTAAATAAAGAAAAAAAAAATGTGTTAATAGAATAAAACTACACCCACGGCCAGTACAATTACGGTACAATTACAGCCGGATTACAAATACAATACAGACGGTTCCGAGTTTCTTACGGCTAGGGTTGAACCGGATAGCCTTTTTGTTGTTTTTCTGAAAAAAACTTGACAAGTTTCAGTTGGAAACAAAATATTTTGAATATTATGAAGGAAAATATGTGTCAAGTGTGGCCAGCCTTCCCTACAACAAATTCGGCCGACCTACAACGCTAGCAAATACAAACGGATCGCAAACAAAAAATATAATGGGCTTCATGTACACAGGGGCATTGTTTCAGCGACGCTGCTGGCACACAGACGACTGCGGACCAGTGATGACATGGATATGAAATGTCGGATACGGATGGATATGAAATTATTTCGAATTATCCGTTTGTTTCGGATACTTTCGGTTACGGATATTATATTTGGTTACCTTCGACAGTAGCGAAACTTTTATTTCGGATTCGGTTACGGTTACGGATTTTTTTTTATCGGGTATCCGAAAGTTTCGGTTTCGGTTACGGAGAACCCTAACATACCTGCTGTGGACCTCGTCAGCGCGAGCGTTGCGTTTGTAGAGTTTTGATGTTGGAGAGATAAATGAAACGTGGAGTCCCGATTATAGTGTTTTATTGTCTCTACAAGTATAAACTAGTTACACGTTTCATTAATAACAAATTCTATTTAACCATTCTAGTCGGAGGTTAGGACGAGACTGACTTACAGTCGTTACAAATATAATTATGAGAATGCTTGGAACCAAAGGTGCAAGCATGCACTCTTGTGTGGTCTCTACACGTTATTTATAGGATTCCGTACCCAAAGAGAAATAACGAGATCCTATTATTGAGACTCCGGTGGCTGCTCTCAAGAACCGCGATAGTTGAACATTTCACTGATGATTCCGCTATGAAAACAAATAAAAACAAAATAAAATTAATTGCTTGAGGTTTGAGGGTCAATAGTATGAGTTCAATTTTATATACTTAACTGATTGAATGTCCTGTTTGGTTCTTGATGGAAATGCATGTTCACAATAATTATAATACACAACTTTTATTTACACTTTTATACTTTATTACGTTTTTAATGAGTTTTTACAAAATAACACGACCGGTTTCGATTAAATGGCTGAAACGGTGAGTGTCAAATTTCGAAGTTCACAGTATAGGAAATTTGACATCGTAACTTATTGTACACCCGATCATATCAATTGACTGCGAATCAAAATAAACAAACGAGAATTTCTTAGGGTGTACGCGGCACGATCGAATCTGAATCAAAGTCGAATCTGTTTGGAGAGTAAGGCCAGATACAACGTTTACACGCCATATCGGCTGTAATCTCAGTTTTAGGTCCGCGGCAATATGGCGCGCTCGTCTTATTATGATTAACCCAACAACTTGGCTCATAACGCGGCTTGTAAAACGCCGGCTGCTTATCAATGAGCCGCGCGGAAACAATCCCGCCTCTAGGGAGGGGAGGGGGGAGGCTTAGGTAACGATGATCATAACAACTTAAGTTTACTGGCCGTAAATAAATATAAAACGTCCGTGTAAATTACATGAGTGATAATACTTTAGTATTTGTATGTGCCTCCTGTGTAGAGTATACTGTGAAAGTACCAGCGCTGAAATACTTACTTTTGACTTTCACGTTTCTATGGGCCTCAAAATCATAAATTTGCCCATACAATAAGTAAAAAAGTACCTATTTCAGCGCTGGCTTTCATAGTAAACTACAACATAAGTTGACCCATACACACCCTAAAGTATTATAACTAACTAACTGTGCCCGCGACTTCGTTCGCGTGGTTTTTGAGTGACTCAAACCGTTTATGTAGCACACGCAACGAAAGTCCCCAAATGTGAATAATTTTCCCCGTTTTTGCAACATTTCTCACTGATGCTTCGCTCCTAATGGTCGCAGCGTAATGTTATACAGCCTTAAGCCTTCCTCTATAATTGGACTATCAAACAAAAAAAGATTTTTTGAAATCGGACCAGTGATTCCTGAGATTAGCGAGTTTAAACAAACAAACAATCCCTTCCGCTTTATAAATTTAGTAATTTGTGCAAATGTCAGCATTTACGTAATTATTCTATTTCGATAGAAATACTTACTTCTTTTGGTTAATGAGTACGCGGTTTAAGCGTCATAATTCATAATTCATAATTCATAATTCATAATTCATAATTCATAATTCATTTATTTATTTGCCAAGAATATGGTACAGTTGGTGTTTACATTTATTTGAGTTCTACATATTCTACTATATAGTGTGCAAATATTGTCAGTTATGGGTACATCATTTAAAAGCTTTTTTAGTTTACAATATTGCATCAGTTACATAAGTACGCATTATAGTTTCATTAATAAATTAAATAAAATTCTATTGCCAATATTATAAAAATGTCAATAAAGATGGTGAAGTTTAAGAATAGTATAAAAATTCGAATACAATATGTCAAAAATTATGGTACATCTTAATATTACAATAAATTATAAAAAATTAATATATTATTTATAAAAAAAAAAATGTCATGTAATTTTATTTGTATTTGAATGTTACTTAATATCTAATCGATCATTAAAATATTCATTAATTGTATAGTACATTTTGTTAAGTAGCCAACCATGTAACTCTCTCTTAAGCTTTCTCTCCGGAAGGGTTTTGAAATAATCAGGGAGTTTATTGTATATCGATACGGCCATACAGTAAGCATTTTTACTACAAATGGCTAGTCTTTGATTGGGCACAACCAATTTATATTCATGCCTAGAGCTCTTGGTGGCTACTTCAGTCTTTCTTGTAAAATAACGGCCTAGATTTTGGTTGACAAATAATCGTCGTAGGTCGACTACAGCGAAGCTTATTAACTCGGAGCCCATAACCGTTTAGTATCGGACTATCTCGTATTAATACATAATGGCAGGTTTAAACGATACATGTATGAGGTCAGGTGTGATCTTGGAGCGGGGCCAACTCCACGTGCGGCTACACAACTCCCAGCTTCACTATTTCACAACTCCCCGCTCCACACTTCACTACTCCCGATTCCACTTCCCCGGCTCCGATGCTCCACTACTCCCCGCTCCCCGCTCCACTGCCATTATCACCGCTAACGTGACCACGGGCACGTCTCCAGCTCCATATAACTCGATACAGCTCGATATAAATTACAAGCGGTTAATAGCGTCTTCGAGGTACCTTCAGGATAGTCATTAGGTGTGGTTCATCTATTGGGTTTTGCTACAAGGTATCAGACATCGATGCTCTCTCATGTACTGGTGTTTTGTTAAAGGCATCATCAGCATCTTACTAATTAGGTAATTAGTAAAGGTACTAATTACCTAATAAGCAAGATGCATAAGGATGTACACATTCATTTTCACAGGACTGCTTCCCACATAGTAGTGACGACCTCTGTAGCGCAGTGGTTGAGCGCACAGAACAGATAAAATCTGTTCTGTGGCTGAGCGCGATGGTGCTCGAGCGAGAGGTCGCGGATTCGAATCCCGCCGAAGGAACAAAAAGTTTTCTGTGTTCCTGGGTCATGGATTATTAAATAGTAAAAATCTTAAGTATATGTGGGTACAGTATAAAAATATTAAATATATTTCCGTTGTCTGGTACCTGTAATACAAGTTCTCCGGATAATTAGCTCAGGGCAAGATTGAAGAATTGGTGAAATTGATTGAATTGGTGTAAAAACGTCCATAGATATTATATTATTATTATTAGTACTGGGATCGCCAATTTTGCCAAAAATACATATTTTTTTCTTTCAATAAAAGATTATTTTTGACGTCGCATCTCGGAAACCATATTATGGATACTTATTACTTACGAGCTATAATATGTTCTCAGGTTGTTATAATATCAGGACTTCAATATGGATTAAACGCCGGCAGGGCCGCGTTGTGTTTGCGCGAGTCTCTTAAATCCGCCATGGTGTTGACACAGCTTTACAATTTCAAAAATTGAGTGTTGCCCGATGATATTATTGCACAGAGATTACTTTCGATTGTTTACCAATACGGCAGAATTGAGGGATATTTCAGCCGGGGTAGACCGTGGAAAATTGGGGCTTAAAATATATTATTATATTGTATAAGGCCCCATACTGAAACGATAGGTAAATACAGTGACAGTGACAGCGAATTGGTTGTTACCAGGGAGCTCCGTAACCGTAACCGAAACTATCGGATATCCGATATAAAAAATTATCCGTAACCGTAACCGAATCCGAAATGTAAATTTTGCTACTGTAAAAGGAAAACAAAATTTAATATCCGTAACCGAAATTATCCGAAACAAACGGATAATCCGAAATAATTTTATATCCATATCCGTATCCGAAAGGAGAAAGCCCATTTCAGGCCCAGAGCGGACAGCCGTCTTAAGAAGACTTAATTTCTCCAGAAATGTAACATAAAGAGACATGATTTTTGATTACATTCAAATAACCGCCACTATAATCAGCAATTTTCCAATAAAAAAAGGAATTTTATTGGATTATTTGGAACCTAAGTAGAACGTTGAGGTAAAATGTTACCCGATGATAAAACTCTAATCAATCAATCCGAATATCGATTTATAAACAAATAAAATAAACTCATATAAAATACAAATAACGGGTCACTGTTGATAATTTGGTAAAGAATTAATCAAAAGAAAACAATTATCTTAAAACCAATGTTTACGTTTGTTACTATAAACGATAAAGATTAATAAAAGCCGTTATTTAATCGTTTTATTATTTTAAAATATCGATTATTTTTTACGTAATCGATTTATAGATTTCATTTTTTTGCGACAAGCGGCAACACTGATGACTGAAATGTCATTTTTCAAACGAATGATCTCGACCGTTCGCTTGTTGCTCAAAGATGCGTTTTGTTTTGTTTTCGATTTTTTTCACCGCAATCTGGCTTTCTCGCCTGAACTTGTTTCGGCTTTTCACTTACGACGTTGGCATTGTTTTACTAGTTTTGTTTTCTCTTTCTACGATTACTTAGCCATGGATTAAAGGATTACGCTATTTGATTGTGCATACAAAAATGTCTGAAGAACATTGTATAATATGTTGTGGTAATAATGTTATCGAGAACCATATTTTAGAGCCCGAAGAATTAAGTGCCATACACCAGTGGGTTGCACGGCAGCAGGTAATCATAATATTATAATAAAATGTTTCTATTATTTCTTTCATCAAGGTTTAATCGTTAAATATTTTACGGTTGAAAATATTTATCATTAATGTTAATATGTTTTAGGTGTCAGGCGATAATCTTGTTTGCCATAATTGCTGGGTAGCAATAACTGAAAGTCTTGCACTACAACAAGGGCTATTTTATTATATCTTACTATTATAAATTATTGAAAAGTCGGAAAAGGCCTTGAAAATAAAATAGAAAAAAAGTAAAAAAAAAATATTTCTACAATAATGGCGGCATTTTAAGTTTTTTTCTCAGATATCTAATACTATTAACATTTTAGAACACTCATTTTTAATGCGATTTTTTGATGTCCACGTTGGGCCTGGGACACTATGGAGAGTGGGCTTTCTCCTTTCATATCCATGTCATCCCTGGTTGTTACTAACCAGGGATGGATGGATCCCTGGTTGTTTTATTCCTTTATTTTACTTAATTGTTTTATTTATTATTTAGTCGATAGTTCGTTTCTCGTTTCATACATGAATTAATTACTACAATATGGCAACACAAAAATGTTTTTTGTTTAATATAATATTGTATCTGAAGTGTGAATGGTGAATAAGTCCCTTTCCTAATTCTATAAAGAGTAATAAATCGAGGGAATTCATGTTACATATTAATTATTAATTAATCTTATATATAAAAATGAATTGCTGTACGTTAGTCTCGCCAAAAAGCTGAGAACGGTTGAACCGATTCGGCTGTTTGTGGTCTTGAAATATTCGTAGCAGTCCCGAGAAGTTTTAAACGGTTCATCCCGAAAAGTAACAAACTGTTACTATGCTCATAGAGCGCGGATCAGCTAGCGCCTACTATTTATTAATTAATTATTATTTAACTTACTAAGATTCTAACATTTCTAACGAACAGCAATTCATATCAGAATACCGCTACTTGTTAACACTTTAACTTTTATTATTATGTGTTTATTATGACTGGTGCGAACTACCCGGCAGGCGCGCCGCACGCCGCACGCCGCACACCGCACGCCGCACGCCGCACGCCGCACGCCGCACGCCGGCTCCACACTGCTTTCTACAACACAAGTGTTTACTGTTTAGACAAGACATTAAACAGCACTTGACATCAATTACACTTCTTCTGTTACATATGAACAGTGAACAGCTCTAACACAACTATAGATTTAACACACTAATAGAATTAGGATATAGTTTATAACTTGAGAAATCAAGATACAAAATGTATTAGGAAATTCCAATTTCATAAATAAAGCCAAAATTGCCTCATTTTATAGATAAATATCATGAAATTGTGCTCTGTCATAACTCATAGTCATATTTTTATAACAAAATAATTAGTAAATATAAAGTACTTTAATTAAAACTAAAACTAAAACAAACAAAAATAATAAAAAAACTATATCTACTATAAAATTACTTCTAAAACTACAAATAAAAAATAACCCCAAGATCGTCCCCCTCAGGCAGAGTACCCAGAAGGCTCAAAGAGTTTCCCCGCTGGAAACTGTTATAACTTAATTCGGGAAAATTCAAGAAACTTTATGACAAAAAATATACACAGTAATAATATTTTGTATCTAAACAAATACGAGTATACTCGTAGGTATAATGAATAAAAAGTTTTTGTTCAATATTGAAATATTAAGTTTGTTTTATGACTGTGAATTTTCAAAATAAATTACATTTCAGTTACCCCCGGTTCCAAACCCTAACCCGGCGAGAAGAACCAACAAAAAATGATAGCCAAAATTATTCTTATAAAAAAATACAATAAAATGTAACTAAACAATTGGAATTACAAAAAAACAATATAACAGTATGTAGGTACAAAAGTAGATTATAGCTGAAATTTACTCGTAACATCTTATACCAGGGCAGTTATATTTTTGGTTATTATTATGATTCATTTGGTATCGAGTTAGTTTAGCTACACTACTCAGTTTTAATAAGGGCGTCACTCCCAGCAGGTGCTCGGCATCTCGTCTGCATGCACCATTTCTATGTTGATCCAATATCCAACAACACCGCGTAACGAAAGTTACATCAACACATTCATGAGATTCCAGTATTACTTATTGCAATGCGCCCGAGTAGCGCTGAGTAATTGATAAGTCAAGCAAGTAGGGGACTACTAACTGCTAAGGTGTGAAATATTTAAATGTAGTCTTTTAGCAAGTTTAGTTAAACTTGTTGACGTATTATTCATCATCAGCTACCGCGGCTTTCGTAACCATCAGATCTGTTGTTGGTTAATGTCCTTACAATATCGACGTATTGTGGCAGGGTCCATTAAAACTACGTATTAGATATGCATTACGACACACATTTGACTTTCGATATCGTTACACTTCACAAAAGACCTCAAACCTGCGTACCCTTATTGTAGCAATGATAAATAATAAAAAAAAAAACTATTTACAGGGTGATTCAAGGTTCATAATATATTAAACCGAATATAGTGTGAAGAGAATGACGCGTATAGCTTTTTTTGTTTTGGCACCTCATATAAATTACTTTTATTTATCTCAAAATACGTATAAGTTAGAATAGTCGATGCTTGGTAAATTAGTAACACGTTGCATCTCGTCCTATTCATTTCCAAAACAAAAATGTAATTAAAACCGCAAAAGTGACTGCAAAAGTGATGTGAAGCGATGAAGTTGTGTGCAAAACGTTCGATAGTCGAGTGGGCCATCGACGTAATGAAGACGTGGCGTGGCACGGCGCGGCGTGGCGTGGCGTGGGACGTGGCAAAAAGAACAAGCGTCGAGCCATGTGATCGAGTGTGGCAAGTGTGGCGTGAGGTAAGAGGTTTATGGCGTAGCGTGAGGCGCGACGCACAGTAGTGCTTTATAGAACACAACGGTGATCGAACTGTTATTGACGACCTCCGTGGCGCAGTGGTTGAGCACGTTGGTGCTCGAGCGGGAGGTCGCGGGTTCGAATCCCGCGGATGGAACAAAAAGTTTTCGAGATTCAGGGGTCATGGATGTGTAAATTTGTGTTAATATAATAAATATATTAATTATGTGTTTAGTATAAAAGTATTTAAATTATTTCAGTTGTTTGGTGGTTACACAAGTTCTTCGGATACTTAGCACGGGACCAGGGCGGCGATTCTCAGTCCTTGAGCTTAGTTCCGAATATTAGTATATCCCGCTCGCACGCGCGGTAAATCTCATTTGCATGAGCGGGACAGACCAATAGTAAAAACTGAGTTCGAGGCCCGAGAATTAGGGTCCAGATTGACGATGTGCAGCGTCCATAGATAAAAAAAGTACATGCTTATTTTGGATTGGATGTCTTAGTTGGCAAGTCCTTAAACTCCTTAAATACATAACGCCTTTGTGTGCATGTCTGATTTAATGTAATTATTGTTATCTGTATGTTTTTTATAATTATTTGTGCACAATAAAGTATATTTGATTTGATAACTTATTATTTTGCTTCACCGTAGTCGGATAAAAGTAAAAACACACAAGTGAGTTGAATGGTTAGAAGGACAGAAAGAAGCTGTAAGGACTAACTAATCTGTCCTACTGCGGCGACAGTAGGTCAGCACTGTTCATCGAGCGACGTGCTCTATGGCCCTCATCTATACTAATATTATAAAGCGGAAGAGTTTGTTTGTTTGTTTAAACGCGCTAATCTCAGGAATTGATCCGATTTGAAAAATTCTTTTTTTGTTGAATAGTCCATTTATAGAGGAAGGATTTAGGCTAAAAGTATAACATTAAGCTGCGACCAATAGGAGCGAAGCGTTATTGAGAAATGTTGCAAAAACTAGGAAAAATATTCACATTTGGGGTAATTGCGTGCGCTGCATAAACGGTTTAAGTCACTCAAAAACCACGCGGGCACATCTAGTATTGTAATATGTTTTTCTACAATATATATTCGCAAAGCTGTGAGTTTCGTCTCGTCTCGTCGCGTCGCGGCGCGGCACGCAGTGCCCACTTCCCGCCGGTATCAGTATGCGCCGCGCCGCGCCGCCGACCGCCATTCAAATAATGAACCCACTGAAATCGTGCGCGCGTCAGGCGGGGGGCACACCGGGGTTTGGTTTACGTAAGTAATATTTAGTCATTTGTGACGTGGTATCTATAGGAGCCTACTTTTGCACTCTTATTTTGTGTAGTTTAATAATAATTTTAATCTCTATAGACGCTTCACACCACGTCAATCTAGCCCTGTGATAAGTATCCGAAGAACTTGTGTTACAGGTGCCAGACAACGGAAATATATATAATAAAATATGTACTTTTATACTGTAAACATATTATAATTTTTATTTCATTTATACACCAATTAAATACTAATCAATGACCCAGGAACAAAGAAAGCTTTTTGTTCCTTCGGCATGATTAGAACCTGCTCCAGAACCAACGCACTCAAGTACTGCGCTTCCTACGACCTGTCGGAAGTAGTGATTAGTTCCTACAGCATTTTTATGTAACTACCTATACCTATAAGTATATAAATAACACATAAATATTATGGTCCAAAGTAATTTACTTAAAATGTGTGATGTTTGACTCTGTAGTCTTATTTCGAAGTCTTGACGTAGCGCCATAAATTCTTTGATTCTGTAACTATACAACAATTTGATTGGGGTGATAGATATTAACATTATGTTAAAGTAAATCTTTGTTAAATATCATGTTATCCCTCTCGTATTTCCTGTCAAAGAATGAGAAGGCATGGTGTTTTCACAACAAGCGTTGGTGAAATCGGTACTGAGTATGATAGATTTAAGGTAGAGTCCCCTCGAATCTATATACTTAACTGGTTGTTGCAATCACTGCATAATTTCTACGGTTCGGTTATTTTAAATTGCGTCCCCATGTACACAATTTAAGAGATGTATCAAAGCACAGTCGTCGTCGCGACGAACGTTATAGTCACCGGTGGCTTCCGGAGGGAACTGATGCTTGGTGTACCCAAGCCCTTAGCCCTTTTGGCTCGGATTGACAATTCAGCATCACGTATGTTTGATCGGCGGCGAGCGTAGATTTTTCAATAGACGTCGGTGAGTGTGTGTGAGTGTGTGGGTGTGTGTAGGTATATTAAATGTAGACCTGACTTCTCCCCGGTAGAACACGTCACTTGGCGTGCGATCGACTTCTTACTTCTCTTTACCTCACGCGATTCGGGGAAAAGAACAGCCATCGCGACATATACTACAGGGTGTGTACATGTAGAGTATACTATAAAGTACCAGCGCTGAAAGACTTACTTTTGACTTTGATGTTTCTATGAGAAATACCTCAACATCATAAATTTGCCCATACAATAAGTAAAAAAGTAACTCTTAGGACACACATACACAATTACACACCCTAAAGTATTATCACTAATTTCTTTTACACCTTCTATCATATGTGTGTATGTATATTACGTAAATCACGTGGTCATGTCATGACGATTACGAGTATAATAGCTAAGCGCGATGAAAGAAAAGGCCTTTGGAAATCACCACCAAACAGAAAAATTGTATTAAAATTATCATTTGTTTGGTTGTGAACACGTTGCTATCAATTGCCCCTGCTAGTCTGATTGTCATTCCGCACGCCCCCTCTCGGAATAGAATCGCGTTTCAACAATGGCGGATTATATTCTGTTTTGTGCCCAAATTACACTCGAGCCCGGTCCCTTTGAAGACGCTATCGGTTTGTTTTTTAAATATTTGTCAACATTTAATGTGGAGGTGTCCATAATTGCGCCTTTGTATTTTCCTTCGCGTTTTACTTTGAGCGCTCATTGTTTAGTGTTTAGAATATTTACTGGAGGTTTTGTTATTTATGAGGATATACTTAGAAGTCCAACTCTAGGTCTTTTTTTGATAATTATTAAACCCGTTTCTCTCTGCTCGCTGACTCACATAATTTGCGTCAATAGGTGCAGCCTGAAAATCAAATCAAATCGAGATTTATTTGAGAAGTGTCGTCCCCTCAGATTAATGCTATTAATCGCTTGAAAAATAGTTATAAGATCAGTTTCATAATCACACCAATCTGTTAAAGTCTAAACATTAAATTTCCTGACTACATTCGGAAATATTTTTTAAGGAGTAAATAAAGACTTTTCCCTTCTCAGATCATTTATATTGTCGCACAGATTACAGTAATTATTATGTATTGTCCTATTCGCACGTTGATCAAAACAGAATTATTCTACCTCTGGTTTACAATCATTCAATAGAAGTATTATATAAAATATAAAAATGCACCTATGCATTTATCTTAATTAAAATTACAGATGCTTAATTATTTATTGTTATAACGTTTTTTAAAAAAATGTCCTTCTCATATTTTAGACCATTTATCTTAATTAAAATATGAGAAGCAGAAATAACACAGGAAGTATGAATCTTAAATACTTCCGCCATTTTAAAAAAATATTTAATTATTATTGGCAGTGTTACCACAATCGATATTATTCATTTATAAATCGAGAATACTAATCATTCAATTAAAAAAAAGAAATACTGATTCAAAAAAAAAATACAATCAAATGATGAATTATTATTTGTGAATGTTAAATTATAATTTATGTGGCCTGCCCATTGACGTCTGATAACACTCGGCCATCCTGCATTTGGCGTGACCCACGACGTTCCCATGGTTTGCTCCCATTGCCAGTACCGGTCCCAGCGCCAGTGGACTGAAATAAAATAAAACAAAACAGTATATTGTTACAAAATAGTGGTAACGTTAATCACTAAATTTTATTATCAAGATTTTCCAGTTTCGCACCTAATATTATTGAAGTCAATTTTACAGCAGACTGTATTTTGTTTTGGTCACATAACTGTTTTGCTATTGTATTACTTTAATGTACCTTATTATTTATAATATATATTGTATTACTTTAATGTACCTTATTATTTAATGTACCTTATTATTTATAATAATAGCTAGGATATTATATTGTACTGTATGTTGTGTCACACAGACTTTTTCCAGGTCACACAGACTTTTCCAGGTCACACAGACTTTTCCAGGTCACAAAGACTTTTCTAGGTCACACAGACTTTTCCAGGTCACAAAGACTTTTCTAGGTCACACAGACTTTTCTAGGTCACACAGACTTTTCCAGGTCACACAGACTTTTCCAGGTCACAAAGACTTTTCTAGGTCACACAGACTTTTCCAGGTCACAAAGACTTTTACAGGTCACACAGACTTTTCCAGGGCACAAAGACTTGTTATTTTATATTAATATTATATACTTATTAATGACTTTTTTTTTTTTTTTTTAAGGTTTTGTTAACCTTTGGCTATGTTAAGTAAACCAGTTATAATTTACCAATTATGTATCTAAGAATTGAAGCATGAGAAGAGTTTTATTTATTTCAATAATTGATTTAATTTTATGTACTTACAATTTTTCGCATTAAAAATAATAAAGACATTATATCGAAATAGTAAATTATTTTAATATTATAAACATTATAATAAAATAAAACAATGAATACAATAATTAGCTTTCTAATAAATCAATTAAATCGTCCCTATCTAACTCATCATCGCTAGATGAACTATCAGTATGAGAAACAAAAGATTTATAAGGCCTCAATACTTCAGCCCTTACTACAGCTGTAAACTTTTTATAGCCTTTCATCCCTTTGACTGTGCAAATTGTGTACCTATCTATATCAGGTTCTACTTTGCAAATTTTATATGGGCCAGTGTAAGGACTTTTTAATTTTTGGGCTATTTTGGCGTTGGGGTCGCTAGTGGCGCCCCCTTTCCACAATACGAGGTCCCCAACTGAATATATCCTACATTTTTTATGAGTTTTGTCAAATCTATTTTTCATTACAATCATATTTTTGTCAATTTTTAATTTTGCTGTTGCCCTTCTGTCTGTCATCGCTTGTCTTTGTGAAGTATGATTGCTTGGACCCCCTGCAGGAATAGCTGGTAATTTAGAGTTGTCGTGGCTAAACATAAGTTTAAATGGAGGGAAGGAAGTAGTAGAGTTAGGTGTATTATTTATTCCCCATATAATATCCATTAATTTGTCATCCCAAACAGTTTCATTTTCAGACATAGTGTTTAATCCATCAATAATGGTGCGATTTACCCGTTCCACTTGGCCATTTGATCTAGGGCTAGATATTGCATTGAGGACATGCCTGAATTGCATGTCTTCTGCGAACTTTTTAAAGTAGCGGCTAGTGAATGCTTTGCCCCTATCTGTAATTATACGTACTGGATTCCCAAACTGGGAAATAATATCTCTTAAATGCTTTATAGTTTCTAGAGAACTGCAGTTTTTAACAGGCTTAGCAAAAACAAATTTCGTAAATGCATCTATAACAACAAAAATGTAAGTGTTTCCTCTCCTAGTTTTAACAAATGGTCCTAAATGATCAGCATGGAGGGTATGCATAGGTACTGGAATTTTTTCTATCGGATGCAACTCTCCTTCTGCCTTGCCGTAGTTGCCTTTACCAAAGGTACACTGTAGGCAAGAACTAACGTATTTTCTAATGAAACGTGTCATTTTAGGAAACCAAAACTGTGATTTTATCGTAGCCTGACACCTATCAAATCCTGGGTGCCCTATTTCATCGTGATATTTTCGCAATATGCCATACTTTGCTAATTTTGGAATAACAAATCGTTCTCCATCAAGGGTTTTCCTGAATAATTTACCATCCTTAAGTACATAATTATTTAATATGTCGGGATTGTCCGTATGACCGTTTAACTGAGAAATTATATTTTGCAAATTACTGTCTTGGATTTGAAGAGTAAGCAACCAATCGGATCCTTCAATCACATACACTGTTTCGCAAGCTGGGTTCCTACTAAGGGCATCTACATGCCTCATTTTATACCCTGGGCGATACTCTATTTGTAAATCATAGTCTTGTATACTAAGCCACCAGCGAGCAATACGAGGAACAAGGTCCTTTTTGCTAAGAGTCGTGCGTAGTGCTGCGCAGTCAGTCACAACTTTTAAATTGCTCTTCTTTGGATGTAACCCTACTAAAATACGCTACTGGTTTTAATGTATCATCCTGTTGTTTTTGAATAAGAATACCACCTAAACCTAGTTTACTTGCGTCCGTATGTAATTCTGTGGCGGCTCTATTATCATATATACCCAAAACTGGCCTTTTGATTAATTTATTTTTTAAACTTTGGAATGCATCTTCTTGATCTGTTCCCCACTGCCAAGGTACATCTTTCTTAGTTAACTTTGTTAAAGGTAAAGCTATTTCTGCAAAGCCCCTTATAAACTTCCGGAAATACGAAGTAAGACCAATAAACTGCCTAACTTCGTGAACATTTCGAGGTTGCTTATATTCAGAAACACAGTTAATTTTTGATAAACCGGGACGTATGGTACCAGCAGATATTTCGTGTCCCAAATAATTAACACTTGTTTTTAAAAAAGAACATTTTTCTATGTTTAGCTTAAGGTTGGCTTTTTGCAAAAGTATCAAGACTCTGTTCAATAAGTTTATTCCTGCCTTTACTGTAACTGAAGGAAGCATGATGTCGTCTAGATAACAAGCTATTTCACTATTTACATCATTTAAAGCTATTCGTATTAACCTGGAAAATACAGCCGGTGCATTGGCTAATCCAAAAGGCATTTTCAAGAATTCATACTGTCCTGACTGTGTAACAAAGGCTGTTTTAGTTATAGAATCTTCTGAAATTCTGACTTGGTAATAGCCTTGAGAAAGGTCAAGCGTAGTGAAGTAAACCTTTCTTGATAATTTTGATATTTGGTCCTCAATATGAGGCAGTGGGTAGCGATCTTTAAGCGTCTGGGAATTTAAGTTTCGGTAGTCAATGCACAGTCTGTAATCTCCACATTTTTTTTTTACTAAAATCACTGGACTAGCATACTCAGACATAGAATTACGGATAATACCAGCTTCCAGAAGATCATTAATTTTTTCATCAACTATTCTATTTTCCATATGAGACAACCTATAGGGCTTACAGTACACAGGTTTATTTGTAGTCTTAATACTCATTTAAATTAAATCTGTGCACCCTAAATCTTTTGTATTTTTTGCAAACAAGTGTTTATATGTGTTTAAGAGAGTCATTAGTTGGTCGATGTCAGATTTTCCTAAATCTTCACCAATATCAATTTCACCAAGTCCCTCAAATTCCTCTCCTAAACTTACATTGGATTCGATAGATAAAGTCATAGCATCAGTGAGGGTATTTGTGTTAACAATATTTACAATTTCAGCCCGGGCAATTAATTTATGTGCAGGCCATAATATTTCTATTTCACTTATATTTATGACCTTTAGGTGGCCTTCGACACTGACAATTCCTCCAGGGATAATGTAACATAAGTTTCCCAATAGCACATAAACTGAATTTGTAAGAAAATTTAAATTATCACCCTTTAATTCAATATCAACAAGCACATCTACTACACAACAAGAATATTTAGGCAAAATAGTATCATGTTTCAACAAAACGTTATACTTATATCTATCACTAATATTTGGTAACTGTGTAAAGCTGTCAAACAAGTAATTAGTTTGTATAAAGTTGGCAGAATTTGATGTTGTAACTAAACTAATACCAGATTGATTTATCATAGCTTGTCCAATAATTAAGTCTATGTTACTAGGTAGTTGTTGTACTATCTCTACATAGTCACTAAGGCATACTTCATCTATTTTGACATAAATAAAAGTTTTACCCAAGGACAGAGTTTCAGCACCTCCAAACCCCTTTAAAATAGTAGTAGAAGGTAAAATCTTTAGGTTCAATTGCGTTGCTTTAGTTATTGATAGTATATTTGCTCTACTACCAGTATCTATATAAGCGACTAGCACATTGCTACCTACATACACTCTCCGTTTATAAATATTATTTACGAGCTTATTACTTAGCATATAAAAAGCATTGCTTACTTGCGTTGGGTTCTGTTTCTGCCAGGTTCCTGGTACACCCGAAGACCAGCAAGTTGCCGTCGTATGACCTGTGCGTTGACACGTGGAGCACCGCTGCAGCATTCTACAATCCCGAGCTTCATGACCAATTCGTCGGCAGAAATAGCAGCGCTTCAGCATTAATTGTGATTGTGGCGCTAGTACCGATGTGTTACCGTCGCTCGTGCCTTTTTTCCAAGTAGACTTTCGCGCTGTTTGTAACATATCTACTTTTCTATAGTTTTCCATCGATGATAAAAAGCCATAATAGAGTTGTTCAGGTTCTTCACATTGATAGGCTTTCGCACTGGCTTGTAGTTCGATCGGCAAACCTTTTATAATGCATGATATAGCCTGTTCGCCTTGGATGTGACATTTCTTTAGGAGAGATACCTTATCATGGTAATATTTCGTCATCGTTTCACTTTCAGCCTTTACTCGTGCCAGCATAGCTTCAAGACGATCCACAAAATCAACAGAGCGTGGAAAAGCAGTTTTTAAAGCCGTTTTACATTCTTCCCATGACAAACTATAATCGTCCAAATCATCATACCAACGTCTTGCGGAGCCACGTAAACGCAATTGCATAATAAATTGCCGATCGGTACTGTTCCATCCATAAACCTTCCCCAATTGATCGATTTTGTGTAACCATGTAACCACATGGCAGGCATTATCGCCCGGATCAAATTTTGGTATAACCTCTGCATCAGCCGTAGTGATTCTGCGCAGTTTTCTCACAGGTTCATCTGCGTTGCTAATTGAAGAAAAAAAATCGGATTCTTCGCAGTCCAATGTTGAGGGCGTGGTTGAGTTTTTCTTCTTTTGGCCAAGTCCCGCAGCATAAGGACCCGACATTTTATATGAAATGACCACTTCTGATATTTTAAGGAGTAAATAAAGACTTTTCCCTTCTCAGATCATTTATATTGTCGCACAGATTACAGTAATTATTATGTATTGTCCTATTCGCACGTTGATCAAAACAGAATTATTCTACCTCTGGTTTACAATCATTCAATAGAAGTATTATATAAAATATAAAAATGCACCTATGCATTTATCTTAATTAAAATTACAGATGCTTAATTATTTATTGCTATAACGTTTTTTAAAAAAATGTCCTTCTCATATTTTAGACCATTTATCTTAATTAAAATATGAGAAGCAGAAATAACACAGGAAGTATGAATCTTAAATACTTCCGCCATTTTAAAAAAATATTTAATTATTATTGGCAGTGTTACCACAATCGATATTATTCATTTATAAATCGAGAATACTAATCATTCAATTAAAAAAAAGAAATACTGATTCAAAAAAAATACAATCAAATGATGAATTATTATTTGTGAATGTTAAATTATAATTTATGTGGCCTGCCCATTGACGTCTGATAACATATTACAACTCCTGGAATTCGGTCTGTGAGCCTAACACCTGCATTAGACAGTACAGCTGTAGACATTCAGGTGAAATTATTTGTGTATCTATTGCCGAGCTGTTGTAGGTTGTAGTTGTAGGGGTAGGTGGAGGCTTCGCCCACAATGCGGCCGACGCACGTATCCGCACGACCCGGATGTTTCCAGAACACCCAAAATTCTACGTACCTAGTCCACGGATAAATCTGTACACGAAAATACCGACGGAGGCACTCTCACTGTGCTAACGATTAAAGGGCAGCTGAGCGTCGCCGCGTGCGAGCCTACCTACGAGATGTTTACTGCACTATTTTAATTGTTATTTTGTTAACTCGAATTCAAAAAACTATGCAATAATAATAATAATATATATGGACGCTTCACACCACGTCAATCTGCTAAGTATCCGAAGAACTTGAGTTACAGGACTTACAGGTACCAAGACAACGGAAATATATTTAATCTGGGGGCACGGTCGTTCTAAAAGTCTTAATCAAAATCTATCAAAAAGTTGTCAGATCTCATGTACATACTCGTAGAAAATTCTTGATTGTAGAGTAAGTGTAGCTAAGCCTGGTAAAGTAAGGGCGCATAAATCAAGAATTTTGGTTCTACATGAGATCTGACCACTTTTTGATAGATTTTGATTAAGGTGTAGAGTAGAGCTTTTAGGCTTAGAGCGTGTAGTCTTTAGAGCTTGGCTTTATACGATATCTGATATCTTTTTCACAGGGTAAGCTATGGAGGACTCGTCTTGGCAACATTTTTACATGAAAATGTTTTTGGTGGGATTGTATTAAACACAAATTTAATACACATCCATGACCCACGAACCCTCTGAAATGTAATAACCTATGTATCTAATAATCAAGGTAACTAAATATATAGGTACATTTTTTACTTTTAGTTATATTATGTAGGTAGACACTAGACAAAAATTGGTGGACGCTCCTTATCTTTTTAAATAATAGAGGTGTAGAGGTAGGTCTAGAGGTGTGTTAGGTTAGTTTAGCTATTATTTGTTTATTTTATTACTATTTGTATATATTATTATTTTAAATAATAAATTTATTTATTTATATTAAGTACACAGACAGGTTACAGTAACTGCATGATAAGTTTAACATTACTGATCGGTAACTCAAAAAAAGTAAACATAGCTTAATTATATTTGGTTGCAAAATATAATATAAAAAGTTGCCCATGTCCTCTATTCTAATATTTCTTTCGTTAAAATCGGTCTTGCCCTTTCGAAGCCTATTTAATTCAAAAAATAGTCAAACCTCTCCTCTTCATTATATTATTAGTTGACCATGACTAAATGTCTATTATGCACCTATTGCCTTTTCAGTTTGACTATATATAATGGATAATTATGTACAAATCCAACCTCACTAATGATTTGGGCAATGTTTACACTTCATAAAGGATTATCTGTTGCTGTGCGCTGTGGTCGCGTTAGTGATGGCCATTATCACGATTGTGCTGTCACGCCGGGATTCGCGGCCAGCCGGGTTATCAGCAGTAAAGTGGAGTGGGCTGTTGTGTTAATTGAAACAAATCATAATCCCGTTTCACGCTGAACCATGTCCGACAACAGTGACAGCTGACAAGCAATGACATCAAAGGTAATTGCTTACAAATTACGATGGCTATTGGTTTGTTTCAAAACCCGCTTAGTACTGTGCGACATAATTGCAAAAATCAGAGTCTACGTTAAGTTGAACTTATTGAAAGCAGTCTCGTAATAAATTATTTACATTTCTTGGCTCACTCGACGCAGCGATAAAATATATTTTATTGCCCTGTGTGTGTAGCTCTCTGCGAGATTTGGACAATTCCCTCCGCGGGGGTCGCGCGGCCGCCTAACGACTTCCGGATCCGGTCCCGGCACACGCCTCCCCCCTCCCTTCCCCCTACGGACGGAAGCGCAGTAACGAGCTATGCATGTAGCGCGAACTGTCCGCGTCAAAAAGAGCTCATTTCACTACAGGCGCCGTAAATCAGCGGGTAGAGTGGGCAGTGTTAATGCTAACAAACGGGAATCCCGCGCGGCCGTCGCCCCGCGGCAACCGGACGCCGGGATTGATGAAATGATGTATGGTCCCCAGCCTCCCCGCTACAGGGGGATCGTGAATACAATATATTCACATTTCACGCCTTTTGAACATTAATGAGTCATACAGGTATCACTTCCGATATGGCGCTTTTTATCTTTTACATAATATTGTGTACGATAAACATTAAAAAGTATAATTTTACAAGGCCGATTTCCTCTATTGTTAAACATTATTGAGTGAATAGAATAACATAAGTTCACTGATTTATTATAAATCATTTTACTTATTTATTTTTGATTTTTGTTAAGTAATCTAGAAGCGAAATCAGTGTGTTCAGTTGTGAAAAAAAAAAATATTTCTAATCAACCCATTAAGAAAGTTTAGACTGTGTGTAATGCGCGTGTGTTTGCTCATGTGTATGTTTTTTTCTTTTTTATTCGCGAACGACTGAGCCCATTTTTACTGAAATTGATATGCAGGAAGCTGACACCCCTGTTATCTATACTAATATTATAAAACGGAGGAGTTTGTTTGTTTGTATAAACTCGCTAATCTCAGGAACTACTGGTCCGATTTGTAAATTTGAAAAAAAAAAATTTGTTGGATAGTCCATAGAGGCTATATAACATTATGATGCGACCAAATGTTGCAAAAACGGGGAGACTTTCGTTGCGTGCGCTGCATAAATGGTCGCTCAAGAACCACGCGAACGAAGTCGCGGGAACAGCTAGTTCCAAATAAGCACCTTCCACTGTACCAAAAAGTAGATAATAACTGAACTAACTCATTCTTTAATTAGTTATAATAAAAAAAGGCAACGCGGTAAACTACCCCTGGAATACTGTTTTTGTGTACTTGGTGGAGCCGCGGGCTTAAAAAAGCATCATTTAAAATAAAAAAATCGATTATGGTTACTATCAGATAACAGCGTCGTCTCAACTGCGCGGCGCCGCAGTGGCCGCGACATTCTACAGCCCGCGATTCCCCGCAGCCAGCGAGTCCCCGCAGCCCGCGATTCCCCGCACGTTATTACGGCCGGCATTAACTCTTCCAGATTTTTACAACCCCGACCCCAGCCCTTGCGATGTCATCGCGAACTATCCGTCTTTATTATGCATGTAACTCGTCGATAAAGGGCTCAGCGGAGCGTCGCGGAGGGCGCGGGAGAAAAATACAGTTCTTATCGCGGGGGAGAGTGGGCGACACAGATGCGGATAGTGAAATTAAGCGTCAGTCCACATTGAGACGCGACGCAGCGGAAAATATTAATTGGAATACCGGCGCGTGCAATAGAACTTTTTGTGTAGTAACTAAAGATCAATTTTGAATCATTATCTATAGATCTTTATATTTGGATTATTGGGCCAGGACTACGTTCTGAGCCCGATGTCGATGATCTATAGACGTTGCTCGTCTCTGTGTGAGCTAACCCTTATATGATGAGCTTCAACGTCCCAGCCCGCCCCGCGCCCCGCGTTCCTAATTAACTGCGGCATCATCGAACTAATGACAACGGGCTGTTTTTGGGTTAAGGATGAGATCAATCTATATCTATACATATAATAAATCTGTAGAGGGGTCATGTCTGTACATTAAGAATATTTTAGTGAAAATTAAAAAAAGGGGGTCTATCTAGGCCACAGAACCTAAAAATAACATTTTTGAAAAAAATGTCTGTCTGTCTGTCTGTCTGTCTGTCTGTCTGTCTGTCTGTCTGTCTGTCTGTCTGTCTGTCCATATGGGAATGTTTGTCGTCGCATCACGCTAAAACCACTGTATGGAATGAAATGAAATTTGGCAGGCAGGTAGCTTACGACCTGAAGAGCATTATTGGAATATTATTATCCGGAAAAACGAAAGAGTTCCCGTGGGATCTTCAAAAAATTGTAGCTACCTATTTGACGGTATTTCAGCCAAACTACTTAACGTATTTAAATGAAATTTGGCAGGCAGGTAGCCTATGATCTGAAGAGCATTACTGGAAATTATTATCCCGAAAAACGAAAGGGTTCCCGTGGGATCTTCAATAAATTGTAGCTACCTGTTTGACGGTATTTTAGCCAAACTACTCAATGTATTGAAATGAAATTTGGCAGGCAGGTAGCTTATGACTTGAAGAGCATTATAAAAAATTATTATCCCGAAAAACGAAAGGGTTCCCGTGGGATTTCCAAAAAATTGTAGCTACCTACTTGACGGTATTTCAGCCAAACTACTCAACGTATTTAAATGAAATTTGGCAGGCAGGTAGCTTATGACCTGAAGAGCATTATTGGAAATTATTATCCCGAAAAACGAAAGGGTTCTTGTGGGATCTTCAAAAAATTGTAACTACCTATTTGACGGTATTTCAGCCAAACTACTCAACGTACTTAAATGAAACTTGGCACAAAGGTAGATTGTAATATGAAATAATCAACATAATATTTTTAACCGACTTCCAAAATAGGAGGTGGTTTCTCAATGTTTTTTTTATGTTTGTTCGTGGATATCTTCGTCGGGCGTCGCGGCGTCGGGCGTCGCGGGTCGGGCGATGCGCCGTCGGGAGTCACGCCGGCGGGCGATGCGCCGTCGGGAGTCACGCCGGCGGGCGTCGTCGTCGCGACGCCCAACATCGCGACGCCGACGCCCAACGCCGCGACGCCGACGTCGCGGCGTCAGGTGTAAGCGTCGCGGCGTCGGGCGTCACGACGTTGGTCGTCGCGGCGTCGGGCGTCGGTGTCGCGGCGTCGGGCGTCGGCGTCGCGACGTTGGGCGTCGCGGCGTCCGTCAGAGTCGCAACGTCGGGCGTCGGCGTCGCGGCGTTGGGCGTCGGCGTCGCGACGTTGGGCGTCGGCGTCGCGACGTTGGGTGTCGCGGCGTCAGGCGTCGGCGTCGTGACGTTGGGCGTCGCGGCGTCGGGCGTCGCGGCGTCGGGCGTCGCGGGTCGGGCGATGCGCCGTCGGGAGTCACGCCGGCGGGCGATGCGCCGTCGGGAGTCACGCCGGCGGGCGTCGTCGTCGCGACGCCCAACATCGCGACGCCGACGCCCAACGCCGCAACGCCGACGCCGCGGCGTCAGGTGTAAGCGTCGCGGCGTCGGGCGTCACGACGTTGGTCGTCGCGGCGTCGGGCGTCGGCGTCGCGGCGTCAGGCGTCGGCGTCGCGGCGTCGGGCGTCGGCGTCGCGACGTTGGGCGTCGCGGCGTCCGTCAGAGTCGCAACGTCGGGCGTCGGCGTCGCGGCGTTGGGCGTCGGCGTCGCGACTTCGGGTGTCGCGGCGTCAGGCGTTGGCGTCGCGACGTTGGGCGTCGCTGCGTCGGGCGTCGCGGCGACGGGCGTCGCGGCGTCGGGCGTCGCGGCGTCGGGCGTCGTGCCGTCGGGCGTCGTCGTCGCGACGTTGGGCGTCGCAGCGTTGGGCGTCGCGGCGTCGGGGGTCGCGGCGGCGGGCACCGCGGCGTCGGGCGTCGTGGCGTCGGGCGTCGCGGTGTCCGGCGTCGGCGTCGCGACGTTAGGCGTCGCGGCGTCGGCGTCGCAGCGTCGGCGTCGGCTCCACGACGTTGGGCGTTGCGGCGTCGGGCGTCGCGGCGTTGGGCGTCATATACGGGACATGAGCGCGTTTAAACAAACAAACAATTTACATTTGGGGACTTTCGTTGCATGCGCTGCATAAACGGTTTAAGTCAAACAAACACCACGCGAACGAAGTCGCGGGCACAGCTAGTAGTCTGTTATAATTCGTGTCAAACCGTTTGCGCTAGTTTCTCTTGCTAAAGAGTCAGCACTTTTGAATCTTATTGCCGTAATGATAAAGTCTAAATGTACACATTCTTGTTTGCGAGTGTACACTGCAAATACGTTATGCAAGTACGTAAGTTCACGAACTATTGTAATTATATAGGTATATTACCTATCGTAGCTAACTCGCTAACTCAGTTATCCTAGTTTCAACCTACAAAGCAACGCGTTGTGTCTTCTGTCACACTAAGGCCGTGTTTCACAAAGCAATGTTAAAGTTAACGGCATGGTAAAATACCATGCTATCTCATTCATTGACAGGAAATACGAGAGGGATAACATGATATTTAACATGGCGTTAACTTTAACATTGCTTGGTGAAACACGCCCTTAGCAATGTTAAAGTAAACGCCATGTTAAAATACCATGCCTTCTCATTCATTGACAGGAAATACGAAAGGGATATTGCTTGGTGATACACGCCCTAAGTCCCGATTTCACCAACGCTTGTTATTGTTAACGGCTTGTTAAAATACCATGCCTTCTCATTCATTGACAGGAAACACGAGAAGGAAAACATGATATTCAATGAAGGATTAATTTGTGTTGGTGAAATTGGCACTAAAGCTTTCCAGTGTGTTTCGTACCGAGTAGAACACGACATAATATAAGATAAATAATAATAATAAAATCTTGCCCACCCAGCTCTCATTTCCACCACTGCTCTGAAGCTAGGGCTAGAATTCAAGATGCCATTGCTATTTTTACGAAGTTCGAAAACAAAATGTATGGGATTTAACATGAGTTTGGCAGAGATAGGCACATGAATCCCCGCATAACTAGCGAAGCTTATGTCAAATCCCATATATTTTTGATTTCGAACTTCGTAAGTGATAATAGTGATGGCATCTTGAATCGGGGCCCAGGATCGTCACCGACAACCAACCGCAAAACTCTTTGATAATAGTATGATCTCAGGGACATGATACATTGTTCTTGGTAACGAAATTGAACAGAAGAATGTAGGAGAAGTATATCTTGATTCATATTTCTCATCTTTTGTCTCTCGTCTCTCGTCTCTCGTCAACCCTAATCTCTTATCAAACAAAACAAATTGGATAATAATGAGAGACCACTTTACTAATATAGGTACAATATGCCACGAGGACGTTTTACTGAAAGGGGTGAAAATGTATTGAAAACTTTCACCCCTACAATCCCGACTCGCCGACCGGGCTAATTACTGTAACTGTACTTTTTACCGGTCCGATTTAACTTCGGCCTACGTTGAACTGTGGTTAAAGTTTAGTGCGGGTCGTTGTATTATAATACCTCGTGGTAATATGTACTGGGTTTCTCTCTCGGTGTGGAATACCTACGGGTTTTATTTAGGTATTTGATTTTGGTGTGAAAAGGATTTAAAATTATTATAAACGACTAGTAATTAATAACCCAGAGACACACTATAAATATATTTATTTAGATTGAAGGAACTTTACATAACCAAATAATTTAACGTTAGAACAATCACGAACAAAGAGATTTACTTTATATTATTATATTTATAGATATTATTAGATTTACTTTATATTAACGATTAAATGTTTAAACTAAATCAAACTAGCAGTGACGTTTCCTGATCAAGTGCCGAGCCCGCAAAAGTTCGCTCGCCGCCTAGCACGTCCGGTTTTATACCGCGCAGTGGCGCCATCAGGCGGCAGCAAATGCGCGCCAAAACACCAACGGAAGTCGCCCGCAGCGACACCTTCTTGGTGTTGCCAACACGGCCATGCTGCACGGTGTCAGCCCCTGACACCACTCATGCTGATAATATGATCCTGAAACATATTACAGAATGTTAGAAAAAGACAGGACCACTAAACACTAACGTTATATCATACGAAGCCAATATTTATTTTGCATATGAGCCTTATCAGACGCGCTGTATCGAACACCAGACCCTCGCACCCAAAGAGCGGACGCTTCACTTGGAGAGACCGAGTTGATCTGAGTGACTCTATACAGCTACTATGGTACTTTTAGAGTTTCATACACCTAAAGAGCGCAACCGCTTCACTTAAGCATAACAAGACAACTCTAAATAACCTACTATTATCACAGGCTCATACGCAAAACAAACGATTTATAAATAACTATAATAATAACTATTGACATTTGCCCATTCATTTAATTATTTTCTTATATAAACAGTTTTTATGTTACTTGCCAACACGGTCGGTATACTCACTATATTTATTCCGACGCCCAGTCGTCGATTTTAATCCAGGGCTTCATATTTTCGGCTGCTGCCGTGCCCTTATACTTTTTGTTACTACGCTCGGAACCTCTTAAATCCGTCACCTCGTATCGGTCATTTCCTAACACGCTTTTTACTTGGAATGGACCTTTAAATACTGGCATTAATTTTGTACTTTGACCTTCATTACTCTTACTCTGAATTTTTATAAGCACTAAATCGCCAACTGTATATCTCTTTGCTTTTATTCGTGATTCATCAAATCTCTTTTTCTGGTTAATTGCATTGGCTTTTAAATTTTCATCAACTTTCTTACGCAAATCAGTAACGTCTGTGACCTGCCCGTTATCAAGTTCTAATCCTATAATGTTGTCATTATCAGTACGCAAGCGATATCCAAAGAACACTTCACTTGGGACTGCATTAATAGTTTTATGAACAGTACTATTAAGACCTTGTTGTAACACTGTAACGTACTGATCCCAACAATCCTCATCACTATTAGCACCTAAAGTCCGCATAGCATCTAAGATGGTTTTATTAAATCTTTCAACTTGCCCATTGGAACGTGGCATTCCAGTTGCAATTGTATGTAATCTAATGTTCTTATTTATACAGTATTCAATAAAATCTTTGGATGTAAAAGCCGTACCGGCATCGCTAATAATACGTCTCGGATTACCAAAATATTTCCAAATTTTATTTAATTCCGATATTACATAATCTGTACTGGTTGTTTTTACTGCGGATATAAATACAAATTTGGTAAAAGAATCTACCATAACTAATAAAAATTTATTCCCGTTCCTTGATTTTACAAATGGGCCCAGATGGTCGACGTGCAGTGTGTGAAACGGCTGGGCATGCTTTGGTAGCGGAAACAACTCGCCTTCTTTAGGACCACCTTTTATTTTATAATAAACGCAATTTATACAATTTTTTATATATTTTTTTACCGTATGTCGTACTCTAGGAAACCAATATAAATTCTCAATACGTTCTACCGTTTTATCTAACGCAAAATGTCCCAGATCGTCGTGGTTACTTCTTATAATTTGCCAAATACATTTTTTTGGAACAACCCAGCGGCGACCTCGGGTTGTTCTTCTATAAACTTTATTACCAAGCATTTCGTATTTATTAAAAATATCCTTATTATCATCGGCTTGTCCTGACTCTAATATGTCTTTAATTTTAACTAATTCTGGGTCATGTAATTGTACGGACAATAACCAATCACTATCAGTAATCGACAATACTACTTCCGATTCGTATTTTTCCCCGGATGGTACTGGGTTCCGACTTAATGCATCAACGTGCTGCATACGTGAGCCCTCTCTGTGATGTATTTCGAAAGCAAATTCCTGATTTAATAATACCCATCTTGCGATTCGCGGAATTATTTCTTTTTTTTTCAGCGCATACTTGACGGCATTACAGTCAGTTATAATTTTGAATGGGGAATCTAATAAATACAGTCTAAATTTTTGTAACGATGAAATAATTGCAAGTAGTTCAAGTTCAAAGGAATGATAACGTTTTTCATCCTCAGTCGTTTGTCTACTATAATAATGAATAGGTTTTTCGCCTTCATCAGTTATTTGCATGAGAATGCCAGCTACACCTTCTCGACTAGCATCCGTATAAAGAATTTTTTCTTTCGAAGGATCAAACATAGATAAGACGTTACAGGACACCAATTTTTCTTTTAAAATCAAAAATTCTTTGTCATGATTGTCTTCCCACACCCAAACATAATCTTTTTTTAATAACTTAGTCAAAGGTGCCGACAACATTGCACAATTCTTTATGAATTTTCGGAAGTAGCTTATCAATCCCAAAAATTGACGAAGTTGATGAATATTTTTGGGTGTTGGAAAACCTATTTGCAGATGATACAACAATATTAGTGAAATGCCAAAATCTTGCTTTATATGAGCAAGAAATAAACAATGCACTTAATGACATAATATTATGGCTAGATGAAAATGATTTACAGGTAAATTTAAATAAAACAAAAATAATGCAATTTAAATATTATAAAGGAGTACAAATACCTAAAAAAGTTACTTATAACAACACTCATATAGAAGAAGTAGACACAATAAAATTTCTAGGACTAATGTTTGACCAACACTGTAACTGGAAAGCACATGTAGCATATATCTGTAGCAAGCTGGATAAATTCGTATATGCGTTGCGACGTTTAGCAAAAACCGTGTCCTTATCAGCAGCTCTCTGTGCATATCATGGTTATGTTTCTTCCGTATTATCATATGGTCTGTTGATTTGGGGAAACTCTGTTGAATTAAATGCAGCTTTTAAATTACAAAAGAAATGTGTTAGGGCCTTATGCAACGTGGGTCCGCTTGAAAGTTGCAAACCGCTTTTTAAAAAGCTAGGCCTACTTACCTTGCCTTGTATGTACATCAAAGACATGTGTTTATTTGTTAAAAAGAACCCCAAATATTTTGTACAAAATAAGGACATTAACATGACAAATAGATCATTACGTTTTCCTAATAAATTAGTTATGCCTAAATGTAACAGCACATCGTACCTAAAGAGTCCCTTTTTTATGGCCATTAAAATATTTAATAAATTGCCAAAAGATTTCGAAAAATTAAATTTAACAACTTTTAAAAGAAAATTAAATGAATGGCTTTTAGAGAAATGCTTTTATGATATAAAAGAATATTATGGGGGCACTTATTTCTAAAATGTTAATAGAAATCTAAAATTATTGTTTTTTTTTATTGGCATAATATAATTTGTGATGACATATATAATATAATTTTAATTTTAGAGTAGGTATAACAATGTATGTAATGTGATGGAAGAAGAAGAACTCTGACTTTTTGCATACTATTCATTTAGTTGAGTGATATGAATCTAGAATAATGTAAACTAAGACCAAATTGTACATTCGCTCTGGCAAATAAATGATTATTATTATTATTATAACATTTCACAGCTTCTAATTTAGCGTCATTTGGCATAACTATATTAGGTTTTATTTTATAGCCAAGAAATTCAATTTGAGTTTTGAAAAAATTACATTTTTTTAAATTAAGTGTTAGTCCATTTTCGCGAAAAATGTCTAATACTTGTTCGAGCAATTTAAGATTCTCCTCGATAGATTTCGTAACTAAATATACGTCATCTAAATATACTATGACGTTTCCAAACCTCAAATTCCCTAACACTTTGTTCATCATTTCCTGAAAGCATGCCGGGCCGTTAACTAATCCGAATGGTAGCCTTAGAAACTCATAATGCCCGTCTTCTGTAATAAAAGCCGTTTTTGATATTGATGAATTACTCATACGTATTTGGTAGTATCCACTTTTCAAGTCAAGGCTAGTAAAACACACGTTACCTTGTAACCTATCCACTAAATCCTCGATTCGTGGCATAGGATATTTATTTTTAACTGTAATCTTATTTAAAGCACGATAATCAATGCAAAGTCTCTTTTCGCCATTTTTTTTGCTAACTAAAAGCGCCGGACTTGCATATGGGGAATCACTACATTTTATAATATCATTAGCCAATAACTTATCTACCATTTCACGAATAATTTTTCGATCTCCTAAGGATGATCTAAAAGGTCTACAGTAAATTGGCTGTGAATCTGTTAAATTTATCACCATTTCATGATTATTTACTTTACCTAACTCCTTAATACTCCTAGCGACACAATCATTATATTTCCGAAACAATAACATTAATTCATCGTAATTACAATCCGTATCAATAATATATTCTTCCCCAATACTGTTACAAAATTCCTTCGACACTTTAGCATAATTAAACTTTAAAACCTCACCTATTCGAGAATACATCAAATTAGACCGCTCCGTAACATTGCGACCAATCAAAATATCGCAACCGTCCAAGTCATCCATTACGTAAAAATCCACATCATTTACATTCACAGAATCAAGTCTTAAATTCACTTTTAACACGGTAGTGACAGTTTTCGAAAAATGTTTTTTAAATCCATGTAAAGTAACCGGAGTAGTTAGTATAGAAGGTTGCAAACTATGTCTCTGTACCAACGACTGTGATATAATCGAACAGCTGCTTCCCATGTCAATGAACGCATCATGAATAACAATATTATTTAAAACTACCCTCTTTATGAACTTATCTCGGGAATTTGATGTTGACACAAACTTGACCTCGGGTTTATCGAACTTATGTTCAACTTTAAAATTATTTTTCTTTCGGTTACAGGTCGATTCAACGTGGCCCCTAATTCCGCAAAATTCACATTTTATATCGCATTGCATACGCTTATGATTGCCACCGCATAAATAACACTTTATTGTTTTTCGTATTTGTGAATTGTTTTCATTCGAAGCATAAGACGTAGACGGCACTGCTCGATTACTGGACATAATTACACTTGACATACCCGCGCTTGATTGTATTTGATTTGATTTCGAATGTGAAGCGTTAATTTGTTTCTTAGCTTTATAAGTGCGACTATGTAAGTAGCTCGCAAACTGATCACACGAACTAAATGAATTTGCTTCTATATTTCCATCACTAATGTTTCCGAGTATTATTGAAATGATATCTAGATCCGAAAAATTTAAACGTAATCTATCAATTCTACATTTTTGGTCAAAATAAAATTCATATAATGATTGATTGTCAACTGGTTTTCGTTCTAATATCTCTTTTAAAAGTTCAAACATATTTCTTTGAATTTGAAAACTAGCAGATAATTTTTTATGCCAATCTACCCATTTTCACGAAGGCCAAGTGCGTAACAATGAATCATACCACAATTTAGCTGAACCTTTAAGCTTATTTAACGCTTGATAACGGGTTACTTCATCAGACCACGAGAACGTACTTGCGTGAGATTGAATGATTTTTAGCCATGCATTAATATCGTCTTTCAACGGGTCAAATTCCGGTATAATGTTATTCAAAGTAGATGAATTATTATGACTCACCATTTTGGTTCCATTTGAGCGCGTAAACTTACTTAACCGATCCCTTTTTCTCCTCTGCTTGCGTTTTGGGCGAGGTGACGGGGTTCGGGCACTGACAGAACTTACCACGCTGCTAGAACTGTTCGAATTACTGGATGATCGAGCACGTTTGCGACTTTGTTTCTTATGCTTCCCCATGGCACGTGGAAAAAACACTTCTGATATAAACGACTAGTAATTAATAACCCAGAGACACACTATAAATATATTTATTTAGATTGAAGGAACTTTACATAACCAAATAATTTAACGTTAGAACAATCACGAACAAAGAGATTTACTTTATATTATTATATTTATAGATATTATTAGATTTACTTTATATTAACGATTAAATGTTTAAACTAAATCAAACTAGCAGTGACGTTTCCTGATCAAGTGCCGAGCCCGCAAAAGTTCGCTCGCCGCCTAGCACGTCCGGTTTTATACCGCGCAGTGGCGCCATCAGGCGGCAGCAAATGCGCGCCATAACACCAACGGAAGTCGCCCGCAGCGACACCTTCTTGGTGTTGCCAACATTATTATAATCGTTATTTAGTTTTTGATTTTACTTTGTTGTAAATAATGTCAAAATATGTATTTTGAAGATACAAATAACATAATATCTTACTCGTAGTTTGATTGCGTTGAATAGGTTCTGGAACTACTAGACCGATTTGATAAAATTTTGCACAGATATAGGGCCGGTTTCTGATGATGATTGGTGGAACATCTGAGAGAAAGAGAAGGACAGATATTGTCCACAATGGAATGCTATGTTAGTTGAATAGCGTTTTAGAAACAAGCTCATAAAGTAAGATATATTATACACAACTACGTCATATCTCAGGGACAGTGCAAAGAATACACAGGACACCATTGTATATTTCGTTCCAACAAATTGTACTTGTAACTGTAAATGATATGACACAAGTTGGCCGACGTTACAAACATTACAGTTTATGTTAGAAGGGTGTGTCTGTGCAGAAAAAAGTCTACAATTACTGTGCGGTGAAACTGAATTGCAGTATTGCGTGTCTGTCTCTCATATTGATTTTATTAAATACGTACTCAATAGTGTTAAAAATGTTAAAATGCTTTACCAAGGACTTAATCTTTTTAGATGACTGGAAGAAAAAGTAAGCCAAATAATGCAGGTTCGTTAAGAATTACTTCAATTCGACATTAACATTTTCATATTATAGAAATCCAGAAATGCATAGGTACAAAATATTTAGGCTTAGCCTTGGTACCCGCTAGTAACATCTGAGCGACAGTTCAGACCGAAATACAAAAAAAAAATTATCTGCCGTTGCCTCATTATTGCCAAATGCGACCTTAACCATTTTTGTATCTAGTATGCATTTCTGTTTTTGTATCAGAATTATTTTCTAGTTTCGGACTTTTTAGACTTGTTTGCAAAGTAATAGTTTTCTTAAACTTTTTTATTTATTTCATTTACTATGAATGCAAAATAAATTTTGACTGTGACGTAGGCATTAGAAGTCAAATATTTTATCGCGGTCTAGTAAATGCTTCAAGTTTTCTTGAAGGAATTTCAGGTAGACACAGGACAGTGTCTCGTGCTAAGTGCTGAAGTAGTGGAATTATAAAGCACGAAGTTAAGCGAAGATTTAGATTAGTAATGGGGGGTGACGCTTCCCGGAGGGTGCGGGGGGGGGGGGCTGGCGTCCACAGACTCAAGTAATTATCTTTGTAATTAGTTGCTCCTCACCTTTCCAACAAATCGCGTTAGGCCGTCACCCGTCACCCCGCACCGTCCTCGCAAACTTCTAATTACTAATTCTCCTAAATTAATTACAAACAATTTTTGCTGAACGTTGAACTGCGCGAATCCCGGGAGATAAAAAGCCCTTTCATGGTCGGCCTGGAGCCGCAACACACCTTAAATCTTATGAAAGTAATCACGCGGGCGAGTGTGATGTACGGTCGGCGCGATGTAAACTTTTTAATATTCTCCGCTCGCACATTATGCCCACTCCACCCCATCGTATTTTGTAACTTGCAAATTGATCGCGGATGTCTTCAATATAAAGGCTTCGGATGTCATTTTCTATTTTGTTTTATTAGGTTTGTCAACAATTGATTACACGTACATTAAACAGTATACAATTATAAAACACAATAAAACGCATACAAACTCCACATTCACAAAAAGTTGATTTAAAAGTACATACAAAAATTAGAATGAAAATAAACAAAATTCATGCGTTACAATTGGCTAAAATATAATAATAAAAATCCTAAAAAAATGAGGAACAAAATAATAGCTCCCCTCACCGATTTCGGTGTCGGTAGCCGATTTCATTGAAACCAGGCCAGCTATGCAGGAGTTATTTTAATAGTGCCCAAGTGTGTGCGCAATACACAGAAGCACTCTCTCTTCCTTTTACTCTCATAACCCAGTGGGACGGTAAACCGACACGACTGGCGAGAGAACAGGCGCAGGACCGACTTTTTACATGCTCATCCGACGCATGGATCATCTTTCTTGTCGGACAATCTGGTGATCAGCCTGCATTATCCTAACCAAACTTGAAAACAACATTTTTTGTTGTTCCTACGCGGGAATCGAACCCACGACTCATTTTTTTTTACAAAAATAAAAAAATAAATTGTTTTTTTTGCTATTTTTGCGACAAAAAAATAAGAAATGGTGAAAAGCAAAAAACATTTGTCTTAGTTTTTGACAAAAAATACTTATATGAAAAAAATACATTTCCAAAATCAGGAAAAGTAGTTTAACATATCTCAAAGTTATAGTGACTGCTCTTTTTACACCCTGTATTATAAAAATGTCCGCTACACAGTTATACACGTCTTTAAATAAAAGAAGATCACACGCCCCAAATATTCGTAGTCGATTTTAATTAAATTTTATATGTAATACATTAGATTTTGTTTTAAAAGCTCTGAAGTATTTTAAACGGCTAAGCTAGTTACTTGTTTAACTCGAAATTGGAACCCACAACACGGGCTCGTGAACTAGTTCGCTATTCACAGTCACATCTCGAGCCGGTCTCGATCTAATCTCATCGGAAACTGCGGCCGCTCGATAATCTCAAACAAAAGACCGAATGGGCGGAAATCAAACTGGCCGTGGCAAATAAACAGACATAAATATTTAATACTAGCCGAGCCGTGCCCACTTCGCTGAGCATAAAAAAAAACCGTTTAAACATTCCCTGGGCTTCCACGAATATTTCAAGACCAAAAATAGCTGAATCGGTTCAGGCGTTCTCGAATTTTAGTGAGACTAACGAACAGCAATTCATTTTTATATATAAGACAATAGCGCGGGGTTGCTGGTGACTATAATATGGAAATAATATATTTCACCACATTACCTTTACTATAATAATAAATAAATATATATTATGCTACCTTACCTTTGCTATAATAATAATATCTATGGACGCTTCACACCACGTCTATCTGACCCCGTGCTAAGTATCCGAAGGACTTGTGTTACAGGTACCAGACAACGGAAATATATTTAATACTTTTTATACTACACACATATTAAAGATATTTATTATATTAAACACAAATTTAATAGACGTCCATGACCCAGGAATATTGAAAACTTTTTGTCCCTCGGCGGGATTCGAACCCGCGACCTCTCACTCGAGCACCAACGCGCTCAACCACTGCGCTACGGGAGTCATCAAATCGTCGTGCTATGAGTTACAATAATATTGGAGGTGACAACTGACAGGCGGTAACCTGTAGTATTCAGTCGGGCGGGCGCGCATTGTACACCAATGACAGTAAAGTCTAGTATTTCTAAATTCAGTGAAGTGTCGTGAGAACGTACAAATAATACTAATTAATTGGACTTATTATCTTAAGTTGTTTAATCGAATTGTGACGCAATTAATCATTTTCTTGTGATCAATAGGACCTACTTTTGCAATAGGGAACCAATCCACACACTGATAGTTTTGAGAAAAAGCTATTTTTGTTTAAATTTTGTATAGAAAAAAAAGTGTTGTTATTTTGGTAAAGGTCTTTAGGAGTGAAATTCCCTATTGCAAAAGTAGGTCCAATTTATTTATAGAAGCTGGGTTTAGAGCCGCGTGGTGAAGGTACTTTTGTATTACCACATCCACCCTTTGAGTCCTATTTTTAAGGTAAGAACTCAAAAGGCCAAGTGATCATTCTCTTATGGCATAATGGTGTAATTTTCTGACTAATGAATGTGTGAAATAATCTCCACGCAATCAAAAGCTTTGGGGAGGGCGACCTGTATCAGCCTCCGTTGTGGACCCTTAGTAAAATCGTACCTACTGATAATTATGTAATAATTTGTTTGAATTACAATGCGATAATAGCTGTCATAAAATTACTTTACTGAAGGTCGGTAGAATCGATATAGATCTGTAATTAGTTGGATCCGATTTTTATCACCATCGCTTTCTAATTTATTATCGGTCTATGATTTAACAAAACGTGTCAGACGTGCACGTGTTTAGATATTTATGACTAATACAAGTAAGGCGATATAACAGTTGCGGAGCAATCGTGAGTCGTGACGCACACATACAAATCGATATCGAATTAGTAATTAATTGTATTATCATTAGGTATTTAGTACTTAGGTAGGTGGGCTTACCTATATATTGCAGGAACGGATACTAGGATATCCCAGTCTATTTAAAATAAAAGGTTTACATATTAGAATAAAGATCAACGGAATCAAAATAGAACAGTAATTATATAAGATTGAATGACAAACCCAAAAAATGTGCGGCTGTGAAACAAGTTATCGATTTAAAAAAATCGATTATTTAAAATAAAAAAATCGATTACTAAAAAAAAAACGATCATTTTTTTACATCCAAGAGCTTAGTGTGAGTTTTTGTCACTGTTCACCGTGAGGAAGTTAACTGCAATTACAAATTGCTGTATGACATCAAAACATTCGCAACACCGCGACCGCCCCGGTGGAAACGAATGGAGCATATCTATGCTGTGCTGACCATCTGTCCGAACTCCGGACTGCCGCTGCGGCGGCGGCGGTAATTGCTTACCATTGGACGATCTGGGTCCAGATTCAAGATTATCGCTATTGTCACTTACGATGACCGAAAACAAAAATGGAAGGGATTAGCCATAAGCTAGGGTAAGGCCGTGTTTGACCAAGCAATGTTAAAGTTAATCCTGTGTTAAATATCATGTTATCCCTCTCGTAATTCCTATCAATGATTGAGAAGGCAGGATAATTTAACACGCCGTTAACACTAACATTGCTTGGTGAAACACGACCTTAGTGACATACGAACTCGCATGTCACTTAGCGAGGCTTGTGTCAAATCACATACATATTTGTTTTTACAAAAGACAAAGGCAATATAATCTTTGTGTCGAAGTAAGCCTTACTCTCCAAACTGATTCCATTTTGATACAGATTCGATCGTGCCGCGTACCTACTCCTGAATAAATTGACGTCTGTTTATTTTGAATTTCAGTCGATTGATATGGTCGGGAGTACAAAAAGTTACTATCTAACGATTTTCTTTATCCTGGTTAGTTTCAAAGTAATTCACCAAATAAACACCAAAATCCGTTGAGATCGAACTGATTCGATTCTCGAGTGTGTCGGATGTAAGCTTGCTGTACGATCGATAGTTTACGAGGCTTCTATTGCCAGTCACAATATGTCACGTATACACATCTTCGCGATGATTACTATTGATGTACTACACTCAACAGCCAAACACTTTTACGGCTGGCGAACAACAAATAAAACGGTTACTGCCTACTGGGCCGTAAATGATCAAAAACAAAATAGTAAATACGAAATATACGAGTAGGCATCACTACTCGCTGTTCATATCTGAGTTAGCGCCCATAAATGAAGATGATAAAATATTATTTACATAATATTATTATGTATGTACGTAGTAACTACTGACTAGTGTGTAGTATGTACGTAGTATATTGTATGATTGTTAAAAATAAATGCGGATATTTGGACTGATGTTATATTACTAATTAATATGTAGAATTGTTGACGTTTAGATAAAAAAAATACTAAAATTACATTACGCCTCACCGTATTGTTAACGGCTCTTACACATTAATATAAGTGAGCTAGATCTGCCAACTGCCATACAGTTTGGCAGACATTAGTTATATGTAATAGTTGTCATTGTTTCTGAATAAATACTTTTTCATTTCATTTTTCATTCATTTTAACTTTTTCATTTACTTTGCTTTTAAGGCAAATCATTGCTGTCTCTTATCAGCTGCTGCAACTTCTGTTGTCGTTGAACTTTAGTCATCACCCTATCTGAGTTTCTGTTGAGTTGACCTGGTACTAGTCAGTAGTGTACCAGTGACCCCGCTGAGATTCGCATTTAGCAATTAGTGTTATACCGATATCGATAAGCCGTTCCCATCACAGTGGATGCGAGTTCGGAGTTAAAATATGTCGATAGTGAATCATTTTAGTGGTGGGACTCGTCGATAAATCAGTCGATACTCGATAGCCCCCCGCCGCCGCTGCGACAGTTTGGACAATTATTTACTCACAATATTCCATTTTATTGCCAACTTTCTCGGCGAAACCACCGCGGTCCCGGAGAAAGTTCGGTCCGTTATTACTCGATAGAGTGGAATACGCGTTTTCAACTGTCATTAGTGCAATTGCAAATACATTACCCCGTAAAAGCAAAAATGTAGTTACCATTGAGTTACATTTTAATGAAGTAATAATATTTCAAGAACCGCTATTTTGATAAAAAACATTTTAACCCACCGACATAAATTACACCTTGTTTTACGGGCTATTGCAACGAATCTATTGACACCTCTTTTATTAAAAAGGCTTCGCTTAAATCGGATAAATCAAATATAAAACACGGTCAATTGCATTGTCATGGGTTAATAATACGAATTCAAAATTATAAATTAATCTGACTTCTGGAAATTTGTGAAAATTATGCTCAAACATTACGTTTAATACATATTACATTCATATACAGGGTGTACTAAGGTTCACATATCAAGCCGAATACCTATAGTGTGATGAGAAGAAGAAATATTTTGTTTCAGCACCTTATGTAGCTTACTTACCGTAACGCGACAAATCGCGATAAAATCTCCATAAAAGTCACAAAACAGATGAGTTTCAACCCCGGTCAGGTGGTCAACGAGCAATGCGTTTGTGTAAACTAGGAGCTTGCACCACAATCTGCTTGATATATGACCCATGAATCATTCTGTATGTAACTCAAGCTAATAAAAGCGTGTTAATAACTATGAACTAACAACTTTACTATACGCTTTTTTGAGAGAAAATATCTCCAAGCGCTAAGAATAAAATATAAAAGTGCAACTAACGAAGAAGATTCTCAGCAGCGTAAATGATAACAACATCGCGTGTAAGTTATTTCAAGTGTTCGCGTAATCCTCCGCGAGACGCTCGCTAGTGTTGCGCCGCTCGATAGTCGATACTGAGCCGTAATCCCGGCAGCCGGGACTCCCGGCAAATTGTCACATGCGGTAATCCCGTACGAGACTTACGTCGAGCACCTACTTAAATAAAATGTACTTCAGTAAGCCGAGTTTAATGCTCATTGTGGACCTAATTAAATCGAAAGTAATTATAGTGTTGTAAGTTTTAGTACGAAATGAGCGTATACAGATAAGTTTGTGCTCGCAGCTTTATCCACAGTTTGTGCTGTACCGGGAACGCATGAGTATGAGCACCTGAGAACCCGCGAACTAATTCCCAACTCCATAATGTTGAGCGAAATAACGTTTCTTTGTGAACATGTTGTAAATTTCACTTGAATTTCATATTAAAGCGCTTATTAAATATTGTTCTTCTTAAACTTTCTGATCGATGTAGCTATCTACCTATTTATTACCGAGGAAATCTCTTATTTAAGGTTTAATATGGTAACATAATATAAAAGATAAAAGTATAATACAAACTACTATAAAAATTATCTAATTTCGAATGGTAATGAAAATTGTATTATCGTTGTTTTACACATTGCTAGAGTAAAAAAGTCGACAACTATTAATAAATAAAGTATTAAATAGAGGCAAACGAGCGACGGATCACCTGATGAAAAATGATTACAATCGCCCATCAATGTCAAGCTTGTAAAATGTAGCACGCTCTTTTAAACATTTAAAGCTGAGCCTCGTACAGTTAATGAATTGAAACGCTTATCAGGATCATAATTATCAAACTATTGTTTTACGATTTACGACCAAAACAGTAGCATGACATTCGATTATTATCTAATACATCAATAAACAGTTCCCAAACTATAGCGATTGTCACGTCACACGGATTTAGAAACAAAAGCAGTCAGGATTATCATTATCGGATTGAGTGTGTTTGGGCGTCATTTACATTGTTCAACCGCCATCGACTGATGCTCAATTGTTGGCACAGCGGGATAATATCATCACGGTGGCACATCACTATTGTTTGTTAAGTGAATAAGCTACGTCATCGTTTGTTACTTGTGAGGTGTTAATATGTAATACAAATAAATATGTAATTACATAAATATTGTGTAGGGCGGTCGGTCGTTGTTGTCCGTCCCGTTGCGCTTTACCTGAAATATATTACTTCCGCAACACGAGGAGAGTTACAAAATTGATTATTGCTGCATGATGTAGCTCCAAGCTTTGGGTGCCATCAACGGCCACTTTTTCTGGTCATATTTTTCCACTATAGAGATATGACCGATTTTGTAAGCTGCTTTTATATGACGTGTGCGTTGCACTATAATTGTTCTTTTTGAATCAGTATAATTATTTAAAAAAAGTATTTACTGAAGACCCAAACGCTGCTGAAGCATTTCGTGCGTACTATGATTTCGCGGGGAATTCCTACAAAAATATATAAATTAATAATATTAAATTACTAACATTACCTTTAAGTCTCATATTGAAAATTGCTATAACTATCAAAAATTGGGTTCAAAATAAAAATATTATTATTATTATATTTGTCACCTACAAAAATATGTCGTTCATCAAAAGAATGTCGTGCGACACTCTCTCTTAAGCTTAGTACCAACATAACACAATGTGTCAAACCACACGAGCATATGAACACATACTACGTCGTGATTGCGGACGATCTTTTGTCGTTTACACGTGTATACTGAAACCCAGTCACCGAAAAAATAATGGAGTATTGGAGAATTTGGCTGTAGTAATATATTAAAACGTTTGAGCGAGTCGGAGTTTAACTTACAGGCTACAATTAATCAACTCGGTTTGGGGTACCGCGGGCGAAATAACACACCAGTTGATAATAACTGGGCTCGGCAATAGTTGTGGGTGCTTCAGAGTTTAGAGTCATTACAGGACGGTACATCATCGGAAATAGCGTGCTTATGGGTTAATGAATTAATTAAATATGTATGTACTAGTAATATTTTTAGTGTAATTTAATATTAATTGTGTGTCTATTTTCAGGTGATTCAGAGGATGTAGGGTAAGTGGTAGCTATAATATATAAAAACTATCTTGTTATGATTATTTCTGTTAAATTACTACGTAATATATTACGCGGCGTGTATATAATAAATAATAAAATATCATTCGGCAGCTGAATTCGTATCGATTAATGTCCATCATTAATAATAACAATACGCGCGGGAATTGAAATAGTACATTTGTTGCTCAAATGTATTTGTGGTCTGTGTAGGGGTAGTCAGTCGAGTAGGGTGCTGTTAAATGGTATTATTTACTATGAAAATGTTATAGGTATTGTAATTGTTTATTAGTGTCGTCATAGCGATAATTATTAAATAGAGTATCAGTAACTCTCACAGATAATGTTTTTCTGTATCTGTCAGGATACTAATTCTTTTAGGACATCTATAGTTGTACGGAACCCTCGCCCGAGAGTTCGTATCACGCGGCACATGAGCTGGTCATCATTAAGAGATCAGGGGCGGCGCTAGGGACGCGGGACGCCGGGGCGCGGCGTCGCCACATTATTTATCCGCCGCTGTTAATCCACAACAAAAGCCTGTAATCTGGAGCACCAACTTCCTACTCTCCTAGTTTTTTGTGCGGCCACCAAAAGTTTCAACGTATTCGGGAACGTCCTTTACATTTATGTCCTATTTGTGGGAAGTCAACAACAGACAATAAAACTTATTGGGCAAAGGAGGATTTTCCGATGGTATTATTCGCTTGGATTCATAAAATAATAAATATTAATACAATTATAAGTGACTTCATATGTTGTAAAATGTTGAAAGTATGTGATTTGCTATAGGATATTTTCCTGATTTTCAAATTATTTTCTTACTTTAGCAGGTAGTAGTTAAAACATTTCAGTATTGTTCAGTCATGTATGTCGTCATCTATTCAACCTTGCTTTTGTTTTACCCGCGTGCTAATTGTGCTCGTGCGAGGTATTTGTTTAAGACACAGTATCCCGGGATTCCCGGGCGCGGCTCACGAGTGCGCACCCTACTTAGCTTCCTTTGCTGCGATAAATGTTGCTAAGAATTTGTGCGCTTTTATCTTCAAACAGGGAAGAACACTTGCCGAGTTTTTAATTCTTCTCCCGCGTTGTTTCAGCGCACGGTTCGCGCACGAACACATTCAGACGTCTATTGAGTTTGTTATAAGGTTTCATTTTGAATGCCCGAGTTCAGGAACAATAAAACGCCCCGAGATTGATTTTTTCCGAGTTGGTAGCGGCTCCGGAATTCCGCCGTGTCGTGCCGCGCCGTGTGACGTGACGGCGAGACACTTATCGCGCTAATTACTGCGTGCCTCTGCAGCGTGACTTCTTTTAAGTAAACACGCCGCCGCTTTTGTTACAAAACTTAACCAATTAAAAGCGCATTTTTTATTTTGCCAGGCGTTGTTGTTGTCGAATCCGTTTCGTTTGAGTTCACAACTTAGCTGCAGGTTTATCTTTGAATTATTTTTGCACTCTTTCACGCGTGTTTGTAGTATTTATAGCTAAATTAAAACTTTTTGATGTTTACTTTAAAAACACTTTACAGTTTACCAAAATAGAATTACTGCTTTGTATATTTAGCAGTATTCGAAATATTATTACTTATTTACATAAATTAGTTTGGTACTTGGCTTTAGGAAGTAGGACTAGGTATATGTATTTAATTACTTTATTATCTACTTTGTGGCATTTAGGACAAACATACTATGTTAAAAAGTTTTCTTTCGGGTTAAACAAACAGTGTTCCGTTTGTTATAATATGTTATATTATATTATGTTCAGGCATCTGACAAATACAGTCAGCTCAGCTGCATCGGTTGCGCCATATTATCACAATCCACAATGACTGCAGGTTAAAATGATGTACGGCGACAGATTACATTTGCGACGCTCTTAACGTGATGAATGTTAACCTTAAATCCCTGAGCGCGACGTGCGATAACAACTAGAAGTACTGAGTATATATTAATAAAAAAAATGTTTCTAGATTTGTTCACAAGTTTATAGTTCTTGTACATTATAAACAAATGCTATCTACTATTTATACTAATATAAATATAATAGATTGTTTAGTGCATTGAAAGATGGATCATTCGGTGTTTTACGCAACAATTACTGATCGGATTTTTATCTCCGAAAAGTACCCACAGTACTCGTAAGAAAGAGGAATCTTTGGTAAAGAGTACTGGCTTTGTAAATATCTAATATTATAATATAATTTTGTAATTATATTAGATGAACTAATTACATTTTTCGTTTTTTTCGCACTATACAAGAGCTTTATGATATTATTATACTTACAATATTATATCCTTGACTCATATAGGAAAATTTAATCCAAATCTGTTATCCTCTAGTAGATTATGCGATCAGTATCTAGATTAGAACATCTGTGGTCGGCACTGAATAGAGCCCCGGCCCCGGCAGGTCACACGAGCCACAAAAGAGTTGGCACAATCGTAGGCGGAGAGTACATTTCAATAATACCGCCGCGCGACCGCTACAGACACCATCCTTGTGCCGGCCAGCGAGATACGTCTGTTGTATGTTGAATATGTGCCAAATAAAAAAAACTTAATTATGATCCCGATTTATTAAGAGTCAAAACATTCAGACTGCATTTTTAGATCAAAGTATTCACTCTGATCCTACGCCTAATAACTTCGCTGTGAATAAAACTTGAAGCCTGCATTTTTTGTTATTAGTAACAAAAAATGCAGGTCAATCTACTTATTTATTTAAACCATGAAAAATTATTATTAATATTGAGACTGGTCACTATAAGATACCTATTGTAGCGAGATTCGGAACTTTTACAAGTTATGTTTATGATAGGATTAAAGATTATCTTGCATGTATTATGTGCAGTAAAAAAATATTGTATGATATTTACTCGTTCCCTAGTTTACTTGTGCAAAAATAAATTATAATCCTAAAAATTTTATCCATCAAGGTCTCATGACGTGGTCCCCCCAGAGGTAGTGCATCGGCGACATTTAGATTCAATACCACTCCCTCACCGCACCGACGACGAACATTTTAATTTCGCACTCGCGCAAATGTCGCCCGGGACTCCCGCGCCCCGGACCCCGGGAAATTGCGTACCCCGGATCCCGGGATTCCCGCACCCGGGACTCCCCGGGGTTCAGCCGTAACTCTTTAAGGCCCGATATGAAATCGATTATAAAGTCCCCGATAAATATTTTACAGCTTTCCCGTGATTTATTGCGCCGGGAGTCGCGGGGTTTACGGCTCCTTATCTCTCGTCATTTCTCTAACGCCGACGATAACACTAAATAGCCTTACTGCCTCAATAAACGTATTCTTTATTTATTTGGGTATGTAACCAAACATTTCCAGCTAATAGAATTATTCTTGCTAGATTGAACCTTCAAAACTTTTCAAATTCGCATTACGGCTAGCCAATTCAGTATTAACAGATAATTCGTAACGTAATATATTGTTTTCAGTACTCAGAAACAACACTTACAACTACCATTGTCAATATCCATACTAAAGACAAAGACAAAGAATTCTTTATTGCATAAGCTGTGTACAATATTGGTGTTACAATAAGTTTGGTATCAACAGTTTGCCCAGTCGAGCATGCAATAGATTTTGTTTTTGTATGTAGACACTTATTATTTAGTAATTAACCAAATTTCAGATTTCTTAGTAAAACATTATAATAAAAACATACAATTCATTTTAAAGCTAAAAACATAAATAAAACACACAATAATAGAATAGTTTTAAAAGTCATAGTCTTAATAATAACATGCTATATATTTTCCAATTACAGTAAGAACATTAATTGATAGTAATAAAAAATAAATAATAAAATAAAAAGTACTAATATTATAAACGTGAAAGTTTGTGAGCAGGGAATGCACAGAGCTATTTTTTATGCTCTTTCACATAATAATTAGGTACTGAGCGGATTTTACTGAGCAATATAGTTTAATATACACATTGTGTAATGTGTCGAGCCAGCGAACGGTCGCGCTCCGCGTTATACACGAGCAACTAATATTAATTTATATTTGTGCGAATCGCGCGGCTGATTGCCGCTGCACGTCACCATGGCGCTCGTGGCCAATGAGTTGCTGGCGTTCATCCAGCATGCCATCGACACCATGGACGAGGTCAGCATCATGCAGATCTGCATGTCTTCCTTCAACAGCGAGGAGATTTGCAAGGGCAAGCAGCTGTTGTACGAGACGCTCATCCAGAGCGCGAATATGCCATCGCGACGCAGAGATGGGACAGAGAGAAGCGTGCAGGATATAATCTCCCTGCTGAAGCAGACGGATCCAGACGACGTGCCGGCATTTGTGGCGAAAGATCTCCACAAGCTGCCGGTGGTGACGATGGACCACGTCGACGTCTCCAGCCTGCTGAAGAGCTTCAATAGTATGAAGGCAGAGCTGAACGAGATGCGAGGTAGGTTGAATGCATCGGAATCCACCATCCGTGATTTGCGTAGTGAATTATTGCAAATGAAAAATAACAATTTATTATGTATGTCACCCGAGCATTCGACCTTCGTAAATACGCGTCGCCGCGGCGCGCAAGCTGACACCTTTTGCGCGTCAGCGGAATCCGACGTGTCAGCGACCGCCACCGCTCCCGCGCGCCTTCCCCTCGAGGTCGAGCCGAAGCTGAGTCAACCAGCGACTCAGCAGAAGAAAAGTTTTGCGTGTGTCGCTGCCCGCTCCCCCGCACCTCCCCAGGGGGTGAAGACAAAAGGGGTGAAAGAGAGCCGCAAGGCTAAGGAAAGCCGTAATGCAGAACCTTCTCGATCTAACGAGGGTGAGAGCAGGAGGTGCGATGAGGAGGGCTTCACATTGGTGGAGAGAAGAAAGAAGAGGAAGCCCGCCGTCCGCAACCACCGTGGCACCGCACCCTGCGGACCCGAGCAGCGCCTGCGGTGTGAAATACCCACCACGCCGCTGTACGTGTCCCGCCTGCACTGGTCCACGAAGGTCGAGGATGTCGTGGGCTACATCTTGAAGAAGACGTCCTTCAACTTGAGGGTCGAGCGTCTGGAGTCTCGCCATAAAGTTAACTTTAGTTCTTTTGTGGTGAGAGTACCGACACATCGCTTATCGACCTTCGAGGTGGAGGAGTTCTGGCCGATGGGTGTAGCCTACCGAAGATTCCGGGGGAGACTCCGGAGCGAGGCGCACATCACGTCGCCGAATATAATACGTGATAAATCTTAGTTATAATTATAATATGTATGTTAGTCTGTAAGGTATTTATAATATGGGCCTATGCCGCCCGAAATAAAGATTATTATTATTATTATTATTAATATAGAACAGCATGATATTTAACGAATGATCAACTTTAACATTGCTTGGTGAAACACGCCCTTAGTGACAATTTCACCTACACATGTTAAAGTTAATCCTTCATTAAATATCAAATGTATTATCCCTCTCGTATTTCCTGTTAATGAATGAGAAGCCATGATATTTTAACAATCGGGACTTAGAATTGTCCAAGATGACGACCACCGGTACGAGAACTAACACGGCGAGAAAAAACTTAAAAGCGACTTGTGTTGAGTTTTCAAACACGATAACAATAAATCCAACTTACCTACTTAGCGTAAACTACATATTTTAGTAGATGGTACGTAGTAATACTTGGCGCTTAATTTTTTCGAACGTTTAACACTAATGTCAAGAAATGTTAATGTTTTAAAAACCTTCATTATTATACCACGTATTATTTGTAATACGTGGTATAATAATGAAGGTTTTTAAAACATTCAAAATTTTGAGAACGGTCAGACCGCTTACCATTCAATTTCCTGGACTGCAAGTGATAAAGTTCTCGGGCCAGCTTAGCTTAGTTGTTTTGACACAGGAGGATTAAGTCGCGGCACAAGTATGACCGGAGTAATAAAATGTGTGAAGTTGTGTACAGTGTGTACGAGTCCTTAATCTCTCGCATATTTGCCCGACCCTCACAGGCCACGCAGCTCGGTGCACCACGTTTCGACCTTACCACCTGGCAATAAAGTTCAAAAGTGTCTGTCGGTTTGCGGACGTAAGCCGCGAGAGATATTTCGACAGGCCGAGTAAATAGAACTCGGAGAGAACCTTTGTCTACGATGAATCGGCGACCAAAATTAAGCACTTGTAGCTATATTCACTGCGATGAAGCTTATATTATTTTGTCTAAGTCGGTAATATTAGTAACAGCGATATTACGTAGACTGGCTCTCATACAACAATTTTTTTGGTAGATTTGAATCGGATTCAAATTTACGGAACCCACGTTGCGCTAATCACACTCGCACTTCAAAAATCAAATCAAAATCAAAAATTTATTTATTTTCTCTCAATCACAATCTTAGGTAAATAAATTAAATACAGTTTTCTGTGATGTGCGACAACATGTGATGAGAGACTGGTGTCTGTGCTAGGATGTACCTGTGTTACAGATCACCAGGCTCTCGTCCTCCCGGACTCAAAAATTTTAATCTAAAGTAAGAAAAGAAAAACAAAACAAATCATAGCAGATGACATAGAGAGAGAATCTAAATTTAAATTAGGTACATAGATTTTAGTTTGAGTTATTAATTCTAACATGAATGTTTTTGAGCGTATGTGTATGTGTGTGTGTGTGCATGAACGACCCTAGCCCTTGACAATCCCATCTCCTCAAACAATCCACAGTTCCTTAAAAAGTAGGTTATTATATTAGTTATTTTTTGTAATCCTTCTTTACACACTAAAAAAGTTACAGCCAAGTACACAATAGGATCTAAAATTGTATTCAATTATTATGTTATAATGTAGATTTAAGCCACGTATATGAATCCCAAATGATTGATAGCATCTGCGAGTATAGTAGATTATGGCAGTCATACCATTCTAATTTCTACCTCAACTGGTACATTATGTGAACGCTATGACACATTATGTCAACGCTCGCGCTAACTTCGTAGCCAACGATCTGAGGCCAACTTCACTCTTATGTCATTCACACAACTTCTTTCAACATATTTCACGGCAGGCGAAACTTTCACTAAGAAATTTTAAAGTTAATCTTTCGTTAAATATCATGTTGATTCTCTTGTAATACCTATCAATGAATGAGAAGGCATGATATATAATAAACTAGAGTCGAAAAGCAGCCTACAAATCCATTGTTTCAATCGCCCATGCCAGCTTCCTCCATCGTAAAACAAATTTTGATACGCGATATCGGCATACACTATACATATAACCGATTAGGCCTCGAGCATATTAGGCCTACAGCTTACATTAACTTATTCGTTAAAATTCAAAATATAAACTTACCAAGATTTTTTCGGAAAGTCAACAAAAAAGGCTACCAGTGCAGCGGTTATTAAGCATTTTTTTGACATATCACTTTCATCGATTTATGTCTTCAATTGTAATATATATTATTGTATCAATACAGATCCGAAACCGAGTACAAGAGTTATCGGGATTCGAGCCCGTGACTTCCGCGGCGCTCACTGAGCCACAGGAGCGTCCACAGCATCTGTAAATTGAGTGGCAACCGCCAAGAAGTTTGCCTCATGAAATATAAACAACCAAACAATTACATCCAACTCCCGGAGGTCGCGGGGGTCGGCGGCGGGCGGGAGGGGGAGAGGTAACGAGCGTCATTATTAATTTACTGTGTGTATGATCGGACAAGTTTGTATGAGGGTATTATTGTTGTGGAAGCAGGACTTTGATGGTAATTGGACCGGTTGATCTGTAGGGGCGCACACCACGGGCCGCAGGTCTATTGAGATCAATCCTAAACCGCTTTCTTTAAAATAAATAAACATTTATTCCACGAAACGCACATTACACTACACAATGAAAAGTTAATGCAATGTGCAGGCTTGGGGAGACTAATTAAAAGATGTGTTGATCCGACTGTCATTTAATAACTAACTTATATTACTTAGCATTCACACAATATAATATTATAGGGAGGTGATGCACACACTACATTAAACATAAAAATTAAAAGAAAATAAAATAAAGAACATGCCAGATATAATTAAACAACAACGGACAGACAAAAAAAACTAAATATAAGAAAAAAACGGAAGACAAATAAATATTGAGAATTCGAGGTCCGCATATGGTTTGGCAAGTGAAAAGCATAAGCGGTCGAAAAGGTATCCACTCACGTTGATGACTGTGGATGATACGTCCCTTTAAACTCCCAAGAGTACGGCTTTGGGTAAATGAGTGACCATCACAACGGAATAATCGCACATAACTATGCTTTTTGCATAAGATAGGTATACCTAGTGACATACGAATGTGGGTCGAATTTAGCGTAAACTCAATTGTGAAAACTGTCGATTTCCGTTACTCGAGTTTTTAAAAAAGTCACTATAATCGAAATCGGATTTATCGCATATAACTATGCTTTTTGCATAAGATATACATAAGTATACAAAGCGTAAGCTAGTCCAGATTCGATCGAACAAACTGTACTGCTTAATATGTAACAGAAAAATATATACAACTGTTGGAATGGACCCTATCCATCTGCAAAATGTCTACACTCATCCCCAAAACATCCGTATATTACGCAAAGCGAATAAGGGTCACAACAAATGATCTTCTAGCAATAGCCAATAACATGATTACGCATTCTGTATTTCATATATTGTACGATATTACGTGAACATACATAATTATTGTTATGTTATGTATATTGTACTCGAACACTGAGACATTCTGTACAATATTTTGGTTCCCATTGAGTCTTGGCCGAGTCGCAAATAATATTTGCACAGACGCGGCGGTCGGTGTCTGTAGTCGGTAGTCGGCGGACAAAAGCCGGGATGGCGGAATTCTGGGCGCGCATTGTTGGAAAACTTATACAAATGGAAGAAAATGTTCAAATTAGGAATATTTTACTTAGTATTCACTCTTCTACGGCCAATGTGCTATTTAGGCAACAAGCTTTACCTTTTTACTTACGAAATAAATTGTTATCATAGTATCTAATTAAAAATGATTATGAATATAGTATGAATATTTGGACAGCAAGAATATGTATGGTATGGATATTTTCTCCTTTCCGCTAAATATTCCATAGCATAGACAAACCTTAATATTTCCAGCCTAAGGCCGTGTTTCACCAAGGAATGTTAAAGTTAATGCCATGTTAAATGTCATGTTATCCCTCTCGTATTTCCCGTCAATAAATGAGATGGCATGGTATTTTAACATGGCGTTAACTTTAACATTGCTTGGTGAAACACGGCCTAAGGCTGCGTTTCCACTGACGCGGAGCGGGGCGGAGAGGAGCTTAGCGGTGCCCAAATTTACCAAACACTATGCTCGTGCTGTTTCCGTCGTGGAAACGGAGCGGAGATTTCAAGCATAGTGATTGGTCAATTCGGGCACCGCAAGCTCCTCTCCGCCCCACTCCGCGTCAGTGGAAACGCAGCCTAAGTCATCGATATAAAACTCATAAAAGTCACCTAATATTTGATTTTCATCGCGGCAATATCTCTATCGTGGTAATATCTCTATTGCGGTAATATCTCTATCGCGGTAATATCTCTACCGCGACAAATCCCGCGTTATCGCCGATGATCGCCGTAAGTATCGCGCGGGGGCGGCCGGGCTCCTGAATACATATTTAATGCCCGCCATCAATGCCGACCTGCTACGTGTGAAACACGTACTCCAGTGATAGCGTAGCTTTAGATAGCTTTGAATTATCACATATTATGTACCAGGTTTCACTAATATATCTTAACTAAAAGTTAATGTACATGGACAACGATCGTCTCTTAGTTTTAGGTAAAAGAGCACAAACAATATACATAAAGAAACAGAAGGTAATTTTTAATACACCTCAGTAATCTCTAGCTCGGAGGCCTTTGCATCGTATGTCATTCGCATTGAACACGTAAGATTTTGATGAAAATCGATCAATAGATTATTTTTCAGCCTCTGTTAGTATGATAATATATGATCTGGAATCTGGACGGCCAGGGAAAATATAACTTTTGACAACTATCATGTTTGAATTTTAGTTCTGTTGTATTAGCAATATCTTGGAATAAGTAAATCTTTATCTTTAGAATTCCATTTTCAGTATTTTGAAATTACTCCGCCCCCTTACTCTCGAAATAATTCTAATCGATTGGAATTTGACAGACAGAATCTTGAACACGACATTAGCGCCAAATTAATTTAAAATTCAGTGTCGATTTCAAGGAACTAAGTGAAATTAAATTTTAAAAAACCGTTAGAAATTGAAACAGTTAAAGAAAATTGACAGCAAAAAAAAAAAAAAAAAAATCTAAGGGGGCATCATAATTACTATCGGTCCAGCTTTAGATTGCTTTAGCTCACAATATATTTCCTCTCAATGTGGACCGCGGGTCTTAACACTAAACCCAGGAAGCGTTTTACGTGGAAATATATTTTTTACTTCTTCATTTCTCGCGCTCGGCGCTCGGGTGAATACGGTTTGGACATGTTCCTGCCTGTTCCTCTACCGCGGTGGTCCCTCATTTGGAACTATTCAGGACAGAAACGGAACAGATTACACGGGAATATTATGTCCGGGAGGTGCAACTGTAATTATTTGGAACATCCATTAAATGAAGTTTCAGCTTTTGTTCGACGAACATTATCATCGGCTTAGTGGACTTTTGTCTTCAATAAAAGGAAAAGATTTCAGGATTAAAAGTATTGGTGGGGATTTTTATCTTTACAAATGACACCGGGATGTTTTACAGTAAATATTAATACTGATTTTATTTTATTAATACTGATATTACTAACTAATACTAACCTTTTAAATCTTCCCTGGACTTACACTTAAAAGGTTAGTATGCTCAACGAAGACTATTTCAAGACTAAACAGCCGAATCGGTTCAGCCGTCGTCGAGTTTTAGCGAAACTAACGAACAGCGATTCATTTGTATATATAAGAGAATGAAGACTAGCTGACCCATGCCCACTACGTTGAGCATAGAAACCGTTTAAACCTTCCCTGACTTCCACGAACATTTCAAGAACAGAAATAGCCGAATCGGTTCAGCCGTTCTCGAGTTTTTGCAAGACTAACGAACAATTATTTTTATATATTAAATATTATGTATATATTTTTTTGTTCTGTTTCTTGTTTCTTTTGTTCTGTTGTCTGATTCAATAAATAATATAATAGGTACAATACTAAATAATATTATAATACTCGTGAAAATTGTAATAGGAATACTTTTTGTTACAGTTTGTTTGTTAAATCGATCGTAAAAACAGGCAATTTATAGCCACTGAAATTTGTAACACGATTTTGGTTTGCTGACGAAGGCATTACTGTGTGGTTAGAAAAGTTGTTGAAAATGAAAAATCTTTTATTTCCAAATAGGTTAGAAACTGTCACTTTTAGAATTGTCCTACATGATGACCTACCACCGGTTCGGAGACTAACCCGGCGAGAAGAACCGGCGTAAGAAACTCGCGCGGGGGATTTGGGTTCATATTTCTAATGTATTCTATCGTCGCCTTGCAAGCCTTCTATTCGTTTAGTTGATCCCTAATGGTATTTTATTTTTGACCTTCAATTAATATTATTATAAATTCATCGTTTTGATATCATAAACTAATTTTATAGTTTGGATCGATCACGTTACGTCGAATATAGTACGTTAACCAGTCAAATTGATATTGGTTTGACGTTTATGAAAATATAATTTTACTGATTAGGTACATAACTATTAGGTATTATTCAATACTGTAATGTAACTTTATTATTGTCAGATTTAATCAGAAGAATCGGCCTACTGTTACTATTCAAGAATTAAAATTGTGCACAGTTTGTTTATTATCTGCCGAAAAATTATAAAGCGGATCATACTTCTTACAATTTAAGTTATTGATTTTTGGTGTTTACGAACTATCGAAGTGAAACCGTTATGTTACAATCTGTCGGGCGATAAATTATCAACTGTCCGAAGGTTGTCCCTGATTGGTCGGTCTAACAGCAAACGCATTAACGAACAAATATAGCATCGTGGGAATATGCCGTACAACCAATCAGCACGTGAGGTGCATTCGATGTCAGTTCACAATTTGACGGTCTCACTTCGATACAATTTAACGAAAAATTATGTGTTACATTGTAAGTAGCATGTTCCGGTTTACAATTTCTCGATAAATATCGCTAGGTAAATTATTAAACTAACGGTGCTTACAAATATAATATGTCTAGTATACACCTCGCTTCTCACACTCCACATATCACATAACCGGGTAGCAACGTCGTTAACTGCGCGTGTTTCAGTTAATTATTTTCATCGTAATAGAATCAGCGGAGTGCCGTCGCGATCCTGCTCAATTATTTATACATGTCGCCATTACATATTCTCTCGCGAGCGCGCCAATTTGACGACACCCCCGCTCCTCCCGCACCCTCGCACACCCCCCGCGGATATTCAATCACACACCCCATACTGTTGTGAATATTTTAACATGTTTATATCGAGATAAAAGGGAATGCTTTCTTGAGACGTGCCCTTAAGGATTTTTCATTAATTCGTAAATCATCTTGTGCAGATGTGCATTCATAAGTAATGAAATTATATAAACCGGACAAGAGCGATTCGTATTCGAAGAGTTTCGTACAGCGCGGAAGATGAAAACGGAAAAAAAAGTTTCGGGTATTTTAGCGTTATTACGTGGCCAATTACCTAAGACTTGTGACTGTAAAATAGAGTTCCTATAAAGGGTGATTCATGGTTCTCATATTATCAAGCCGAATACAGTGTTGTATATCGCCACCCTCAACATATTGAGTATAATATTGTATAGAATAATATACTTCATGGCTAATGTATAGTTAGTCGTCGCGAGCATTATAATCGCTTACGTGTATCTTATGTGTCTTACCTGAGCTGGAATAAACGGTCTTATTATTTGTGAGAGTCTGTAAAGTGAAGTGTGGGCGAAAGAGAAGGTCGCATAGATCATTTTTTGTTTTGGCACCTCATATAAATTACTTAACCTAACGCGACAAATCACGATTAAAGATCTCCATAAAAGTCACAAAACAGATGAGTTTCAATCCTGGTCAGGTCTTACGTCAACGACCAGTGCGTTCGTATGTATAGACTAGGAGCCTGAGAGCCCCAGCATAGTAAGATGCACTCCTTGTGGTCATTTTAGACCTTTTAATTTTTGTTGAGTTACATTAAATAATTTATATGAGGCGCCAAAAAAAAATACTTTACGCGTCATTCTCTTCACACTATACTCGGCTATATATGCACCATGAATCACGCTGTAAATATTTCTAAAATAACGAGTATTGATATGAGTAAAATGTCGGTCATTATAAACACGCAATATATACGCGTTACGTTTGCAACGAGTCATCACTAGTAAGCCATTTTGACATGATGACTCACCGCAAACACAAATAGACTATTATAGTCATTAGTAGTAAATAACTGCGATGTTTTTACCTGCGAGTGATTATCACAAATATCACTTATCACAGGGAGAGTGAGAGATCAGTCCTGCCCCGTCACTAATCACTCTCGTTACCAATGAACTTGTGTTTGTACATGAGTGGAATTGTTTTTATAACATCAAAACAATACCCTGATGCCATCGATATTATCACTTACGGAGTTCGAAAAGAAAAAAGGATTTGACATTAGGTTAAATCACAAGCGAATTTGTAGCGATTCACGAATGCTCAAAAATACATAGGCGTTGTTTACCAAACAGTTTCCCAAACACACAAAAATTATACCTAATAATTTTCAAAAGGTACATAAAATAGTATAATATTATAAAAAAATTATATGTGCGAATAGTCACTAATAAACATATTTCCTTATAATTTATATAATTCCTAAATAGTACAGTCAAGGAAATAACTGATCCTATTAAGTTATAAATGTATACTCGTCCTATAAATTTCGTCTCAGTTAAGTATCGTGATCAATTTATATATTATATTATTCTTTGACCTTTGATATTTAAAAGCTAAACATATTTAATATCTTTTAAATATACTAACGCCTCCGTGGTCTAGTGGTTCAGCTTCACTCTTGACCGGAGGTCATGGGTTCGATACCCGTGTTGGAAAAACAAAAAATGTTCTTTCCAAGTTTGGTTAGGACAATGCAGGCTGATCACCTGATTGTTTCACAAGAAATCCATGGGTCGGATGGGCATGTAAAAAGTAGGTCCTGCGCCTGATCTCCCGCCAGTCGTGTCGGTTATCCGTCCCACTGGGCTACAAATGCGAAGGAAGAGAGAGTGCCTATGTGTATTGTACACACACTTGGGCACTATAAAATAACTCCTGCGTAGCTGTGCTGGTTTCAAGACACCGGCAACCGTAAATTCGGTGTCGGAGGCATTATTATTATTATATTTGGAATTGCAACAGTGCAATCTTATCGTATAGGACACAGGTCCTATACGATAAGATGGATATAACATTACCAATGGATGATGAAAGAAAGGAATGAGTAACACTTTAGTCTGAGACATGCTAATTGTCGCTCCGCCGCGCGCCGAGAGCCGAGAGCGGCCGGGACTTGCGAGTGGCGAGTGTTGGGACTGAGCGGCGGAAATGGCGCTGATGGATCCACCGCACAATACACAGACACAAGAAATATTTAAACTGTTTCAATCCTATTCAATATTTCTGTAAATAAAATAGCATAGTGCGTGTATCTTCTAAACAATCGATCGATGTATCTTCTAAAAAGTCGATAAACCGTTCATATATTTTTTACATAACATACCACATGTTTAAAAAATATGTTGTAATTTTTTTATGGCGATCTGTATTTAAATGCTGTGTACGCCTGTAATTAACTATAAGTGCTTTTATGCATGTATTGCGTATGTTTATAGCGAAAAAATAAAAAAATATTATTACTATTATTATTATATATAATAAAATAATAGTAATAATATATCGCCGGCGACCAGCAGTCGGCCTGGGCGTCGCCACAACGCGGCGAGTCGCCGGGTCGCCTGGGAGACTGACGACCAAGTGCGAAAGTACCTATCTAAACTACAGTAAGTCACAGACTCAGTCGCCGGCGACTAGACGACAGTGCGTAATAGCACTAAGTTGTTGGTGTATCTATTGAATAAATAAAAAAATATATAAATATTATTTCTTGTGTGTGCGTTCTACTGTTGCGATCAGTGTGTTCTATTTTTCACCTACAAAAAGTCATTCACCGATTATTCCTCGGCACCCTCGACGAGATATAAAGTCGTAATTGTTGTCCGCTATCGGTAAATTGAGCGAGTGTTGTATATGTCGCAGTCATCTAATTAAATCAGCTATTTAATTGAGTGACTAGCGTTTTTATCGAATGACGACATTTAATTGAAAGACTAAAGGACAACTCGTCAAGCTGTTTATTGTAACGTCCAATGTCTTGACTGAAAATTGATTGAACGTCATTTAGTCATGTAGTCATTGACTGAACGTCATTTAGTCCGATTTTTTAACCAACTTCCAAAATAGGAGGAGCTTTCTCAATTCGATGAATAAGTAGGTTTTTTTATGTTTGTTAGCGATTTTTATAAATTTAGAATTTAGTATAAATCCCTCTTAATTGGGGGGTGGAGGGAGGGGGAGGAGGGGAGGGGGAGAACCCCCCCCCCTACCACTCCCACCTTTAGGAGACTACTAGTTTGGAAGATATTTATGGTTGAAGTTTTGAGGTTATGTCTGTGTTTCCGGGATATTTCCAGGAGTAAAACAGGGGAGAAAGGTGGAGACGGCGGTAAGGGGACAAAGGAAATCCCCCCTACCCGGGGAGGGTACTCAGCAACCACTAGTTAAGAAAATATTTACAGTTGTAGTTTAGAGGTTAGATAAAACAGACAAGTTCTACGTGGAGTTCAGCGATAGATTTGTTTTTGGGACAATGTCGGTCTGTCACGTCTCCGGCGCTGCGGGAAATGCAGCCCCTTCGCCCATGCGTAACGAATGACATCAACCAACACTCGCCTTAGGCAGCTCCGGCTTTCTGGTCGCCTTCGGCGACCAGCCTCCGCCGCCACGGCGAGTCCTGGTTTCTGCATTTCGTTACGGCGGGCGGGGGCTGCTCTCCCTCCGCGCCTACGCGCTTAAATATACACTCTAGGGGTTGACAGACAAGTACTACGTGGAGTCGGGGTTGATAGATTCGCTTTTGGGAAAATTCAGTCACCTGACTGATTTTATGTCCGCTCTCATATAAGGGCTATGTTACAATCCGCTAACTAATTGGACGTTGAGTGACGATTGTACAATCAATGTTCGGCCTAGTCTTTCAATTAAATGTCGTCATTCGATAAAAACGCTAGTCACTCAATGAAATAGCTGATTTAATTAGATGACTGCGACATATATATTGTGTGGAGCTAATTCTCGGAAACTTGATTACTTCGGCGGCAAACGTTGTTTGTTTTCAATATCCACAACATTTGCTGTTCACCATTTTTGGCTTTTCCCTTTATTCCGCGTATCCATCCATAAAATAATTCAAGGAACATGTTCCTTAAATTATTTTTTTATCACGATCCATGTTTTTTAGCGATGGCTTTATTCACACCAGAATACTTAATGCTTTCATGTTTATACTGTCTTTCGGGAATAGGTGGTTTTTCTACATCGTGTCACTTGAAGAAAATGTATGTTTGCCGAGATAGGTACATTTAGAAGGTGTTTGCTCTATAGCTGGTGCTTAGCTTATCAATCGCTACTTGAAAAAAAACCTTAGCGAGCTTTGAATTGATTTTGATTCCTTTGCGTAAGTCGAAAATTAGCAACAAGACGGCTGTGTCTTTTAATGTCATTGGATAAAAAGTCAGACTTTATTACAAATCCTTATGTAGACCTGAGTATGATATGATTGTCATCTTGACGCGTTCCCGAAAAACTGATAGACTGATAGACAGACAAAGTGACACTAGGAGGATTCCATTTTTTTCTCTTACGGTATGGCACCCGATAAACAAAGATATTGGCTTATAGCTTACATAAAAAAAACAGACGGTGTCATGGATACAAAATACTGTCGTCCGCATCAGCCCCGGGGGCGCTATTCCGACGGTGTTCCTATTATGTTGTCCGGCCGCGGGCGAGCCGCTCCGCCCCGCGCCACACAGACCGGGTGTTATAGGACAATAATATTGTATGCTAGATAATAATACAGTAGTTGACCATAGCACAGACAGTGGACTTTTAGGAGTTTACGTAGTTTAGTTTTCCACTCGTATTTCCACAATAGCATGGCCAACATTACTTATAAATAATAATAACATTTATTTATTTTCTCACCACAATATCATGACAGAAGTACAAGTATGACTTAGTCTAAAATACAATTTGGTGTTGGTGACTGGTGCCTAAGCTAGTCGTTGGCCTGTATTTCAGGTCACCAGGCCTCTACACCAGATATTCTATAATTAACAGTTTTAAAGATTTTACATTTGTTTAGTTTTTTATTTTAATACTATAATGTAGCTACTCGTTCCGTAGCGACCCGACAGGTGACCAATCATGTGCCACTTTTTAACCGACTTCCAAAATAAGTTCTCAATTCGGCTTGTTTTTTTTTATTTAACCCTGTAGTTTTTTTTTTGTAAACATATTTCACTAATTTCCAGAGGTGATACATATTTGTACGAACATTTTTTAAATGGATGGAACCTTCCTTATTTCAAGCCGAATTAAAAATAGCCGAATTGGTTCAGCCGTTCTCAAAATTTTGCGAGACTAACGAACAGCAATTCATTTTTATATATAAGAGAAGTTTTCACTATCTTTGTTGACACAAATAAACTTAAAGAGGTTTGAATTCACAATAAACTTTAAAAAATACTGAGAATTGGAACATCAGTCTCCGAAATCACAAGACGAAAGGACACTTGCATAAATAACGAAATGAATCTCGCTAACAGACGCTGGATGTACACTCGGGTAAGCCTTGAGCACCTTAATGCATGCAAGTTTCGACGGCCTCTGCAGACGTCTCAGTGTATTTCCAGGAGTGCCTCCTCCCCCCTCCCCCCTACTCTAGGGTTGACAGTCCAGTAATAGGCGTTTTCGCTGCGTGTCAAACAAAATAAGTCTGTCCTGTCACATTTGTCATTTTTAAATTTTTTTTATTTGTGTGTTGGCGTAAGAAACGCCGGTTCTTCTCAGCGGGTTAGGTTTGAAACCGGTGGTAGCCTGTTTTTCTTGTCGACTTTCTTATATCTTGTTAAGTTTCATTTGGAAATAAAAAGTTTATTTCGCGCGTCGCACCCGATGCGTCGGAGGCGACGAGGACGGAGGCGACGAGGACGGAGGCGCTTAGCGCACCTCAAGTTCAGAACCTCCTGCCGAAGGATCCAGAGGGCTAGAGCTCTCGAATGTCCGGGGAACTCTTGGCGAAGAAAGATGGCAGCATCGCCGTCATCTATAATAAGATGATGATGATGATGCAATACGCCAGCGGGGTTGTGGTAGTATAGCAGTTCCCATGGCCGCGCCAAAAAGCGTGAAGAAGGACATCGGGGGGGTTTAGTTGGTAAACTCAGTGCGAAGCACTGGGAAGTCCAGCATAACCTCGCGACCCTCCCGCGGGGTTGCGGGGTATGCGCAACGCATTTCCCCTCGAGAAAAAAAGAAGGTTTATTTCGCGCGTATTCTATTTTTAAATATACCACTAAATAGCTGCACTTTTCGTGTTTTGTCAGCCCTACCCCCGATCCCCACTGCAGTTCGACGTGACTCTATTTCGGACTTACGGAACGCGCGAGTTAACTTTCCGAATGCGACTGCGAATGGACAATTCTGATTTAAACTTGGCCTAACTTAACGAGGATGATAAATACGATTTAGACTACAATCGGATTCAACTTAATCTAATCGTAAACAAAGAAACAATTACCCAATATAGTGCTGCCAATTTAAATGCACTTTTGTACCGTGCAATAAAGATGTATAACGATACAGTTTTTAATATCTTTCTTTATGTTTATATTCAATTGCATCTCCGAGCTTTCTTTTGAAACTAAATTCAATGGATCGACATTGCAATTGCATTAGACAGTACTCCAATCTAACGACGCTAGCGCCAATAATGTTCAAAATTCAGTGTCGTTTTTATGGAGTTCCGTATAGTACCTAAAATCAAAGCACTGGGTTAATTTTGATTTCATTAAGTTATATAATATCGATCCATTGAAATTAGTTTCAAGAACGGAGAATACAGGCTGATTCCCGGTTCCGATAGAGGTTTATATAAGAGAAGGACGCGTAGAGCATTTTTTGTTTTGGCACCTCATAAAAATGTCTTACTACGATGCGATTAAATATCTCTATAAAAGTAACAAAAGTGTAAGCATAATAAGATTCACTCCATGTGGTCATTTTAGACCTTTGAAAATTAATTCTCATCGCTCTATATTCAGCTTGCTATATGACCCATGAATCAGCCTGTATATCTCCAGTAATATCGAGCCTCCATTAACGCGGGACTCGCAAATATTTCAATAACAATAATAAGAATTCCGCTGTCGCCGGCAGCCGGCCGGTACTGCAGGTATTCCAGATATATTGCGTTCATCGGCGTTCACTCCTTTTCATCATTTTTCTATCGTCGTGACATTACAAACAGACAAATATTTTAATGTCATCAAATACTTCTACTATCTACAGGCTATAATATTAATGAGTGATGTAGCGGTACTACTAGCGGCACAATCCTGCATCGCGCTATCGAAGTTTTCTAAGTCCGACGCTATATATAGGACATCTGAAAACTAGTACAGTGGGCTTCGGCCTGACCGAGCATACCATTTCGCTCGGTCGGAGTTCTCCCTTTGAGGCTTCCACTCGTACTCCCACAAGTGATGATACTTTAGGGAGTGTATGTGCCGCCTATGTAGAGTATACTGTGAAAGTACCAGCGCTGAAAGACTTACTTTTGAGTTTCATGTTTGTATGAGAAATGCGTCAACATTATAAATTTGCTAATACAAAAAAGTTCCTCTTTCAGCGCTTACTTTCACAGTATACTCTACATAGGGGGCACATACACACCATAAAGTATTATACCTCATTTCACACCTTGTATATTAACCGTCTCATTGGTCTACGAGAGTAATGGAATCCGTACTCATATGTATTGCGCACACAATGAAACTTGCCACAACTACCAAAATCGGCAATGTTAATACAAATATTTCACACGTTTCTGAACGATTTCATGTTTTTATTTTAGAATAAACTGTAAAGACTTCAACCGGAATCTCTGAAAATACACAGTTTGTTGCGAAGCGGACGATTAATTCAATTATCCCACTTTCGTTAAGCGTGTTACACATATTATACATATCTAATCAAAAGACTTCCGCGTCACGCTGACACAATTAGACACAGCGCGCTCATTAGACTTATCGGGCGCGTGTCACATGCTCCGGCCGGGAAGACGTGCCGATCCTGCTGATTAACAGGGAACTCCGGGAGGGGAATCCGCAGGGAGCAGAGGGGGGGGGACTGCTAAATAATTCCCTGTGTGGTATTAGGCCGCGGCTGTGTGTAATTACTGGAGAGCGGGCGAGTCCGGATTACACTAATGCTCGCGTCTCAACAGATTTTCTTACAGCCACTTGCGTAAACTCGATTAAATGTTACTTGTTAGGACCATTGTGCGGCTTTACATGGAAATTTTCTTGCGGTTAACTTGATAGTATATAATTGTCGGTATTACGATGTTTGGTTAAACTATGGGGTAGCCTGTAACGTTTAACCGGCATGTTCAATATATTAAAAAAATACTTTTATAGTTTTGTTTTACAATTAAACAGAAATTGGAACCGAAATATACTTGTACTAGCTGTGCCCGCGACTTCGTTCGCGTTGTTTTTGAGTGACTTAAACAGTTTATGCAGCGGACGCAACGAAAGTCCCCAAATGTGTATAATTTTCCCCGGTTTTGCAACATTTCTCACTTACACTTCGTTCCTATTGGTTGCGGCGTAATGTTATATAGCCTAAAGCCTATACAAATGGACTATCCAACAAAAAATATTTTTTTCAAATCGGACCAGTAGATCCTGATATTAGCGCGATTAAACAAACAAACAAACTCTTCCGCTTTATAATATTAGTTAGAGTTAGATTAGGAGGCCCGCTCTTCCTTAAATCTATCTTATCAATATAATAATAATTTAAGCATAAAGTGTTAGTACCTATGTGTATGTAATTATATCTGTGGCATGAATTAATATAGTAAGCAATGACATTAAGTAAATAAGTTAATCTTTACTTTCTTCAGCCAACGTAACACAGAACATTCGCAACAGGACGACGTCGCTTACAAATCTTAAAAATAAACGGAAATTTTTTCAAGCCCTGGCGAACTGACAAAAACCTCAGGAGCCCTCGAGTGTCAAACGTCACGAAACTGCGCATTTGGCGCGCGAGCAGGGCCCTCGTCACGGCGGCTCGGCGTGACGACAGGACGTGACGTGACGCGTCGACGGGACGTGGCGTGACGCGCGGGACAAACGAACTGTGTCGCTCCTGCCGGATTAGCCGCCCGGCTGACGTCTCAAGTCTCAACACGCAACAACATTGTTGACCTCGTTCTTTTATACAGAGAAAAAACAAGCGGCGGATACCGTTTAAGGCTGTTGCGATCCTCGCAATCTGCACGAGTGTTTTCTGTCTAAAGTCTAAACCATATACATGATATATTAATGAGTATATTAATGAGTGATGATACTTTCGTGTATGTATCCACTGAGAAAGTAACAGCGCTGAATCCGATTTTTTAAAATTATTATAATTAAGGGAAAATTGATGATGTTGGGGCATTTCTCATAGAAAATATAATACTATTAAGTTTGTCTTTGAGCGTTGACCGTACTTTCACAGTATACTTTACATAGGAGGCACATACAGACATATTTTTCTATGATTTACACTCTAATCATTAGAAGAACATGTACATATTGTCGAATCCAATTATTTAATAAAAAATTGCAATGATTTCAAAAATATAATATATTTGGTATATGTTATGCAAAAAAATATACTAAAATACCGTGATTCGCTACAATATGCACCTTGTGACATGTCAACTAAAAATGGTTACAGCGGCATTAGTCTATCTCTTTCCATCTTGCCTTAACATATATTTTTCTTATAGCTCGAACTCTTAGTTCGTCTATTAACATATTCTAAGAGCGTGTTTCACCAAGCAATGTTAAAGTTAATCCTTCGTTAAATATCATGTTGTTCCTCTCGTAATTCCGATCAATGAATGAGAACGCATGGTATTTTAACAAGGCGTTAACAATAACATGCGTTGGTGAAATCGAGACTTAGTCTATAGTCTAAGCTCTAAATTATAGTCCGACCCACTTTTCTTTTTATAACGCTTTTATTAGCTTGGGTTGTATCTATGTAACGGAATCTTTGAACTTCATTTTCACCAGTTTCCAGAAGTCTGATTAATTTGAAACTTTGCATACGTATCAAGGACCGATGACAATGAAAAAAAAAAGAAAAAAAAAAAAAAAAAAAGACCGGAACTTTAATTAACTAGACGTGTCGAAAAGTCCCGATTACTTCTGTATCACATACGATTACTGTATAGCTTCGGTTTTACAGTCGATAAGGAAGGAATTAATTATATTTAAAACATATCACGGTATTCGGATTGAAGAACTCGATTGTTCTAAGTTAACAGGAAAAACTCCATGCAACAGTGAAGCTTTGAATGAAATGATGAGATTGCGAAACGATTTGTGAGAAACTTCGATACCACATGTCAACAAATAACTAATTGATAAATCGAACTAAAAAATGAAAAATAAATAATAGTTTAAAAAAACTAAAAAACACGCTTTTATTGCTAAACGAACTAAAAAATTGAAAATAATTTTAATTTCGAAGAGTTTATATTACAGTAGTAGAAGATCGAACAATCAATTAGAATTTATCACCTCAAAATAAAATTATAATAAAGTTTAAGTTGTTAACAAAAGAATTAAATTCAGAGTAAAAAGCGTGGGGTGCATTTTACTACTTTTCATAACTGTCCTCTCATAGACTGTTGCCAAAAGAATGATTGTTACATTTACTTTATCAAGCACCCCACGCTTTTTACTCTGAATTTAATTCTTTTGTTAACAACTTAAACTTTATTATAATTTTATTTTGAGGTGATAAATTCTAATTGATTGTTCGATCTTCTACTACTGTAATATAAACTCTTCGAAATTAAAATTATTTTCAATTTTTTAGTTCGTTTAGCAATAAAAGCGTGTTTTTTAGTTTTTTTAAACTATTATTTATTAATACACCAGTTAAGTAGTCACCCTACAAGTTTCCGTTGCTGTCACCAGGGCGATATTAATATGGAAACTGCAATAAAATTTCCAACTTCAATACCGAAGCAGGTCAAACTAAACGCAGCGCCATTAAATATGTATAATCAATTTTCACAAATTATATAGCGAAGTTGTAAGAGGCTGGAGTTGCTGCGGCTGGCAGCGGCCACTCGCCACTCACGTCTAATTAATTACTACCAGTAGTTGCTGAAAGTTCTCTTGTTTCTGTTATAGAATTCACTTGATGCTGTTATAGTAATGAGTTAGTCACATATGTGTCTAATAGTAGGGGAGCCGAAGACGGGATTTTGTAGTAACTCAAGCGCGTCATATTAGAATAGTATATGTGTCTCACATGCCTCTTGGAATCGAGGCATGATTTTTTTCAATTTGATTGGTAGCGTAAAAAAAAGAAAAAAAAAATTCGAAGTGCCAGATTAAGGTTGGAGATGTTAAGTAGATGTCAAAGGACCTTCTTTCTCAGAAAACACTGACGATTTAAAAGTCAACTAATCTCAAAGGGACTTATGTAAAAGTTAAAAAATAAATCATTTTAAATAACTAAGTTTCTCAAATATTTTATTTTCGACTAAACGTAATAGGTACTTTTGTTAAAACATAAATAACATATATTATAAAACCATTTACTTATAGATTGTGTAGAATTTAATTCAGAAAAAATAAATTGTAACTTACCAAATAATTTAAAGCAATGTTTGAATGGGAAAGGTTGTACCTGTACTTTAAAATATTTAAAACTGATTAATATGTATAAATTTATTTGAGTAACAATTGTATTTAAGGTGGTCGTTAAATGACCTAGATGTTAATACGACCTTAAATAAATAAATATTTCTTATTAATTTTATTTTTTGTAAGTTGAAATAATATTGTTTCCGCTCATTCCACTACTAAAAATCATATGTTTTTTTTCCTCCTATCATATAAGCACCAAAACCTACTAGGTCTCCACAACGCTCGAGTTTAGAATTCTGGGCTCCCCTACTAAAACTGCATCTTTGAAGTCGTTCGAGATATTTCTCAGCGTATTTAGTAAGCTCCAGGATACAAGCTCACTAGGACTAGTGCGAGAATTATTGAAAAGTAGCACACTTGACACCATTTCAACTATCTCGCAAATTGGCGCAAAAATAAATAACGAAACACGAATATAATAAAAAGATTCTGGTAAATTAATTTAAAACAAAAGCGATTCGGCATTAATTTAACCCATTTTGAAGGCAAATAATATTGAAAATACATTTAAAACTCGATAAAACAGTAATGACTATAAAATGCAGTGTAAGACATCCATCAGGCGGGCGAAACGCAATTACGGGCTGACAGTGTCGCACAAAGATGGCTGACATTTCAGAGTTTAAATAATTTTAAAATATACGATCGGAGGTTTACATCATTATCGCGAAATATTCACGTCAAAATGTCGGCCGGTGACAAATTTCGTGCTCGTCTACGGTTGTTCGTTACGGTTTTGTTTTCATTACAATATACGATTAATGAAGACCTCCGTAGCGCAGTGGTTTACCGCGTTGGTGCTCGAGCGAGAGGTCGCGGGTCCGAATCCCGCCGAGGGAACAAAAAGTTTTTTAAATGTTCCTGGGTCATGGATGTGTATTAAATTTGTGTATAATATAACAAAAATCTTAAATATGTGTATAGTATATTATACTATATTATATAATATATATTATATATATTATCATTTCATTTTCATTTCCGTCATCAATATATATTATATATATTATCATTTCATTTTCATTTTCATTTCCGTTGTCTGGTACCTGTAACACAAGTTCTTCGGATACTTAGCACTTGGCCAGATTGACGTGGTGTGAAGCGTTAATTAAAAAATATATACAATTGATAATCAGAAAATCAATATTATAGACAACTGTAATAAAAAAATATATGCGTAGGTAAGAAGAATATTGATTTGACGTCATGGCTGGAGTATACTGTGTTTATTTAAAATAGTAATTAGTTTTATGATACCTGTAACATTCTGTAAAAATCTGAAAAATCATAGCGACAATTATTTAATTAATAAAATTCTGTCACTTTCATATGCCAAAACAAGAGATCGATTAACCCATGTAATCTATTTGAAAAATGAAAAATTAGTAAAAAATACTACGAATATATTACAATTACCAAAAAAAAGTAAATATAATTTTTTGACGGTCAAATTCGAGACGAAATATGACTTTTACAGCCTCACGAAGATGAGTCTTATGCAAAATTTGTTTGACGTAATAAAATGTTATCATCGAATCACACGTTTGTATAGGCTCCGCCATTTCTGTAGACGGGAAAGCACTTTGCAGGTGTCGACTGAATCAGTTATTGCATATCTCACAGGGGCGGCTTCACTTGGGCACATTTTCATCACTCTTTTGAGGCCCGTGCATTAAGCCGCCTTTGACATGCAAATGCCGTCCTACGTGACTCCGTCTGTTTGTCCTGCTGCGTCACACCTACGACATTAATTATTGCAAAGGATTCAAACTGACATTAATTAGGCATCCGTTTCGTAACGAGAGTGCAACCTCGTTTACAGACGAAAGTGTTTTAATTGCGCTCGCATGTGACGAATTGTTTATAAAATACCAGTACCTTCTTATATATAAAAATGAATTGCTGTTCGTTAGTCTCGCTAAAATCTGTGAACGGCTGAACCGATTCGGCGATTTTTGGTTTTGAAATATTCGTGGAAATCCAGGGAATGTTTAAACGGTTTGTATGCTCAACGAAGTGAACACGGGTCAGCTAGTAGCATATAAAATCGGCTCCGTGGAGCTGTGGTATAGAACTTGGCTGTCGACTCGGAGTTGCTGTGTTAGAACAATTTAAAATGTTGTTTTGAAGTAGAGTTAGAACAATTCAGGCTGATCTCCTGTTGCCGGCGTGCTCTCTCAATTTGATGGAAGTCCGGTCCCTATAGAGGTGAACCGGCCGGTCGGGGGGAAGTGGCCTGTGTTTAGACAGATCCGACCTGCGACAAAAAAAAAAGGTTGATCTCCTGACTGTCCATGAAGTTGATCTATGCGTCGGATGAGAATGTATATAGTTGGCCCTGCGCCTCGTCGTCGGTAATATTATATAGTCGGGTAAAATGTCCTGTACCTGTGTAGCGATCTGGTTTCAACGAAATAGGTGCGAGAGGCTACTACAATAGTTCTATTGAGGCTTTTAATAATGCCTCTTTAATCTCTATAAAAATAGAGATTAAAGAGGCATTACACCATACAAAAAGAGGTGAAAGACGTTAGAGTTGAATAGGCGCGCAAGAGGCCGCTGGGGCAATAAAATAAAAATAAAAGTCCATTAGTGTGACAAAACGGGAACATTTACTACACGCACAATGAGCTCGGGACATGATGGGCATTTCCCACTTCCCGTTCCCCGCTCCCACTCCCCGTTTCCCGCTTCTACTTCCCGCTCCCGCTTCCCTTTCCCAGTTCCCGCTGCCCGCTCGCTGTTCCCGGCGTAAATAACACCATCCTCGTTAGTCAAGTCGTTATAATGAATGATTGCGAAGAAACACTCCTCCGAGGTCACGGCGTAGTATTTAACATGAAATATTTGGGTTGTTAGACATAACCGGAGATTTTCGCCTCACAGGCCCATATTAATAAAGAAGTCCCAACCTCAATTGAGAACCTATTTGACAGATAAAACAACGTTTTGTTTCACTTTTAAAAATGGAGAACAGGCCTTAAAGTCTTAGCTCAGCCGTTTTGAGTAGCCGACGTGTAACGTGTAGTAAATTATGTACGTCCTATTAAAATGTTTCTCTTATAATATTTTAGTGAGATGTGCTTACTATGGTTATTACCCGTCCTAGGATCAGCAAATATTCTGTTATGTTTAGGATGTTCCGGTATGTGTACTAATATTATAAAGCTGAATAGTTTTTTGTCAAAAAAACAAATTCCAATTTGCAAAAGACTTTCAGAGAAGGATAGCCCATTTATTAAGTATGGCCGTTAGATAATATCGCTAAAACCTATAAGAGAACACCAGTCTAAATTATTTCAAAATCGAAAGTTGTATTGTACGTTTTATTTTTCTTCATCTTGGTAAAATACGCCAGTTCTTCTCGCTGGGCTAGTTTCCGAACCATATTTTGTAAAAATTATTCTGAATAATCATATTTGAGTTTGAGTATTATAGTTTGTATTTCACGCGGACAAATTCACGGGCACATCTTGTAATAAAGAATTTTCTTCGAAACAACTCAATCAAACAACTACTTACTTCGATACCCATTTGTCGATGTTCAAGTGAAGCTATAACGTCAGGTCTATTAGGTCCGTTCCGCGTCATTACCGTCGGCCGCGTCACGTCACGTCACGACCGCTGACCCGTGACGTCAGAATGACGGTTGATTGCCATTTTCAAATCACTGGGCTGTCGACAATATCGTTAATTTGATGTCGAACGTTCGAATGATTTTACGATTGGCTGAAGTACTATCGCCGAACTGAAATGTTCAGCTGTACGTAAATAGTACAATAGAATGTACATTTGTGATTACAACGAACAAAATTGATAAAAAGTAAAACCCGAGTGGACAAGCAGTGGGCGGAGTGATGATGATGAACTATAGCTACTAAAACACTGGTGATTATGTCGGCTCTTTCAAACAAAAAAGTAGATCAAAATTGGTTTTTGAGTTACATCGGCAAACAAAAAAACTATACCAAAATCGGTTTGGGTGATACAATGTCAAACAAAAAAACTATACGAAAATCGGTTTGGGAGTTACATCGGCAAACAAAAAAACTAGACCAAAATCGTTTTATCGGTTTGGGAGATACAATCGATACTACACAAACAGACAGTTAGACACTTTAAACATCCCTCTATTTTTGGGTTAAACAATTAATGTTAAACTGATTGAATATACTCTTGGTTCTTGATGGAAATGCATATTCACAATTAAATAATAAGACACAAATTTTTATTTATACTTTTCCACGTTGATGATGATTTAATCGAAACCGGTAGTGTTATTTTGTAAAAACTTATGAAAACGTACCTAATAAAAGTGGAAAAGTGTAAATATAAAAGGTGGGTCTTATTATTGTGAATGAATGTTAAGACCTTAGCAGTCTAGACCTATATTATTCCTACCCTAGAGAGAGAGACCTAGAGAGACCTATAATATTCTAGACCTTACCGTCTAGAATATTTTGTATACACTGCTAAACATAAATGTTTATCAACTGTAAAGAAAAATTGACTCGCTTTTGTGTTTCATACGCTTCCATTTTCTTGTTACTTGCTGTATCTTAAGTAACCCGGAGCCCGGACAGAGGCAATATCGGAAACAGTCGGATATCTTTGTTTGGGAATATCTCTGCTGAAATACAAATTTATTTCTGAACTTCTGTTAGCAGTCAGATCAATACATACCTCAGATAAAAGTTTTGGAAGACCAGGTAGAATGGAAGTTTTAATATGTCCGTCGAGGTTGTGTTTTGAATTTTGTTATACATGATGCAAAATCTGTTATACAACATTGAGCAAATTAATTTAATAATAACAATAATAGACGTTTATTCATAACACATTTAAAGTAAAAAAGAGGATAAACAAACGCATATTAAGCATAAAAATATTTAAACAGACAGGCATACAAAAAAAAAGAAATAAATAAAAAAAAGACAATACAGAAACACAATAAAGGTGATATAATTATTTTTTTCTTCTAATTTCGGATATTATTCACCTTAATCGACTAGCTTAAAACTACATACTCGGCTAGTTAATTATAAAATACTAGCTGACCCGTGTCTACTTCGTTGAGCATACAAACCTTTTAAACCTTCCCTGGACTTCCACGAATATTTGAAAACAAAAAATAGCCGAATCGGTTCAGCTTTTCTCGAGTTTTAGCGAGACTAACGAACAGAAAATTAATTTTTATATATAAGAAGACTAGCTGACCCGTGCCCACTTCGTTGAGCATACAAACCGCTTAAACTGGACTTCCCTGGACTTCCACGAGTACTTCTCGGTCAGTCAGGGAACTTACAACCAAATTTAAATACTCAAAAGGTAGCCCATACAAGTGGCGCTCCAGTCACATTTCTTTTACACCACGTCAACCTAGCTCCGTGAAAACATCCGAAGATCTAGTGTAAGGTAACGACGAATAAAGTTACCGACCGTTTTGAGAACCTCAAAAAAAATCCTCCTGTTTTTGGAAGTTGAAAGAAGAAGAAGAAGAAAAGTAATTATTTTTTTAAACTAATCTATGTTAATGGATTTATTAATATGAAATAAATAATTTGAATTTGAAAATATTATGTAATTTTTATAACAAAGCCCAAATCCATGCTATTATATCCTATGATAACAGAATAATCATTATTGTCACGCTCTAATATGATCCCTTCATTACGAGACCTCTATAATATGAGGTCTGTATCTCGCATTAACCTCCCACTAGTAACATCCTCCTTAATTAATTGCGGACAGTCGCTGACATCATAACAATACAAAATTAACCCCTTAACTTAAGGTACAGATTACATATAATATATTGATAAACAGTTTGGTATTAAAATCGATATAGTCAGGGTTCCTCCATACATTGTTTTCACTTAATAAATATCAAGCAAATTTTTCTTGAGTACCTTCATTTTGATGAGTCGTCCAATAACTCTCGATTGTGGTAGCTAACAGAGTTAGAACGATAAAAAAAATCTCAACTTTCGAGTGTAGGACCGGGATAACGTACCATGCAATTTGTAGGACAATTGCATAAATTGTAATAAAAACAAAATCAGCTGGTTACTAATAATTTAAGATTACGCGTTGCCAACTTGTATCGATAACGAGTATCGATACAAGTTGGCAACTCTTTGATCAAACCATAGATTTTGTAGGACAAATATTTTTTCGGATAATTTAGATTATTATCTTGAGATTTATCAAAAAAAAAATTTTTTTTGTCACAATCCACAAACTTTATTCTTGTTATCTCTGTTAGCTACCACAAACAAGAGTTCAGTCCATGAAATTATTGGGCGACTCATGAAAGTGAAGGTACTCACGAAAATTAGCTTGATACAGCTAATCAAGTGAAAACAATGTATGGGGGAACCCTGACTAATATACAAATTAAACATCAAACGTAACATACGAACATAAATATATGTATAGTACAGCGAGAACAGTAAATTAAATCAATATTAGATTCTTGTTTCGATTTGTTTAAGCTATTACTTTTGAAAGTAATAGAATAACATTTATGTATTTAAGTATAAAATTAGTCAAAGCTGATGATGTAATCTGAATCAAACAACATAATCGTAACTGCAACTGAGGAATGTCGGTATTGCGTCTTATAGCTTATGTACTGTACATAGATGATTGGCCACACGACATTAGCACGTATCACTCGGCAGTAAGGTGTATATTCGGGTGCCGGTGCTAGGGCTTAGGTCAGGTAAAGCGTTGCTTACATTACACATTACCGCTTGTGGGAATTCCGTAGAGCATTCACACTAGAGCAGACCTCATACAGCTAGACTTGGTTTCAGTTTAATGCATTATTTCAATGAAAATGAAAATGAAAATGAAAATTCTTTTATTTCCAAATAGGTTAGTTACTAACACTTTTAGAATTGTCCTACATGATGACCTACCACCGGTTCGGGGACTAACCCGGCGAGAAGAACCGGCGTAAGAAACTCGCTCGGGGCCACCTTTTAGCAAAAAGATGGGAAAATTGTTCTTTTTAAAAAAAAAAAAAATATATAACAATGTTATAACTTAAATAAATTACAATTTACAAATTTATATATACTATATAATATAGAAGTAGCCTCGAAAGTGGCCACCTTATTCCCAGGGTGTGCTATCATTAACAAAATCATTAATCTTATAATAAGCTTTAGCACACAAACGTTCTTTAACTACTTTTTTGAATTTATTGATGGAAAAATTTTGAACGTTTTCTGGGATCTTATTGTATAGGCGTATACATTGACCTTTAAAAGATTTGCTTACTTTGCTAAGCCTGATCATAGGTATATCTAACTTGTGTTTATTTCTTGTATTTCTACAGTGATTGTCGCTTTTCGTTTTAAAATTATTTAAGTTCTTTCTGACATACATTATATTGTCCAAAATGTATTGAGAGGCGACGGTCAATATTCCTATTTCCTTAAACTTTTCTCTCAGAGATTCAAAGGACGACATCTTGTAAATGGAACGTATAGCTCGCTTCTGCAGCACGAATATTGTATTGATGTCGGCTGCATTTCCCCATAAAAGGATGCCGTAAGACATTCGACTGTGAAAATAACTAAAATATACTAGTCGCGCCGTGTCTTCATCAGAAATTTCTCTAATTTTTCTGACTGCATATGCTGCAGAACTGAGCTTATCTGCTAGTTTGGCAATGTGTGGACCCCACTGTAATTTGCAATCTAATGTTATACCTAGAAACACAGTGGTGTCCACTAAGTTCATTTTCTCATCATTTAATAGTATATTGGTTTGTACTTGCCTGACATTGGGCAAGCTAAACTTCAAACATTTTGTTTTATTAGAATTTAAAAGTAAGTTATTAACATTAAACCAATGTACTATTTTTGAGAGAGCACTATTTACCTCGTCGTAATTTGATTGCTATCGCTTCACATTAAAAATTAGTGAAGTGTCATCGGCAAACAGTACTATCTCATGTTTTTCCTTAACTAAGTAAGGTAAGTCATTTATATAGATGAGAAAATCGCAATGAGTTAAGAGATAAGACCACATAATCTTCGACTGTATAACTACTGTTATAAAGTATTTGCATCGTGGCAGTGGCATAGATGTCATGGTCACCTGGAAGGCCAGCAGGCTTACTCCCGACCCAATCGAGAATTGTATCAGTTCCATCTCAACGGCTTTTAGTATCTTATTTGGTGGATTGCTTTGAAACTAACCAGGACAAATAAAATCGTTGCATCGTAACTTTTTGTACTCCCGACCATATCAATCGACTAGAATCAAAATAAATAAAATTCAATTTATTCGGGAGTATTCGGCACGATCGAATCTGAATCAAAATGGAATTAGTTTCGAAGGTAAGGACCCTGGTCTACGTAGCGCTACGTGGAGTGTCGTGTGCTACGCCGTTGTTGTCGGGTGCTACACCGTCGTTGTCGGGTGCTACACCGTTGTTGTCGGGTGCTACACCGTTGTTGTCGGGTGCTACACCGTTGTTGTCGGGTGCTACGCCGTTGTTGTCGGGTGCTACACCGTTGTTGTCGGGTGCTACGCCGTTGTTGTCGGGTGCTACGCCGGTGATGTTCAGTGCTACGTCGTTGTTGTCGGGTGCTACGCCGGTGATGTTCAGTGCTACGTAGAGTATTTGGATACTACGAGGTTGGTAGATTGGATTATTTCATGGGGGTTAGTGGCCTTTACTCGCTTCGCTTGGCAAGCGGGTTGACAAGCGCAGTTCAATATTTTAATATTTCATAGTTATTCGATTAATGTCCGCGGAAATGCTGCTGCACATTTTCGTATATATTTTCTGTCGCCCTTTACGACATCCACACGAAAGAATATGTGCTATTCTTTCTCCGGTACCGTGAGGTCATGGGTGTTGTAGGGTTGATTGTTTTTCGGTACCCGAATGATTAAATTATATTGCACTAGTTACATAACTTTTACTTTTACTTTTTAAATTCAAATATAATAAATCAAACAATGTTATAAATAATGAAATGAATCTATTTAACAGTGTATTTTAATGGAACTGGTAATCTTGACACGTAAGGTCCATAATCAGGCCATGAATCAGCTGACAGACAATACTGTGCTTTGAGTCGGCATCAGACATGCACGTTGACTTAACTTTTGAGTTCAACTAGAACTCGGAACCATCGTTTTTTTCACGATTACGAACCTTTTTTATAAGAATATATTTCTTCGCAGTAGACGAGAATTCGTAACTTTTGTAACAACCCAAGTGCACATATTCCTCTTTCTTGACTCCCTCAGTCCTCAAAGGACGGGATCAACCGTATTAACAATAATCTTACTTGATACACAATAATTACGCGATTAGCGAGCATTAATCTTGGGGGGTAAATGCATAGACTTTAGACAAGGAAGGTTTACAAAAAAGTAAAACAAATCTTGACATTAATACGGGTAAACTGTAAAGTCATGATCATTTGGCATGGGGCATGTAGGGCTTCTGGATAATGATCCATTTTGAAAAAAGAGATTTTTGTATTTTTTGATTAATTAACCTAACGAACTATCTAAACTCTACCGTATGAATATTTTTTACTTTACTAGTGCGGCTTCTGCCATTCACTTGACACTAACTGGATGGTGCAAACTGCAAAGGCTTAGCAATCGATAGTTGCCGAGAACAAAAGTCTGTTAGTATATCTATATATATAAAAGAAAGTCGTGTTTGTTACAACACTTATAACTCGAGAACGGCTGAACCAATTTTCATGGTTTTTGATTCGTTGGATTTGTCTCCTTCCCGAATAGCAGAATTCATATTAAAAATAGTGAAAACTTGATGTGTAATGAATAATTAATCATATAAATAAATGCTCATATTTTGTTCATCAAATGTCAAACATTTGTTGTCAAATGATGTAACAACTATGCGTTCAGAAATCTATTAATGTATGCGTATTGAAGTGTCACTTTGTAGCAACGTTTTTCTAAAATATGCTTATGACATTTTAAACGATATTTTCTTCTTTTTTTTTGTCATTGGCAACGATATCTAGGTACTGAAAACGAAAATGCAATTAAAAAAAATGTCTGTCTGTCACCGTGTCTCTTTGCACCGGCTAATCTCTGGAACGGCTGGACCGATTTTAACAAGACTTTCACTGGTAGATAGCTAAAGTTACAAGGATTAATTTAGGCTACTTTTCATCATCATCATCATCATCATCGTCATCTAACTAATGATCACCGAATCGGCTGGACCGACTGTGACGGGAGCATTCACCGTGCGTTAGCTTATGTTAGTAGGAGTAATCTATACATATCTATATGTTCCGGGTTCCCGCGTTGCGGGTTTGGCGTTCCGGGTTCCGCGTTCCGGGTTCCGCGTTCCGGGTTCCCGCGTTGCAGGTTCCGGGTTCCCGCGTTCCGGGTTCCGCGTTGCGGGTTCCGGGTTCCCGCGTTGCGGGTTCCGGGTTCCCGCGTTGCGGGTTCCGGGTTCCCGCGTTGCGGGTTCCGGGTTCCCGCGTTGCGGGTTCCGGGTTCCCGCGTTGCGGGTTCCGGGTTCCCGCGTTGCGGGTTCGGCGTTCCGGGTTCCGCGTTCCGGGTTCCGCGTTGCGGGTTTCGGGTTCCGAGTTGTTTTTTTTTTGTTGAATTTTATCATAAACTCTTTTTATGCTCAACGAAGTGGGCAAGGGTCAGCTAGTATTATATAAATTATATAAATATAATTATATAATTTCGTCTTGTATCTTACTATACAGTAGTTTTTAGTAAGTTATTTATTTTAATTTAATTAAAGTTCTTTTACATTAAGAATTACTTAAAATACGCGACCGGTTTCGACGTATTTTAAGTAATTATTAATGTAAAAGAACAAATAAAGTGGAAAAAAGTGCAAGTAGTTTGTGTTTTACTATATAACATGAATTTCCACCAAGAACTTTCACTCGTACATTCAATAAGATATATTTTTTTGTTTGATTTTTTGATGTTGTTTGTTGAATTTTTGATGAAATGACAACAAGGACTGAATCTATAGTAAGATTGGGGCTCGAAGTCTCCTCGTATATTGAAACTCATCTGTTTTGTGACTTTTATCTCTTGATCTTTAATCGCGATTTTTCGGGATAAAGTAAATGATTATGAGGTGCCAAGACACAAAATGCTCTACGCGTCATTCTTTTCAAATTATTTCGGCTCGACATATATACAGTGAATCTTCATGTATATTAATTTTATTTTGTTATTATTATTAGTTGTTATAGCGGCGACAGAAATACACACACTACACACAGACAGACAGACAGCGTAGTCCGTGTGTCCCATTTTTAGCCTTCGGGTACGCTGATAAAAATACCTAAGTCATCCGTTTGGAAGCTACGATGCCACAGACAGACACGTCAAACTACTCTGGTGGTATCGGTAAAAACCGGTGAAAAAACATGAAAAATGAACACTGGCAAGCAACACGACTATGAAATTTAAGGCCAATTTTTGAGAACACGCAGTTTCCAATGATCTCATAACGCACCGCGTATCTCCCTCAAGAGCGCGCCGCCGCCTGCCAAAACCAATAACATTAAACATGGTCCGCCCTGAACAAAAACAGTTGATGACCCCGGGCGTTCGGGGCGCTCTTGCGGGGTCTGATCGCACAACGCGATCGGGGCTGAATTAACGATCGCATTTAACGGTAATATGTAGTCGATGGCCTTCGTAGCGCAGTGGTTGAGCGCGTTGGTGCTCGAGCGAAAGGTCGCGGGTTCGAATCCCGCCGAGGGAACAAAAAGTTTTCAAAGTTCCTGGGTCATGGATGTGTATTAAATGTGTGTATAATATAATAAAAATCTTAAATATATGTATAGTATACAAGTATTAAATATATTTCCGTTGTCTGGCACCAGTAACACAAGTTCTTCGGATACTTAGCACGGAGTCAGATTGACGTGGTGTGAAGCGTCCATAGATATTATATTTATTATATTTATTATTATGATGGACTCTTGCAGAAAGAGAGTCAAAAGAGAGAGAGTTCTACATTTAAAAAAACATTGACTCGGCTTTTTTCCTAAAAATATAGAAAAACTCTTAAATCGGAAATCAAATTTAAGTAGTTTGACATCAGTTTCATACAATAATACTTACCGTATATAATTTTAGTTTGGGAATGGATTAGATTCTGATATAATATTATTAGAATATTATTAGACACCAACGTTTAGCCACTTTAGAACACGACCGTATAGTGAAACGATATATTTTAAAGGCGCTCAAGTAGCATGCTGCGCTTATCATTCCGCTAAGCAGCGACAGCTCGTGAACAAAAGGACACCTATTTATTTTGCGTTTTAATATTTCAAGTGATATAATATAAATCCCATATTTGGTTACGAACTTCCTCCTCGTATTTAGCGATGACAACTTGGCTCACGTCTGGGTGTGCGGTGTGGTGATAATCTATCGAAATAACTGTCCCGTAACCCGGACATCAGGCTCATTACTGCCCTCGGCTGGAGCCTCCATCGGTGGGTTGTGTGGGATTACTGCCCCTCACGCACTTAGTTTACATCTCAGCTTATTGACTTTTAATGGTTTTCTGCAAATAAACAGGCCTCTTCAGCAGATACGTAAAATAATAAATAAATATATGTATAGTTAATGGAGTCAGGCGCTACTTTTCAGAAATCCATAGCATAATATTTAAATAAATAAATAAACGTTTATTTGCAGCGATAACCACTAATTACATACTATTTAAAATTGTATGACCACAATAAAAAATAAAAATAAGATACTAAAACAACAATAAAGAAAATAATGCAATAGTAGTTAAGCGGCCGCAAATTGATACAAATCTACATATAAAAGTTATATCCTTTTCACATTTTTGCTTGCGAGTGAAGTTAATTTTTTTACCTTAGATTCCATTACATATTTAAATACAGGGCGACCTAATATAAGCGTGTTGATAATAGGGGGATTCACATAGACGTAGCACATATTATTATATATAGTTTATACAATTTTCGATAATCTGTTCACAAAATCCGACAGACGTTTCAAAGTATCTGCAGAAATTGTTCGAGCATAATAGCATCGAGAGCATAATGTGAATGTGTGCCGCGACCGCGCGCGGTCATGTTACACTTGTTAAGTCTAATGACGGCTCCACTTGTCGGTTGTTCCCAGTTCCGATGAACTGCAGTGCCGATTGAGTCGTATTGCCAATAAGTTGTAGTGCCGATTGAGTTATTTTGTTGATGAGTTGCAGTACTGATTGAGTCGTATTGCCTATGAGTTGTAACTTGTAGTGCAGATGAGTCGTAGTGTCGTTAATTTGTTCTGCAGATGTGTTGTGATGTCGATGAGTTGTATTACCGATTGAGTTGCAATGCCGATGGGATGTAGTGCCGATGTGTTGTATTACCGATTGAGTTGGGGTGCCGATGAGATGTAATGCCGATGAGTTGTATTACCGATTGAGTTGTTATACATTGGAATGTAAAAGTTAAAGTTTAAACACGTATTACTCGTTATTGCGTCTTAGCTTAGATATTATTCGCACAAACCATAGTCCGTAACTGTGTATAATTGCGTTGTGTATTTGCATTTAATACCTCGCGTAGTGGTTTTGACCATGAGTCTTGACTTCTGAGGTTTGATCCCATGAGAGATTTCAAGTTTGGCTACGACAATGCGAGCTGAACACCTGATCGTCTGAAAAGAAAGATGATACATGGGACGTACAGGCTGTAAAAAGTCGGTACCGATCTCCCACTGGACGAGAGACAGCGCTAATGTGTATTGCACAAACACTTGGGCACTATACAAATAACTCTAGCGATGCTCGCCTCTTTTAATAAAACTGGCCACCGTCACCGCAATCTATACTGATTTAGTCGAGCCATTATAATTTACAGTGTAATAAACGGGAGTGGGGAATGCCAAATAAAAAGCAATTTATTCACGCAGAAAACATCTTGCAAGACCATCAATTTCCATGATATATATCAGTTGAACTCTACAATAGCATCTAATGTTCGATAAATTACAATCAGTGTTCGACTGAGCGGCTCCGAGCGGGAGACCGCCCTGTCTGTCTGTACCCTGCACACTGTACAGTACGTCGGTAACAATATTTAAGGCCGGTTTCTGAAAGGTTATTCAAACCGTTGATTAAGTAACATGGAATACAAAGGCTAAATAAGTCGACCTTCGTGGCGCAGCGGTTGAGCGCGTCGGTGCTCGAACGAAAGGTCACGGGTTTAGTTTAAAAGTATTAAATATATTTCAGTTCTCTGGTACATGTAACACAAACTCTTCGGATACTTAGCACGGGCCCAAATTGACGCGGTGTGAAGCGTCGATAGATATTATTATTATTATTTCTATATTTATGGACTTCACAGCACGTCAATCTGGCCGCGTGCTAAGTATTCAAAGAACTTGTGTTACAGGTACCAGACAACGAAAATATATTCAATACTTTTATGCTATACACATACTTAAGATGTTTATTATATTGATACACAAATTTAATACATATCCATGACCCAGGAACATTGAAAACTTTTTGTTCCCTCGGCGGGATTCGAACCCGCTACGCGAAGTCGTCGTTTATATTTAATGGTTATTAGTACATATTGTAGTTAATTGTATAGACCTCCAATATATTACTCGTATATAGATGAGATTTAGTTTCGCTCATGTTACGATACTTCTTTGCTTTAATACGACTGTTCACAGTTCACACAAAACTAACAAGCCACGTGCACCAGAACTGTGTACCTAATTAAAAAAGTTTTCTTAACTTTTAAAGCCTCCACCTTTTAATTAACCGTAGCATTCCAACAGCTACCAATATGCCTAAAAACATTCAAATATTTCAAGCCTGGCAAATAAATTCTAAATGTTATTTGTATAAATCCGCGATTCCCGCGAATAAATATAGCTCACAGTTGCGGGACGTGCGGGGCGCGCGGGGTGCGCGGGGAGCGGTTATCAATTTAGCTTGAAATTGACCATGCAATATGGCGGATATAGCTCACCGCTCGTTAGATATATATTGCGTGGTCTAACGGACAATTATTATAAGCAATCAAATCTATTAATTCTATCACAGGTACTGAAATAGTTTTGGATGTAATCAATAAATACAAATAGTTCACTTTTCAACGAATACAACGGCCGTGTACACGGCTAATGAATGTTTAATTCCGTAATATAATTGGTGAAATATGTTCATAAAATAAAACCTACAGGGCTAAACTATGTAAAATTTTTAGGGGACTAATGGCAGATATTCTGCGTGGATTAAAAAAAGAATCACGCAAATCGTATCATTTACCTCAGTGTAATCGGTGTACATACATAAAAAAAAACTCCATCTTTTTTGGAAGTTGGTTAAAAATGGCACAGCTCACAAGACAAATTAATGTAATTTACATATTATCCAGGGTGTAAAACGACTAGTTATAATAACCTTGGGATATTATCATACTACCTTTTCTTAGTAGAGTAAATATATTTTTTTCACAAATTTCAATTTGTTATTGTTGCGGCTAAAAATAATAAATGATAAAAAGTTTTTTTTTCTAGTTTTTGACCAAAAAAAAAAGAGAAAAAATACATTTCCAGAATGAGAAAAGGTATAATCATATCCCAAAATTATTACAACATGTCTTTTTGACCGCTATCTCTGTATTACGACGGCATCGTTCGTAAATCAAACCTTTACAAAACGAAATTGGATGTGTACGCATTTGCAATAGTCCCATGGGTCACTGACGTCACGTCAGCCCGCTGTTTATTCAAATGCCCGGCCCGACGGCCTGACGCGTCACTCCAAAGGATTGCTCAGCACCCTATTACGTCTAGTGTCAGTCCTGTGCGGAGCTGCAAAATTATTTTTCAATTACCGCCTTTGAACGCTCGGCCCTGCTCCTATTGACTGTTCGAATTCTGTGTAGAACTTATGTGAGGTAATGACACAGTTTACTCGAGACGTGTCTACAGTAGGTCGGGTCTTAGGGTAAACTCACACCGGGACAAGGCGTTTTAATTGACGAAAACATATTACAAGTTTGACGTATATTTAAGTGTAACCTATCTAGGATTCGTGCAATGAATTGGACCACTATCTAAATAACTAACTATAAACCAATTTGAAAAATAAAAAAACCTTCGACTTTTCTAGCGGTGAGCGAATAGACGACGAATTATAGCTAAGAACGCTTTCGATCACGTCAGCTTTCAAACAAAAATATAGCCACAACCTGCCAGCAGATGAGTGAGTGAACGCATAGGCATGCGCTTGATGCACCTCCCTCCTTCCCACACTGCTTAAAATGCGTATCTTTTTGCGTAGCAAATACAAACCATTGTTATATTAGGAGGATGTTATTTTCAACTTAGAAAATACTTTTTCTAAAAATAAAGTAAATAAATACTGAACCCGCAGTGCTGCGTCTTGTATACGTGTGAACTGACCCATAGATATATTATTGAGTGACACTGTAAGTATATGTGAAGACATAGTTCGACACAGTTGTTACGTCTTTCTACCAAATATAACTATACAGGAAGATATAAGTCACGTACAAACGTAAGAGATGTAACATTATCTACACACTTCCACCCTTTCACCACAAATTATTCATTTGTTTATTGATATTTGATACTGGAAGTGCTATTTAAATTAAAATGAATTGAACTCTCGAATATTAGGGGAGTGTTTAATATCGTATGTCTCCGTTGCAATAAGCGCGATAGCTAATTAATACGCGTCGTTACCTCGACGTGACGTGACGCGTGACGCGTGTCATGACGTGTCGACGTGACGCAGCGAGCGTGAAATGACGCCAGTCCCGCGGGGTGACGTCACGGTGTGATCATGACGTAATGCTTGTTACTTCATAGGTCTGAGTATTCCCTGTGCAGTTGTAAAGTAAATACGGTTTTGCTAACGTGAAATAAATTTGGGCCAAAAATATAATACGAGTAATAAAAATGCCTCCCACACCGATTTTGGTGACGGTGGTTGGTTTCATTAAAGCCAGGCCAGCTACGCAGGAGTTATTTTTATAGTGCCCAAGTGTGTGCGCAATACACATAACCAGTCTCTCGTCGTTCACTCTCGTAGCCCAGTGGGACGGATAACCAATACGACGGGCGGGAGATCAGGCGCAGGACCGACTTTTTACATGGCCATTTGACGCATGGATTATCTTTTTTGTCAGACAATCAGGAGATCAGCCTGCATTGTCCTAAGCAAACTTGAAAACAACATTTTTTGTTGTTCCAACGTAGGAATCGCACCCACGACCTCCGGGTCGAGAGCGAACCTCAGGACCACTAGACCACGGAGGCGTTAAGTATAACTCACAAATAATAATAAAGAAAAATGTAGCGGATACTTAATTATTACGTCTGCATCTATATGTAATGGTGGATATGATAAATCGGAAAGATCTGAGGCCTTGCTCTCCAAACTGATTCGATTTTGATTCAGATTCGATCGTGCCGGGTACTCCCGAATGAATTGACTTTCATGTATTCTGATTCTCAGTCGATGATAATAAATGATTGGGAGTGCAAAAAGTTGCGATCTAACGATTTTCTTTATCCTGGTTAGTTTCAAAGTAATCCACAAAATAAAATACCAAAAGCCGTTAAGATCCAACTGATTAGATTCTAGATTGTGTCGTGAGTAAGCCTGCAGTTCGGTTTTATGATAGTATGCATCAGGCTCCAAAAGTGCGTCACGGATTTTTGTGAAATTTGGCACAAATATTGAATAGACCGCAAGGGAGGACATAGTCTACTGTGTATCGCGACAAAGTATACAACTTTTCTTTTGAACAAAGTCACGGGAAACATCTAGTTACAAAACTAAATCTCGCTTCAAGTCTTTACACTTCCCGCGACACAGGTCCCTGTACAATAGCGCTATTTTCTGGGGTATGATTACTTTGTAGAGCTGCAGCGGTGTTGCAATCTACAACCTATTTCGGTCCTGGCTCGGAGTAATCTAACTGTAGATATGTTTAGCTCTATGTACTAGGTACTACAATTTAAGATTTGCTGACGATATCATTCTGTTTGCCAAAACATCAAAAGAACTACAAACAATGATAAGCGAGTTAAACTATAACAGTAGAAAAGTAGGCTTACGAATGAATACTTCAAAAACAAAAGCAGCAACAAACAGTGAAAAAGACGACATACTTGTAGAAAATACACAAATTCAATATGTGAATAGCTATGTATACCTCGGAAAACAAATATCCTTCGAGAAGACACGCCACGAAGACGAACTAGAACGCCGTATTAATATGACTTGGAGAAAGTACTGGAGTTTTTAAAGAAATCTTAAAAGGCAAATTACCTTTAAAACTTAAAAAGAAAGTAATAGACTCCTGTTTATTGCCATGTCTGTTATACGGTGCACAAACTTGGCTGTTTCAAGAGAAAACTAACAGGAAAATTCGAACATGTCAACGTGCTATAGAGAGAAGCATACTAGGTATCAAACTTATCGACAAACAAAAGAGCGAAGATATTCGTAAAAAAACAAAAATAATAGATGCAGAACAACATGCACAGCAACTTAAATGGAGATGGGCGGGCCACGTTGCCCGTATGACAGACAAACGATGGACAAAAAGAGTTACCAAATGGAAAGGCCCAGCTGGGAAAAGAAGAAAAGGAAGACCCAAAGATAGATGGGTGGATGAAATAAAAAATACAGCGGGCGAAGAGTGGATCACAAGGGCAAGTGAACGCAAGGAATGGGAGAAGTTGGAGGAGGCCTTTATCCGAAAAGGAGCCATGCCACAAAAATAAAGTTAAGATATAATTTCTAAGTAATAAAAAAAAAAAAGTGTTTATATATTATGTATTATATTACAAAAACTACATTATTTTATAAATTATATATTATTAATTGTACGTTATAAAACAACAAAATATGTAAAACATGGAAATAAAGGGCTTTATTATTATTATTTATTATTATTACTAGGTACTACTACCTATGTGGTACAGAATTGTAACAAACACTTCACACAATTAGAAAATACTATTTATAAACAATACTTTAAAATAACAAGCTTTTTACACCCTAAACGGGTTGTTGCTAACCGTACATGGAAATAATCTTAGCACAGTATTTTCTATACAATATGTCGCCGTGTGTTATACGCGTGTGCAAATTGTAGAAAAATTTTCATGTAATAAAGTAGTTATCATTCAACATTCAACCGGGACAGATTTATTTATCATCCCCGATCGTATCGACTTATCAATTAGATATCATACATACCCCCTACAGTATATAGGTGCACACCCTGACTACTACATATTATTATATAAGACGAAAGTACTTCTTAAAACAAATAAAACGAGCCCCAACTCGATGGGTTTGTGCAGTTTTCTTGCAGAATTCCTATGACCACCTTTCAGCATCAAACCAGCAGGCTTACTCCCGACACAAACGAGACTCCAATCAGTTCGATCTCAATGGCTTTTGGTATATTATTTTGAAACTAACCAGGTAACCTAACCTTTTGTACTCCCGACCATATCGATCGACTGAGAATCAAAATAAACAAACGTCAATTTATTGGGAAGTACGCGGTATGATCGAATCTGATACAAAAACGAGTCAGTTTACAGAGTAAGACACCTGGGGGTGTCAACTCAATCGTACTTAGAGAAGTAGGTCAAATTTAACGCGTAAGATATACACACGCGGAGACCGGTGACAGTAAAAGGAGGTCCCCCTTTTACAAGCTTTTATTTACTGTCCCATATAATATGAAGTCCTGATAAAAATATTTTAAATCATTTGCGGAGCAAAAGTGCAACATCAAAGAGATATCGACCGAACAGTTCGAGTTTCAAAATACCGGCTTCTCCCATCGTCCACAATACACCCCGATATTATCGTAGGGGTGAAAGAGGGGTAAAGATGAGTTGAGGGGGGGGGGGGGTACCTTTGTAATTTTTCAATTGAATCGATGTGTCGTGTAGAGTTCGCACAAAGATGCCCCCGGCACTCGGCAGGTGGATCAGGCGCAATGTGAAAGATTGTTTGATGTTGTTTTGTTCTAGTGTCAGTTGTTTTAATGGTTGTTTTACTGAATATTACATTTAGAAAAGGCTGAAAAAAGAAAATAATTCAATTTTAAATCCAGAAGTGTATAGGTACTAAAATGGTCTAGGTAGTCGTATCCGCTAATATTTTATTGGCTGGCTAGGCGGCAGCTCACACCGACATACAAAAGAAAAATAGAACTTGAAAGAACATTTTCGTCTGCCGTTGAAATATTCGATGCCGATAGCAGGTGCGACCACGGCTCTACCTTGACCATGTTTGTACCTATGCGTTTCTGGATTTCAAATTGAATTATTTTCTTGTTTCAGCCTTTTTAGACTCCTTGTTCGCGAAGTCGGGTTACAGTTTTTTTATTTAATATTCCACACGACACCGTCAAGAAAACAAAAATTGGAGCATCACTGCACTAGGTATATAATACTACTTACCACTTTTGTATTACGTATACCTAATAAACTTTATAGTTATATAATAAATGATATACTTACCACTAGGTATATATTGCAATTACTACTTTTAAAGCAAATAAACAAACACTAATAATCTAACTAAAAAAACTGTTTTTTAAAATCTTGGATGAAAAAACATCGAGTGCCCCTCCCTACTTTATATTGAAGAAAAGCAATGTTTTTAAAACTCCTCCTCATTAAATAAAACAGTACCTGTCTTGATTTTAAATAACCTTTTACAAAGAGTTGAATGTCAAGGATTTCCTAAGTCAAGTCCGTGAATAAATAAACCCTCTGTAATCCTGCGAGGGTCGGAGAAGTTTGGCGCGGGAGGAGTGTTGCCAGCTTTAGGATTCCGTACATTATTCCTGTAAGACACTGTCCGTCCGTCTGTCACCACACACCGGGATACGAACCGTGACAATCAGATAGCTTCACAGTTGATGTTTTTCTGTTGCCGCTATAACAAATAGTAAAAAAACCGAATAAAATAAATAAATATAAAATAAACTATTGCTGTCCCGCAATTGCCCCATTAAACCGATAGAGAGGTGAACTGAAATTACTTATTAAAAGCACGGTTAATCGACGATTAGAAGACCCGTGTTTCCTCCTCCAAAACTGAAAATGTAACTAAAAAAGGCTTGAGCTATGCTCCTAAGTTTTGAGTTTATCGTAAAATGTACTCCAATCTGTTTCCTGGATGTTGAAAACTCCGTCGAAAATCGTCCTTATTACTTTTAATAATTATTTATTTATGAAAAAGGAATAAAATATACAGATGTGCTCATAGTATACAAAGATACTCAGGAAAAAATATTATTGTAGTGGCACTATCCAGGGGGAATCAGGGGCCGCGTAAACCTCTTTATGGAAAAACGTCTGTCGTTTTCCTCTTAAGGCTCCCAACAACAAACGTGATTTTTGTACGGAACCGTCGTACCAGTCTCGCACTTGGCCGGTTTTTTATGATAGCCATTTTAAGAGGTGGCAATTTCTGTGGACCGTTAATTATTGTTTTTGTTTCATTATTCTTTTTAATGATGCTCTTCACCCTCTGAAATTCGTTTGCTAATTATTACAAAACAACACGAGTGTTGTTTTCAAATTTTAGCTTTATATTTAAGCTTGTGCACAATCCACATAAAGATATACAAGCCTCCCTCTAGTATACCAATAAAAATGAAATATTTCTATTGGTAGTAACTAGAGGGAGGTCAAATGTCTGATGATGAGGACGATAGTCAGGCAGGGAAACTCCTTAAAGTTTATAGCTATCTCTTTATTTACTTTTTTGTGCACTTTGAATATTACAGTTCTTATCGTTAAAGTCAGTTTTACACTTTGGTTAGGGCGCCCAACCACGTCATACTTTTTGTAGCTGACCGAGAATTCATTTAAAAAAAAAACATTTTTGTCTCCATTTTATTTCTGGCCGACTTGTGACGTGTGCTTTGGACTATTGCAATCGGTACGTTCTATTATTCTCTTACAAAAAATCGGACGTGGGCACTCTTGAAATAATTATAAGTATTTTCCCATGCAGTAAAATATAACCAACTGACCCGTGCCGCCAATCGTTGAGCATATAAACAGTTTGTGATAAACCTTCCCGGGACTTCTACAAATATTTCCAGATCAAAATAGCCGAATCGGTTCAGCCGTTCTCGAGTTTTAGCGAGAATAACGAACAGCAATTCGTTTTCAGATATAAGAGAAGAAGAAGATAAGACCTTATGTTGTTGCCGCCCTTATCATAAACAACGCAATCGACATTTTTGGCGAAAATGAGTTAATAGTATATTCGGTATCAGCGCAACGAGCTCTATCAGGATCAATCATTTAATTTTTAATAGCTGTTATACTTTTCGTTATTTTATTAAATATGTGGATTCATTCCAAACTAATAATTAGTCATAGCCATCATAAAATTTTATAAATTAACTAAATATGTACATATAATATCGCATAAGCAAAGTTCACATTGCAAGGCACTAAACAAAAGAAAAATATTTGGAATATTCTTATTAGTTTCTCATGAAACAAACTATAGAAAAAACTTTGATCGCAATTCACTTGAAAGTAACCTCCAAGCAAGTGCGTTGTTTGTGATAAGAACAGCAGTATATTGTATTGCTACAATAGTTGTAGTATAAACAACACTTTTCGAGTGAACGCCGCGGTACTCGGCGCGGTGTAACAATTTGTCCGCGCCAGGCCCGGCTGCGAAAGTTTGGAGATTAATGACGTCACGGGAGTCTGGAGCGTCAATATCTGCCCGCTGTCTGTTCCGGCTGGCCGCCCACACCATCAACACGCCGCCACACGCCGCCACACCAGACACGGCATCACACGCCGCGTCGGGCGTATGCGATATTATTGCTACAAGTTTGTAGTTTTCCATTTTATGATTATTGTGACTACAGAGGGGGCTTAGCACGAACAATTGACGATTTGTATTTGTAAGCATTAATTTAGGAATACCTCATTCGTAATGCCGACAAACAATATCACGTCTTGTGTAGCGTGAGGTTTCCGAATTACTATATAATAACTAATTCCTGTTACACGTTGTATATGATTTACATGGTAAAGTTTGGCGCCCGTAATAATATACTTGATGCCTCTGTGGTCTAGAGGTTTAGAACCTAGCTCTCGACTCGGAGGTCGTGAGTTCGTTTCCCTCTTTGGAACAACTAAAAATGTTGTTTTCAATTTTCAAGTTTGGTTAGAACAAGAAACATGATCCATGCGTCGGAGCCTTTTTGTTGACTTTCCGAAAATACCTTGTTCAATTTCATTTGGAAATAAAATATTTTGATTTTGGATGGTCATGTAAAAAGTCGGTCCTGCGCCTGATCTCCCGCCAGTCGTGTCGGCTATCCGTCCTACTGGGGTTAACGAGAGTGAAGGATGAGAGTGTGCTTCTGTGTAATGTGCACACACTTGGGCATTATAAAATAACTTTAAGTTTTTTTTTATTAACATACTTTAAGACCTCAGTGAACCTACCTAGTGATACAAAAACATCAACAATCATACAAATCTTATTCGACCAAGTTTCGAATACATTGTTGTCAATTGGTTGTGCTAAGCCTCCTGATATAGGACGGTGAAGCTTTTACTGTGAACCCGATATGAGGATATTGTTGCTTAGTTTTATAGTTTCATAAAGTTCTTGTGATTGTGGCTTTCAGTTAAATAGTCTATAGCGTACTACTTCTCGTGTCTTTTTACAAACACTATGTAGCAACTGGCAACTAAATACCTTTGTGTGTTTACGCGATAGATAATAAAGGCTTTATAGTAAGCGACAATCAACTTGTAATTTTGTAAGCGACAATCAACTACTTAAAATCCATAAAAATAAGAAAACTGTTGGCTGATGCATATTTTAACTCAGCTAATAATATATTATCTTAGTTCTAGTTACTAACTAATTATATTTATAAATCATGAATGGATCGGATCACTCTGCCTAGTGTAGGAGCTGTAGGTGATTTTAGTGGGTAAACAATATACATAATTATGTTTTTCAGTGGTTTACTTGTAAGTTAAATTGCTATTGCTTACTACTTACTAAGCTGTAAGTTTTCCGAATAAAATAAAATAAAAATAAAAATAGTTTATAATATTATATTAGATTACGAATGTATTGACTAATTAGAGCAAAGACCAAAATTAATCAATTATTTCGGCAAAATAAATTATTGATTTATTCATCAATTATTGAAGTTATGAGTCATTACATAACTTATTTTTTGCAATTTGCAAAACTTATAAAGTCGCAGGTGAAGTTGTGATGTTGTCTTACGTAAATCTTTTTCGCAGATGAATTCTTACGTCACAATGATAAAAATATTTTTAAGATTTACATAATTAAAAATATATATATTTACAATTTTAAGATGTAACCCGCGAATTGTGCGGTGGTGGGATGATAATAACTCATTATAGCTAAGAACCCTTAAAATAACTAGAAATAACTCCGTTTGCAAGCCACCGACATACATACACAGACGTTAGACACGGACACGTCAAACTTATAACGCGCTTTTTTTCGTCGGAGGTTAAAAAAGGTTTTAGTCTTTTTTTTATGTAGACGTAGGTAGTCTAATATTTAAACATAAAAAAGTTAGGCAACATTTTGCGAGTGCCAGTGCGTCAGAAATGTATCGATGGCTGTACTGGTGTTATTAATTCATAACCTATCGCTTTACACAGCCGCCGCCCGCCCTCCGGCCGCCCTACAGCCGCCCGCCCAAGCCAAACAGATATTTTGTTATTTTTCCATCACGGCCTCGTACCGGGCTCGCTACCAGGCTCGCAGCGCACAGAGAAAACGGAATTATACGCGCTCATACCTCGCGAGAGGCATTATTAAAAAAAAAAAACACCTTACATTGCAATATGGTCCTTGTGTCACTATTTTAAGGTGGAAATTAAAATAACACCGTTCTACTGTATTGAGATTTGAAAATTGTTTGCAATAAAAATTTAATTTTATCCCAATAATATTTAAGTCGAAAATGTGGCGGCGGCATATGGGGCGGATTTAGTTAACGTAATTTATGGAAATGAAGGTCATATCTCTATGGCAATAGGGGCGGTATTAGTCTGCGGCGATTTGCAAAACGCTATATGAAATAGATGTGTGAGCTCGTGTGGCAGGATCTGACCGAATTTAATAACTTCAAAGAGAAATATAATTTGCCTGCCGGTTTGAAAACTTCGTTTGATATTCTTTATTGTGGTGGCCGTGATTGTTAACCGATAGTGGGTTGTGGGCTAAATATTGTGTACTCAACCCCCGAGTTTACCCGGGGGGTGCTTGAGACAGAACTTCCAACCTCCGGGTGTCGAAAATTGCGTGATTTCCAGTTTCCAGAGGTGACAACCTCAGGAGATCAAACGCAGGATCGACTTTTTACATGCCCATTCGACGCATGGGTCATCTTTCTTGTCAGACAATCAGGTGATCAGCCAGCATTGTCGTTACTCCTAGCCAAAATGAAAATAGCACTTTTTGTTTTTCCTACGCGGGAATCGAACCCACGACCGGGTCGAGAGCGAAGCTCGGAACCACTAGACCACGGAGGCATTTATCAATGCAATACTTACTAAACCTCGTATCGCAGCAATTATTTTACGGCAAAAACACTCGTGTTTCGAGTGTCAGAAAAGTGAAATTCCTATCAATTCATTGCTGAGATTACGTTTCTTTTCATGTTTGTTAAAACTTCTAAACCTGTAGCACGTGGAGTTCAGACGTTGTTTAAGTTGCCCCCGCCGAGCTCCCGCGGCGCGGCGCGGCGCTAACTGCTCGGCCTTTGATTGCGGGCGGCGCCGCGCGGCGGCCAACACTCACTTGTGATAGCAATTAAGGAGGGCCATCGACGTACGACAGCTAGATATAGCTGTGGAATATAAAACATTAGTAAGTAACCACCGAATGGTCAAGCTGCGAGTGAACGAACTTATGAATCACGTTTTTCGTTACTTCGAACGCGCAAAATGAAACACGCCGCACATTTATTGCGGTAAATAGTAGCTTAAGTGTTAATACTTCTCCTTTTTTTTCTTTTGATTAATTTCGTTGTGGGTCCCAAGTCAGATTTAGCTTGTTCCTCAGGTACCCCTGGGATCATATCAAAGGGTTTGTCGTGGTTGGCTACCGCTGTCGATCCTGGCTTACAGGAGTTGTAGTGGTGGGAATGTGAGGTGGGTCAATGCCCGTTTAAAAAAGTTGTGATAATATCAATATTATATTTTAACATACTCCATGTTTGAAACAAATAAGTAGATTGGCACTTTAATCGAAAAAATCTATCTCACATATTAAATCAGATTGTTTAGTGCGATTGTCAAGTCGTTTAAGCGTTTGTGTGTCTAGTACACGCCATCGTGCATCGTCTCAAGTAGACGGGGGCCTGTCGTGCTGTCGTGAGCCATCAGAGCTAACGAGCGAAGTTCGGCCCGCTTCGCGACTCGACGACACGTGGGGACTGCTACACGAATATCGACATGGAGGCACAAGGCAAGGTCATCAGCATTTTAGCTATGATTTACTACCCCTCCTGCGTGGTCTAGTGGTTCAGAGCTTTGCTCTCGACCCGGTCGTGGGTTCGATTCCCGCATTGGAACAACAAAAATGTTTCAAGTTTGGTTAGGACAATGCAGGCTGATCACCCGATTGTCTGACAAGAAAGATGATCCTGCCAAGGTAGAGCCGTGGTCGTACCCGCTAAACAAATCTATAATATTCGTCTGCTGTTGAAATATTATACAATCCATTGGGATTATATAGCGGGTACGACCACGGCTCTACCTCGACCATATCTGTACCTATGCATATCTGGATTTTAAATTGAATTATTTTCTTGTTTCAGCCTTTTTAGAGCCCTTTTTTGCGAAGTCGGGTTATAGTTTTTTCCTTTTACAATGCCCCCGGGAAAGATGGTTGATGAAGTGAAGTGAGGTGTCAGAAAATAGTTTAGAAGTCGTTAAAGAAGTCTTGTTCTAGAACACTTAGATTTCGGAATAGAATGGCCAATGTGTGGAGTGTCAAACGATTTGTGTAAATTACAAAAAAAACAGTCAAGTTAGAAATTAGATTTTTTGATGATTAAAATTAATTTGTAAAAGCCTACAGTGCGTTTTTTCTTTTATTCTTCACACCTATTGATTTGGAGCGGAATCTAATCTTACCCTTTTCTTGTCTTCTCGCCACCCTTAGAAAGAGTGCACTTAGTGCACTTACTAGCGGGCACTCTGACTACCTCCGTAGCGCAGTGGTATGGCTCGTTGGTGTTCGAGCGAGAGGTCGCCGGTTCGAATCCCGCCGAGGGAACAAAAAGTTTTCAATGTTCCTGGATCATGGATGTGTATTAAATTTGTGTATAATATAATAAAAATCTTAAATATGTGTATAGTATGAAAGTAATATATGTATACATTTCCGTTGTCTGATACCTGTAACACAAGTTCTTCGGATACTTAGCATGGGGCCAGATTGGCGTCTATAGATATTATTATTATTACTCTGTCAAAAGTTTCGACCTGATTTAGTCTAACAGACAGATAGAGTGTCAATGTGATTTTAACCAGTAACCGAGAAATAATTTAAAATTATAATTCAGAATGAAATCCAAATATTAAATTCAGAAAATCAAATCCAGTTTATGCCTCTGTACCTATCACCAATTGACACACGTATTTTTAATTACAACATGGCTGTATGTGTGCTATCAGCTGTGTGTGTGTGTGTGCTGTGTGTATAAAACCCCGTATCCCGCATATTAATTAATACCACGAACACGGGAGGGGCGGGTCCGGCGCTGCATCTAAATCTAGCTGCACGTGGCTATAGTGCAGTGTGTTGTCGTTATACATACGTGTTGATAATTCGAGTATGTAACGTCACCACGCAATCAATAATAAACATTTTTTTTAAATAACCCCAGAATTTTAAAGCAGTGAGTGGTCTGATGGTGATAAATAAATAAATAACAAAAAAACATTATTTGCAAAAACACACGTAACATTACACTACACATTATACGAAGATTTAACAAACAAATACAAAAACACAATAACTTAACATGAACTTAACACGTCCGAGTTTGTAATTAATTTTCAAAGTTGACCTTCAAAAAAACAACTTTATGTTTTAATTTTGAATAAAAACTTTTTTATTTATTTATTTATGTGGGGTAGTAATGCCTAACCGTCAAAAAGAAGACCACTCAGGCACAACACTACAGCGTAAACCACAGTACCTGGTGATGAGTTACAGCTATGAACACTTGCGATCTCATCAGCTTTTACCGAAAAAAACTCAATCGAAATCGTTTCACTCTTTTGGAAGCTTGGATGCCAACGACACGCACACATAGACAGACACTTCAAAACGTCAAACTTATAAATCAGTTTCTTGTTTTAACCTCCACTTAAAAATATTTGTACAAAACATTTTTCGAGTGTTTTATGACTGTTTTTATCGTTTCGTAAAGAAAGAGTTATTTACATTAACAGTGAAAAAACTAGCGGTCTGGTACAGTCTTGTACAAAGCGATAAGCATTTCAAATGTAAAACGAGTTTTCATTAAAGTATTTTTATATCGCTGTACTTTCAATGAGCTGTCATCAAAGACGTTTACAAAAAACCATTTCTTCAGTTTGGAATTCCAATTCGGTGCAATATCAGTAATTTGCTGGGAAATTTCTAATTTAAAATGGCGGCGAACAAGATGGCCGCTGCAACTGTTTCATTACGCGCGGCCGATCAATTTGCTCGTTGATGAAAATTATTGCTCATTTCCCGCCAATCGCCATGCTTATTTTGATGTTGTTATTGCAGTCTTGAAATCTCAGTGCAATAGATCTAAAGGCGGACTGATGATCTGTTATCTGTATGTTGCCACTAAATGAAATAATATGATGTGTAATACGTCGATTTGAGATTTGACCAAATTAATGTTTTATTATTTTTTAAGCGCAGTATTATACAGGCTATAATATAAATGAGTGATAATACTTTAGGGATTATATGGGTCCCATATAATATAGAGTTTACTGTGAGTGTACTTTTTTTAAAGTATTGTATAGGCAAATTTATGATGTTGGGGCATATCTCGGAGAAATATGAAAATCAAAAGTAAGTCTTTCAGCGCTGGTACTTTCACAGTATACTCTACATAGGCACATACACACCCTAAAATATTATTATTTATTTTACACCTTGTCTATGTGACATTTAAATTGAACGCAGGCTTCAGTTGCCCATCAGTTAACTAGACTACTAGTTCTCCGTCAGAAGAAAGTCCGATTCTGTGTAATAGGTAGAAATTTGAATAGTTATTGGACATAAGGTTTCTATAGATTTAAATGTCATTGAATTGAAACCGAGTATCTTCATATAGAACCCATATCCCAGTACCCAATCCTTTATGAAACGTTCCATAACTTACAGTTCAAGTCGACTACCGTTCGGCTAGTCCCGCTGGAGCCGATTCAATGGCGAACAGATAGCAATAAATAATACAGGTGTAAGTGAAACCGAGAATGCATCGGAGACGGCTTAAGGCCCCTTCACACTAGCGCCGAGAAACCCCGAGAAGATTCGGTCTTCTTGGATAAAAGTGGTTCTTTTTTTAAACGGGCCCACCTGAGGCCACCTCACATTATCACCACTGAAACTCCTGTGAGCCAGGATCGACAGCGGTAACCGACCACGACAAACCCCTTGATATGATCTCAGGGGTGCCCAAGGGACAAGCTAAATCTGTCTTGGGACCCACAACGAAATTAATCAGAAGAAAGAAAAAGGAGGAGTAGGAAGTATTCCAGTTTCCCTCCCTAAGCAAAGTGGGAGACAGTACAAAATAATGACTCAAAATACCAAAAAAAAAAATAAGGGAAAGCACCATGGGAATATATATTATTATGTCATTGTACCTAATCTATTTATGAGTTTATGTAATTTTTGGATATTTATTGTGATGTTGATGAATGTTTCCAATAATAATTATGGCAGAAACGCTTGAAAGCACGGAAATTCCTAGCGCTGTCCACGAGGTCACCGTAATATGCGACTCCAAATTTACAAATTAGGCTATTAAGCATTGTAGTTCTTTCATCTCGCCAGAGATCACACTCCCATAGAATGTGATGCGCCGTTTGTTCGAAAATGAAAAGTAGAAAAGAGGTTCACGTAATTCACCATCATTACCGATATGACGTCCACTTCTCCACATGAGCCGCCCCCAAATGCTGCTGCCCATTTCCAGACATTCCCCTTTCGCCTTTTACGACACACTTTTTTTAATGGGGACATGCTTTTTTGAATAGCTCCCCTCACCGATTTCGGTGTCGGTAGCCGATTTCATTCAAACCAGGCCAGCTACGCAGCAGTTATTTTATAGTGCCCAAGTATGTGCGCAATACACAGAAGCTCTCTCTCTCTCTCTTCCTTTAACTCTCTTAACCCAGTGGGACGGTAAACCGACACGACTGGCGAGAGAACAGGCGCAGGACCGACTTTTTACATGCCCATCCGACGCATGGATCATCTTTCTTGTCAGACAAGCAGGTGATCAGCCTACATTGTCCTAACCAAACTTGAAAACAACATTTTTGTTGTTCCAACGCGGGAATCGGACTCACGACCTCCAGGTCGAGAGCGAAGCTCTGAACCTCTAGACCACGAAGCGACATGCCATTCTTTCTATGACACATAACATCACATTACTTGTGAAATTAGTATAGACTTGTTGTCTCGCATGCGAATGAGTCAGCATATATTTAAATAATTTTATGTTATTCATTAATTTATTGATCATTGTTTTACTATATGACATCCGAGAAGTTTAATGTATGGAGTCTGAGGGACTCCAGGTAGTTCGTGGCCAAAACACGGGGTTGTTGCTAAGGGTTAAAAGGGCCTTTGGAGTCGGAACGGTGTCCAAATAGTGATTAGGGCAGACAAGTAGGCGACCTAACTGGCTTAGTGGTTTAAACCGGAGGTCGGTCGTTCGAATCTCGCAAAAAATAGTTTTTAGTGTACATGTAATATGTATAATGTATGTTTATTACATACGTTTTTAACATAATATTAAAATACTTCTCGTTGTTTGGTTTGTCTGTATCGAACACTAGATCAACGAAGCGTGAAGCGTCCATGGTTACATAATGGAAATTCAGTTTTCTGGACTCACCGAGAACTCCCGAGGAACACAGTGGGCTTAGAACGAACAATTGACAACAACATAATCTCGATCATATTAATCATTGAACTGGACTTAGATCTCAGACCCGCCGAACAACACAATGTATTGTTTATTTGTAAAGGGGTGTTGTGTATAATAGATTGACGACCTCTGTAGCTCAGTAGTTGAGATTTCTCAAGCTGGAGGTCGCGGGTTCGAATCTCGAAGGAGCAAAAAGTGTCCTGTGTTCCTGGGTCATGTGTGTGTATTAAATTTGTGTATAATGTAATAAAAATCTTAAATATGTGTATGGTATAAAATAAATAAAGGTGTAAAATAAATGAGTGATAATACTTGAGGGTGTGTATGTGCATCCTATGTAGAGTATACTGTGAAAGTACCATCGTCGAAATACTTACTTTTGACTTTCATGTTTGTGTGAGAAATGCCCCAACATCATAAATTTTCCGATACAATAATTAAAAAAAAGTACCTCTTCCACCGCCGGTACCAATACACACCCTAAAGTATTATCACTCATTAATATTATAGTCTTTATATTATATTGTAACACAAGAATTGTACTTCGGATGCTTATCATGGGGCCAGATTGACGTGGTATGAAGCGTCCATAGATATTATTATAAACGTATGCCCCCTAGTGTGTGCCGTCGGCAAGGTCTAGTGGGTTCCGTCACGATTTTCATACAATTCTCATTCGATAACGTTCTTGTCAATTGTTCATACGCTCATTGTCTATCGATGGGAGACGATATCATACAGGCTTACGGATATCGTAAACTAAAGACGTCCTCTGGTCTCTTGGTTGTTCCTGGACTGTCCCCCGGCTGGTCCCCCGGGATGGGTGGACTGTTGACCTCCGTCACCGATTGCTCTTTAATATTTATACGCTTTGTAAGATGTTCCCTGTATTTATAGACGCTTTCGAATTCTGTTTCATCTAAGATACTTCCCGATACAATGTAACCGGTGCTCGTTAGAACCGGTGCTCGTCTACACTAATATTATAAAGAGGAAAGATTTGTATTTTTGTATGTAATGACTTAACTCAAAAAGTACTGGACCTATTTTAATAATTCTTTTTTATTAGAAAGCTACATTATCACTGAGTTACATAGGCTATATAAAAATCAATTTCTGTTCGTTAGTCTCGCTAAAACTCGAGATTAGCTGAACTGATTCGGCTATTTTTGGTCTTGAAATATTCGTGGGAGTCACGGGAAGGTTTACACGGTTTCCATGCTCAACGAAGTGGGCACGGGTCAGCTAGTATATGATAAAGTCACATCGCGATCAATATTTCATTATTTTGTTAGAACTATATCTTTACTTCTTTTCTTTTTAACCGACTTCCAAAAAAGGAGAAGTTGTTTTTTATGTATGAACACCGATTACTCTGAGATTTACTATCCGATTTGCGTAACTCTTTACTATCCGATTTGCGTAACTCTTAAATGTGTATGTGTCTGTCTGTGGCATTGTAGCTCCCAAATGGATGATTCGATTTTAATGCGGTTTTTTTTTCGTTCGAAAGGTATATCAGTCGAAAGTGTTCTTAGCTATGTTTGGTGAAAATCGGTTAAGGTCTTCAATGGTCATCAGGTGTGATGGGAATGTTACACGGTAAGTCGGGAGCTTTTTTAAATTTTTTATTTAGTTTTTTTAATGGATATTTTTCACCAATTTTCAGAGGTGCTATTTATTAACATTTTTTACATGATGTTGTTTCAGTACAGTTGTTGAAGTTAGTTTTTTAAACGTAGTTTTTTTTATATTAATAAAAAAGTCAGTCAATCTGTTACGTAATTTTATGTTTTCAGTCTTAACCAAGAAACAGTTTGATGGAAGGTTTTTCTCTGTAACGCATACATATGTTTATATACTGTAGTATTTGTCTAACTGGTTGTCTCATTATCGTGGGCAATATGCTATAACTATTAACTATATACCTTGTTGGGGGTTGCCCCCCTCTCGGGCAGTAAAATAAAAAATAAAATAAAAAACGTTTTATTTCCAAATGAAACTTAACAAGCTATTTTCGGAAAGTCAACAAAAAAAAATAAGCTACCACCGGTTCAACCCTAACCCGCCGAGAAGAACCTGTCATAGTATGGACGTGCTAACAGACAGACGTAGTCGGATATAGAGAATAATAGCTCCCCTCACCGATTCCGGTGAGGGGAGCTATTATTCGGTATATATCGGTATATATCGGTATCGGTCTATCGGTAGCCGATTTCATTGAAACCAGGCCAGCTACGCAGGAGTTATTTTATAGTGCCCAAGAGTGTGCGCAACACACAGATGCACTCTCTCTTCCTTTTACTGTCATAATCCAGTGGGACGGTAAACCGACACGACTGGAGAGAGAACAGGCGCAGGACCGACTTTTTACATGCCCTTCAGACGCATGGATCATCTTTCTTGTCAGACAATCTGGTGATCAGCCTGCATTGTCCTAACCAAAGCTGAAAACAACATTTTTTGTTGTTCCAACGCGGGAATCGAACCCACGACCTCCGGGTCGAGAGCGAAGCTCTGAACCACTAGACCACGGAAGCATCATAGAGAGTGATGTTGCTGTCGATAGACGGAGCCAGCCCTTTTATATAATTTAGTGCACACTACACATTACACCTTAATTAATTTCATTACTATAACCGTACAAATGACTTGAACTTTCTGAAGCCTGCGTTTTGTACGGGGGTAATTCTGGGTAAAGCTTTGTATTCATAACTCCCCCCTACCTCACCCCCCCTCCCCACCGCGACCCCTCCATTAGCAAATTAATTGATTGCACTCGGATAAGATTCGGATTGAGTTCGACAAACGTCTTCAAAGACGCTGAACTAATTTTATTGATGCGTGAATAATTATTATAATGGGTTAAATTATTATTTACAGTAATGTCGCACGGACGCCATTTTATTAACGTTTACATCAAATCTCAGGTTGTTTAGATTATTTATCTATACATATTATATTATTATATAATATTATTATCAAGCGGAAGAGTTTGTTTGTTTCTTTGTTTAAACGCGCTAATCTCAGGAACTACAGGTCCGATTTGAAAAATTATTTTTTTGTTAGAAAGTCTATTTACAGAGGAAGGCTTTAGGCTATATAACATTACGCTGCGACTAATAGGAGCGAAGCGTCAGTGAGCAATGTTGCAAAAACGGGGAAAATTAATTTTGGGGACTTTCATTGCGTGCGCTGCACTTAAGCTTTTGGGGGACTTAAGCCATTTAGCTTAAGTCCCCCAAAAACCATGCGAACGAAGTCGCGGGAACAGCTAGTTTAATTATAAATTGTTTTCTTGTATAATATTATTATAAACTATTATAACTTATTTTAATATTATTTTATTATTATAATCGCGAACATTCGTGATGAACCTTTCCCGTGGGTGTCGTAAAGGCGGCAGAGGGAATATACCACAGAAGAGACAAAAGAACAATATACATCCGGAAATAGGCAGCAGCGTTTCCACGTACATTATTTTTATCTGAAAACTTCGTTCACCAACTCACCTGCCGTACTTGGCCAGTAAAGGCAACTAATGACATGTTTTGGGGAGGCGTATTGTCATATCTGAAATGAAGACGATGATCTTTACCTAAAGATAGAAAGCAAATAATATTATATGAGTACGAACTACGAAAAATTATTCTCGTGAGGTGAAGAATTAGAGTCCGCGCCGTAGACTCTACACTTGAGGTGCCCGCAATGGTAAAACGACGAAAGTTAAATTTTGCTCGAAAATTATATTTTATATAGTTTTACGACTTAAAAATTTAAACTGTTTTAAAGAACCTCCCATGTCTCTGCGGGTAGTTTTAGTCGCCTATATGAAGGCAAACACTACTAAACCTAAGAATAACCGTGTAACCAATCGAATGTAAGGCCGTATTATATATTTTACTCGATAAAATCTAAATTATTTTTTGTTTGATGTCGGTTTAGTTTAGTGGGGCTAAGATATAAAGGCGATGAATATATTATCTCCTGAATTTGATAACAATAGCTTAATAGTTTATACCCAAAAAACAAAAATTAAATTACTTGTTAATACGTCGTTACTTGCTACCGCACAGTATTCAAAATGACCGTCGTTTATACTGCACTGCCTTGCACAGACCAATTCCATATTGTTACATGTATATGGGGTCTTACTCCCCAAACTGATTTGATTTTGGTCCAGTTTCGATCGTGCCACGTACACCCGAATAAATTGACGTTTCATTATTTTGATTTTCAGTCGATTGATACGGACGGGAGTACAAAAATGTTACTATCTAAACGTGGTTAGTTTTAAAATAATCCACCAAATAAAACAACAAAATGCCGTTGAGATCGAACTAATTCTATTTTCAATGTCTGTAAATTCAGAAGATATTAGTGAAATAAGAAGACAATATAATATATAAACCTTAAACTTCTTTCATGAACAATTTGGATTTTAGCGCTTATACCCTACCACCTTTCAACCGTTGCGTCGACTTGAACTTTTAATAACGTCTCAGTTCCGTTTCGTTAAGAAAAAAAAAGTTTTAATAATATTATAATAATACCCAATTGTACATGAAATCTCTACTAGGAAAGTAAATTTCCATTTACGTAACATGTAGTTATTATACATTCATAATATATTATAGTTACTATAATTAATATGTATGTATTAATTTATATTCAAATGAAATATCCAATAATTTGGTTTCGTAATTGGATTAATATCGTACCGTGGACTCGTGTAAGTTGTATCGCAAATATTGCAATTTCAGGGTAATTCATTGCAAATAATTGTGCAATTAAACTAGGCGGTGGAAGAGGCTTACAATTAAATGCACTAGAGAGTACGAGCAGACTTATCATTTGACTTTTGCGCTAATGTACCTGTTGGCGACAGTTGGCTGGATAAACTGAGCTGAGTTTTTGTACCTTTTTTATTTAAATGTTTTTGCTATGGTGTATTTCTGATTTTGTTCTTCTCCGCTTCTCTAAATACAGTTGCATAAATTATTTTTCATAGTAGTGCATGCGGCGATGCATGGAGTAACGGTAGTAATAAGCGCGATGCCAATTACGATTTTAATTAATGCTATTTATTTATTTATTTATTTATTTATTTATTTATTTGACACACCAACAAGGAATACATTGATACAATATTGAATAATTACTAAAATAACTATTAAAAATGTTGCGTCGCGGGTCGCTTTAAACAAATAATGAATGGGTGATCTTTTTTTCTATAACACTTCGTTCGTACATGAGAATACGATGATTGTAAGAAAATTAAGAAAGTAACTACTTTCTCATAGGAAATTTAAATAATAGTTTTTTTCAATTGTCATCCTCCACATCCCACTTGTCCGTCTGTCCTCCCCTGCCATCAAATACGATTATAATTATTGTCATTCCTTGATCCGGCCACACCTTGCTGTACGCTGCCTTAAATATACGATAATTGTTAGAAAATTAAGAAAGTAGTTCATTTTGGAATTTGAACAAGTACTCCCAGAACCATAATCCCACTTCTGATCCTCTATCATGTCATTTGTCTTTCATTCCTCTCGCTGGCACCATGCCGTATACTGCCACAAATATACGATGACTGTTAGAACATCAAGAAAGTAGTTCAATCTGGAATTTAAACAAGTATTTCATGAACCATAATCCCACTTCTGATCGTCATGCCGTCTGTCGTTCCCTGCTCCCGCGGTATAATTTCTTCATAACGCTATCTAATGTATCGCCTAATGCGCCCACTCGTTAGGGCCGATCCCGACTCTAATGCCCTCAACAACCCAAGATACGCCGAGGAAAAATTAATTTTTCATTTTTCGCGTAATCTGCTGGATTTTTAAGCCTAATGCATCCATTTACCCGTTTTCTTCCGTCCGGATTTCAGTATGACTTTACGGAGTAACCGTTTTATGGACGGGGCAAATCCAAGCTTCATTACTTTGCTTGCCTGGATTTTGGCATTTGACAATACACATTATAGAGGGTTGTTCTGCGCTGTAGGTGCAGACCTGCGCAATGACTACAAACAGTCAGACGAGTAAATCTTAAGTTCATAAGGTGGTATACATTATAAAAATTTCAAAATGTAAGCCTGTTATGCTTATGGACTAACCTTTACCTTGTTTTTAAAGCTATATATTATATCTAATAGTTTCCTTTACTTCGTTCCATTTGTATAAGTTTATATTTAATATCTACGTAACTAACTAAAACATTTTTGCTAATAATTCGACCGTGTCAGAACGAGCAACATCAAAGCACCCCACTTCAACAGGGTCCGGTGATCACAAAGACGCTGCTAGTGACGTTTAGAGAAATCTCCTCGCCTTGAGATCGCGTAATACCTTGTAGGTATTGTTGTTTCTTTTGATATCTTCTGTATTTTGTGAACAAGTAGTTTTGGAATCGATTGCGCTGCGATTCTGTGACAGCTGTGATTGTGTAGTGTATAGATTATACTAATTTATTTATTTATTATTTTATAGTTAATTAAAACGGGTGACCCCAATTACATTAATTAACTTATATCTAAGTACAATTAAAACATACTAACAAATTATTAACTAAGTAATTAGCAACACAATACATTTAGATTACAATTAACTAAATAAAGAAGAAACTTACTTTCCCTCGCAAAATTTCAAACAAACTTTCTTGACATCCATCCACTTATCAGCAAACACAATATATACAATCATTAATATAATAATTGAAGATATGAATCGATGACTTCAATTTGTAGCAAAATTTTTATTAGAGAGAATTGAGTTCAAACTGTCATTTAATTTTTATCATAAACTATTAATGGCATATTCACTCCTTGTGATCAGACCTTCGTATTTTTTTATCGCGTCGTAAATACGAGTAATTTATACGAGGTGCCAAAACAATATAAGCTACATGCGCCATTCACACTAATTCGGTTTGATATATGATCCATGGGACACGCTGTATAATTAGTTGGTATGGACCTTAACTAGAAGCAGTGGCATCAGAACGGGTTCTTTGTAATGGCTTATAGAAGTGACAACAATTCGCAGTTGCAAAGTCGTAGTCCGATTTCCGACCGGCAGACTGCACACAAAAAGTACAATTACCAACATAATTTATCAACCGACGGAGACTTTCCAGTTTTCTGTGTCATTTGTCACGTTAATAGAGTATCGACGTCGCTAGTGCCGCGATTACCCTACCCCCCCTCGTTACCCCGTGTTTACCCCTCGCTACCCCGTGCGTACCCCCTCTCGTTACCCTCCGCGTGTAGAGGGGCGCGAATGCATCTCTAATTCCTTTATTAAAATATACGATAATCGTCGCACATGTCGACGTCCATTTGGAAATTGTATCCCGTGATTAGAATTGAGGATATTAATTTGGGAGCTGAGGGGTTGAGATGGAACCGTCGACGAGCCGTTAAGAAACTTTATGATCTCACGAAAAACATAAAATGAAAATGTAATAGTTATGATATGATAATAATGGTTGAAGTCTGTTTTTTGTAAACGATGTTTATTTTTTATTTTTTACTTTCCAGTGGCTCCAAGTCAAAGTAAAAGATAAATCTTATACACCTCACAATTTTAGTTTTAAATTGTTTGTTTTCCAGCGGGTTATAATAAAAAAAAACCATTAAAAATACAAATGTTCCATTATAATAATCAATGTCATCCGCGGTCATAATACGTATGTTTTGAAAAAGCAATGAAATCGTTAACAATACGCAAAGTTTATCGATAGTTAAAGGTCCTACTACTAAGCGCCAAAAGAAAATTAAACAGGAAAGAATTAAAAAGAAAAGAATTAAAAAGAAAAGAAAGAAATATAAAAATGTAAAACACATTGAAATGAATTTGGCGTCAATGATTGTTTGACGTGATATTTAATTAATAGTTCCTATGATTGCCACTAAATGTTTTCGGCGCTAGTATCGCATAGAAGTCTTCATGAAGCAAATGTGCATTCAAACACAACATCGAGCGATTAGCAGTTACGTAGTTTTTTTTAAGTTCATCAATCGATTTAGCGTCTATCGCGCGATTTTTGCTAATTTTACATAATCAGCCATATTGTGAGATCATTGACATCTCTTTCATTACAATCCAATCAGCAGGCTTACTCCCGGCACAATCGAGAATCGAATCAGTTCGATCTCAAAGGCTTTTGGTGTTTTGTTTAGTGGATTACTTTCAAACTAACCAGGATAAAGTCAATCGTTAGATCGTAACTATTGGTACTCCCGACCATATCAATCGACTGACAATCAGAATAAATAAACGTCAATTTATTCGGGAGTACGCTGCACGATCGAATCTGAATCAAAATCAAATCCGTTTTAGGAGAGTAGACTAGACTAGTAGTTTAGACTAGCAAAATCGTTACCCTTTTTGATGACCTGTAAAAGAACAGACACATTCCGGAAACCGCCAACTGGTGCAAGTAGTAAAATACTAATTGCTTATTTCGTTTCGTATATTCTTATACCTCATTATACTACATTATACATAGTTGAATTTAGCTTGATGTGATGTTACGCTTAAAATTTTGCTTATCTTTATTTTAATGTCAATATTTGTACTAATTAACTCGGCATATTTACATTTTATACTTTACAAACATTAAAGTAGTGACATCTATTGCATTTTTTTGTATTAAAGATAGATTGTATGAGATGGTGGGCCGTGCCGTGGGTCTGGCTGGGAGTGAGTCTGATTGACGTGTTCCGCAGCCGGCTCAGACGATCGCCTCTAGACAACTGCATTACTACAGACTACAGATCGAAGTCGTTTTGCGTGTTGTTATGTCTAGCAGCTTTGTCTGATACTTTAACATGATTTGTAGTTTCTCGTCTTAAGTAAGAAGGCTTTTTTTATCTTGTGTGTTGCGACCATTGTTATTACCAAATTTATTTTCGTTGTAAAATAACATGAATGGATGAAGGTTATCAAGTAGTAAAATTCAGATTTGGAAAAAACTGAGTTCAAACTGTCACTTAAATATTTTAGACTACGTCGTAACGTATTCAGTACAATAATCTAAAGATCTGTCTCTGGAATCAATTTAATTAGGTAATACGTTACTGCTAATCCTAAAATGTGTGTGAAACGTTTAAACTCGTTTTTTTTAGGACACAACGCCATTATCCATTCATGTTTTCAATTGTTACTAGAAATACCGTAGTGATCGAAATTCAAACATAATATTTTGCTATAGTATTTATTCATTGTCTTTCGATGGAGTTACCGTAAAAAAAGTACCGCCTCGATTTGCAGATGCCTAGGTGTTCCTGTTACACTAATTGGTACTACGGTATGTAATAATAACTCCCCTCACCGATTTCGGTGTCGGTAGCTGATTTCGTTGAAACCAGGCCCGTTACGCAGGAGTAATTTTATAGTGCCCAAGTGTGTCCGCAAAACTCAAGGAAACTGTCTCCATTTTACTCTCATAACCCAGTGGGACGGTTAACCGACACGACTGTCGAGAGAACAGGCGCAGAACCGACTTTTTACATGCCTATCCGCCGCATGGATCTTCTTTCTTGCCAGACGGTCAGAAAAAAACCGCATTAAAATCAGATCATCCGTTTGGGAGCTACGATGCCACAGACAGACATATACACAGCCACGTTAAACTATTGCCGTCTTAAACTAAAGTTAAACTTGTCCCGTCATTTTTGCGTCAGGTTTTATAAATTTGTCCTGGCAATCCAACAGGCTAAATTTGGCCTAACACCTCATAGAGCTCGATAGTCCGCCATTATACTCGATCGCCTATCGAGTTACAATGAGCCGATCGTAATAACCCCACTGCACAACACATTACTGACTACCCTACAACCACACGACCCTTATCACCAAGCAATAACGTTTAAATTCGCATACTATGATTTCAAATTTCGGTGCAAGTCACCTCGTCATTCGCTCATCGATTCTATCACCGCGCTATAAGGTCGAAAGTCCCCTGTGGTATGATTTAAGGGTATTTTCACAAGGACTCATTACACGGAGTTGCAACTTGCAGCGCCCCAGTTACATTCGGAACAAATTACAATACGAAATTGACGAAAGCTCTAAGCGAGGGTTGATTTTGTGTTCATTATGGATGAAAAGTATTTTTGCTGTCCTATCATTAAAAGTAGGATAACTTTTTAGTTACACAGAATGATTCATGGTGTATATATTAAGCCGAATATAGTGTAAAGGAAATGACGTGTGGGATGAAAAAAATTCAAAGGTCTAAAGGAGTATAATATTTCAATGTAAAAGCATATTAAGAATTCCGAGCTGCGGGCAGCCGTTGGATGCAGACAGCGCACGACCGGTCGTTGTGGAAGTCCTTGGGGGAGGCCTATGTTCAGCAGTAGACGTTTTCAGGCTGATGATGATGATGAAGAATCACTCCTTGCTCCTCCTAGGCCCGTATAAATAAAACAATCTCAAATCCAACCTCACCTTAAGAACCTATTTGACAGATAAAACAACGTTTCATTTCACTTTTAAAAATGAAGAAACTTACTTAATTTATATACCTACTTTCATTTTTTTCTTTCTTAAAAGTGATTTCTTAAAAGAAATGATTAGAGGTTACCCCATTACGTAATTATAAAACTGCTCAATAAACTGCATAAATAAAAAATATTTAATCAAAGATTAAAATAAAATTAATTCACAATCATATTTGTGATGTAAGGCTTTACTAAAATAAAAGATAAAAAAATACAACAATGTATTTCAACACAAATAAGTACAGTTTCCACCCAAATCGAGTTAACCCGCGATCGGCGATCGGCGCTGACGGTAACTCAATTACTCGTTACTCGATTGTCGTACTTTATGTTTAATGGCGCGTTCATTGTGTGTTATGTGTTGGTACTTAAGTGCAGGATTGCATTATATTGTACTGCTGTCCTGACTCCTGGCGGACCGCGTAACGCCTTGACAGAAACTCTTCGACCCGTATACGCAGCGTACGTAGAGGAAGCTCGTAAAAAATACACTACGTTTAAAAATACCGACTTGAACATGACTTATCATTTTATGCTTTTTAGTTGTTGAACTCGGTTTTTTAAACGTAGTTTTTTTTTTTTTTTAGTTTTAGTGTATCTAAGTTAAATCCGTTTGGTAGCTACAATGCTGCTGTCAGACTGCATACACCATATTTATTTTATTAGATATTTATAATTACCACCTCCTTTTTGTGTCGAATGTCGATTATAAATGCATAAGTGAAAACTCCTAAATTAGCCGTACTGAAACTACATAAATACATAAATCATCAATATAAAAAATGTATCGTCAATTAGTAGGTATCACCTCTGGAAGTTGTTGACAAATGTTCATAAAATAAAAAGTACATGACCAAGCTTTGTAAATTTTTTATGGGACCGAATAGCTGCTATTCTGAGTCGAATAAAGAAATAATCACGCAAATCGGATCATTTACCTCAGAGTAATCGATGTACATACATAAAAACCGGGCGAATTGAGAACCTCCATCTTTTTTGGAAGTCGGTTAAAAACAAAATGCATTGAGGTATTCTCCCACAAATAGGTACCAAGAAACATAATATTATATTATTTGTTATCGGGTTTTAATCTATACTAATATTAAAAAACGGAAGAGTTTGTTTGCTTAAACGCGCTAATCTCAGGAACTACTGGTCCGATTTAAATTTTTTTTTTGTTGGATAGGCAATTAATAGAGGAAGGCATTAAACTATATAACATTACGCTGCGACCAATAGGAGCGAAGCGTCAGTGAGAAATGTTGCAAAAACGATGAAAATTATTCACACTTGAGGGCTTTCGTTGCGTGCGCTGCATAAACGGTTTAAGCTACTCAAAAATGTGTATGAAAGAATTATTCCTTTTTAATAATCATAATAACAAAAACCAACGTGAGCAATCAAAAGATAATCGCGAAAGTGTTTCCGACTCGGGGAAATAGCGGCCACAGCTAGTGTGATATAAAACTATCTTCTAAACGTTTTTCCAGGTGTAAAACTTTGCTACTGAGCTGTCTGAAAGCAAAGTCTCTTGTTCGTGCCGAAGACAATAGGTGTCGTCACTAATTAGCGCCTCACAAACACTGACACGACACCCTGACTTCCGCACACACGCCGGCGTCGAGTTTATTGACTGTGTTGTCACCTATAGTCCGTTACTTTTAAATTTAACCTAAGCGTAAACAAACCAAATACTTATCGTGCACACCTATCAACACTTTCACATGTATATTAAAGGACTTCATTATCCAATACCTTTTATAACTATTAAAAAAATATTAATATATTTAACCATCAAATGAATAACTTTTGGAGTAAAAATACGCCATTTTGACACTGCCGACTGTAGAATATTGTCTATACTCTATAGTCTATGGATTAATTGTCGCAAACAATTATACACGGGACTAGATTGACGTGGTGTGAAGCACCCAATATAGATATTTATTTATTATTATTATTATCATATTTATGTTTGGAAAGGATCAAAAAGTACTGAAAAATATCTTTACAATCACCTCTTAAAGAATGAAAATTGTATTGGAATAATATTCATACAACTCATATTCGATAACGTTACGAATACTTCGTTCGTGCCACAGAGTCGGTGGAATGCGCCCAAGGACAAAGAGCGATCGACTCAAAGCGATCCGCGGCTAGTGATGTCCCCACCCCCATACAGCTAGTGCTGTACCCACCTCAAACAGTTAGTGATGTCCCCACTCCCCATGCGGCTAGCGATGTGCATTTTGAAGTCTGAGTCATGTGGAAGTCTGAGGTCTCCATATTGTATATCTAGCCTAACAGCATTTAAGGAAGCAGTTAAAAATCTAGCTTTGGCTATACAGTAATCTTGAAAACATAAACGATATAATCTTATGCCAAAGTTATAGTGATTTTTTTTTTACACTCTGTATATTCTTAGTTTAATAAAATAATATATAATATCTATAGACGCTTCACACCACGTCACCTGGGCCCGTGCTAAGTATCCGAAGAACTTGTGTTACAGATACCAGACAACGGAAATATATTTAATAATTTTATACTATACACATATTATTTAAGATTTTTACTATATTAATACATCCATGACCCACGAACGTTGAAACGTCAAAAGAGGTCGCGGGTTCGAATCCCGCCGAGGGAACTTTTGTTCGCTCGCTCGAGCACCAACGCGCTCAGCCAACTGCGCTACGGAGGTCGTCAATGAGTGCTCTTAATTTTCTCCGGATGTTGTATAGTCCCAGCCCTATCTTCTGTCTCTAGTGTTGTGCTACAGCGGGCAGTCGCGGTCGCCGGTTCCTGCCGCCGCCGCCCGGGCATTCCGTGAACACCAGCTGCCCACATCCCCGCGGTCTCACGGTACGCGGACTCTGTGCTATAGTCTATACCTTTAATCAACAATACAGATCAGCGTTTCCCAATTGCCAGGTCGCCACCCGGTACCAGGCCATCAAAATTATATACCGGGTCGCAACATTCCCGCCTTGTTTAAAAATGAATACCTAACTATATAATCAACATTCAACATTGAAGAAACATTCCTAAGTTATCTGAAATCATGTCATTATTTTTCCTTACACGTATACGAAAGTACATACATATTATCCTATAATGCCACTCATATATATATTAATTGCATGTTTTTTTGGTGAAATTCCGAGAATAAAATTTTAAGTTTTATTTGGAAATATTTTTTTTTCATTTTCACTTTCATATGTTTTGTAAAGTATTAAAAATATAATTATGTAGTATTTAAAACATTTTCTAATATTGATCAACGTTATTATTTAATCTAATTAATAATAATTAAAAAAATATATTTTAATCTAACGGGGCACGAAAAGGCAGTGTGAAAATTACCGAGTCATGGCAAAACAATGATTGGGAAACACTGCAGTAGATTAAAAGGTAAAAAAAAGTTTTTTTTAGGTTTTGACAAAAAAAAATACCCACATTTCCAAAATGAGGAAATGTATTTTTGTTTTGTCACTGTTTACGCAATAAATCCGTTTGGTAGCTACGATGATATAGAGTACTGACAGAGTGACAGACACCATATTTATAATTTCCTCCTCCTTTTGTGTCGAGAGTCAATTATAAATGCGAAAGTGAAAAATTCCTAAATTAGCCGCACTGAAACTAAATATTGATAAATCGTCCATGTAAAAAGTATTCGTTCAAATATTTATTACCACTGGAAATTCTTGAAATACGTTCATAAAATAAAAACTACAGGGTCAAACTATGTAAAAATTTTAGTGGTTTAAAAGGCTATCTATAGTATATAAACCCATTTAACGCATATTAGCTATTCCGGTAAACGGTGTACTATTTAAAAAAAAATCGGGCCGAATTGTGAACCTCGTTCTTTTCTTGAAAGTCGGTTAAAAACAGGCCTAATTGGGAACCTACTCCTTTTTTGGAAGTCAGTTATAATTGCCACTTTCAGCAATTCTATTTCAATTAGCCTTATCCAATAATAGATGATTTACGTCACGTGACCGTTTTACGACCTTTGAAGTATTCACAACAATTAATTAAAATTGCTAAAATTCTAAGCATACTTCAAATGCCATATAATATTACTTATTCATATTATATTCGAAGGGAAATATTATATTAGAAGCTTACAATCAAGTTTCATAAATATTTTCAATTCATACTTAAATACGAATAATTTACACACAGTTTTCTTATTTAATAAAGCAACATAAACACGCCATGTGGCGAGCGTCGTCCGTCGATTTATTTATTTGTCGTAATCAGTTTATACCCCGTAATCCGGTTACTGGCGTCCACAATACACTAACTCAGTTACGTCCCACCGCTGCCCCCAAATGTGACGTGAATACTTATATCGGATATTGTGAAATCTGACACTGCAGAGGACTGGGGTTTTGTGTTGAGTAAGTTTATTTGACTTAAACATGCACATATGCCAGTAAAACTCATCACAAAACCCCAGTGGCCTTATATGCGGTACTAGCTGACCAGTGCCCACTTAGTTGAGCATACAAAGCGTATAAACCTTCCTTCCTTCCTTTTCTTCCTCGGACTTCTAAAAATATTTCAAGACTAAAAATACCCGAATCGGTTCAGCCATTCCCGAGTGTTAGCGAGACCAACCAATAACAATTACATTTTTATATATAAGAAGAAGACTAGCTGACCCATGCTGATTTCGTTGTGCATACAAACCGTTTAAAACTTCCCTGGTCTTCAACGAATATTTCAAGACAAAAATAACCGAATCGGTTTAGCCGTTCTCGAGTTTTAGCGAGACTATTGAGTAGCAATTCATTTTTATATGTAAGAAGATAAGATCCCCCGAGGTAAGTAAACCACTCTTTAATTACTACTTGTATATTGTGTAGATCATGGGCGGCAATAGCAAGTCAATACGTCTGGAACCAACTATTGGGTTTCTTTACTACGTTTTATACGTCCGAGTTTCTTACGCCGGTTTTTCTCGGCGGGCTAGGGTTAAACCAGTCGTAGCCTTTTTGTTGACTTTTCGATTGTAAGTTTCATTTTAAATAAAATAATTTGATTTGAATACCACTCTCGGTAGAAATTCCATAACATAATGTACTTGTCGTACGTTGTATTACTGATGAAATTAAATAGCGTATTAAGTTGTTTATTGTTGTAATATTTCTGTAAAAAGGTTTATATGAAGACAATTTATATGAGGTGCCAAAACAAAAACTGGTCTACGCGTCATTCCATTCACATTATATTCGGCTATATGGCTTAATTATTACGGGTGTAAAAAGAGCAGTCACTATAACTTTGGGATATGATTATACCACCTTTTTTTATTCTAGAAAATAAAAAATGTTATTTTTTACTTTTGACAAAAAATATTAAATACATTTCCAAAATAAGAAAAGGTCGTAAAATCGTATCTCAAAGTTATGGTAACTGCTCTTTTTACACCCTGTATTTATCGCCTCCGTGGTCTAGTGGTTCTGAACTTCGCTCTCGACCCGGAGGTCGTGGGCTTGATTCCCGCGTTGGAACAACAAACTCCTGCGTAGTTTCAATGAAATCGGCTACCGACACTGAAATCGGTGGGGGGAGCTATTATTAATATAATTATGAACCCATGAATCACACTGTATTTAATGACCTTTCTATATTATCGTCCTGCTCACAAAACACAATCACAGTCTTCATGAATACAGTAGGTACTAATTAAAATTGTAAATTGCGGCCAAAATGTATTTGTTTGTAAATGAAATTAATGGCCCGTGAAATATCGTAATTACATAAAATTAATTAACCCGCAATCCACTCGTTACCGAATGTAATTACTGTTACTTACAGGTTACCGTGACCAATAGTACTTGTAGCAAATTAACTAACGGCTCAATAGACATGTGGCGCAGAGGCGTATTTAAAACTGTGAAAGTGATACACAGCGACAATGCTAGATTGTGTGCCATAAAACTGACGCTCGAGAATGAAAAAAGTCTTATTGTTATTAATACTTACATGCCAACTGACTCATATGAGAATGTGGTAGAGTTTACGAGTTGTTTAGGAGACATTAAAGCTTTGATTGAGAGTAATGATGTTGAGTCTGCTTACATTTTGGGCGATTTTAATTCTCATCCAAATCAATTGTTTTGGTCTGAGCTTTGTAATTTTTGTAAAGATCAATCATGGTTATGTGCGGATACAAAAATATTAGGCTTAAATTCTGATACATTTACATATAGGAGTGACATAAATGGCAGTTTGCGCTGGCTGGATCATTGTGTTGTGACCCAAGCAGCCTGGCGGACAGTTAAAAGTGTTAGTGTTTGTAGCGATGTCTATTGGTCTGATCATCTGCCGCTTTCAATAGTCTGTAATTTGGAGTTAATAATTCCTAAAACATACAGCTTAAACAATAATAGTATTTTAAACAAATCTCTTTGGGGATGTAGAACGGATGATCAGATCAGTAGGTACCGTGACGAGTGTCATAGTAACTTGAGAAATATTCATTTTTCTCACTTATTTATGGTGTGTGGCGATAAGCAGTGCACAAGTACTGAACAGAACAGACAGGAGTTAGATAATATGTATAACAATATTGTTGCAATTCTTTCACGCGCTGCCGCAAATACGCATAAAAGTTATGTTCATAAAAAACGTCATGTTGTGGGATGGAACACTCATGTACAGGCGGCTCACCGTGAGGCTCGGTCGAAGTATCAAGCGTGGCTATTAGATAATAAACCTAGGTCAGGTCATACATGGAATGAAATGTGTAAAAGCAAAAAAGTATTTGAAATCAGGTTAAAATGGTGTCAAAACCATCAACTAGATAGAAAAATGAATAAAATTACAACACATAGAGCCACTAAAAATTTTGCAAAATTTTGGAAAGAGACTAACAAACTTAATGTGAGGCCTACCATTCCGGTGAGTGTGGCAGACTGTAGTTCTCAACGTTTTTAGAGTTTCGTCGCCATTGAGAGAGCGTGTGCATGTGGATGATGCTGAGATACGCTTTAATAAAAAATTGGTTTGCTTCTCATCGAGTCAAGTGTCTGAAGTTATAAGTAAAATGACCGGTGGGAAGTCTCCTGGACATGATAATCTCAGCATCGAACATCTAAAACATGCTGGTATACACTTACCGAGAGTGTTGTCGATGTTTTTTAACTTATGTATAAGTCACACATACATTCCTATGGACATGATGAGAACTGTTGTGGTCCCGATTATTAAAAATAAAACAGGCAACATCTCGGATACGTGTAATTACAGACCTATATCACTTGCCACGGTTATTACGAAAGTACTGGATAGTTTGTTAGACAAAGTGCTCGGAGAGATATTGCAGTTTCATGATGCACAATTTGGTTTCCGACCTGGGCTTTCCACAGAAACAGCAATATTGAGCCTAAAAAAAACTGTACAGTACTATACGCGAAATAATACTCCGGTGTACGCTTGTTTTCTTGACCTCTCCAAAGCTTTCGATTTAGTATCATACGACGTGCTTTGGAAGAAACTGAGAACGGCGGGCGTACAACCGGAAATAACTAACCTAATGAAATTCTGGTACTCTAATCAATGTAATAATATAAGATGGGGTAAGGCGTTTTCTGAGACGTATAGGTTGGAATGTGGTGTTAGACAGGGCGGTTTAACTTCATGTAAACTTTTCAACCTATATATAAATGACCTAATTGTGGAGCTCAGCAAACAGCCGGTCGGTTGCTGGATTGACGAAGTGTCTGTGAATAACTTAAGCTATGCTGATGACATGGTGTTGCTGGGCCCCACGGCCGGATCTATCAGGGAGCTCCTTACCCTATGTGAAAAATACGCAGCTGAGCATGGCCTAGTGTATAATGGCAAAAAGAGTGAAATCTTGATATTTAAGGCCCCCCGTAAACAGATTGAATACGAGCCTAAAATCACTCTGAATGGAAAGATATTAAAACGAGTATCTCAATTCAAGTACCTCGGACACTTTGTTACGGAGGACCTTAAAGATCAAGTAGACATAGATCGTGAACGTAGAGCCCTAGCTGTGAGGTGTAATATGTTGGCCCACAGGTTCGCACGTTGTAGTAAGGAGGCAAAAATAACACTTTTTAAATCGTACTGCCAAACTTTTTATACTGCGAGCCTGTGGACCAATTATACACAAAAAAGCCTGGATAAAATTAGAGTTCAGTACAATAATGGCTTTAGGATACTTTTGGGTCTCCCGCGTTTCTGCTCGGCGTCGGGTATGTTTGCAAATGAGCATACCGATGATTTTTATGCCATTATAAGAAAAAAGACATGGTCCCTCTTGAGCAGACTGCGATCGAGCACCAATAGTATCCTGAAGATGTTGACTGATAAATTAGATTCGCCGATACTAGAACACTTTATGAGAGTTATTGTAAGGTGAATATTACTATATAAAGTGTGTTCCAAAATTAAACTAGAAATATTCTACTAACATAGTTTTAAGTCAATTGTAAACTAACAAAAATTTGGGCCATAGTTGCTCCTAATAAAACATTTATTTATTTATTTATTTATTTAATAGTCTATCTCCGTACAATGTGGATGAAATGTGGAGAATATGAAACGTTTTGTTAAAGATAGGTTATGGAGAATTGTCGTAAGTAATAATCAACAAGGTGTCGTGACAACGAATTTTTTGGACTTGCTATATGCTATATGATTCATGGGTTCATATATTAAGCCGAATATAGCGTGAAGAGAATGATGCGTAGAGTAATTTTTGTTTTGGCGTCTCATTTTGTCATTAAAACCGCTTGGGGTTATAAGTTAGACATGTCTGTGTAAATGATATGATGATAATATCTAAGCCCCTTTAATAAAGACAAAAAAAGTGTCTGTCCGTGGCATCGTAGCTCCCAAACGGATGATCTCATTTGAATGCGGTTTTTTGTTTGAATCAGTCGAGAGTATTCTTAGCTATGTTTCGGTGGAAATCGGTTCAGGTCTTCAAGGTAATCAGGTCGTTTGTTAGGTGTGATAGGTATGTTACACGATAAGTCAGGGTTTTTTAAATTTTTAATTTAGTTATCTATACATTCACTAGGAAGAACCAATATCGGGAACCGACACACGTCGACGCGTCGCGTCGCCTCTCTCGGGCTCTATACTATAATATATTACGTCGCAGTCATCTGATTGAATCACCAGTTTAGTTGAACGACTAGCTCGTTAATGAAACGATGACATTTAATTGAATGACTTAAGGTCGTCAAGTAATTTAATGTAACGTTCAACGACTTGACTGAACGTTCTTAAGCATAGTCATTGAAAGGGATATAGCATACTTTGTAACGTTTGGTAGGGGTAGTTTTGACCCTAAGTTCGCAACTTAAAAGGTCCTCAAAATGAGAACATGACATGTCACACCAAATGAAAATGAAAATTTTCATTTGGTGTGACATGTTTGCCGCCTTATTTGTTTTGGTGACTACTAGCGAACCTGCGGGAAAAAATTAACTAAATTTCAATAACCTGACTGATATCCGCTGTGTTAAAAGGGCTTTGACGCTTGTTCAATCAACGTTCGGCCTAGTCAATCAATTAAATGTCGTCATTTCATAAACGCGCTAGACATTTAATCAAATAGCTGATTCAATCAGATGACTGCGACATATACATATTCATAATTTGTACCTTAATAGTTAGGAAGTAGAGATATTCGTTTCGACTCTATGCAGTGTGAGTTGAACTTTACGCGAATTAAAAACGCGGTCTCAGTTCATTAATATTTCATAAAAGTTGTAACCGGCGGTACCAACTTAAATTACGTTCCGTAGTTCCAGCGGTGCCGCGTCGCGTCTGACTTCAAAAGGATTACATTTTAGTTTTTTGTATTTATTCAATCCTTTGGCGCGAACGCCTCGGCTTTTTGTCTCGTTCGAATCTGCGCTGAAATCGGAAAATGTTGTTTCGTGTTTTACATTTGTAATAGTTTTTTGTTCTTGGTTTTAATCACTAGTATTTCTGTACTTATTTATCTATGTAAATATAAAAACGACGACAGGGCATCTGTTTACAACAATCTGTTTTTTCGTTCATTTTTCCACTAAGTGAAACCAGTTAGGAATTCTTCACACAATTGTCACCAGTAGAAAATATAAAATTTTGGAGAAAATGATTACAGGTAAAAAATTACGATTTTTAACATAGCGAAAACAATTTTCCAGAATCACTTCAACTAAAAGGAGGTCGTGTGAAGGAGTAGCATAATTTGTTCGTTTAAAAGTACAAAAAAAAGGCGTTTGCAAAATGTGTTGTATGGCAATTAGCAAACGCCTCCTTAGTGACGTCATCTCATTATTCGACAGTACATCGACTGTCGAAACTAGACCTGCCACGTAATATCATTATCACGACGAGCTGACACATAACGCACTAAAATGTATTGATTGGCTATCAGTATTCAGTGCATAATTGCACCCGGGGTCCCCAGTCCCCCCACAGCTGACGCGTGACTCACGGGGTCACTCGCGCGGCACGAGGGGCGACGAGGCACCCCACGGCTTCGAAAAAAAATTGTGTCACGATTAGCGACCCCATACACAAAACTATAAAGGGATAGTTAGGGAAAATGAAAATAAATAATGCGCAATTTATGTCGTTATTTTAATCTTTTGAGTCGTAAATTAAATAAAGTAGACACTTCGAAAGTAACTATGAAAAAAAAAATCCATTTGATTTAATCCCTGACTTAGTCTGACGACCTCCGTAGCGCAGTGGTTGAGCGCGTTGGTGCACGAAAGACAGGTCTCGGGTTCGAATCCCGCCGAGGGAACAAAAAGTTTTTAATGTTCCTGGATCATGAACGTGTATTAAATATGTGTAAAATATAATAAAAATCTTAAATATATGTATAGTAAGTATACATAAAAGTATTAAATATATTTCCATTGTCGGGTACCTGTAACTCAAGATCTTCGGATACTTAGCACAGGGCCAGATTGACACGGTGTGAAGCGTCCATAGATATTATTATGATATTATTAGTAAGAAGATTTTTAATTTTAAAGAAGAGAGGGAGCAGATAATTATGAGAAGAATATTACCAATCACGTCAGCTTTCAAACAAACAAAAACTTTATCATAATCGGTTCATCCGTTTGGGAGCTACGATGCCACACACACACACGCCTCTGTTTTTGCCCGCGATCAAAAATTAAAATAAATGATGCGTAATTTATGGCAATATTTTAATATTTTAAGTCATCATTTTAACTGGTAATATTAAAATTTAAAACTAAAAGATCGCCCTGTGCGAGATTCTATGGCTGGTTCTTTTCGCCGGGTCAGTTCTCGAAACGGTGAAATAGGTACGTAAGACAATTATTCTAAAAGTGTTGAAAATGAAAATCTTTTGTTAAAAAAATACTAACACTTTCAGATATATTTTTTTTTTAATTCTAAAAAAAAGGACTTTATCGATTAACGATAATGTCGTCCTTGTTAATTTACAATTTTACACTAATAATAATCATTACATAATCAGACAATCTGTATTAAATTAACCTAATTGTAAAATTATTGTCCTACATGACGACCACCGGTTTGGGGACTAACCCGGCTAGAAGAACCGGCATAAGAAACTCGCGCGGGGCCACCTCTTAGCAAAGAGATGAGAAAATGTTATAACTTAACATTAATTACAATTGACAAAAGTATGTGTATTCAGAAGTATCCTCGAAAGTGGCCACCTTATTCCCAGGGTGTGCTAACATTAACAAAATTACATAACAAAATTATTGTTAGTTTCTAACCTATTTTGGAAATAAAAGATTTTTCATTTTAATAAAGCACTTGGAGAGTAGAATGCAATTGAAGAACAATATAATGTAATATAAACGCCGCGGTACTATTCTGGCCTGGTAATCAATAGTGTCGTAAGTCAGAAAAGGCTGTTTCGAGAAAATGGAACTTAAAGCTTTATCTTTAAGTGCCATTTTCACGACACCGCCTTTTGTGACTTACTCCTCTATTAATTACCAGGGCAGTATTGAAGTCACAGGCATGACATTACAATATTATCTCTCAGCGAAGTTGTCCGAGGATGTCACTTCATCTCCGAATGAAATTATTAATAAGTTTCATTTATAATACGAGATTACAATTCTCTTTAGGTTCGGTTCAAAAGACATTAGGGCAGTGAAATAATTTTAAAACTTTACAATATAAGATTTATTTAACATTCTACGGGGCAATAAGGACTGTAATAATAATGGACTTTGTATAGTTATCAGATACTGGTATGTTTGAAATGTATGACGGTATTTAGACTTTTTCTAATGCTTTTTTTTCATAAAGACATTTAAACCGTTACCTGTCGATACGTATAGCTCTTAAAAATGTACGCAGTACTTCACGTACAAAACATGTAATGAACAAGTTCCTGAACTCATGTTCATACACTCATTACTCACAGCTCATAAGTCACAGCTTACAACTCACAAGTCACAGCTCGGCTCACAAGTCACTACTCACAGCTCACAGTCCCCTCAATTTCGAAGCAGTTATCAATAGTTTGATTGATAAAGACTGCTTCGAAAGTGAGGGGACTTCGACGCTTCTAAACTGTAACTTTTCTTTCATTAGAAAGGAACCCATTTATTTGTGCTCCTAACAACTAAATATGACCAGTTACCTTACTAATATAAGCTTACGAAGTAAAACTAGGCGTTTCATTCACATTAATTGATGAAATAACAATGCCTCAAGAATTAATATTGGTTTTGAATAATAATGATTACGATAAAGATTAAAAGTAATAAAATATTCAGATAAAATGATTATTCTCCGTTATACTTAAATTATGCTGATCACACAAATTGATATTCCACATATCTCTCAATCCTCTTTTTGTCTCGCAAATTGGCGGTCGTAACGAACCGCGCAATCTCCCGAAACTCGGTACTTCCCCCAAATGTATGCTCATCGGAGTAATATTAAAAATTGCTGCCTCGACCTCATCCCCTTTGGCTCAGTAATCTCCGACAAAAGGTAAGCCCCTTACCTCGATCGCGGATCATTTTGTCTTGATCGTCTAATTTTGCCGGCGAAAAATCTGCAGCATTTTATTTGCCGATAAAATTGACAATGTTGGATCCGCTGAATATCAATTTGATTTGCTCACACTGGAGGGCAGGTTTAGATTTCGTTGGAAATATTGTAACGAGTAATGTCATTCCTCTGTGTTTACTCATGTTCATGTTACTCACGTTTACATACTCAATGGGCATTCCAAAAAAAAAATCACATGTACTTTTTATATTTTTTTTCGAAATTCATTAGGTAGTTTATTTTTAAAATACTTTTAGGATCCATGATGTCATCATCGACCGGCAAGACCAGCATTGAATACAAAAAAATTTTAAAAATGGTGTTATATATATGTCATAAGAAATACTAACCTCAAATTCCTGCGTCTCCTCGTGTTTATTATATTTGTTTAGTAAATTTTCCTTTCAATCGTACCTATTTATAATGGCTGGTTCGCACAAATGCAAGTTCTTTTATTTATGTGAAAGCTGATTCGAGAAAAATAAAGAATAAGTAACTAATGGGTATTTTTTTAGTTTATATACAGAAAAACGATCACTGACTTTATTCCTCGAAATGTTTTTGTAATGGTGTGCCCATTAAAAAAAATGGACAATCCCCATTATTAAACTAAATCATTTTTTTATTTACGTTTTATACGCAACTAGCTTACCCGTGATTCTTACGTACTTCGTTGAGCATTTAAACATGTTTGTGATGAACCGTTTAAACTTTGCCTGGACTTCCACGAATATTTCAAGATTAAAAATAGCCGGTTCAGCCGTTCTCGAGTTTTAGCGAGACTAACGAACAGCATTTTTTAAAATTGAAACGTATAATACACAATATAAATATATCTTTATACAAGCCTCAGCAGCCACTTTAATTTGTGTGGGCCGAGATATTTTAAGATGAATCGAAACAAAAGAGATATTCGTCATCAAAGTGTTTTATAAATAGATCACAAACAAATCGCGAGGCAATTAATCTTCTGTCAAAATGTTGTTGCTTGTGTAGCCAAGAGGGAGAATTAAAACTTCTTGGAACTGTCGCTAAATAAGTAAATAATATTTTGTAAATGTTATACTTAATGATACTTTTATGTTTGTCATAATTCTCAAAGACGTTCGAATTTTTGTTGTTTTTTGTATGTTTTTTATTCTTACGGCACGGAATGTCCGGGAAGACTGACTGGTGACTTTTTATGTCGAGAAATTCCTAGTATTTACAACAGAACCCTAAAAATTTTCACAAAATGCCATACTTGAAAAAAAAAACTGAAAAAGGTGAAAGGTTGAAAGGTGTCCAGGCTGGATGGAACGAATTTTCTTGATTAATTAGTGAAGGAGTTGTAATATATTTTTTAAGTTTTTATTATTACAAATATGTAATATAAATTTGATCGGTAGGCTAAATTTTAGTAAAATAACTGACTTGCTTTCTATGAGAGAAGAAAGAGAGATAATAGAGAGAGAGAGAGAGAAATAGAGAGACAGAGAAACCCGCGCACACAACTATAGCAAAAACTGTCGTTACAACTTTTGGTCTTAATTATTTCCGCATAACTTTCGCAACGCGCGATTAAGGACTCTCGTTCCAAAATTAAATATCATGTCTAACAATATTTCTCGAAAAATTCTAATTTTAAAATAAAATTCTCTTACAATTTTTCAACAGAATTAATTCGATTAAAAGATAAAACTCCAAAAATGTATCTAAACGTAACGAATACTTTATGGTAAAGCGACACAATATACTGTTGACATATTTTTTACTGCACAAAACGCCGGTGTTTTGTCAAAAAACATCGGTAATTTAATTTGCAACTCTAACGTACACTGTTTGCCGGCACCGCAAACTGACGCAGTTGGTATTCACTGATTGATTAGATTTGCGTTTAGTTTGCTATTCATTAAATTACCAAGCCTTTACATGGTTTGTTTTATACAAATCAGGGTTCAAAGGAAGAACAGGACCATTGGTTTTATCGGTCACAAATGAATACATAAATCGATGAAAAATTACCCAGAAAATTGAGTTGAAACAGTCACTGAACATTTTAGGATATTATGTAGTAACGTATTAAGATTGATTCTAGAGACGGATCTATAGATTAATGAACTTAATACTTTACAACGTATTCTAAAATGTTTAAGTGACAGTTTGAACTCAATTTTCTTAAAATCGTGATTTTGCTACATATCACCTTTATCCATTCATGTTTTTTAAAATTTACGTGTTTTTAACATAAGGTTCGTAATAAATTCATATGTCGCTTAGCGAAAAAGTATGAATCACCAAGATGTACCGATCAATTATAGATATTATGCCAATGAGACTTTTCCAGATCGCGAGTTTGATCATCCGTTTGGGAGCTACCATGCCAAAGACAACCACACACACATTTACACACACTCGTCAAACTCAGAACACCCCGTCGTTTTTGCGTATTTAAAAGGTTTCTTCACTCGTAGAATAAATCACCCAATAACGGATGCAAATGCCTAGTTTAGTTATTATTTACTACAAAAAGGGCATGGAACCGTAAGTCATTTATACAAATACAAATACAAATTTCTTTATTTCAGACTTCTATGGTCCACGGGTTATTATTACGTATTTGACAAAAATTAAAGGATTAGTCATATAATAATAAAGTACTTAAAGATTAAATTTTAAAATTATTTATTATAACATGCACCTAATTAGTGGTGGTAGCCTAGAGGAGGCACTCTCTCAAATTCGTTCATTATCCGCACTTAGCTCTTTAATATAGGTGCATGCGGATCATCTGCCACAATCTTCAGGATGCTGTTGTCGCTCCCCGCACGCGGTTTATCAGTGATGCCACTTTTTTGCGCAGTAGTGCCCGAAATACTTCCGTTCTAGCCTGCGCACACATCTCCGACGCACTGCACAAACGGGGAAGTTTCAACATCATCCTGAATATATGTTACAAGTTAAATCACAGGCTTTTCACTTCGAAATACCTTATTTTCTAAAGTAACGGCGGACGCGTTATAAATCTGACATCCGAATGTTCCCCAGCCTCCCGATTTGACTAAATGACCCAATTTTGCATATTTATGTTGTAATTCCTCACGACGTCGCTGTTGTTTGGGCCGCGTTTTATTGCCGGAAATTTCCCGAAACACTTCTTCAATGTTAATTATATAAATTGAAATTTGTAGACGGGCGTTGCGTTTTCCATTAGAAGATTTGTTTGATGTGCCGCGACTTTGTTTGCGCTCAAATTTAATTGGCATGGCTTTGGAATTAGAATCTTAAATTTTTGAGATTAGTAGCCGAGTCTGTTCTGCAGGTAGCTCATAACTACTCCAAAATACAAAGAAAAATCATATTTATCTATCTATGAAAACTAATATCAATGTAATGTCTGAAAAAAATACTGTAATGTCAATTGGGTTATCTTTTGTAAAATAACAATAATTTTCCCGATAAATGTTATTCTCCTATATAATTTTATTATAAGTATAGTAAGTTTATAATATAGTAACAGCCTTCTAAGAATTATTCACGTTGCTTCATTTCACACTAAAGGATTACGATGAGGAATTTATTTATTATTTAATTTTTTTTATTTCATTTTTTTTTGAGCATTTTCTTCATAGAAGTTTATCCTCTGAAATTGGAACAAAAAGTTCATGGCCTTATAGTCTATTAATAAGGTGCAGTTCTATAAACCGATATACGAATTAGCTGTACCGGCGAAATTTGTACCGTCTTAGAATTTGTACCGCCTTAGAATTTGTACCGCCTTAGAATTTGTACCGTCTTAGAATTTGTACCACCTTAGAATTTGTACCGCCTTTTAAGTTTTTTGACGCGACAGCAGGGCCACCTGTTGGGTACCACCCTCGAGAACCACTTTATCTATTGGCGAAACAGCATGAAGAGCGGTGCATTAATTGCTGAGTTTATCGCGAACAGATGGACGCGGCGGAGGTTTTATATTTTGTAAGGGTCGCGGGCATGAAAATGAATATTCCAGAGCAAAGACACACAATCGAGGTTACAAGAAAGTGTTTGTTCGTTAGTTAGCGGAGCCAAGGCAGCGACTTCGAGTTAGCGAGATTAAATTATTACATATTTAAGTTGAGCTGATCTTTGCGAGTGCCATCCTTGTGAGCCGCGGTGATACCAGCTGTGAGATGTGCTGATACCTGTGAATTGTGCTGATACCTGTAAGATGTGCTGATACATTTGAGCCGCGCTGATACCTGTGAGATGTGTTGATACATGTGACTTGTGTTGATACCTGTGAGTTGTGCTGATACCTGTGAATTGTGCTGATACTTGTAAGATGTGATGATATATTTGAGCCGCGCTGATATTTTTGAGCCGTGCTGATCCATATGAGTTATGAATCAAAACCATGGATATATTATAATGATGATGATGGAGCCGTAAGGCAGTCCAGGGAATTCCTCAAAGATTTACAGCAATTGCCTGGTGTTTCAGTTTGATCATTTGTGACGATGAGATGAGAACTTTACATCTAGATTGGCTGAGACTATCAAAAGGGGTCTGATAATGAAGCTATAGACAGGCAGGGGAACTCCACAACGTTCTATACTAGCTATTGAAGCTACCTTTCTAGTGCATTTTCAACAATATCATAGTTTTTATCGTAGCGCGCTGAAAGTAAAATCTCCTGAAAAGTTAGGACGTTAGGATTCCAAGTGTTTTTTGTGTCTTTATAAAGGTAACCACAGTTTCAATTAACTGTAATTATAAACAGAATCAATTATAAACAAATAAATAATATTAAAGAGAATAAGCTATCCGAAATTTATCAAAAGATTTTTAAATATTAATATTTCTTCTTTTATGATTTTAAATTATTAAAAATAGGAAAATATGTAAATCCTAAAGTCGCGGATTGAAGGCTGAGCCGTCATTATGCAAATTGTGCGTCACATCAAAAAGCTAATGAGGATTGGGGGTTCGACGGCGATTGGGCAGTGGGGTGATGGAAACAAAATATGTTGGTGTAGCTATTGAACGAAAAGAAAAGAGGCAGTGTAAAATATAACAACTTGGCGGGGCACTTCTGTGCCCCCAGATCCTTACTTATTATACAACAAAATCTTCCGCGTGTGTCTGTTCGCGATAAACTTAAAGAGTAGTGCGCCGATCTACATGCATGCTGTTTTCACTAATAAATTGGACGGTTTTTAAGCTATTGCATAGCTTCTATCGCGGGCCTCGAGCGTGGAGACCGAATCCAGAAATTCAGTAACGAAAATAACCTAACACCCCCCACTCCGACCGGATATTTTTTATTGCCATCTATCGATGAATAGCAGAACTATTATTGACTTTTTTGAAATATCACGCTTGTCTCTTTAGTTCAGCAACTCGCCTCTAGATGGCATTGGTTTTATCGGATAAGTTTTAAAAAAATGGTACGCAATAGCTTTACCCAGTCCCCGAGTGCCATATTATGTCTTTTTTTTTAATAATTTATGTTATTGAATGTAATGCAGATTCTTGGTGGAAATTCATGTTTTAAAGAAATAAATATACACAAAGTTATTGCACTTTTCCCACTTTATTAATTTTTGACATTAATCATTTATTAAAATACACAACTGGTTTCAACTAGGTCATCATCAGGTAACTAGATTAAAAATTTTAAATTATTTGTGAATATTTTGTAGAATTTTTTAGAGTTGCTAGCAACACGTTCAACATTTTAAATATTTTGTTCGGTAATTTAAACTGCACTAAATTGTAAAAAGTGGTAAAAGGTGCAGTTTCTTTATTATTACCATTATTATCGGTTGCTCCCTAGCAACAAAAAAATAGTTATTTGATTTTATTACGGTAATTACTTAACACATTAGCGACAATTTCTGAACATATTCATTTTAATTATATCCTATATTCAACAACATTCCATGTCGGTCTCAAGCTCGCATCGAAGACAATTTCTCTTTTTTTTGTTTGAAACGTATGTACAACAAATTCAGAATATATTAATTATCATTTTAGCCCATTTTTCACTGGCAGTTTTATAGAGCTGTATTTTATAATGATAATACACAAAACACAGTACAACAGAAACATTAAGAAGCCTCGTATACGAAACAATGCCAAACCCATTAGAGCTTGTAACGGAATAAAACAATAACGCCAGAAATGTGTAAGGAAATGCATAACATGAATACAAACGACACAGAGATTATAATAATAATAACTGTGCACGCTTCACATCACGGCAATCTAGTCCCGTGATAAGTATCCGAAGAAATTGTGTTACAGGTACCAGATTACGGAAATAATATATTTAATTATACTATATCTTATCTCCGTGTATAGTATAATAAGAGTATTAAATAATATATTCCTTCGTGGTCTAGTGGTTGAGCACCCTAGCTCTCGACTCGGAGGTCGTGGGTTCGATTCCCGCGTTGAAGCAACAAAAAGTGTTGTTTTCGAGTTTAGTTAGGACAATGCAGGCTGATCACCTGATTGTCTTACGAGAAAGATGATCCATGCGTCGGATGGGCATGCAAAAAGTCGGTCCTGCGCCTGTTCTCCCGCCAGTCGTGTCGGTTATCCGTCTCACTGGGCTACGAGAGTCAAAGAAGAGAGAGTGCTACTGAGTATTGCGCACACACTATAAAATAACACCTACGTAGCTGGCCTAGTATCAATGAAACCAGCCACCGTCATCGAAATCGGTGTGAGAGGCACTATTATACACATATTTTAGAGTTTTATTATACTAATTTAGACATCCATTACCCGGGAACACAGTCTGAATATTAATTTAAATAATAATATAATGCAGTGAGCATTATATTATTATTTAAATTAATATTCAGAGACTCTATAGTGCAGTGGTTGAGAGCGTCGAGCTCAAGCTGGTCGCGGCTTCTCAACAAAAGGTTTCTGTGTTCCCGGGTAATGGATGTCTAAATTAGTATAATAAAACTCTCTGACTATAGTGAATACATGAAAATGGCAATTTGCCAGACACACACAACGGGGTCAATTTTGCCTTCTACGGTAATAATGGCATAACTTAATAAAGTTTTTCGTTTCTCAGGCAGAATCAAACCCGCGGCCTCAGTTTTGACCACTGCCACTCAATCACTAAGCCACAGAGATTTTAAATAGCCCACTCAGCTACAAGTATCTGGTTAAAATCTAGTGGTTTATGACGCTAACCGCAGCCATTTTGAACTCGAAATCGAGACCGTTTAGAAATAATTTATACCTGCACTCTATCATCTGATCATGATCTTAATTGTATTTAGTATTTTTTTTTAAAGAACAATTTTCCCATCTTTTTGCTAAAAGGTGGCCCCGCGCTAGTTTCTTACGCCGGTTCTTCTTGCCGGGTTTGTTCCCGAACCGGTGGTAGATCATCATAAATATTGTAGGAGTATTCTAAAAGTGTTAGTTTCTAACTTATTTAGTAATGAAATATTTTTCATTTTTCAATTTGTTAAGTATATTAGTCAGCTAGTAAAGTATATTTGTATTGTATTGAAGATACACGTATTTTAAGAGTTCGAATTTGAAACTGCACCTCTAGCAATAAAACAAGGTTTGAATAAAGTTCAATTTTGAACCTATAGAAGTGGGCACCGCGTCTCGGCGTGACTTAAATAGACTGTAATTTTTCCTAAGCCTACCCAACAATCTTGCGCGTAACATCCCTGGGTGTAGGCAGGTTAAATGTGAATTTTATACAGCGATGACGAGCGGGGTGGTGCGAGGGGGGAGCCCTGGGGGAGAGCTGATCGAAGTCATTCCGCAGATGTTTATTTTGTTGAGCTTCTTTGAGGTGCTGTGATCCTGGTACAACAGTCTCTCACTATTCACAAAAGTCATAAAAGTAATAAAATTCTAATGATTGTGCCTTCTGTAACAATAATTATTACCAAAAAACATTTTAAATAGTCTTTTGTCGACCTCCGTGGCATAGTGGTTGAGCGCGTTAGTGCTCAAGCGAGTGGTCACGAGTTCGAATCCCGCCGAGGGAACAAAAAGTTTTCAATGTATCATTTTTTTTTCAATGGTCATGGATGTATATTAGATTTGTGTATATTATAATAAAAATCTAAGATATATGTATAGTATAAAAGTATTAAATATATTATCGTTGACTGGTACCTGTAATACAAGTTCTTCGGATACTTAGCACGGGGCCAGATTGACGTGGTGTGAAGCGTCCATAGATATTATTATTATTATAGTCTTTACACGGATCAAATTTACTAAACATTTTTTACAATACAAATACGCGACAATTAAAATAACTAACAATAATCATATTATGTCCCAAAACCCAGTCATTTAGACAGTAACGAAACCGACAATAGCAGTGAAAGCTCGCAGTTCTCATATTGTTAATGTAATGAGACCGGGTGACCGCCTGCTCCACATTCTCTAGTGGCGCGTTACATCGCCACGAGAGCCGCTTGTCGAACAAAGGGTCGCGGTTACAGGAATTACTTGTTCGCTTATGGCTTTCACATGAGCGTTGGTTGTCGTTGCTGCGATAGGTAGTATTGGTTAACTAGCATAATACATTAATATTGATCGTAGGTTCTTGGTGGAAAATCATGTCATATAGTTATAATATACAAACTACTTGTAACATATTATGATATAATATGTTACAAGTTGCGTTACGATATAATATGTTATAACATATTATGATATAATATGTTATACGTACGTATATACGTACTGCGTTTTTCTAACGTCACACTTATTATTATGATTTTTGAAATGTTTATAGTAATTGCGATATATTGTTGTGGATTCTAGATTGACCATATTTTACCAAAATGCTAGGGGTTTACGTACAAAAACGGAACTTTTTAAGCGAAATGTAAGCCTAAACTCGTATGACATAATATCGATTACTGAGACATGGCTATTGGATGGTATACTGGATGAGGAATTATTTGACAATAGGTATGTTGTGTGGCGACGTGATAGAAATTATTCCTTAACCAAACAGTCATTAGGAGGCGGTGTTCTCCTGGCAATCCGCCGTGAGTTAACCGCCGTGGGTCGTCCCGAATGGCATAGCTCCGCTGAGATCTCTGGGTGTCCAATACACCTAGGGATAAATCTCAAGATACTATTCACCTGTGCACACTTTATCTGTGTAAGCAAGGTGAGGGAAACAGCTCAGGTCTTCAGCTCGAAATGTTTTCTAATAGCCTTTTCAACATTGTTAACTCTTGCTTAAATAATACATTTTTAGTGTTAGGGGATTTCAACCTTCCATTTATCGACTGGCATCCTCAAGGAACAGACTTCCCGTCAGCTGTCGCGGCTCCTACTACGAGAAGCCATATTAATTTTATAGATACCTTGGCCCAGTGCAATCTCACTCAGCGCAGTCAAGTTCGCAATTATAACAATCGACTCTTAGACTGAGTTTTTTCTAATTGTGAGCTGACTGTTATTGCCTGTGATGACCCCCTAGTACCTGATGATGTACCTCACCACCGTTCGCTATGTATTGAACTTGTACAAGACACAGAATGCACTTTGGAGTCCAAAAAAGTACTTAAATATTTTTACAACCGTGGTAAATATGACTCGATTCGCTCCTCTTTAAATCTAGTGAACTGGGATGACTGTCTTAATAACAAATGCTTGGATGATGCTGTAAAGTACTTTTATAACATTATTCATGATCTTCGAAATACACATGTGCCACACAAAATAATTTCACCCAACCGTTACCCACCTTAGTATGACTCAGCACTTATAAAAGTATTAAGAGAGAAACATAAGTTTCACCGTAAATATAAACTTTATGGGAATCGCAGTGACTACGTTACTTTTTCGTTGCTTAGGAGCAGAGCTAAGTCATTGGAACACATATGCTACGAATCTTATATTCGCAAAACTGAGAGTTCTCTTATTAATAACCCGAAACGTTTTTGGAGTTTTGTTAAAGGAAACCGCAAAGCTTCTTCTGTGTATCCTTCCTCAATGTGCTATGAGGGTGAACTAGCAACTGAGGGTAGTAAAATCTGTGACCTATTTTCAAAATATTTTCAAGCTAACTTTCTCGTTTCTACTTCCTCTCCTGGCGTTTCGAGTTCCGAAGCGCGGGTGGAAAATAACAAGTCCATAGATGACGTTAATATTAACCCTGAAGTCATACTTAAACTGCTCAAATCAGTCAATCTGAATAAGGGGGCTGGACCGGATGATATTTCCCCTGTACTAATAGTTGAATGCGCCACAAGCCTCGTTACTCCCCTAACCGTTTTGTTTTTAAGATTATGTACCAAGCATTTGGAAATCAGCGTATTGTTATGCGGGACCCCAAAAATCCCGTTTTAAAAAAAGGTTTTTTAATTAAGACACTTTAATTCACAAATTAAATACACTTTTAGAAATAGGAACGGATTTAGAAATATTACAGGATATAGAAGTGTTCCTTCAGAATATTGGAGAGAGACTGGCAAGTCCAGCCGATGGGCGACTTATATTCTTAATACTATTGCTGACTTGACTAATGTCTAGTCAGCCTAACAGCTTACATTGTAAGGGGTATAACAACCCCCCGGTTGAGTGTAAAGTTCGGGGTTACAAATCGAACTTTACTTAATTTACTTAATTAATTCTTATCCTAGGCGGAGTAGTAATTATACCTACATCCGCTTCCATTTCAACAGGAACATCACCTTCTGTCCTTTTGCAAAGTTTAAAGGACTTACAATAAGGGATGTGATAAAATATTTTATAAAACAAAAAGCTACAAATTACAATACATAAAAATAAAGTTACACTAGAATAGTGCGTCCCGTATTTTATAATATGTGGTTGCTCTGTTATTTCAGTGACTTGGTTAAGTAATGAATTTGAAATTTGGTAGTTTAAATTAAGATTATCTAAATCGGTATTAATCAAAGATATAGGGGATACATTATTCGAAGATAACAACTGTGTAACTTTGTTTAGGTTACAACATGAGTCGTTGATTAAATTATAATCAAACGACATAGAATGAACAGTAAAATTTATAAAACTATTTATAGTAGGTATTAGTCTAGTACTAGAGGTAAAAGCGACACAATTGCCGGGGAGAGAAACAAGTCCAGTTCCCAGCAGGGTTACAACTTTTTCAGATTGGTTTTTGCAATCTATAGATAATTGTGTCGGGGTAGAGTGAACAAAAATCCATTGATTATTAGCTAATGCTTTCCAAAGTTTTAAATGTCCGTATATAAATTTAGTTGTGCACTGAATAGGAGGCCTTTTCACAACCTTTAATAATAGTTCGCTCTCACATGTTGGGAATTCATTTATCGAGTATATATTCATCACGTCACAAATATAGTTTTTGGAGTCGACGGTGATACACTGATCCAAGTCACTTAAATTACAAAAATGTTGTTTGTCTTTAGTCACTGCTGTGTACTTAAAGCTAGGAATAATAGTAGTATACGTGTCCGGGTTTCCCGGGTTATACGGAATCGGAAAAGCTATACTATGATATAGATTATAAATGTTTGATGTAACTAAAGGAATCTTTAGAACAAATATAATTTTCTTATTTATATAATAACAAAATACTTTTGACATCTTAATTAATGTATACATAGAGTCTAGATCTAAGTTTACAGGGAATTCAAGACCGTTATTCAGATGAATGTGACTCTCGGCAAGCTCTCGGTAAAGTTGACTCGGTGTTATGACTGACGAATGCAGGATGTTTTGACTACTGAACGCGATAGCGTTTGATAAATCTTCCAAACGAAACGACAAAGTTAAGAGTGTTGATTCTAAGCTACTAAGGATTGAATTTATGTTGGTTAAAAATACTAAATTATTAGAAATTTTAGTTAAATTGCGTATATTTTCCGAGATATTGTCGATTGCGTCATTTAAACGAGCTTCATTAATTTTAATTTCGTGAAAAGTTTTATTATAAGAGTTTAAAGAAGATTTTATAACAAGAATATTTTGTTTAATTAAAGAAGCCAGTTTTCCTTGATTAATTTTAACAGTTTCAATTGCCTGATCATATTTAATTCCATCATCCTCGTCTAAAGTTCCAAAAATATGTTTAAAAGCTATTCCAATGCCACCAAACCAAGCCGATCGTTTGTTACTTTGAGACATAAGATGAGATATCGATTCGTATTCTTTAATAATATCGTGATATCGTGCACTTATAGGTTCTAACATGCTATGGCATTCTAAGTTGTTTAACGCTTCGGATTGTTTACATAAGTATCTGGCTGTTCCTAGAATGGCATTGATGTTCTCAATATGTGGAGCGATATAAGATGTGTCTACGGGTATCATGGTATTCAAATAGGATCTCCTTATTTTGAGTTGTCCTAGATAGTCGAAATATATTCCAGGACTCGAAGTAATTTCTTGGACATAGTCTTGGTGCGATAGCCCGATAACGCTGAAAGACAAACCTATATTTAATCGATTAATATATTATGTACGTGAGTACATATATATCTTACTTAATATATAAAATTTTGTAAAGTTAAAAGTTTAAAGAAAGTTATAAAATAATTTGTATAAAGTTGTATAATCTTATTTATTTGTATATAAAAATTATTGTAGAATTTGTATAATATAATATATACATTTTTTATGTATATGTTTATGTGTCAGTAATTGGAACTGTTGCAGGTTTCACTTCGTCAAAGTGATGTTTCACATGCCTGCGATTTATTAACAAGGATAGCGTATTGTAGCCATGTATTTTGACAACTTTGTATGGACCTTTCCACTGGGGGGACAAGGCCTTTCTGAGTCTAAGATGATTTTTTAAATAAACAAGGTCACCGACTTTATATGTAATTGGGCGAGTGCGGTTATCATAATAAGTTTTAGATGTTTGTTTAGATTGAGTTATGTTTTGGATTGCTTTATCGCGGGAGAGTTTTAATCTATGTTGGAGCATTTTAAGATATTCAGGGTAAGTGACGTCTGGTGGGGAATTATAGATAGAATCTGGAAGGAAGGGTTTGTGACCAAATAGAAGTTCATATGGTGAGAATTTGGTAGTACAATGTATGTTAGTGTTATAGGTAAGCATTGCTGTATATACATAACGAGGCCAATTATCTTGGTTCTCGTTAGTAAAAGATTTAAGGTATTCCTTAAGGGTTGAATGGCTGCGTTCAAGCGCACCTTGAGTTTGGGGATGATAAGGAGTTGACCAAATCTGTTTAATTTTCAAAAAATTACATGTTCTCTTAAATAAGTCTGCTGTGAAATTTGTACCTTGATCTGATAGAATAGTTTTAGGAATGCCAAATAAGGAAATAAAATGAACCAAACAATCACTCGTTTCTTCCGCTGTTATTGAACGAATAGGATAGGCTGTCGAAAACTTTGTGAGGTCATCTTGGAAAGTCATTATGTATTTAAGTTTGGCGGTACCTGCTTCTGGTAAAGGACCTACTATATCAATAGCGAGGCGTTGGAAGGGAGCTGTTGACGTAGTACTTATCTGCATAGGAGCTCGATTAATTTGCCTAAATGCTTTATTTTCTTGGCACTGTATGCAGTTTTTTACATATGTTTCTATATCTGAACGCATGCCTTTCCAGTAATATTTTTCTTTAATTCTATTTAACATTCGAACAGAACCCAGGTGTCCGGCAACAGGTAAGTCATGATTTTCGCGTAATATAGTTTTAATTTCAGCGAGCGACGGATACATTATATTATTATGATAAATATGAACAGCTATGCTAGAGTCGTGGAATAGGTAAGTAATTATATTATAGATTTTACTAAACGCATGCTTGTCAAAAGGATTTTTAAAATCAGATATAGCAATTTCTGAAATAGTAGATAAATCTATTAAAGCATTTTTTGTTTTTTCTAGTGATATAAAGATATCGCGATACGAACTCTCCTCAAAATGGTGCACCTTAGTAAAAAGTAAGTAGTAGTTCTTATTATTAATTTCTAATTTTTTATAAGATTGTAATTCCTTTTCAGATTGTAATATTTCATCCTTATTTGGAAAATATGACAAGATATCTTGTACATAAGGATTAGCTTCGTCGAGGTCGATAGAGGATGGTACAAGGACATGTGAACAGGTAGTTTTAAGTAATGTCTCGTTGTGTTCAATAATATTAGTGTTAAAAGTTGTATTTTTGTCTGCAATGCATTTTAGGAATTGGGAGTATTTTTCATTATTATTTACAGGTGAGGATCGCATTTCTTTCGAGGTTACAGGTTTAGGAACACTCATGGGTGAAGGTAAGGAAATATTATCAAAATTTATATCTATATCAGAACTTCGTGGATTAAGATCTAGGGAATCAGCATCTGGGAGACTATCGGTAGGTAGTATATTTTGATTTTCAGTTTCAGCGACGCAAGGATACGGAGACATAAAATCTTCAAAGGACAAATTAGGTATTGGTGAGTTGATAATTTGAGGTAATGTATTGGGGTTTTCAGAGATAGCGTTATAAGGACTATTATTATTTTGATTAGGATTGTCATTAGGATTTAGATCGTTGGTAGGAGCTATGCCTATTTCTTCTAATATGTTATTTGGAGATGGGATAGAGTCCAGAGGACCTTCGACAGGATTCAGAGGATTTAATTCAGGGAAAAGCTGTGCGTCATCATCATCTGGAAAAATAGGATTGACAGGATAGCGCGAGAGGGCATCTGCTGCCGAATTGAGTCTGCCTTTACGGTATACAATTTCATACTCGTATTCTTCAAGTTGTAGGCGCCACCTTTGTAATTTACTATTGTGATTAGAATGATTAAATAGCCATTTCAGAGGTTGATGGTCGGTGACTATAGTAAACTTCCGACCATATATGTAAGGGCGAAACGTTTTGCAACCAAATATAATTGCTAGTAACTCTTTTTCAGTGACGGTGTAATGGTTTTCACTTTTATTGAGTGTGCGTGATGCATATGCAATTGGCTGATCTTTTCCTACTTGTCCCTGTGATAATACCGCACCAATAGCATGAATAGAGGCGTCGCAAGTAAGAATAAAAGGAAGACTAAAATCAGGATAACATAGGACAGGAGCAGTGGTAAGTTTATTTTTTAATGTATCAAAAGCTACTTGTTGTTGATTTTCCCATTTAAATATAACATCCTTTTTCAACAGAGACGTCAGAGGCTTTGCTGTCATTGAAAAATCAGGTATGAACCTGCGATAATAGGAAACAAGACCTAGAAAAGATTTAATATCTTTTGGTGATTTTGGTGTAGGAAATTGAGTTACGGATTCAATTTTATCTGGGTTTGGTTTAACACCATTTTCAGTTATAATGTGGCCGAGATAAGCAACTTCTCTGCGCAGAAATTCACACTTATCCGGCTGTAGCTTAAGATTATACTGTCTAAATCTATCAAATATAGCAGTTAAATTTTCAATTTGAGAAATAAGATCAGGGGAATAAATAACAACGTCATCTAAATATACAAAACATCGCATACCTTGAAGACCAGTAAGAGCAGTGTTCATAAGACGTTGAAATGTAGAGGGTGCGTTTTTTAACCCAAATGGCATACGTGTGAATTGGTAATGTCCTTGAGGGACTGAGAACGCGGTTTTTGCTGAATCTTCAGGAGAAACCATAATTTGATGGAAACCTGACGCAAGGTCGAGTGTGCTGAAATATCTACTTTTACCTAATTGATCAAGAATCTCAGTAATGTTAGGAATGGGATAGGAATCGCCAATTGTGACGTCGTTAAGTTTGCGATAATCGATAACGACTCGCCACTTCCGATTACCAGATGCATCTAATTTTTTTGGGACAACCCATATGGGCGCCGACCAGGGTGACGATGAAGGTTCTATAATACCTTGTTGGAGCATTTGATTAATTTGATTATTTACTTCTTGTTTATGAATTTCAGGGAATCGATAGGTTTTAGTGTGGATGGGAACGTCAGAAACAGTTTTTATATTGTGTTGAATGGCATCTGTAAAGGTAAGTTGCTCTCCGGGCAGATGAAAAATGTCAGAGTAATCGGAACAAAGTTTATAAAGAATTTTAATTTCTTCTTTATTGAGATGAGATATTCTTAATTGATTTAAAACCTCTTGGGTACGTTGAAAACTATCTTTATAAGGTAAAGTATGAATTGCATTTATGATTGCGGGATAATTGTTGTTATCAATTACAGTAGATTTGTAAGGTAAGAGCGTTAAATTTAAATTTGATTTAATGTTTATTGGTGATTCAGATATATTTACGACAGACAAATTGATTCTTTTATTAGGTTTTACTTTTACAAGACAATTGGCTATTAATAAGTCCTTAGATATTTTTTGATCTAGTATTAAGCCTTCTTTTAGCTCAGGGTTAAGGACAGAACATTCGATAATAGTCTCTGTACGAGCTGGGATAAGGTAAGTTGGTTCGTAAAAGTTTAATTTAATTTCATAGTCTTTAATTTTTAAGACATCACGATTATAGTCAATATTACAACGAAATATGTTTAAGAGATCGCTTCCAATGATACCGTCATAAGGCAGATCTAAGTGTTCTACTACGTGAAATTTAGAAGATATAAATTTATTAGAATAGTTATTACTAAAATATAATTTCAAATTAAAATGACCAAGAGTTTGTGTTACTTCTTTCCCAGGATCTATACCTTTAATTTTTACTGGTTCAGGTATGAGATTTAGTGGGTTTGCAATAGATTTTTGTTTTAGTAAACAAATAGTAGAGCCAGAATCTACTAAAAGAGTTAAGGGAATATCAGATACTTGAGTATAAAGCAAAACGTGCGGCAATGTTTTATTCGTAAAGTTAGTATTAATTTCATATATTTCTAAGGGAGCTATTTTGACTTTTGTAGTTTTTATGAGGTTATGATTGTTACTTTTTTCATTAGATTTAGTAGTAGTACATTTATAGTTGTCTGAAGACTGCGTGGATTTAGTATTATTAGATTCAGTGGATTTAGTATTATTAGATTCAGTGGATTTAGTATTATTAGATTCAGTGGATTTAGTATTATAAGATTCAGTGGATTTAGTATTATTAAATTCAGTGGATTTAGTATTATTAGATTCAGTGGATTTAGTATTATTAGATTCAGTGGATTTAGTATTATAATAAGATTCAGTGGACTTAGTATTATTTTTATTAGTGTCGATTTTAGTATTTTTGTGTCTCACACGACACCTAAATGAGACCTGCTTTAGTTTTTTACTTCATCAATTTCATCGTGGGAATTATCTTGATAATTATTACAATCCATTCTCTGGGAGTTAGAATAATCTTGAGTGAAGTGAATAGGGTTTGGCCTTGATGGGCCTGGATTATTATAATTATTATTATCATTCCTTAATTGGTTATTCCTATACTGGCGTTTACGACAATTTTCAATAGTATGCCCCGGATTCTTACAGTATCGGCATACTGGAGTAGTAAAATTATTTGAGTCTTGACGCGGAGGATATCGTTCTCTTTTAAAATTGTTATTTGTCGCATTTCGGGATTGAAAGTTATTATTGGGAACATAATTATTTCTGTAGCCATTTGTATGTGACATCGATTTTTTAGATGCATGGTATATTTTTTCTTCGGATATGGCTACATTGATTGCTTCATTTAAGTTATCGGGTTCGCGACATCTAACTACCGTTGAAATATTGGGGTTTAAACCGGTGATAAACGTGTGGAGAGCCAAATCCTCCATTGCAGCGACTCGGCCGGCTAATTCTCCTTTCTTTTTAGTCGGAATGGAAATGTTAATTTCTGTTAATAATTTGCTTAGGCAACTCTCTATTTTCAATGAGAATTGATTGACCGTTTCGGCACCTTGCTTACAGTTTTGAAGGTCGGTAAGTAGGTGTGTATAATGTTTCCTTTCCCCAAATTGAGTTTTAAGGAACTCTTGGAGTTGGTTGAAATCGTTAAAATCTTTAATGTTTGCGGCTGATTCGGCGCGGCCTTCTAGCCTACTTAAAATATATTTAAAAATAATCAATTTTTGCTCTTCATTTGCCAGTTCTAAGGCATTCGTGCAATTACTTAAGAATGGGTTTAGTTTATCTCTACTTCCGTCAAACTTTCCAATGAATTTAATAAGAATGTTTAGGTCAACGGCTGGCATTATGCGTGGAATTACTTCTTCCTTAGATTTTGACATAATATGTAACGTTAAACGAGGATTCAAATTAAATGGCTTAGTAGGAAAATTGCAATGTAACGACAACAATTGTTTGTGGATAAAATTCTATCAATATCCTAATTCAATAGGCCTTTGTAATTTTTTACACACACAAATTCAGTAGTATTAAAACACAAAAGATTTTGTATCTACGAGCTTTTAAGTTTGAGAAACAGTGACTAAAGACTTACAGTACATTGACGATCACGATGGTCAGAATCAGCATTATAGTCGTGGAATGTGGCCTTATCTCTCACGGCGACACGGCGACACGGCGACACGGCGACACGGAGGAACGGCGGAACGCGTCGTTCTCGATGTATAATTATGTGATGGATATTTGTATAATATGGCGTGTTAGATTTATGATTATTTATAATTTCCACTTAGCTGGCTGAGGACTGTTATGCGGGACCCCAAAAATCCCGTTTTAAAAAAAGGTTTTTTAATTAAGACACTTTAATTCACAAATTAAATACACTTTTAGAAATAGGAACGGATTTAGAAATATTACAGGATATAGAAGTGTTCCTTCAGAATATTGGAGAGAGACTGGCAAGTCCAGCCGATGGGCGACTTATATTCTTAATACTATTGCTGACTTGACTAATGTCTAGTCAGCCTAACAGCTTACATTGTAAGGGGTATAACAACCCCCCGGTTGAGTGTAAAGTTCGGGGTTACAAATCGAACTTTACTTAATTTACTTAATTAATTCTTATCCTAGGCGGAGTAGTAATTATACCTACATCCGCTTCCATTTCAACAGGAACATCACCTTCTGTCCTTTTGCAAAGTTTAAAGGACTTACAATAAGGGATGTGATAAAATATTTTATAAAACAAAAAGCTACAAATTACAATACATAAAAATAAAGTTACACTAGAATAGTGCGTCCCGTATTTTATAATATGTGGTTGCTCTGTTATTTCAGTGACTTGGTTAAGTAATGAATTTGAAATTTGGTAGTTTAAATTAAGATTATCTAAATCGGTATTAATCAAAGATATAGGGGATACATTATTCGAAGATAACAACTGTGTAACTTTGTTTAGGTTACAACATGAGTCGTTGATTAAATTATAATCAAACGACATAGAATGAACAGTAAAATTTATAAAACTATTTATAGTAGGTATTAGTCTAGTACTAGAGGTAAAAGCGACACAATTGCCGGGGAGAGAAACAAGTCCAGTTCCCAGCAGGGTTACAACTTTTTCAGATTGGTTTTTGCAATCTATAGATAATTGTGTCGGGGTAGAGTGAACAAAAATCCATTGATTATTAGCTAATGCTTTCCAAAGTTTTAAATGTCCGTATATAAATTTAGTTGTGCACTGAATAGGAGGCCTTTTCACAACCTTTAATAATAGTTCGCTCTCACATGTTGGGAATTCATTTATCGAGTATATATTCATCACGTCACAAATATAGTTTTTGGAGTCGACGGTGATACACTGATCCAAGTCACTTAAATTACAAAAATGTTGTTTGTCTTTAGTCACTGCTGTGTACTTAAAGCTAGGAATAATAGTAGTATACGTGTCCGGGTTTCCCGGGTTATACGGAATCGGAAAAGCTATACTATGATATAGATTATAAATGTTTGATGTAACTAAAGGAATCTTTAGAACAAATATAATTTTCTTATTTATATAATAACAAAATACTTTTGACATCTTAATTAATGTATACATAGAGTCTAGATCTAAGTTTACAGGGAATTCAAGACCGTTATTCAGATGAATGTGACTCTCGGCAAGCTCTCGGTAAAGTTGACTCGGTGTTATGACTGACGAATGCAGGATGTTTTGACTACTGAACGCGATAGCGTTTGATAAATCTTCCAAACGAAACGACAAAGTTAAGAGTGTTGATTCTAAGCTACTAAGGATTGAATTTATGTTGGTTAAAAATACTAAATTATTAGAAATTTTAGTTAAATTGCGTATATTTTCCGAGAGATTGTCGATTGCGTCATTTAAACGAGCTTCATTAATTTTAATTTCGTGAAAAGTTTTATTATAAGAGTTTAAAGAAGATTTTATAACAAGAATATTTTGTTTAATTAAAGAAGCCAGTTTTCCTTGATTAATTTTAACAGTTTCAATTGCCTGATCATATTTAATTCCATCATCCTCGTCTAAAGTTCCAAAAATATGTTTAAAAGCTATTCCAATGCCACCAAACCAAGCCGATCGTTTGTTACTTTGAGACATAAGATGAGATATCGATTCGTATTCTTTAATAATATCGTGATATCGTGCACTTATAGGTTCTAACATGCTATGGCATTCTAAGTTGTTTAACGCTTCGGATTGTTTACATAAGTATCTGGCTGTTCCTAGAATGGCATTGATGTTCTCAATATGTGGAGCGATATAAGATGTGTCTACGGGTATCATGGTATTCAAATAGGATCTCCTTATTTTGAGTTGTCCTAGATAGTCGAAATATATTCCAGGACTCGAAGTAATTTCTTGGACATAGTCTTGGTGCGATAGCCCGATAACGCTGAAAGACAAACCTATATTTAATCGATTAATATATTATGTACGTGAGTACATATATATCTTACTTAATATATAAAATTTTGTAAAGTTAAAAGTTTAAAGAAAGTTATAAAATAATTTGTATAAAGTTGTATAATCTTATTTATTTGTATATAAAAATTATTGTAGAATTTGTATAATATAATATATACATTTTTTATGTATATGTTTATGTGTCAGTAATTGGAACTGTTGCAGGTTTCACTTCGTCAAAGTGATGTTTCACATGCCTGCGATTTATTAACAAGGATAGCGTATTGTAGCCATGTATTTTGACAACTTTGTATGGACCTTTCCACTGGGGGGACAAGGCCTTTCTGAGTCTAAGATGATTTTTTAAATAAACAAGGTCACCGACTTTATATGTAATTGGGCGAGTGCGGTTATCATAATAAGTTTTAGATGTTTGTTTAGATTGAGTTATGTTTTGGATTGCTTTATCGCGGGAGAGTTTTAATCTATGTTGGAGCATTTTAAGATATTCAGGGTAAGTGACGTCTGGTGGGGAATTATAGATAGAATCTGGAAGGAAGGGTTTGTGACCAAATAGAAGTTCATATGGTGAGAATTTGGTAGTACAATGTATGTTAGTGTTATAGGTAAGCATTGCTGTATATACATAACGAGGCCAATTATCTTGGTTCTCGTTAGTAAAAGATTTAAGGTATTCCTTAAGGGTTGAATGGCTGCGTTCAAGCGCACCTTGAGTTTGGGGATGATAAGGAGTTGACCAAATCTGTTTAATTTTCAAAAAATTACATGTTCTCTTAAATAAGTCTGCTGTGAAATTTGTACCTTGATCTGATAGAATAGTTTTAGGAATGCCAAATAAGGAAATAAAATGAACCAAACAATCACTCGTTTCTTCCGCTGTTATTGAACGAATAGGATAGGCTGTCGAAAACTTTGTGAGGTCATCTTGGAAAGTCATTATGTATTTAAGTTTGGCGGTACCTGCTTCTGGTAAAGGGCCTACTATATCAATAGCGAGGCGTTGGAAGGGAGCTGTTGACGTAGTACTTATCTGCATAGGAGCTCGATTAATTTGCCTAAATGCTTTATTTTCTTGGCACTGTATGCAGTTTTTTACATATGTTTCTATATCTGAACGCATGCCTTTCCAGTAATATTTTTCTTTAATTCTATTTAACATTCGAACAGAACCCAGGTGTCCGGCAACAGGTAAGTCATGATTTTCGCGTAATATAGTTTTAATTTCAGCGAGCGACGGATACATTATATTATTATGATAAATATGAACAGCTATGCTAGAGTCGTGGAATAGGTAAGTAATTATATTATAGATTTTACTAAACGCATGCTTGTCAAAAGGATTTTTAAAATCAGATATAGCAATTTCTGAAATAGTAGATAAATCTATTAAAGCATTTTTTGTTTTTTCTAGTGATATAAAGATATCGCGATACGAACTCTCCTCAAAATGGTGCACCTTAGTAAAAAGTAAGTAGTAGTTCTTATTATTAATTTCTAATTTTTTATAAGATTGTAATTCCTTTTCAGATTGTAATATTTCATCCTTATTTGGAAAATATGACAAGATATCTTGTACATAAGGATTAGCTTCGTCGAGGTCGATAGAGGATGGTACAAGGACATGTGAACAGGTAGTTTTAAGTAATGTCTCGTTGTGTTCAATAATATTAGTGTTAAAAGTTGTATTTTTGTCTGCAATGCATTTTAGGAATTGGGAGTATTTTTCATTATTATTTACAGGTGAGGATCGCATTTCTTTCGAGGTTACAGGTTTAGGAACACTCATGGGTGAAGGTAAGGAAATATTATCAAAATTTATATCTATATCAGAACTTCGTGGATTAAGATCTAGGGAATCAGCATCTGGGAGACTATCGGTAGGTAGTATATTTTGATTTTCAGTTTCAGCGACGCAAGGATACGGAGACATAAAATCTTCAAAGGACAAATTAGGTATTGGTGAGTTGATAATTTGAGGTAATGTATTGGGGTTTTCAGAGATAGCGTTATAAGGACTATTATTATTTTGATTAGGATTGTCATTAGGATTTAGATCGTTGGTAGGAGCTATGCCTATTTCTTCTAATATGTTATTTGGAGATGGGATAGAGTCCAGAGGACCTTCGACAGGATTCAGAGGATTTAATTCAGGGAAAAGCTGTGCGTCATCATCATCTGGAAAAATAGGATTGACAGGATAGCGCGAGAGGGCATCTGCTGCCGAATTGAGTCTGCCTTTACGGTATACAATTTCATACTCGTATTCTTCAAGTTGTAGGCGCCACCTTTGTAATTTACTATTGTGATTAGAATGATTAAATAGCCATTTCAGAGGTTGATGGTCGGTGACTATAGTAAACTTCCGACCATATATGTAAGGGCGAAACGTTTTGCAACCAAATATAATTGCTAGTAACTCTTTTTCAGTGACGGTGTAATGGTTTTCACTTTTATTGAGTGTGCGTGATGCATATGCAATTGGCTGATCTTTTCCTACTTGTCCCTGTGATAATACCGCACCAATAGCATGAATAGAGGCGTCGCAAGTAAGAATAAAAGGAAGACTAAAATCAGGATAACATAGGACAGGAGCAGTGGTAAGTTTATTTTTTAATGTATCAAAAGCTACTTGTTGTTGATTTTCCCATTTAAATATAACATCCTTTTTCAACAGAGACGTCAGAGGCTTTGCTGTCATTGAAAAATCAGGTATGAACCTGCGATAATAGGAAACAAGACCTAGAAAAGATTTAATATCTTTTGGTGATTTTGGTGTAGGAAATTGAGTTACGGATTCAATTTTATCTGGGTTTGGTTTAACACCATTTTCAGTTATAATGTGGCCGAGATAAGCAACTTCTCTGCGCAGAAATTCACACTTATCCGGCTGTAGCTTAAGATTATACTGTCTAAATCTATCAAATATAGCAGTTAAATTTTCAATTTGAGAAATAAGATCAGGGGAATAAATAACAACGTCATCTAAATATACAAAACATCGCATACCTTGAAGACCAGTAAGAGCAGTGTTCATAAGACGTTGAAATGTAGAGGGTGCGTTTTTTAACCCAAATGGCATACGTGTGAATTGGTAATGTCCTTGAGGGACTGAGAACGCGGTTTTTGCTGAATCTTCAGGAGAAACCATAATTTGATGGAAACCTGACGCAAGGTCGAGTGTGCTGAAATATCTACTTTTACCTAATTGATCAAGAATCTCAGTAATGTTAGGAATGGGATAGGAATCGCCAATTGTGACGTCGTTAAGTTTGCGATAATCGATAACGACTCGCCACTTCCGATTACCAGATGCATCTAATTTTTTTGGGACAACCCATATGGGCGCCGACCAGGGTGACGATGAAGGTTCTATAATACCTTGTTGGAGCATTTGATTAATTTGATTATTTACTTCTTGTTTATGAATTTCAGGGAATCGATAGGTTTTAGTGTGGATGGGAACGTCAGAAACAGTTTTTATATTGTGTTGAATGGCATCTGTAAAGGTAAGTTGCTCTCCGGGCAGATGAAAAATGTCAGAGTAATCGGAACAAAGTTTATAAAGAATTTTAATTTCTTCTTTATTGAGATGAGATATTCTTAATTGATTTAAAACCTCTTGGGTACGTTGAAAACTATCTTTATAAGGTAAAGTATGAATTGCATTTATGATTGCGGGATAATTGTTGTTATCAATTACAGTAGATTTGTAAGGTAAGAGCGTTAAATTTAAATTTGATTTAATGTTTATTGGTGATTCAGATATATTTACGACAGACAAATTGATTCTTTTATTAGGTTTTACTTTTACAAGACAATTGGCTATTAATAAGTCCTTAGATATTTTTTGATCTAGTATTAAGCCTTCTTTTAGCTCAGGGTTAAGGACAGAACATTCGATAATAGTCTCTGTACGAGCTGGGATAAGGTAAGTTGGTTCGTAAAAGTTTAATTTAATTTCATAGTCTTTAATTTTTAAGACATCACGATTATAGTCAATATTACAACGAAATATGTTTAAGAGATCGCTTCCAATGATACCGTCATAAGGCAGATCTAAGTGTTCTACTACGTGAAATTTAGAAGATATAAATTTATTAGAATAGTTATTACTAAAATATAATTTCAAATTAAAATGACCAAGAGTTTGTGTTACTTCTTTCCCAGGATCTATACCTTTAATTTTTACTGGTTCAGGTATGAGATTTAGTGGGTTTGCAATAGATTTTTGTTTTAGTAAACAAATAGTAGAGCCAGAATCTACTAAAAGAGTTAAGGGAATATCAGATACTTGAGTATAAAGCAAAACGTGCGGCAATGTTTTATTCGTAAAGTTAGTATTAATTTCATATATTTCTAAGGGAGCTATTTTGACTTTTGTAGTTTTTATGAGGTTATGATTGTTACTTTTTTCATTAGATTTAGTAGTAGTACATTTATAGTTGTCTGAAGACTGCGTGGATTTAGTATTATTAGATTCAGTGGATTTAGTATTATTAGATTCAGTGGATTTAGTATTATTAGATTCAGTGGATTTAGTATTATAAGATTCAGTGGATTTAGTATTATTAAATTCAGTGGATTTAGTATTATTAGATTCAGTGGATTTAGTATTATTAGATTCAGTGGATTTAGTATTATAATAAGATTCAGTGGACTTAGTATTATTTTTATTAGTGTCGATTTTAGTATTTTTGTGTCTCACACGACACCTAAATGAGACCTGCTTTAGTTTTTTACTTCATCAATTTCATCGTGGGAATTATCTTGATAATTATTACAATCCATTCTCTGGGAGTTAGAATAATCTTGAGTGAAGTGAATAGGGTTTGGCCTTGATGGGCCTGGATTATTATAATTATTATTATCATTCCTTAATTGGTTATTCCTATACTGGCGTTTACGACAATTTTCAATAGTATGCCCCGGATTCTTACAGTATCGGCATACTGGAGTAGTAAAATTATTTGAGTCTTGACGCGGAGGATATCGTTCTCTTTTAAAATTGTTATTTGTCGCATTTCGGGATTGAAAGTTATTATTGGGAACATAATTATTTCTGTAGCCATTTGTATGTGACATCGATTTTTTAGATGCATGGTATATTTTTTCTTCGGATATGGCTACATTGATTGCTTCATTTAAGTTATCGGGTTCGCGACATCTAACTACCGTTGAAATATTGGGGTTTAAACCGGTGATAAACGTGTGGAGAGCCAAATCCTCCATTGCAGCGACTCGGCCGGCCAATTCTCCTTTCTTTTTAGTCGGAATGGAAATGTTAATTTCTGTTAATAATTTGCTTAGGCAACTCTCTATTTTCAATGAGAATTGATTGACCGTTTCGGCACCTTGTTTACAGTTTTGAAGGTCGGTAAGTAGGTGTGTATAATGTTTCCTTTCCCCAAATTGAGTTTTAAGGAACTCTTGGAGTTGGTTGAAATCGTTAAAATCTTTAATGTTTGCGGCTGATTCGGCGCGGCCTTCTAGCCTACTTAAAATATATTTAAAAATAATCAATTTTTGCTCTTCATTTGCCAGTTCTAAGGCATTCGTGCAATTACTTAAGAATGGGTTTAGTTTATCTCTACTTCCGTCAAACTTTCCAATGAATTTAATAAGAATGTTTAGGTCAACGGCTGGCATTATGCGTGGAATTACTTCTTCCTTAGATTTTGACATAATATGTAACGTTAAACGAGGATTCAAATTAAATGGCTTAGTAGGAAAATTGCAATGTAACGACAACAATTGTTTGTGGATAAAATTCTATCAATATCCTAATTCAATAGGCCTTTGTAATTTTTTACACACACAAATTCAGTAGTATTAAAACACAAAAGATTTTGTATCTACGAGCTTTTAAGTTTGAGAAACAGTGACTAAAGACTTACAGTACATTGACGATCACGATGGTCAGAATCAGCATTATAGTCGTGGAATGTGGCCTTATCTCTCACGGCGACACGGCGACACGGAGGAACGGCGGAACGCGTCGTTCTCGATGTATAATTATGTGATGGATATTTGTATAATATGGCGTGTTAGATTTATGATTATTTATAATTTCCACTTAGCTGGCTGAAGACAGGATACTGCAGGAGTCGGCTACAGGACACACGACACGGTGTTATCCTTGTTGCAGGGTGCGCCTTCAGGAGCCTCTTTCCACTTAACACGCACTAAATCACCAGGCGAACTGGGCAAATAATTGCTTAACACTGATTTCACTGATTTACACACTTTTACAGTTTTCTGGAGACGTTTTTCCGAGGATTTCCAATAAAAAATCCCACCGCTGCCACCAATGTTATGCGGGACCCCAAAAATCCCGTTTTAAAAAAAGGTTTTTTAATTAAGACACTTTAATTCACAAATTAAATACACTTTTAGAAATAGGAACGGATTTAGAAATATTACAGGATATAGAAGTGTTCCTTCAGAATATTGGAGAGAGACTGGCAAGTCCAGCCGATGGGCGACTTATATTCTTAATACTATTGCTGACTTGACTAATGTCTAGTCAGCCTAACAGCTTACATTGTAAGGGGTATAACAGTATATTACACCTATACACAAAGGAGGAGATAAAGTTAATATTAAAAACTATAGGCCCATTTCCAAGCTTAGTATATTTGCAAAAATCTTTGAGAGAATTATACATCAGCGGGTCTATTCTGCACTTCAATGCTGGTTCATACCCGAACAACATGGTTTTTTAAAAGGGCGCTCAACAACTTCAAATCTACTCCTAACGTATGACTATGTTAGTTCTGGTATGGACACGGGTGCACAAGTGGACTTGATATGTACTGATTTTAGCAAGGCTTTCGATCGTATAGACCATTGTATCCTACTCCAGAAGTTATCTTATGCCGGTATACATGGTAATCTTCTCCGTTGGTTCTCATCATATATTGGTAATAGATCTCAAGCGGTAGCTATTAACGGTTTTACTTCTGGATGGATATATGTACCTTCTGGCGTTCCTCAGGGTTCTCTTCTGGGGCCTTTGCTCTTTGCTATATTTCTTAACGACATTACCTTTTGCTTCCGTCACTCAAAATTTTTATTATATGCTGATGACACAAAATTATTCAAAAAAATCTCCTCATTAGATGACTGTTGCCTCCTACAGGAAGATTTAAATAGATTTAGTAACTACTGTACTATTCATAAATTAGATTTAAATGTATCCAAGTGTTTTGCGATAAATTTTAGTCGTAAATTAAACATTACAAAATATGATTATAAGCTTAGGAATAAGGTACTTGTCGTTAAGAAATCGTTTAAAGACCTAGGAGTTATCATAGACTCTAAATTAATTTTTGATGAGCACATCGACTACACTATTAGAAAGGCCTCGAAAGCCCTAGGATTTGTTATTCGTTCCTGTAGTAAATTTAATTCTATTAAAGTAGTAAAGGTCCTATACTGTGCATATGTTCGAAGTATATTGGAATATTGTTCTGAGTTATGGAATCCTGCTTACAATATCTACATAAACAGAGTGGAGTCAATTCAGAAGCGCTTCCTTAGATTTTTCGCCATTCCCGTAATTTCATGTCCCTTTATGTCCCACCTTTCAGAACTTATTATCGTCAAAATTCATTTATATACAGGTCTAGCGCTCAACTCAACAAATTTCTAACCATTAATCCACTTGAGGACTTATTCCTAATAAAACCAACCAAAATTAGAAAACTTGTGACTGATGCTTTCTTTCATTAGGCAAAATTATTATCTCCCCTTATATAATGGAATCAGGCGTTACTTCGTGGAAATCCATAGTATAAAATTTAAATATATTATATGAAGCATTTTTCGCGGGATGTTGCTAGATATATTAATAATAATAATAATAAAAATTACCTAACAAGTTTTTCCCCTTAAAAATATTTTCCCCTTAAATTTTTTCCCCCTTATATGTACCTACCTACCTATATTATATCTTAATTACAATAGCATATTATTGAGCCGTGGTGAGTCCGTCTTCATTAATTACATGACTCTATACTTAATAGATAATCCTTTTCTTGTGGTTTGAGCATGCTATATATATGTTAGTTTTTACTATAGATTTAAGTCCTAGTTTTGTATAGATAGTAGTGTTAGTATGTAGTTCTATGGTGAGATGCTTAGCATGACGTGCTTAAGTTAATTTAATTTGTTTTCCTACTAGTGGAAACTTGTTATTGGCATTAAGTTTGTTAAAATGTAATTTTATTGTAATGTTCCACATGCTGTAAGTTTTCCTAATAAAATAAAATAAAATAAAAAATAAGATCGTTTAGTGCGATTGGCAAGTCAATCTACTATTTCTTTAAAACATAAAAGATTTTTAATAATATTGACTATGATCTTGTTAAGATAATAATATATAAGATGATAAGATTTTGTTAGACCGACTAACCCGTACTAGGCATAACTTACTTTTATCTCACAAGTTTTTACGATAGAAGAACTAAGTAGCGAGACTTGGCACTTTTTACAGTTATGTTTTTAATGGCAAAACTCTTTACATACATTTGTTTTTAATATTTCATAATTATGAAAATGAAAATGAAAATGAAAAATCTTTTATTTCCAAATAGGTTAGTAACTAACACTTTCAGAATTGTCCTACATGATGACCTACCACCGGTTCGGGGACTAACCCGGCGAGAAGAACCGGCGTAAGAAACTCGCTCGGGGCCACCTTTTAGCAAAAAGATGGGAAAATTGTTCTTTTAAAAAAATATATATATAACAATGTTATAACTTAACATAAATTACAATTTACAAAAGTATACTTTATAAAATAGAAGTAGCCTCGAAAGTGGCCACCTTATTCCCAGGGTGTGCTATCATTAACAAAATCATTAATCTTATAATAAGCTTTAGCACACAAACGTTCTTTAACTACCTTTTTAAATTTATTGATGGAAAAATTTTGAACGTTTTCTGGGATCTTATTGTATAGGCGTATACATTGACCTTTAAAAGATTTGCTTACTTTGCTAAGTCTGATCATAGGTATATCTAACTTGTGTTTATTTCTTGTATTTCTACAGTGATTGTCGCTTTTCGTTTTAAAATTATTTAAGTTCTTTCTGACATACAGTATATTATCCAAAATGTATTGAGAGGCGACGGTCAATATTCCTATTTCCTTAAACTTTTCTCTCAGAGATTCAAAGGACGACATCTTGTAAATGGAACGTATAGCTCGCTTCTGCAGCACAAATATTGTATTGATGTCGGCTGCATTTCCCCATAAAAGGATGCCGTAAGACATTCGACTGTGAAAATAACTAAAATATACTAGTCGCGCCGTGTCCTCATCAGAAATTTCTCTAATTTTTCTGACGGCATATGCTGCAGAACTGAGCTTATCTGCCAGTTTGGCAATGTGTGGACCCCACTGTAATTTGCAATCTAATGTTATACCTAGAAACACAGTGGTGTCCACTAAGTTCATTTTCTCATCATTTAATAGTATATTGGTTTGTACTTGCCTAACATTGGGCAAGCTAAACTTCAAACATTTTGTTTTATTAGAATTTAAAAGTAAGTTATTAACATTAAACCAATGTACTATTTTTAAGAGAGCACTATTTACCTCGTCGTAATTTGATTGCTGTCGCTTCACATTAAAAATTAGTGAAGTGTCATCGGCAAAAAGTACTATCTCATGTTTTTCCTTAACTAAGTAAGGCAAGTCATTTATGTAGATGAGAAAAAGAAAGGGGCCTAAAATGGATCCCTGGGGGACCCCTAATTCTATTTTGGTCCCTGTGGACCTTTTTCCATTTACCTCCACCTTTTGAATCCTATTTTTAAGGTAAGAATTCAAAATTATTCTTTGTATATGTATGGGCTGTTTTGTCTGAAAATAAATGATTTTTATTTTTTATTTATTTATTTTTTACTCCTGAATACTTTGGTGTCTCAATGGTTACAAAGTCGGCACTTAAAACGCAAGAAGATTTCAATGTTCGTATGTTAAAATAAATATATTCAATCTAAATTACAATGTGTTTAGTAAAAACAAATTGTTGTCTAGTATCTTTACCGCAAGTTCTCCAAATACTTAGCACGGGACCAGACGTACGTGGTTAGATCATTCATACATCTTCTTATATATAAAAATGAAATGCCGTTCGTTAGTCTCGCTAAAACTCAAGAACGGCTAAACAGTTCCCGCTATTTTTAGTCTTGAATTATTGGTGGGAATCCAGGGAAGGCTTAAACGGTTTGTATGCTCAACGAACTGGGCACGGGTCAGCTAATATATTATAATTTATAATCCCTTGATAGATTAAGAACAAGATACAAAAATATAGTCGACAAAACACCTCAGTGTGAAAGCTTATGCGCGGGCCGGTCGGCGTTTTAGGTCAGAGTTTATTTGAATGTGTCGAGAGCTGCGTCACCCGCGTCCCCTTGCCACGTCACCCGCGTCACCGCGTCCCAGTCAGGACCCACCTGACCTACTGCTGCGGAACTGTGTCATTATTAATTTAAATTGGAGAGCGCGGGGCATTATTGACACGAATGCTTTGCTTTATTTTTTAATTTTAAAGTCATAATTATGTTTTAATTGCTGGATTAATAATAATAATAATGTCTATGGACGCTTCACACCACGCCAATCTGGGCCCGTGCTATGTATCCGAAGAACTTGTTTTACAGGTACCAGACACCGGAAATATATTTAATACTTTTATACTATATACATATTTAAGATTTTTTTTATATTATACACAAATTTAAGACACATCCACGACGCAAGTACATTGAAGACTTTTTGTTCCCTCGGCGGGATTTGAACCTGCGACCTTTCGTTCGAGCACCAATGTGCTACGGAGGTCGTCAAATTACAAATTATGCTGTACATGCGATTGCCAAGTCAATCTACGTATTTATTTAAAACATGAAAGATTATTTATAATATTGATTTGATCAATTTTAGTTGTTGTTAGACCGACCGACTAACCCCGGCTTGGCATCAACTCACAACTTTACGGTACAAGAACTAAGAATACTATAGATATATAATAGACTTGGCATTTTTTACAAGTTATGGTTTTGATGGGATAAGTAACTTTACTGTATTAGATGGGTTTGTTAGAGGTCAGTGACATAGAAGTTACTAGTTATATTTAATATCAAAGTAAAACAAAAACTTTGTACTCCATTTTACGAAAATTATGCGATCGGAGGATTATGAAATTGACACAGTAATAAACCATAGTTAGCTAGTATGTCTTTCTGTCTTTCACATTAAGTATACAAACATTTAAATTTTCCAGTTCGTAACTTAAGAATTAACTGAAATATTATTTATGGTAATTTTTACCACTAGTATAATATTATTATGTAACGTACGTAGCGGTTAAACTACTGGTCCAATTATAATAAAGAAGGTGTCAATCGATTCGTAGTGGTCCTGCGAGTAACATAAGCTATATAATTTTTTTAATCTCCAAAAAAAAATTAAGTAAGATAATTGTCTCGTGTTTGGTATCAAAAGATATAGGTCTTGGCAAGCACATCACATTTTATTAATTACTAAATTTTATTGTTAAATTAAAAAAAAAAAAAACATTTAAAATGCGGTCGTACAAGTAGTATCTAGGAGGTGTTTAGTTACTTACTAAACAACTCCTAGATCGGTATATGGTTAGTTTAATGAAAATATATTTGATTAGAAAACAGAAAAATATAAAATAAAAAAGTTTAAAAACTATAACCCGACTTTGCAAAAAAGGGGTCTAAAAAGGATAAAACAAGAAAATAATTCAATTTGAAATTCAGATATGCATAGGTACAAAAATGAAGTATTCCCAATAGCTACCCGCTATTGGGAACAATGATTTTTGTTTGCTATGAACCCATATACTATAGGCTTATATTCTACAATCGGCAGTGTCAAAATTTAGTTTTTTTACCTGTGAAAAATTTTGCATTTGATGTTTAAACATTATTATTTATTGTTTATTTGTTATAAAATGTATTTTATAATGAAGTGTAATCCTTTAATCTACCTGTGACAGTGTTGATAAGTGTGCACAATAAGTGAATAAGTGAAAATTTCGATGTTTTCGGTTTGTTTACCTTTAGGTTAAATTTATCAGGGACGAACTATACTTAATACTTTACCACGTGTTCTAAAATGTTTAAGTGACAGTTAGAAATCAATTTACTCGAAATCATCATTTTGCGACATACCACCTTCATCAGTTCATGTCTTCAATTATGTTTTAGGTCCTCAAAGACTCAAGACTCTCCACTTTAGTCTCTATTGCCGGCCTCATGCTGAACGTCCCTCCCCATAAATAAAACATGCAGCCCGGGAATCCCGGAGCCCGGGATCGCTAACGAATTGAAAACTATCCGGGAATCTCGGAGTGAATTACGCGAATGGCTTCTTGAATTTAGAAATCGTTTCCCAATCATTGTTTAATGAATCCGTGAATAGTTTAGCTGACTTCCGGCGGAAACCACAGTCTAATTTTGCTGTCGAATGGTTATGCATCTCTAGTGAAATTCGCTGCGATAGTCGAGAAGGTGTCAATATGCGACATATTTAAAACCACTCTGATCAGTATTAGAAATATATAGCACTATGTTAGATGATACTTACAATAAAATAAATATAAGCTACGTGCTGACCCGTGCCAACTTTGTTGAGCATAGAAATAGTTTGTGATGAACCGTTTTAAACCTTTTCCCACGTCGAAAATTTATGGTGATTTTTAGCGAGACTAACGAACAGCAATTTATATAATATTGAGGGACCACCATGTATACTATATAAATTGTAAGTATCAAACAGAACATAATTTTGCAATCCGTCCAGGCGTATTAAGTAATTTTTTTGTTGTCGGTAAAAAAATCAGGAAAGCACTCGGATTTACGGCATTTAGATATTATCGGAGTCTGTTGGTGCTAGGTCGCCGCCTATACCATGATAGTAACCAATTTAACCTAACCCACTTTGAAAATCTCTGGTATAGACTAATTAAACTTCTTAAAGCCTTAATCACTGGCACGTTTTTTTATCTTCTGTTCCTCCAACAATGACACGCAAAAAGAGGACCCTATTGAAACAAACAAGATACAAATGCCTGTAATTGCAATGTAATGGTTGCAAAAACGGCTTAGCTGTTCTGAGAAGCAGCGATTCTCAATCCCGGGTCGGACCGTCATTCGGGTCGCGTGAGGTCGCATAAATATTCTTAAGTATATTTAAGTATACCTATATAGTAATAACCCACTACTACACTACAGTCTATGGTAGCAGTTATATACCGACCGTTAAGAGGAAAAATCACGCTAAGAGGAAATACAGAATAGGTATTTATAAAATCTATTGCTGTCTCGCAATCCCTTAGCTAGTCAGCACTAGCGCGATAGAGACAACTGCAGCTCGAACTGAAATTTCCTGTTAAAAGTACAAGAAATCGACGTTTGGGGGATTCCTGTTTCCTCCTCCAAAACTTAACCGATTTTGATATTTTTTACATTATAAACTAAAAGAAGGCTTGAGCTAGTTTACTATGTTTAGATTTTATCGTTTAATGCAGTAAAATTTGTTTCCTGGATGTTTGTATGCGAAATGTTGGGACATTTCTCATACAAACATGAAAGTCAAAAGTAAGTCTTTCAGCGCTGGTACTTTCACAGTATACTCTACAGGCACATACCCTAAAGTATATCACTCGTTTATTGTATGCCTTGTATATTATACCACAACATCGACACCTGTACATGCTCACAAGACGCGACTTACAAACAGGTTGTATAGAAAGACGCGTGTTTTAGTCTTTACACAAAGACGCCGTATACAATACTGCTCACAAAGACGCGCCGCACAAAGACGGGGAATGTAATTAGAGCGCCGGCCGCCGCCGTTCCGGGTGCAATTAGCTCTAATAAGACGCGTCCTTTTGTCCCCGCGTGTGAGCACAATGCGCCGCTGTAATGACGTACAATGTCGAACCGGAGTTAAATTGTTAACATTATATTGTTACGGACACGACGTCATCCGTGTATACGATCATCAAACGCACGGTAAAAAACTTGTAATCTGAAATTGTGTATTTGTAACCTTAAGGGCGTGTTTCACCAAGCAGTGTTAAAGATAATCCTTCGTTAAACGAATGGGACCAAGTACCGATTGCACCGCTTGTTAGTTCTTAAATGACCACAAGCAGTGAATCTTACTACGCTGGGGCTTATACATACGAAAGCACTAGTCGTTGACCTAAGACCTTACTAGGATTGAAACTCATCTGTTTTGTGACTGTTATGGAGATTTTTAATCGATTTCGAATCGACTCACGCGTTATGGTAAGTAATTTAATTTAATTTATATGAGGTGCCAAGACAAAAATCTACACCTTCTCTTCACACTATTTTTGGCTTGATATATGCACCGCGAATCACTCTGTATACTGATGAAGCGCGGCAAGTTTTCAACCCCCTGGATATGTGATAAGTTCATACTGAAGTACACACCGTCCTTGTTCTCCCTGTAGGTGCGTATGTGACTGAAATAACCAAAAAAACAATCCAAATCACAACATCTACCAAAACCTTTAAAGTAGCATCACGTAATCCGCCGGTCGTTATACAGGGTGAGGAGTAATGACCGGGATTAGCATGCGCGCCCTGTCGCGGGGAGGGGGGGGGGTGTTGACTTACCACTCGATATGTTTAGCAGGTGGACAGTACGTAATGTACACCTTGCAATCACCTATACTTGCAGCCGGCTTATATATGTCGCAGTCATCTGAATCTGCTTTTTTTTTTTTAATTGAATGACTAGCGCGGTTATGTAGTGGCGTCAAACATCTCGTATAAATAGAAATTTACATATATTTTTTGATTAATTTATTGGTAAAATTAGAAATCAATGAACGCGCTAGTCATTCAATTAAATAGCGGATTCAATCAGATGACTGTTACTTATTCATCAGGCTTACTCCCGACACAATTGAAAATCGAATCTGTTGGATCTCAACGGCTTTGGGTATTTTATTTGGTAGATTGATTAGAAACTAAGCAGAATAAAGGAAATCGTTAGATCGTGACTTTCACTCCCGATCAATCGGCTGAGACTCAAAATTAACGAACGTTTATTCGATATCGCAAACAATAATTTATTCGGGAGTATGCGGCACGATCGAATCTGAATCAAAATCGAATCAGTTTGGAGAGTATGGCCCCAGCAGTGGACGTTATAGCTGAAAAGACAAACCACCTGGCATACCCGTATTTAGTTTTGAAGCTTCACAAATTTTAGCTTTGTGCTTCCTGAAGTTAAAATAGTTTTTAACCCCCGACGCAAAAACGACGGGGTGTTATAAGTTTGACGTGTCTGTGTAAATGTGTCTGTCTGTAGCATCGTAGCTCCCAAACGTATGATCCGATTTTGATGCGGTTTTTTTATTGAAAGGTCATAATATCAGTCTAAAGTGTCTTTAGCTATATTTGGTGGAAATCCGTTCAGGTCTTCAAGGTCATCAGGTCGTTTGTTAGGTGTGATATTTTTTTATTTTATCCTACTTGTACTGTTTTAGTCATTATTGGATGATTTTATATTGTATTCTCCGAGCGATGTAACCACTCTTTAACTACTGTAGTGCCAGGGACGGGCGGTTTTGAATGTCGCATGGTTGCCCAGCACATACGGTATTCTCACAACACAGTCGGCCTGATCCAGAGGGATGGTCAATCTGGGGCCAACTATGTGCGGGTTTCCTCACGATGTTCTTCGCCGTTAGAGCGTCCGTACAATGTACTTGAGATCTGAAAATGTCATTGATATACACCTGCATTATTTATTGAGCGTCCTCCTTGCTAATGACACCTTTGAAAAAACACCTACCATCCTATCTATTATAGCAATAACCATATTATATTATGTAAAAAAATATATTAAAAAAACAGACATCAACAACTTCAAATCGTAAAATAATATTTTAATGATGTAGTTACAATTAATGTTCGTTTCAACAAAAAAAAATCAAATTATCTACTCTACCCTATTTCAATATAATGAAATCAGTAGCTTAGGTGCTACGGTCGAACAAACATATACATTGCCAAAATCTTTCCTTGCCGTAGTCGATAAAAAGAATATGAAATAGCAATTCAGCGAGTTCTAACGGCACAAATTAGGAGCGTGTAACCGCCGATTCATTGCGCCCTCCCCCACACCGGCGCAGAGGGGGGAGTCGAGTGCAATCTCCGGTTAGCGCCTTTGTTACCTGACCACCGGCCAGGGCTCCGCAGGGCGCCGCGGGGCGTCAGGGCGGCAGGGGCACTCTCGTATGAATTTTCATGTTGAAATTTCTGCGGAAAACAAAATGTGAGGTAGCGGGCTACCTGCCCCGGAGGCTGCGAAGTTGCCAGTGAATACTGATACTTGAGTCCATGAGAAAACTGATTGATATCTCTGTATCGTAATAATATCTATGGAATCTTCACACCACGCCAATCTGGCACCGTTGCCAAGTATCAGAAGAACTTGTGTTGCAGATACCAGACAACGAAAGCATATTTAATACTATACACATATTTAAGATTTTTACATACTACTATATCTATAGATGTATAAAGATAGAGTGCTTCGGTGTATTGCGCACACACTTGGGCGCTATAAAATAAAAACCGGCCACCGTCACCGAAACCGGTGTAGGAGTATTATTATTTATTTATTTATACATTTCGGAAAACCAACAGCTTATAAATAAAAAATAGAGCCAGTATAACATTACAGAAATACTAGGTTTTCACTGATAGGCATAAGCATTAAGTTTGAAAGAAGAAAAAGTTCATATAGCAAAAACATCATTCTTATCTACTTTTAATATTATGTGGTTACGAAAAAGAAAAAAAAAATTAGCAAGTTAAATCTTCTCTTACAAACCACACTAATATGTGTTCGTATGTTTGTTACTACTACACCCATAAACTACTGATTTGATTTTAATGAAAGTGAAGATTTTACGACAGTAAGTTGGCACTTAGTTTAGACACCGGACACATGTTACTTTTACCCCAGCAAAATGTTAGTTTACATTATTTCATTTATGCGTACGAAATAGCGGGAACACCTTGTATCTAAATTACATCTTGCAAATAAAACTAAGGATTTAAAAACACTAGTTAGAAAACTAACGACTAACAACGGTCGGCGAAGCGGCCAATAAGCAATAAATCCGGTCCATACGGTCAGGTGACAGGCAAAAAGACGGTAGTGATGGATGACACCGCTGACCAGACAACCCGGGTATACCGGACAGCCGGACAAACCGGACAGAACGGACGGGTAACGAGTAATGAGAGATGGCCTGTAGCAGAAGCAGAAACAACTGACAACTGCAGCTTATTTGTAACGTTATCGAATGTCGATAGTATGGGTGCTGTCATATTTTGAACACAATCTCTTTCGATAAGGCGGCATACTTTTTGTAGGTGAAAAATAGAACCTACTGATGTCAATAGCGACGCGTCCTACAAAGGTCATATTTGTATGGTGGAACATTCGTTGGGAACAGTTGGCCTACAAAAAATAAGATGTGAGCCTACGGTTCGAATACGGCAATTAATAAGAATGATTCCTGATACAATCAACGTGATTACATCATTATTTTATCGCTTTTCGTCAACTTATCCTTTATAGGTAGGTTATTGAAACGGACAGTAAGAACGAAAGACAGAATAAGAAAGTGGGCTTAACTATTGGAAGTAATTCGTCGTTTGAAGTTAAACCCTCGTGTCACGTTATACCCCCCACTCACCGTCCTGCCCGCAGACACAAATTGATTGTATAAATCCTGTTTTGACAAATGCGAAATATATTGGCGGCCCTCGGCCGGCTTAAATAAATCCACTTACGCACCGTCTGCGCGGCGCGGCGCGAGCGACAGGCGTGAGCGGTGGCGGAAGAGACAGGCAAAAGCGGGGGCGGGAGCTACAGGCGGGAGCGGTGGTGGAAACGATAGGTAAGAGCAGGGGCGAGAGCAAGAGGCGAGATCAGTGGCGAGAGCGACAGACGAGATCAGTGGTGGAAGCGATAGGCGAGAGCGGTGGCGGAAGCGATAGATGAGAGCGGCGGCTGGAGCAGAGGCGGACGCGATAAAGTATTTACTATATTATATAGTATTTGTATCTTTCCCGTGGGTGTCGTAAAAGGCGACAGAGGGAATTCGTACCTGGAAATGGGTAACGATTCCACGGACATTGTTATTATTTTAAAACTAGGCTGGCCAACTCCAGGCAGGGCGAGTATAGGTAACTGCCCCTGCAAAAACCCCCAGTAAAATACTTTGGGGAAGCTTATTTTCAGCAGTGGATGTCATAGTGAAGTATTATATAGTCCGCACTTAAGCAATTAGGCAGCAATTACAATAGGCCACAATATTCGGACATCAATATAGATCAAGCGTGATTGGCGAATTGACGGGTTCTACACCGTCATAATAAACATACAGACATAAACACGAAAATTTAAAAGTGGGAACAGTACGTTTTCGTGACGTGATTTTCATTGCCCTGTTATATATTTTACATTTATATACGAGGTATACTACAAACTTTACTGTGCTCTACAGCTCGCAATTTTTGGCATACCTAAAATTGTTATTTCATTGTGCGTATTGTTTATTTTGATAATTGTATCCATGTAATCCATGCAATTGTCAACAACCACATTCTTATAATTAACTAGTTATTGATACTGTATAATCATCAAAAAAATACTAGTGATTGCCTATAATAATCAACCGCCACCGCTCATATCTCACGCCTGTTTATAGGTCGCACTTTTGTCGGGGAGGCCTGACAACTTCAAAGCGGCAGATCGCCGGCCAGTAAGCCGATATACCCCCCCTCTCATCCCCCCTCCAACCCTCACCGCGGGAGGAATTTAATTAACATACAACTCGTTACAAAAAACTCAAAGGCTTCAAGTTCGGCGTTTTGATAAGCGAGGATGGATGGATGAACGTTGTACGTGTAGGATTACTTCTCAAGTTTGTGACTGGTAGAAGACGCTTATGAAAAGAGTTGAGGCAACAACTCGAAGAAATTTAATATTTGTTTCCGTTTGATAATTTTATATTACATTTTCAATCAAAGTTACTTTGGGCTTAATATTTTTAACCCCCGACGCAAAAACGACGGGGTGTTTTAAGTTTGACGTGTCTATGTAAATGTGTATGTCTGTCTGTGGCATCGTAACTCCCAAACGGATGATCCGATTTCAATGCGGTTTTTTTGTTTGAAAGGTATATCAGTCGAGAGTGTTCTTAGCTATATTTGGCGGTAATCGGTTCAGGTCTTCAAGGTCATCAGGTCGTTTGTTAGGTGTGATAGGAATGTTACACGCTAAGTCCCGATTTCACCAATGCATGTTGGTGTCAACGGCTTGTTAAATTACCATGCCTTCTCATTCATTAATAGGAATAACGAGAGGAACTACATGATATTTAACAAAGGATTAACTTAACATTGCTTGGTGAAACACGCCCTCAGTCGGGTTTTTTTTTTTAATTTTTGACACAAACTTCTTTGGGCGTCATTTATTTTATTTCCTATCGATAAAAAGAAGTGTGCCGAAAAATCTGCCATAGTGGCACACTTTCCACAGTTAAAACTGCGCGCTATGGTAAGCAGTCCAAGCCACACCGATCCCGCCGTGGTTTGGATGGCAGACCGATGTGCCGTCCGAACTGTTGTTGCTAGCAACAACCGCACATCGGTCTTTAATTGTATTTAGTTTTTTCATTAGTAATAGGAATCATTCACCAAAAGACACCGATCAGTTGACATATGATTTGAATCAACATAATGTCTAGTATTTTAACCAGCCTTGTGAGTGCGAGCGTGATGTTACTGTAAAATATCTGTCCCTCTCTTTCTCTCTGATAAATGTTTCACCAATCAGGGTTCTATATGGGTTGAGTGCCGTGTTAGTTGATTATACATTTGAATAGCGTTCCAGAAACTGGTCGCAAATCTTTTTGAATTATCCTATTTAGGGCGTGTTTCACCAAGCAATGTAAAATAGTATTTAAAAAAAAAGCAGTGTGGGAGGAGGGAGGTGCATCAAACGAATGCCTATGCGTACACTCACTCATCGGCTTGCAGGTTGTGGTTATAATTGTTTCGCGGGATATTGCTAGATATAATATATTTAAATTTTATGCTATGGATTTCCGCAAAGTAACGCCTGATTCCATTAACCATTAACTAAATAGTATTTAGTTAACGTTTATTTATTTAGTTAACGTTTATTTATTTAGTTAAAGTTTATTTATTTATTAAACGTTTATTTATTTATTATTAATGTTAAAGTTAATCCTTCTTTAAATATCATATTGTTCCTCTCGTATTTCCTGTCAATAAATAAGAAAGCATGGTATTATAACAAGCCGTTAACACATGCGTTGGTGAAATCGGGACTTAAAAATTTAAAAGAAAACGTATTTCATTTCTCACACGTTTAATAAGCAATATTTAAATCGGTAGCATTATACAATAACCTGCACTATCGACATTAGCACCCAGTTTCGGAATTAATTTGCCCGCGGCGTTTGAAGCAAAAACTCCGAGAGAAGGTCGGGCCACGCTCGTTCCGGGGAGAGAGGGCACCGTGAGGGGAGAGAGGGCAAATGTATTATTCAACAGCTGGAGATTTTAATTTATTAACCTTTGCCTCTTTTTAATTACCTCTAATGAATTTACGTAAAAGGTATAAGGAATTGAGAAGTGTGAGTGATCTAAAGACGTCTTTTGGTTATAATATTATGACGAATGTTATGTTTATACATAAATAAGGTCCGTGTTAGGCTCGTGAGTGGGTTCGATTCTAGCTTAGGAATTCGATAGTTCTCTAATTTTAGCACGACTTATAGAAACGGCGTGCAGAAAAAAAAATGTATTATTTTTTGAAAAAATAGAGTTTTCAAATACATATCCAATACCAACTATTATTATTGTATTATTATAACCACTACTTATATATTATGCTAGTTTAAACAGTATGTAAAAAGAACAGTCACCGAACAGTACTTTGAGATACGATTATACTTTAGGTATCTTTCCTCATTTTCGAAACAAGTACATAATTTATATTTAAAAAAAATATATTTTTATTTTTTACCGTTTCTTATTTTTTGTCGCAAGACTAAGAAAAAATAAAAAAATAAAAATATTTCTAGAATAGGATAAGGTACAATAATCATAATATGCCAAAATTATAGTTACTGTTCTTTTTACACCCGTTATATACCATCTTGACGCAAGCTTCGTGTATGTAATCTATTATCATAAATTGGGTCATCAATTATGGCGACATTTTAATTAACATTACGACAGCAATATTTTTACGTCAGCGGAAATTATCTAATTACAAAGAAAGTTACTTCGGTAATACAGTTAAAACTTCTCCACGATATTAAATGTTGCGATAAAAATACGACGATACTGCGCAAGTCATTAAAGAGAGTTCTCTCAAAGGATATCATTTCATTTTTCATACGATGCCGACAAATATTTTGAGATTTCTTTTACGGAACTCACATCACGACGTATATGAGAGTTTTATACATTAATTATTTTTATCGGTAAGGAGATAATATTACAGCATACCTCGTATTAACTACAAAATTACTTTGCTTGTGTATTAGTATAATGTTTATATTGTGTATAAGGTGAAGCCAAAGTGAAGGGTATATATTTTGGCTCTACAGGATGATTCATGGTTCATATATTAAGTAGAATGTAGTGTGAAGAGATGGGCGCGTAGAGCATTTCTTGTTTTGGCACCTCACATAAATTACTGAAAAAAATAAACCTAATTACTAAAAAATAACTCAAAAAAAATTGTGGTAGCTTGTTTTTCTTGTTGACTTTCCGAAAATAGCTTGTTAAGTTTCATTTGGAAATAAAACGTTTATTATTTATTTATTTACCACAAGGAGTGAATTTTACTATGCTGGGGTTCGCTGGCTCCTATTCTATACACTCGAACGCACTTGTCTTTGACCTAACACCTGACCAGGATTGAATCCCATATTCTGTTTTGTAACTTTTATGTAGATGTTTAATCGTGATTCGTCGCGTTATGGTAACTTATGTATGTAAGGTGCCAAAACATAAAATGATCTACGCGTCATTCTCTTCACACTATATTCTACTTAATATATGAACCATAGATCATCCTGTAGAGCCAAAATCTATACCCTTCACTTTGCGTTCACCGTCGTCGTTAAATACACAAGCAAAGTAATTATGTAATACGCGTACACATATAACCATGTAATATATGAACCATGAATACCCTCTATCTCTACGTTTGTTTCATCCAAAACTATTGATTTGATTTTAATGGAACATTTGTAATAATTGCATAGATTCGTAATAATTGCCGGTATCATTAGCTATAAACATAGTCAGGTATAAGTTTTTTTTTAATTATGTAAGTAAAGAAAATTTTTAGAAATCCCCTAACATACACAAACTAGATCAAGTATCCGTTTGGGGAGCTATGATGCTACAGATACACACACACACACACACACACACGTCAAACTTATAACACCGCTCTATTTTCAGTGATTAAAAATTGTGGTTATTATAACATATTATCTCGAATCGCCGGACACTTCAAATGAGGTTATTCTCCGCTCGTTTCGCCCCTCCACAGAACAGATTGTCTGTTATCAGTGATCTCGTTCCAGCTGGTGATAAACGCAGAGGGGGCGGCACTTCAGAACAATCGTATTGTTATACCGACTTAACACACTGATAGAACAGCAGGCTTACTCCCGACACAATTGAGAATCGAATCAGTTCGATCTCGATGGCTTTTGGTATTTTATTTGGTGGATTGATTTGAAAGTAACCAGGATAAATAAAATCGTTAGATCGTATCTTTTTGTACTCCCGACCATCTCAATCGACTGAGAGAATCAAAATAAAACGTCAATTTATTGGTAAGTATGCGGCACGATCGAATCTGAATCAAAATCTAATCATTTTAAGGAATAAGGCTGCTGGGCCCTGATTCAAGATGTCATCGCTATTTGTCGCTTACGATTACGAAGTTCGAAAACAAAATGTATGGGATTTGACATAAGCTTCGCTAAGTGACTCGCGAATTCGTAAGTCACTTATCGAAGCTTACGTCAAATTCCATACATTTAGTTTTCGAAATTCATAAATGATACATTTTCTAAAAATCTATTTTTAAGGGTATGAGAAAAATCGATTTTTTTAATCCTTTTCGTTAATGCTCCAGTCAAAAGTCTCGGGTTTGAATCCCGCCACAGGCACACATATTTTCTTAGTACGTATTTCAGTACGTGTAGATGTAGTATTGACTGTGTTCACTAATATATAAAAGTTAATTATCTCAATTGGGGTTACCAGTTTTAATTAACTGTAAAATAAATATTTAAAAATGTGTATAATTTTTTCAGATACTAAGCACGGGGCCAGATTGAGGTATTGTAAGCCTTCTTTTAACTAAATTTTCGAAAATTTCCGAAATTTTCTAAACTATATTTTAAACCGTGTCTTGTTTATCAAGTGTGTAGAACGTCTAGTGAATGTAATTCGGCCGCACAGCCTCAAACATGTCTTAAGGCTTTAGCGGCTGTTCCTTATCTCCCCAGACTCCCCTTATCCCTGCTTATTGTACAACCTAGGGGTTAGCTCACACCGAGACACAACGCTGCGTTTTATAATTAAACTAATTAACAGTCGAACTTTAACCTCTTCAGAAGAAGGCACACGCACCCAAGGGTTTCATTCTTGCTTAAATGTACGCAAGCATAGAAACATGTATTTTGTTCAAATCAAAATATTTTATTTCCAAACGAAACTTAACAAGCTATTTTCGGTAAGACAACAAAAAGGCTAACCTAGCCCACCGAAAGAGAACCGGTGTAACAAACTGGGAACGGAATCTAAACGGAATGATGTTTAAATTTAAAGCTGTGTGCGTGTGATAAATTAATTAAATTAATTTAAAACTAATTGAGTCATAAATAACCAATACTGTGAGCGATCGACGAACAACTCGACTTAATTTCCTCCGATATATTAATCTTCATTATTAGCAGAGGATTATCGTTTTATAAATTGATATTAAATAAAGCTTAAAACAATTTACAAAAGTACGTACTTTTCTTTACGTTAAAACCTTTCTTACCTATACAAGGTGTAAAATAAATGAGTGAAAATACTTCAGGCTGTGTCTGTGCCTCATATGTAGAGTATACTGTGAAAGTCCCGGCGCTGAAAGACTTACTTTTGACTTTCATGTTTGTATGAGAAATGCCCCAAAATCATAAATTTGACCATACAACAAGTAAAAAAAAGTAACTCTTTCATCGCTGGTACTTCAGTACAGTACAGTATATTCTATAAACTCATACACACCCTAAAGCATTATCACTCATTAATATTACAGCCTGTATATTAGAGACGCGAGTGTGAAAACCAATTCATTATTTTAAGAAAAACTAACTCGATATCTGATGGGCTACCATTTTAGTTGTTGCAAATTGTGTATCAAAAATTGCAACCATTTTAAAAAACCACAAACCCTAATATCTATCTTAATAATCGGCCCTGCGTCGCGTCCCGGTGTGACGTGAGGCTTACCTTTCTTATACATACACCCTTGTAGCTCTACAACAGTAGTAGTTTGAACAGTGGTTTTGTTTGAGATTTAAGTGTTGATTTTAGTCATGTGTTTAGAATTAACAGTATAGTTTACTTTTCGTTTTTAAATATTATCAAATAAAATATGTTCAGATATTCAAACTCACATAATATACAGAACAATATAAATAATTATAAAATATATAATATAAGTTTTTTTTGTAAACAAATAAATACAAATGAGTACATTTCTTAAACGAGAAATGATATTATAATCATATCCCAAAGTTTGTATCTGGTCCTTTTACACCGTTTATTTTTTTTGTTGACATATACATCACATCGAATGGGAACGGAGATAAAGCCTTCTGTAAAGTAAAATCTCCTTTTAAATAAACCTGTTTTAATCTACAGAATATCAAAGTTATTCCAGCAATAACCAACCGCGCGTAGCGGCCTACGGCGTAGCGCTACGCCTGTAGACCGTCTACGAGACCGCGAGATATCTCGTTACCGTATATTGGGGCGATATGAATATAAATATTGGTAATTAAACCCTTCAGCCGCATTTTAAATTGAATTTTGTATCATTAATGTTGCATTTAAAATATTGAGGCCTGATAGACGTGGGCTGATAGAGAGAGGTTTAGCCTTTAAAAATCATAAAAAGAGAAATAAAAATAGTTGGACAAAACCTCATTACAAAAAGGAAGAAAATATTTTGTAAAGGACGATCTTGAGCCGGGAAGGAGAAGCGAATGAGTTTAAGGGTGAAAACGGGCTAAATTGAGAAGAACCTCCTCCTTTTTTTGGAAGTCGGCTTAAAAACGGTTTAAATAGCTTTCATGTAGCAAGTGAAATTCAAAATTTTACATTTATTGACACTGTTCTATAAATATACCTGTGTCCTCACCAACAGGCTATTTTATCCAACTACAGTTGCACTATTCGATAAATATTATATAAAAATCATAACGAAATGCCATCAGCCACTCTTACAATCAACAAAACGCAACACAATAGCAAAACCGTAATGGCGTAATCGTTGTTAAATTAAGTTGTTAACGTCCCCGGCACCGACAAACAATACGACCCCACCACCCCCCCTACAGCCTAAACGGACAATAATTGGCTTCATTACGCAGCAAACAGTTAAATAGGTACAGCGGAGTACAGCTCCGCTCTCTGTGAGTTAAAGAACTTAACTTATTACTTCGTTCATAATCACGTTACCTCGTAGTCGAACTTAAAAGTACAGTCAGCTCTTAAACTATATCATTAAGTTATAGCAGACAGCTCTTAAACTATATCACTACGTTATAGAAGACGGGTCTTAGTCTATAACAACTATAGCTAAATGCTTTAACTACAGCGCCTAAACTATAATGCTTACAAAGCAGGAATTTCGAATTAAATGGTTAATGTTATGTTCGTGAGGGGTAAATTTGACTGTTTACATTGAATATGCTCTGAAACTACTGAACAGTATTTGATAAAATTTGATACGGATATACCGCAGGAAGGACAACGAACCTACTCGTTGTCCTTCCTATATTTTCTTCCCTAAATTTACCCATCAAAAACATTTATTTATTTATTTCCACAATAACTTCTACCATGACTTGTAAAAAATGCCAAGTCTCGCTACTTAGCTCTTATACCGTAAAAAGTTGTTAGATCCATGGATGCCAAGCTGAGGTTAGTCGGTCGATCTAACAATATTTTAATAAAGATTTTTAATAATATTTATAAAATCACTATAAGATGTCAGTTGTTTTTGTAGAAAATTAACTTAAACTAGTGACTTTGTTACTAAAAAAGGTTATTTATATACCTAGGCAGAAATTCTAAAATGTTTAAATTTTCCTGTCATTTATACACTAAACACTACTTGTATTCCAAAGAAGCTTCTATGTCTGCTACAAGTGCCTAATACATTTGATGATCGATTAGTGAGTGAATCAGTGTTGTCACTTTCATTAAATTTGAAAATTCAGTTCAAATTTCATTCAGTTTGAAACAGAAGTTTAAGAATTATAACTTGTCAAAGTTTCTTAATTTTGTAATTAAGAAACTTTGACAAATAGGTATTTATTTTTATTTTAAAAAATATTTATATAAAAATAAATATTTTTCTTATTACTGATGTGTGAGAATACAATACCATCACATGGTCAGAATACATTGTATATTCTGACTATGTGGTGATATTGTATAAACACTTATTGAAAATATTACAGTGAATAAAATATACAATCTGTTGAAACGCAAATGGCGAGCTGTGGTCTGCGGGCTGCGGGCTGTATTGTAACCGACACGAATGAGTTTAGTTAATTGTTCTACATTAGGTAACGATTTTGTATTTTCATTTTATATATTTTGAATATAAAGCGGCAGTTGTTCCACAACAGATTCATCATCAGGTAATCCTTATGCTCGTTCCTTATGCTCGTTTGCGCCTGTTTTAATAATAACAGTTCTGATAAGAACATATTATATTTCGCGACTTCATTCTTAGCGATTTATGCTTACTTATTGTGTGGTGGCGCCTCCATGCGTCATCCTTGCACGTATTTTAGAGTTTAAAAAAAAAATGTCATCTACTCTTAGTTGTCTGTCAGCCACTTGATGCGGGCATTTTCATTTTCATTAAGTGTTTCCGTGCCGAACCCTTCGCACGTTCGCAACTTGTCTACGGTGTGTTCTTTCAACATGGGGAAGGGACGCAGGAGTCTGGATGGCGGAGAAGATATTATACGAAGGAAAATAAGAAACTCGAAAAAACGAAGCAGAAGAATTTCATCTTCGTCAAATAGTATAGACAGTAAGTTTAAATTCGATGAATTTATCTAATATTATAATTAATTATTGATTTCATTACCGGGGTTATATTCATCGGTAATATCAAGGCATTTATTGCAACCATTACTTACACATTGGAAATTTCCGTTCTAAAAATAATTTTTTTTTACATCTACCTACATTATGATGAAAATTAAAAATTACCATATATAATACATTTTTATATCCACCTACATTATGGTGTAATTGCCAATATCTGGGTTTTTGCTGTTCGAATACGGATACGCAACTACCAACACCAGGGTTTTTGCTGTTCGAAACAAATTTTTATATCCACCTACATCATGGTGTCGATTACGAATACGTAACTGCCAATATCAGGGCTTTTGCTGTTCGAATACGGATACGCAACTACCAATACCAGGGTTTTTGCTGTTCGAAACAAATTTTTATATCCACCTACATTATGGTGTCGATTACGAATACGTAACTGCCAATATCAGGGCTTTTGCTGTTCGAATACGGATACGCAACTACCAATACCAGGGTTTTTGCTGTTCGAAACAAATTTTTATATCCACCTACATTATGGTGTCGATTACGAATACGTAACTGCCAATATCAGGGCTTTTGCTGTTCGAATACGGATACGCAACTACCAATACCAGGGTTTTTGCTGTTCGAAACAAATTTTTATATCCACCTACATTATGGTGTCGATTACGAATACGTAACTGCCAATATCAGGGCTTTTGCTGTTCGAATACGGATACGCAACTACCAATACCAGGGTTTTTGCTGTTCGAAACAAATTTTTATATCCACCTACATTATGGTGTCGATTACGAATACGTATCTGCCAATATCAGGGCTTTCGCTGTTCGAATACGGATACGCAACTACCAATACTAGGGTTTTTGCTGTTCGAAACAAAGACTAAAAATACAAATTACCATATATATATTTTTACATCCACCTATATTATGGTGTCGATTACAAATACGTAACTGCCAATATCAGCTTTTGCTGTTCGAATACGGATACGCAACAACCAATACCAGGGTTTTTGCTGTTCGAAACAAAGATCAAAAAAGCAAATTATCATACATATATTTTTACATCCACCTACATTATGGTGTAGATTACGAATACGGTAACTGCCAATATGGCGTTTGCTGTTCGAATACGGATACGCAACTACTGTTAAAAACTAGAGTTAACACGTAACTGCCAATACAAAGGTGTTTTTTCTGTATTATTGGCAGATCTACAATATTCGGGTCAAGAAAGTGACGGGGAGGGCTGCCAGGTGATGTCGCCGCAGTCACCAGACGCGTACACGCCAGAGTTCCTCCTCACGCCTGCGGTCATGGTTCCGTTCGAATCATCACCGTCTGCGAAGCTTGACGGCGTGCAGAAACAAGTACTGGAGAATATTGAAACACCAGGTAAGGAAAAATCTGGTTGATTTGGATGAGAAGGTAATGTAACTTCTCGGCGAGGCTCGAGAGCCAGGAATAACAATCGGCAAAGCAGTACACAAATTATGTTTTTATCATTATTTATTCTATTAACACTGAACAATTATTAAAATCAGACGAATATTTATTCGGGTAAGACTTGTCAGAGAATGAAAACAAACAAATACTCGTATGTTCAAAAACCGGGCCATTTTCTTTAGCAAAGAGTTATCTCACTAGCACTAACTCTGCTCCTTTTTTCCAAAAAATCAGGAAAACTACGATGTCCCTCAACAATGGAGGCCGGGTGCAGGGTCAGCGCCAGACGGCGAGACACTCACAAACGCGCGCGCCGCCCCGAGCCCCACCGCGTCCCACCACGGGAGCCCACTGCGGGAGCTCGCAGGCCCGCGCCGCCGCGCCGCTCGCCTTCGCCAGCAGCGCGAGCGCAGTCGCACAGGCTGGCCCGTCGTTAACGGAGATACCGTATGCAGGCCGATTAAGTTACTTTTATGACAAGTAGAATTATATTAATAGTGATAAAACAATATAAGTTACATTACTGGTTATAAAATAACATTTAAATCAAAACCATTACAAGCGGTGCTCCCGTTTAATGGTAATCATTTTAAAAAACTGAATTTGATATTTGTATTTCTTCATTCCAATAATTCATAAATACTGTAGAAAATATGAAATATAAAATATGATACGTGTAGGAAAAACGTTAAACGAATGCCAAGAGCATAAACGTATTTCTCGTAATTTCAATAATTTTTCTCAATTAGATAGATCGATGGTTTGCAATTTGCATGTCCCACTTTAAATCATTCCCTGATGTACACTAAGAGCGTAGTAATCCTTAAATTTCATACCTTACTATAATAATCCTAACTATAATTAAACAAATGTTTTGTCCAAAGATCTAGGTTGTTTGTTTGGTAAAGTAGGTATTTGTAAAATAAGAAAAATGAAACTGTCATTAGATTATTATTTTTTTTGGACACTTCTCAAACTGGCTAGGAAGCCATTAAACTGGAGATGAAATAGGCTGACATAGTAATCATTGCTATATGAAAGAGTTAAAAGCAGAAGTCTATTGCCACAAAAGTTTCTGACACGGAGTGGAAATTGGTAAATTATTATTCGAAAATAAAGAATTATTTTGCCGAATTTAACGTAGATTTATTTGCTAGTCGCACCAAGTGCCCTATGTACGTCACGTGGCACAGAAACCCCTTGGTTATTGTCGTACCATACTGGCCAACACAGCCGTGGTTCAATTTGTTTAAAAGGGAATAACAAATAATCAAAAGATTATTAATTTTGAACAAATATTAATTTTTAAAAGCCCCCACAAACTATCTCTCGCCACGCCTAGTTGCCGCGAGGTTGTCGGGGAGAGGTATTTAAAGACGTCTGAATGTGTGGAAATAATTATCTGATAAATAGTACGATTATCGTAAAATAACACAGTGGATATTGTACTGTATGAAACATAATAACTATGGTTTTATGATGTGTCAGTGAACAGAGTAATATAATTTTTGAATGAGAAAGTTTTAACAATGGTGATAAATAATTAGTATGAAATCTGCTTTGTATTTATTGTGTACTGATTTAGATATTGACGTTAGACTAAACAGGATTATGAAAGGATTTTGCAAATAAGACCTCTAAAACCTAAGTATAATGTAAGTAAGGATACTAATGATGTTGTATCGTTTATAACTAACTCTTCAGTGGACCAACAAGAACGTAGTAGGAACACTTTCTAAAAAGACAAACTGCTACTTTGTTGCCTCTTGTTCGCGCGTGTGGTGCGCACAGGGTTCAAAACTTAAGTTTGATTAAGATTTATATACCAAATAATTATAATATTAAAACTTCAAAACAACAGTTTTCAAGCGATACTTCTTTCGTATTATGTACAAGACCCAAGAATATGCTTTGTATTATGGAGGTTATAATATTTTAGTAAAACTAATAATAATAATGCCTCCCACAACCGTTTTGGTAACGGTGGCCGGTTTCATTGAAACTAGGTTTTTTTCCCAGGTTTCATTAAAACAAAACCAGAAGTTATTTTATAGTGTCCAAGTGTGGTCGCGATACACAGAAGCCACTCTCTTGTGTCACTCTTGAAAACATTTTTTTTTTGTTGTTCTAACGCGGGAATCGAACCCACGACCTTCTGGTCGAGCGCAAAGCTCGGAACCACTAGCCTACGGAGGCGTTAAGTAAAACCATGTAAAACTAAATAATCTTTAGGCAAAATTAGAATTGGTATCGATAATAAAAATTTTTGGCTCACAATACTCTCCAGCATAGACACAATTAGAAAATCTGCAGAGTACTACTTAAATTACATTAAAAAAATTATATAGTAAAGAAATTATTTTTCCCGAGCTAGCTAGAACCTTGTTGAATAATTTTTCATAAAAATAAATTATAATTTCAAAAAATTATATGTAATTGTATTCACAACAAATAATACTTATTCTGAATGTTAAATAAAAATTTATCATACAAATTATTTATAATAAGAAATAAAAATATTATTGTTACTTAAATATATATTATAATTAAGAGCCTCTAAGCGTAAGCAGTAGTGGCCTTTTTTGTATAATTTTACTTATTACTGTTATCATGAGTATTATTCTCTGTAATATTATTGTCTGTAATATACATGTACAAATAAAGATTTTTCTATCTAAGATAGTATAGGTGTAACCTACTCTTTGTGTAAATGTATTCCATTTTATATGGTATAATATAATATTATAGTTTGATTTCATCTCTTACATTTTATATTTATTTTACTCTGAACCTCATACAATAAGTAAGCATAAATCGCTAAGAATGAAGTCGCGAAATATAATTGAAGATCAAACGAACTTACCTTAAGTGAAGTTCGATCACAATTATATGAGCGACTTCATTCTTAGCGATTCCAAACCCACCCCAAATACCTAGATGAGACTTAAGTCTCTCCCATCCCAAGAAGCACAAATATAAAATATACACCGTAGATATGTTTTTGCTCTAAACAAAATGAAAATGAAAATGCCCGCATCAAGTGGCTGACAGACAACTAAGAGTAGATGACATTTTTTTTTTAAACTCTAAAATACGTGCAAGGATGACGCATGGAGGCGCCACCATACAATAAGTAAGCATAAATCGCTAAGAATGAAGTCGCTCATATAATTGTGATCGAACTTCACTTAAGGTAAGTTCGTTTGATCTTCAAATATACATACAGCTTATAATAGACATTAACAAGTTATTGACGGTAACAGAAGCTTAATTATTACCGATTACGGTGTATTTTAGATCATTATTATTATTATTAGCCTAAACTGTCCCACTGCTGGGCAAATGCCTCCCCCAGTGTCCTCCAGGTATTTATTTAATAATAATATAATATAATAATATCTATGGACGCTTCACACCACGTCAATCTGGCCCCGTGCTAAGTATCCGAAGAACTTGTGTTACAGGTACCAGACAACGGAAATATATTTAATACTTTTATACTATACACATATTTAAGATTTTTATTATATTAATACACAAATTTAATACACATCCATGACTCAGGAACATTTAAAACTTTTTGTTCCCTCAGCGGGATTCGAACCCGCGACCTCCGGGTCAAGAGCCAAGCTCTGAACCACTAGACCACGGAGGCGTCAAAACTAAAACTCGAGAATGGCTGAAACGATTCGGCTATTTCCTACGCCACCGCTGGCCAGCCTGGGTGGTATGCGTCCACCTCGTCGCGCCACCTTGTTCTGGGCCGGCCTCGATCGATTTTAGAACATTACAATATTTCTAAACGATTTAATATACATTTTTATGGAGCTCTTAAATAATTTAATAAAACATTTTTCGAATAGGTGGTAACGTATAAAGTACATGAATCTAAAGATCCGTCTTTAGAATCAATGTAGTTAATACGTTACTACATATCCTAAAATGTTTAAGTGACTGTTTAAACTCAATTCTTGGTAAATTTTTTTGTGACATATCACCTTCATCGATTCATGTCTTCAATTCTCACTTGAGTTGGTAGTATTATGCTCGCTATTGATCTCCTTGTTTACGAACTGAACGACGTATAGTTGTGTGGGCAGAATGATACGCAGATCTGTTGTTGGTTAACTATTGTTCGGCCATTAACGTTTACAAAAGATGGTTTGTACTACATTAGTAGTTAATAGGTGTGTCCGGTGTATAGTTGTGTTACCGTACACAAGTTTATATTAATAAGTAACTATGAAATTACAGTTGTATCTTTTCTTATATATAAAAATTAATTGTTCTTCGTTAGTCTCGCTAAAACTCGAGAACGGCTGAACCGATTCGACTATTTTTAGTCTTAAAATGTTCGTGGAAGTCCAGGGAAAGTTTAAACGGTTTGTATTCTCAACGAAGTGGGTATAGGTCAGCTAGTCTTCTTATATATAAAAAAAAAATTGGTGTTCGTTAGTCTCACTAAAACTCGAGAATGGCTGAAACGATTCGGCTATTTTTGGTCTTGAAATATTTATGTAGGTCCCGGGAAAGTTTAAACGGTTTTTATGCTCAACGAAGTGGGCACGGGTCAGGTAGTAGTTTAATATTGCTGTGAATGCAATAAAGGCACTGATTTCTGAAAAAAAAAGTCAATAATACTTAACTCAGAAATCAGGGTTTTCATTACACTTGTGTATTAAATTAAAAAAAAGATTTATTTTATATTGTAAGTAATAGTACCTACTTGTCGTATTATTTGAGAATCGATTCGTCAGCATCACTCAAATAACAAATTCCCATCACAGTCTGCCAATTACTCGGATTGCAAAAATTAACATTCAGAAAACGTTATTCATGGGGTCGGCCGTTTGAAATCGCTTACACTGTGTCAATTATACAGTCAAATGAAGTCCTATCAATGCGACATGACGGGCCCCAGACGAGATGAGCCCTCGTTCACACAAGAGTTATTTCATCACGCGATATATTTTATATAATAATAATAATAATAGCTCCCCTCACCGATTTCGGTGTCGGTAGTCGATTTCATTGAAACCAGGCTAGCTACGCTTATTTTTATAGTGCCCAAGTGTGTACACAATACACAAAGACACTCTCTCTTCCTTTTACTCTCATAACCCAGTGGGACGGTAAACCGACACGACTGGCGACTAGAGAACAGGCGCAGGACCGACTTTTTACATGTGGGGTTAGGTTGACTTAGTGTGAAGCTCATATACATTGTGTAAAAAGAACAGTCACTATAATATGAGATACGATTATACTACCTTTCCTAATGTTGGAAATGTATTTTTAAAACCATTTTTTGTCAATAACCACAAATATAAATCTTATTTTTTGTCGCGATAATAACGAATAAGCAAAAATGTTTTTTTATTTTTTTTATACCTAAATAAAATATTAAAAAAGTACATTTCTATAATGAGTAAAGTTATAGTCATATACCAAAGTAATAGTGACTGTTTTACACCCGATATAGGAGAGGATCAGCAATGTTGATTTTTAGACCATGGTATATTAATGATATTTTCAACAGGAACCCCACGAGTATAATCTCACGAATCAATAACAAAAAAAAAAACTGACGTAAGAAACGAATGGCCCTTAATATCAAAAATACTCTGTAACAAGTCACGAGGCCATCAACACTAGACAGAATTACTTTTTACGAGAGACTCATCCGAAAACATGTCATGTTGAATTTATGTTAATGTATATTTGTATGTTGAGCGCGATGATATATGTATGTAGTATGTTGTATGATATTCGAGTGATCTATCACTTACCGCCGACGCGATTTCCACCGGCTGAGCTTGTTTTGATGGAAATTGTCACGATAATTGAACCGTGACATTGATTAATAATGGCGTCGATGGAAAAAACTGAAATAAAAGGAACAAATAATAATTGACTTATTGGAAGCGAAATAATATCTAACCAGTTACAATGAAATTTGGGTAGTATTATTTGGCCCCTAAAATCTTATATTTAAAAATAATTGATGTTCGTTAGTCTCGCTAAAAGTCGAGAACGGCCGAACCGATGCGGGTATTTTTGGTCTTGAAATATTCGTGGAAGTCCAGGGAAGGTTTAAACGGTTTTATATGCTCAACGAAGTGGGCAGGGCTCATCTAGTTATATCGTAAATCCTTATAAATTTAAAGTCAAATCAAATCAAAACATTTTATGCAGAATACGACGTTCAGAAAAGATTTTAAGAAAATGTTTTCTGAACGTCGTTTCTACTCGTATGTGATGCCTGCCACCGGTTCGGGTTTCTAGCCCAGCAAGAAAAACCGGCGTAAGGAACTCACATGGGAACAAAAAGATGTAAAATTGCTATTTTGTAATTCACAAAATATGTCAAAACTAAAAAAATTATGAGCTGAATTTACTATATTATGATATTTCTTATACAGTGTAAAAAACATTTTTGAATAAGAAACGGCACCTACTCGTAGTATATAATAGTTTCTCAAAGTTATAGTCACGCACCACCTTTCATTTTCTTCTCTCATTAATTTTATGTCATTCCGAACTGTTTCATCAATTTCAATTTTGTCTTCATTGTATATTTTCTCTAAAATATATGTAATGTGATGTCTAAATATGTTGAATAAATGTTATTGATTATTATTATCAACTAGCTGACCCGTGCCGTTGAGCATACAAACAGTAGGTACTACTTGATACTAATGAACCGTTCCCAGGACTTCCACGAATATTTCAAGACTAAAAATAGCCGAATCGGTTCAGCAGTTCTCAAGTTTTAGCGAGACTAACCAACAGCAATTGGTTTTAAAATATATGATAAAATTAAATTAAATTTATTAATAATAATAAAACATTGTATAGTAAATTCACTGTGGTCTTTTAAGTATCCACACAATATTGTTATTCGTATACACTATTTGCATATAAAACAAGTCTGATAATGTTTGCCGGGACAGATTGTCTACTGAAATGCAAAACAAATATTCCTAAACGTCTTACACATTGCCGGGAATGCCGCGCGATTGTCGACCCTACGCCCCGGGGATAAGGCCTGTGTTCTGAGCATGTAAAACTGTTTGCCGCGAGTGTTGACTCCTGTCAGGCGCTGACGGAGGTTTCATGTCGGATATTTTGCGGCTACCCTCATTTTATTAAAAAGTATGTCGCCATGACACCTATCATATTTTGATAATAAATCGCGTCCGTGGTCTAGTGGTTCAGAGCTCAAACGCAGAAGTCTGTCTGTCAAGACCCTTTTTCTCAGAAAATATTCATATAAAATGCACAGGTCTACAGCTGTCCCTAGGACATCTGAAAAATCAGACTTCTTAGCCAATGAGGGAAAAAACGCTTGGAATTTTTTTTATGATTATTCTTTTTATACTTGTGTCTATTACACCTTGAGGCTGAAAAAAATATTAAAATTCTATGTCGATCCTTTACTTAATATACAGGCTATAATATTAATGACTGATAATACTTTAGGGTGTATATGGGTCCCGTTTATAGAGTTTACTGTGAAAGTACCAGCGCTGAAAGAGTTACTTATTTAAAATAATTATTCTATGGAAAAGTTTGGTGTTGGGGCATTTCTCATAAGAGTGAAAAAAAAGTCTTTCAGCGCTGGTAACTTTACAGTAATACTCTACATAGGAGGCACTTACACACCCCAAAATATTATCACTCATTTATTTTACATCTTGTATACCTACCTCCTACCCTCGGTCTCGGTGCACAAGTTCAACTCGCACTTAGCCGGTTTTTTTAATAAATTAGAAACTTTAATCGTGATATTAACTTATAATAAAAACTTTTATAATATTAAGTTAATGTTTACAGTCTTTACACAGTAGGACATTGTGAGCGCTATTCTAATAGCTATTAAATTAACGATACAATAAAAACCCAGTTCTGCATTAAAATGAAACTCGTCCTAAATAATTGTTAACATCGTCTTGAATATCCAACTCGAGAAATGTAAAGTTACAAACCTCTGCAATAAAATAGGGCAATTCTTGTTGAGATAATATTTTAACAAAACAGCGGCGAAATACGCGGTTCCCGTATTATTTGCGTAGGGATAGGCCTCAGCTAGCCCTGAAATGTCTCCAAAATGAATGCTCTATTGGAGCACTAGCGTGTAGCGGCTTCTTTTTGGTAAGACAAAGTACCTAATGATACTTTTGTTTGACTGTATAGTTTTTTATTTTTTATAATTATTGTGTAATATGTAGAGGATGATTCATGGTTCATATATTAAGCCGAGTGGCACCTCATATAAATTACTTACCATAACACGACAAATCGCGATCAAAGATCTCCATAAAAGTCACTAAACAGATGAGTTTCAAAACTGGTCAGGTCTTAGGTCAACGACCAGCGCGTTCGTGTGTATAGACTATGAGCCCACGCGCCCAGCATAGTAAGATTTACTCCTTGTGGTCATTTTAGACTTTTTCGTTTTTGAGTTAGTAAGTAATTTACATGAGGTGCCAAAACAAAAAATGCTCTGCGCGTTATTCTTGTTACACCATATTCGGCTTAATATATGAACGATGAATTACCCTGTATAATAATAATATATACTTGTGTACGTTACAATTATTATTAAAGAGTAGAATAAAATATTGTATAGAGTGATGAAAGTAAACCAATAAGTTCTATAACTATTTGTAGGAATAACCTGTAAGTAAGACTACCAGATTAGTAATTATTATTCATTTAAAAGGCCGTTTTTCTTTGAGAGTGCAAGAAACTGGTAACGGGCTCTTTTAGGTATTATAATAATAATATCTATTGGTATGGTTCGATAAAACAGTAATTAAATTGGGAAAAAAGAAAGTTTTTATAAATACTAGCTGACCACTTCGTTGAGCATATAAACAGTTTGTGATGAACCGTTTCAACCTCCCAGGACTTCTACGACTATTTCAAGATTAAAAATAGCCAAATCGGCTCAGCCGTTCATGAGTTTTAGTGATACTAACGAATAGCAAATAATTTTTATATATTATATAGATTCGTTGGGACTCAGCCTTAGTTTCAAAATCATTGTTTACAACGCTTCTCGTAAAAATATAAATTGCTAGGATTCATTATAAACATTTAAATATTTTAGACTTTCTCGTTATTCGGCCGCTGGTGGAATTATTTCTAGAATCTTAAAGAGTTATTTACTCAAGTCTTTATTGAGTTCTAGACTGATCTGGCTTGAGAATATTTATATAATATTATACGTTAATAACAATGAATAAATAATGAAAATGGAAATGAAAAATTGTTTATTTCCAAATAGGTTAGAAACGAACACTTTTAGAATTGTGCTACATGATGACTAACTCAGTTTTCGTTACTTCGGGGACTAACTCAGCGAGTAGAACCGGCGTTAGAAACTCGCGCGGGTCTTTTAGCAAAAAGATGGGAAAATTGTTACAATGTTATGTTATTATTAGCCTGAACTGTCCCACTGTTGGGAGTCCCCAGTGTCCTCCAGGTATTTGTTTCCTGCGCCACCGCTGGCCAGCCTGGGTAGTATGCGTCCAGCTCGTCGCGCCATCTTGTTCTAGGCAACAATGTTATAACTTTACATAGATTACAATTTACAAAAGTTTAAATAAACTACAATATAAAAGTATTATTTCGATTGTCGAGACACAATTATTGTAAATACGAAAGTGAAAATTTCCTATATTAGCCGCACTGAAACTAAATCATCTATATAAAAAATGTACCGTCAAATATGTATCACCTCTGGAAATTGGTGAAATATTATGTTCATAAAATAATAAATCTATATACATACAAAATAAAGTCCTGTAAGTTACACTTTATATAACTCAAGAACCGCTTTACCGATACGGCTGAAAATTGGTGAGCTTAGAGCCAGGAGACGGGCATAGACATTCCATTCGACAGCGTTCCTGTGTGCCTCGGGTTCTGTGTTCGGGTTTTTTATTTTTTTAGTTCATCACAAACTGTTTCTATGCTCAACAAATTGGGCAATAAACGTTTATTTGCCAGAGCGCATGTACAATTTGGATAGATTTTTACAATATTCTAGAATCATATCACTCAACATTTAGTTGTCAAAATGTCAAAGTTCTTCTTCTTCTATCAGTTAATTACGTATCAGGTTATACTCGAAAATTAAAATTTATTATCTAATGTCAACACAAATTATAAAATATACGTCAATAAAAAAAATTATGCCCCCATAATATTCTTTTACATCATAAAACTATTTCTCTAAAAGCCCCTCGTTTAATTTTATTTTAAAAGTTGTTAAATTTAATAATTATTCAAAATCTTTTGGCGATTTATTATATTATATTTTAATGGCCATAAAAAGGGACTCTTTAGGCGCGATGTGCTGTTACATTTAGGCATTCTAGTTTATTAGGAAAGCATAATGATCATGACAAATAGTCATAAAAATAAAACCTACAGGGCCAAACCATATAATTTTTAATGGTCCCAAAGGGCAGTTATTCTGCGTCCAATAAAAAAAGAATCGAATAATTGATAACGACCTTCTTTTTGGAAATCGGTTAAAAATAGATTCAAAATGGATCATTTTTATACGCTTTTCATTGTCATGAAAACAACTTAATACGTATTATTCGTTCTCCATTCTACAAACATCTTTGTCTCGTATTTTGTCGAATCGTTAAACAAAGTATTTTATAGCCGCTGTGCCCGGGGGCTTGCGGGTGCGTTCGCTCCTCAGTCCCCACACACCTGTGGGAATTGATGTAAATAGCATCTGTATTTTATTTGTAAACCGTTTCCAAATGTTTACGTTTTTGAGAGGTTTATTTTTAACGTGAATCAACCATTTGAGCTCAGAGGGGTAAGCAGAAACATTTGATAGCCACGTATTCGTAACAATCGAATGTCAACTGCATGGCTCTATCATAATTTTAATACAGTTATAATCCGACAAGTAACTACATATCGCCTCCGTGGTCTAGTGGTTCAGAGCTTCGATCTCGACTTGGACGACGTGAGTTCGATTCCCGCGTTGTTTTCAAGTTTGGTTAGGACAATGCAGGCTGATCACCTGATTGTCTGACAAGAAACATGATCCATGCGTCGGATGGGCATGTAAAAAGTCGGTCCTGCGCCTGATCTCCCGCCAGTCGCGTCGGTTATCCGTCCCACTGGGCTACGAGAGTGAAGGAAGAGATAGTGCTTCTGTGAATTGCGCACACATTTGGGCACTAAAATAACTCCTGCGTAGCTGACCTGGTTTCAATGAAACCGGCCACCGACACCGAAATCGGTGTGGGAAGCATTATTTATTATTACTAGCAAGAAATGTACTAGGTATACATAAAAGATAAGTGTAATATCAATAGAAATAGTTGGTAACTAATATGCCGGTAATCGCGGTATTTGAATCAACAATTTAATTTCGTGCAAACTGATGTCGACTGAGATTACATCATATCGGACCCGACCCGGGATTAATTTGTAAGTTTGTCCGTAACTTGTAATCCGGGCACAATCGGCCGGCGCATCTCCGTCCGGATAACCGGCCGGGTACGCCCGGATAAGGCATTTCACACTAGTGCGGACACACAGCGCAGCAAAGCGACATTTTTAAATTGAAAAAAAGCCTTAATAATACACAAATCCTTAATAGTTCATTCACGATTACTTAACAAATATTTAATTGCAGTACTAGTGATTCTGCTTTTTATACAATTCTTTTTTCTCGTTATTGCCGCCGGATTCGCCCGCGTCGAAAAGTATCCTATTCTACTACTACTGAAAAAAAAATCAAAGTTTCATAATGATCGCTTAAGTAGTTTCCAAGTGAAAGAAAAAAAAAGTACATTACGTTGTAGACACACTAATGACTTTGCTATACGTCCTCAAAATTACGCTTCCCTGCGTTTCTCAGTGCTAGTGTGAACTGTCCCTAACCGGGTACACCCGGGTTTAGACAAATTACGCCCGTGTAGGACCACCATGATTTGGGATTATAAGCTAATGAGTTTTGCTACAAGGTGAAGAGGACTCATACCGTTATCTTTTACCGTGGATTTATCGTTATTAATACGTTAACCAACTTTAAGTACAATTTTCCGAGAATTGTGTGACAAGTTGAGTATGTAATTTTACTGGAAAATAATTATCTGGAGGAAATACATACAATTGAGAATGTTGTAGTATGCAGTGAGTTGTGAAACATCGAAATTATTTCGTAAATAATTATTATATATTATTATTACCCACTTCGTTGAGCAAAAAAATATTAAAAATTCCCTGGACTTCTACGAATATTTTAAGACCAAAAATAGCCAAATCGGTTCAGCCGTTCTCGAGTTTTAGTGCGACTAACGAACAGCAATTCATTTTTATATATAAGACTAGCTGACGCGTGCCCACTTCGTTGAGCAAAAAAAATAAAAAAAAAACCGTTTAAACATTCCCTAGACTTCCACGAATATTTCAAGACCAAAAATAGCCGAATCGGTTAAGCCGTTCTCGAGTTTTAGCGAGGCTAACGAAGAGCAATTCATTTTTATCGAAACAAACTTCATTCCAACAATTTTATGCTATAGATAGTAAAGCCTGGGCTTTACACTTATATATAAGAATATTATAATTATATTTTAGCATGCTTATATAAGAATATTATAATATGCTTAGCACAAATTTTATAATTTAAAATTTATTGAAACATAAATCATTAAAAATCTAGTTCTAAACCCGCGTATTAAAGTATTTGTTTAGCTTTTATACGTATTTTAGCTGCAAGTAATTCTTGACCGAAAAAAGCGAGTATTTGAGCTTAAGCAACATACACACATAGAAAGCCAAAATCATTACCCTTTTACCGCTGTAGTCGGATAAGTCTAACTTCACTGAAACTAAAGCTGTAAAGAACACTCGCAGATTCTACCAGGGAGGTACCGTTCTTCCCGCGGGATTATCGAGTTACAACTAACTACTTAATTGGACTGCCGTTTTTCTTCCCGAGTCGAATAAAGTCAAGTGGAGTGGAGCTTCTCAAGTTGGAGCTGGGAGTTCTATTCAAACAGCACTCGCGAGGTGGGAGAATTAAATTGCTTGAGGGTTAAGACTTTAAAATAGGATTTTTTTAGCTTAACACTAAACTACTATAAACTTTATATTTTCTTACGTCGGCTCTTTTCGATGGCTTTCCAGTTTCACCTCCCGACACAATCGAGAATCGAATCAGTTCGACGGCTTTGACGTGGTGTGAAGCGTCCATAGATATTATTATTCTATCCGTGGGGGCCGGAGCTAGAAAGCACCGCAGCAACCATTTTTGCTCATTTTTGCGATTCTACAAGATCTACGCAATAACCCAGCCGTTCGCCAAAACGAACAGTAATACGAGTATTTCACTTTGAGAGTTGCGACTCATAATTATGTGTATCCGGAATTTTCTAAATGTGCCGGTGTTCATTAATTTTAATAAGTGTTTTTAGTTCGAAGTTTCCAGAGCGACAGGTCATCTGTGTGTCCCAGATACCGGCGCGTGCTCGGCGTCATTAAAATAATATGCCGCTGATTTCAAAAAGGAATTTCCGACTGGATTTTATAGCCAGGAGACATATTAATGCGTCATCAACATTAAATATTTTACTTACGTAGTCATTTTGAAGAGTTTTTTGAAATTGAAATTGAAATATTTATTTGCATATTGACATTTGACAAAATACAAAGACTACCCTTACGGGTGTACATGCAGTGCGTTTAAAACTAAATAACAAACATTTTTATACTATAACTTTAACTAATAAGACTAAACACAACTAAATATAATTATTTTCTTTAAAATCTGAATAGTCCTAAATACTATAGAAACAATTTTTTACCAGCCATGTTTTGGTTTTTTTTTTAAATTTATATCGTCACTGGAAAAGCAAAATTACTTATCCGCCAAATATGGCATATTGACTTATATACATATTCGGAATCAGCAATTTTTTCCGCGTCTAACTGTCTTGGTATTATCACGATCGGAGCACTTTTATGTCGTTTAAGTAACCCGTAAAATTGGAGGTATTTTTTTTTGTCATTGCTGAAACGACGTATTTTTTGGTCTTTTAATTACGTATGTCGCTTAAGTCATGTTTCCTTACACTGTGAATAAAAAAATAAGAGTTTGAGTAAAGTTGATTTGCTGTGTACTGAATAAATAATGTATATGAGAAGTTTTGGTTTTGCTTAGAAAGCAAAAGTAAATCGTTTAAGTAATTTTGGCTCATTTTACCAGGAATAAAGCATGGCATATAAGTAATATTGCCTTCTCGGTTTTGAGTTGTGATAATCGTATTAGTCATTTATCCTTACTGTAATTCAGAAATTTCATGAAACATGCTTACAACATTATAGGCATGAAAGTATTTTGTCTCTCTTATGTTGATGTTGAACTATACGCAATAAGTTATTTTGCTGGTAATCTTTGAAGTGTGACTTAGGTACATATTATTGTCATTTGCGTAAATTTAAAGTATATTTTCCAGTGGTCTCGAACCTACCGATTTTTCGGTATTTCTACCGAAATGGACTCTATGCTACCGAAATACCGAAACGCAATGATTTTTCCACGATTTTAGAGAATACATGGAAATTCTCCCGATTTTTCTACCGATTTCTCATTTTTTTGTTGTTCTCCAATCGAAAATGTTGATTTTACAAATTTTGAGGATATTAACGACATATTATGGTGCTGCGGTATCAAATACACTGCTTAGAACAGATCTATAACGGGTGTAGGATCTGTAACAGTCACCACTATAACTTTTGTTTAAGTTTATACTATCTTTTCTCATTCTAGAAAATGTATTTTTTTTTTGGTTTTTCGTTATTCTTGCGATAAAAAAAATTGAAAAATATTTTTTTTTAGTTTTTGACAGAAAACTAAAAAACAAAATATGTGGCAAAACTGCTTCTCAAAAGAGCTCTGCTTCAGAAAAGAGCCTGGCACTAAGCACTATGCCTAATACCAGTCTCTTTTCTATTATTACCTATAGGTAAGTTAGTAGATACGCTGATTTTTACGTTATTATAATATTTTTATGTTCTAAGTTGACTTTTATGTTAATAATAATCAGTGGATTTCTGTTAAATAAACAAATTTGATTGAAAATTGCATATTTTTTGTCATATACCGATTTTAGGTACAAATATACCGATTTTGAGTTGGCAACTCTACCGATTTCGCTCATTGACGTTCGAGACCACTGATATTTTCTTTTTAAATGTCTTTTTAAATCCTTAAGTAACATCTTATTAATACAACTTTAACTTTAACTAACGAATTTGATATTGGATTTCATTAACCCGGTAAAGACAAATGCCTAAAATCTACAAAATTTTAAAATGACAGTAATATTAATGAAGAAGAAAAGCAAAAACACTTAAAAAATATCAGCCACATATAGTGTATATATGATGTATACCATTCGTTCTTTAGACATTAAAAATTTTGTAGCTCTTATAATATTTATTAGACTGACTAAGAACTCAAGTACGAAACTAAGTACTTACTGTTACTTATTTCATAGTTACCTACATAAAAAATTGTTTCGTAACTGTAAAGAGTTATTTTTATTTTATTTTTGCAGATATTCTATTACGTATATAAAGTGGAATTGAAAAATACACGATTATTCATGACTGTTTTTACTTAATTTACTCGTTTTTCCAAAAAAAATTAAAAAAATACAATACGATCTGTTAGTTTTTCACTGTGGTAAAATTTATTTTAAAGTAATTTTACTTCAAAACAAAAAACAAAATCACAATAGAAGTAAACTTGACGTGTTTTTGTTTATTTTGAATATGCCTGTACGTAATATCAAAATACATGAATAAAATATTTCATGTCGCTAAAGAAAATTTGACTTACAACAAAATAAAGTTGTTTTACTGAAACGCCACTTATCTCCCAAAATAGCCATGATAACAATATAAACTATATAAATATAAATACTAGAAGTAATAAGATTCCCAAATCATGCAGCTTCATCACTTTTAGATGGTTTGGTGAAAAGATAACGAATTTTTTTCGTAAAAAAAATCTTTAAACGGCTTTTTCTCAAAACAACATTTTGGCGTTTCAGTAAAGTAGGTTTTCCAGTGACGATATAAAGATATATTTTTAAATTTATCTGGTAAATGTTTAAATATATCTATACACATTATATATGAATTTTTAGACACTAATATAGTTTCACTAATATAGTTTCACTAATATAGTTAATATATTTTTAGACACTAAGTTTTCGAATAAAATATTTGATTTCGTCATATAAAACATATTATTAATACACTAGCTGTGCCCGCGACTTCGTTCGCGTGGTTTTTGAGTGACTTAAGCCGTTTATGCAGTGCACACAACGAAAGTCCCCAAATGTGAATAATTTTCCCCGTTTTGCAACATTTCTCACTGACGCTTCGCTCCTATTAGTCGCAGCGTAGTGTTATATAGCCTAAAGCCTTCCTCTTTAAATGGACTATCCAACAAAAAAAGATTTTTTCAAATTGGACCTGTATTTCCTGAGATTAGCGAGTTTAAACAAAAAAACAAACTCTTCCACTTTATAATATTACGAGTAGTATAGATATAGATAGGAGATGCAGTGGTTAGAATGTAAGGTGGGCCATTGCCCGTTAAAAAGATATAAGTATAAAACTCGAAGCACAAAACCCAATCAATATACCTAAACTACGTATATTACGGAATGTTAAAAAAAACTACGTTTTAAAATACTTCAACAACTAAAAAGTTAAAAAAAAAAAAATTTATAATGTAGTTACAAATAATGTTATTTTTGAAGTCGGTGTCAGCCAAGGTGAGTTTGTAACCTTAAAGGTCAGCAAATTTAGGATGATATTTAGCTGACACTCTGAAAAGAATATGGATAGTAACTGAATTATAAAAAAAATATTGCAGTCAATCTGCAGTTGTCTACAAGGTATAAAATAAATGAGTGATAATACTTTAGGGTGTGTATGTGCTTCATGTAAAGTTTACTGTGAAAGTATCAGCACTGACAGACTTGCTTTTGACTTTCATGTTTCTATGAGAAATGCCCCAACATCATGAATTGAGAAAAAATAACTCTTTCAGCGCGGGTACTTTCTCAGTACACTCTCCAAACACATCCTAAAGTATTATCACTCATTAATATTACAGCCTGCATATTTACTATACAGGTTCACAATATATCTACCTAACACAACTTAATCCGGATAACATTTAGGTATATTTCAAAATACAAACCCTGTGTTTAATAACAATTAGCACCAAACACACATACTTCCGCTCGACGGCGCGCGTAATCCGCACACACGGCGTCATCGCCGAAACAGATTAGATTCAATGTGCTCAAACTAATGACTTTTAATTAATTTTCTATTATTTAGCTGCTCTATTTTCACCCGACTGCGGCAAAGAAAAAAGGGTTATGATTTTGACCTGTACATATATTAAATGTATGTGGCTATGAATGTTCATCTATTCCTTCATAATTAGCCAAAAGAGGTGTCGTTGGAAGCCCCTTGACCGTCAGCTGGTTACAGCCTAGCGTCACCATAAAATGGCTACAAAGCCCTCTAGGGGACAAAAAGTTAAGAATTAAAAAATAACCCACGGCGAAATCATAATGCTACAAGTTGTAAATGTCTGTGTGTGTATTTTTTGTATTTGAGCTCCCGAATGGACCCATTTTTATTCATGACAGATTTTCATTGAGCGTGTTTTTTTTTAAGTTTTTTAAACTACTATTTATTTTAAAATTCTCAATCTCTCAACCACTGCGCTACTGAGGTAAAGGGTAATATAGACGAGAAGTGTAATAGTTTTATAATTATAGTGCATTTAGTATGTAGATATTTAAGCCAAAATTAGGATAATGATTTGACCAATAATATATTCAAAATTACTCACAATGGGCAATCAGAGGCCCAATTTGCAACAAATATAATTTAATTCAATTTGATATTGGCAGTTAACCGCAGCTTTGTTAGTCATTTTATTCAAATATACATAACGCTACAAAATATTAAATTATATGTTGCTTGCAGCTTTATTAGAAAAATGAATCGTACATTTTGCCGTGACTAAAGTAGCCTATGTCCTTCCGAATTCGACATTCATTTCAATTCATAATACAGAAGCGAGAAGAGGACAGACATCTGTATATTTATCTGTATATTATTAGTTAAAACGTGGCACTCGTGCGAGTTTCTTACGCCGGTTCTCATCGCTGGGTTAGGGTTCCAAACCGGTGGTAACTGTAATTGTAGTTTATTTTCAAAATTGACCTTCAAAACCAAACTTTATGTTTTAATTTTGAATAAAAGCTTTTTTCGTATTCGATTTGTCCGTAAATCCATCTTTGTGATATAAATATTGTCCACACAAAAAAAATAATTCAAAGCCGTTAGGACGAGTTGACTGTCATATTGTGTCGACAAAATAATTATTTGTAAGTTGGCAATGTATTTATATTAGGTACTAGCTGACCCTTGCCCACTTCGTTGAGCATAAAAACAGTTTATGATGAAATTCAACTAAAAAAAACAACCCCTAACTCGGGAACGCGGAACCCGCAACGCGGGAACCCGGAACCCGCAGCATGGGAACCCGAAACCCGCAACCCGCAACGCGGGAACGCGGAACCCGCAGCATGGGAACCCAAAACCCGCAACGCGGGAACCCGGAACCCGCAACGCGGGAACCCGGAACCCGCAACGCGGGAACCCGGAACCCGCAACGCGGGAACGCGGAACCCGCAACGCGGAACCCGCAACGCGGAACCCGCAACGTGGAACCCGCAACGTGGAACCCGCAACGCGGAACCCGCAACTTGCAACACGGGAACCCTGAACCCGCGACGCGGAACCCGGAACCCGCAACACGGGAACCCGGAACCCGCAACGCGGAACCCACAACGCCAAACCCTTCCGTGAACGTTGCTGGTTCTACGCTGTCAAATGGAATAAATAGTATCCTATGTCCGTCTACTGGCTCTAAGTTACTTCCTCACCAATTTTCAACCATATCGATAAAGCCGTTCTCGAGTTATAAATAATTCATTTAACTAACACGACTTACTTTAATACAAAAAGCTGATGTAAAGATGAAACTAACATAAGCTAACGCCCGGTGAATGCTCCCGTCACAGTCGGTCCAGCCGATTCGGTGATCATTAGTTAGATAACGATGATGATGATGAAAAGAAGCCTAAATTAATCCTTATAACTTTAGCTATCTACCAGTGAAAGTCTCGTTAAAATCGGTCCAGCCGTTCCAGAGATTAGCCGGAGCAAAGAGACACGCTAACAGACAGACAGACATTTTTTTTTAATTGCATTTTCGTTTTCAGTAGCAAGAAAAAAAAAAGACAGAACAGACAGACGTTAACTTCGCACAAAGACAAATGGCGACAAAAGACATAATGGTGTCTTATCATGACGTTTTCGATTTTTTTTTATTGTTCGTGAATTATGACCATGGATCTAACTCCTTCGATCTGATTTTTAAATTAACATTTATAATATATTCTTATTACAACTTATAACTTAAGTACTTTTTTTAAATAGGTATATTTATAGTTGTTAAAAGATTAATCGATTTTTTGAGTAAGTCTCTAGTGTTTAATAAGAAAAAGTGTTAACTGACGTAACATTATCACGACGTTTATTTCATTAAATCATAATTTGTATATTATATTTAAGATCGTTTATCAGTGAAAGCAAATCGTAAAAAAACTCATATTGGTTATGTTGACAATAAATATCTAATAATTATTAAATAAAGTTTAGTAAATTCTGCAGTTTTAACAAAAAGAAAATATTTATTTTATTATGTCGTCGTTACAACGTTACGTCGCTCATTTTTGATAAACTGTCAAATGTTACCTATTAAAATGACCCGACTATTTATTAGTGGTGGACAAATAGTTTAATGAATCCAAATAGTTTAAGTTTATGTTAATACGTTATTTATAGCATTTCATAATTTTTATTTTCCATTTGTAAACAATGTCGTTACCATGACACCAGTGTCATATAAACTGGCAACGACGTGAATCGATTGAGCCCAGGTTCAAACCCCGCGTGACCATCACGTATTTTCTTCTTTTTTCTAATTTTCTGCTTATTTTTTTCAACATTTTCTTTCATAATAACCTTTTCGTGACAATAACGAACATGCCGTAAAAAAAATTGCGAAATTGGTCAAGCCGTTGTCGAAGCGCACACGACGTAAGAAATTTTGGAGGTCGTTTTTTTACACTTTGGGCTACATTTTTGGGGTTTTAGTAAGGAACCCTACTTTTTTTAAACATATAATATAGCCTATGTTCAGCGCTAGGAATGTAGCTTTCCAACGGTGAAAGAATTTTTCATATTTGTTCAATGGTTTCAGAGCCTATTCCATTCAAACAAACAAACAAACAATCAAACAATCAAACATTACCTCTTTATAATATTAGTATAGATAGTATAGATGAAACAATTTTCTTTGCGAAGCTTCGCTGCCCATCACATTTTTTTTTTTATAAACGCTTCGCTTCACGTCAATCTTATATTTAAGATTTTTACTATATTAATACACATCCACGACCCAGGAACACAGAAAACTTTACGTTCCTTCGGCAGGATTCGAACCTGCGACCTCCCGCTCGAGCACCTCGCTCAACCACTGCGCTACAGAGGTCGTCAAAATTTCATAGGTTCTCGTTAGCTTGTTATTTCGTCGGTTTAAGCGTAATTTGATCGCTAATAAGCATTGAGCACTTCCCAATTTCCCACAAATTCCCAATTTTCTCGAGCACCAGACGTAGTTTGCGCCTTTGCGCTTACATATTTGCGATACAAACTTAGAAGATTATTACTTGCGGTGCTTCTTAACTTACTAATTAATTTGTCTTGTGTTGGAGTACCATTTGATCGTCCTTTGTGAATCGTTTACTCAAAATTACCGGCAATACAGTATGAATAACTAATGTATACAGAATTCGTGGTTCATATATTAAGCCGAAATTAATGTGTGGCATTTTTTGTTTTGGCACCTCATATAAATTACTTACCATAACGCGACAAATTTCGATTAAAGATCTCCATAAAAGTCACAAAACAGATGAGTTTCAATACTCGTTAGGTCAACGACCAGTGAGTTCGTGTGTATAGACTAAGATACCGTTTTGAATTATATTGTAGAATTGCTTCATGGTTATATCATAGACCAATTATATAATTGGTCCATGGTTATATTAAGTAATTCATATGAGGATCTTAAACCAAAAATGGTATACGCGCCATTCATCTCAGAATATATACGGCCTATGAACTATGATGATGATGATGATACATATCATACTACAACGAGGAATACCCCTGTTACAAGCAACTTACTTGTTTATAATATTAGTAGGATTTGGTTTGTAGTCGCGACGAATTACTTTTCTTAAAAGCGGTTAAATCTAATATCATCGTCAAAATGTAAGTAGCTGACTTTTGAATTGTTAGAATTTAAACATCGGTTCAACCCTTACCCACCGAGAAGAACCGGCGAAACAACTATTCTCTCGAGGCCGTAACTCGGCGCCGTATTGTCATTTTATATCCAAATTAGCTTCGCATTTCATATTTTACGACGACCTAATAAAAATGTATGAAAAAGTAATTTCGCGGCAACTTGACGCAAAAACGCTTCAGCAAAAATGTAATTTGAAAGATAAATACAACGATCCCGCGCCGCGAGCCCGTGTTGCGCGTACGGGGCCGCGACTGTACGCTAATCGCTGTACAGGCGGGGAAATAGAGCGGTTAGAAGAGTGTTTATGATAAATAAGCTTGGGCACTTAATGTGAACACCGTGGAGAGAACATTAAAATTATAAAAACTTGAGAGGTGTCAACACCCGGATGGAACGAAGTTTATTATTTATTATTTACAAAAAACCTGTATACACTCAACAAAAATAATCGTCGCGACACCACACTGTTCAATGCGAAATAGAAATGAAAATATCTGGCTTGCTTTCTATAAGAGAGAGAGAGACAGACAGAGAAACATGCGACGCCGCACAGCTTACAATAGCTTAATATAGCAAAAAGTGTCGTGACAACTTTTCGTAAGAATTTTTTCCGTCTAGCCCCCTTTCACAACGCGCGATAAGAAACTTCGTTCCAATAAACTTAAGTAATGGGTACAATAAATGAGATCAATAGCAGTCAGCGGCGCTAAACTAAATATGACACGATACTTAGGCCGTGTTTCACCAAGCAATGTTAAAGTTAATCTTTCTTTAAATATCACGTTGTTCCTCTCGTAATTCCTATCAATGAATGAGAAGGCATGGTAATTTAACAAGCCGTTAACTCTAACATGCGTTGGTGAAATCGGGACTTAGATATTTCGTTATAGATATTAGACTTATTATGACAATTCAGATATAAATTGGTATCCGTAAGGGTATGTTACCCTGCCGGCACCTATGTACACGCGATAATTAATCCCGACAATAATTAATATATCATGAAGTCCGAAGTGTAAACTTTCATTTATCACCAAATAGGGCACACCCTTATCATAAATGACACCACTACACAGGATTACAAGGAAGCTCAAAAATTACAGGCTGACTGAGTACTCTGTACTCGATTCGTATTACAAAATTAAATATGTAATAAAATTAGGTACTTAATTTTTTAGCAAATTCTCCTTTAAATAAATGAATCATGGATACTATGAAAATTACGGAGCTAGGCAAGTTGGCATACCTATGTATCCGGCGCGGCACCCCGGCGGCGGCGTGCGACATCAACGTAGGTAGTACGGGCGCGTTCCTATCCGCGGTGTCCATGCGTTGGGTAAATAATTATTCAAGTTTAAGATACATTTACACAGTGATTAATTAATATAACTTTTTTTACATATTTTTTTTCATCTCATACAATAGCTAAATATCACGTCCTCAAGTATTGCTCATCACTCATCAGTCACACTGTATAATGTTGTATATACCGCTAAACATAATTCTCCCCGGCTGCACGTGAGTGTTTACAGCGGACGGCCGCATGTTATAATTAAAAGTGAAAAAGCCCTGCGGGGTGTTTGAACAGATTTCTGTGAGCTCAAACAAATATTTATTTTGCGGTTCAATATTTTTCCGAGATTTAAAAATTATATCGATATTTAATGCGGTTTACTTGTATTATTTTATGACGAAAATATGGTGTTAATATCTATGGGCGTTTCTGAAGGTTTACGACAAATAACAAAGTTTGAAATATAATATTGATTTATTACAGAGACAAAATTAATACAGTTTTTTAATTTGAGTGGCTATTAGAGTTAAGAGACATCGTCGTTTCAGCCTTTTAGAGTCCACTGCTGAACATAGGCCTCTCCAACACATTTCCAGTGTGTTCGGTCCATTGCCACCTGCATCCAACGTGACCCGGCAGTTTTCACCAGGTCGTCGGTCCATCTGGTAGGTGGCCGTCCCACACTGCGCTTGCCAGTACGTGGCCTCCACTCTAGGATCTTTTTGCCCCATCGACCGTCCAATCTTCGTGCTATGTGGCCGGCCCATTGCCACTTCAGCTGACTGATCCTACGGGCAATGTCAGCAACCTTAGTTCTTCTACGGATCTCCTCATTTCTGATTCGATCACGTAGAGAAATACCGAGCATTGCCCTCTCCATAGCACGCTGAGCGACATTAAGCCTTTTGAAAAGATCCTTCGTGAAGCACCACGTCTCAGAACCGTAAGTCATCACTGGTAACACACATTGGTTGTATACCTTTGTCTTTAGGCACTGAGGTATTTTAGACGAGAAGACGTTACGTAATTTACCGAACGCTGCCCAGCCGAGCTGGATCCGTCTACTGACCTCTCTCTTAAAGTTGGACCTACCTAATCGGACAGCCTGCCCTAGGTATATATATTCGTCAACAACTTCAAGAGTAGAGCTCCCAACAGTTAGTGCGGTGGGTGCAACATGGTCATTGTGCATGATCTTTGTTTTGTCCATGTTCATTTTAAGACCCACTTGTTGAGAAACTCTATTGAGGCCACCGAGCATGCGCCCCAAATCTTCCAGCGATTCTGCCATGACTACTATGTCGTCGGCAAATCGAAGGTGAGTGATGTATTCGCCATTGATGTTGATGCCAAGTCCTTACCATTCCAGTAGCTTGAAGGAATCCTCCAGAGCAGCGGTAAACAGTTTCGGGGATATGATATCCCCCTGTCTTACTCCTCTCTTTAAAGGGATATCCTTCGTGCAGTGCTCTTGTACTCGGACTGACATGGTGGCGTTATTATACAAACACTTCAACACTTTGATATACCGATAGTCAATACGGCAACGCTGGAGAGATCTAAGGACCGCCCATATTTCGACGGAATCAAAGGCTTTCTCATAGTCCACAAACGCCAAGCATAATGGCCGATTATACTCTTCGGTCTTCTGTATAATCTGCCGCAGCGTATGTATGTGGTCTATGGTACTATAGCCTTTTCGGAAACCGGCTTGTTCGGTAGGCTGAAAGTCATCTAGCCTGCGTTCGAGACGCATCGTAATAACTCTCGAAAACAGCTTGTAGACATGGCTCAGCAGTGTTATGGGTCTATAGTTCTTCAGTAAGGTTTTGTCGCCTTTTTTGAAGAACAGGACCACAACACCCCTGTTCCATGCCTCTGGCGTTTTCCCATCGAGTAAGGAGGAATTGAAGAGCTTCTGAAGGACTTTTAGTACCGGCGTGCCGCCCGCTTTCAGAAGCTCTGTAGTGATTCCATCCTCACCCGGAGCCTTGTTGTTCTTAAGCTGTTTGAGAGCTACCCTAATCTCGTACAGGCTGATGTCCGGGATGTCTTCGGTATAGTGTCGGGTTAGCCTGGCTCTTTTAAGTTAAGAGACATGACAAGATATTTTACAGCAGACGTCATGACATGCGAGAGTTGCGTTCCATTAACAACAGTTTCACACCACGTCAATCTGTCCCTGTGCTATCCGAAGAACTTGTTTCAGATACCAGACAGCGGAAATATATTTAATACTTTATACTATACACATATTTAAGTTTTGTATTATACACAGAAAATTTTTATTCCTTGGGCGGGATTCGAACTCCCGACCTCCGGCTTAAGGGCCACGCTTAACCAGTGCGCTACATCGGTACATCGCTACGTCGGTTATACATATGGCTGTGTGTCTGTTCGTGGCGATGCTCCATAACAGATGAACTGTTTTACTTACTTTCTCAGCTGATATAATCATCAGCTCACTGCTTCACAATGACTGTTTACTTAAAAAAAATGACGACTTTTTCGGTGCTCGAGCCTCGAGCGAATCGCGAGTTCGGATCCCGCCGAGGGAACAGAAAGTATTCAAAGTTCCTCGGTCATGGATATATTATAATATAATAAAAATCTTAAATATGTGTATAGTATAAAAGTATAAAATATATTTCCGCTGTCCGGCACCTGTAACACAAGTTCATCGGATACTCAGCACGGGGCCAGATTGACGTGGTGCGAACTTATTATATTATGTTTTTATTATAATGATGTTTATTCCTTAATGGAAAACATGTATCAAAACATGTTTTAGTCAGCTGGGCAGTTGATTCTGGGCATGTGATCCTGGACGAGTAATCCTGGGCGGCGGTAATAGCTCATCTCTGTTCGGTTGCCTTATATCATGACATTAACGGTCCAGTGGTTAGAGCTTGGCTATCGAGGTGCGACCTCCAGGTTCGATTTCCGAATTGGAATATTTACAAGTTCGATTAAGGGAAAACAAGCTATGATTTTCTAACAAGAAAGTAAGTAAGTAAGGAGTGCCGTTAATTAATGAGAGTACCTATAGTAATTAGTAAGTCCATGGGAAGAAATTGTCCTTGTGTATTGCACACATACTTGGACACGATGATGACTTTGCATAGCTGATTTCAACAAATTCAACGTAGCTATTAATATATTATTAGCTATTTCCCACCAAAAGCACAGAACCAATTTCAAGAAATGCACCCCTTCAGGGAATGAAGCGCCGGTTCTTCCGATTGTTGATTAGCCCCCATTATCGAGTGAATTTAAAACATTTAGCGCGATCTAGACTACCGATAGTACTAACGAGCTGTACATTGTACAAAGATCCGTGCAATTTGTACTGCAGCTGAGAGCCGCGATCGGCGATGTGGGGCCACTACGAACGCAAACGCTGCATAACCGTTGAATATATTATACCGGTATCATCATCATCATCAGCCTGAAGACGTCCACTGCTGCCCGCAGCTCGGACCAGATCGTGGGTCCATCTTGTGGAGGTCCGCCCTACGCTGCGTCTTCCAATCCGTGGTCGCTACTCGAGAACTTTCCTGCCCCATCTGGTGTCTGTTCCCCGAGCAATGTGGTCATATACCGGTATAAGTTAAGTTAATAGTTAAGATTGTTTTGTTCAAGTGAGTGAATTATGTAATTCTTATTTACAAACAATAGTCTAATCGAATACAGAATAGAATAGTACTCTATTTGCATAGAATGTAGGTATTTTGTAATTTGTAAAAGATGTTACCAAAAATAATCAGACCCATTACAAACTACCTAAAGTAATGTCTGAAACCGCATATTGTGCTGTATAGGTTGGTATTTTAAAAATAGTTTATTCTGTAACCCTTAATATGTCAAACACGCTTAAACTACTCGTATGATGAGCTATTTTTAAGAAACGACAAATTTCGCTACGACGCGAGCGACGGGACAAACACTTCAGAGGGGGCGCGTGAGTCAATGGTTTAGTTTAGCACATCCCTCAGTTAATAATAAAATTGACTTAACATTAGTTAGGTATTATATTATCCATTAGGATTTAGGTAAATTATAATTTCATTATGGCTTTGTTTTAATTATTATTCGCACTGCAAGTTACTTCCAATTTTAAAATTGCGTCTATTATTGTGTACAGGTTCAGTTTGCATGTTCATTCAATTGAATTTGTTATGTTTTGTTAATATTAATGTGCATTATACAAAGCAGTATATTGTGAAGTCAACGCCGAACCATCGCACTGCCGCCCGCGTCGTGGCCACACTACAACAGTATGAGATCTGCCGAATGCGGTTATTTCGTCTCGAGTATCGCGGAACATACTTATCGTCATACGTATATTGGATGTGCCGACAGACACAGAGATAGTAGAATGTGGTTATCTTCTAGTAATACAGATCGTATAACGACCCGTCTCAATAACCTATCTATTTGTAATCAATCTAAAGTTAAAGTCCATGTTAGGGCGGATCGTTGTCACTTTACTATTTTAGGTTAGTATAGATAAATAGGTTATGAAGCGTGTGGTTAGTTATAGCTTGAGAAATTGTGGAATATATTATGTAATAGGGGAAGTACGTAACTTATACAGTGTGTCCCACGATCCATACATGTATCAAGCCGAATATAGTGTGAAAGAAATGACGTGTAGAGCATGTTTTGTTTTGGGAACTCATACAAATTACTTATCATAACGCGGTAAAAAAATGCAAATGTCGAAAATGACCACAATAAGTGAATTTTACTATGCTGGGGTTCGCAGGCTCCTAGTCTATACACACGAACGCACTGGTCGTTGAGCTAATTAAGAGGAAACACCACGGTTGATAGAAATACAAAATAGGTATTTATAAAATCTAGTGCTGTCTCGCAGTGCCTTAGCTAGCCAGCACTAGCGCGATAGAGACAACTGCAACTTGGACTGAAATTACCTATTAAAAGTACCAGAAATCGACGTTTAGGGGATTCCTGTTTCCTCCTCCAAAACTTAACCGATTTAAATATTTTTTTCTGTATTAGCTAAAAAAATAATTGAGCTAGGTTCCTATTTTTTGATTTTGTTGTTTTTTGTAGTCAAATCTGTTTCGTAGATGTTTAAACATAGCGGAGAGTCTGGCCATTTTTTTTTAGGTTTTTCAACGTCCATATCTTTTTAAATAATTAACGTATTAAAAAAAGGAAAAAATAGGGACGTACAAAGAATATCCATAAATATTCAGGAAAAAAATTGTTATTCTAGAGGTATTTTCCAGGGAGGAAATAGAAATCCCCTAGACCCCTATTTTTGTATGGAAAAAAATTCGTGGTGTTTCCTCTTAATACCTGAAACTCATCTGGGCTCTGATTCAAGATGCCATCACTATTTGTCTCTTACAAAGTTCAAAAACAAAATGTATGGGATTAGAATTATTACACTATTATTGAATTCAAAATAAACGTTTAAAATGCTACAAGTAGAATAAAGTTTAGTTACTTTCTATGGAATGTTTCTAAATATGTAATTTTTTTCAAAGTCGGGTTATAGTTTTTTTTCACTCCTGTGTCTTTCTATAACATTACAATAACATAGATAATACTCGTTTAGTAATGTACAATATTGACCCTTCTATCTGGAGGGTAGATTTAAGGTTAAATCAAATACACTGATCCCATAACTTATAACTAAGTTTTCTGTAACTAGATTACGTTGCTAAATCTCTAAACAGATTCCAACTGTCCTCCTATTAATCTTTTACTTATAAACAACTAAGTTATGTGAAGGATAAGCAGTTAATATCTATTATCTCGTGTTTATCGAGTTGTGCGACTAGTCGCCGGTCTGGTCGCGCGACCGGTCACAGTGACGCCACTTGAGTGTTTGTGTTATTTCTCGAATGGTCCGACTGGTCGCCGTTCTGGGGCCTTACTCTCCAAACTGATTCGATTTTGGTTCAGATTCGATCGTGCCGCGAACGCCCGAATAAATTGACGTTTGTTTATTTAGATTTTCAGTATATTGATATGGCCGGGAGTACAAAAAGTCACGATCTAACAATTTTCTTCATCCTGATTAGTTTCAAAGTGATTCGATTCTAAATTGTGTCGGAAGTAAGCCTGCTGGTCGCGCGATCGATCGTACAATGCGGTGAGTGAGTGTTTATCTAATCTATCGAGTCGCCGCACTAGTCGCGCGACCAGCCGCTCTTGTCGTAATAACGCGGCGAGTGTTGACTCACCCCTTGGAGTTCAAATATTGCCGTAATCGCCTAATGTATCGTTCATTTGTGTTGCCTCTTGTGACATAGGGTCAGATCACACTGAGACGCGGCAGTATTTACAATAGCGATTCAAAATTGAACTTTATTTACTACACAGAAGATACATGATCCATTGAAAAATCGCACTGAAGTCCGAAATTCGAACTCTTGTAATGAAACTTGTATCTAGAAATAATAATAATAATAATATAATTATAAGGCATGTTATTTGGACAACCTGATATACAATGACTCTACTTCATACGATTTTGTTTCTTAAACTACTACTGATAAAATACAGGCTATAATATTAATGAGTGATATTACTTTAGAATGTGTAATGTGTATGAGTCCCGTACATAGAGTTTACTGTGAAAGTACCAGAGCTGAAAGAGGTACTTTTTAAATTATTCTATTGGAAAATTTGAGATGTAAAAGCATTTTTCATGCAAACATGAAAGTCAAAAGTAAGTCTTTCAGTGCTGGTACTTTCACAGTACTCTACTAAATATGTACTTATACTAATAAATTTTACAAAAATGTTTTATGAACGTCGTTTCTAAACAATACCTACAACCGGTTCGGGAACTAGCTCAGCGAGAAGAACCGGCGTAAGAAACTCGCACAGGACCACCTTTTACCAAAAAGATGGAAAATTTATCTTTTAAATAAAATATCTTTACATACGACATGTCAATACTACAACAAAATAAAAAGTACATTTTTATGCAATAAATAAAAAAAGCCTTGCAGGGGACTACTTTATTCCCAAGGTGTGCTATCTATACTAATATTATTAAGCGGAAGAGTTTGTTTGTTTGTTTGTTTAAACGCGCTTATCTCAGGAACTATTGGTCCGACTTGAAAAATTCTTTTTTTGTTAGATAGTCCATTTATAGAAATAGGCTGTAGACTATATAACATTACGCTGCGACCAATAGGAGCGAAGCGTTTATGAGACATGTTGCAAAAACGGGGAAAATTATTCACATTTGGGGACTTTCGTTGCGTGCGCTGCATAAACGGTTTAAGTCAATGAAAAACCACGCGAGCGAAATCGCAGGGCACAGCTAGTCATTAATATAATCACAAACTTCATAGTATGCTGTCGCACACAAACGTTCTTTGACTACTTTCTTAAACTTGTTGTTTGAAAAAGTAGTAAAAGAACGTTTGTGTTCTTATATATTCATTATTCGCCTCTTACGGCACCCCCGGGGCAGATGGTTGCGTAAACATTAATGCACATTAATGCCAGCAATATTCTCTCAAATGTCAACTTCGTCGATAGTGCCGCAAAAAGGCAAATGAAATAAATTCCCGAGCTTCCAGAATTATTTCCATGCAAATAAAAAACCCATTCGGCCAATATCTATAAATCCGTGCCGTAAAAAGCGCCTATTGTGCCGCACAATGGGTTTTGTTTAAAACTATAATCATACGGCCCATTGCGCGCCGATTCGCGACAAACGTCAAGTGCATATTCAGCTCCGATTTCTGAAAGGCCAATCAACACCAAATCAACTAATCAGGAATCATAATCATTATTTTATTCACTGACCTTCGGTTTCCCGAACGCAATTCTATTATGATCAAATAACATGGCATTCAAATCAAAAACCCATATTGAACGCTGATTGGTAGAACTTGCAAGATTTGTTAAAATTCCACCGATAAGGTTAATTCACCAAAGACACCGATTAGTAGACATACGATTTGAATCAGCGAGTGAGCGTGATGTAATTATAAAATATATGAACGTTCATTTCTGTTTGATAATGTTCCAGTGGTGGTAAAGCCGTGACAGCATGGTGTGTGAAATATAATATAAATCAACAGTCAACTTATAAAATATCGATTGTTGCTAGAAATAATATAAATTTAAAATGAACATTAAAGCAAAAAAATTAAAATTAACATTCAAAACATTAGTTATTATACATGGTCAGTGTTCAAATCAAGTTTAAATTTATTGCTCACTTTGATGACGTCAAGTGCACATTCAACTCCAGTTTCTGAAAGGCAAATCAACTAATCAAGTTTAAATGTAGTAAAATGTTGCGGTAAAAGTGCTTAATACTGACGAGAGATTTAAAATGTTTCAAAACTTTTGTCTCAGTTTGTTATTAAACAAATGTAGCTCTATTGACATATACCACGCGGATATATTTTAGCCTTTTCTTTTTGTATCGTTATCTAGTATAATGATGATTGAAGAAAACCGTGGATGATTTTGACGTAAATTTAGCACGACAGTTCCATCCGCATTCGTAACCGCACATACAGTAAATGGGCACTATGAGGTCGGATACTCTAGAAATACAATACATTATTCAAAACCAGTCCAGACTTTTGCGGTTCAATTTGGACTTGTTTGTCAATTAGCCTGTGGTGGGCTACTTTGGTATTTCAACAGGCTAAACATATTCTGACGACCCCTGCAGTGGTCGAGTGTGGCGGCCAAAGGTTGCGGGTTTGAATCCCGCCGACGCAATAAAAATGTTTTAATGTTTTCATTGTTCCTGGGTCATGGATGTGTTTTAATATTAGGTCCGTAAGGACCATATGTAAATATGAAATTGGCGTTTTGTATGGGAGGAACATAAAGGCGATTTTTTCATGTTAAAATATATTTTATTAATCAAAGTATGTACCATTGCTATCTATACACTTTTGCCATCTTATAGGTAGTTCATTGATCCCTTTACTAAAAAAACCATTCGGACGGGAATCAATGAAATCTTTGAAAGCGGTTTGGACTGCCTCATCGGAATTGAAATTTTTTCCTTGCAAGAAGTTATCCAAATTTCGAAAAAAATGGTAATCTGTTGGAGCAAGGTCCGGAGAGTACGGTGGATGTCTTAGACATTACAATTGAAGCTCCTCTAATTTGGTAGCCGTCTGTTGGCCCGTGTGTGGTCTAGCGTTGTCTTGAAGCAGCAGTGGCGAAGAGCGATTGACAAGTCTCGGTTGTTTAACGGCGAGCTTTTCGATCATGGTTTGCAGTTGCTGACAATAGACATCAGCCGTAATCTCTGACCAGATTTAAGAAAGCTATAGTGTACGACACCGGCACTAGTCCACCAAACGCTTACAAGTAACTTTTTTTGAGTAAATTTTTGCTTGGGGCAAGACTTTGCTGGTTCACCAGGGTTCAGCCAGTGGGATGAGCGTTTACGATTATCGTACAGGATCCACTTTTCACCACATATAAAGATCCGATATAAATTCCTTCATTATTGTGCCGGTTGAGCAGCAGTCTACCCGCGTTTGTCGGTTTGCTTCACTCAATCCACGAGGTACCCACCTTTCAAGCTTTTTCACCTTCCCAATTTGCTTCAAGTGGATTAAAACGGTTTTGTCACTAACACCGCATTAGCTGATGTGGTTTGCGATGGATCTGCTTCCACAATAGCCTTCAATTCATCATGATACCTTGATCTCCGGCCGTCCTCGGGGCTTGTTCTGCAGGTCGAAATTTCGAGAACGAAAGCGTTGAAACCAAAAACTCACCGTGTTTTCTTTTGCGACACCACCCCATACACATTATTAATCCTTCGAGCCGTTTCTGCAGTACTGGTGCCACGGTAGAACTCGTACTCGTAAATAATGCGATATTTTAAGTTTTCCATTTTGTGAAATGAGTGACGCAGAAAAAAAAGCAGAAGAGAAAAAAACAAATTAATTACGGTTTTCAAAACACAAATGCATGAGTAAATAGCTGTTTAAATTTGAATTTGGAATTCCTAACCAAAGAGGATATATTTAAGATCAAAGTGGCCAATACGACAAAACGCCAATTTCATATGTAAGGACCTAATATAATGAAAAAATGTAACACGAGTTCTTCGGAGACTGAGTTTGGGGCAAGATAGTAGTTATATGATGAATCAATATAAAAGAATTGCATCCATAAATTAATGCTTTAGATCGTTTTTATTACCTGGAGCACGATTCTCGGGCAGTGGAAAAAGTTCGAATATTAGTATATCCCGCTCGCACGCGCGGTTAATCTCATTTGCATGAGCGGGACAGACCGATAGTAAAAACTAAGTTCGAGGCCTGAGAATTAGGGCCCTGGCCCCTAATTTTCAACTTAGTTTTTACTATCGGTCTGTCTCGCTCATGCAAATGAGATTTAGCGCGCGTGCGAGCGAGATATATATCGAACTTTTTTCCACTGCCCGAGAATCGTGCTCCAGCTCATTAAAATAGTCGAATTGACCGACATTCCTGGACTCTTACTACAGCCCAGATCAGTCGGTGGACTGATCCTTGTACAAGTGGAGTGGACTCGCGTGTGTCGCGATTTCATGACCAAATTACTGACAATATTTATCGATTGTACGCATGACTAATTGGAGTGTAACAAAGAGAGGCTTTTTGTCATTTCCGCCAGTATTGTGTTGAAACTGCGGGAGTAAATTGATTAACCACTAGATGTTGCCTGTGTTCCAGTTTCTGGGACTACCTACTCCTTCTTCATTCTTCTGATTTATATCGTTGCCCTAAAGAGATCTAGCATATTTTTACTTACTGTTGGGTTTCCAAATAAAATAAAAAAAATACTGTACAGTAATGTCTATTTTCTTCAAATCTCCTGTTCCCAACAGCTACTAAATCACAGCGCTCAATTTTTCAAAACATCCAACTTTTATCCGGTAAAAGTGTTTTAAATAAGAACGTCTGCTGCAGAGTAACAAAGTGTTGCAACACCCGTACATTCTCACCCATATTCACCCAGCTTCACCCAGGTTCACCCAAGTGGGTGCATGGCAGTGATAAATGTGTCTCCACCTACATCCTCGAAAGTGAAGGAGCACCGCTTCACTATAACTTTGAGCTCTCTATCGCATCTTGTAGCATGCAGTATTGAATAATGCAAACGGACACTTCAACATCGCAACGAGCTACTTTAATAGTTTTAAGTTGTTTATTGAAAGTCTTTTGAACTATAAGTATATAACGGATTTCGTAGATTAAGACCGTATAAATAAAACGATCTCAAACCCACCCACCTCACTTGAGAACCTATTTGACAGATAAAAGACGTGTCATTTCTACTTTTAAGGGTGAACATTTTTATTAATGTTACATGGTACTTAAATTTCTTTTCTTTTAATACCGTATCGCCAATAATAATTAATAAAATTCAACGCGGCAACGGCGTACTGCCGCAATGCCAGGCCGATTCAATGAGTATGTTTTGTAAAAGAGGAAGAAGGAATTTTAGATTGTAGAAAGTTTTTGCCGCTAATATTTAAAGAGAGAGAATTTTAGGCATTAGAGGGCTTCGCGCGTTTTATTTAAGTTTTCCGAATTTGTTAATTAATTTTTAATAATATAAAACTTGTAATGTTTTTTTATATTCGTTTATTTTTTTTTATTGTTAGTGTTCATTTATTTGTTATATATATTTGTAAATATAAAGTTTACCATTCGCGAGTGTGATTTATTTATAAAGTCCTCGTAGAACAAATAAGCACTACAATAAATGGCGTCCCAACTGTAGGCCCGATTTCCCAATGCCACAGTCTCAGTAAATAAACTCTGTTTTAAACTCAAGTGTAAAAGTGTTTCAAGCAAAATGCCGAAAGCACGCGGAAGGCAATCGCTAGATGCTTCACAGGTTGATCCTAATATCACCTTTTCCCGCGATGATTTTGCCAGCCTTTTACAATCGATTAACAAATCGTCAATGGAAAGATTTGAACGCATGTTGGACAGATTTGCTCCTAATAATTCTGTACAGGCCGCTCATTCACCGGCACAAAAGCCGAGTGCGGCCGTTTCACCGAAGGAATTATTCCAAAATACTCCTGGGCCAGTAGAAGAAATTGTACCACGTAAGCAAAGTGCAGGCGCACGCGGTCGTCATGGAGACGGCGGCCGCGCCACCGCGGGGCCTCTTCAAACCGTTCGCGCGCAAAGTCCCGTCGTTCCCGCCTTCTCGAAGTCTAAGGAGCAGCGCACACAACGACCGAAACAGAATAGACCTTATTGCGTGTATTGCAAAAACTATGGACACCAACGTAACCAGTGCCGTAAGTTAATAAGCAAAGGTGAGTGCACAGACATTCCAAGTCAACCTGTTTCGTGTTACAAATGTGGTACCGTCAATACGACGAGAGTCAAATGCATTAAATGCAACATTAGTGAACAAACATTTTATAGTTTAAATACTAATAATAGTGTAAACAATAATGTAAATACTTTTGTTTCTCTGAATGTAAATAATAAGAATTGTAAAATTTGTAAACATTGTAAACTATGTAAGTCGAACTCTGTACATAATTGCAAAATGTCCTTAGTGTGCGTGTGCCCTAATGAATTAATGTACAGTAGAGGCCATACAATTTGTGACTACAAAATGTACAGTCAGCGGAATATGTATTATGATAATTGTATTTCACATAATAATATGCCACCCATAAATAATAATATTTCTGTAGGTCATGATGCGGGTTCATTTATTGTTAACGTATCTTTTAATGTAAATAATACTTACATGTGTATCCTCAGAGCTCATTGCCCTGAATTAAATTTAGAAAATAATATTGTTTCTAATGATGGTTTTGATGAAGAGGGGAACAGCCCCATTGTTTATAAATCTTCTTGCAATGACAACTCATACCTTATGATTTTAGAGCCGATGTTAAAAATCGAAATCATAGGCTTGCGGGGAACCGCATTAGTTGTTGATAATTGTATCTATAAAGTTGTTAAAGAATCTAATATTTTTATGACAGACCTAGACGTACGCCTGCGGGAGAAGGTCATTAAGACTTCTTTTCTTTTCCTCCCGAAAGAGTCGAGGTGTTCTCAGCCTTTTTCATTGCCAGCTATTACTGGCACTTCAAAAACTCTATTTTTGGAAAATGAAAGTAGAAAGTTACATTTACTTGACCAAAAGCTGCTTGTAGCAGACCTTGGTAGTCCATGCGCTTATCTTCCAACAGGGGGTGAGCCTGCTCTTTTTGCTGAGCACCATATTGATATGTTTATGCCTCCCTATAATGTAACTCCAATTAAGGCCCGCACCCGCTCCTTCGTCGATTACTATCGACGCTCTATCAACCTCTTATTTAATAACATCAAAATTGATGAATTAAAACTATCTGGCAAAGATTTCTATGACCTTTATGAGCTTCCTACCTTAGCGCCAATATTTAAAGCAGATATTGATTACCATTTTATTATGAAACCAGAGGCAAGTGTTTATGCTGTTAGAATGGTTTCACTCCAGGGGGAGGGTAAGGAAAATATAAAGTTTAAACATAAGCGACCCCGTATTCGTCTTAGATGTAATGTAATTAACGTTAGAACTAGTCCAGGAACGAGGGCGATCTCCTAGACTAGAGGGGGAGTATATCGCCAATAATAATTAATAAAATTCAACGCGGCAACGGCGTACTGCCGCAATGCCAGGCCGATTCAATGAGTATGTTTTGTAAAAGAGGAAGAAGGAATTTTAGATTGTAGAAAGTTTTTGCCGCTAATATTTAAAGAGAGAGAATTTTAGGCATTAGAGGGCTTCGCGCGTTTTATTTAAGTTTTCCGAATTTGTTAATTAATTTTTAATAATATAAAACTTGTAATGTTTTTTTATATTCGTTTTTTTTTTTTTATTGTTAGTGTTCATTTATTTGTTATATATATTTGTAAATATAAAGTTTACCATTCGCGAGTGTGATTTATTTATAAAGTCCTCGTAGAACAAATAAGCACTACAATAACCGTTATATTCATATTATAGACTAGCTGTGCCCGCGACTTCGTACGCGTGGAAAAGTGATTTAGGGCAGTGTTAGAATAAATCTGTTTTAAAAATATTTTTAGTTATAAAAACTGTCGTTGAGGTATTTAAAAAACTACTTACGTTGACAATTCCTACTACCAGCTTGACAAACGACCGTGTACAATTACTATAATGCGAACGGGACTACTTGATACGCTCACATACACGACGAACATCTAGTACTAAGATATGTATGGATTTTGCGCCGCAGCGACTGCAGACGATGATCGTTTCCACGCCGACGCTGCTGGTGTGGCGACAATGATATTAAGACAGCGCGCCGCAAAATTTTGCGGTCTTTTCGGTGCGTAAGTCCGACTCGCACTTGCCCGGTTTTTTTATTTATTAATAACCAAACATGTAGGTACTGATTATAAATCACTTCACTGTTAAAGTACTAACTGATTTTATACAGATAAGTAGCAAAATATAGAAATTCCCAAAAGAAAGAAAACAAACTTAAGTTGTACCTAACATAAAAACCATTCGGTCCATGATAAAAACTAAGAAATAAAAATACGAAGAAAAATATAAATCTAACTTATATTGACATAACTTTTTTAGTTTAACTGTAAACACAATACTTATGTTAATCAAAATTCTATATATTATGCAGTTATCGAATACATAATTTGGACAAAGAATACTATAAAAATGTACAGTAATAGTAGGCTGTAGTATGAATTTCAACGGACGGAATGAGAACTATAATATAGAATGCAAAATAATATTATACATTGCTAATGATGCACGCTGAGTATAACTCTCGGATAACGTATTGTATAAATGTAGGTACCTACTCAACTGTGCTATAATTGTATTAAAAGTACGGCATTTGGCGTATATATAGATTTGTATAAGAGAATACTCTATCAATATTATGATATTTGACAAAAAAAACCCATAATAATCACACTGTTAACACATATCCAGGGCAGGCCGCAAAAGGCTAGAATTTCAAAAGGTATCTCGATTGGAATCGAGTTGTATCAACAGTTTTCCCCTGTAACACAGTTTAGTAACTATCGAGATGTTTTTAATGTCTATCTTATTAAATAGAAAAAACAAAAAAAAGAGCAATATATTTATGAAAATCTTAAAACTGTTTTTAAGATTCCGTACCTCAAAAGGAAAAAACGAAACACATATTATAAGATCCTTTTCATGTATGTCCGTCTGTCTGTCAGACCCTTTTACTCAGAAACGCGTGTTGTGATGAAAATTATATAAAATACTCAGGAACTACTGTTCCTTGAAGCAGTGAAAAAATCAGACTTCTTAGCCAATGCAATCAAAAGCAGTCGCTTATGTCGCTAAATTTCATCATTTTCGACACTCGTAAGGGAATCAAAACCTAAAGGGTATTTCCCGTGAACTCATAAAATTTGAAACCAAGCAACGTCTAAAACCATTCGTTTTTAGTAACATTATATAGATAGTAAAAACTAAAAATATTTAGATTTTTTTAAACTTAGTACCTACCGTGTTTCATGAATGTGTTTAATTGAAACTTATAACAAATACTTAGGTCTCTAATATATTCAAGCTGTAACCAAATCAAAATTCTATGTCAATCAGGTTTGTATGGAACTCTCGGTGTGCAAGTCCAAGTCGCACTTGGCCGGTTTTTATTTATTTACTTATTACTAACCTACGCTAACAAATATGTATACAGTACCTACTTATCACAAAGGACTGTACAGTAAAAGTACTAACTATTTTTATACAAATAACTTTCGTAATAAACTCAAGAAAAAAAATCTTAGATTGTTCCTACCTAGCAAGCCTAAAACTAACAAATAAAAGTCACCCCCGCGGCCCCGGTGCGTTTGCTGCTAATACAATTTGAAGAGGCGCGCGCGCGCGGCGGCGCACGGCTCCCGAGCCCGGCGCGGCGCGCGCTTCCTACAAACGTCCAGCAAAAACGACATGATCTTTTAATATTGTCATAACTTTTTTATTTATGAACCGATTTACATAAAACAAACACTAAATGTTAAGTGAAACTTGCCGCAATATATTAGTGAAAAGTACATCTTAATCGGATAAGCCGTTTCTGAGATTAGCGTGCACAAACCCACAGACAAACAGACAAACAGACAAACAGACAAACAGACAAAAATTTCAAAAATCAAAGTTTTGGGTACTATTTCGTAAATAAAGGTCCCCTATCATATTTTTTTTCAAATATCTTCAATGTACAGACACGACTCCTCTACAGATTTATTATATGTATAGATTACAGAAAAACATTAAAATAAGTATAATCGTTATTTTTATAATCTTTATTTTACGTTTATAATAAAAAAAATTAAACTGTCTGTCAAATAGGTTCTCAAGTAGAAATATCGATTGAGATTGTTTTATTTTTACGGGCCTTAAAGTGAATCATCAGCTCAAATATCAACTTTGAATAAAATACCCTTTCAAACCTGATTATTAAAGTTTACCTTTACGCATTGGTGATTCCTCTGGTGTTGCCCATGTTCGTAGGCGACGGTGACCGCTTACCATCAGGTGGCCCATCTGCCTTTTCATCTCGCTTTATATCGAAATACCCTATAAAAAAAAAAAAAAAAAAAAAAAACCAGTTCTGCTTCGTATACTGTGCAGGTCTATTGTCATACATGTAGATGTAGCTAGTTATACTCCACTGGTGTGGTAACTACTTTTCATGTGGAATTAAAATTTAAACGAGTCTTGCAAAACGAAAAACATTCAGCAAAGGAAGCAATTACAAGTTGCAAGTTTTGTGTAAACCATTGAAGCACTAGCGAGAACTTTAGCTACGAAAATATGACGGAGATATTCACAAAGGAATGTTTATATGTATGAGGCCCCTTGCGCCAGTCTAGGTTAAATTAATAACTCAGACTAGCCCCTATACTGATATAAGTTCACATTTATTGAGGCTTTGTATAACCCTAATTACCTTAGACGATTATTTGTATGACAATAAAGGTGTTTCGCGCCAACCGGAGCGGATTTAAATAGTATAAATACATACTAAATAGAAAAAATTAAAATTAATTTAAAACAATAGTCTCCTAAGTCTTGTCTCACTTCAAATTTCACACCACCGATTTCTGTGTCGGTGTCCGGTTTTTTGTTAAAACCAGGCCAGCGACGCAGGAGTCATTTTCTAGTGTACATAATTATTATATAGTGCAGAGAGGAATGGAAAAAGATCCACCAACAAGACAAGAGCGGAGCTCTTAAGTTAGAAGAAGAATACATAAAATGAGGTCGCAGGTTTGAATCCCGCCGAGGGAACAAAAAGTTTTTAATGTTCCTGGGTCATGGATGTGTATTAAATGTGTGTATAATATAATAAAAATCTTTAATATGTGTATAATATAGAAGTATTAAATATATTTCCGTTGTCTGGCACCTGTAACACAAGTCCTTCGGATACTTAGCACGGGGCCAGATTGACGTGGTGTGAATCGTCCATAGGTACAATTATTACTAGATAGTGGACAGTGGAGTCGCTAGTGATGATGATGCAGTATTTGGTATTCACAGCGCCATGATTGGGGACGGAGATAAACCTCGCAATATTATTTGACGCTCCGCAAATAAAATGGAAATTGTTTCGAAAATATGGCCGGTGAGGACGCGTTTAGGAATACGATTGGGGCGCGGTACAGCGCACACTCACTACTTCATTTAATACTTTAGATATTTAATATTTACATGTACTTTAGATATTTATGTAAGACATCATTTTATTTTTATAGAAATCGGCCATTGTTAGGACGTGGTGAAAGCGTTCATAGATAATACTGGCTGTAATATTAATGAGTGATTATACAGTAGGGAGTGTATGGGTCCCGTATGTAGAGTTTACTGTTAAATTACCAGCGCTGAAATACTTACTTTTGACTTTCATGTTTTAAAAATATAGTGACTGCGGAAATCCATAGCATAAAATTTAAATAAATTATATCTAGCAACATCCCACGAAAAAATTACAACCACAACCTGCAAGCAGATGAGTGAGTGTACGCACAGGCATGCGTTTGATGCACCTCCCTCCTTCCTACACTGCTTATGCGTACACTCGCAAGCAAAAACGTGAAAACACCACCACCACACAAGCACGAACTTGACGCGCGTTTCGCTCCGACCCCGGAGCATCCTCAGGATGTAGACTCTGCATTCTTAAATTTAAATTTAATTTCATGTTTTATGAGAAATTCCCCAACAACATAAATTTACTAATACAATAAAGTACTATTTATTTTACACCTTGTATATCATTTCACGTCACGAGTGTGCGCTACACCTCCAGTATACCCGCGCCGCGCGCTGTGTTCGCCCACCGGCCGCGGCGTGACGGGAGCAGGTCGGGAGGAACGCCGCACGATCTACAAACAGCACAATATTTCAAGTATTTCCTGCCAAATCATTTCACTCGCATACTTAAATAGATCCATTAAATATTAAAGGATATTACAAAATATGTTTATCTATTAGAGGCATTAATTGTAAAGTAATTTGTACAGTCTGCTCAATAGCAACAACTGTTTGAAATGTTTATTGTTCGGAGGTTCTGGTGTCCTGAAATACAGGCCACGCCTAGTTTAGGCACCAGTCTCCCACAAACTCTATGTAAACTATGTGATTGTTCGAAAATTTGTATTGTAATTCTTGATGTGAAAAATAAACGATTTTTATTATTATTTATGGGATATCTAATTAGGACCTTAAATGAGGAAACACAACGGCCGTTTTTACTCCCTGCATAATGCCGCTAGAGTAATATATCAAGTGTAAAAAGAACAGTCATTATTACTTTGGGATATGATTATACTACCTTTTCTAGTTCTAGAAATGTATTTTTTTATACTAAAACTAGCTGACCCTTGCCCACTTCGTTGAGCATAAAAAGAGTTTATGATGAAATTCAACTAAAAAAAAACAACGTGGGAACCCGGAACCCGCAACGCGGGAACCCGGAACCCGCAACGCGGGACCCGGAACCCGCAACGCGGGAACCCGGAACCCGCAACGCGGGAACCCGGAACCCGCAACGCGGGAACCCGGAACCCGCAACGCGGGAACCCGGAACCCGCAACGCGGAACCCGCAACGCGGAACCCGCAACGCGGAACCCGCAACGCGGAACCCGCAACGCGGAACCCGGAACCCGCAACGCGGGAACCCGGAACCCGCAACGCGGGAACCCGGAACCCGCAACGCGGGAACCCGGAACCCGCAACGCGGGAACCCGGAACCCGCAACGCGGGAACCCGGAACCCGCAACGCGGGAACCCGGAACCCGCAACGCGGAACCCGGAACGCGGAACCCGCAACGCGGAACCAGGAACGCGGAACCCGCAACGCGTGAACCCGGAACCCGCAACGCGGAACGCGCAGCATGGGAACCCGAAACCCGCAACGCGGGAACCCGCAACGCGGAACCCGCAACGCGGAACCCACAACGCGAAACCCTAACGCAGAACCCGCAACGTTCACGGAAACGCTGTCAAATGGAATAAATAGTATCATAATATGTCCGTCTACTTGCTCTAAGCTACTTCCTCACCAATTTTCAGCCCTATCGATAAAGCCGTTCTTGAGTTATCAATAATATCTGCATTTTCGTTTTCAGTACCTAGATATCGTTGCCAATGCCAAAAAAAAGAAGAAAATATCGTTTAAAATGTCATAATATGCATTTAGAAAAACTTGCTAATTGAAAGTTACAAACTGACATTTCTGAACGCATAGTTGTTACATCATTTGACAACAAATGTTTGACATTTGATGAACAAAATATGAGCATTTATTTACATGATTAATTATTCATTACACATCAAGTTTTCACTATTTTTAATATGTATTCTGCTATTCGGGGAGGAGACAAATCCAACGAATCAAAAACCATGAAAATTGGTTCAGCCGTTCTCGAGTTATAAGTGTTGTAACAAACACGACTTTCTTTTATATATATAGATGAAAATATATAGATATATATATTTTGCTATTCATGCGACAAAAAAATAAGAAATGGTAAATAGTAAAAAAAAGACGTAGAACAAACTTTTTTTTAGTTTAAATACCTTAATCGATTAAGTTGGAGGACTCGATTAAGTTTTGGAGGAATCGATTAAGTTAAGGAAACAGGGATCTCAAATCGTCGATTTCTTCCGCTTTTTCGATCTTTTATTGTCTCTTTCGGTTGGATCGGGCAGTTGCGGCACCGCAATAGTTTTAACAAATACCTACCTATTTTGCATTCCTCTTAACAACGTTGATCATCAATATGTCAGACTTTAAACAATCTTAATCAGTAATTAATTAAATATTTTGTAGTGCACAAATATTTTTCATAAAAATTATGATTGATCACTTTTTTAATCCCCAAATAAATCGTAAACAATCATAAATTAAATTCACTTTGCAATGTGATTCTACCTAATGAAAATAATTACATTTTGATAAATTAAACTAAAATAACTAATTATTAACTTTGTATACGTATAAAATTCGCATTATGTTGCTTGTAAATAACGATTGTGTTCACGGTGTATATGATTTTAAACTGTGTTTCAATAGAACAAATGGCATAAAATTTTAATATAATATTATATCTAGAAATATCCCGCGAAAAAATTATAACCACAACATCAACACAAAGATTTTAAAAATGACATCAAAATATTTATCAAAACCTTTGAGTTATATTATTAATCTATCTCTACAAGAAGGTTCTTTTCCGGATATATTAAAAAAATCTATTATTAAACCTTTGCATAAAAAGGGAGATAAAACTGACCTTGACAACTATCGCCCCATCACATTAATAACGATTCTTTCGAAAGTTTTTGAAAAAGTCATGCTAATTCGTCTTGAGAGCTATACATCCCGCCATAATATTTTAACACAAAATCAGTACGGTTTCCGAAAAAACAGCAACACAACCTTAGCCGGCTTCAACCTGATTAAAACAATCACAGAAGCTTTAAACGACAGAATACCGGTTTCTGCTATATTTCTGGATATGAGCAGAGCGTTTGATCATGTTGATCATGCGCTTCTATTACATAAATTGGATAAATACGGTATAAGAGGAACTGCCAACAACTGGATAAAATCCTACCTAACAGATCGGTACCAATGCGTTGAAATAAGCAGCATAATAAATAAAATAAAAGTTTCCGCTAGATCACAATTTAAAAAAAATGCATTCGGTGTTCCTCAAGGAAGCCTTCTCGGTCCTTTTCTGTTTCTAGTGTATATAAATGACCTACCTAAAATAACCCATCATCCAACAATACTATTCGCAGACGACACCACTCTTATTGTGAAATGTAATGACAAGGACAGTTATGAAATTGAATTAAATTTAACCCTGCAAAAAATATGTAAATGGCTTGATAATAATAACCTTAAAATTAATATTAGCAAAACACAACTGATTCAATTTCAAAATTATAGAAGCAATAAAATTAATCTTAATATACAATATAACAAAACAAATATCTTAGAAGTTGACTCGGTCAAATTCTTAGGACTTATGCTTGACAAGAATTGTAATTGGAAGGTTCATATAGATTATGTGTGCAACAAACTCGATAGGTTCGTTTACGCTCTGCGTAGATTACGTCAGACAGTAGGGGTTGAAGCGGCACTTACTGCGTACCATGGCTATGTATCATCGGTCCTCTCATACGGTCTGTTGTTGTGGGGTAATTCGGTAGAGTTCGAAAAAGCATTTCGTGTTCAGAAAAAATGTGTGAGGGCAATTTGTGGTGCCTGGCATTTGGAAAGCTGTAGACCTTTGTTTAAAAAAATGCGTTTGTTACCATTAGCCTGTATGTACATCAGAGAGCTATGTATTTTTGTTAGGTTACATCCAGATTTATTTAAGCCTAATTCAGATATGGGTCGAAAAAACGAAAGGTATAGATTCAAACTTTATCGCCCCTGGTGTAATTTGAATATATACAGGGATAATGCATACATACAGGCTATACATGTATACAATCACCTGCCTGATGAATTTAAAGTATTGCCTACAATTCATAAATTAAAACGAAACCTGACATCTTGGCTTATGGAAAATTGCTTTTATGACATCAATGAATTTATACTACATAATAAGAAATGACCTGTATCAATCAGTGAAAATTGTACAAATTCTAAAACAAATCTAATTTTTTTTTTCATGCATGTAAGATTAAAATTAAATTTGACATTTATATAGCTTTTAAGAAATCTTGAACTCATTTGACTTTATACTTATTCTAATAGTTATTTATTTGTAACCTAACCTAAACTATTTTATGACCATGTGACTATGTGCATTTTGACAATTTCTATGATTTATAATTAATATAATGAATAAGACTAAGTATTTAATTACTGCTTCACTATGTGTACCTAATGTAATCATTGACTCTTGGCTCTTGTTAACATAATGGTCAATGGGGATTGAGGCCTAACCTAATACCATCCATCCGTTTAGACAACATAGAGATGTGCTGAAAACAAAAAAACAAAATTATAATTAATCAAAGTTATTCACCAGTTATTCTTGTAATTGTATAATAAACTTCAGTGAATTACTTACCTTTGATGTATGCACCTCAGGATAATGTCGTGAAATAAATGTCTGGACAAATGGGGTCATGTTTGTCCTAATGATCCACCATCTTGTTTTATCCCATATTTCGCTTATAAATTTGGATCTCACAAAATTGTTAAATTGTAATCGAAATATCGAGGGGGCACATGTAGGATTAATTACGCAAGAGTGCCACGTTTGCATAAAATAATAAATAAAAGGCCCTCTTTAAATTTTTGACAGTTATTAAAATAGTTTTTTTTTTTATTTTATTTTTTTATACCTACATTAGACTATGACATAAATTATATAAATGAATTTATTATTATTTAAGATTAAAATTGTTAAAATTACATCAATGAATTTCTAGTTATAATCAAAATATACCATCTATATCTGAATACAATTAGTAAATATTGTCCAAATTTCTGAATTAATAACTGTCCTATACATGAAATTTGTAACATTTCAATTAATTATAAAATAACAATTTATTTGACATTGTACCTACTAATCCATTTTTTATGTTAATTTTATCTTTTTCTGTAGCTTGATTTAAAAATTAGATATTGTATAATTTTAATATTTATAAGTTAACGGTAAATTTGTATATTTATTGATATGTAATTCACACACCATGCTATTATGGTAGAATGTATGGACATATTTTAAACTTTACCACCTGCATACCTATGTAATACTTACATTCTGTGAATAAATGATTGAATTGAATTGAATTGCAAGCAGATGAGTGAGTGTACGCATAGGAATGCGTTTGATGCACCTCCCTCCTCCCACACTGCTTATGCGTACACTCGCAAGCAAAAACGTGAAAACACCACCACCACACAAGCAATAATGTTAACACGATCGTGCAAAGCCCCACACCACCATGCTTTGGTGGTTGCAAAACTCACAGCATTCTAGCGTATAATGTTATACGCTAGAATGGTATGTACTCGCTAAACAAACCACCACTAATGATCAAAACCACAAAATGGAAAGTAAAATTAAAACTCAAAAATGCAGCTGTACAAGTGTTTAAATTCATATTTATGACAGTCGGATTGATTAAGCCCGCCTCTGGTGATCGAGGAGGCGCCTTGTAATCAGGGGCGGATATTCGCAGCTGGCGGCGGAGGCACCTGGGTCTACCGTCTTATTGTTCTGGGGTTCCAATAAGAATTAATGTGCCGATGGAGAAATGAGAACTGTCTTGAGGCTTTTAAAACGGAAGTTATTATTGTATCGTCAGCATGATAATATAATAATAATTTGAATGGAAGACTACAAGAAGAAACAAATATTTAATGTCAAATTTGTTAACGCTTAAGGCGTTATATACATTGATGCAGAGTCGATGTGATATGTTTTTCCCCTTTAGCATAAGATACAGCATGTGTCATTGTTCATTTATCAATCCGAATAGAGCGCGAAGAGAAGGACGCGTAGAGCATTTTTTATTGTTTTCCCAAAGTTATAGTAACTGCTTTTTTACACCAGGTATTGATGTAAATTATGAACATAATATTATGTGATAAATTATTAACCTTCTAAAAGCAGAATGCTTGCTAATTTAAGAACCTAACTGAAATATGACATAAGAACTTTGTAAGTAATGCGCTGTCCTTTGCTAAAGCGACTCATCATTACGTCCAGGTGTTTTATATCAAAATTACAACTATTACAAAATAACAATCAATTACTAAGCACTCATAACTCTAAAGAGCTCAATCGGCACATACACATAACAAGTGAACAAAGAAGTGGCAGCCAGAAGTTCTCGAAGAGGGGGCAACTCGGGCAACTCGGGGCAACTGGGGCAACTGGGGGCAACGGGGGGCAACTCGGTAACTACGCCACTTAATCCCTCGCACGAGGACTTACGCTGTTCACTAACAGTTGGCGATGTTTTGCTTCATTATACTGAGTTTTAGGCCTTTTTTCCGATTTTTTTTCCGAATTCATAAAAAAACTAGCTTATGTTTGCGGTTTTTTTGGATGAAAAGTGGCCTATTGTCGCTTTTCTTTCTCAACCTCTCTCTACCTCAACCTCAAATCTACAAAACTACAACTTGTCAGTAGAGTAAAAAAACTTAATAATTTTAGATTTTATTATGACATGGATTTTTATTTAAATGAGGTTCAGTTAATTACTATAGGTATATCTATCTGGTATTTACCTAAAGTAAATAAAAATTAACTTAGGATACGATGTTGAGAAGGTAAAGCGTCGTTATGTCCTAATACTACCGGATCCTTTTAACAAAATGTTATCAAAATTGCTCCCACCGTTTTTATGTGAAGAAGTTACAAACTTTTGCCTAGCTTTAATACTTACGGTTTGTGTATCAAGAGTTCATCTAAATACATATTTTATAGCTACCCAATAATTATGGTATGTAGATTATTTACTTTCTCCCCTCATGTTTGTTTTAATTTGTGGCAGCATTCGTCTGCGGTAGTCCTTAAGACAGTTTGATTAGTTCGGAAGTTGAGGAATGTAGGGGAGCCGTAGGGGAGCCCACCGGCGGGAGGACCCGCGGATTGTAAATCGTTAATCGATGGAACATTCCGGTATCTGAAGTCGATTTGATTTGTGGAACGATTAGGCAAATGACGGAATGACTGATTTCATATCGAAGATAAAACGTACTCGTACTAAGGCCTTTGTAATAATAATAATAATAAGAACATTTATTTGACACATACAAACATTACAGTACACAAGAAACTTAGACATTACAATACATTACAATGACAGGACAGCAAAATTACACAATATATGTAGAGTGTAACAGAAAAACAATATTTATAATTAAAAAAAAATGCATTTGCATTTGTTATTGCATGATACAGTATTCTCCAAGCGAAATAACTCTTTAAATACTGTGCCTAGGATGGACTAAAATGTTGCATGGCCCAAAACTGGGCTTTTTGGCCTAGATTAGCACACACATGACAATATGTTATAAGTTTTATCATGTCAAGTCTGAGGAAAACGTTGGACTTTAGCATTAAAGGAAATTCAAATTCAGGAAATAAAGGTTTTTATTATTATTCCATAGAGAAACGCGAACCTTCTTTCTTTGCCGGATAATGCCAACAATTTTTTTCTTGGATTATCTATGCGTACTTTTAACATTTTTTTGGTAAATTAGATATTATAAGAGATATGGACGTTCAAAAACCTAAAAAATATAGCCAGATTTTCTGCTGTGTTTAATAATCCAGAAAAAAAAATTACTACGTTTTGTAATAAAATTAGAACAGAATAACATAGCTCAAGCCTTTTTTAGTTCACAGTAAAAAAACTATCTAAATCGGTTAAGTTTATGGAAGAGAAAAGAGGGGTCTCCTTAGCGTGCAGCCATTAGGACAGTGCGAGACAGCAATAGATTTTATAAATACCTACTTTTCATTGGTCTATCTCGTGGTGTTTATTTTTAATTGTGAAACTCGTTTCTTTGTATTACAGTGAAGTTCGTTATAGGCTGATTTGCAAATAATAATAGTGTCACAACACAAATTGTGTAACGGGGCCCCTGCGTGTTGGCTTCGGCCCCACGCATGCCTTCCAAAGGTCCGGGATTTAATTGCCCGTGAGCAAGGAAAGCTATACACAAACATAATAATAACAATAATAAAGTATTTATTTTTTAAAATTACATTTTTAGTCAATAAATTAGATAAAAAAAAAAGTTTCATTTTAAGACATGCAACTCACCAAACTGCGTAGCAATTTGTCGGTTAAGTTATTAAATGATTAGGCAAATATTCCACACTCAGGCACATCAGATCGAGCGCAACACTTTTACTATGATAATGATATAATTTCCGTTAAATTACTCAATGAAGACAAGACATAATATGCGGCTGTTCTGAAAACTGTAATGAATCTCTTAAAGCGCTTCCTCGCTCAGTTCTGTCACTTGAGAATATTACGAGGCCTTCCGTCCCAATTACTCTGAACTAGAGGAGCATTATGAGGCTAATTTGCATCGACGGGACCCTCGTCAGGTCCTACAGACCCTACAGGCCAAGTCTAATCGCTGCCATTAAGCCGACCAATAAAATTTGGGTGTGCAGTATGAAGTTACGTTCGGATTACGCCTTTGTTGTTCAGACGTCATGAATTTTGCTCTCATTTGAATAAGCGTACATAAATATACGGTATAGCAAATTGAGCCAATGTGCTATAATCCGTCCAATTCAAATGTCATTGATTCAAAGTACAGTACAAAATAATGATATCATACTAATTTGATCAGATTTTTTTATAATAGTTAAACTCAAATCAAATCAAGTCAAATATACTTTATTGTCCACAAAACTATACAAAGTATCATAAATACAACAATACATAGTCATCAGATCAGACATGCACACAAGAGCGGCCTTATTACTTTAAAGCAATTTCTTCCAGGCAACCCTTTGGTTTTAAACTCCTTCATTTCTCTTTTCCCTTAGGTCATAGTATAATTAAATTTACCAATCTTTTCATAAAAAATATATTTTTAATGACCACGTTTGTATTATAATCTGTCATATTTAAGCCCTTGTCATACCTAAACTGACCAGACCAGAACAAAAAATCTGAAAAAAATATTTTTGAATCTGATATACCTAGATATACCTATATAGAATGCTTTTTTTCTCTTTTTAACGTCTACATACAGTTCGTTACAGTGAATATGCTCCATCCAAACTACTGGTATTTGATGATATGGCACAAATACATCAGCAAATACGTGGAAGGACATAGGTTTCATTTAATAGCTGCAATACAATTTCCGAGAAATTTTCTTTTGCCCGAAATCGCGGGTATAATATACTCCGAGTAAATAATAATTCATTATATTCAACAAGATATTAAATGATAATAATGGCCAAAATCACGGTCAACTTACTTCTGAGTCCAACAACAGTGTCGGCAAGTTAGGACTGAGCCCACGAGCCGGCTGCACTCGTCGACAGTGGCCGACAGACGCTGACTGTGAACAACTAGCTGATACTGGCTGACAGTGACCGACACTAGTCAACAGTGGCCGATAATTTTATTACCGCCAGTAACCAACACTGGCTGACAGTGGTGAACACTGGCCGACAGCAACCGACATTGGCCGACAGTTACTGACATTGGCCGACAGTGACCGTTAATTGCCGACATGATAATCACAACTGGCAGTTGGAAACTTCTCTCAGACACAAGTTGGTGGTTGTAAGGAGAATTATTATTATAATCACGACTTGTTATAATTATAACATAATGATGTAATCAGTAGGTATAGTAGTTACAATTATTATAAATGTCACCGTTATGACGTATGCATCGTTAGTTCATAATCTACCGATAAGCGATATTGTAAGTATTGAGGAATTGTAAAGCAGAACATACCAATTACAATTTAACGCAATATTTTTGAAATTGTGAACTGACATTCGACGGAGCACACCTGACGCGCTGATTGGTCGAACGGCATAAGCCCCGCGCTGCCATATTTGTTTGCTGTTATACCGACCAATCAGGAACAGCCTTCGGATATTTCAACGCCCGACATTCGACAGATTGTAATCCCTGTGTTCCAGTACCTGATAATAAACGAAAATAACGTTTTTTTCGTTCAGATTTGCGTTTCTTTAGCACTGCTTAGGATCGTTTTGAACTGTTTTTACAGGCACTGTCAGCTGTCAATGTCAGCGTTATGAATGATCTGAACGTTCAGAGCGTCTACTGGAACAGGCCCAATATAACGGTTTAATTTCGATAGATAGATAGATAGATAGATAGATAATATTTTATTTGCTTAAAATAAGGTACAATAATTAAGATGTTACAATGTAGGTAAATTCTGTTCCAACTTATTTTGCCCAATTAGGGCGTGCAAATATTCAAATTTTTTAGTTTGTTACATATTTAAAAGGTACTTAGCTAATATACAATTCACAATTTCCACTTTTGTCACCTATTTTTAGTTAAACAATTTGAAATATATATATATTTTTTACATTTTATCTTAACTATCAAGGTATATGTAATGTAAGTTATTTTTTTAGTTTAATTTAATATTTTTTATGTCATTATAATATTATTAAGAACAAACAATATTTTACACAATATGTCTACAGTTACATAAATTTATTTTCATAAATAAGTCACACTGGATACATACATAAAAAATTTAGGAAAAGCATCATTTATATAATATTATGTATGTATTTTTTCACTACCTTAATTTAATTAGATTTTAATGTCATCTTTTAAATAATCATCTACAGAGTAATAACATTTGTCTAGAAGTAAATTAAATATATATTTTTTGAATATTCTCAAATTAGTGTTTTTTATCTCGTCTGGTAGATGATTGTATAACTTTATTCCCATACAGTAAGCATTTCTTTTGAATACATCTACTTTTTGTAGCGGTATACATAAATTATTTTTATATCTTAAGGACCTGTTTGTATTATTTACTTTTTTTTCAAATAGGGAAATATTGTTTTTAACAAAAGTTGTAATTTCATAAATGTACATACTAGGCAAAGGTAAGATATTGTTATATTTAAAGAGTGGTTTGCAACTTTCATTAAACTTTGCACCACATATCGCTCGTATGCATTTTTTCTGTGCAATAAACACCCTGTCGCATTGCGTTGAATTGCCCCAAAGAATAAGTCCGTATCTTAGAACTGAGGCAACGTAGCCATGATAAGCTAAAAGAGCTGATTCTTTGCCACATAATATGCTTCTTAGCCGGTTAAGGACGAAAACGAAACGATCAATTTTTACGCAGATTTTTTCTACATGGATTTTCCAATTTAGATATTTGTCTATATGGAGGCCTAAAAATACACTGTTTTCTACAACGTCTATATGTTTATTATTTAATTCGATATTAAGATTTATTGGATTCCTATTATATGTTAAAAATTCTACAAGTTTAGTTTTCTCTACATTAATAATTAAGTCATTATTTTTTAGCCAGGTGTTTGTCAAATTAAGTGTTTTTATTATTTCATTTTCAAATTCTAGTTGGTTTTTACTTTTATTTTTAATTACAAGAGTAATGTCATCAGCAAATAGTATTGCGTCATGGTTTATATTTTGAGGCAAGTCATTTACATATAGTAGAAATAGTGTAGGCCCTAGGATAGTTTATATACTACCGAAAAATAATGCTTTACATTGTAAGTAGTATCTTCCGTTTTACAATATCGCTTGAGAGATCGTAAACTAACTGTGCTTACAATTTTACGATGACATTAACAACTTTTAACCAACTAACTAATGTTGTTACAATTAGGAATCTATTGACACCTGTTTCATTAAAATATTTCTAGTTTAGTCGCTAGGGTCGGTCACAGTAAATAATTAGGAAAACTTAGGTACATTAATATTAGTATTTGCAATTCTTTCAATTATTATGATGTCTACTAAATATAGGTATTAAAATACATGTTCTTAGGTTATTGGCAATTCAAATTGAATGGTGTAATAATTGTAAGGTGTAAATTCTAAATAATATTTTTTCACGTCGCAAATATCACTTTAAAAGCAAAATATACAATTCAGTGGACCGCAAAAAACATGGCGGTCAAACGCGGAATAAAAATATAGCGACTTTCGCGCCAAAAGTTTCACAATGCACGCAGGTATAAAATATCCCTCATAAAAGATATAAAAGCAACAAAGGCTGATTGCCCACTTGTGGTCGAAATATAACGCATTGTTGGACGGAATGAGATTCAAAATTGTGAAAACGCAAAGGATTAAGAGGAAACACCACGGTTGATAGAAATACAAAATAGGTATTTATAAAATCTAGTGCTGTCTCGCAGTGCCTTAGCTAGCCAGCACTAGCGCGATAGAGACAACTGCAACTTGGACTGAAATTACCTATTAAAAGTACCAGAAATCGACGTTTAGGGGATTCCTGTTTCCTCCTCCAAAACTTAACCGATTTAAATATTTTTTTCTGTATTAGCTAAAAAAAGAATTGAGCTAGGTTCCTATTTTTTGATTTTGTTGTTTTTTGTAGTCAAATCTGTTTCGTAGATGTTTAAACATAGCGGAGAGTCTGGCCATTTTTTTTTAGGTTTTTCAACGTCCATATCTTTTTAAATAATTAACGTATTAAAAAAAGGAAAAAATAGGGACGTACAAAAAATATCCATAAATATTCAGGAAAAAAATTGTTGTTCTAGAGGTATTTTCCAGGGAGGAAATAGAAATCCCCTAGACCAATATTTTTGTATGGAAAAAAAAATCGTGGTGTTTCCTCTTAAAGTTGATTGGAGCGTCGCGACGGGGCGGAAATGAAGTGGGCTCTGTAGGCTCGATACACACTGTATACAGCCTATACGGCAGTGTGTGTCAGCCTACAGCAGGCTAGCTTACAGGATATTGGAACATGGTAAACAGCTTTAAGATCCAACCTCAGTGTTCCTAGTATTACCGACATGTAGGATAACTCTCTATGTAAACAACATAGCTCGGTTCTAAGCAGCGGTAATGTTAAGTAAAAGTAAAGTAAAAAAGTCTTTATTTTTTTCTAAGTTACATTTTCAAATCATGCAGCCCACCAAACCGCGCAGCAGTTTGTCGGTGGCTTTAGCGCTCAGATTACAAAACATACATAAATACCTTATTGTAGATATTCAGATATATAGGTACATAATATTACCTACTTAATACAATGCTTAGGTTTTTATCATCAATGCAATTTTATATATAATATCGATATAACGTTTCTGGTCTAGTGGTTTAGAGCCTAGCACTCGACTCGGATGTCTAGGGTTCGGTTCCCGCTTTGGAACAACAAAAAAAAAATCCAAGTTTGGTTAGGACTATGCAGGCTGATCACCTGATTATCTGACAAGAAAGATGATCCATGCGTCGGATGGGCATGTAAAAAGTCGGCCCTGCGCCTGATCTGCCGCCAGACGTGTGGGTTATCCGTCACACTGGGCTACGAGTGAAGGAAGAGACAATGCTTATGTGTATTGCGCACACACTTGGGCACTATAAAACTCTGCGTAACTAGCCTGGTTTCAATTAAACCGGTACCGTCACCGAAATCATGTGGAAGGCATTATTATTATTATATTTGATTTAACGCTCATTCCGCAATAGTTTGGTGAGCCAAATTTTGGTTTGTTTGTTTGTTTAATCGCGCTAATCTCTGGAACTACTGGTCCAATTTGACAAATTCTTCTTTTGTTGGATAGTCCATTTATAGAGGAAGGCTTAGGAATACATAACATTACGCTGCGACCAATATAGGAGAGAAGCGTCAGTGAGAAATGTTGCTAAAAACAGGGAAAATATTCACATTTCGGGACTTTCTTTGCGTGCGCTGCATAAACGGTTTAAGTCACTCAAAACTCACGCGAACGAAGTCGTGGGCACAGCTAGTTGATAACTCTTGATGAAGCCCAAACAGTCTGACCACAAGTATCCCCTGCCCCCGGGCGCGCTGCGGGGCGCCATCGCTAATTACCTTCAAGATAAAAGGGAATTTTTCCCACCAATAATGAAACTTTATTGAACATTAATAAGCTGCGGTTCGGTATTTCTGTTAAATAATGGCTATGCCAGGAACCGTGACATATAAACTGTCGTATCGTTCTTAGATGATTGAAAACCTTCGTATGAAATCGTGTAAATTTTTATTCGTACACTAGCTGACCTGTGCCCACTTCGTTGAGCATACAAACCGTTTAAAGCTTCCCTGAAATTCCACGAATATTTCAAGACTAAAAAAGTTCTCCGTCCGAATCTGTTCAGCCGTTCTCGGGTTTTAGCGAGACTAACGAACAGCAATTGATTTTTATATACAAGATATGCAATATGGATATGGACGTATGGAACATTATTTTTCCAACGCGAGAATCGAACCCACATCATCCGGGTCGAAAGACAAGCTCTGAACCACACGACCACGAAGGCGTAATATATCAATACTCGTATAATGATATTGACGATTATCGTATTGCAGACGACGAAAAATCATTGTACTCAATTAAACTATGTAAAATAAATAATACAATTAATTAAGAAAATTTGCTATCCAACGCGGCAATGCTGTCAGCTTGCTAGGTACTCTGCCAGAGAGGGACGACCTGGCGGCGTTTTTCTATTTATAGAGTAGGTAGGTCTAGAGGTGTGTTAGGTTAGTTTAGTTTATATTTGTTTATTTTATTACAATTTGTATTTACTATTATTTTAATTATTTTAATCTTATTATTAAGTTGCCACATAAATGTTTTATAATTTTGTAACCAATAAAGTGATTAAGAAAAACAACATTACCACGTAGCTGGCATCTCGCTTATGAAAACAAATGATTTTTAAACCTAACCTAACCAAACTACATAATTTCATAAGATATTCCTTCATCTTACCATACAAAATAGATCATTTGCGCAGACAGTTTTTCGCGTGACATTTATAACGCATTAGCCACGGACGGGAGAAGAGGAACTCGCAATAATATTCGGATAATGAATAGTCCTCAGCGATGGCGCCAGGCCAACTCCAAGACGAATGGCCTGGGTGGGTATTGAGCGTTGAGCCGGAGACACTCGTCTGGCAATTGGAAGGCCTTAGGTGGTAAGAGGTTATATCGTATTAGCACTCTAGTCGAATCAATAGTTAATGCTTCATAACTTATTATTAAGTTTAAATGCTGGTTTTAAAAAAATAATTATTATTCAAGGAAATTATTATATTCTATCCATGTCGGCTAACTCATATGTACTACATATAATGTACATATTTTTACTTTTTAGATTAGAAAAGCTATTGTCATTGTTTAGTGTCCTTTAAGTGGAAAGGTGTGAACAGCGTTAAGAATTTACAGAGTCTTTAAGCAGTTTATATGTACACTGTACGTTTTCTTATGAAATTAAAAAGTCATATTGTATATTCTTTGTCTTTCTTTATTGAACAGTAATAATTGATATTTAAATTACATTGGCAGTGTACCTCTTCCCATATTGTTCAGATCAAAATAAATAGTTGCAGTATGTACAATTTTATTGAAACAGCGGTCAAACAGAGTGGTTCAATTGCCCGGAACAGATCGGTTACAATAAACGAAATAGCGGCCAAACATGAAGTTGTATAGCCCACGGGCACATGCCAAGGCTCTTCACTCTCGTAGCCCAGTGGGACGGATAACCGACACGACTGGCAGGAGATCAGGCGCAGGACCGACTTTTTATATGCCCTTCCGACGCAATTATCTTTCGTGTCAGACAATCAGGTGATCAGCCTGCATTGTCTTAACCAAACTTGAAAACAACATTTTTTGTGTTCCGAGGCGGGAATCGAACCCACTAGACCATGGAGGTGTAAAAAGGCTTTAAACTATATACATATTTGCATTTCATACTTTTATCATCATTAAAAATATTAATTTTATAACTCTTGTATATTGATAAAGCCGCGGGTGTTATAATAATATAATTATATTCATAGCATTAAGGCTCAACGCGCGTAAGTCAGTAAAATGGCTAATAAATTTAGCGTTACGCATTTAAATACGCAACAACGTAAAAACCCACTCGTTGAATGGGAAATATTAAAAACGTTGATCCCGGCGCGGCTCGAACAACGGTAGAATAACAAAAAGGCTGTCATAGATTATACGACAAAGGATACCTCCCCGGGGCACCCCTAAAGTACTCTTGTGACCTCGGATGATGGGTATTTTTTAAATGTGTAAACAACATCGGCAAAGATAAATTCTCTAGTCAGTGGTTTATAATATACATATACAGTACGGTGTAAAAAGAGCCGTCACTATAACTTTGGGATAGGATTATAGGACCTTGACTGATTCTAGAAATGAATTTTTTTCATTATTTATTTTTTGAAAAAAAAAAAAATTACAATTTATTATTTTAGTCGCAAAGCTGAACTGTTTGGAACAACGTTCTGCATTAAATTCTTAAATTTTATAATTTTTGCCCTAATACGTAATGAACGTCTACGCGTGCTATTGACCTCTCAGCGTAATCAGCTGATCGCTGTGTTGTGCACGTTGTACATACAGTGGATTAAAAGCAAATGACTATTACCAATGAATATATCTCTTGCCTGGTTAAATCTATACTAATATTATAAAGTGGAATAGTTTGTTGCTCCATAAACGGTTTAAGTTACTTAAAAAATATTTATGAAAGAATTATTCCTTTTTAATAATCATAATAATATCAAAAACCAACGTGAGCAATCAAAAGATAATCGCGATAGTGTTTCCGACTACCACGCGAACAAAGACGCAGGCTCAGCTAGTTTGATGATAAAGATTGGAATATTGTAATTCTAAGAAGTACATTGAGGACATTAAGTATTTTACTGTGAAACAATTGCGTATTTATACCCACTCAACAAGTGGGTCTTAAAATGAACATGGACAAAACAAAGATCATGCACAATGTCCATGTTGCACCCACCGCACTAACTGTTGGGAGCTCTACTCTTGAAGTTGTTGACGAATATATACCTGGGGCAGGCTGTCCGATTAGGTAGGTCCAACTTTAAGAGAGAGGTCAGTAGACGGATCCAGCTCGGCTGGGCAGCGTTCGGTAAATTACGCAACGTCTTCTCGTCTAAAATACCTCAGTGCCTTAAGACAAAGGTATACAACCAATGTGTGTTACCAGTGATGACTTACGGTTCTGAGACGTGGTGCTTCACGAAGGATCTTTTCAAAAGGCTCAATGTCGCTCAGCGTGCTATGGAGAGGGCAATGCTCGGTATTTCTCTACGTGATCGAATCAGAAATGAGGAGATCCGTAGAAGAACTAAGGTTGCTGACATTGCCCGTAGGATCAGCCAGCTGAAGTGGCAATGGGCCGGCCACATAGCACGAAGATTGGACGGTCGATGGGGCAAAAAGATCCTAGAGTGGAGGCCACGTACTGGCAAGCGCAGTGTGGGACGGCCACCTACCAGATGGACCGACGACCTGGTGAAAACTGCCGGGTCACGTTGGATGCAGGTGGCAATGGACCGGTCGCACTGGAAATGTATTGGAGAGGCCTATGTCCAGCAGTGGACAGTAAAAGGCTGAAACGACGAATTGCGTATTTTATCAATATGTAAACACTTTTTAGCTTTAATATGTTTAGGAATATTGAGTAAAAGTAGGTCATAATCATTTCGATCTTTTCCTTTACCGATAGAGCGTCCTTGTGGTCGTCCGTACCCGTGAAAAAAAATCTTATTGGTACATGCCACAACCTGGGAATCGAACTAATGAACGGTCTACCCACTAGGCCCTTTCGAGTACTAATGAACGGTCTACCCACTAGGCCGCGGACGCTCTCTTTCAATTGAGGCACAAAAACGTTTAGTCAAAAAAAGGTTAAGTCCAATATCTTCGTCAAGCAGTAAGCAGCTGACTTCTGAATTGTAAGCATTATAGTGACGTATACTTTTTTATCTACGTTTAGATTAAACTATAGTCAGGGTTCCCCCATACGTGGTTATCACTTGATCAGTATCAAGCTGATTATTCGTGAGTACCTTCATTTTGATGAGTCACCCAAGAATTTCTTGGACGGAACTCTTGTTTGTGGTAGCTAACATAGATTGAAGAATAAAGTTTGTGGATTCGGTGATTTTTTTTTTTGATAAATCTCAAGATAATGATCTAAATTATACTATGACTACTACTAGATCAGAATAGAGTACACCACATAGGGTTTGATATTGATTATTACTTAAAAACAGAGAAAAGCTGATTATTTTACAGATTAATAAAGTTCTATTGAACCATCCTCCGAAACTCCGGGCGCTGTGTGAAGTAACAGATTTCAAACACCTTAACAAATTGTTTCGGAATGATAAAACTTCGTACATATTAAATACGGACTTGTCGCAACTCGTTTATCTTAATGAGAACGAACACAGCGTGTTGGAGTTGTATGGGAATTGCAAACATATTCATTTCACAAACCCGAGCCCTTTGAAGTAACAGATTAAACATCCGAAAGTATTCATGACATCTCTACGTGCCATTAAATTATACACAAGAAATATAATATATACAGTGTGACTGGTGAGACATAAGCAATACTTGAGGACGTGATATTTGGATAATATGAGATGAATAAAAAAAAAACAATTAATCACTAAGTAAATGTAGGTATCTTAAACTTGAATTTACCCAACGCATGGACACCGCGGGTAGGAACGACCCCGTACTACCTACGTTGATGTCGCACGCCGCCGCGCCGGCTACATAGGTACGCCTACAGTTGCCTAGCCGCGTAGTGTTCATAGTATCCATGATTCATTTATTTAAAGGAAAATTTGGTAAAAAATGAAGTACTTAATTTTATTACATATTTATAATGGGAATCGAGTACTGAGTAGGTACTCTCCGTAAGTATTGCACATGTCAGGCTGTATACGGTAAATATACCATAGATGTATTGTATGATATTTCTCCCACGTGTATAGCAGTGCCAGCACCACGGCCTCGTTGAAAAGCAGCAAGAAATAACGCTCGCGTTGTACCGGTTACAGAAGGCCCGTTATTAAGTACAGCGCACATATTGAGGTGACTGAGACAAATAAAGGCTATGTACAATACGTTTGATATTATCTGTATAATATTATTAGGTATTTCATAATATAACATCACGACGACCTCCGTAGCGCAGCGGTAGAGCGTGTTCGTGCTCGAGCGAGAGGTCGCGGGTTCGAATCCCTAAAACTAAAATTTTCAATGTTCCTGGGTCATGGATTTGTATTAAATTTGTGTATAATATAATAAAAATCTTAAATACGTGTATAAAATTATTAAATATAATATTTTCCGTTGGTTACCTGTAACACAAGTTCATCGGATACTTAGCACGGGGCCAGATCGACGTGGTGTGAAGCGTCTATAGATATTATATTATTGTATTATCACATTATGTAATTAAAGATTTTAGGCAGTATAAAAAACTTAATTATAAATTAATCTATATCTATAATAGTACTGAAGCTTAGCAACTGTGATAAATGACCTCACAGCTTATCTGTGTCATAATAAGTTCATAGAAATTTAGTAGAATTTGAAGAGACATGAATCGTTGAAGGTTCACTTTATTTAGGATATGTAGTAATCTATTAAGTACATTGATTGTAGAGACGGATCTTTAGATTAATGTCCTTAATACGTTACAACGTAGTCTTAAATGTTGAAGTGACAGTTAGAACTCAATTTTTTCGAAATCATCGTTTTGTTGCATACAACCTATCAATTATTTTCGCGCTTTATTATGTTTCATCAAATAGAATAGAATACCTTAGGTCTTTTGATATGTAAACATTGTATCAAAAAGAATGTCCCAATCCCATTATTTTTACGTTATCATGAATAGCGACGTTTGGGAGCTTCATAACCATAACCGAATCTGAAATAAAAGTGTGCTACTGTAAAAGGTAACCGAAATTTTCATATCCGTAATTTCATATACGCATCCGTATCCGGAATTTCTTATCCATTTCATGTCTGATAATGAACATTGTTTTTAAAAGAAACATTGAAAAGCGTTATAAGCAAATAACAATTACCTGAAGCTTACTCTGAACCTATTTAGCTATTCAAGAAAAAGCTTACAAAAGCGAATATCGCGGATTTTGTTGCTGCTTAGGGAGATGCTCCAGTTGCTATTGCATAGCTCACAAGATGAGGTTAGCCTCGTTAACCTGGTTTCAATAAAGAGGGTATTATTGTTGCTCGCCGGGGACTGCGGGACATTATTGTGGAGGTTCCGAGACATCCGCTTGACCTGCTTACATATGTATACTCACGAGATTAGAGAACTGGGTAAATGTTAGTTAGTCTTAGTGTCTGGGTGAAGTAACACAGCTTACTTCGACGACTTCTGTAGCGCAGTGGTTGAGCGCGGTGGTGCTCGAGGGGTCGCGCGTTCGAATCTCGCCGAAGGAACAAAAAGATTTCTGTGTTCCTGGGTCATGGGTGGGTTTTAAACTTATGTACTTACTATAAATGTATAGTGAATAATAATAATTAGTAAATTATATATCCGTTGTACTAGTACCTACTTGCATCACAAGTTTTTTGGATACTTGTCACACGACTGGATTGACGTGGTGTGAAGAGTCATAATATTATTGTTATTCTGAAGTTAATTAACAGTTACATATCTAACTATTTAACCCGTAGTTATTGGTATACTTGCGCCAAGGTTAATTATTATTTACCTACTTACATATAACTCCAGAATTAGTTATAATTTGGTTGGAAATACAAAAAATGTTGTTTTCAAGTTTGATTTGGATAATGCAGGCTGATCACCTGATTGTCTGACAAGAAAGATGACCCATTCGTCGGTTGGGTATGTAAAATGTCGGTCCTGAGAACAGCTTATCCCGGCAGTCGTATCGGTTATCCGTCCCACTGGGCTACGAGAGTGAAGGAAGAGCGAGTACTTCTGTATATTGTGCACACACTTGGGCACTATAAAACAACTGCGTAACTAGCCTGGTTTCAATGAAACCAGCCACCGTCACCGTAATCGGTGTGGGAGGCTTTACTATTACAATCTTATATACCGCACTATATAATGTAGTTAATAAGTTTATAGAAATAACATAATTTTCGATTTGTGTTCACAACAACGAAAAATGAATATTCAAATAAATCAAGTTTAAAGTGCAAATTTTTGGCAATCAAAATAATATTGGCAATGAGCGGTACAAACGGAAATATTCATAATTATTTCAATTTGCGTATAATTGCACGGTCAATGTTGGTCTGGTTTGTTAGTGATGGTGAAATGGCGGTTGTGGCTTAGTGGTATCGGCTTGGAGGTCGCAGGTTGATTCTCGTTCATATATTACTATTCCATGAATACTTCACTGGGCGTTTAACCAGTTAAACTTGCGATAAACCTACGTTTACAACCTATAATCCATATATTTTCGCTCTAATCTTATATATAAAAATGAATTGCTGTTCGTTAGTCTCGCTAAAACTCGAGAACGGCTGAACCGATTCGGCTATTTGCTTTTTGACTTGAGATTTGAAAATGAACTTATATATACAGAATGATTCATAGATATAATATTATTAGAAAGATCTAAAAAATATTCTTATAATTTTGTACATATATTATGTAGGTTAAAAATTATAGTACATGCTTTTTGCTGTCGAACCTTGCAAGTGATAAAAGCGCATCTTGAATAAGGGTTCAGGGCTATTATTACTGATCTATCAACACCAATGTCATTGCAATCGAATCAGTAGCTTAGGCGCTACGGCGAAACATATAAATAAGACAAAATCATTATCCTTGCTTTTGGTTTCACAGTGTAAAATATTCCCTGTATTTATTATTAGAGGGGGGGGGACATCCAGCACATAAAAGTATGTCCCTCTTAACCCATAAACTCTCTCTTACCTCATCTTTCTTCACCTGCAGTAAAAGTTCAAGTTATAGCAGTATAACTTCCCTATTAAGAAACACTATTAGGAAATACGGAGCAGTTACATAAGGGTGCCCACTCGCGTCCTACTTTTTGCAGGACCGACAATCGCTACGATTTTTCTTTCATATTATTTTGTTTGACGACCTCCGTAACGCAGTGGTCAGCCACTACGTTACGACGAGGTCGAGGTCGACGAGCGAGAGGTCGCGGGTTCGCATCCCGCCGAGGCAACAAAAAGTTTTTGAAATGTTCCTGGGTCATGCATGTGTATTAAATTTGTGTATAATATAATAAAAAATTTAAATATATGTATACTGTATAGTATAAAAAGTATTAAATATATTTCCGTTGTCTGGTACCTGTAACACAAGTTCTTCGAATACTTAGCACGGGGCTAGATCGCCGTGTGAAGCGTCCATAGATATTATTATTTCTATGGACGCTTCACACGGCGATCTAGCCTTTTCTGACTGACTTTTTGTATGTGTGCTCTGCACTATTCTGCCACACTTATCATAAACAACGCAATCGACATTTTTGGCGAAAATGAGTTAATAGTGTATTCTGAATCACCGCAACGAGATCTACCAGAAACAATCACTCTATTTTAATAGCTGTTATACTTTTCGTTACTTTGTTAATCATAAACAAAATATGTGAATTCATTCCAAACTAATGACTGGTCAATAGGTCATAACCATCTTTAATTAAAATATCATAAATTAACTAAATATGTAAATATAACATCGCACATGCAAAGTCCACATTGAAAGGCAGTAAAAAAAAAAACAAAAAGTATTTGGGATGTTCCTATTTATTTCATAGAGACAACCAAACAAAGAAAAAAACTTTTATCGCGATTTACCTACTCGAAAGTAACCTCCAAGCAAGTGCGTTGTTTATGATAAGGGCATAAAGGCACTATTGCAATCAGTAATTTATATCACGACCTCCCTAGCGCAGTCGTTCAGCGCGTTGGTGCTCGACCGAGAGGTAGCGGGTTTCCTCGGCGGTTGCGGACGCCGAGGAAACCAAAAATTTTCAATGGCCCTGGGTCATGGACGTGTATTAAATTTGTGTATTAATATTATAAAAATCTTAACACAAGTTCTTCGGATACTTAGCACAGGTCTTGATTTACGTGGTGTGAAGAGTCTATTGGTTTAAAAAAAAAATATTATATTTTTATCTACAAAAAGTCGTTCACAAAATGTATGACGGCACCCTAAAACTCTCGACAGTTAAAAGTTAGAGCACGTCGCGGTTATCATTATAAACTCCAGTTAACTTGCAGTTAAATTATAACTCGTAACTGTCGGCTAGTTTAACAATCGATTTGAACTTTCTAATTGGGTCAGATTCAAGTTTCTCCGTCTTAAAACTGGTTCAAGTAATGCTTTGCTAGATTATGCTTAACTGAACATACTTTCATAGAGCATAGCTTAGTAGATTCGCAGGTTGCAGGTCCGATTCCTGGTTTGTTGCGTACTAATGAGACTTTTTCAGATCTCAAGTACATTATTGTTACATAATGCTATGCCATTAGTTAATGGAATCAGGCGTTACTTTGCGGAAATCCATAGCATAAAATTTAAATATATTATATCTAGCAATATCCCGCGAAACAATTATAACCACAACCTGCAAGCAAATGAGTGAGTGTACGCATAGGCATGCGAACAATGTTCGTTAAGTCTTAACGAACATTGTTCGCAGAGTCAACATCCTGAGGATGCTCCGGGGTCGGAGCGAAACGCGCGTCGAGTTTTGCAACCTGCATGGTGGTGGGACTTTGCACGATTGTGTTAACATTATTGCTTGTGTCACACAATGTGTGGTGGTGGTGTTTTCACGTTTTTTGCTTGCGAGTGTACGCATAGGCAGTGTGGGAGGAGGGAGGTGCATTAAACGCATGCCTATGCGTACACTCACTCATTTGCTTGCAGGTTGTGGTTATAATTGTTTCGCGGGATATTGCTAGATATAATATATTTAAATTTTATGCTATGCCATTATTAATTAGGCTTAAAACAATATAATGTCAAATATGACATTTGACAGTGATTCTTGAGATAGTCTATAAATTAGTCCTCTTAGAGAGGATTATATAATAGTGGGACCTATGTATCTAGTTAAAAGACCTAGGGCGTGATTCACCAAGCAATGTTAAAGTTAACGCTATGTTAAATATCACGTTATCCCTCTCGTATTTCCTGTCAATTAACGAGATGGCATAGTTTTTAACATGGCGTTAACTTTATCATTGCTGGGTGAAACACGGCCTTATCATATTATAGTACTAGCTAATAAATATACTACATCAACCAAAATTATTCGACGTTTGAATGGATCCTAACCATAGCTCTAGTATCTCGACAGCTATAGGTACAGTCGCTCTAACGGCTAAGGTTTTGGTAGATTATACTTAGCTGAAGTTCATAGAGCGTCCGTGGCCTAGTTAGTGGGTAAACCGTTGCTTAGGGGATTCCAGTTCGATTTCCAGGTTGTGGCGTATACCAAAACTTTCAGATCTCAATTACATATGGACTTTTTAACGTAGAACGAAAACATCGTGGAACAGGGGGCCCGCACATAGTTGGCCCCAGACGTATTGGCCATTCCTCTGGACCAGGCCGACTGTGTTGAGAATGCCGCATGTGCTGGGCGACCATGCGACATTTAAAACCGCCCGTCTCGAGCTTTGAGAATACTTACGTATATTACAAAATCCCGCCGCGTCTGACTGTCTGTTTGCGATATACTCATAGAAAACTGCTGCGTTAAAATTAGTATAATCTATATTTTTATTATATATCTTTATTTTTACGCTTTAAAAAAGAAAATAAATTAAAGTACTATGTAACATTAATAACGTTGTTTACTTTTAAATGTGAAACGAAACGAGGTTTATCTTTTTTTTTTATACAAAAAAGTTTATTTTTTTAAAAGTTATATTTTTAAGGCGTGTATCCCACCAAACTGCTTAGATTTATATATGCTTAGGCTAAGGTTTTTAAGTGAGGTTAGGTGTGAGGTTAAAGAAAACCGACTTCCAAAAAAGGAGAAGTTTCTCAATTCAGCCTGTTTTTTTATTAAAACGGGCCTTAGACCCGTATAAAACTATATCAACCTCTATTTAGATAATACTTAAGCACATGTCTTAGGACAGGTGTCTCAACCGATACGAGCGTTGTCAACAACTCTCAAACTGCTACTTGAGCAGTTGACTTATCGTGAGTAGCTTTATATAACGATGATTTTCTGTGTGTTCATTCGAGCTTGCATTAATATAGTTTAAACGATTGGTCCGCAATAGACCGCTATATCATTATATTGCCGCCATGTTGTAAAGTGGCGCTGTCTATGAAACGTGCGGGTAATTTGGCGGCGCGTGATTTATGATGGCGCTGTTAGCACTTTTATGTTTCACCCCCCACTCCCTCCCCTGGTCCCTCCCCAGCAGTCTGCAGCGTGGAGTGCAGCTCTTGAAATGATGATTTACATACTTCTTACTACAGAACTATGTAAATCAACGTAGCCGTGGAAATTGAATGTTTATCAGATTGACGTCCGTAATTCATTTTTTATAATTGAACATAATGTGCGCGATGGATTATTGTCTGTAAGTACTAGTTTTATAACGACAAAAGGTGTGATTTTATCTGTTCCAGTAAACACTCGACCGATTCTGGTGAAATTTGCATAAATCACGAGGGCAAAGATTACTTTTATCATAAAAAAGTATAAGGTTCTCCCGCAAGATGATGCCTCTCACACCGATATCGGTGATGGTGGTCGGTTTTATTGAAGCCAAGCCAGCTACGCAGGGTCTATTTTATAGTACCTAAGTGTGTGCGCAATATACAGAAGTACTCTCTCTTCCTTCACTCCCCTAGTCCAGTGGGAAGGATAGCCGTTTCGACTGGCGGGAGATAAGGGGCAAGACCGACTTTTTACATGCCCATCCGAGGCATGCTTCCGTATCAGACAATCAGGTGATTAGCCTGCATTGTCCTAACCAAACATAAAAAACGACATTTTTCTCGAACCTACGACCTCCGGGCGAGAGCGAAGCTCTAAATCACTAGACCACGGAGGCTATCAATTAACGGATTAACGGTTATACTACTTTTTATTGCAGCAAAATTTTAATTTCCCGCGAGATTTAAAGAACTAGAGGAAAACATATCAACTAAAGGTAAATCGTAATCATTATGACGGCATAATGATTACGATTTACCTTTAGTTGATATGTCATAATGATTACGATTTACCTTTAGTTGATATGTTTTCCTCTAGTTCTTCACTAGTCTCGTAGTCGTCTCACGAATGTACTGACATTCGTGACTCAGTGTACACAGACCCTAACATGTTTCAAATGACATTAACATATCTAGCACAGGTCAGCTGTAACACATTATATGTTGTCTGACATATTTATTGGCATGTTCCGCCTGCTATATGTTACTATGTCAAGTGTGGTTGTACCTGCGATAAACATATTATGCGTATACCATGTACGGTCGGAACAAGACGGTGTACCACTGGTGAACTTGCACAAGTTGCACACCAGTGTACCAGTGGTTAAGAACTGGGCTCTCGACCTGGATTCAATCCCTGAGGTTGAATAACTACAGTTTTTAAGTTTGTTAGGGATAATACAGGTGATCACCTGACAAGACATCCTTGCGTTGGATGCTCTCGTCTCATCATAGATTCTTTAAAATAAAATATTGATTTAAAATGAAAAAACATGCTTTGAAAAAAATCATATTATACTTATTTTAAGTGTCTATTTTATGTGCAAGAACCCCTTATTTTATTTTAAAGGCCTCCTCTAAAGAATTCCTCTTGTCCCTGTCTTGAGCAACTTGTGGCCAACAGAGGCCGGATATTTTCACTAATTCGTCTTCCCATCTCGTGTATGGTCTCCTTGGAGCCGCTTGCCGTATTGTCATATTGCTTACAAACATACAAATCTTTCCTCTTTATAATATTAGTATCGCTAGTATATTGACGACCTCCGTAGCGCAGTGGTTGAGCGCGTTGGTGTGAGAGGTCGCGGGTTCGAATCCCGCCGACGGAAAAAGTTTTCAATGTTCCTGGGTCATGAATGTGTAATATAATAAAAATATATTTTTTTATTTTTTTATTAAATAGTAATAATAATATAATAAAAAATCTTTATAGCATAAAAGTATTAAATATATTTGCGTTGTCTGGTACCCGTAACACAAGTTCTTCGGATACTTAGAACGGGGTCAGATTGACGTGGTGTGAAGCGTCCATAGATATTATTATATGTGTAGATATTGAGCATGCAGGTACACACTACACACGTACGGGGTCGATTGGACCCCACAACTTATAAATTAAGCCTCAAGGCGGGGTGAGGCCGTTGTGTGTGCGCGGCTGAGGGTTAAGATGCGTTCGACTTTAATTAAAAACCCGCGCTCCAGTTGCCTCACATTTGAGGGCTTCATTACTGCTCATGGGCAAATTAAGTGCCATGGCGGAATTGTGCTTATACGTCAGGTGCTGTGGTGTCTAGCGAGGCTTCTAGAACATTTTAACATGTTTTATATTAGGTACACATTTTTTAAAAAGAGCAGTCACTATAATTTTAGGTTTTATGTTACCTTTTCTCATTCTGGATATTTTTTTTTTTTTTTTTATAATATGTATTTAAGGTCGCTTGGAACTACTGAGGTTATCAGCGACCACAACATGAAACTAAATTAAACTATACACATTACAATATTTGAGGAATTTTAGAACATTAATACACATATCAGGATCAGTTAACAAAACATATCTATCATTACTAAAATTAAATAACTGTCTTTCGGAGCTAAAAAGAGTACAATGAAATAAAATATGTTTCACAGTGAACGGTGAACTACATCTTAAACAGGTCCGAGGAGTGCTGTTCGCAAATAAATGAGAGTGAGATGCATTGGTGTGGCCTATTCTTAAGCGTGTAATTACACATTGGTCTTTTCTGCTTAATATAAATTTCGTTTCGGTTTTTAAAATATCTTTCCTGAAATAATGCAATTTAGATGAATCCGTAATCCAAGTCTCATTCCATATATGAATAACAGTGTTATTCAATTTACGTTTAGCATCTAATAAAATAATAGGAATATCATTACTTGTGTACGGTACTGAACTAGCTTCCCTTGCCAACTGGTCAGCTTTTTCATTACCATCAATTCCTTGGTGAGAAGGTATCCATATAAATACGACATCAACTGATAGTTCTTTCAAATTAAAAACGACAGAGTGTATAAGTTGTATAAGAGGATTTTCAGTAAAGCTGTTTTGAATAGCTAAAAGGGAAGATTTGGAATCAGTAAAGATAGCATACTTTGAATCAGTTAGGTTGGTTAAAATCATTTTTGTGGAACGATAAATTGCGAATGCCTCACAAAGAAATATAGAATACGGTTTAGGTAAACTTACTATGGTTGGGTTTGAATCAAAAACTATGGAACAACCGGTTCCGTTATCAGTTACAGATCCGTCAGTATAGATTAATTTATAATTACTATATCGATCAGCTAGGTCTAAATAAAATTTGCGATAAACTAAAGAGTCCGTAGATTCTTTAACATATTTACTGAGGGATAAATCAACATTTATATAGTTTTTTGTCCATGGGGGTATAGGATGAATATGTCTTTCGTATAGATTTGGTAAGGATAGGTTTGAGGTTGCCAAATAGTTTTTTAAACGTAGTCTAAACGGAGCCGGTAATCTTACTTTTGCCATAAATATTTCATGTAGATATTCGACTGTTAATATATTATTTACAGGGTTTAACGGCGTCGAGGTAACATTAAATGCATATGCCAAACCAAGCTTAATTCGTCTAAGCCACAACGGAATTTCACCAGCTTCTGCAAGTAGACTGTGTGAGGGACTAGTTCGAAAGGCGCCGAGGCATAACCTTAGAGCTGTATTTTGAACTGAGTTCAGACTAGATAGTAAACTCTTATTAGATGAATCATAGATTATAGATCCATAATCAAGTTTTGACCTTATTATAGCACGATAGACATTCAATAAACAATCTTTATTCGAACCCCACGTAATAGAAGATAAAACTTTTATAATATTTAATTGTTTATAGCAGTCGGATTTTTGCATATTCCAAGTATGTCTACTGTCAAATAACATTCCAAGTATTTTAATTGAATAAGTTCTATTGAGCAAATGACCGTCAAGATGCAGTGTGACGTTATCGAATGAATTAATTTGCCTAGAAAAAATAATAAACTCAGTTTTAGATTTAGAAAACTTAAAACCATTTTCGTGAGACCAATTTTGTATTAAATTAAGAGCGTTTTGAACCAGTTGTGTAGTAGTATGGATATTTTTACCCATGCAGAACAACGTCAAATCATCTGCGAACAGCAAGCCTTTAACAGGACTTTTTAGTACAGACAGGATATTATTAATAGTTAACACAAATAGAATTACGCTCACTACCGAACCCTGGGGGAGTCCATTGGCAATATCAATTGAATCAGAATACTCATAATTTATTCTAACCTTGATTTTCCTGTTAGAGAGAAAATTATTAACGAAATTAAAAATATTATATTCCGCAATATCAAGCAACTTTAAGGCATTTAATACTACATTTTTTGAGACCATTTCGTATGCTTTTTCAATATCCGTTGATACTGCCAATAGATGGCCTTTTAGAGCCAATGCTTCACAAATAGCTGTATCCAATAATAACAAATGATCATTAGTTGAGCGAAATTTACGGAAGCCACTTTGAAACGGAGAAATATGTTTTCCATGTTCTAATTTCCAACGAATACGATTTGCAATTATTTTTTCGAATATTTTACATAAATTACAGGTTAAGGCGATGGGTCTATAATTAATTGGTAGTGTATGATCTTTTCCTGGCTTTGGAATAGGGATAATGATAGATGTACGCCATATCTCGGGAAATAAATTATTATGCCAGACTCTGTTATAAAACTTTAGGAGATAAGAAATACCACTTTTCGGCAACTTTTTAATAAGGCAATTCGGAATTTCATCTGGGCCAGGTGATGAATTTTTGCAGTTTTTTAAGACGTCAAGAAGCTCATCAATGGTAAGTGAACTATTCATTGAGTTTTCATTATTAATAATAGGTAAATTTTTTGATAAGTCTACGTGATTTTTTGAAGTAAATGAGATAAATTCTTGGCTGTAATTAGTGTTTGATGAATTTTTTGCAAAGTTCTTTGCTAATACATTACACTTATCAATGTTATTTGTAACTTTATGTAAATCCTCGTCAAGTAAGAAAGGGGAGAATGACGTGTTAATGTTACAATTTTTTAATCTATTTATTTTATTCCAGATTTCTGAAGATGGAGTTTGGGGCGTTATTGAAGAAGTATACTCGTGCCAGGACTTAAGCTCAGTTTCTTTTAAAAGCCTTCTAGCCACTGACCTAGTTTTTTTATAATTAATCATACATTCAATCGATTTATATTTTAAATATTTTCTATGTGCCCTTTTGTATTCTTTAATGGCAGATAAACATTCACTTGTAAGCCAAGGTAATTTTTTACGATTACCTTTGCTTCTATTAGATTTTGGAATGGCCAGATTTGCTGAGGACAATATTAAGTTATTAAATTTCAATAAGCATTCATTAATTGTATTATCATTTATTAGTGAAATATCACTTAAATCTCCAATACCTATATCAATTAGTGACATGTATAAATCCCAATTTGCTTTTTGAAAAATCCATTTAGGGATATTAGGACTAGTTATTATAGGAGAAGAGGCGTGGCTTAAAAATTATAGGATAATGGTCGCTATCATGGGGGTTATCTAATACATTCCATTGGAATAATGGGGCAATTGTACATGAAGATAAAGCTAGATCGATTGCGCTGGAAGTAGCATTGGCGACATTAAAATAAGTTGGTTGATTTTCATTTAGGATAGTTATGTCATTATGTGTATCCAAAATATCAAGTATGATCTTACCACGAGAATCAGTTTTAGTGCTCCCCCATGACAAACTATGACTATTGAAATCACCGATCAGAATAAACGGCTTAGGTAATTGATTTATCAAATCAATTAAATCATCTTTAACTAAAACACTACTATTAGGTAAATAAATATTGCATACTGTAATCTTCACGGGAAAGTTAATTATAGCGGCAACAGCTTCTAAGTTCGTATTCAAAATGACTTCCGAGACAAAAATGTTAGACTTAAAGTAGGAAACAACACCTCCACTCGCGTGGCTAGGATTAAATCTATTTTTAAATACAACTTCATATCCCGTTAATCGATGACAGTAATTATTTTTAAAATTAGATTCTTGTAGGCAAATACAGTTAGGATTTCTTTCTGATAGTAATATTTTCAGTCTTTGTTTACGTTTATAAAAACCATTCATATTCCATTGTAAGATATCTAATCTAGGCATTTTTATTTAATAATAATTTTAGTTTTCGTTGTAAACGCGTGATACGACTCTTAATGCTTCTATTTGTAAAATGAGGATAAAGTTCTGATAACATTTTAATAATAGAAGTAGGGTCTTCAGAATAATGAGCACAGATGGCACTTATATCTTGAACTCCATGGGTGTTTTCCAAGAAACTCCTAAACTGTAAATGATCCATTGGATAACATTGCGAAGATGAAGTAATAATTGCATTTATTTTATTCCAATCGGCTAATCCTAATTCATTGTCTAATGTGATAGTTTTCTTCTTCTTCTTCTTAACGTTTTTGGCCAAATCTGTTGATGACGTATCACTATAGCACGATGCGTCCTCTGACATAATACTCATTTCCTCGTTTACTATGATATTTTTCTCAGTTATCACTTGTTTTGTATCTGAGTGTGAGGTATGAGAATCTGTCGATGGCGGGTGTGGATGTTTCCGTATTGACCGGGAATCCGTTGTAATATCCGATTCGGTAGGAGGAACAACAATACTCGAATGGTTTATTACAGGGCAATTTTTAGCTATGTGGCCAATGTTCTTACAAGTAAAACAGTGCATCGAGTCCGAAGATAAATAAATCCAATAGTTAGTATCATCGTATTGAATTTGCATTGAGTCTGGAAGCTTGACACTATCTTCAGGAGTTACGTAAACCTGGCGCCTGAAGCTTAAAATGTGGTTAAAGCCAGGTTCAGTAAACCCAGCTCGCAGAAAGGTTATCGGGGATTGTGGTGTTATATTTAGATCTTGTAGACTTTTAATAATGACATCATGGGGGATAACTGGGCAGACGTTTGAGATGACAATTCTTTTGTTTCGAGTAACAAGGGGTCTAATTGTGATGTTTTGACCGTGAATAAGTATTGTTTTATGCATGTCAATCAATTCGTCCGCTAATTGTTTGGTCGCAACATACACACATATTCTGTTGTTGGCTATTCGGGAGACAAATCTAATTGACGTAGGGCTAATTACCTTTGATAAGGCTTCCGTATATTCCTTTAAAAGTATGTTATCCATAGCATCGATTATAATAGCTTGGTCCTTTTTTGGGAATGCGTCATTTTGGGTAACGGCAGCATAGCTAATTGGGTTCGAGATCGGTTGGGCCATTTTTCTTCGCTGAGTGATCCCTGTAGTCAGAGATCGAAACAGCACAAACACCACAATAACAACACGATAACGCGCGAGCGAGTTTTTGCACCTAATTTCACGTGCCGTACGTGCAATACGCATGAACGTCAAACGTTCACTGTGGATATTATTATGTATTTTTTTTGCAAACAACTTTATTTTTATTTTATTTTAACCTTTTTTTTATAATATATATAAAACAAAAAGCAAAAAATGTTTAAAAGTCATTTTTAGAATGAGAAAAGTTACAATAGCACCGGACATTATTTTTCTACAGAAACGTCTATATCTTATGGCATACCAAAAACGACGATCCAAAGACTTTAAAATCGTGGCAGTATCTATATAATATACATGTTGTCAAAAACTAAAAAAAATTTTTTTTCTTTTCACTATTTCTTATTTTTTTGTCGCAAAAATAACAATAAAGTAAAAAAATATATTTTTTGTAATTTTTGTAAAAAAAAAAAGAATAAGAAATACATTTCTAGAATGAGAAAAGGTAGTATTATCATGTCCCAAAGTTATAGTGACTGCTCATTTTACACCCGTAATTTACCTATATACAAACCACCTACCATAGACCCGGGGACTAGGTTAATTAAGCGTTGCGGAGAAGTTAATATCCGTTGACTCGCAGATGGGCGGATTATCAGATAATTAATATTTGCCGAAACTACCCCCTACCCCCACCCTTACCCTACGGTAAATAGAATAAAATATTACGTTTTGTATAATCAATTACACCATTCCAGCCTAACTAGGTGTAAAGCGTCTATAGATGTCAACCTCCGTAGCGCAGTGACGCTCGAGCGAGAGGTCGCGGGTTCGAATCCCGCCAAAAACAAAAAGTTTCAATGTTCCTGGGTCATGGATGTATATTTAATTTATGTATATTTTTTTAAATTACTGTATGGGAAAATTTATGATGTTGGGGCATTTCTCATACAAAAGTCAACATGAAAGTCAAAAGTAAGTCTTTCAGCGCTGCTACTTTCACAGTATACTCTACATAGGAGACACATACTGCCGCCCTTATCATAGACAACGCAATCAACATTTTTGGCGAAAATGATTTATTGTATATTCGGAATCAACGCAACGAGATCTTCCAGGATCAATTACTCAATTTTTAATAGCTTTTATACTTTTCGTTATTTTGTTAATCATAAACAAAATATGTGAATTCATTCCAAACAAAATATGTAAATTTAATGCAATGTCCACATTGAAAGGCACTTAACAAAACAAAAAAAAATTAAATATTCTTATTAGTTTCATAGAGACATCAAAATGTAAAGAAAAACTTTGATTGCGATTTACTCAAAAGTAAACTCCGATTAAGAGAATGACGAGGACTAAAAAAACTAAAGTATTATCACCCATTTATTATATATACAGGTATACTAGCTGTCCCGGCAAACTTCGTATTGCCTTATTAATTAATTGCTTGACATACTGACTGCAGCGCCACCTATCGGTTCCAATTGTAAATCTAAACCATTCTCGAATCTCCACGAACACACACAAAAAATTTCATCAAAATTGGTCCAGTCGTTTAGGAGTAGTTCAGTCACATACACACGCACACAAGAAATATATATATTAAGATGAGGCATTTTAATTTCAAATTCAAATTTCAAAATTTTGTATTATTATGGGCGAATTTCAACCACAAGGTGCTTTCTAGTAATAGAGATTTAGGCTTTGAACTAACGGTATTATCTGCATCGAGCTTGCTGCTGTAGTGATTAGATATAAGTTCGTAAAACTGGTTTCGAGTTTTGAACAAGACTGAAGTTTCTAGTTTATCTTTTAAGTTTTAGCTCAGCTTAAGAGTCGTAAAAGAAAGTAGAACGAACTTTATTTCGTTTGAGGTTTTGTTATAAAACCGCATCTTTATTAATATATTAAAATAACATAACCTATAACATAATGAAAATATAAATAAAAATATACAGTAAACTACCTTTTATTACCCGACTTCGGCGAAGCCAAAAGGAAGGGTAATGTTTTTGGCAGTCTATGTATGTATGTATGTATGTATGTTCCCTCGTAGCGGTTAAACTACTGGTCCGATTTTAATAAAAAAGGTATTAATGGATTTGTAGTGGTCCCGCGAGTAACATAGGCTATATAATTTTTCGAAAAATTTAGGATTTTGAAAATTATACCTCAATAACTATCACCAAAAATAAAATAAAAGTTAAAAAAACTATAACCCGACTTCGCAAAAAAGGGGTCTGAAAATGCTGAAACAAGAAAATAAATCAATTTGAAATCCAGAAATGCATAGGTACAAAAATGGTCAAGGTAGAGCCGTGGTCGTACCCGCTATTGGAATTGTATAATTGCAACAGCAGACGAATATTATGATTTTTGATTTGTTAAACGGGTCCGACCTCGGCTCTACCTTGACCATTTTTGTACCTATGCATTTCTGGATTTCAAATTGATTTATTTTCTTGTTTCAGCCTTTTCAGACCCCTTTTTTGCGAAGTCGGGTTATAGTTTTTTTAACTTTTATTTTATTTTATATTTTTCTGTTTCCACATCAAATATAACATTATATTTTCATTAAATTAACGTTAAATTAACCCATAGAAAGTAACCAAACAACTCCTATATACTACTTGTGCGACCGAATTTTAAACGTTTATTTTGAATTTAACGATAAAACATAATAATGAATAAAATATTTATATACATATTCGTTATGTGCTTGCCAAGACCTATCTTTTGATACCAAACACGAGACAATTATCATAATTTAATTTTTTTTTGAGATAGTTTTTGAGGTTTAATTTTAAAAACCAATTTTTTTTTGAAAATTTATATAGCCTATGTTACTCGCGGTATCATCACCAATCGATTGATACCTCATTTATAAAAATCGGACCAGTAGTTTAGCCGCTACGAGGGAACATACATACATACATACAAACATACATACATACATACATACATAGACTGCCAAAATCATTACCCTTCCTTTTGGCTTCGCCGAAGTCGGGTAAAAAGTTAATTAAGATAATTGTATCGTGTTTGGTATCAAAAGATAGGTCTTGGCAAGCACATTACAAATATGTAATTATATTTTTAATTAATTTTTATATTTTATTGTAAAATTCAAAATAAACGTTTAAAAAAAAGATTAAAAAACTATAACCCGACTTCGCAAAAAATGGGTCTAAAAAGTCTGAAACAAGAAAATAATTCAATTTGAAATCCAGAAATGCATAGGTACAAAAATGGTCAAGGTAGAGCCGTGGTCGCACCCGCTAATAAAATCTAAGCATTAGTTCACACCGAAATATGGTAGAAAAAAAATTCATGGCTCGATGCCAATAGCGGGTGCGACCATGGCTCTACCTTGACCATTTTTGTACCTATGCATTTCTGGATTTCAAATTGAATTATTTTCTTGTTTCAGACTTTTTAGACCCATTTTTTGCGAAGTCGGTTTCGCTTCCCTGATGCAGCGTCTGAGAAAAGCCAGCAATAGCATTCTGAAGGTCATGGCTGCGAGACTTGACTGCTCTATACAATGGCATTGGATAAGATTAGTCAAGGGAATAATTTAATATAGTTGATTTTTTACTAACACTACTAACATTACAATTACCTATATTATTTAAAACTAAGTTTTGTAACTAACACACTAATTACTCTATGGGCTTGTAATATTAGTCTATACATATAATAAATCTGTAGAGGAGTCGTGTCTGTACATTGAAGATATTTGAAAAAAAATATGATATTTGGGTACTGTTGCATAAAAAAAATATACCTTTATTTATGCAACAGTACCCAAAACTATGATTTTTGAAATTTTTGTCTGTTTGTCTGTTTGTCTGTTTGTCTGTTTGTCTGTGGGTTTGTGCACGCTAATCTCAGAAACGGCTTATCCGATTAAGATGTACTTTTCACTAATATATTGCGGCAAGCTTCACTTAACATTTAGTGTTTGTTTTATGTCAATCGGTTCATAAATAAAAAAGTTATGACAATATTAAAAGATCATGTCGTTTTTGCTGGACGTTTGTAGGAAGCGCGCGCCGGGTCCGGGAGCCGCGCGCCGCCCGCGCCGCGCCGCTTCAAATTGTATTCGCAGCAAACGCACCGGGGCCGCGGGGTGACTTTTATTTGTTAGTTTTAGGCTTGCTAGGTAGGGACAATCTAAGATTTTTTTTCTTGAGTTTATTACGAAAGTTATTTGTATAAAATCAGTTAGTACCTACTTTTACTGTAAAGTCCTTTGTGATAAGTAGGTACTGTATACATATTTGTTAGCGTAGGTTAGTAATAAGTACTTAAATAAGTAAATAAATAAAAACCGGCCAAGTGCGAGTTGGACTTGCGCACCCAGAGCTCCATACAAACCTGATTGACATAGAATTTTGATTTGGTTACAGCTTGAATATATTAGAGACCTAAGTATTTGTTATAAGTTTCAATTATACACATTCATGACAAATGGTAATGGTAAGTTTAAAAAAATCAAAATATTTTTACTATCTATATAATGTTACTAAAAACGTATGGTTTTGGAGGTTGCTTGGTTTCAAATTTTATGATTTTGAGTTCACGGGACCTTTAGGTTTAGGTTTTGATTCCCATACGAGTGTCGAAAATGACGAAATTTAGCGACATACCTAAGCGACTGCTTTTGGTTGCATTGGCTAAGAAGTCTGATTTTTTCACTGCTTCAAGGAACAGTAGGTATCCTGAGTATTTTATATAATTTTCATCTTGATACCTACACGCGTTTCTCAGTAAAAGGGTCTTGACAGACAGACGGACATGGAAATGATCTTATAATATGTGTTTCGTTTTTTCCTTTTGAGGTACGGAATTTTAAAAACAGTTTTAAGATTTTCATAAATATATTGCTCTTTTTTTTTGTTTTTTTCTATTTTATAATATATGCGTTAAAAAACATCGTGATAGTTGTTAAGTTCCCCTGTAACTGTGTTACAGGGGAACAAAAACTGTTGATACAACTCGATTCCAATCGAGATACCTTTTGAAATTCTAGCCTTTTGCGGCCTGTCCTGGATATGTGTTAACAGATTATTATGGGTTTTTTTGCCAAATATCATAATATTGATAGAGTTTTCTCATATACAAATCTATCTTACAAGCGATAGCCCGATGCAGAGCAGACCATAATAGCGACATCTATACGCCAAATGCCGTACTTTTAATACAATTATAGCAAAGTTGAGTAGGTACCTACATTTATACAATACGTTATCCGAGAGTTATACTCAGCGTGCATCATTAGCAATGTATAATATTATTTTGCATTGTATATTATAGTTCTCATTCCGTCCGTTAAAATTCATACTACAGCACAGCCTACTATTACTGTAAATTTTTATAGTCTTCTTTGTCCAAATTATGTATTCGATAACTGCATAATACATAGAATTTTGATTAACAATATAAGTATTGTGTTTACAGTTAAACTAAAAAAGTTATGTCAATATAAGTTAGATTTATGTTTTTCTTGATATTTTTATTTCTTAGTTTTTCATGGACCGAATGGTTTTTATGTTAGGTACAACTTAGGTTTGTTTTCTTTCTTTTGGGACTTTCTATATTTTGCTACTTTTCTGTATAAAATCAGTACTTTAACAGTGAAGTGATTTAAAATCAGTGCCTACATGTTTGGTTATTAATAAATAAAAAACCGGGCAAGTGCGAGTCGGACTTACGCACCTAAAGGCTAAAAGACTGCAAAATTTTGCGGCGCGCTGTCTTAATATCATTGTCGCCATACCAGCAGCGTCGGCGTGGAAACGATCATCGTCTGCAGTCGCTGCGGCGCAAAATCCATACAAATCTTAGTACCTACTAGATGTTCGTCGTGTATGTGAGCGTACTATCAAGTAGTCCCGTTCGCATTATAGTAATTATACACGGTCGTTTGTCAAGCTGGTAGTAGGAATTGTCAACATAAAGTAGTTTTTTGAATACCTCGACGACAGTTTTTATAACTAAAAATATTTTTAAAACAGATTTATTACAACATTGCCCCTAAATTACTTTTCCACGCGTACGGAGTCGCGGGCACAGCTAGTCTGAAATAAATGTTTTCTATTCTATTATATTCTATAGTTTTTTAATCTTTTTTTTTATTTACCTGAGGATTGTCATTTAATGAATTGATATTTTTGTTTAGCTATATTAGCTTAAAACATTTTGCTAAGTACACACCAGCTGTTAAACGTAATATAATATATTAGTAACGCGAGTATCAAAATGACTTCAGTTTATTAAGAGAAAGAAGACCCCCGGTATTTTTTTACTTCAAATGTTGTGTGGAATATTTATAAGACAAGTTTTGATACCATATCAACACGCTCTGGTCGGCGCCATACCCCTTTCTCACTTTACATTAGTGCACGGGCGATATATTTTAAGGCTTAATTGCTTTAATTTCGTATTTTTTTCTAAATTTTACGAAACGATAAACCTACATCAGCACTCAAACACTTATAAAGTGTTCCCCCAACGGATCCCCTTTATTAAAACTTTAATATTACATTAAAATTCCGCTTAAACGTCCATCTCTGTACCTCATTACCTCTGTAGAGGCGATACGCTTGGAAATATTTTCTGATGCAAATCTCCGAGAATGGCCGTTTGCGGCAAGTACCAGGTAGCTTAAGAGTCCCTGGCTTTGTGATATTACTATTTAAGTCCGGATCTCAAAGAAATAAATACTTTTCCTGGGTCTTATATTGCTTGACTGTGACAGGTTATCAAGTAGTAGGAAATATTTAGATTTAAATTTGATTTGAAAAGATATTTTGTATGTGATATATAATTGATGTGAAATTCCGACCTCCATGGCGCAGTGGTTGAGCTTACTGGTGCTCGAGTCGGAGGTCACAGGTACGAATCCTGCTGAATAATGGAACAAAACGTTTTTGTTCCTGGATTTGTAATAAATTTGTGTATAATATAGTAAAAATCTTAAATATATGTATAAAAGTATTAAATATGTTGCAATGGTCCCCGTAACACAAGTTTTTCTAATACTACGGTACCAGATTGACATGGTGTGAAGCTTCCATATACAAGGAGTAACATAAATTATTAATAATAATTTAAGGTGTGTAATGTGTATGTGCTTCCCATGTAGAGTTTGCTTTCAGCGCTGGTACTTTAAAAGTAAACTCTACATACGGGACCCTAAAGTATTATAACTCATTGATATTACAGTTTGTATATTATTTTTATTATAATATCTCCCAGTCTGTGTGACGTCAGGTGTGTCGGTGTTGGGCCGTAAGGTGTGTCGGTGTGGTGACGTCACGGGCGTGGGGCCCGAGTGCTGAATATTTAACGACATTGTACGTAATTACAAACAATTGGGGGTCTCTTTGATCGCACATTTACATTTCAAATTGTTATACCGGCCGGCGTTCTGTTCGGTGTTCTAGTCCCATTTGTATCATATTATTTACTTTACATACAAATATAGATATAATGTTTATCTATACATACTAAACAGTAATCGAAATTCGATCATAATTATTTATGTTATACGTAAGGTATAACATTTCCTTCCTGCTATTGCTTTGATAAATGTTGTCTATGGAAAAAAAATCATCGAAGTTTTAATAACTAGTTTTTGCCTAACGTAATATAAATAATAAAATATTATGTATACAAGGACAGAATAAAGGTCCCAAAGAGCAACCTTATTCACGTACACTGAACGCCTCCCTGGTCTAGTGGATCAGAGCCTCACCCTCCACCCGAGGAGGTTCGATTCCCGCATTGGAACAACAAAACAATTGTTTTCAAGTATAGTTAGGACAATGCAGGCTGATCACCTGGTTGCATAAGAAAGATGATCCATGCGTCGGAAAGGCATATAAAAAGTCGGTCCTGCACCTAATATCCCGCCAGTCGTGTCGGTCATCCGTCCAACTGGGCTACGAGAGCGAAGGAAGAGTGCTACTATGTATTGCGCACACACTTGGGCACTATAAATTAACTCCTGCGTAGCCTGGTTTCAACCGGCCACCGCCACCGAAATCGGTGTGAAAGGCATGTGTCCATTTTCTGTGCGTACGAAGTAAACGTAAATGCAGCAATAAACCGGTCCTGCGTTATCCCCCTATACTACAATCTGAGGGTGGGAACAAAACCTTTTATACTGTTCGTTTTGTAGGAACGCGCCCGGCGCTCGTTTTCACATTGATGGTATTGGATTGGCTATTGGAAAAGGTTCGACTGCAGTGATTTTAATCTTTGTTTTTGGGTGTTGTCTTAAAAAAGGTTTAGTAAAAACTGCTAGGCAAGTAATTTGTATACTTTTTTTTTTCATAATTTATTTATCACATATTACATTTCGACGTAATAAACTTACAAAAGTTTTACCATACGCCGTTCAGTTGACGCTTCACATTTCGCAACTACATATTATTTAACTTAAGATATACGATACATATTTTATTCAGGTGTGTAGTAGTGTATCATGTATGCGTGTCTGTGTGAGAACCTAGAGGCATAAACGTGAGCGCATAAACTTACTGTCTCATAGTAATTAGCTAGTAAAAGCATAGATAGAAACTTGGCAGGTGGATTTGAAAGCGCCGTTTTCAACCCTCGACGCAAAAACGACGGGGTGTTATAAGTATGACGTGTTTGTGTAAATGTGTATGTGTCTGTCTGTGGCATCGTAGCCCTAACGGATGGTCCAATTTTAATGCGGTTTTTTGTTTGATAGGTATATCAGTCGAAAGTATTCTTAGCTATGTTTGGTGGAAATCGGTTCAGGTCTTCAAGGTCGTTTGTTAGGTGTGACAGGAATGTTCCAGGCTAAGTTCGGAGTTGTTTTTAAAAAACATTATTTAGTTTTTAGATAAAAGCAATGTCAGCGGAAACGCTGCTCCTAATTTCCGGATATATTGTATTCCTTCTGTACCCTTTTACGACTCCCACGGGAAAGATAGTGGGGAAAAGATAGTTAAATGGGGTGCTATTCTTTCTCCAACACCCCACGAATAACTTCACAGGTACAACAAAATAATCAATTTTTCATCTTCACCTGTCCCAAGCGGCGCATGAACTCACCGCAAGAACTTCGCATTAAATATTTTTGTCAGTCACAAAGTCCGTTATAATTTGGACTCGTTACTCATACAGTTTTTCGGCGGGTCTGCGCGTGACAGCGAGCGCAATCGGCGGCGATTAATGTCGGCCATCCGTCGGCGGTGTCGGCAAAAACTGTCGGCGGCGGTCGGTTGTCGGCAAAAACTATCAATAGGGTAAGTGTGAGGTGACTGCGTCTGAAGTGTTCACGCTCTGGGGGCTGGGGTCAGCTAAGCTGTAGGTTTTATTGCAAGATAATTGCGAGCTGTTGCAGTGAAATTTGTATCTTTTTGTGCAATTAATAAAGTTCAATTATGATAAAGAATTCACGTCAATTCGTTTCGATGTGTTTTAAATTTGTGTATAATATAATAAAAACTTAAATATGTATTATAAACTAAGGCCCGTATAAATAAAACAATCTCAAACCCAACCTCAACTTGAGAACCTTTTTGACAGATAAAACAACGTTTCGTTACACTTTTAAAAGTCAACATCATTATTAATGTTACATAGTACTTTAATTTATTTTCTGTTTATACCGTTATATTCATATTATAGATTACAGGAAACAATAAAATAAGTATAATGTATATTTTTATAATCTTTATTTCTACGTTTTAAGAAAGAAAAAAATTAAAGTATGTAACATAAGTAAAATTTTTCATTTTTAAAAGTGAAATGAAACGTTGTTTTATCTGTCAAATAGGTTCTCAAGGTGAGGTTGGGTTTGAGATTGTTTTATTTATACGGGCCTAAGTATTAAATATATATTTTCGTTGTCTGTTGTCTTTGGATACTTAGCATGAGGCCAGCTTCACGTGTACAAATACATGAGTTTTAAATCAAATACACTAACATAGTACCTACACTACGCAATGCTACCAGTTTAAATGTTACTTATGTACCGCACAATATAGAAATACAACAACAATTAATTTCTCTATTTCTCTTGAAGTTGAATTTCAACAGAGTGCTAGTGATGCATGGTCAGGTTTCATATAACGGGTGTAAAAAGAGCAGTCACTATAACTTTGGGATATGATTATACTACCTTTTCTCATTCCAGAAATGTTTTTTTTTCATTTATTTACTTACAATTTTAAAAAAATTTTTTTTTTTGCTTTATTGTTATTTTTGCGACAAAAAAATAAGAAGTGTTGAAAAGTAATTTTTTTTTTACTTTTTGATAAAAAATATATAAAAAAAATACATTTCTTAAATGAGGAAAGGTAGTATAATCGTATTTCAAAGATATAGCGACTGCTCTTTTTACACCCTGTATATTTTATTTTTTTTACAAGAAGAGAAGTACACTTTTACCGTCTATAACTTTAATTTGCTTACAAACTGTAGAGTTAATTCATACAACATACAACTTAATTCATATCTTTAAGTATTTTCCAGTACTATTTTCTTTACAAATAATTAACTATTTACTGAAAAAAAAAAACATTTTTTTTTAAATAAATATTGCTATAATTAACCTCAGCATAAAAGGTGACCAACCAAAAAAGCTGGCTGAATGGTCCTCCCTCTTTTTTGGTAGTCATTTAAAAACCAAATATAGACTGACAAAATCTTCATTTTGTCTTCGCCATAGTAGAATAAAATGGATATTATCTCAATCAAGTCTACATAAGACAACACGTGCGTCTTACGACGAGTAGTCGAGGCGACGAGGCTCTCTATACTCCAATTGCTCCCAAATCGTTTGGAGCTGATAAAACGAACATGTTGTTCGATATTGAATTCGGCGTACTGATTGCTTCGCACAGAATATGTGGAGAAATAAGAATGGCTTTTACCGACGAAGCCAAATAAAGGGTAACGGTTTTGGCTGTCTATGTTACATGCATCAGACAACCTCCGTAGGGCAGTGGTTGAGAGCGTTGGTGCTTTATTTTGAGGTCGCGGATTAAGGAATTAAAAAAATATATGTTTTAGGGTAGGTCATGAATGTGTATTAAATATGTGTATGATATAACAAAAATCTTAAATATATGTATAGTATAAAAGTATTAAATATATTTCCGTTGTCTGGTACCTCTAACACAAGTTCTTCGGATAGCACAGATTGACATGGTGTAAAGTGTCCACAGATATTATTGTTATTATTGACTGCCAAAATCGTATAAGTTTATTTAAAGAAACTTTAATGACTCGTTAACATCCTGGTGAAAGATAGACAGCGATGTTTTTTGTTAGCAAACATTTTTTACCCTCCTAGTACGGAACGCCAAAAATGATATACGATAACACGTGAGCCTCAAACCGTAGAAATGTTGCCGTAACATTTTCCAGATAAATAGAGCTAATATAAATTTTTCTTCAGGAGTTGAAAAGACAGAGCCTCCGACGCACAATAAAAACCTTTTGACAAATTCCTAGCGCGTTTCACGAATACGCATACCCACACGCAAAACTACCAGTAAATTCAACCTTATGCCCTCGTGATAAGGGTCGTCATGCGAGGCACACCTGCGCTTCGTCAACATATAAATCGGCCTGGAAGGGAACAAAATAAATTGGCTAAAGGTTGTGATTTATACGGGGGGTAGTTTTGAAAGTATTTAGGCCGGCACATGAACATCAATAACGACCAATTTTCAATTGTGCGTTGAATCTTGTTGTGGTCGCCGAGTCATCAATAACAAACGTGAATGGGTTTTCAAAAAAACCAAAATGGTTTTGTTGCAATTGCAATATTATGTTGTGTCTGAAAAAAATACATAATTTTTTTATAGTACTCAAGTATGTACGCAACAAGTGCACTTTTTCTTTTAGTCTCGCAATGCAGAGGAACAGATGGTGTCGTGTTGACAGGCGAGATCTATATACAATATACGAGTATCTATAGACGCTTCACACCACGTCACTCTGGCTAAGTATCCGAAAAGCTTGTGTTACAGGTACCAGACAACGGATATATGTATATTTAATACTTTTATAGTATACAAATATTTAATATTTTGATAATATCATACACAAATTTAATACCCATCCATGACACAGGAACCTTGAAAACTTTTTGTTCCCTCGGCGGGATTCGAACACGCGACCTCTCGCTCGAGCACCAACGCGCTCAACCACCGCGCTACGGAGGACGCAATCCAACTTTTACATTCCTATTGAACTCATAGATAATCTTGTCAAATAATCAGGACATTCATCTATGTTAATTGTCAGACAAGAAAAATGATTACTTGCATTGTCTAAGTCAAAGTAAAAATTTTTTATTCAGAATAAATTTGTCTGAAGTAGACAAACAAATTCGTTGTCCCGACACGGGAATCGAACGACATTCGGAGGCTATTAGGCTTTAAACCACTGGACCACATAGGTGTATGTATAATAATATGTATAACTAGCTAAGCTGCTAAACTATGCTGGATAACAGGGATGGAATGGATATGAAATTTCGGATACGGATATGGATACTACATTATTTTGAATTCTCCGTTAGTTTCGGATAATTTCGGTTACGGTTATTAAATTTTGGTTTGCTTTTTACAGTAGCAAAACTTTCTTTTCGGTTACGGTTACAGATAAATATTTAAAAAATAAAAAAAATAAAAATGCTTTTATTCAAAATTAAAACATAAAGTTTGTTTTTTGAAGGTCAATTTTGAAAAAAAAATTACAATTACAGTTACCAGTTACCACCGGTTCGGAACCCTAACCCGGCGAGAAGAACCGGCGTAAGAAACTCGCACGAGTGCCACCTTTTAACAAAAAGGGTAGCCAAAATTGTTCTTTTTAAAAATATATATTTACAATAATAATATGTATAATACAATCAATTAGATGAAATTAATACTAAAACAAAATAATGTTACAGTATAAAAACAATTGAGTATAATATTATAGGTACAGAAGTACATTATTAAGCTACTGAAATAGCCTCATAGGATTACCTTATTCCCAGGGTGTGCTGTCTTCAATAAAATCTTTAACTTTATAGTAGCCTTTAGAACATAAATGTTTTTTAACTACTTTTTTAAATTTATTTATAGATAATTCTTTTACATTTTCTGGGAGTTTATTGTAAAAACGTATACACTGACCTCTAAAAATTGCTAATTCTGCTGAGTCTAGTCACCGGAACAGCCAGCCTGTGCTTATTCCTAGTATTTAAGTTGTGTTGGTCACACTTTTTATCAAATTCATTAATATATTTTTTTACATACATAACATTGTCAAAAATGTATTGAGAGTGTACAGTTAGTATACCTATTTCTTTAAATTTTTCTCTTAAGGAAGCATATGGGGACATTTTATAGATAGCTCTAATAGCTCGCTTCTGCAGCACAAAAATAGAATTAATATCGGAGGCATTGCCCCATAGAAGGATACCATAGGCCATTCTGCTATGGAAATAACTAAAATAGACTAACCGTGCCGATGTTTCGTCAGAAAGTTGTCTAATTTTTCTGACTGCAAATGCTGCAGAACTAAGACTATTCGCTAGTTTAGCAATATGTGGACCCCACTGTAACTTAGAATCTAAAGTTATACCTAGAAATACAGTTGAGTCCACCAGGTCAAGTTTAGCATCGTTCAATAGTACATTGGTTTGTACGTTCCTTACATTTGGTAACGTGAATTTTAAACATTTTGTTTTAGAAGTGTTAAGAAGCAAATTATTACTGCTAAACCAATTTACTATTAAAGAGAGAGCAATATTTACCCCGTCATAGACCGACTGTTGTCGATTCACTTTAAAAATAAGTGAAGTATCGTCAGCAAATAATACTATCTCTAGCTTATCTTTAACAAGAAAAGGCAAATCATTTATATAGACAAGGAAGAGGAAAGGCCCTAAAATAGATCCCTGCGGCACTCCCAAATCTATTTTGGCTCCAAATGACCTTGTACCATTTACTTCAACCCTTTGTGTCCTATTACTCAAATAAGATTTATATCGGATATCCGATAGTTTTGGTTACGGTTACGGAGCTTCCTAACATCCCTGCTGGATAACACGGAGAATATAACGAGCGAAGCCGCGGTCAAATATATTTCTAATACCGAAGGCTTTGCTGCCGGTTTTGTGATATTTCGGCCGCCATTACCACATAAACTATTAAATATCGGAATGCGCGGTAATTGGAGGGTTAACCCCGCTGCAGGGTTAAGCTCGTGGCGGGGGTTAGCTGCTGTAATCTGGTTCGCATGCCTCTGAAATCTGTGCGTAAATACAGATGAACAGATGAAGCTGCAAAAGGCTTTGTATTTCTGTTCAAAACCCTACATATTGTACTGACTATTATTCGCCTCCAGTGGTTGAGAGCTTGGCTATCGGGTCTGTGGGTTCGATTACCGTGTAGAATCAATAACTATTGTAGGTGATGTTAGAATATAATTTGTATTATTGTATGAGTATGTACCTATATAATACTAGCTGACCCGTGCCCACTTCGTTGAGCATGGAAACCGTTTAAACCTTCCCGGGACTTCCACGAATATTTCAAGGCCAAAAATAGCCGAATCAGTTTAGCTGATCTCGAGTTTTAGCGAGACTAACGAACAGCAAATGCTTTTTATTTAGCCTTTGTTACTCAGTGATAATGTAGCTTTCTAATGAAAAAAGAATTGGCTACTCAACTCTTACTTTATAACGAGCGACTAAAATAATTTTAAACGAAAAAAACCCGACTTCAATAGGTAAACTAAAAAGCAAAAAATTGCATTCCTTTAAACAACGCTGAAATCTTCAAACATGTTTATCTAAGGACTTAAAAGTTCTGATCAGTACTTTTAGGTCCAGGATATAGTGCAAAACCTTATTATTTGGTAACATATTATGCTTGGGCTACTTCAGAAAAAATCAAAATCGATATGTGTTTCCATATAAATTTTGAGGAGTTCCCTCGATTCCTCACGGATCCCATCATCAGGTCACCATTTTGGTGACAATGGGACCAAATTGGAATTATACCCTACACAACACAGAAATAATATTTAAAATCGGTTCATAAACGACGAAGTTATCCGCGAACAAACATAAAAAAAAAACATATATACGGCCGAATTGAGAAACCTCCTCCTTTTTTGAAAGTCGGTTAAAAATGCAAATAACCTGCCACTTGTCAGAAACTAAATTTTTTTTAAAGAAAATTAAATGGCTTTTAGAGAAATGCTTTTATGATGTAAAAGAATATTATGGGGGGACTCATTTCTAAAATGTTAATAGAAATCTATCATTATTGTTTATTTTTTATTGACATATATATTGTAATGACATTATAATATAATTGTAATTTTCGAGTAGGTTTAACATGTTATGTAATTAACTGATAAAAGAAGTTAAACTTTGACATTTTGCATACTATTCATTTAGTTGAGTGATATGATTCTAGAATATTGTAAACTAAGACCTAATTGTACATTCGCTCTGGCAAATAAACGATTATTTACCTATATTTATTAACCCGAAATATCGTTGTAGCAAATAAAAACATTCCAAACTACTAACGTCTACCATAAAATGGAGTGTGTTCCTATTAACAAAATTAAACCAGAGCGCCTCGTCCTAAAGCTAGATTACACTCCTGATAATTTACACTAATCTCCGCTAACGCTAAGCGGCGGCGGGTAGCGGGTAACGCGGCGGCGTTGTGCGCGGTAATGAGAGCGGCCGATTATGAGAGTTGACTTTGAATTAATTTAATGCGGCGCAAGTTAGTAGCGGTAGCGGTACGTAAATGGTACGGAGAGTATTTTTTATTATAATATTATTGAAAATTTTATTTACACACTTTAAACAAAAATGTATGGTTGTAAAACTCATTAATTTCAAAACTTCAAATAATTAATTTATTTTACTTTATTAATATAGTGTACTTTTATAAATAGCCCGCGACTTTGTACGCGCAAAAAATATTATATCTAAACTCAAACTCAAATATTTTTATTCAGAATAATTTTTACAAAAAATGTTTTCCAAACGCCTTTCTATATGATGTTGGTTCGGGAACTAGCACGAATCTCGCACGAAACCGATATGTTGTAGAAAAATGTCGTTCGACATTTGTCATCAAGACATAAAAAAATTGCGCTCTGAATAAAATTTTCGCTTATATTCGTGTAGTACAAGTTTAAAATACGAGGTGTAAAATTTAACATTCGACTTAACACTAGTGACTATTGACAATAGTGACATTTGAATTAACACTTAACACAAATTTTTGATTGTTAAGCCCACAGTTTTAAAGCGCTCTGAATTTCCTCCCGACCATGTTGTATGCTTTGTACTGCCGCTGTATCTCGTGACTTGCGCCGCGGCGGCTGTCGCAGTGATTGTGAGTTTGCGGTAATAGTGATTAATTATTTCGCCAATCATCCAGCCGATATTACCTCTCGTGGTCACAGCTATAGACATAACCAGACAGTAACCAGTCAAAGCGGAGTTTAGAGTGGATAAAATATTATAAGCAAAATTAAAATAAAATACTACTGTATAGTCGTGCAGAAAGTGAAATGATGATGATGACTTATAGCGAAGATCACTTACGATCACGTCAATTTTTAAACAAAAGAATTAGATCAAAATCAGTTTGGAAGCTACGATACCACAGATAGACATACACACTTATATACATACACATACATTTTCACAATCCTGTGATTTTGTGGGGGGGTAAAACGACTTTTTAATTTATTTTAAATAGTTAATGGAGTCCGGCGTTATTTTGCGGAAATCCGTAGCATAAAATTTAAATATATTATATCTAGCAATATCCCGCGATTTTTTTTTATTTCTGTAAAACTTAAGCCCATTTGCCCTAGTCTGGGTTAAAACCCAGAGTTATCCCCTCAATTGTATCTAAATTAGAGTTATATAATAACTAACCCAAACACTTGTAATTTTATACCTTCCCAAGAAGGCCTATGTTCTGATTTCTACCTTTACAATTTCATACCTCCTCGGTAGGAGTTAATAGAGATTTTATTTGAGCATTTACAGTTAAGAACGATATGCCAATATACCTATATAATTTGTAATTTATATTGTGTGTATTTTATAAAATAATTAATTTATTTAGATGTAAAGAACCTTTCATGAAATTAAATTTCAAACTCAAAAACTCTTATATACTAGTTAAGTTGTTTTCAAACTATACAACATGTTGTTAAATATTTAGTTAACTACTTAACCAGTAGCGTCGTGTTCCGCTCGTACTTAGCGGAGAACATTTTACAATCTAGTTATTGTGGGCCGCCGTCAAAAACTAATCAGATCCGAAGTCGGCGGAGCGGAGTCGTGTAATATAGAGTGGCGGAGCGACAAGCGGAGCGGTGAGCGGGAGGTTGTAGTGAATTGTTACTGGCTGGGTGAAGGAGTTGTTGGAGGTAGAGCGTATTGATTATATGCCTTGAGGCATTAAGTCCGCCGATGTACAAAAAGTACATGATGTATAAATAAATCAAATTTAAAATGGCGAACTTTTACTATGAATTGTGCTCACTTTGAAGAATAACTATAAATTGTCATCGAATTAAAATTATTGGCTACTAGAGGCGTAATATGGCTAGGCTTCAAGGCGAATAGAGACAAAACACTCAGCTCACACTTCGCCACTATGGTCTTAGAAATAACTCATCAACTGCTCCTATTACTATCTCAAACGCTATTATAACTTCTCCTCTGACCGCTTGTCGCTACGCTACGCTGTATTTTGCTCAGTTTACTAAATAAGAGTTTTATCATTATAAAACGCTGTGTGACATGCGGAGCGGATGAAAAGAGAAGTAACATAGCGATGACAATAGCGTAGCATAGCTTACAGCGAACGGGAAGACTAGAAGCGACGATCAGAGCGGGTCATGAACTGAGCGGGTTAGTAGACGGAAAGGGTTAGGATAGGAGCGATGATATAAGCGGAGCGCGACATTTTCGTCTGCTGACGGAGCGGTGATAATAGCGATAAGAAAAGTGGCGTGGCATCTTTGTTAACTGACGGAGCGGCCATAATAGCGATAAGTGGAGCGTGGCAGTTTCGTCTATTGACGAAGCGGTGATAATAGCGACAAGCGAAATGGCGTGGCATCTTTGTTAACGGACGGAACGGCGATGATAGCGATAAGCGGAGCGTGGTAGCTTCGCGCTTGGCCGAACAAACTTCATCAGATTGCGCAGCGGCGTGGCTAATAACCGCGCGGCGCTCGTCAGCGAAAAGACCAGACAAAGACGATTTAATTAAACTAATACGTCAAACTTTATAATAAGTTTATGCATACTGTCTTTGTAAGCTTTACTGAGTGATATAATTAAAGTTAAAAATACTTATATACTTAATCGATCGCGATGGTATATTGTGAAATATGCTGAGACTCAAATGCCACCTAAAATAAGATCTGAAGTCACAAAAATGTTAGTATTTACTATTAGGACTTAATTTCAAATGATTATTAAAATAAGAGCCTCTTAGATCAATCAGTGACAGCAACTTAAGGGGTATTTAAATTTAAGAGTTGTTAGAGTACACGTGTGTCATATTAAATCCATTACAATTTATCAGCAGAAACCTAAAGCAACAATTTCGTAGCGTCATTGCTACAATTTCCGTAGACCACGTAGAGCCACTACGCCGTAGCTCACCTACGCCGTAGTGGGTCTACGCCGCTACGATATCTAATGTTACTTTATCGCCGTAATAATTTCTAAACATTCTTTATGTATGATACAAATATAAAAATTCTGCTTTCATGGCGTTATTTGAGGAAAAGTTTTGCTAGATATTCCGACAAATTCTTGGGTGTTTAAAATAAATCGTGTCGGATTTAAGGAAATATTACATTTAAAACTCGATGAAATGCATAGTATTAAAAGTATTTTATTTATTTACAAGTGTATCATAAACAAAATAATGTTAACTCTTTGTATAGAAACGGTATGATAAAATTACGAATTATAATATTATTATATCATTTACTTTATTAACCAAAATATATCCATATAATATAATATAACAATAATTTATCTCCAGAATTCAGTAGCTAGGGTATTGTGATTGTGCGGAGGATAGCGGGTTCGAATTCAGCACTAAGAACAAAGAACAGTTTCCAACAACATTTTTTATTTATAAATCGCTTGTTTCGCGTGATATGGTCAAATATAATATATTTAAATTTTATGGTATGGATTTCCGCAAAATATTGCCTGATTCAATTAGCTTTCAAAGACATAACCCGTTTCTACGTCAGTGACGTTTTTATATTGCTAGTATCCGCTTGTATCTAAATAAATGAAAAAGTCTCAAAATGAATGTAAAACAGAAATCTCATTCATCCAGTTCCGTGAATAGAATTCACTTCGCGTTTTATTTAACAAATGTAACGTAATGTTTTAATAACGTCGTCTCGTTTTAATTCAGGAAATCCATTTGTATGATAAGCGCGGCGACGCCCCGGGCCAACACTACAAACAGTTAATCGGCAGTTAACGGGTGATGGGAGATTAGCGGTCAACTAATGATAATTATATAAACTCTGCTGACATAAAAATTAGTTTTTTTGTCAGCAGAATTTATATCTCAATCAATTTGAGTAGCATTAAAATGATAAATACTTAATGGAAAACTTTATTCAATTCAATTCAATTCAATCATTTATTCACAGAATGTAAGTATTACATAGGTATGCAGGTGGTAAAGTTTAAAATATGTCCATACATTCTACCATAATAGCATGGTGTGTGAATTACATATCAATAAATATACTAATTTACCGTTAACTTCTAAATATTAAAATTATACAATATCTAATTTTTAAATCAAGCTACAGAAAAAGATAAAATTAACATAAAAAATGGATTAGTAGGTACAATGTCAAATAAATTGTTATTTTATAATTAATTGAAATGTTACAAATTTCATGTATAGGACAGTTATTAATTCAGAAATTTGGACAATATTTACTAATTGTATTCAGATATAGATGGTTTTAATTTATCATTTTTTCAGTTCGCGTCGCTACGAGCAGGCGATCGCACGTTCCTATTGTATACGCTTGTTAGTTATCGCTGCACCTAAATTAGTGATGTGCAAGTGCACTATCGATATTTGTCACGATGGACAAATACGTCACCCGCGTTGACCGCAGTCCAGGTCCCGTCAAAAGAGCGGCTGAAGAGCAAGTGGACTGGCGTAAACCAAAGAAGACCTTCAAACTTAGACCTAGTGTCTTGGATTCACAACCTCAAGTCAACAATAGTTTTGGCCCACTGTCGACGGGCGATAGTCAGGATGCTTTCCAATTCTCATCTTCTATCTCCAGACCCAAGGTAAATAAAGTTCCTCCTATTTATCTTGAATCAAACGATGGCTGGTCGCACCTTACTATTACGAATCTGATAACCAAATATACAAATAACTTCCATCTTAAATATAATATAAACAAGAAACAAATTGCTATTTATTGCACCAAGTCTGATGAACACCAAATACTTAAAGAGGGATTATATTCTGAAAACGTGATCTTTTACACATATACAAGAAAAGATGAAAGACCATATAAAGTAGTAATTCGTGGTCTACCTGAAAATATGGAAAGTTCAATCTGTGAAGAAGTTAAATCTAAGGGATTTCATTTAAATAATTTAAGAATGATAAAAAGCAATGATACTCAGGATAAAATATTTTCTCCGTTGTATATTGCTGAGTTACCTGTTGGGAGTGATATAACGAAATTTCGTCAAATCAATCGCCTTTGTTACTGCGTGGTTAAGATGGAAAAATATAAACCTAAAAATAATGTAGGAACTCAATGTTTTCGCTGTCAACGGTTTGGACATGCGTCTCGAAATTGCAATTTTCCGTCTCGATGTGTCAAATGCGGACTGGATCACAACTCTAAAGACTGTCAAAAAGATAAAATGACGCCTGCCACCTGCTGTAACTGTAAAGAAGATCACCCAGCTAGTTACAGTAAATGCAAAGAAAGAATCATGTATATAAACAATATACAGCGTAATAAAGTTCCTCACCAAATTCCAAGCTCTTCAAAGGCAGACATAGTACACCAAACACGTGGTGAACAACAACCAATAAGAAAGCAAACATTAAAAGCGCGAGCCCACAAATCTTGGGCGGAAATTGCCTCCGACAATCCTATTCTTAACAACAATCCTGTATCACCGTGTGCTGAAATTCCTTCTCTTCTGCAACCAGTAATCCAACCACAAGAATTTAGTACCACACCAGATGAAGCCACTGCTGAAATCATACACATTTTATCTCAAATTAAGCTTATAAAACATAAATTTATGTCATGTAATAATCTCATGGACAAAGTACTGTTAATTTTAAATCACCTTGGTAACTATGTCTAATCTAAATTTTATGTATTGGAATGCTGATGGCCTTCAAGGCAAACGGGATGAGCTCGTGGACTTACTTTCTAGTACGTCATCTGCTGATATTATCGCAGTATGCGAAACCAGATTAACTAAAAACATTAAATTAATTTTTCCCGGGTATATTCTACACCGCGTTGACAAACATCACAGCGGCAAAGGACAAGGAGTGGCTTTATTAGTTAAATCTGATATTAAGCACTCACTTATTGCGATCCCTTTTACCAGACATATTGAAGCCATTGGATTGGAGATTATTTCTACTGATAAACGGTTAATTGTTATATCAATTTATCAGTCGCCAAATATTAGACTAGACGAATACGATCTTAACTTGCTTATGAATATTGGACCCAGTGTGCTCCTGATGGGCGATTTCAACGCACGACACCCTTTTTGGTATGGTCACACCACTAATAGAAACGGTAATATCCTGTACAATTATCTACTTAAAAATGAATTTAATCTTTTTGCTCCTCGTGATCCTACTCTTGTACATTATAATGATAAATACACACCTACATTACCTGACCTTTTAATAACACGTAATATATTTCACGTAAACGACATACACACTAAATTTGTACTCTCATCGAATCATTTTCCTGTTAAATTTAGCATCGATTTCAAACCTTGTCACTACAGTAGACCTGTTTTCAACTTCAGAAAGGCCAACTGGTCCACCTACGAAACCTTCCTTAATAATGAAATTAGTCTCTCTTGTGTAGTGCATAAATCTGAAATAGAATTAGAAAATGATATAAGTTCTTTCCAATCTAATGTACTACTAGCCAGAGATCGTAGCGTTCCTATAATTAATAAGTCTAATAAACCTATCCTTCCTAGAACCATTAATCGATTAATCAAGCTTAAAAACAGACTCAGAAGAACACACGCTCGTCTCAGTAATTTTTACGATAAAAAAGACGTCCGAACACAAATAAATCTCCTACAAATTGAAATCCACTCTCGCATTAAAAGTTTTAACGACGAACAATGGACACATAAATTAAAGAACGTAGACCGTCCCAGTACTGATTTATTTCGAATAGTCAAATCTATAAAAAGAAATATAAATTATATACCCCCTTTGAGAAAAACTGATGGATCTCTTACTTTAAATTCAGAAGAGCAATGCCAGGCACTTGCCTGTGCTTTCTCGGATAACTTAAATTTAACTACCTCTTGGAATTCTGATACTCATAAAGATGTTGAACAATCTGTCCAAAACTTAAATAATCTTCATGGTCCTCATATGTATAGTCTTGTTCGCCCCACTGAAATTAAAAACCTAATTCGTAAACTAAAAAATAACAAATCCCCAGGTCCTGATGACATATGTAACATATTACTTAAAAATCTGCCTCATAAGGCGATCATTTTTATTGCTAAAATTTTTAATTCTTGTCTTCGTCTCAATTATTTCCCAAAAATTTGGAAAACAGCCAAAGTTATTGCCCTTAAAAAACCTGGTAAAGACCCTTCTTTGCCAATTAATTATCGCCCCATCAGTCTGTTGCCTGGTCTTGGTAAACTATTTGAAAAAATAGTTTATTTAAGGCTCAGTAAGGTCGTTGAACATCTACTAATCAACCAACAGTTTGGCTTTCGTCCCTCTCACTCCACCGTGCAACAGCTCGCAAGAGTGGCTGAGATTATTGCCCACAATCTTAATCTTATGAACACTACTGGTATGATATTACTCGACCTTGAAAAAGCGTTTGACACTGTTTGGCACAAGGGACTTTTACATAAGATGATGAAATTTGTTCCACTGCACTTTGTTAAACTCATAAGTTCATACCTGTCAGATCGCACATTCAAAGTCCATATTGACGTTTCTATCTCTTCTCTATGTCCAGTGCCTGCAGGAGTTCCACAGGGTTCTATTTTAGGCCCTTACCTGTTTCTCCTCTATCTAAATGATATACCTATTCAGCCTCATACTCAACTAGCTTGCTATGCAGATGATACTGCTGCATTAGCCACAGACTGCGATACAGATGTTGTAATTGGTAGATTGCAACTAGCACTTGAACGTCTACTTACTTATTTTAAGCGTTGGAAACTTAAATTAAATGAAACTAAAACTGAAGCCATATTATTCTCCAGAAAGCGTAAACTTCCGGAACGTACACTTAAAATCAATAATTATAGCATACCTTGGAGTTCCAATGTAAAATATCTGGGAGTAGTCCTTGACAGAAAACTCAATTGGACAAAACATATAACAGCTACCTGTACAAAAGGCCTTAAAGCTATGGGCATGTTAAAATTAATTCTAAACCGTAGATCTAAACTTGGCAAAAATACAAAACTTTTTCTTTATACCACATTCGTAAGACCTATTCTTACGTATGCGTGTCCCGTATGGAGTAGTACATGTAAAACTAACATTAAAAAGCTACAAATTATCCAAAATAAGGCACTAAAACTTGCATTTAATACTCGGTTTAAGGAAAACCTTATGAAATTACATCTTAACATAAATTATCCTAACGTTAACGATTATATTATTAACATTACTAAAAATTTTTACTTATTTAAAAATACACATCACAAAAATGTTCTGGTTTCGTCTATAGGCCGCAGCAGACGACACAACTTACCATACGCGCATCGATATCGCACGTATCGACTGCCGCACCACACTATTCTTGACGAGTAAGCCACGCCTACTGCGTAACCGGTCCTGCAGTCGATAACTCAATACCGATGCGCGCGCGCCGCTCAGCGCTGCTTCAAAGTAACGTACTGGCTAGTATGTTTACGCTCATGCCCAACTTGTTAAATAATAATTATTAACTGTTGTAAATCTAAAATCTTAATTATAATTAACCAGGCTACAATTGTGTTCCATTCTATGTAACATTAAAACATATTTATTAGTGAATTTATAATTTCAACAAGCTTTAATCATTAACGTAAATCATATGCCATAAAGTTGATATAGGTATGTTTATCTGCCAACTGTTATAACTGTTTTTGTTACTTTTAGGATTTAAATGTACACTAAAATGTAATATTTGTAAATTTTATGTTTAATAAAGACCTTTAAAAACAAAACAAAAAATTTATCATTTTGAGTGTAACATAATCAGACAACTGTGTGCAAATATTTTTTTTTTTCATTATTTTGCTACCCACCACCTAGTTCACATTAATCAAAGTATTCCAACAAGTATATTTGATTCATAGTCCAATATGTCAACGTAAAAACCAAACAAAAGCGCGCAAAAGTTACGAAAACATCAATTTAAAATTGACACACATTTATCAATAGCGAATAGAGATTTGAGCGACGTAATGTAAAGCGCTTTGTTTCGGCCGCCTTTGTGTTATTGTTTTATTGTTTTGTTGTTGCCGTTGTTGTTGTTGCTAGGTCAGCGCCGGCTCACCTGCAGCGAGCTGAATAATAAATATCGCTGTGTTGCTGTTTTCGGCCTTGAGAGATGTGGGAAAACATTTTAATATTATCGTGGTTCGCCAGAATAGGAAATTGTGTTAAATCTTTGAAATATTTTGCATCATCGACATACACAAGTATATCATAAGGCATGGTAGTATTTAAGTTACAACAAATGACTACTTTTTAAATATAAACTTTAGCTTTTAAGATTTTGTAACTTTACATATAACCGTTAATCAAATTAGCCTCGATCAACCTCTGATTAACGATCTAATTAAAGGGCGGTGCTACCGAGCCTCTCGAGATGTCGGGATGAATTTTAATGCGGCGCCTACTAATGGGCGAGCAGCGCCGCGGGGCGCGCTAGTGATAATACACTTACTGAGCTTAAGGCACGCCAGTACTCAGCTTGTTTGCAGTTTTCTCTTCTGTGAAGTTCTTAAAAATTAATTACGGACGCTTTGAGCAGACGGTCGCGGACGCGGACAGACGGACGCAAACAGACATTGGGCAGAAATTTAATATAATATTATAGATTATTTAACATATTATTTTACAATAACATCTATAGACGTTCACACAACGTGAATCTGGCCCTGTGCTAAGTATCCGAAGAACTTGTGTTACAGGTACCAGACAACAGATATATATATATTCAATACTTTTATACTAAACACATATTTAAGATTTCCATTATATTAATTCACAAATTTAATATACAACCATGACCCTGGAACATTGAAAACTTTTTGTTCCCTCGGCGGGATTCGAACCCTCAACCCTACGGTCGAGGACCAAAGCTCTGAACCGCTGCGCTACGGAGGTCGTCTAAATTTCTACAAAATTATTACGCTTTCATAGGCGCTGTAATAAGGCGCCTTAGAGAGCACAGGGACAGCAGATTTAAATGGTAAGGAAAGACTGATAAATAACATAAATACCATCAGCTGTGCAAGATCTACGCTTTATTGCGTATCCTAATATTATTTAGCATCAGTTTTTTTTTGTTTTTTTCTTATGGTTTTTAACAACCTTAGAATTATATTTAAAGCAATGATACATCTTGTTGCAAGTAATTGACGTTAAGAAGATCTATACAGCTATATATACGTAATATCAATAACTAATCTAGATGTTTCTTGACTTATTTTTGACATTCATGTTTCTTTTTTTTTAAACGGGCATTGGCCCACCTCACATTCCCACCACTGCAACTTCTGTGAACCACGATCAACAGCGGTAACCGACCACGACAAACCCTTTGATTTGATCTCTGGGGTGCCCGAGGGACAAGCTAAATCTGTCTTGGGACCCACAACGAAATTAATCAGAAGAAAAAAAGGAGGAGTTGGAAGTATTCCTGTTTCTATGAAAATACCTTAATATCATACATTTTCCCATACAATAAGTAACTCTTTCAGCGCTGGTACTTTCACAGTAAAAGGGACCCATACACACCCTCAAGTATTATCTCTCATTAACATTACAGCGTGTATACGCTGTGCTGTAACATTTAGAAACAACTAATTTGTTGGGATATCTAAATGCCCGGCTATTTAATTTTATACTTAATAGCTGACCCATGCCCACTTCGTTGAGCACACAAATAGTTTGTGATGAGATTTAATTTAAAAAAAAACACAAACTGTGAACCCGCCAACCCGTAACGTGGAACCCGGAACCCGCAACGCAAAATTTTATATTTTTCTGCTTATTTATTTTAATATATTTTTTCATAAAAACCTAATCATATAACATAATAACAAATACACTAATAAAAGTATTGCCCAAATTGATCCAGGAGTTGTTGAGTTATGCGCTTACCAACACATTTTGCGATCCATTTTCATATTATAAGATAATAATACGAATACTTTGCAATCTAATCGCTTCTTTCATTTTCTAGAGAAACGTAAAATATAACGTTACATTATAAATGTTTTCTGTCTGAAACATAACCTTAAATAAAACAACTATTATACAGCTTTGTGGTAGATTATTGACTCATGTTTAATACATTAAAAGCAGGTTATCTCGCGCTAAAACAACTACAGTACACAGTGCAAACATTTCGGGTTGATTGTGATATATTAAATTACCGACACATCACAAAACCCGCGAGATCCACACACTACTACAATAATTACTGGTTACAATGGTTAAATACTACACGGGATAATCACCCCTCACAACACTGTGTAGGAGCTAAACTCCTGTGTATGTTGAACGTGTTTAGACAGCTGTGCACACCGTACGTTGTTTGGCAAACGGTAATATGTTATATACGTTATAAGTAGGTATATGTGAGATAAATTATTAGTTTAATTGGTTCAATCACTGTGAGACGGATTTGGGCCGGCTGTGTCAATAATAAGCAATGTATACTGTATGTTCTGTAGCCCAAGCAAGCAGGAACATTTGATAGTTCTGTAAAGTAATCGATTGTCAATTGTATTGGAGCTGTGATATAATAATAATAATAATAATATAATCCACCTAGCAGATTTCGGCTTCAGTGACTATAACCAAGTTTTTAATTTTTATATGATATTATGTTTTGCCATAATATGGCTCATATACCCATTCTTGGCAGTAAAGGTTCGACAGCAAGATTCGCAAGTTAGGGTACCATTGACGTAATTGTAATATATATTAGAAGGCGGTTATGTCTTTTAAACGTGGAGCTGTCATGCTGTTCATACAAATATTATTTGTTAAACTTACGTATGGAACTTTCAAATGGTCTGGTGTGCTACTGATTCAATTAATCACAACGTAAAAAAAACTCTAAAACTCATCTGTGTAAGTTATATAATAATAGCTCCCCTCACCGAAATCGGTGTCGGTAGCCGATTTCATTGAAATCAGGCTAGCTACGCAGGAGTTATTTAATAGTGTCCAAGTGTATGCGCAGTAATAATAATAATAAAGGCCTTTACGTCTATTGTAGACGATTTATGACGTGTTACTTGTGTGAGTCATGGAACAGCTTTTCTCGTGGCTACGCAAACCAATTCGAGAACGGCATAGCCTACCGCAAAGACTACAAGAGAAACCAGAGGCGGATGATGGCGGAAGATGTCGTTTCAGTCTCTTTTCCGCAAGTGTTTGGAACCAGGCGTCATCACAAAACTTGCGACCTTCCGTTACCCGCTTGCGCCAACCTGTTCTACTATATGCGAGCTCCTCCCAGCTCCGGTGGTCAATCTTAAAAGCGGCCATGTCACGCTTCGCACAGTCCTTAAAGCGAAGCATGGGCCTTCCAACGCATCTCTTGGCATTCGCTATCTCACTGAGCAAAATGCGTCGTGGTAAACAAGAGGGTTTCATCCGGAGCACATGCCCCAGCCATCGTAGACGTCTCTGTTTCAACAGTGCAGTCAAGCTAGGTAGCTGCGCTGTTTTTAGAACCCTCTCGTTGGTAACTCTGTCTTGCCATGTGAACCCCAAAATTTTGCGAAGACAACGCATGTAAAAGGTGTTAAGTAGCCGTTCTTGTTTAGCATACGTGGTCCAGGTTTCAGCACCGTACAAGAGAATGCTTACAATAGAAGCCTGAAAAACTACCATTTTGGTTTTTATAGTTAAATGTTTGTTGTTCCATACTCTTGTACTAAGCTTCCCAAACATGGTCGCCGCTTTACCAATACGGGAGTTGATCTCTGCGTCTTGAGAAAGATTGTTGGAAACTGTCGATCCTAAGTAGCAGAACCGGTCAACTATATCCAACTGCGTTCCATTTAGTGTGATTAAAGGGAGATCGCGAGTGCCTTGCGTCAAGACAACTGTTTTTTTAGTATTAACGGACATTGCGTACAGGGAACAGGCCTTATAAAATCTGTCAACCATTGATTGGAGCTCGAATTCGGAATTAGCTACAAAAGCCGCGTCATCGGCAAACCGAAGACTTTTGACGAAAAGGTCCTCGCGGTGTCTTTTGGATTTGAGGAGAGAGATGTTAAACAACTTTCCATCAGTCCTTGTATGCAAGTGAACACCCTGTTGGTCATTATTAAAGGCTTTGTGAAGTAAAAGCGAAAAATATATACCAAACAGGGTAGGAGCCAAGACACATCCCTGACGCACACCTCTACAGACGTTAAACGATTGTAATGTGCAGCCGTTAAAAACTACAGAGCCATTCATATCCTCATGGAATGATCTTACGAGGCTCAGAAGCTTAGGCGGGCAGCCAATGCTTTCCAGTGCCAAGTACAATCCCTCTCTGCTGACAGTGTCGAAGGCCTTGTTAAGGTCGATAAAGGCCACGTACAAAGGAGAGTTCTGCTCTCTACACTTTTCCCGTAACTGTTTAAGTGTAAAAATCATGTCCACCGTGGAACGCTGGGCGCGGAATCCACACCGCGCCTCAGGATAAACGCGTTCTACATGCTTTTGGAGTCTGGATAGTATAACGCGCCCGAAAAGCTTGCCCACTATGCTCAACAGAGATATGCCACGATAGTTGTTACAATCGCCACGGTTGCCTTTCCCTTTGTATAACGTGAAAATGTTAGCATCTCGCATGTCCTGAGGCACATGTCCCGATTCCCAACACTTACCCAGCAGATTATATAAGATTGGTCTTACACACTGGAGTTTGATTATTTCGGCTTGTATGCCATCGCAACCAGGTCTCTTCCCATGCTTAAGCTGATTGACAGCAGCGGTGTATTCCTCGATAGACAGTGGGTCGTCCATAACGGTCAAAATACTCAATTTAGGCATGCCGTGTATAGCTTCTGATTGCAAGAACACAGGACGTGAGTAAAGGCCGCTGTAGTGCTCAACCCAGCGATCCAGTTGTTTTGTGCTGTCAGTTATAACAGCGCCATCCGCGTCTTTAATTGTAGCCGTCCTTTTAATGACTGGGCCAAGAGCTCGCTTAATGCCTTCGTAGACACCGCCGATATCCCCTGTGTCTGCACAGGTTTGAATGGTGCGACCAAGTTCCGACCAGTACAAGTTAGCAAAGTACCTTGCACTTCGTTGAAGAATTGCTTTTTTTGGCTCGTGTGTGTTTTGTCAGTGTCTGAAGAGGGGTTCATGCGATGCCTGAGAGCAGCATCTCGCTTCGAATCCAGCAATGGTTGCAGATGTTCAGCGTTCTCTGTGAACCATTCATGAGATTTAGTTTTCAGGTAGCCGAATATTTTGCCGGCTCCCACTGTAAGCAGTTGTTTAACACAGGTCCACTCAATTCCAATTGGTGTATTTGTGTCCCATGTAGCTAGCATGTTTTTAGCTAGACACTCAAAGTCTCGCATTTTTTCATCGTTTCGGATATTAGAAAGATTTAAGTTTCTTCTACCCGGCACTCGGGATTGACTTGACGGGACTTGATCGAGGGTGCCTCCAGGAAACTTTACGCGATAACTTGCCCTTAAAATATGTATTAGTCACACACAACAGATGCTCGGAACAAAACTCTAACAGCCGTTGGCCGTTCTCATTCATGATGCCAATGCCATGGTAACCAATACAATTCGGCCATGCGGTAAAATCTCGACCGACGCGGGCGTTGAAGTCTCCTAGAATGTAGAGACGATCTCCTCTTCTGATGCCTCTCACCACATCGCTCAGCTGGCTATAGAACCGGTCTTTTGATTCTTCCGAGGATGTAAGAGTCGAAGCATACGCTAGACTGAGATGTTAAGCCTTTTTAGCGCTGCATCAATCAAGGCCGTTTTGCGCAGGATTTGAGCGCTATTTGAGCCTCCACTGATGTCCGGGAGGCCTGTCCTCATAGTACGGACATTCCATGTAGCTATTCGCATGAATTGACGGGGAAGCGTTGAAGTTTTATTGAAGTTCTTTTTGTTACCGACGGGTGTTACAATTAACGTCGCCAGTCGTCTAGACAAGCTAGTGCTCCCTACACCTTAAAAGAACAAACTAGCGACGGGACGGAACGTACCTAATTGACCGGGGGCTGCCCAGTTTAAAGCGGGCGGTAACGAACATAAGCCTTCGATGGACTTTCCCACTGTCGAAAGTGACCCCTAGCGCCCTTAATTACGCCCATACGTTAGGACTTATCACCGGTAAACTGCCACTTTCCGTGTTGTTAACCACACAGATGGATTTGGTGGGTGGAGTGCCCTCTCCACATACTACGTCGCCTAGGCCAGACTTAAGGAAACACAGGGTTGCCTAAGGACTGTATTATCCTCTCGACTTCACCGGCTGGGTCCACAGGAAAGGCAAGCCAATACGTGTGGAGCCGGGTCGGCTGCAGGAATCTGCCACTTTTTTCGGGTTCGACCCTACTTGCGTCTTACGGAGACCCCCCTTCCGGGTTATATTTTGGAGTTTTCCTTCTCCTAGATGGGTTGCAGCACAATGCTTAGAGGCCCATCTCCCCTGCATAGCGAAGCGTTAAAGGTGTTAGGAACGCTCGCTAGTGGACAATAGTCGCCTTTTACAATACCCTAGTATGGACTAGGGTATCGTAAAAGGCGACTTTTGTCCACTAGCGAGCGTACTGCGCATAGTGCCGCGTGGTGTCCGGCATAGAATAGCACCAACCCTAACACCATTGTTAGGGTTGGTGCTATTCTATGCCGGACACCACGCGGCACTATGCGCAGTACACAGAAGTAATCTCTCTTCCTTTTACTCTCATAACCCAGTAGGACGGTAAACCGACACGACTGGCGAGAGAACAGGCGCAGGACCGACTTTTTACATGCCCATCCGACGCATGGATCATCATTCTTGTCAGACAATTCGGTGATCAGCCTACATTGTCCGAACCAAACTTGAAAACAACATTTTTTGTTATTCCAACGCGGGAATCGAACCCATGACCTCCTGGTCGAGAGCGAAGCTCTGAACCACTAGACCACGGAAGCGATATAAGTCATATAATGTTCCAGTAATAGCATATGGTTACAAATCTATTGACACCTCTTAAACAGGATGTCTCGTAGTTCAAATATCAAGCCGAATATAATATTATGTAGTATAAAGAGAAGGACGCATAGCGCATTTTTTGTTTTGGCATTTCAAAATTACTTTCCATAACGTGAAAAATTGCGATTAAAGATCTCCGTAAAAGTCACAAAACAGATGAGTTTCAACCCTGATCAGCTGTTAGGTCAACGACCAGTGCGTTCGTGTGTATAGACTATGAGCCGGCGAGCTTTGACATTAGCTTCGCTAAGTGACAAACGAATTCGTATCCCACTTAGCTTATGCAAACACCATTTGTTTTCGAACTTCATAGGTGATAATAGCGACTGCATCTTGAATAACTTTCCAGTAGTATTCTAGACTGCATATATATACGTCCCAGGCAATAAAATAGAACACATAAGGCTGGGACTCCCAGCCTTATGTGTTCTATTTTATTGTTTGATATTGTACACACGACGCAAGTATCCTTCTTGTCGCACAATAATCCTGCAATGTCTAAACTTGAAATCAAAATTTCTAGTTGTTACTCCGCGGGAATCAAACCTACCTCAGGGTCGAGAGCCCAGCTCCAAATTAGTGTACTACGTGGATATTAACATTTGTAAACACTACATATATTCGTCAGTACATACTGGTCTGTAAACCCTTTGAGATGTTTCCAGGTATAACAGATTATCTAGTGTTGGAATATTCACGAACCGAATTAATTATTATTCCTATATGCTTTATAGGGGCTATAATTGAATATGGCAATTAAATATTGTCATTAATATAATAATGCTTATCTTACACATAATATACAAAATGTAAAGTAAATGACTGATAAAATGGGTCCCGTATATAGAGTTTACTGTGAAAGTGACAGCGCTGGAACAGTTACTTTTCTTAATTAATGTATGGGGAAATTTATGATGTTGGGGCATTTCTCATGCAATCATGAGTCGGAGGTAGTCTTTCAGCGCTGGTATACTCTACGTATGGCTCATACACACCCTAAAGTATTATCACTCATTTATTTTTTGTATATTATGCCTTATATATTATGTGTAGGATAAGCATTATTACATTAATACGTGTATTAAGAACTATGAGTAAAGTTTAGCGTCAATTTTGTCAACTGAGGAGTGTAAAAAAAGCGAGTGAATTGAGAACTTCCTACTTTTTTGGAAGTCGGTTAATAACAAACATAATCTCAGAGTAGTTCAAAATAACAAAATATTTTTACCCAGTTCATAGTTTGGTGGACAAAACATGTTATCAGTGTCTTTGCTTCTGACACAAATGTGACGTTATTAATGTTGTGGCTGTGTAAGTGATATGTGTGTGCGTCTGTCAGCTCTTTTGTCGCGAACTAATTTATCACGCGGATCGCGGCGTTAGTCGGGCATTAGACACAACAATGGATAAAGTTGTATGAGTGATAGTGATAGATATTTGCTAAAATTCCACCCTTCACATAATAATATCTTATATTTAACTAGCTGTGTCCGCGACTTAGTTCGCGTGGTTTTTGAGTGACTTAAACGGTTTATGCAGCGCACGCAACGAAAGTCCCCAAATTTAAATAATTTTCCCCGTTTTTGCATCATTTTTTACTAACGCTTCGCTCCTATTGATCGCAGCGTAATGTTATGTAGCTTAAAGCCTTTCTCTATAAATGGACTAACCAACAAAAAAATATTTTTTTAAATCGGACCAGTAGTTCCTGAGATTAGCGCGTTTAAACAAACAAACTTTTCTGCTTTATAATATTAAGTATAGATAATAATATTATGTTAAATGATGGTTTGGCCCTCTCTCCAGCTTTTACTTCATTTGTCTCAATCCCTTTATGGGGACGATCACAATAGACGCCCGAGACACAATTTGTAAATAAATGTGTCATGAAAAATACTCAACGGAGTGACGTTGCATGAAATTCCCGAAAATTCTGGAAAATTCCCTAAAATTGGGGAAAATAGGGACACCTGACGTAAATCAACCGGGAAACGCTTTGTACAGCCATTAGCGTCTTGTCACGACCGTGTTTATTTTATGGACACTCCCCACACTCTGTACTGCACCTTAAAGTGTGAGGAATAGGGTTCAATTTGGTGCGGGACAGCGTAGTATTTCGGGCACATTTAGGAAGGAAATACTTGCATAGATCATAATATTTGATCCGCTGTCCGCCGCTACGAAATGTGCTAGTTTTATATTTCGTGTTTCGAATTCAATTTGAGAGTCACACTATTTAATGGTGGAATAAGTGAATACTTATTTCTTCTGCTTCTAAATAGATAATAATTATAACAGTCATCTTACCTGAAGTTGGTCACAAGCCCGCAACTGCAGTAGATCCCCGAAAGGGAGAAAAGAAAAATTTATGAAAAGGGGCCCATTACAATGAGTTGGCAAGTCACCGTCTGCCAACTTTCTGATACATGTAACCACGTCGTATCTGGCAGACGCCACAGTCCTTCCATAGTCTTAGATACCCAGTCCACTAGCACCTCACTCCTATAGCCCAGAATCTTTTCCTATAACCGTTCCTTGCAATAGTCCTACACTAACCGGTGGGTCTCCGTGGGCGCACTACCATGGTGCGTACAGGGAGAGTCGCCGGCTGGTGTCACATTACATTTAAATTAAAATTGTGTAACGGGACCTCTGCGTGTTGGCTTCGGCCCCACGCATGCCTTCCAAAGGTCCGGGATTTGATTGCCCGTGAGCAAGGAAAGCTATACACAAACATAATAATAATAATAATACTCGTGTGTAAATTTATCTACGTTAAGCTGTATATGAAGACCAACCCTCCTGACCTAGAGGGCCCAAAACTTAATTGACGTAAGACGAAACCTGATCGCGAGGGTTTCGGCAATGTATCAAATTCCTCAATTAGACTTCAATCCACGTCAAGAAAACGAAGATTTTGACCTCTACATGTACCGTATACATAATAATGCCTACCACACCGATTTCAGTGACGGTGTTTCATTGAAACTAGACCAGTTGCACAGGAGTTATTTTATAGGGCCCAAGTGTGTGCGCAATACACATAAGCACTCTCCCTCTCTTCCTTCACTCTCGTAGGCCAGTGGGGCGGATAACTGGCCTGACTGGCAGGGATACGGTGCAGGACCGAATTTTTACATGCCCAACCGAAGCATCTTTCTTGTCAGACAATCAGGTGATCAGCCTGCATTGTCCTAACCAAACTTGGAAACAACATTTTTTGTTGTTCCAACGCGGGAAACCACGACCTCCGGATCGAGAGCGAAGCTCTGAACCACTGGACCACGGAGGCGATATATCATATAGCCTACCTCGATAAATGGACTATCAAACAGTACAAGAACTTTTCAAATCAGTACTGATCTGATTTGAAAATCCTGAGATTACCGCAGAAGATGTGGAGGTCGCATCTAAAATGATGATGATTAAAACACCCATTAACTGGTTCACGGCAAAAGGGAAAACAAGTTCCGAAAAACATTTAACCCTTTACAAAGCGTAGCTCTAGGACAATAAAAACGCATTCGGCCAGTTTCCAGTGATGTATTTCAGACGGGGGTCCCTCAGACCCCGTCGCAGGTGCGTGGGGTTATTTATCACCCAACCCTTCTCCGTCACACGTGTAATTACGTGTCGGGGTCTATACGACCCGGCGTTACAAGGTACAGTCAAAACCATGGACTTCTAAATAAAAAAAACATGAAATGTAACATAAATAATAGTTTTTAAAAATCAAGCTATTATTTAAATGATCTGAGTGCTTGTCAAGAGTATTCAAACGAGTCCGAACTCGATGGTTTACTTTAGGAGTCCCAATGACCACCTTCCGACTCCATCTTAAGACCCATGTAGCATAAGAGTGTTTGTCAAGACGATTCAAACAAATCAAATTAGATGGATTTCTTTTTTACCGATTTCCAAAAAAGGAGCAAGGTTCTCAATTCGCCCGATTTGTATGTACACCGATTACTCTGAGGTTAATGAACCGATTTGCGTGATTCTTTTTTTATTCGACGCAAAAAAGCTGCTATTTGGCCCCATAAAAAATTTACATAGCTTGGCCTTGTATTTTTTACAATTTCCAGATATGATACCTACTTGACGTTTTTTTTTTTTACATTGCTGATTTATGTATATGGAGTTTGAGAGAGTGTGTCTGTGTATTTCGCACACAATTGGGCACTATAAATACTCCTGTGTAGCTGGCCTGGAGACATTATCATTACATATTACGTAACTGTTACTCATTAATATAACTAGATGTTACCTGACTCTTCATGCGCACAAAAAAAAAACCTCCAGGGATTATGAAAACAAATACACTTTGCCAAAGAAGCCTTCCCCGATGTTTATTCTAAATCTGTGCTATCTTCTTTCTTCATATAATATAAAAATGAATCGCTGTTCGTTAGTATCGCTAAAACTCAAGAACGGCTGAACCGATAAGGCTATTTTTAGTCTTGAAATAATCATGGAAGTCCAGGGAAGGTTGAAACGGTTTCTATGCTCAACGAAGTGGGGCACGGGTCAGCTAGTATTTCATACAAATCGATCCAGGCCCCTGATTAATTAAAAAAGGTTTTATCAGTTAGAAAGTTCGAAAAGAAAATTGTCACACGAAATTGTACGTCACTTATGTCAAATCCCATATTTGTTTTCGAACTCTCTAAGTGATAATGGCGATGGCATCTTGAATATAGCAGTAGTTTAACGTATACGTAGTTGATAACTGCCCTGCTTGGGCTAGTGGTTATGTAGTTACATCATGTAATATCCGACGCTCTCTTGAATCTTGATGAGTCAATCTGACGGGTACTCGGGGTGTAGTAGGGTTCCGTCGGGGATTAATAACATACTACTTAAAATTTTATGACAATAATAAAAAATAAAACACAAAGTAATTAAAGACAATAATATAGAAAATAATGTAATACTCGTAGTAGTTAAGCGGCTGCAAATTGGTCGAAGCTCGGCATTGCTGGCACACCTGGTATGTCCAGCACCGGTCTTCCGCTTGGCCCATTATTTTTTATATTTATGTTTCTCGAACGCTATTCAAATGTACTATGATCAACTAACATGGCATTCAAAGTAACAGCCCATATTGAACGCTGATTGGTGGAACATCTGACAGAAAGGAACGGACAGATATTTTATAATGGCATCAAGCTCGCACTTGCAAGGCTGGCTGTAACTTCTCAAATAAAGTTGATTCAAATCCTTTCAAATTCAGTGCCTTTGGTGAATTAAACTTACCTATGGAATTTTAACTAGTGAGAGTGCATTGCACACACACTGAGGCACTATAAAATAACTCCTGCGTAGCTGGCCTGGTTTCAATGAAATCGGCCACCGACATAGAAATCGGTGTGGGAGGCATTATTATTATTAGTGCAGAAATATAAAACACAGCCCGCGTTGCAACAACAAAATGCTGTTTTCAAGTTCGGTTAGGACAATGCAGGCTGATCACCTGATTGTCCGACAAGAAAGATGATCCATGCGTCGAATGGGCATGTAAAATGTCGGTCCTGCGCCTGTTCTCTCGCCAGTCGTGTCGGTTTACCGTCCCACTGGGTTATGCGAGTAAAAGGAAGAGATAGTGCTTCTGTGTATTGCGCGCACACTTGGGCACTATAAAACAACTCCTGCATAGCTGGCCTGGTTTCAATGAAATCGCCTACCGACATCGAAATCGGTGAGGGGAGCTATTATTGTTTTCAAATACGGATTCCAAGGTTTTCACATATTAGTTAAGGGTCTCCACCTGTCCCACGGAACTCTAAACATGATAATAAAGTATCAGTACGCTCGGCGGGGTGGTGTCAATAGGACTGACGTGACCCACGTCACGTCACACGTCAGCGTGACAGCCAATTGTCCTGATTACCGGGGGGTGAATAGTTTGAGGGTTAGTAGGTGGGGTTGAAGTGAATTCAAAAGTTAGATGTAGGTTTTATAATGTATATAAGGATAATCATACAGAAAAGTAAAATCAATAAAACACAAAAAAGGAAAGTTATTAATTGCTGCCGTTGACCTCACTCAGATTTTGAAACGATTAATTTTGCATAATAAAACCGTTTTCGGCTGAGCGTGAGGGCCTTAGTAGCGACAATTCGAATCATTATTCCGTTACTTTTTTTTCGACTTAAGTTTTTATGCCTAAACTACTAAACGTATATTTATTTATACCGCTTGCTGGACTAGAAGGAATCAATCAAAATAATTAACATTCCTACTGTTAAAAGTTCCGAAAGACATTAGCACAGTTTGTACTTTTACGGTACTGTTAAGGTTATACCTTTATTGTGCCCTTAAAAATATTAAAATTCAGCTCAAAGAGTGAAAAATCACATCCGAAATTAATGTCAAAAAACATTTGTACCAGGAACACAGACGTAACGACTTAAGTATTAATGCGGCGCCGCAAACAACAAACTAATTTTCGTTCCCCCGAGACGCTCGAGTACCAGGGTCGCATATAATAGAAGATATAGGAGGTGACAAAAGCGAGCCGATAGCCCAAGGCGTTTGCAGTCTGTAGCGGTGACCATTCAAATTAAACGCACATGAAAATGAGGGGTTGTGCAGACTTTTGCCCGCGGCTTCACTCGCGTTATGTTTGCCAACTTTGGATCCCATTTTATTATTGTAATGGTTGATGTTTAAGAATTCTTTTGACTAACACCTAGATCGAAATTGTGATATCTAGTTCAAAATATCCCCTTCAAAAACATAACTTGTAAAAAAAGCCAATTACTTAGTTCTTTTACCGTAAAAACGTTTTGTTATTCGGTGAGTCTAACAGGATCTTATTACATTTTGATATTTTTAATAATCTTTCATGTTTTATTTAAATAAGTAGATAGACTTATCAATGGAAAAACTAAATGCATAATAATATATATCTCACTAGTGATACATATTAAATCAGATGGTTTAGTGATTGCTAAGCCACTCAACTTATTTATTTAAAACATGAAAGATTTTTAATAATATTGATATGATTTTGTTGAATTTCACTTCTTTTTATAGAAGATAAACTAGTTTTTGTCTAGAAGGCCAAATATAACTTTGTAAATATTATGTACACTTATATGGAATTACAAAGTTAATAAATTGTACGCCCGTGCTCTACTTGGCGGAGCTGCCGTGCCACCAGATGAAAACCGTATCTAATCCATTGAGTGATTATTAAAATTTGTTTTAAATAGATATTTGGATCAGTGGCACTTGCTTTAATTTTTACCGATTAATAATTGAGTATTAGTGTAAACTGACAGTAAATCTAAAATTTACTATACACTGATACATTAGTACTTAGCTAAGAATCCTTGGATTTATGCACGAGACATTTTAAGCGGCCCAAGCCGGGTTTAGCTTAAATGATGCTGTCTATTTTTCATCGAGAACCGAGCTCTAACGCCTAAACCAATGGACTACGTTAACCTAAATGAATCACCGACAACCACGTAACTCGATAAGCGATATAAATAACTCGGTTATCCCCGCATGTCACTAAGCTCCGCAATCAGATGTCTGCAACTCCAGGAAACTTCCAAGTGCGTTTTCCTTGTTCCGTGACTTTATTATTACATAACTAAGTTACTTTGTAACTATTAATAAAGTAACTTATAAGTATTTTTGAGTGAGATAAAATGAAGCCTATGTATTTCCAGTGTATCAACTTTCAAGACCTATGATAAGTAGTGCAGTGGTGTAGCATTGGTGTTCGAGTGGGTGGTTGCGGGTTCGAATCCCGCTGCATAAAATAATAAAAACTTAAATACGTACAAAAGTATTCAATGTATAGGTGTTGGTCCAGCAATTTGTAGCTTCAATTAGTAACAAATAAGCTTTTGCCTTCACAACTGGCAATACAAATTGCGAGTTGATGACGTCACTGGGGGGAAGTAAGGTACTAAGGAGGGGGTGTACCCAGTTGGCCTCTGGCTGGTGGGCGGCGGTGGGAGTTTTCATTGCTGTTGATGAGCTAGAGTTCAAAAACGATTTGTAACATGGCTGGTGTGCGGGTGGAGTGTTGTAATATTCAAATCTGTACAACTTTATACAAGTTGCACTATTGGGAAATGACGTTGATTGCGGTTGTGATGTGTTGCTCATCAACCAATTATTGAGAATATAGAAGAATGCTGACCTGTACCCTCTTCGTTGAGCATACAAACCGTATAAACCTTCCCTGGAGGCTGATTCAAGATGCCATCGCTAATTATCGTTCTATGTTCGATAACAAAATGTATGGGATTTGACATAAGCTACGCTAAATGATCGCGAGTATGGGATTTGACATTAGGTACGCTAAATTATGGTGGTGCAGTTTGGTATGTCACTTAGCGTACCTTATGTCAAATCCCATACAATTTGGTATCGAACTTTGTAAGCGATAATTAGCGATGGTATCTTGAATCAGCCCCCTGGACTTCCACGAATATTTCAAGACTAAAAATAGCCGAATCGTTCTCGAGTTTTAGCGAGACTCGTTAACGAACAGCAATTAATTTATATATATATAGAAGAAGAAGAAGAAGATAAGGCCTCCGTGGTCTAGTAGTTAAGTGTCTAGCTCTCGACTCGGAGGTCGTGGATTCCCGCGTTGGAACAACAAAAAATGTTGTTTTCAAGTTTGGTTAGGACAATGCAGGCTGATCACCTGATTGTCTGACAAGAAAGATGATCCATGCGTCGGATGGGCATGTAAAAAGTCGGTCCTGCGCCAGTTCCCTCACCAGTCGTGTCGGTCCCACTGTGCTACGAGAGTGAAGAAAGAGTGAGTGCTTATGTGTATTGCGCACACACTTAGGCACTATAAACACACTCACTCCTGCCTAGCTGGCCTGATTTCAATGAAACCACTGTCACCGAAATCGACGTGGGAGGTATTACTATTAGGAATACAGGTCTGGATTTCTAGAAAACAGTTAATTAATTAAATAGCAGGTAATGAATGTGTTTTGAATATTGAATAACAAACGAATGCCTTTCGGCATTAAGTCCGCCATTGTTTGTGCAAAAAGTGTAAAATCAAAAATATGTTCTTTATAATCAAAATCATGCGTTTTCGGTGACTGTCACCGCTGTATCACGGCCGGTATAAACGGCAAAAATTATAATTTATAAGTTAATTCAATAAGTAATATTATATACTTACTACATTTACGGCCGGTTTCTATTTCGATTTTTTTTCTTTTAGTTCAAATCTCAGATCGATCGTCACGGATTTTTATTAAATGTGTGTAGTAAAATAATTGAAAACTTAATATTTTATATGAAAACTAAATTCATATTCACCGTTTCTTTATTTTTTAATATTTGTCGACGCTTTACACCTCGTCAATCTGGCCCCGTGCTAAGTATCCTTGTGTTTCAGGTACCAAACAAAGGAAATATATTCAATATTTTTATACTATACTCATGTATAGTTAAACACATGTAGTAATCCTTTTTTTTTTTTTTTTTTTGATTTCGCAAGGGAAATGCATTACGCATCCCCCCGGGAGGGTCCCCGAGGGGTATGTGGGACTCCCGGCTCGCTATGGCCGGTTTACCCACTAAAACCACTTGCGGATTGCCATCAGCCGTTATGTTGGGTGGAGTGCCTGGATCTGTCTAAACACAGGCTACTCCTCCCTCGACCGGCCGGTTCACCTCTACAGGGACCGGACTTCCATCAAATTAAGAGAGCGCTCCGGCAAACTGAAGCGCTCTCCTCGGCGCCGAGACTGACAAAGCCGGGGAGGTTACCCATCCCTCTACCCGGAGCCCCGTACTAGACGTGAGATGGGAGGGCCGCAAAGCGACGCCTCCGCACCCCCGTCCTGCGCCGGCGAAGAGGAACAGAGGATGGGTCCATCTCTCTGTCCCGCTCCGAGGCCTTCTTCTGCGAAATTACGTATTCGCAAAAGGAGGCCGCCGCCTGCCATGCCTCATCGCTCTCGAGCATGCAGCGAACCACACTCAAGAGCGAGATGTCCCGTCCAAGCACTGCCACGAGATCGTGGCGCTGCACGGCCCATCGATCGCACACCTCTAAGGTGTGCTGGGCTGTGTCCTCCGCAGCGCCGCATGCGTGGCAAGCTGGCGTAGGCTCTCTCCTGGCAATTTTACACAGGTACGCACCGAAACATCCGTGTCCAGTGAGTACCTGTGTAAGACGGAAGGTGAGGGGCTTTCTCTTACGGCGCATCCACGCCGCAAGAACTGGGCGCAGTGCCGTAACCGTATGTTGACCATACGGGGACTGCGCCAGGACCTCACCCCACCTTCGTAGCAACCACTGTTGCCCCAGCTTCCGCAGTCGCGAGAGCTCCTCCGAATTCGGCACCTCACCTTGCAGCCTCTTCTCAGCGCGGAAGAGGTGCACTTCGGCGAGCACCGACGCCTCGAGCTCCCACGGCGGATCTCCAGCCAGAGCAGTGGCTGCCACCCAGGAGACTGTACGGTAGCCCCTGATTACCCTCACCGCCGTGACCCGCTGCGCTTTCCGCAGCTGAGCCTTATTGCGGACGGTAAGGGAATCCGCCCAAATAGGTGCTCCGTACAGGGCTATACTCCGACAAACTCCGGAGTATAGCCGCTTGCAGGCATCGCTGGGCCCCCCCACATTCGGTAGGAGCTGGCCCAGCGCAGAGGCCGCCCTTATGACCTTCGGCCCAAGTTGTTGAAAATGGGGTCCGAAGGTCCACCTCCCATCCAGGGTGAGTCCCAGACACTTGAGTGTTGGGCTCACCCTGACCTCCGTCTCTCCGATAAGGAGTCGTGCACTCGATGGGGGTCCTTTCCTCCCAGGCCCGCGGAAGAGCAGGGCTTCGGTCTTTTCGAGACTAACTCGAAGCCCTAATCGCTCTATGCGGCTGACTACGAGGGATACTCCCACCTCGGCCAGCCGCGCAGCCTCCTGGTACGTTCGTCCACGGGATGTGACGTAAGTGTCATCCGCGTAGCAGACGACACTCATCCCGGGAAGAAGGCCGCTCCGCAGGACCTAGTCGTAGCCGACGTCCCAGAGGTTCAGACCCAGCACCGAACCCTGGGGGACACCGCACTCGACTCGCCGCCGCACTAAGGACCCCGACCGATCCTCGAACACGATCTCCCTATCGGAGAGGTACGCGTCCAACAGCCTCCCGAGATACAGAGGCACTTCGAAGAACAACAGTGCCTCGCGTATTACGCTGTGGGGGAGGCTATTGAAGGCATTGGCGATGTCCAGCGACACCGCCACTACCACTTCCTTCCCGCGTTCCGCCTCACTCGTCACCGGAGCCTATCCTCGAGATACACGAGAGCGATTGACAGGACTCTCCCGTGCACCCCGTCCGGACCTGGCGCCCTCCTCTTGCTACAGAGGCGGGAAAGAACCGCCTCCATTTCTAAGTCAGTGACGGGTGGCGGAACACCCTCCTCCATCGAGTCTGACGTCCGTCGGGCCATCTGCGGCGGAGCAAAACCTGCTAGGGGGTCCGGGAACAACTCCCGGACGATATCGCCTAGCAGTTCTGGCTGGAGCGTCTCTGTCAGTGGGGCCGACTGGGTGCGAAGTTTGTCTCGCGCACTCTTGTACGGTCGACCCCACGGGTCATTATCAAGACCCTCTACCAGCTCCAGCCAAGCTCGCTCTTTGGCCCGACTGGTGGCCAGCTTCAGGATCTCGCGCTTTGCCACGTAGACCCTGTAAGGCCGACCGTCTCTCTCCACATCCTGGGGGCGGCGCTTCCTGCTGCGGCCGTACGTTCTTCGTGCCGCGTTGCAAGCAGCGCGAAGGTCGGCCAATTCGGCCGACCACCAGTACACCGACCGCCGAGGAGAGGGAGGACCGTGTACTTGGGGCATGGCTGCCCGACAAACGTTTGTGAGCACGTTGCCGAGACAGCCAGCCATTTCGTCCACCCCCATACCTTCCATCGACGGTAGGCTCCAGCGGCCCACAATGGCCGCCTCCTCCGCAAGCTCCCGGTTGAGCTTGGTGAGCGCCCAACGCGGGAACCTGCTACGCCCCCTGGACTCTGACGCCGGACTCGACGCAGAGACTGGAGACACTTCGAACCATATGTAGCGATGGTCCGAAAGTGTCTCCACCTCTGTTACCACCCTCCACCCCTCCACTCTGCGCGCGACAGCGGGAGTGGCAAACGACAGGTCCACCACTGAACCGCCCATCCGCCGCACGCAGGTGAGGGCTGTCCCGATGTTGAGCAGGGACAGCCCTGAGGCTAAAGCCCACTCCTCCACTTCCCTCCCCTTCGGGTCCGTGACAGTGGAACCCCACGCCGAGGACTTGGCGTTGAAATCCCCTGCCACTATAACGGGAAGTGGGGCTAGCCTCCTAATCAGCGGCCCTAGAACATCGAGGAATTGTTCTAAGGCGGCTAGGTTGCGGTTCGGGGAGAAGTACACCCCTATTATGATGTACTCCCCCCGTGCGGCAACGACGTATCCAGGACCCCTCATCCTGGGTATGAGAGGGGGGCCAGCACCTGGCCTCACCACAATGGCCACGGAGCCCGCGACATCCCCAGCCCAATGTGGCAGCAGAGGGACATAGTAGGGCTCCGCAACGACCGCCACATCAATCAACCACTGGGCCATAGACTGCAGGAATAGGTTGAGGTTGCCCTGTAGGATGCCGAGATGTGCTGGCATTATTCAGGCATCTCGGCATCAGGCGCCTCCAAACCCCTCCCCATTGTTCTGGGAGAAGAAGAAATTTTTTCCCCGAACGGGTGGGGGGTTACATGAACGCCCACCCATCACGTGGTCAGCCTTTAGTCCAACGTCTGTGCATATTGCACAGCGTGGCACGGCTGACTCACACCCGGCCGCCTTGTGGCCTGGCTGACCGCAACGATAACACAAACCACTGCGGTCTTTTGCGCATTGGCACAATCCTGCCATGTGCCCTCTTCCCAGGCACCTAAAGCAGTGCCTGGGGCGGGCACCCTCATGGTGGAGCCGCACTTTGCTCCAGCCTACACGGACTGCACCCAATTGATTGAGCTTTTTGGCAACAACCAATGGGCACGACAACGACGCGCGCGCGAGCCGTAGTGTATCCCTCCGACCCACACTTGCTCCACTGTGCAGCCCCCTTCTGCAGCGACCGCCGACCTAATACGGTCCGCCGTTGCAGTTTCATCGAGGCCCGTCAGACGGAAACTTGTATTTTTGACGGGCCTGACCACTTCCGCCACTCCCTCCAACAACTCTCCCATTTTTTGTTCAGGATCTGGGGAGGACCAATTTGGCTCCCTTATTCTGCTTCGGCGTAGGAGTTACAAGAGACCCCTGCGCCTTCTTCTTTGGTGCCTTGCGTCTCACCACCTCAGTCCAGGTGTCTGAAGTGGCAGGCGCAGGTGCAGGCAACGGTCCTGGCCCTAACTTCGCCACTGAACAATTTCCGTCCTGAGGCATCTTAGGCGCCTTGGAGGCGGAAGGCCCAAAATTTGACCACTCCACTCCCTTCTTCTTTGCAGGCTTGGAAGCCGTGGAACGAGACGCCGGCCTCACCGCAGGACGAACCGGCAACGCCGGCGAACCCCCACGGCGTCTTTGCATTTCTTCTGTAGCCGGATGGTCCCGACTCTTTGACACCCCTAATATGGGGGATCTCTTCCGAACTGGCGGCTGCACATGCGTAGCAGCATTTTTTTCGGACTCGCGCACAGCTCTTTTCTTGTCCGCGGCCAATGGCGGGCGAACAATTTGAGGAGGCGGAAGTCGTTCCTCCAATACCGCCAGGCGGCCGTCAACTAGATTGCCGACCAGCCTGGCGATGTTACTTTCCAATATGCCCAACTGTTCTCTAGACATAGGACCTGACTCCGGCGATGACTTGGCCTTCGGCGCTTTTGTCGCCGCCTTTTTTGCCTCCTCAAATTCGCGTCTATAGGCGCGCACTTCTTCACGGAGGTTCTCTACCTCCCGTTGCAGCCTCCCATTATCAGCGCGAAGTCTGCGTGTCTCCTCCGCCTCAGTACGCGTCATCAAGGCCTCGAGGACCGTTTTGACGGTCCCTGTCGCTCGCCTGATCTTACTGGCATATCCACCTTTCAAGTTGGTGGATCTGCCAGCAATGCCCAAAATTTCTTGCAGGTTGGCCTCAGCTGCCTGCATCAATTCTTTCGCCCCTAGCCTGTCTACAACCAAGTCCAGTGGGCCAGGAGGGATCTCCTGCTCGGCCGACTCCATGGCCGCCTTAAGGTAAGACCTTTTTTCCAGGGAGGCGACGAATTCGGCCTCCCGACGAGCACTGGAGAGTCTTGACTCCATGCCACGAGCCTTTCCGCGTTTGGCAGCACTTTTCCGCCCCGCGACTGCCTTCAACTCAACCTCCGTGTCCGAGCCGGAAACCTCCGAAAAAGGGCGTTTTCCCCGGATTGCGTCCGACTCGGAGTTAGACGGCATGGACCAATCGCCCAATACCTTATCTAAGGTGATCCCAGCCCTGGCATACCTGTGAAGACGAGCACTCCTTCTTGGTTCCACCATACTCGCGGCATTCCCCAACTCGAGTCGTATATCCCCAGTGGAAGACCTTACACCCCCCCTCTCATCGTCACTGACACCCCCCTCAGCAACTTCCTCTACTTCCGACATATTGTCACAAGCAGACACCCACCAGAAGATAACTGGCAGGCGACGAACAAAATATGTTCCGCACAATCACGCACGAACACTAAACACCTTAAAACTAATAATTAAAGTACACACCAATAAGAAAGAAAAACCTACACCATAATAATGAAAAAAGCCTAACCTAATAAATACAAAAAAGTTACCTCCCCTAACACAAAACAACACCACGACAAATTGTCACCAGTGCTGTTCTACATGGATGACCTACACAATTGTTGTAAAACAAAAGTGGCCCCAAGATAAAAAACAACAAAAAATTAAATATCTCGGGAACCAAAAGGCGCACCGAGATAATTTGCACACCAAATGAAAGATAGGAAAAACTACAATCATTTGACACCTTGAACTCAAATATCCCTTAGCGAGTATACACTCCACCTTAGGAAATTTAAGTTCAATTGTTGTTACATGTAGTAATCCTTGTTTATTGATAGATAGCTAAGTTACTATTTTTCATATTACAGTGCATTATATATGCAAATTAAAACTCGAAATCCAAACTTTAAGCTCAACTTACACGTTATTGAATTATCTGCACAAAAGCTCCAACAATGAAGTAAATTAGTTTACACAAACACAAGCTTTTATGTAAAAGCTCTGCGGCTTAGCTTAAAGCTTATCCCTTGTGGAAGATTGCAGGTGTTTTACTGTTTGGTGTTTAGCTGAACCTGTATGTAAATACTGGAGCAATTTAGTGCTTTTAGTTTAAAAGCTTTGTTTGGTAATTGCATCTTTAATTTTTTTGTACGTGAAGGGGTTATAGTAAAATAAATAAAAAAAACATTCAATAGACTAATTATGTATGTAGAGCGCACCAATAAATATTATTTAAGTAGGTTATCTAATATAAATAATTTTATATGTCACACCCCATAGTGTCGTACAGTCATGTTATAAGCCCACCGATTTATCACCTAAGTGTTAACTAAAGTAATTTACATATTAATAAATATTACATATTACGTGATATTTTCAATAATATTAAATTAAGGCACACGCCTGTAATTTTTTTAATTTACTTAAAATTTTAAAGTCAGGGTTTCCCCATACATTATTTTCACTTGATTAGTATCAAGCTAATTTTTCTTAAGTAGCTTTATTTTGATGAGACGTCCAATAATTTCTTAGACGGAACTCTCGATTGTGGTAGCTAACAGAGTTAGCAAGGATAAAAAACAATCTCAACTTTCGAGCGTAGGACCGGGATAACGTACCACGCAATTTGTAGGACAATGAAATTATGTCTGTTGAATTACATTAATATTACATAAGTAATAAAAACAAAATTGCTGGTTACTAATAATTTAAGATGACCTCGCTATCGATACAATTTGGCAAGAGGAGGAGGAACTCTTTGATCAAACTATAGATTTCGTAGGACAAATATTTTTTCGGATAATTTAGATTATCTTTAGATTTATCAAATTGGAATCACCTTTATTCTTGCTATGTCTGTCAACTACCACTAACAAGAGTTCCGTCTAAGAAATTCTTGGGCGACTCATCAAAATAAAGGTACTCGCGAAAAATTACTTTCATATTTACTAATCAAGTGAAAATAATGTATTAGGGAACCCTGACTATTAACATTATATTAATGAGATACATATTTTTCCGCATAAAAGTTCAATGTCCCCTAGTAATGTTACCCAATTACAGACTAATAATAATTATATCATTAGCGTGAATCCAATACTCATTTCTACAGGATGATTCATGGTTCATATATTAAGCCAAATATAGTGTGAAGAGAATAACGCGTAGAGCATTTTTTGTTTTGGCACCTCATGTAAATTACTTAATTAATATAACTAAAAAAAATAAGTAAAATTTTATTATACTGAGTCTCGCTGGCTTCTAGTTTATACACACAACGTACTGGTCGTTGACCTAAGACCTGACCAGAATTGAAACTCATCTATTTTGTCACTTTTATTTTTAAATTTTTAATCATGAAGTTTAAAAAAACTATAACCCGACTTCGGAAAAAAGGGGTCTAAAAAGGTTGAAACAAGAAAATAATGCAATTTGAAATCCAGATATGCATAGGTACAGAAATGGTCAAGGTAGAGCCGTGGACGTACCCGCTATAATTGGGATTGTATATTTCAAAAAATTCAGTATATTTCAGTAAATCTGGCCCCGTGTAAAAATTTTATTTTATTTTACATTTTTCTGTTTCTATATAAACTCTAACATTATATTTTCACTAAACTAACGTTAAATTAAAACATAGAAAGTAAAACTAAACGACTCCTAGATACTATTTGTACGACTGCATTTTAAACGTTTATTTTTAATTTAACAATAAAATACAATAATTAATTAAAAAATTAAATACATATTTGAAATGTGCTTGCCAAAACCTATCTTTTGATACGAAACACGATATAATTATCTTAATTATTTTTTTGAAGATAGTTTTTGAGGTATAATTTTAAAAATTTTGTTTTCGAAAATTTATATAGCCTATGTTACTCACGGAACCACTACGAATCGATTGACACCTTATTTATTAAAATCGGACCTAGTTTAACCGCTACGAGGGAACATACATACATACATACATACATCAGACATAGACTGCCAAAATCATTACCCTTCCTTTTGGCTTCGCCGAAGTCAGGTAAAAAATGATCTGTGCGTCCTTCTCTTCACACTATATTTAGCTTGATAATATCAAGCCGATTTGTTATATAAACCCTGAATCAAACTGTATAAACTAATAAAATATGTACCAATAAAATGAATATAAATTTTACAAACAGTCACATATTTCCTCTTAATATACGTAAACTTGTTGTAGTTACTACATTATTGAAATAAAGGAGCTGAAAAAATAATCTCCGTCTTTTTTGTAAGTCGGTTCAAACCCGTCGCATCCTCGTGCCAATAAACTCTGTGAATTCAAATTCCGGGCGTTGAATAGGGAATGTTTTATTTACGCGCGCCGAATGGAAGTTTCATACGACATGCGAGAAGTTAATAAAAAACTCCCGCGCGCACTTCACTCCGCTCGCCCGCTGCAACTTCACACAGTTGTTTCCAACTGTTTCAGTTCTGTAAAACAGTGCACGAGATATTATTTTCCGTAAAAATTAGCTTGTTTCTATGACTACATAAAAACGAAAAGGATGTTGAAACAATTGACAACTAAATACAAAGTTATCAAATATCAATTGTATAAAATCATTTTCATATAATATTATGTAACGAAGCATAATAATCATAATATACAACAGCGTTCATAGTTTTTAGAAAATGAAAATTATATAAATTTTAATAAAACTCGTATGTACATACATACGTAATATTATTGAATGTACTGTAGGTGCTTGATGTAAATTAATGTTACACAGTTACACAGTAATAATACACTAATTACTTATACTTTTGCCACTTTATTATTGATACAGACTATAATATTAATGAGTGATAATACTTGTATATATGTGTGATAATAATGGTTTTTTCACAGTAAACTCTACATAGGAGGCACATACACATCCTAAAGTATTATGACTAATTTATTTTGCACCCTGTATAGCATCAAATTAAAAATATATCTTTTGTGTAGATCTATCCATATAATATAGAGTAATGGTAAAAGGAAGTAATTTGTAAATTAATACTGTGTTTTATGTATGTACCTATGTTTAGTTATTGTTAAGCAAGCTCTACAGGCTGAATCGAGAAATTGTAGCTACAGAGGTGACGATAGATTCGTGTTTAGGTACTGAAAGAGTGACACTGGATATATCAAGTGTAGGTCTGTTAGGATGCTCCGTAACCGTAACCGAAACTATGCGAATAAAAAAGTATCCGTAACCGAAATAAAAGTTATGCTACTGTAATAAGGTAACCAAAATTTAATATCCGTAACCGATATCATCCGGAATAATTTCATATCCATATCTGTATCCGAAATTTGATATCTATTTCATGCCTGGTCAAGTTTTTAAAAATGGCCGCCTTTTAAATGTCCTTATTTAATTTGAAATTAGAATAAAATTCGAATGTAACTTATAAGATAAGGCAGTATTTGACAGTGAAATCTGAACCATAACCGCACTTACTGGTGGCATTAAAGATGTACAGACGCGGCAGTGGACAGACGGAATACTAACCGGGATACGGACTTGGTGGTGCTCAGTCCCCGTGTGTCTAGGGGACAGGTAGATATGGCATGGCTATGTGTCCCTCGTGAGGTAGGGCCCGGTAGGGTCATGACGTCATTGCCATCGCGTTTAAAATTTTAATTTACTATAATTAATATAATATTTATTATTAACATATTTTGCACGCACTGAAGTTCAATGACCCTCAGTTTTGTTAGGTTAGTTCAGACTGTGAAGACAAAAGGAAGGATAATGATTTTAGTAATATATTTATGTATACAGGATGTCTCGTTGTTCATATATCAAGTCGAATATAGTTTAAAGAAAATGACGCGTAGAACTTTATACTCCCTGTCTTCATTTTGGAAATATATTTTTTTTTACAAAAACTAAAAAAAAAAAATCTTTTTACTATGTCTTATTTTTTTGTGCAAGAATAAAGAAAAAAATGTAAAAAATACATTTCTAGAATGAGAAAGGATAGTATAATCATATCCCATATATCCCAATGAATACGGCCTGAAAAAAAAATTAACCATGAATAACCCTGTATACATAATATACAATAATATATTATGCAAACTAGTATAGTGGGCTTCGGCCTGACCGAGCATACCATTTCGCTCGTCTCCAATCTCTCTTTGGGGCTTCCACTGTTGCCAGAACTATTGAACCCAGAAGCACTGTCTCCCCAATCCCTCGCTCTACAGTCTATGATCCTTGCATCGATGATCCGGGATGGGCGACACGTTTATTCAATTAGACTTTCAAGTATTTAGCCCAGTGGCTCCACTTGGACCCCCAGTGGTCCCCCCGCGGTCCCCGGGTCCACCGACCATTAAAGATTCAGCGCGCCGCAAAAACCACTCAACGATTACGATTGTTTTTGATCGAGTTGCTACTTTTTATTTTGTTTTTTTTTTCTAAGTTGCCAGTTGGCAACCCCTTTCAACCCCTCATTATGTATTCAGTAGTCGATCATACTTTTGTAAATAGCTAATGATGTTTTTGGGAATCGCTTTGGTTTTAATATTTCATGTTTACATTAACTTTTATGTCGGTCTGTTCAGGGGCCTTACTCTCCAAACTGATTCGATTTAGATTCAGATTCGATCGTGCCGCGTATCTCTAATAAATTGACGTTTGTTTATTTTGATTCTCAGTCGATTGATATAGGGAGTACAAAAAGTAACGATCTAACGATTTTCGTTATCCTGCAGGCTTACTCCCGACATATTCGAGAATCGAATCAGTTCGATCTCAACGGCTTTTGGTATTTTATTTTGTGGATTATTTTGAAACTAACCAGAATAAAGAAAATCGTTAGATCGCATCTCTTTGTATTCCTGGATGATTTCAATCGACTGAAAATTAAAATAAACAAGCGTCAATTTATCGGCGGCATGATTGAATCTGAATCAAAACTTTGACGACCTCCGTAGCGCAGTTGGTTGAGCGCGTTGGTGCTCGAACGAAAGGTCGCGGGTTCGAATCCCGCCGAGGGAACAAAAAGTTTTCAATGTTCCTGGGTCATGGATGTGTATTAAATTTGTGTATAATATAATAAAAATCTTAAATATGTGTATAGTATGAAAGTATTAAATATATTTCCGTTGCCTGGTACCTGTAACACAAGTTCTTCGGATACTTAGCACAGGACTAGATTGACGTGGTGTGAAGCGTCCATACATATTATTATTATTATTATATTATATTATAACAGTTTGGAGAGTAAGGCCCCTGATCCCACTTAATAATCTTATTTACTGGCAACACAAACGTTCTCAATAATTTTATCTTACGATTTTCAAAATTTTATAACCGAATTTCGTTTCTATATTTTATTGCAATACTTTCAAAACTACTTGTAAGCAAAAAACTGAGCCGTCAATTGCGAGGCTGGTTAGTAATCAGCCGCGGCGTGCGTGGAATACCTTGCGCCAGCCGGCTGAGGCGGTGCCAACTGCCGGGACTCTCCAGACAGTTCCCAGCATCTACATGTTGCCACAGTCTACTGCACACAAGCGTGATGCGTTTGTTAGCTATGATTATATACATATAGGTATGGATAACATAATATTATGAATAAAGTTAAAATAGAATTAGACGGCTTCAGATTAAACTTGACTGTAACGTGAAGATAATTCACATAAATATTATGAATATTCTTTAGTAAAATAGACGACTCGTGTGTTTTAGTAACGATCGACAGCAAATATGTTACTCGGGAACCGGAAATGACAACAGTCAAGTTTAATCTGAAACCGTCTAATTCTATTTTTATTTTATTCATAATATCCATACCTATATAAACATATAAACCATTCAATGTTTCATCTACAAAAATTCGGTCACCGATTATCGCTCGTGGGCACGATTGAAATTTACGATACTACCAAGACACCTGTCTTTACCCTGTCTTTACTTCTTCATCAATAGCACCCTGGCCGCGATATTAAACTGAGCGGGGACATATTTCGCTCGGTGCCCGCTGAGCGAAAATTAAATAACCTGAGTTACTGCGCCACCCGACGGGTTGATTAAATATGGAAGTGGTGCTCGAGGGTTAGACAACGGCTGAGGGTTGTTTGTTATATTGATCATAAGATGACCGCTAATGTAGTACCATACCACGTAGAGTGGAATCCCGCGGGAACCGTACCATTTTCTGCAGTAAAAAGTAGCTTATGTATTAATTCAACATGTAATGTACTACCATGCATGTCAAATCTTCAGTAGGTTCTACGTGAAAGAGTATACATCCATTCATCCATCAATATTGTTTAACTTCAGCATTTATAATACGAGTATTAGTAAGATATTAGACATCTAAGATTATTTTACACTATTGAAATTCTTAAGTGTTTGCGAAGTTAAAAATGGGGAGGGTTTTTGGCATCAAAACTTATTTAAACTAATATAATAACGCTAAATAATTGTTGGACAACTTTAGAGGCCCAGGGTTCGATCCTCACGTTGGAATAAAACCATAAATGTAGGTTAGTAACTCGAATGTCTGAAATGACATATAATATGTCGGTTTTGTGTGTGATGGCTCCCTTCGTGTCGGTCATCCGTCCAGTAGGACCAAATCTAGTTGGATTACGAGTATGAAGTAAGAGCGATCACGAGGTAAGAGCTCGTGTGATGCGTACCCACTTGGGCACTATATGTGTATGTAGCTGTTCTGCTGGAGAAATTATCGCTATCATCGCATCGCATATGTGTAATATATTGAAGTGCGCTCGATAACCCTGATACATCTTAAAAATAAATGAATTTCTTTCCGTAGAAAAGAGGCCAAATAGTCCTTGAGAAGTTAAAAAAAATAACCACCAGGCAACCACTAGTTAGAATAATTCGCAACTTGTAACAAATTCGCAACAAGTACAGACAATCAGCTAACAAGTGAGCCTGGAACTGCTCTGAGCAGCTCCAAGTAATCTCGCATTCCGCCCACGCCCGCCTACTGCTAATCAGATCTTGTGCGAGAGAATTTGTAATACTTTTGTACATATAGTATGTGATACTGGTGCTTAGAAAACATATAGTCTGTTCTGATTTAATGTGACATATCCTGTATATATCAGAATCAGAATCTACCTGATCTAAGTTTGAGCCAATATAACATTTATTTAATACTTTATACCTAAGAATTATACTTTTTTGTGATTGGTATGAATTGCAGATATTTTTAAAATAAAGTTTAACAAAGTTCCTATACGTATTTTTTACACCAGCGTTCAAAGTTCAGTTACAAAACTTTTAAACGTAAAATTTGCTAATATTTTAGGGTGTATTTTTTTGATATTGATAAATAATTATAATTAATTATTATTTTAATTAGGAAGACTTATGTATTATTACCCTGCTATTTATTATATGCATTACATAGCAGGGAAAACATGGAGCAGTGTTGCTAGAGATAGGAAAGAATGGAGGAGATTGGAGGAGGCCTTTGCCAAATAGCACACGGAGCGACAGGGAGAATGATATTATATTATTTGAAATTTTTAAAACTTAAGAAAAAGTAAAGTAGAATTAAGTATCACATTGTTAGTTAATTTAGTATGGTAAGCTCTGTAATTAAGGCTAATAAATAAAAATAAATAAAATGTATTATTAACTACCTTGAGCAAAAAATAACAACAAAATAAAGATCAGGTATCGTAAAATTGAATATTTAGCTAACATGGATGATAATTTCAGCAAATTTCGTAAACAAAGCAAAACTTGATAACAAGTCCTAGGGCTATAAATTTTAGTGTTTTTGTTATAAGTCTCACTACTTCCTTAAGTCCCGATTTCACTAACGCATGTTAGTATTAACGGCTTGGTAAAATACCATGCCTTCTCATTCATTGACAGGAAGTACGAGAGGAACAGCATGATATTTAACGAAGGATTAACTTTAACAATGCTTGGTGAAACACGCCCTTAATAGGAAACACCACGAAATATTTTCCATACAAAAATAGGGGTCTACGGGATTCCTGTTTCCTCCCTGGATAATGCTGCTAAAGTAACAATTATTTTCCAGAATATTCATGGATATTGTATGTACGTCCCTATTTTTTACTTTTTTTAATAAATTAATTATTTAAAGAGATATGGACTTTCTAAAACCTAAAAAAAAATGGCCAGACTCTCCGCTATGTTCAAACATCTAGGAAACAGATTTGACTACATTAATCAACAAAATCAGAAATAGGAACCTAGCTCATTTCTTTTATTAGCTAACAAAGAAAAAAATATTTAAATCGGTTAAATTTTGGAGGAGGAAATCGGAATCCCCTAAACGTCGATTTCTGGTACTTTTAATAGGTAATTTCAGTCCAAGTTGCAGTTGTCTCTATCGCGCTAGTGCTAGCTAGCTAAGGCACTGCGAGACAGCTATAGATTTTATAAATACCTATTTTGTATTTCTCTCAACTGTGTTGTTTCCTCTTAACCCGTAGGTCCACTACTTACCCTGTATAATGTACATCACATATTTAAGATTTTCATTAAAATAATACACATCCGTAACTCAGGAACACAGAAAATATTTTTATTCCTTCGTCGAGATTCGAACCCGCAACCTCTCGCTCGAGCACCAACGCTTTCAACCATTGCACTACAGAGGTCGTCGAACATTATTAAGTGTCTCCTGACTTATCTACACTAATATTATAAAGAGGAAAGATTTGTATTTTTGTATGTAACGACTAAACTCAAAAAGTACTGGACCGATTTTAATAATTTTTTCACTAGAAAGCTACATTATTACTGAGAAACATAGGCTATATAAAAATCAATTGCTTTTCGTTAGTCTCGCTAAAACTCGAGATCAGCTAAACTGATTTTTGGTCTTGAAATATTCGTTGAAGTCCCGGGAAGGTTTAAACGGCTTCCTTGCTCAACGAAGTGGGCACGGGTCAGCTAGTTTGATCGTAAATTTAAATAATAATATCTTGTTTAGTAATAATTTGAATATCCAAAGTCACAGTCAATTCAAATACTCCCAACATCGTAAGTTGGCATCACCGTCAGTTTTATTACGGCGTCGTGTGGGTATACGAGGGACTGTAGCTGGTGAGGAGACAGTTCTGCAAATTGATTTTATATTACCTACTTGAGTCTACTGGTTTCAACACTGTAAACATGCCACCAGTATGAAATAATTTCTAACCTCTAAACATACTAGAAGTACTTCCAATTCTTGTTGTTATTGTCATTCAGGGACCGTATTTTTTATTATTTCATAAAAACAAGGTTGCCATTGGTCATTTAGAAGTGCACCTGAGTCTAGAAAGATAGAATATAAGTGACGATTGGAATAGGGATAAGCCTACATAATAACTTTTTTTTTTATGTTGAGAAAATCAGGACCTTAATTCAAAATGCCATCTTGATTATCACGTCTTACGAAGTTCGAAGGGCCCAGTTGTTCCTATCGGTTTCACGTACCTCATACCCTTTGGAGACTCAACCAAATCCTTATCTACTACACATGCTAAAGCTATCTTCAGAAGCAGATCCAGATTTCGTCACTGGCAAACACTAACCAATACACAATCTAAAAATTGTTGACATGTTTTTATTCCAAGAAAAACACTGAAACCATTATCAGGCAGGTTGTAAAAATCTAAATTAAAAAGTAGCATCCACAAGGTATACTTGGAAAATAAAACGAACATCTTATTTTGATAACAACTATCAGCATATAAATAAAATAAATTAAAACTAACGACCTCCACCCTGCAGGATACCACAGACATAAATAAGCAGACGCTATCTACAGCCTCATGGCTTTAAACAAAAGTTATGTGTGAGGGGTGCGTGTAATGTGCATGTTTATGTCATAGGTACACACCACTTAGGTTCTTAACAGCAGGGAGTCCATGGGACCAGGAGAAACAGGGACCGCTTCAAACTGATTCGATTTTGATTCAGATTCGATAGTGCCGCGTACTACCGAATAAATTGACGTTTGTTTCATTTGATTTTCAGTCGATTGGTATGTTTGCGAGTACAAAAAGTTACGATCGCACGATTTTCTTTATCCTGGCTAGTTTCAAAGTAATCCACCAAATAACAATAAAAGCCGTTGAGATCGATCTGATTCGATTCTTGACTGTGTCAGGAGTAAGTCTGCAGGACTGCAGGGCTGCGATTCTTGTACCACGAAGTTTTTATTTAACTACAACTCCCAGTATAACTTCCAGTTTTCATCCCAGGTACTTAAACTATTTTTTTTTTTTAAAACCGAAGACTGGCCAGGTCCGGCCCTGATGTCACTGCGACCCTTTCGGAGCTATTGTGACTCCTTCGCTTAACAGTACTGCATCCATGAGTAACATAGGATTACTCGTAAAGCGAACGACATGGTGGGGGGCTGCGGTTTGAATATTCTCTGATGTAGAGTATTGGAGCTGCCCGAGGTACTTTCTCCTGCTCAGATGAAGAGCTGGACAACAAGAAGAAGGTGGCGGGGTGTCTCGTCTTTCTCCTTGCAGAAAGTCCAGACACCCCGACTTTATCTAATACAATAGTGTAATAATAATCAACGTTATATCTTACCATATAACTGTACAATATGTGACATTGGTGAACTCGTCAAATAGGCTTCGTTTTCGAAATTCGTTTAAGTGTCAGTCTTCAGTCCCATCTGACGCATGGATCATCTTTGTTGTCAGAAAATGAGATGATCTGCATTGTCCAAACCAAACTTGGAGAAATAAGTTTTTATCGTTCCAGCACGGGAAGCGAACCTAGGACCTCCGGGTCGAGAGCCAAGCTCTATTTCACATAACCACGGAGGTGTACAGCGTGTCTCATTGTTCATTTCAAGCCGAATATAGTGTGAAGAGAAAGACGTGTAAAGCACTTTTTGTTTGGGCATCTCATATAAATTACTTACTAAATCACGATTAAAGATCTCCATACAAGTCACAAAACAGATGGGTTTCAATCCTGGTCAGGTGTTAGGTCAACGACCAGTGCGTTCGTGTGTATACAGACTACGAGCCCGCGAGCCCCATCATAGTAAGATTCACTCGTCGTGGTCATTTCAGACCTTTCTTTTTTTTATCACGTTATGGTAAGTAATTTATATGAGGTGCCAAAACAAAAATTCTCTACGCGTCCTTCTCTTCACATTCGGCTTGATATATTAACATTGAGACACGCTGCATATTAGTATTTACAGGTACCTACCAAAAGACTCTAACAAACGTAGTTAAAGTATAATAATTGTTAGTGAAAATAAAACCAAATAACTTTTAACATTTTCGCTATTACAATTCTCCCGGTAAGTAGCTCGTTAAAGCGCAAAGTATTTAAACCCCCCGAGAAAGAGTTTTGGCAGAGCGTCGCGTAATTGAAAGCGGATGACTTGGCTAACTGCGATTTTAACTGTAGTATATAACTATATACGACTTTGCAATAGTTAAAAGTAGAATTGAAACCTTGGCTGTAATATTTTTAGTCTCGATTTCAACGTTGTTTTAACGGCATGTTAAAATACCATGCCTTCTTATTCGTTGATAAGAATTACGAGAAGAACAACGTGATATTTAACGAAGGATTAACTTTAACATTGCTTGGTGAAACACGCCCTATTTAAAATTAAAGAGAATAATAATTTATAGGTATAATTATTGAATTTAATCAATAACAGTAATAGATTATAAATTAGAAATTTAGGAAACCTTGTTAGTTCGCATGCTGAAAATAGTGAAAAGTGTTAGATCTTTAGAATAAAAATACTGTAACACCATATTATGATATATAATTTTTTTATGGAAATAAAATTATGAATTATGAATAAAAACCCGAGATAAACCTATATCATACCATCAGGCTTAGCAAAGTAAGCAAACCTTCAAGGTCAATATATACGCTTATACATTAACATCCTCTATGGTACACCCCATAAAAGCTGTATAGCTTAATATTATACAGGCTGTAATATTAATGACTGATAATACTTTAGGGTGAATATGGGTCCCGTATATAGAATTTACTATGAAAGTACCAGAGCTGAAAGTGGTACTTTTTTTTAAATTATTGTATGAGAAAATTTGTGATGACATTTCTCATACAAACATTTAAATCAAAGTAAGGCATTTAGCGCTGGTGCTTTTACAGTATACTCTACAGGCACATACCCTAAAACAAAAATACACACCCTGCCACTCATATATTTTTTTCAATGCATTATACAGTTTATAATTTTTATTTATTAGTAAAAAGAAAGAATATCGAAAATGTTATTATCCTTCTCTAACTAAAATAGTACGCGCATCAAATTCCCCAGCTATTAATCTCCCGTCTCGCTTATTTAGCAATATAAAAATTGAAATTGTAGCCATTTTAAAACGGCAATAATTCCACCGACTCCGCGAGACACCCCCCGGGACCCCCGCGGCTGATGCAGCTCCCCCTGGTCTCTTGGGGAGGGGGGAGGAATTACGGGAATTGAGCATCCAAGTGGTTTTTAATTTCGCTTAAAATATTTATGTCTGAGGCATGTAGTCTTCGATATCATTCTTGACGACAAAAACTCATATTAAAAGTGTATTTAATTGTTATGTATATAATAATGAATAAGTGCCTCTAGTGGTTCAGAGCTTCGCTCTCGACCTGGAGATCGAGGGTTCGATTCCCGCGGAACAACAAAAATGTTGTTTTGTTTCAAGTTTGTTTACGCAATGCAGGCCTATCACCCGATTGTCTGACAAGAAAGATGATCTATGCGTCGGATGGGCATGTAAAAAGTCGGTCCTGCGCCTGTTCGCCTGCCGTGTCGGTTTACCGTCCCACTGGGTTATGAGAGTAAAAGAAAGAGAGAATGTCTTTGTGTATTGTGCACACACATATGCACTAAAAATAACTCCTGCGTAGCTGGCCTGGTTTCAATGAAATCGGTTACCAACACCTAAATCGGTAAGGGGAGCTATTATTACTATACTCGTATAATAATTATTGTGATATAATGTATAATATACATTATGTTACGGGTAATGCTAGAAGGTAGAGTAAATGTAGGTTTGCCCAGGTTTAGTATTACCCAAGCTTCTCGTTTAGTATGTAAATAGGGCCTAAATTGAAATCTATAGACGCTTCACATTAGTTATTTTTTAAATAATTTCTAATTAATGTCTGTTATTTTTATTTTACCTCCAGCCACTTAAGACCTTTTTCAATATTAATTTAATGATAAACTAGTTTTATATAACCCCAACTCCAAGGATTATCCTCGAAAGGTGGAAGAGGCAAACTGTACTTAATTCTCATATACTGTACACATATTTAATATTTTTATTATATTAAAATACAAAATTTAATACACATCCATAACAAAGGAACATTGCAAACTTTTTCTTCCCCGGCGGGATTCAAACCCGCAACCTCTCGGTCGAGCACCAACGCGCTGAACCGCTGCGCCACGGAGGTCGTCTAGTAGGCACTTAAGGCAGTATACTTTTTAACAACAAATGCTAGCGATGTCAATGACGTCATAATACATCAGGTCTATAATGAAAAGGACTTATTAAACGAAAGTAAGTCCTCGCTGCGGAATTGAGACGGATAATTATAATGAGACAGTCTCTCAGCGGTACAGACAGATGCTAAGCTCTCGTCCGCACGAGCGTTTTATTAACGCGTGAAATATTTAAATTGAACAGTGCTAAAAAAAATATAGGGTTCTATTTTGAGTAAGCTCCAGCTTAATACTACAAGATTTCCTGGTAAGGTCCAACTTACCAAGAAATTTTAGTCATCATCATCATCATAATCGTTTATTCACTGAATGTATTATATAATATGCAGGTGGTAATGCTTAAAATAGATATAAGATACATTCTACCATGATAGCATGGTGTGTGAAATTTAAATATTATATAAATCGACAGTCAACTTATATATTATGTATTGTTCCTATAAATAATATAAATTTAAAATTAACATTCAATACAGTTTAACAGTTAAGTACATAATAATTAAAAATAATAATTTAATACAGCAATGGTCATCTTAAAATAATAATAAACACTTATTTTTACTTGTCATAGATACAATTATAAATCATTTTGTAGATGTTAGATAGAGTATACATTTGAGAATCATCATCATTAGGTTACAAAATAAAAACATAAAATTATTGGAATCAAAACAATGTCAAAAAAATAATAATTATAGTAGGAGGTTAAATTTAGTGTATATATGCTATAAATAATTGTCAAGATACATTTAAATATAATAATAATATTAATTTACAAATTTTATAAATTTTGACTAATTGGTATACTCGTACATTATGGCCAGTGTTATAGTGTTACTTTAACATACATTTTTGTTTTCGCTCACCTACAAATCTTCTTCTTTGTGTATTATTATAAACAGAGATTGCATTTTTATATAGTAACTAGCTTACCTGTGCCCACTTCGTTCATATAAACCGTTTAAATCTTCCCTTCCGACTTCCACGAATATTTCAAGACCAAAATAGACGAATCGGTTCAGCTATTCTCGAGTTTTAGCGAGACTAACAAACAGCAATTCATTTTTATACATAAGATATTATATTCTGCTATTACAAAACTACCATCATCATCAGCTATATTCTATCAACAATAAAACTGAAATTTAGCACAGCGCTTTAAAAACGCTAGCACGCTGTTCAAATTACGAAAAATTGCATATTACTGTCGTACTTTTTTAACGCGCAAATAACGCTCGTGTGGACGCCGTCCAAGGGGATACCATTCCTGCTTGCACTCCCCAGCCGGGAGGATGGGTACCTTTTCACTTAATATTCATTACGTTAGGCCTTTTCATTTAGCTTTTGTGTATCAAGTATCTGTTGCAGTGGTTAACAAGTAAGACAGTTTTGAGTAGTTCATAATTAGTATTAATTTTTTAATAAAATACACCTCTTTTTAATACAATTTAATTATTTATTTCTGGAAATTGGTGAACTTGGTTGATATGTTTATACACAGAGGGCACGCTTTCCACCCGCAGGACGTGGTTAATATATGTAATCATAGCAAAAAATAAAATAAAATAGAAAAATTTAAAATAGTTAATACTTTATCACAATTTAGTAACTTATTTTGTCATGAACATTACGTTTGATATAAGTTTGGCACAAAAAACTTACGAGTGTGCGTTAGATCATACGATTGAACTAAAAAATATTTATTTATTTTTATTATAAAGTAATTTATATAAAAAGGAGATAGTTATTAATGTATTATAAATTATTTACTATCTCCTATTATATTCTATAATATGTCAATATGGCTGCTGCACTATGTCCTACATATTATTATATGAAACGTACTTGTGACAGAAATAAAGAAAGAAAATGTATGTGTGGTACACCTACATTTTCTCTATCATATCATATCTATAGTATAGATAGAGAGAGAAAGGTACACACTACACACATATCTATAGTAATAGATAGAGACACACATACATTTTCTTTCTTTATTTCTGTCACAAGTACGTTAAATAATATTATGTAAGACACAGTGCAGCCCTATTGGCATATTATAGAATAAAGAAAATATTTTTACATTTAGTATAGATTCTATGCTAAAAGTAAAAATATTTCGTATATAGATACGAAAAGTAACTCTAGATCAGATCTATAGTCACACACTTTTATTTATTTATTTATAACTCTATCTCAACTTCCGTTCGCCGCGCTCGATCACACTTTTTGTAACCCTCTCGTCACGACTTCACCAGCTTACTCTGGTCAGTATGGTTGGGCAGCAAGTTTTAGGTACATCAAAAAAGTATGTTACATTATATACGAGACCTTAATAATGATTTATCTCAACTTCCGTTTGTCTTTTCACCGGCTTACTCTGGGGAGTATGGTTGGGTGGCAAAGAAATATTCTATATACTTCAATAAGTATGTTATATTATGTACAAGACCTTAATACTGATTTAGGCTTAGATAATTAATATATTCATGATGAATTAACCAACATAATTCAATAATGAACAATATGATTACCGGCTAATGTATTATTAACAAGGTACACAAACGTGCCAACATAAGACGAGAACACACATAGGTGCCAACATAAGACGAGAACACACATAGGTGCCAACATAAGGCGAGAACACACATAGGTGCCAACATAAGACGAGAACACACATAGGTGCCAACATAAGACGAGAACACACATAGGTGCCAACATAAGGCGAGAACACACATAGGTGCCAACATAAGACGAGAACACACATAGGTGCCAACATAAGACGAGAACACACATAGGTGCCAACATAAGGCGAGAACACACATAGGTGCCAACATAAGGCGAGAACGCACATAGGTGCCAACATAAGGCGAGAACGCACATAGGTGCCAACATAAGGCGAGAACACACATAGGTGCCAACATAAGGCGAGAACACACATAGGTGCCAACATAAGGCGAGAACACACATGGGTGCCAACATATTGCGGGAACGTACATAGGTGCCAACACAAAGACATTAAATTAAGAGATCAGAAGAAAAAAATACTCAATCAATATGCATTGTATTTCTTTAATGTGAAGTAAATAAGTGACTTCGATATTGTCAACCTTGTTTGTGTATTGTTATTCTTGTTTACGTTTTGATCCGAACATAATAGCATGGCCTAGTTACGTACATTCACTAGCTTTGTCTAGTGTCACACAGGGGCGTATTAACACGCTTTGAGCAGGAGACTCGACAGGGGACACCTCAGTGACGATACAACCAGTACCGGGCGCTTTGACCGAACAACCCGAGTGGTAGGTCATATGTGTGTCCTAATTTGAGGAGGAAAAATGAGTTTTGTTTTATTCAAAACGTATGTCAACTACACAGTAATGATACACACATTACTTGCACTTGTTAATTATCTAATAAAGTGAAAAAAGTACAAGTAATTTGTGTATCATTACTGTGTAAGATGTATTTCCATGAAGAACCTACAGTACATTCAATAACGTATGTCAACTAATCAGTGCTTTTGTGATTTAATCTTCTGTCTTATTTAAACCAGCCTCGCGAGTGCGAGCGTGAAGTAATTATATAACATCTGCTTCTCTCTTTCTTTCTGATAAATGATTCACTAATCAGCGTTCAATATGGGTTGTTAACCTGAACGCTACGAGTATGTTCGTTGATTTTTTTTTTATTATCAGAAATGGGCCGATAGAGTACTACTTCTGTCGTGTATCACATCGTAAGTGAGTTACAATAATAATAATAATAATAATAATATAATTTATTTGCCAAAATATGGCCTACCATATTGTATATGTACCTATACATTAGGCTGGAACAGGTTAGTAGTGACACACATATCTTGTCGGATTATCTCGACGTGCAAATATTATTTGAATTTAATAATTAGATAGTAAAAATTAATTTCTAATAAAATGTTGCTATCCGTCAACAATTTAATAATATGTCAATAACAGTAATAAATTATTCAATTAATAATAATTAAAATTTAAATGTTAACATTACTTACACTTTCATCATTTATAAATTCATCAACTGTATAATACATTTTGTCTAGTAATAATATAAATAATTCATTTTTAAATTTATTAAATGTCAATCTTTTTAAACTATCTGGTAGTTTATTATACATACGAATGGCCATACAGTAGGCGTTTTTAGAAAACATGCTTAACTTTTGCTTAGGAATGTATAATTTGTCTCCTTTCCGACCTCTATAATTGTAATCTTTATTTTTTGGAAATAAACATGGATTCTTATACACAAAAAGGGCCGTTTCGAAAATGTATAAACATGGTAATGGAAGCACATTTAAATTTTTAAATAGCGGTTTACAAGTGTCTAAATAACTAACAAAACTTCGTTATTTCTAACTTAAATATTTCTTCATGAACAGACGAACTTATATCTAGAAGAAAAAATATTTCTGTAGACGACATTAAAAATTATAAGCATGTTTACAAGTACCAGACAACGGAAATATATTTAATACTTTTATACTTTGCATTATACACATATTTAATACACATCCATGACCGAGGAACACAGAAAACGTTTTGTTCATGACCTTCGGCTCTAGCAACGCGCTACGAAGGTCATCATTTCTATTAGTAGAGCACGACTGACTCTACAAGTGCTCAAGTTGTGTAAATATTTTTATTACTTTGTGGTGAGTGTACACTGTACAAAGTATAGTGTCAGTGTGTGTACGCACCTGGAAGGGCGGCAAGTGGCAACGGTAATGATATCACACGAATATTTTATTCTTAATCAATAATTTATCCCTGGGCTTATGATATTCAGCTCCGCGGTGTGGGGTTCCGTGAAAATTGTTTTTCTATTCTCAGCGGGAGTAACACGGAAATAACAGTTTTAATTTATGAATTCTTAACTATGTTGTAGGAGTATCAAATTTATTATATATAGCTGACCCGTGCCCACTTCGTTGAGCATGGAAACCTTCCCGGGACTTCCACGAATATTTCAAGACCAAAAATAGCCGAATCAGTTCAGCTGATCTCGAGTTTTAGCGAGACTAACGAACAGCAATTGATTTTTATATAGCCTATGTTACTACTGAGTAACATAGGCTATATAAAAATCAATAAAAATATTATCACTGGATAATGTAGCTTCCTAATGAAAAAAAAAATATTAATATCGGTCCAGTACTTTTTGAGTTAAGTCGTTACATACAAAAATACAAATATTTATCTTTATAATAATATCTATGGACGCTTCACACCACGTCAATCTGGCCCCGTGCTAAGTATCTGAAGGACTTGTGTTACAGGTACCAGACAACGGAAATATATTTTATATTTTACACACATATTTTATACACATATTTAAGATTTTTATTATATTTTACACAAATTTAATACACATCCATGACCCGGGAACATTGAAAACTTTTTGTTCCCTCGGCGGGATTCATCGCGGCGGGTCCCCCAAATGTCGATTAAATTCAAACTTTGTATAGTGTGTAAAAAGTACAGAAAATTAAAAAAAAATATAGAATAAGAAAAGGTCATAATATTATAGTGACTAGTGATAGTGACTGTCCTTATTGTGTTAGTGCCTGGGTCGGTTTTAAATGTCACACGGTTGCCCAGCACATACGGTATTCTCACAGCATAGTGGGCCTAGTCCAGGAGAAAAAGTGGGCAATACGTCTGGGGCCAACCATGTGCGGGTTTCCTCACGATGTTTTCCTTCACCGTTAGAGCGTCCGTATAATGTACCTGAGATCTGAAGAACCTCCCTCAGTATCTTTAAGTATATCTGTCGCAGTCATCTAATTAAATCAGCTATTTCATTGAGTGACTAGCGGTTTTATCGAATGACGACATTTAATTGAAAGACTAGGCCGAACATTGATTGTACAATCGTCACTCAACGTCCAATTAGTTAGCGGATTGTAACATAGCCCTTATATGAGAGCGTGGTTTTCCTCTTTTTCTGTTTCTTTTGGTTATCATTATGTTATTTTAGTTCTTTCTTTACTCATAGAATAATATTATTTTTCACAATTTCCTAAATATTACAAAAACGTTTAATCTTTTAAAATATTCAAACGCCGTAACTTCTGGGACAATTAACGAATTCATAATTATAAAAGTTGGCTGAGGAGATTGTGGTATTTTAAAAAGCAAATTCCCATCCCCAACGGGCCAGCCGATGTAAATTGGAAGACAATTACGGCCGGCCGCCGCGGGCCAAACTCATTTTTCCTTTGATGGAGGGGCCGGAGAAATTAGGGACAGACGGACAGACGGACGGGGCGTATAAATATTAATATTGCTTTGAGTTTAACGCCTGCGCGTGAGGTTGCTGCGAGAGATAACCAGTGACCGACTTTAGGAAGTGAAATATAATAATAAAAATCGGTGAGGGCACCGATTTCGGTGTCGTAGCCGATTTCATTGAAACCAGGCCAGCTACGCAGGATTTATTTTATAGTGCCCAAGTGTGTGCGCAATACACAGAAGCACTCTCTCTTCCTTTTACTCTAATGACCCAGTGGGGCGGTAAACCGACACGACTGGCGAGAGAACAGGCGCAGGTCCGACTTTTTACATGCCCATCCGACGCATGGATCATCTTTCTTGTCAGACAATCAGGTCATCAGCCTGCATTGTCCTAACCAAACTTAAAAACAACATTTTTCTCAGGAACTACCATTCCCATTTGAAAATTTGTTGGATAGTCCATTTCTAGAGGAAGGATTTAGGCTATAAAACTTTACGCTGCGACTTATAGGAGCGAAGCGCCAGTGAGAAATGTTGCAAAAACGAGGAAAATTATTTACATTTGAGGACTTCCGTTGCGTGCGCTGCACAAAAAGTTTAAGTCAATCAAACACCACGCGGACGAAGTCGCGGGCACAGCTAGTCACAGCTAGTCGCGACGTCGGGCGTTGGCGTCGCGGCGTCGGGCGTCGGGCATCGCGGCGTCGGGCGTCGGGCGTCGTGACGTAGGGCGTTGGCGTCGCGGCGTCGGGCGTCGTGGCGTCGGGCCTTGGCGTCGGCATCACGACGTCGGGCGTCGGCGTCGCGACGTCGGGCGTCAGCGTCGTGACGTCGGGCGTCGGCGTCGTGGTGTCGGGCGTCGCGACGTCAGGCGTCGCGGCGTTCGGCGTCGTCAGCCGTCGCGACGCTGGGCGTCGGCAGGCGTCGCGGCGCTCGCCATCACGGCGCTGGGCGTCGGCAGGCGTCGCGACCCTGGGCGTCGGGGCGCTGGGCGTCGGCAGGTGTCGCTCGGCGTCGGCAGGCGTCGCGGTGCTCGGCGTCGCGACGCTGGGCGTCAGCAGGCGTCGCGGCGCTCGGCGTCAACAGGCGTCGCGGCGCTCGGCGTCTGCAGGCGTCGCGGCGCTGGGCGTCAGCAGGCGTCGCGGCGCTCGGCGTCGCGGTGCTGGGCGTCGGCAGGCGTTGCGGCGCTGGGCGTTGGCAGGCGTCGCGGCGCTGGGCGTCAGCAGGCGTAGCGGCGCTCGGCGTCGCGGCGCTATGCGTCGGCAGGCGTCGCAGCGCTGGGCGTCGGCAGGCGTCGCGGCGCTCGGCGTTGGCAGGCGTCGTGGCGCTCGGCGTCGGCAGGCTTCGCGGCGCTCGCCGTCACGCCGCTGGGCGTCGGCAGGCGTCGCGACGCTGGGCCTCAGGGCGCTGGGCGTCGACATGCGTTGCGGTGCTGGGCGTGGCAGGCGTCGCGGCGCTCGGCGTCGGCAGACGTCGTGGCGCTCGACGTCGCGGCGCTGGGCGTCGGTAGGCGTCGCGGCGCTGGGCGTCGGTAGGCGTCGCGGCGCTGGGCGTCGGTAGGCGTCGCGGCGCTGGGCGTCGGTAGGCGTCGCGGCGCTGGGCGTCGGTAGGCGTCGCGGCGCTGGGCGTCGGTAGGCGTCGCGGCGCTGGGCGTCGGCAGGCGTCGCGGCGCTCGGCGTCGACAGGCGTCGCGGCGCTTGGCGTCTGCAGGCGTCGCGGCGCTCGGCGTCTGCAGGCGTCGCGGCGCTGGGCGTCAGCAGGCGTCGCGGCGCTCGGCGTCGCGGCGTTGGGCGTCGGCAGGCGTAGCGGCGCTTGGCGTCGCGGCGCTGGGCGTCGGCAGGCGTTGCGGCGCTGGGCGTCGGTAGGCGTAGCGGCGCTCGGCGTCGCGGCGCTCGGCGTCGGCAGGCGTCGCGGCGCTGGGCGTCGGCAGGCGTCGCGGCGCTGGGCGTCAGCAGGCGTCGCGACGTCGGGCGTCGGCGTCGCGACGTCGGGCGTGGGCTTCGCGACGTCGGGCGTCAGCGTCGCGACGTGGGGCGTCGGCGTGCAACGTCGGGCGTCGGCGTCGCGGTGTCGGACGTAGCCGGCGCGTCGCGTTGCGGCGTCGGGCGACGACGACGCCCGACTGGTTTTGGTCGCAGCGTTATGTTATATTATAGCCCAAAGCCTTCCTCTATAAATGGACTATCCAACAAAAAGATTTTTTTAAATCGAACCCACGACCTCCGGGTCGAGAATGAAGCTCAGAACCACTAGACCACGGAGGCGGTACAATCTAAATATGATACTTAAACTAGATATATTATTCTTATAATTTACCTCGTTTAAGCCTTTCTACCCTCCAGACCACGGACGTTTTATTTAATATTATACATGTTATATTATACACATTCCCGCTGGGACCATACTGTATCCAAAGAAGGTGGTACTGTATCAGTAGGTGCACAGAAGGTGGATGAGCGCCCCCGTGTCGCCTCCAGGTATGTGCGGGTAGAAGCCCCGCACTCTCCCTACTTAATTTATTATTGATGTACGCATGAGCTTTGTTTGAATGTATTTCTTATGATGAGTTATGAAATTGCAGAAGAATTTATGATGTTACTAGCTGGCCCAATTCGTTGAGCGTATTTAAACAGTTTGTCTTGTGATGAAATTCAATTTCAAATCAATTCCATATTTCTGTAAATTGGTTACATAGTTGTTTTGTTATTATAATTATCTACACCTACTAAATAAATATAATAAAAATGACAAAGAATTATTTACTACTAGAAAAATATAGTAAAAATGACAAAGAATTATTTAATTATTGTAAAGTACTTCCAATAACTTATAAAATAAATTACTGTATCCTAAAAGAACACTTCTTCGACGACAGCCTTCAAAAACAAATACCTCACAATATTCAGACGCGTCAAAAAACAAATAATAAGTTAGTGATATCACGGGCAAGTAATGCGTTTGGAGAAAGTTTGATTATATTGTACCACGCCTAATTAATAATCTGGACCCGTCAATTGTTAAAAAAGTTACTGTAAAAAATATTAAGTATAAGCTGAAAGCAATCTACCTGGAGAAAATGTTAAATGATTAGGAATAAGGACTTCTTGTTGTTTTTTATTTTCTGTTATTTATTTTATTTTTACTTTATTCTATTTTATGCTAGAGTTCATATTTTTTGTTCGTTTTATTTATTATTATGTTAAGTTTTTATGTTCTTCCTTTGTTTAAATATATTTAATTGTATAATAATATTTTTCTACACTCCGGACAAACTTTAATGGTTTTTGGAATGTTGTAAAACAATTATTGCATGTACCTTTATGAAAAAAAATAAAAAAAAAAATAAATAAAAAAAACTGTTGACGTACAGTACTACTTACACAGACTAATATAATTTAATCCTACCCCACACCGTGATTTTACAAACGTTATAGGTACTGTGAAACTTCAATAATTACGTCAAACGGCGATAACTGAAAATAAAAGCCTGAATAAAAACAATAGATTTTTTTTTGTTATGGTTAAAATAATTTTATACATAAACCATTTTCTATTCTCCATTTATCTTCTGGAGTAAACCGCATTTAAATCAGCTTTGTATCTTCTAAGACCTCGTACAAACATTCAAACTATTTGCTTTTAAAATATTGTTATCAGAAAAACTGATGCTAAACGAATTAGTTGCTATAAACTGTTACATAATGCTATGTCATTATGTATTATGATTAAAAAACAATTAGATGTCAAAGATGACACTGACAGTGATGCCTAAGATAGTCTATATATATTAGTCCCCTAGGGAGGCCCCTAGAGTTAAGATCTGCATAGGTACCTAGTAATGTATAAGATACTGTATATTAAATTAGTTACGTATGAATAAAGCCAAATACGATTAACTAGAAGTGTATTATTATTAAACGTGTAATTGGATCCTGATAACAATAACACATATGCTGTGGCACTAAACATTTTCATTAATTTTCAGATTCTCCATAAAACCTATTAAACTATCAATAATTGAAAAGTTTTAAAATAATATACAGATTGACTGAATTTTCTGTTATATCGATAGTCGCAGGGGTAATTGATAATATGTATAGCAAAACTGCTGAGTCTCCCATTGCATTATTGCGAATGCAATAGGAAACCTTTTGTTTTCCACATAATTAAACATCATAATTCAGTCAGATTGAATAGGACTTTCGACAGGTGTAGGTTTATTGTAGGTCAGTCTATTTTAAGAGTAATTTTTATAATATATATTTCCGGGTTTCAAACAAAAGTTTTTCTTTTTAAACCCAATCCTGAAGCACCCCGTAACAGTTCCTTGACTTTCTACCAATAATATACCTTTCCGAGTCAACGAGTTAAGTTCAAATCCATGCCAAAGCCGAATTACACATTCAAAAAGGCGACGTTTTCCATCAAAAGGCCCGCAACAAGTAGCCCCCCACCCCACCCCCTATTGACTCCATCTGCAAGTCAAATCGTCGACTGCTCGGCCCTATTCCATTATTAGTTGCCGAAGTATAGATTCGCCGAGTGAATACTTTGGCAAACTGTATTATCTTATATCAACATATTTTATAGAATTGTAAAAGTATTTTTAACACGTTGGGGTTGTATGTATGTAACAGAATCTTTTAACATTATTTTCACTAATTTCCAGACGTCTGATTAATTTTAAAAGTAGATATTTAACAGGGACACGACCTAGTACTAGAAAATGGTATCATCACAATACTGGCAATTCGACTGGCTATTTTTGTTTTCTTCGATTTCCAGGCACATTCCAGAAACCGCCATCTAGTGCCACTATTAGAAAATACTAATTACTAATTTCGTTTCGTATATTCTTGATCAAGGAGTTGAATTTAGCTTAATGTGATGTTATGCTTAAAAAATATGCTTATCTTTATTTTAGTGTCAATATTTGTACTTTATTCGGCATGTTTATATTTTATCATTTACAAACGTTAATAGTAGTGGCATCTATTGCTATTTTTTTATGTTAAAGATAGATTTTATGGGATGGTAGGCCATGCCAAGGACTAATTAGTAAAAGATTTCGGCATTCTATGTAATACATACTATGTTCTTACGCAGCGTTATAAGTGTTATAACACTGGATGATTTTAATACAATATGTAGTTTGGAATATAATATCGTAAATCGTAATAATTAATAATAGTTTTAAAAACTAAAAAATTACTTAACGTGAAATTGTTATCGAATTGTTGTATTGTATTGCTTGATACGTATTCGAAGTTTAAAATTAATCACGCTTCTGGAAATCGGTGAAAATACAGCTCAAAGATTCCGTTTTACGTTCCACAATAATAATTTAGAGAATTCTCTTTCATTTTAGTGTTAATTTATCTCTGATAAAGAAAATATACAGCGTACGTCCAAGCTTATAAAGCGTGTTTATAAATCCGTGAGTAACGTTGTTGGATTTTAGTTTTTAGCCAAAAAAAAAGTTATTATGGAAGCGAATAAGACTTGTATATCTTTGGAGCTTAAAATATATACACTCAGATATATATGAGAGATATGAGAGATATGTTATTGAATGTACTGAAGGTTCTCGGTGGAAATTCATGATATGTTATTATTATAGTAAAACAAAAACTACTTGCACTTTTTGATGATGACTATAATTCGAAACCCGTCATGTATTTTAAGTAATGATTAATGTAAAATAACAAATAAAGTGGGAAAAAAGTGCAAGTAGTTTGTGTTTTACTATAGATATGAGAGAAATTGAACTAGTTCTCATAAGTCATGTGCCAGTGCCGATGTTAAGTATTTTATATGCGACGGCCAAAATTGATTATTATAATACATTAATTGAATATTATAAATAAACTTAATAAAATAATACACTGCAAGCTTTACGCCGGTTCTTATCGCCGGGCTAGGGTTGAACCGTTGCTGACTTTACAAAAAAGCTGTTATGCTTCATTTGGTGTCAAAATATTTTGTCACCAAAAGTCCCTACAGTAGTTACATGAATTGTTGAACAGGTTAGCGTTCTTGAGCACTCCAGTATTCAGCGCACAGCGATCACAAAGTAGCGTCGGCAAAAACGTCGCAGATATCCTGTAGAGCGTAGACTATCAGGTAACGTATGCACGCCCCGACTCGATTTATACTCACACAGCCTTTGAGCCCGTGACAATTCAGCCGGACTTGAAGCTTATCGCAGACTTTGCCAATACGAATCTTTTGAGTCTATACTAGGAAGTCTTCAAGAGCCTCTCCATTTATCATTGATAAGATCTGGTAGTATATACTGGGTGTAAAAAGAACAGTCACTATAACTTTGAGATACGCTTATACTGCCTTTCCTCATTTTGGAAATGATTTTTTTGTCAAAAAGTAAAAAATAAAATACATTTTTAGAATGAGAAAAGATAGTAAAATCATATCAAAAAATTATAATGACTGTTTTTTTACGCCCGTATAAGTTAGTACATTTTGTGATAAGTGATTTGGAAAATCTGCAAGATGTTGGTGAAGTGACGCGTCACCACGATGGCTTATTTTGTCTCAGATCAGCTGGATGTACCACGTTAGGGTGTAATAAAAAAGTAACATTTTAGTAGATAAAAACAAAATCTATTTATATTGTGTTTTTGTTTACGTGAAATAAAAGAAAATACTAAGGTCAAGCCATCACTAATTACATCAAGGAATTTTTAAAACAATGCTTCTTCAAATCCAATTAATTTTTGTCCTATGGTTATAAACCATGATACCTTCAATCAGGGCTCAGATCTCTTCTCTCAGAATCTGCATTAGTACGAAGAAAAATAAAAGCCAAGTTACAAATAACTATATTTATTTATACGCAGGTATATAAGGTAACTTTGGGGTACATAGTAGTGGGATACACTAGCGTTACACTACGGATATGTGACAGACTGACCGACAGACTGGCAATAGACAGACAGCGGACTGACAGACAGACAGGCTGACTGACAGACAGGCCGACAGACAGACAGGCCGGCAGACAGAGAGCTGACTGACAAACAGACAGCGGGCTGACAGACAGACAGCGGGCTGACAGGGCGAGGAGAAACTATATACAAGCGAGGTAACTATATGACAAAGATTTAGTGAGATTTGCAGGAATTATTGACATCTACTATTTCGTTAACGCTATCGAAAAAGTATTGTATGATGATCACGATCATACTACACTTGATATTACGTAACATTACGAATACGTAGCTGTCAATTGTTCATGATTAGCCTTTAGATATGCCCATAGTGAGCCTGCTAAAATTAATGCTCTTCTAGATCAAAAAGAAGAAATCAGTCCCTTACATTTAAAACTAAATTTAATTCCGATCCACGATCAATCCGATTCCGATGTCAATTTTGTTGTCATGTTATGTCCTACTCTAGAACACAATAGACATTTATCTCAACACAAATAAATTCTAGTTGAAACTAGAATTGATCTAACCTCAATCTTAATCTCACTTAGGCCAGTATTAATAAAACAATCTTTAACTCGGTCTCAAGAATGGCGATGACAACCTCTTGAGGTTGCGATTGAGACTAATTTAATACTCAAACGAAATGTTTTTTTAATCTGTAAAGTTCTCAAGTAGAGGTTGCGATTGCAATTCTTGAGACTTGTTTATGAATACGGGCCTTCGTCCCATAAAATCAACACTCAATTTTAAACCACTTTGGCGCTAGTGTTAGCCAACTTTCAAATTCAAATTCCGATTATCACGAACTAACTCTAATAGTAAGGGGACTGCCATGGGATCTGACTGATCTCATCGTTTGCTTACACGTCAATAGGGTCAGCTTAGACCGGGACGCGAGGCTCTAGATTTTTATATTTCGATTCAAAATTTTATTCTCTATGCATACACGTTTTAAAGATACACGTTTTCGCTCCTTTTAGCTATGTTGAGTGTGTATACCCTCAGAAAACTTAAACGCGAGAGGTAAGTGTTATTGTAACATAACATTTATTTACAATATATAAGTCCGATGCTGGTGTACCAGGACCTTATTCGTGATGACATCGCTATTATAATGATAAAGTTTAAAAACAAAATGTGTGGGATTTGACATAAGGATCACTAAATGACATATGAATTCGCTTGTCACTAAGCGAAGCTTATGTCATATCTCGTGCATTTTTAAGCGACTGCCAAAAAAATGGAGGAGGTTCTCAGTTCGGCCTGTTTTTTTTCCATTTTGTAAGTGATAATAATCATAGCATTTTGAATAAGAGCCCTGGAAAATGGGCATATCTATCGATTCAAATCTTTGTTTAAGGCAATATTTATAGTTAACTCGTACATCACAAAATATTAATATACAAGTATTATATAATATAAATTCTGAAACATTACTCTTAGGCGATACCTAAAAACTCACAAAAGATATAAGTCTATGAGTTCTATCAGTTGTAGAAATAACTTATTCTATTATGTATTACAAACATAAAATTAATAACAATAAACTTAAACAATAATTACGCAAGAACTGAAATCAACTTCAATTTTCTTGCGACTTCGAAACTAGAAGTTATATATAAGTTTGACATAGTTATTAAACTAGCGAGGAATTCTTTGGCTGTTATTATAATACAAACATATAAAAAGTTGTATACAATAAAAACGGGAGCATTAGTGTTGCCAGAACGTTCTAAAAAGTATGATTTTCCGTATTTTTGTCGTACAACCGTACCACTAACGTACTTTAGTGTGCTCCGTACCCTTTTCGTACCTTATAAATTGTAGGTACTAGTAATACATACTATAAAAGGGTTAGTGTTTTAATGTTTTGGCAAAACCGTACTTTTAAGTTAAAATTCGTACATAATCCGAGAGCCAGTCGTACTTTTTTGGGAAATCATTCTGACAACACTGATTAGGACGCCCACCGACCGATAATCGGGCAGATTTTCTTTATATTTCTGACCGAGATTTTGTCTGACGTGTACGTTGCACTATTGAAATAAGTATGTTAAATTTGTCAGTTACAAAATGTCGGTCACCGATTAAAGCTCGTGGGCGATCCTTAAAAAACTTGCAAATATTTTATCCTCTAATATTATTGCTGTATTTTATATACAATAGGAATACGTGGCATATAAAGATATGTAAATCTACGCTTACTCATGTCGTTGTCTCATGTTTTTACACTATTTTACAATGCCTTTGTACAACGCATTTCAATGGCAGTCTAAAGCTAATTCTGACTAGATTTGATGGAAACGTAAAATGAGAATCAGTCTTATTGTTATGTAAAAAATAACTCATGTGAAACAGAATATAATAACAACAAACACTTCGGCAGTTTAGGGCCATTTTACTTAGGTTTGTCTCAGTCAGGCGATACATCAAGTTTGGTAAAATCCATTAAAGAAAATTAATTAAAAAAAACTAGAAAATAGAATAAAGATGAACGTCACATAATAGCTGATTCGTGTGCTTAAAGTTTATTTGATTTTACCAGACCTTATTATATAGAGATTTAGGAATAGGATATTAATATAAGTTGATTGAGGCATTTTTATCAATCAATCTGTAAGAAAATATTGAAATGTCAAACTGCCTGGTAAGCTATCCTTTCTTTGTATTATATAGGCAGATATAAAGTGTGTAAAAAGAACAGTCATTCTAGAAATTTATTTTATTTTTAATTATTTTTTTCAAAATACCTATATTATTTTTTTTTTTCGCTTTTTCGTTATTCTTACGACAGATTACTTAAGAGATGGTAAAAAGATAAAAATTTTTAGTCTTCGACAAAAAAATAATACTTAATTATATAACATTTCTAGAATGAGAAAAGGTAGTATAATCATATCCCAAATTTATAGTGACTGTTCTTTTTTACACCCATTATAGGTGATTGTAATGCCCCATTAAATAACCGTCAACGAAAAACAGATAAAAACTATTTATCGCCCACAGGTTAACGGCGACTCGCCCTGCCTCATACCGCACTAGTCGCGATGTCGATAACAGTACTATAGTTTAAATTATTCCAAAAAGAATCGATCTATACAACTTTATACACTAATAGGGTCTACTTAGGGAAGGTTTGTGTAGTTGGACAAGTCCTTGCCGTTTTTGTACATGGAAGTTATAATGGGGTCCAAATTGTGGTACTCCTTGCCCGAGCGAGGCCGCAAGGTATTGGTCGGCTGCCGGTGGATTCTGCGAAAATAAAAAATAAATTATATGTTATGATTTTTCTTACGTTAATTATTCTATTTGCTTTATAGTTACATAATTGGATACTGGTGTAGACTAGGATAGTTCTTTGTATAATGAAGGTCTAATCAGATCCTGAACATGCAACTAGATTTTCTTTTTACGAGATTGAACTTTATTTTGAGGAATTAACTATTAACACGACGTATAAAAATCTTCTGCTCGTGGTCCTTACCTGATCCCTCCAGTGGTGTCGGAAGAGGAGTGTGATGACGTAAGAGAGAGGGTCTCGATGTAGTCCGACATATCGGAAGTGCCGCTTGACGTACTGTGAGTGTCGATCACTCCTAAAAAGAGAACGTAAGTATTAAATTGTAATACTTACATAATGCACAGATCTATAAAACGAGGAAACTAAAGAGTATAATATTATTATAATACTATCGCGCTAAGACTAATAGGAGCAGAATCCCAATGAAGAATATTTCAGAAAACATACATTCTTTACATAAGAAAAGAAACGTTACCTTTGAACTGCTTAGGTGGCAGCACAGGTACTTCAGCCTCTGCTGAACTGGACTTCGCATGCACGTGACTTTTGTGTATCTGCATCGGCAGGTCTCGTAAAGGATCCGATGATTTCGACTTCCTCGGTAGCGAAGTGTGGATGGACCCTGAGAAACTACCACGCATCCTTCTTTGGGCCATATAGTGGTGCCTCGATTGCCCTGACGTTAAAGGCATTTCAAAATCTTGGAATTCTCCCCCACCATGCTTCATGGAACAGCTTGAAACTCCCGAGTCGTTTGAACTGGAAGAATCTCGATTTCCACCTTTGCAGGGAACACTGGAGGATCTTTTTATGGCTGCGTTATCGATGTGCTTGTTCCTCAAATGTGGTACATCCTTGGAAGAACTTTCTTCCGACGTTTTGTTTTCAGAGCCTGATGATTTGCAGCAGTCGTAACATTCGCGGTCGTGCTCGCACGGCGACGTTAATCTATTTTCCAATGCTAAGTTCCTCAGCGTCTCCAAGGAGGATGATGTTGCATGACTTCCTATACTACTGTCGAACTCCTTCAAGTCCTCTAGGAGTCTACCAGAATCTACCGAACTAGATCGTTTTTGTAAAAGCTCCTTTAGGGATGTTGCACAATCAGTATTTTGATTTCTCTGTCGGTTGTGTAGCGAAGGGATACTTAAGGATTTTTCTATTTCAACTCTATGCAATCTATTTACTGGGTGCTTTAAACTTTGCGACCAATTTGGATTTGGGGACATTGGGGTGTATCCTGGATTCGTTCCAACCTTGTGTTGAGTTATGTCACAACGGACGTCTTTTGGCGGTTCCATGAGTAAATATTCGTCACTCTTATGTTTGCTTTGTGACGGATTTTGTACTGAATGTTTGGCACAGCAATATTTTTTGCAGGCTTGCCTTGGTAACGATATGACGGCCTTGTCCACATTTGCGCTGAGTGCATCTAACTCACTCTGGGTGACGCCAGCTTTCTTCAGCAATCCTTTTGCGTTTTCATAAAACTCAAGTGATAAAGCGAATTCGAGATTTTCATAGTTTGCATACGGGCCTTCAAATTCAGTATCAAGTTTCGGCTCAACATTTTGATAGTTTGTAAATGAATCATTACTTTCTTGTGACTTGTCAGTGTCCGTATTTGTGCTCTGTCTTTTAGTTTTTCTTGATACATCTACGGTAGCATAAAGGGCCATATCTTCTGTTTTATCGCAATTCGCTTCTGCGTTTACTTTTTCTGGGCTAGTACTTCTTTTACAGTATGGTAAACTTATTAAGTTGTTAGCCCAATTCGTCACTTTTACACAAGGGCAATCGACTGGCTGTAGATTTTCTTCACATTCTATTATAAGTGGTTTCTTTTTCTTTGAACCAAACTTTAAAATGCACCCACAAGATTTTTTTAACACGTATGAGTCTGGTGTAGAGTTTTTGGTAACTTCGAATAGATCTTCTTTTACTGCTTTCCTAATGCTTTTAGGAGTGTCGTAATATTCTGTGTTATTTACCTGAAACATTTAAGATTTTTTTTTAAAACGATCTACTTATTTTAGTTAAAAATTAAATTAATATCAAGGATACAAACCTCTGTGTGTGGTACTTTGGGGATGTCATAATTTTCATAAGGGCCAACTTTAGGGTTGTTATTAGATATCCCGTTTGTTCTACAATTACAGTTTGTTACAGGCAAAGGGGCTGGAGGCTTTTTATGATCTAGATGAGCAGGCTTGGGTGGTCTTACAGGTGGTTGATCTTTACATTGACATGACTTGCAAGTATTCTTGGCTTCTCTAGGAGTAAGGTAATCAGCACTACCCGATGAATTATCTGACAAGCTTTCAGGAACAGCCTCCATCGTCCAGGCCGGATTGAAGTGGTTACTGGGGTTCAATTCAACAGTCGACGATCGAGTAGCCGCGCCCAGTTTAGTGAGACATGTAGTACATCTTTCCAATGTTACATGATCCGCATCATTCCATGGTGTTTTAATTTCTATGTCTGGTCTGTATTCAGTCTCATCGAACTCTCGCCGCTCGTCAGACGGCCAGTATGGAGATGTTTTTCCACAACTTTCTCCGAAGTAATTGTCTTCGTATAAAGCACTTGCTGTATCCTGCATCGAATGATCCGTTGTGTTGAAATCCGATAGTCTAGTATGTGGTCGAGATTTAGAACCACGATCATTACCTAAAACAGGAAAATACACAAATAAAATCTATGTTAAATTTTTCGATAGCTACTTAAATAACCAGAAACCATACAATTCTGTGATAATACTGAAACTTGATAGATAAGGCTATGTTATTTTACCGTTAGACTTAGTACGTTGTTGTGTAAGACTCCCTTGTGCGGCCTGATCGAACGCTTCCGTGATATCTTTAGCCTGGTCGGTGATCAGCATATGCAGACCTTCCCCTTTGCCACAATGCGAACCTCCTTCGAAACAAAACCTCCCTTCCACCACGCCGTAACGTCTGGAAATCGAAAGATTAATTATATACTTAATCCCGAAATTCTTGCATTCGTAAAAAAGTTACTAAATACGCGACTTATGCCGGCATACTGTTTGCTTACATTTATTTTATTAAAAAAGCCATTCTCATAATTAATGTGACCGTTATACTGCAATTAGGGAGTGTCATCATTTATTTTGTTCGTATTTAGAGAGCAGCCGGCGACTGTGGAGTGTGGTCGGCTCATATGACGCCACTTCCACTGAGAGCGACTTATAATAAGCCTTTGAGAATAACATCGCATTTAATTATTCATTCTCTGAATGCGAATTAAATTGTTTGGTAGATTCGTTATTGCGCTCGAGTATTTGATTTAATATTTAGCTTTATCTTTGTTGTAGAAAAGTAAGTTTAGTTATACGTGTTTAACTTTCACGCAATATTGTAAAAAATGCCAAATATATAAAAATAATATAAAATTTATTTAAGAATTCAGGTCAGTGATTTATTCATAATGTCGATATCTAGACTACTGTAACGCCCAAAGGTTGACTGGTAGAGAATGCTATACGGCATTAAGTCCGCCTTTGTACTGTGTGTGCATTAAGTTAAATAAAATAAATAAAAAAAAAATTATACTACTATATTGTGATTTCATTCAAATACATAACAACAATTACATTATGTTCCCAAAGTTTGGACGATATTTTTTATTGAAGACTGGAACAAGTTGGCGCAATATTTCTGTCAGAACAACATCCTGTTCAAAACGTAGCGATATATCACAGCCAACGAGCCGTTAAGCCATGATTTAAAAATATACGAATACATTGGCAATTGAGTTCGCAAGACGCCATCTTGTCGGCGGCGTGGCGCGCGCGGAATGGCGGCCGGAAGTCGCCGCCATTACGCCTCAGACGGACTCCATAAAGCAGCAGCTGCCGAGTTTATGGAAGCCGCAGAGTTATCGAGTTTTACGCGGCTCGCGTTGCAGCCAGCGTCGGTTTTATTGTCCGTTTTTATTTCTATTCACTTTTATGTGTCCAACTAAAATTTCAGTGCACTATAAAATTGCGGTATGAAATGTCACGCGGAGTGGAAATTAGATCTCAAATAAGGATACAAAGTTTTATTACTTTTCATGATGCCACATGGTGCACAGCTGCGTTTGAAATACGAGAACCTATTAGGATTTAATATTTTATCAATGTCTGTATTTATTTTAATCTTAGTCTGAAAACTTACAGCTGCAACAATTCAGTCTCTATTCACTGACAACATATAAAGAAACTGGTATTAAGTTAATAAAAAATTACATATTTTACTAACTGAAATCATATGCTGTGTGAGGTACTCGTTGTATACTTACCTTAAATGTGCAATCTCCCATAGTCCCAGAAGGCGAGGTGGCACTCCATTGGTCATGGCAAACCTCTTCCCCTGCAGATGTAGCCTGGCCGGTCCAGCGGGAAGCTTCCTGGAACCTCCACCCCCCACCATCACCAGATACTCCTTGGAACTCCCCAACTGACCTCCAACTTTGACTTGCCACGCTATGAGCCTCTCTCGGGTCTCGAAGGCCAGTACCACTATCACATCTTGGCATATTATGGCGATGGTATTCGACTCCTTGTCCAGGGTGAAACCGGACTCGAAGCCCAGAAAATGTTGGAGGGAAAGGGAAGCCTTCGTTTGGCCCTTTTTATAGCGGTCCTTTGGGTCTCGATACAGCTGCAGATGGAGGCAATCTGAAACAAAAAGAAGAGGTTTGAATAAAATATACAGTATTTTTATAGTTCTGGAATATCAGGTCACGGTTTACGTAAATGGGCTGATGTCAACACCAGCGATCTGCATTTTCCTGTAACCTACTTACATTCCTTTACATTTAAATGGGAGACAATCCACATCGAGGGAAAATATGTTTCGTATCATTTGCAATATTTTCTAAAGAAAAAATAAAGCCATATTAAAATGTTCTTGACATTGTGTTATGTTTAGTCCCAGTCCGCCTCCGTGGTCTAGTGGTTCAGAGGTTCGCTCTCGACCCGGAGGTCGTGGGTTCGATTCCCGCGTTGGAACAACAAAAAATGTTGTTTTCAAGTTTTGTTAGGACAATTAAGGCTGATCACCTGATTGTCTGACAATAAAGATGATCCATGCGTCGGATGGGCATGTAAAAAGTCGGTCCTGCGCCTGATCTCTCGCTAGTCGTGTCGGTTTACCGTCCCACTGGATTATGAGAGTAAAAGGAAGAGAGAGTGCTTCTGTGTATTGCGCACACACTTGGGCACTATAAAATAACTCCTGCGTAGCTGGCCTGGTTTCAATGAAATCGGCCACCGTCACCGAAATCGGTGAGGGGAGCTATTATTATTATGTTACGTCCCGATTTTACCAACGCATGTTATTCTTAACGGTTAAATTACCATGCGTTCTCATTTATTGATAGGAATTACGAGAGGAACAACATTTAACGAAGGATTAACTTTGGTGAAACACGCCCTAAATGGGGTGGCAATAAGTTAAATAGCTGTAACAAAACTGGTTAAATACATAAGTTTTAATAACTGCACTTCATGGAGTGCTCGTCCAGCCAATCGCGTCTGCTCGACATTGTAATTACGAGGTTATCTCTCTGAAATTGCGCTCAAACAATAAAACTATTCATTACAACTTAATGAAGGGGAAAATTGAACTGCAATTCAGTTTTATGATGTTCACGAACTAGATTGGCTGGTGACAATGTTACTTGGAATAATTATCCTTATGATTAGTAAGTTGCTAACTGTAAATAGAGAATTCATAGCCTACTAGGTAGACCGTTTCTTCATTCTGAAAGATTCTCTTCCGAAGAGGTTTGATTCCTCGTTATTACGTGTACCAAAAAGACTTTTTCAGATCACAAGTCCATTAAACTTTGGACGCTCTTACTTTTCATTGCTCTGGACCACTAAAAATCATATATTTTTGAAACCTATTCCGGGAAGTATAATCTAAAGACTTAGGCCCATATTAGTAAAGTAGTCTCAAACCCAACTTCACTTGAGAACCTACTTCATAGATAAAAAACATTTCGTTTCACTTTTAAAACATCAACTTATGAACAATTTTATTGTTGTTACAAAGTACTTTAATTTCTTTTCTTTTAATAGAGTAATATTAATATTATACATTACAGAAAAACATTAAAATAATCTATATTTTGATCTCTATTAATGCGGGCCTAAGTTTAATTACAAATGTTCCCGTGGATACGGGAATAGTCAAAGGCTACTTAATCGATTTTATTAATATCGATTTTATTTATTTTACCTGTAATTATAAAATATATATAAATATAATATATATTATATAAGCATCACTAATAGCAAAGTATTAGGAGAAATATTTAACTATTAAGAAAACAAAAACAAATAACTACGAAAAGAAAAGACAAAACCACTAATTAAAGTCCCGAACAAAAATCTTAATTACGACCTTTGGCAACTTTAACGAAACGGTCTGATCCAGAATTTTTCCGAAGAAAATCCGCATCCAATAATGAAAGCTAGGAGGCTTAACATGTCCCAATTACCCCCCCCCCCCCCCTCGGCCAGGGACCGCTCAATTAGGGGAGGGGGCGCGACACATAAAACTGGATTAAGATGTCCGATTTCTTTGACTTTGCGATATAGCAAAAGGTGGCTTATGAATTTGTGTCCCTGACTAAGGATGATTTTATCTATTGAATCTCGTTCTACTTCAAATTGATGTACAGGCTGTAATATTAAGGAGTGATCTACTTTAGGGTGTGTATGGTTTTATTTTACACCTTGTTTATTTACTGTCCATTTTATTGCAAGAAATAGTATTGAACTAATTCAATGCCAAATTACCAACATACCTAATGCTACGATTCTAAAAACGTTATAAGTGAGTTTGTTTAAAAACCAATATTGAAATGGCATGAATTTTTTTTTTATATTTATATAATAACGGGTGTAAAAAGAACAGTCACTATAATTTTGGGATACGATTATACTACCTTTTCTCATTTTAGAAATGTATTTTTTTTAATAAAAATAAAAATAAATCTTTTTTGATATAGTTGCGATAAAAATATTTAAAAATACGTTTCCAAAATGAGGGAAAGTAGTACAATCGTATCTCAAAGTTATAGTGACTGTTCTTTTTACACCCAGTATATTTAGTATACCTAGATAGTATTCCAAATTGACAGTAATCACTACGAAAAATACTGAAAAAAGCGCACTTTCAAGATCCTTACTTTAATAAAAATTGAATAGTAAAATATGATCTACAATGGTGAAATTCGCTAGCGGCTGTCAGCGCGGCGCAGCGCGCAGCCGGAGCTTATTAATAGCGCCGTGTCTCGTCTCTCGTCCTCATAATTGCCACAGAAACTTCTGCTAATTACTTTTAAAAACGACCGAAGCAATTCCATCCGCATTTTTGCGAGCTCCTCACTTTTGTCCGCATTAAGTTATTACTAAAATTTTTAAGCTCAATTTTATTCTGAACATTCCTCCAATTATTAAAATGCATTCGGCTATTCCAATTTAATTAAGAGGAACTTTTGTCTTTGACGTTTCCGCTGCGAATATTAAGTTGGCGTTTGATTTATTTCCGCGAATCTGTGCGCCGTATTATCGCACGATTTGCGGAGTGATGGCGCGTACGTGACATCGTTTCGGAAAAAACTACAAAAAACAAATGCGAGTCACACACTCGCGTATCGTGGGATTTTTTTAATCCTTTTTTTATTTAGGGACTTTTAACGCAGAGCGTAAGTCAGTCCCATCGTAACCTAATCTTATTATTAGTGACAAACAAATGATAAATAAAGAAACACATCTATGCTAGTAATCGTGCCATGAATTTAAACAAAACCTTTGCTTCAGCATCATTCGGTTGCGTCAAAATTTATGAAATGTGTCTATATAGGTTCTATTCAAATTCAAGGCACTCAGTAAATTTGCGTACGGAGGGTTCCGCAGACAGACAGTCAGCCGTAGTACGTATCTCTAAAAAGGAGCACAGCCTAAAGTACAGCCTCCTTTTTAGAGATCCGTACTAAGACATCTGTTTGCGGAATCATTCGTACGAGAATACACGTTTGTAGAGTACGTAAGTACGTTCCTTACATAATATTATAAATTCTTTCATGTTTTAGCTATTCAGTGGTGTAAATGAAATTTTGATGAAAATGAAATACAGGCTGTAATGTTTATGAATGATACTTTAGGGTGTGTATGGGTCATGAATTTTACTGTAAAAATACTAGCGGTGAAAATTAAGTTTACTGTGAAAGTTCCAGCGCTGGAAGAGATCCTTTTTTTAATTATTGTATGGGAAAATTAATGATGTTGGATCATTTCTCATAGAAACATGAAAGTCAAGTAAGTCTTTCAGCGCTGGTATTTTCACACTAAACTCTACATAGGAGGCACATACACACCGGCCTAAAGTAGTATCACTCAATAATAAATAAATTCTTTATTAGGAGCAACTATGGCCCAAATTTTTTGTTAGTTTACATTTGACTTAACGCTGTGTTAGTAGAAAAGTTTTAGTTTATTTTTTCAATACACTTTATTTAATCGGTATCGGCGAATCTAGTTTATTAGCCAACATCTTCAGGATACTATTGGTGCTCGATCGCAGTCTGCTCAAGAGGGACCATGTATTTTTTCTTATAATGGCATATAAACTAATTATTAAGATTACACCTTGTATATGTAGCTGGCACGTCATTAGTTTTATTGTTCGTCCCTGTGACGGCAATTTTAACGTATTCACGTCAAAATTGAAATTGGCACAATATTGAGCTCTGGACGAGCTGTGCGCAGTCACAATTGGCACAACACGCGTACTTGTTGTATCCATGTCAACAGCTCTCTGTACGCCGAGTCTGGGAATATTCAGAGCAGTGCTAACCATATTTTTTAATAAAAAAAACTTCATATAAGTAACGCAAATTATATTATACCCCGCTTATAACGAATCTATTGACAGCTTTCATTAGAATCTGAGCAGTTAAGGCGCAACGTTGGAACATGGTAGGGTTTCACGTCAAAAAAAGTCAGGTCTTGGATTTTGTTCATAATTGGATCAATTGCACTTTCATATGACCTGAATACCTAGTAAATGTACGTCCTTATTTTTCTTTATTTATGCCTAGTTACGAATTTATGCGCCTTCAAAGAATCATCAAAATTAGAAAAGCTGATTTTTCGATACAACTTTTGAATTTCAATGAAAAATATTTTATTAATTACAGTGAATGAAATAATTATTTTTCTTAGTACTTTGACTTTGAATTTAGTAACTGTACATTTTGCATAATCCATGTTTTTGTATCGGAAAATATGGGACATAAATAAAAACAAATGCATATTGCCTATTCAGTACAAAATTTGGGTGTTTCGGCCCTTACGTCTAATTACTCGTCCAAAGCACGTCGTTAGTGTATCGTGAACTATTTACCGAACAATAACTGGGGAACAAACAGAACGAGCGCCTCGACCCGCGAGTTACTTATTTACTAACCACTCGACCGCCTGACGTGTTCGTTCAAGTTGATCGGCTTGATATTATTCATTCCGCTTTATACTTATTATTATTTTTAAACTGGCTGTGCCCGCGACTTCGTTTGAGTGGTTTTTGAATGACCGTAGCAGCGCACGCAACGAATGTGAATAATTTGCCCCGTTTTTACAACATTTCTCACTGACGCTTCGCTCCTATTGGTCGCAGCGTAATGTCATATAGCCTTCCTCTATAAAAAAACATTTCGAGAATGAGAAAAGGTAGTATAATCGTATATACAACAGTTAAAGTGACTGTTATTTTTACACCCATTATATCCGGAAATGGGCAGCTGCGTTTCCGGTCATTGTATATGAAAATTGAAAACTACGTTAGAACACCCGCCCGCCTAGCGTTGCGAGTATAAGCTTCTTTCCCCACTAAATACTTTGGGGGAGGCTTATATCCAACAGTGGTCGTCATAATATGTGATGAAGATGATTTAATCAAGTGAAGAACATGTCATTACATAACAAACTTGTCACGGCAATGTCTTTAAGTATGACAGCATGTAACTGTATATTTCGCACGGTTTTACTTAGTAGTTAAACATATAACACAATATAACAAAACAGTTTAGCTCGATTGTGCTCGGTGCATCGCTGTACAGCTCTTTAGCCCGTATTAATAAACAAGTCTCAAAGCCAACCTCACTTGAGAACCTATTTGACAGATAAAACAACGATTAGTTTCACTTTTAAAAATGAATAACTTTACATATTATATGTTACATACTTAAAATTTTTCTATTTTAAAACGTAAAAATAAAGATTACATAAATATAGACTTTTCTGTAATCTATAATATGAATATCATGGTATAAAAAGAAAATAAATGAAAGTACCATGAAACATTAATACAGTTGTTCAATTTTAAAAGTGAAACGAAACGTTGTTTTACCTGTCAACTAGTTTCTCAACCTGGGCTTGAGACTTCTTTATTAATACGGGCCTTAAACTCTAATAAAAGTTTGCCTTCATATAGACTGCTACTGTCACTTCTTGGCGAAAGACAAGGACAGCATGAGAGACTGACCCCCGGTTTCCCGAACGCTATTCAAATGACTGATCAACTAACACGGCATTCAAATCAACAACCCATATTGAATGCTGATTGATGGAATATTATCAGACAGAAAGGAACGGACCGATATTTCATAATTACATCACCCTCGCTCGCTGATTTCAATCGTATGTCAAATAATCGGCGTCTTTAGTGAATTAACCTTATTTGTGGAATTTTAACAAATATAGCACGTGCGAGCGTGATGTGATTATAAAATATAATATGGTGTCCGTTCCTTTCTGTCTGATAATATTCCACCTATTAGCGTTCAATATGGGTCGTTGATTTGAATGCCATGTTAGTTAATCATTCATTTGAATATCGTTCGGGAAACCGGGGGTTAAACTCTAATTAAAGTTTGCCTTCTTCTGCTACTGACTTAGCGAAAGACAAGGACAGCATGACTTAATTGAACCATCGTTTCAGTCGGCTGTTACTCTCATTACCGGTCAGTAGACCAGAATCATCGACCTCTGCGAAGTCATCGCGATAAATCAGTGTCGGCCCGCCACCGCCCACTCCCTCGCTGGTCAGGTCGGTTGCAGCGATACGATTCCAATTAACGACTTGACAGTGTAGATCACTTTTGTTCCTTTCAATCCACTTTTGATCCTGTTTTACTCTGTATCGTAATTAGAGATCGGTTGGACTGAGTCATTCGCTTTTACCCGACTATTGAAGACATGAAGGAGATATGTCGCAAAACAATTTTACCCAGAAAGTTGAGTTAAACTGTCACCGAAACATTTTAGGATATGTAGTAACGTATTAAGTACATCGAGTATAGATATGGATATTTAGATTAATGTACTTAATACATTACCTATTCTAAAATGTTTAAGTGACAGTTTGAACAAAATTTTCTAGAAATTACAATTTTGCTGCATATCACCTGCATTCTTTCATGTCTTCAATTATAGCAAATGTTTAACTAATTTTTAAAAAAGGAGGACGTTCTCAATTTGGCAGTTTTTTTTTAATTTTTTTATATGTACACCGATTGTGCCTTAGCACAATCGGTGTGCCTTAGCACAAAACGCAAATCGAATCATAACTCTTAAGTTATGATCCGATTTGCGTTTTGCTTTTTTTATTCGACACAGAATAGTTTCCATTTGGCATTCTACATAATATATATCTATTTATATTTCACCATAATGCTTAAAGTACATCAGATTTTAATAAAATTGTCAATAGATTGCCATATTTATTTTTTTATAATATTTAATTAATTTCTAATACATAGGCTATAATAATATTTACGAAGTCGGGTTAAAGTTTTTATAATAATGCTGGTTATTTAAATACATAGTATACTTATTTATTGATATTCAGGTTAGTTCGTAAGGTATTGTAATTTAAGGTTCCTACACCTTAAAATATAATGTGTTTTTGTAATGTCGCTTTTTGTAACACATAAAGTGTTCAAAAAGTCATATTAGCCCAATGCTTAATACTCACTTAATACAATCGCAATTTGGAATTTAGTATGCTATAAACAATTTGCATGAATTTCCACCAGCAAAATGTTCAATCAGCTGAAGCAAATTTTTGTTCATGCAATATTCAATATTCCAACATTGTATTGGTTTTATTCTAAACACGTCGCGAATCTAATTACCTCCAAAACAAGCCCGGGCCCGAATTCATCAAACCCCCGTCACTCGGACGAACATCGAACTCCAAACTTGTTTCCATTAGTACCCCGTTTTTCCTCCGAGACTTACCCGATAGGCTTTGCCAACTTTTGCGAATACATTAACCATCTTAGCGACAAAATTGACAAATTCGACTCGGCGTTCGACCGTTCTGTCGCGCTCGTGATTCATCGCTTCGTCATTAGGAGGTCGCTGTAGATCGCGTCGGGCGAAGGGAGTATTGGATGACAAAGGAGTGTTTTGACTCGAGCTCGTTTCGGATGTGGTACGGGGTTCCGGTACGTAACACTTCGACATGCTCGCTAAAAGGGACGTCGGTAATCGTAGCGAGTCAAATTAACGTGTAAAGAAACATTTGTATGCAGTCTGCTCCGTGTGTTATTACGTCTAGATCAAGATCCCGGGCCCGCCAGCCACCCCGTACACTCTTAATGATACAACATGTCTGTTGTAGTCTGAACAATGAGCTTATGCTTACCCGTTATATTTTATTGTCGTAAAGCAATTTCAAAATCTATTTTTTTATTACCAAATGAAACTTAACAAGCTATTTTAGGAAATTCAACATAAAAAGCTACTACCGGCACCGGTTCAATTCTAAGTACAGGACGCCAAAGATACAAAAAAAATGTTTAAACTTTTCTAACAAGCTCTAAAATGATTATTTCGTGTGTTACAATAAAACAATGTTAATTTAAAAATTCTAAAACAAAAAAAAATATTGATAGTTCATCAAAATTTAAGTAGGTTTAATTTTCAGCTACTTGTTTAAGTTTTACTTAAAAATTTGTCGAATTACAAAAAACTAGCGGGCTACACACACTGATACTACAAAATGATTTCTTTATGAATTTGTCTATGTAAAAATAATATGGTTTTTTCCAATGATGTAGTGTAATGTCCGTATTGTGGTATTGTTTATAAACATTTATTTATATTATTTAATTTAATATTAATTTTATCACTAAGAACATAAGGGTGGTCTAGCGGTCCTGTGATCTCGGTCCAGTATACCTGAGCCCTTTAATTTAATTTTTAATCCGTTTTATTGTGCTCACTGGAATATTCCCTTTGCCGTGTTTAACGTCCTTTAGTTGCGCTTAGCGGATAAGCGTCGGTCTCGGCAACTTTGTAAATTTATACTTTAATTCTGAACTTTGTATTATATTCCTCCAGTGCAGGTATTTTAGGAGTCTAAGTTTTATTATGTTTTTATTTTGATCCATATAATTCTAGACGGTTTGTTGCTTAAATACTCGTATATCCTAGATATTTTGTCCGTCTCGTAACATTTTATATTTAGAATTATTAGGTCGTATGTTGTGACGGATTTAAACGTAAAACGAAAAGGTACGATTCCACCAATATAGTGTTCAGAACATTTGTTAGCCAACATTTTTTTCAGAATTCCAGCTGTTCCAATTTGTGTGTGTTCCAATTTGTTAATGTTGCGTTAGCGAGTCCACCGGAACAAACATCTGTTACGCACAATGTTCGCAACAGTTCAGAACACCGGTGGAATCGCACCTTTAGGTTCCTCCAGTCTCATCACTCTGTGCTATGGATATGTTTATATCCACACTGCATAAAAGCGATAGAATATGACGAAATGTAACATTTAAAATGTTCCAAGTAATTAAGGTTTAGATCGCACTATCGAAGCACCGCGGAATGCTGCTATTGTTATTGTACAATATAATATTATAATCAATAAAGGACATAGATTTTCGGAAATGTTACGAGACGGACAATATCTACTAACATCTAGGATATATAAGCAAAGCAGTATCTAAGCAACAAACAGTGTAAAATTAGCTTTAGATCTGATTTCAGGAGATATTACCTAATACGTCTACTAGTGAAAAAATTTATATCAGAAGACAGTAGGTTTCAGAAGATATATTTAGGGATTGTTCATCATCCATAGATTTTTGTAGAGTCATGACTTTAGAAAAAAGCGATCTATTAAATCCAATGACTTCTGCGTTATCACTTTTTATTGATATCCAAGACATTATGAAGTGAGGGGCCGAATTGAGATTAACGATGTTCGAACGCGGTAATTCGCATCGAGATAAAAACGTAAAGGAACCGCCAGTCATCCCTCAAGCCCGCGAATTGCCAATCGATACTCACAGCGGAACATTATCATAACGTCCCTTTGAATATAAGTTCGCATCTATTTATTATAATAAATCTGTCTGCAGTACATAAGGAGTAATATTTAAGGAGTATAACATTTAAATATATGTCTGAGTTGAGACGTAAAAGAAAGTGGCATCACTGATAAACCGCGTGCGGGGTAGTGACAACAGCATCCTGAAGACTGTGGCAGATGATCCGCATGCACCTACATATATTAAAGAGCTACGTGAGGATAGTGAACGAATTTGAGAGCAGTGCCACCTCTAGGCTACCACCGCCCGTAGTTCAAATTGGGTGCATGTTATAATAAATAATTTAAAATTAATAATACCTCTAGTTATTTAATCTTTTAGTACTTTATTATATTACTAATCCTTAAATTATTGTCAAATATTTAATACTAATCCATGGAGCATAGAAGTCTGAAAAAAAGAAATTTGTATTTGTATAGCTTGCAAAAAGATTTACGAGTTTGGTGATATTTGACAAGAGAGAGAATAGTACAAAAATAGCAACTGTTATTGCCAAAAATAAAAGAAGTAGAAGACAAGTGTCACTTATGATAACGATGACAGATGAAATTCTCGAGAAGATGATGGCGGGGTGCAGGGAGAGCTTGTGAAGACCCAATCGTCACGTCAAGAAACTAATCTTATTAAATCTATGTAGTCTCTAAATAGTTAATTGTTTAACACTGTTATTTCATGAATAATATATACTAGTATACTTTGGTGACGTATTACGAGTATTTCATGACGGCACATACAATACAAAATGACGCCCACAAAAGGACCTTCATTCCGTTATATATTATATCTAGTGCCACAACCTGCAAGCATTTGAGTGAGTGTACCTGGGGCCGTATTATAATCTTTTACAATACTAGCCTGGTTCCAGGCAATTCAATAAAACGGTCTTAAACTGCCTTGTTCTTTTTCATATTTCAACGACATGTTATTCTGAATCGATCCACCCTAGTTTGGTTGTCTGAAAGTGACATTCGGAAGCAAGTCAAGTGTCACGTATCCGCTAACTAGCTGTCATCATGCAGTTATTATGTGATCGTAATACGAAAATTCCAGGCAACCATGTTGTATGACGTAAACTGGAATTAAGAGCTTGTAATATACCTCCTGGCATGCCTCATTTGCTTGCATGTTGTGGTTTTATTAATTTTTATTGGTAATATTGCTAGATATTATAATGTATTTAAATTTTATGCTATGGATTTCCACAAAGTAACGCCTGATTCCATTAAATTGTGTACATTTTTCTGACTATAACTTGCTCCTATCATTCGCTAATAGTTGGCAATGAAAGTTTCACTAGATTGTTTTAAAGTCTCGAATGTCAATTGATTTAAATCTGTGTATACCTTGTTATTTCAATGTATTTTTTTAAATTTCCAAATAGGTTAGAAAAAAACCTCTTTTTACTACGGCAAAGCCTAAAATGATATTGGCAGACTTACTTAGTTTGTATATTTTTCATTTGTCTACATTTCGATTTTGAATGAATAAATGTGAGTCAGAGAGAGAATGAATGAGGTATCAAATGATTTGTAATAGTCCGGGTAACATAGGCTATATTATTGTAGTCGGATTACAGTTTTTTTACATAACTTTTGTTCGATTGTCAACCATCTTTTACTTAGTTTAACTACACATTACAACGAGCATTTCCCATTAGCTGCAGGCACATTATAATTTTACGCCTGAATACCAATAACAACAGCGAACCGGCACCAACAAACATAAAGTGATTACGACATTAATAAATTTAAATCTTTAATCATTTCCAGAATTGATAATGGAATTGAAAAAAGAAAATTGAAATTCCAAACATTATTGGATTTCGAAATTATCGTGCAATCGGAATTTGTTCGTTTCTACGTTGCCGACCGGGATGGCGGGGATAAATCATACATAATTAAAAGCCCCCATATTGCCCGCCAAATGATTACCATTTAGCGATCCTATAATGAATGCCACTGCCCGGCGCTGCTCGGCGCTGCTCGGCGGGCGCTCGGGGTGCCCTGTCTAGACAATGTATCAATTCTAAATTCTAATGCGCTTTTTGTTCATTTCATGGATATAATTTACTAGTCAACATGGCCTACCATCCCACACAATCTATGTTTAATACAAAAAAATTGCAATAAATGTCACTACTATTAACGTTTGTAAATTATAAAATATAAATATGCCGAAATAAGTACAAATATTGATATTAAAATAAAGATGAGCATGTTTTTTAAGCTTAACATCACATTAACCTAAATTCAACTCCTTAATTAAGAAGAAGATACGAAACGAAATTAGTGGCGCTAGATGGCGGTTTCCGGAATGTGCCTGGAAATCGAAGAAAACAAAAATAGCCAGTCGAATTGCCAGTATTAGGGTGATGCCATTTTCTAGTGCCTCTGTTATATATCTACTTCGTGCTAGTGAAGTTCCCACACCGATTTCTGTGGCTAGTTTTTTAATAGGGTTTTAAAAATAAAATGTTTGCGCAGTACAAGTACTCTCTCTCTATCAGAAAGTAGATAATAATCTCTTGCGCACGAAACCACAACCCTGGAGTCAATATCTGCGTTGGAAAAGTAATAAAACACATACTACTTGCTTTTTTCCACTTTATTAGATTTTTCACATTAATTATTTGTTAAAACCGGTTTCGACTTAGTTATCATTAGGTGTAGATTTAAATTATTTGTTATGCAGAGTTTTATTGCGAGTTTTTCGAATGTTTTTTATAGTTTTGTGCAGTTTTGTATCAAATTATTTTAAATTAAACTTAAAACTTTTAACTATAAAGTATTTTATACTTATACTTATGTATAACTGATTAAATTAAATTCTACCAAGAACCTACATTCAATAACATAAAAATAATGTTTTCAAGTTTCTTTAGGATGATGCAAATGTAAAAAGTAACGCTCTTGTGTAATGCGCACACATTTAGTCATGATAAAGTAACACCTGTTTTAAGGTGGGAGCTATATATATTATGACATACTAATACTTCCATTGGCCACATGCGAATTTATTTTAGCAAACAAAAATTATGTTACGAATCACATTATAGTTCCTATAATAATATTCACCAAATTCTTACAATCTTCAAGTGAACAATATAACTCCAGCTTCAGCAGCAGCAGCGTTATCAATATCATCCGCATCCTGATCCAATCAGGATATACATACATCAGGCAGGATAAGCCAGCTCTGGAGCGGGATAGAGGACTCCCTAAGGGCTCGTCAGACCGCCGTCGTGGGGCAACTAAATTTGACACACGAATAAAACTAATGGCTTGTCACTTAAAGTTAAACACAAGTTTAGAGGCTGTTGAAAGTTGAGGCACAAAATTTTATATGAAGCAAAAATTTTGTACTTTTAACGGGAATTGCTCGGACTGAGAAGTACCCTATGTAATTTCCCACACTCATTGTCACACTGCACATCTTAATTATAAAATCTAAAAGTGTAATACCTCCCACAGCGATTTCGGTGATGGAGACTGGTTTCATTGAAATAAGGCCAGCTACACTTTATTTATAATCATTATATAATTACACCCTAGCTGTCGGGTGTATCTTGACTCGGAGGTCGTGGGTTAGATCTCCGCGTTGGAACAACGAAAATGTTGTTTTTAAATTTGGTTAGGACAATCTGATCACTTGATCCATGCGTCGGATGGGCATGTAAAAAGTCGGCCCTGCGCCTGATCTCCCGCCAGTCGTGTCGGTTACCGTCTTATAGGGCTACGAGAGTGAAGGAAGAGAGTGTGCTTGTGCGTATTGCGTATTGCGCACACACTTGCGCACTATAAAATAACCTTGTTGTAGCTGGCCTGGTTTCAATAAAACCGGCCACCGTCACCGAAATCGGTGTGGGAGGCATTGTTATTACTACGACACTGACAGTAGGTACGAAGCATCAGCTCCCAAAAAGGGCTGAAAGGAAAGTATTTCTCTACATAACGAATTTTATTAACATTTATTTATTGAAATTAATTACACATTCTTACCTACATATTTTCATATTGGAATATTTTATTATTATAAATTACGTTTTGAATACTACCCTACAAATAAATTTAACGTAGGTACATGTTCCGATCTTAAGAACTTATGTTAACCGAAATAAATGAAGTTGTTTTATTAATATCTTTTTAGCTTAAATGAAATTAGATGGAATTGGATTGCTTATTTGTGACTTTTGGCATTGTTAATATTAATTATTTGTTTAAAACGTATTGCAGACGACAAAAAATCAAGGTACTTAGATTTAAGTAAAAATGATATCACGTAAGTGGCACGTCGCCTTTGATGATAATAAATATCTTTAAACCTAAATGTTTTTATAAATTTATGTTAGAAATGCTACATAATTACATGATTCAGACAAAAATATCAAAACATTTCTCGGCTGGTATATTTGTCAATATTTAGAGCTTGTCTGTAGTTGATGCACACGAGGCGAGTCAAACGGATGCGGCGAGATAATGGAATTGTGAAGGAGCGGAGAAATATGCAGTGAGATGTGAGGGAGCTAAGTGATGGAGCCAAACTGAGATAAATGATCCCCACCCCCATCCGACCCCATCCGACCCCACCAGACCCCACCAGACCCCACCAGACATGACGAGACACTCGCTGTGACTTGGACGTGGTTTACAAAGTGCATTTTTAATTTTCTTAGGCGATGTGCTATGCTCCCAATCAATGTGAGATAGACTTAGAGTACTTATGTTGTTGTTTTGTCTTCAACGTTAGTTTTAGAATCATGTTCATAAAAAATACTGTGATCTGAATGTATGGAAAAGTTGAAATTCGGCCAAATTAATGCCATTTTGTCGCATTACCTTCACAACTTCGTATCTAGAAAACCACAACTTTTCAGTAGAGTCTAAAAACTTAATCATTTTAGATTTTATTATGACTTGGATTTTGTTTTACTCATTTAAAACAAAATCCAAGTCATAATAAAATCTAAAATGCTTAAGTTTTTTTACTATACTGAAAAGTTGTGGTTTTCTAGCTACGAGATTTAGAAGGTAATGCGACGATTTATTAATGGTACAGCAAGCAAGTAACACTTCTTAGTAGCTGAGCTTTGTGTAAAATTGCATTACATTGAGCAGAGTTCATCAATCAGATTTCACACACCATGTTATCAATGTATGGACCAGTCTTCTACTAAGGAGTAGAAGAGAAAAGTATCAATTATCATCTCTGCAATATTTAAAATCAAAGAAAAAATTGGTTTAGTATGAGCGTAATTAAAGCTGCAAAATGCATGCATGAAACATGATGTATTAACCTGTGATTAAAAATCTAATAACCTAGTTATTGTAATATAATCAACATAACGCCTCCGTGGTCTAGTAGTTCAGAGCTTTGCTCTCGATCCGGAGGTCGTGGGTTCGATTCCTGCGTTGGAGCAATAAAAAAATGTTATTTCCAAGTTAGGTTAGGACAATGCAGGCTGATCACCGGATTGTCTGATAAGAAAGATGATCCATGCGTCGGATGTAAAAAGTCGGTCCTGCGTCTGATCTCTCACCAGTCGTGTCGGTTTACCGTCCCACTGGGTTATGAGAGTAAAAGGATGAGAGGGTGTCTCTGTGTATTGCGCACACACTTGGGCACTATAAAAACGACTCCTGCGTAGCTGGCCTGGTTTCAATGAAATCGGCTACCGACACCGAAATCGGTGAAGGGAGCTATTATTATTATAATCAACATTATATTGTATACATAATTTTATTGTTACTTTTATTGGTTGTACATAGGAATAAATAAATAATAATCGCATATCTCTGCAGCGGGTGGAGTGAATGTTGTGATATTTAACTCGTTTCAGTGAATATTGTAAAATATAATTAACAATTCATTGATTACCTCCACTTCTCTATGGATCTGAATTAATATAATTACGAAGCACACATGTCATGTGGGAATTAACGGGAAAAATAGGGAATAATTGTACAATCTAAGTATAATATATTAACAAACCAAAATGCTATACTTTTGAAAAGGGGATAAAAATACCGAATTTATTTTTATTTTTAGTTTTTTAAAACATTATCTTTATTTTGATCTCATATTATCATCATTTTATTTGACGTATTCCTGATATACTTTTATATAGCACATCCAAAATCTACCCCACCCTGCATAAGCGATATCGGCACACATAATCGGATCAGAGTAATGCGCGATATTATTTGCTCAAGATGAGTCGGAGATAGCAAATAATATAATAGTCTAATCAAATGGACCACGCGGGATTACCAGAATTAACTTCGTTAAGCCGACGGACTATAATAACACTGATAATGATTCTACTGATAAGAGAGACGCGTGCCAAGAAATTACTCGGGCGTAGCGAAGGCATCATTGGCGTTATTATTGGATTAACATAAAGAAACTATTCGTTGTATATGTCGCACTCATCTGATTGAATCCGCTTTTTTTAATGACTAGGCGGTTATATAATGGCGTCAAACAGCTCGTACAGATAGCAATGTGTTGATATATTTTTCGATTAATTTACTTTAATAAACATTCGGAAATTTTGAAGTTTAAAATTAAAAATGGTTGTCTCGGATTCATTAAATTTGTTGCTTAAAATTGAATTCAATGAACGCGCTAGTCATTCAATCAATATAGCAGAGTCAACCAGATGACTGCGACATAATATATACGTGGGTTTTTCATACAAATAAACTACTTACGTTACTAGTCGTTAGTCGGACAAAAAATGCAAATAGATCTTTATTCCGGGACACAAGACGAAGACAAATTATGCAGTCAGCGGGGCTGGCTATCAATTCACAAGGCTCGACGGCGGCGCTGAATAAATACGAGAATCCTTAAAGAAACCCCATCACTGTTCGAGACAACCACAATGCGGCCCCAACCTCCCAGTGTCCTACACAATAGGATCGACTTTCCTCTGACACAGCACTCCAGCCGTATCGTTGACCAAACGAAACAGCGGCTAAATAAAAATAGATGCGCTTCGTTAAAGCAAATTTACATTTCGCTTGTCGATTTCATTTTATTACGCAACAAGCGCCACTTTTTTCCCGTCTGAGACAATTTATTTTATTTCTGGTCGTAATTTGATTCGAAATGAATGGCGCGCTTTTACAACGAATCACTTTTGTGTTTGTTAGTTCAATTCGTTCCGGGACTAAAGATGTAATTAGTTATACAAATTGAGTACTCGTTCGCCATTCATTTTGAGCGCACTTTAAATGTTAATGCGTTATTAAAACTGAATCAGTATTCAAAATATGGCTTATTAATTATAAACTGTTTTCAATTGTTATTTTATATTTGTATTATCAATGTAGGCTTTTTATACTTCAAGTACAACAACTTAATTATCGGATTAACTTATACTAGGGCGTAACTTTCAGATTTGAAATAATATATTATATACAGCTTTACAAGAACTATGTTAAGAGTGTTTCTAAACTGTCTTATAATTAATGCTAAATTAAAAGTCATAACCAAACTAATACTAACTATATACAAACCCGTTCCGCGGGAATCGAACCTACGATCTTCGAGTCGAGAGCTAGGCTCTAAACCACTAGACCACGTAGGCGTTAAAGTTAAGAGTAGCTTACCATAGACAAAAATGTTTTCGTATTTAGAATGATTTTTCAAAAAGGTCCCGAGTTTCTTACGCCGGTTCTTCTCGCCGGGCTAGTTTCCGAACCGGTGGTAGCTATCATATAGGACAATTCTATAAGTATTATTTAATAACTTATATGGAAATAAATAAGATTTGATTTGATTTGAAAAAATGTTTTTAAACTTTGATTTTATAATATTACTAGCTGACCAGTGCCCACTTCGCTGAGCATGGAAACCGTGTAAACCTTCCCGGGACTTCCACGAATATTTCATGACCAAAAATAGCCGAATCAGTTCAGCTGATCTCGAGTTTTAGCGAGACTTACAAACAGAAATTGATTCTTTATATAGTCTTTAGATAGTATGTCTGTGTTACTGAGTGATAATGTAGCTTTCTAATATAAAAAGAATTATTAAAATCGGTCCAGTACTTTTTGAGTTAAGTCGTTACATACAAAAATAGAAATCTTTCTACTTTATAATATTAGTGTAGATTTATAATCTAGTTTGAACTTTGAAGTAGTTCAGCAAAAAACCAGTGTAAGAAATCCGTGCATTCCATCTTTTATCAACCGTTTACTTCGTTGTGTGAAATTTGTGGTTTCAAAACATTCCCCTTACAAAACAAGCACCCCTTCAATACTGTTGTAACTTGTAATTCAATCCCACTAAACTGCTTGACCAGTAAACAGTCTAAACACATGTTTTCACCCCTTATCTATTTGTTCTCCCTTCGGTTACTATCAATATCAAACTTATAAACGTCTATATCTTACTTATCGTGTAGCTGTCCCTACGAGTTATCTTTAAGGGCCAGCCAGGGCGGACCTATCAGATTACCGTGTTTACAATTTGTATCAACCTGTCCTTTGAAGGGACTCGGGATTAATTCTCGCTTTTAATTATAATTTTGTTTCTAGCGAGGCTTTTAAAATCTTTGTTTATTTATTTCTCATAATTTTCATTTGTCTCTAGCATCGTCGTAATAAAATGTTTTTGAATTTGAAACATCAATTTTTTTAAGTCGTGGCTTTAGAACTTTTGGTTTTATTGTATAATGTAGCTGATCCGTGCTCACTTCGTTGAGCATAAAAAAAACCGTTTAAACATTTCCTGGACTTCTGCGAATATCTCAAGACCAAAAATAGCTGAATCGGTGCAGCCGTTCTCGAGTTATAGCGATACTATAGCGACTAACGAACTGCAATTCATATTTATATATAAGTTTTTAATTTTTTATTAAGTATGTATGTAATATGTATTATTATTGTGTTCCTGTTTTATTTGACTATTAGAAAATATAAGAGAACTCATATTCGAGACCTAATTTCGTTGTAACCACAGCGTTGAATTTGTAAGCAATTTAAGCGCTGCACAGTATGTACTCCTTGCATAAAGTATGTACGGCTATAAATAGGTAAACGCTGTTAGCATAATTACGAGCGGGCATTATGTCGAGCGCCGTACCTGTTTGCTCTCGCGGTCCGCCATGCTTGCCTGATTTTGTCATCTCCATTATACATGCGGGCATAACAATTTCAACATTAAAAGCAAGTATATTCTGCTGATATTTTTATTATGAATCTTTCATGTTTTGTGACTCATGGCACTTCATATAAATTACTGACCATAGCGACAAATCGTGATTAAAGATCTCCGTAAAGTCACAAAACAGATGAGTTTCAAGCCTGGTCAACGACAAGCGCGTTCGAGTCTATGGACGAGGAGCCAACGAGCCCCAGCATAGTAAGTGGTTATTTTAGACCTTTGAATTTTTTTTTTAGTTAAATTATGTAATTCATTTGAGATGCCAAAACAAATAACTTTACGCATCATTCTCACACTATATTTGGCTTATTATATGAATCATAAATAACCATGTAAAGCGATGTAACACGTTTTCTATGTGTGATAATTACCGCTGTCTAGAAAGCCGCTTTTATATTACAACTGGCAACGCTCAGCAGAGCTTAAGACTGGGACCTTTCTGTTTTCGTTTTATCGCTCCCAAATCTTTCTTTGCTTCAATTGCGCACACGAAAAACTGTTCCCCCTTTGTCAAACCTATTCGTTCCTCCCCACGGTGTCAAAATCAGTCGCTTCTTAAATCTGCCCATCTCGAGGGTGAGATTTCAAGATAAATTGCTGTACTGTGCAGTTTGTTTAAAAAGCGGATCGAATGACCCTTCAGTGTTTTTCAACCCGTGGCCTGCGGTCTTACTCTCCTAACTGATTCGATTTTGATTCACATTCATTCGTGCCGGCGTACTCCCGAATAAATTTATGTTTGTTTATTTTGATTCTCAGTCGATTGATATGGCCGGGAGTGCAAAGAGTTACGATCTAACGATTTCCTTTATCCTGGGGGCCTATTATAAGCTATTAATTCCAGCCAGTTTACGCCATACAACATGGCTGCCTGGAATTTTCGTATTACGATCACAGTCATAATGCAGCAGCCAGTAAGAGGTCACGTGAAACTTGACTTGCTTCCGAATGTCACTATCAGACAACTAAACTAGGGTGGATCCATTAAGAATAACATGTCCTTTTAGTTTCAAAGTAATACCAAAAGCTGTTGAGATCGAACTGATTCTCGATTGTGTCGGGAGTAAGCCTGCTGGTCGCTCGAGTTGCACCAAAGTGAAGGTTTGCTTCGGATTAGGATTCTTACTACGATTTTCCTTAAGTGCTTTTGTGAGGACGCTTAAAGGAGGATAACGTCGTGAAGAAAACTACGTATCTCAGAATATAGGCTTTATAGGATTAGAATATAGAGCAAGTTAGGCAGAAGGTAAGATTGGGACGTATTAAGACGTCAAAAGTTAAGGACCGAGAAATATGAGAATTACTCCATCGATAAATGGCTTTTACTTAGTTGATTAATATGTAAAAGTAGCTGTAAGTTTTCTGAATAAATAAAATAAAGTTAATGAATTCCTTGATGACAAAATGTAAACTAATTGTGAATATTATAATCAAAGTAATTTTATTAATGTTTATTGAATTTCATCTGTATTAATTATAGTATTATCTGTATTGCCATTTTTAAAACTCTATTTAATATATTGACATAATAATAATAGTTTAAGGCCGTGTTTCACCAAGCAATGTTAAAGTTAACGCCATGTTAAAATGCCATGTCATCTCATTCATTGACAGGAAATACGAGAGGGATAACATGATATTTAACATGGCGCTAACTTTAACATTGCTTGGTGAAAGACGCCCTAAATCAATTAATTCTAAAGACCGTAACAGTAATTAAATTTTTGTATTTACTGTTTCTAATGTATTTAATCAATTTATTAACTTTTATTAATCATTTGAAATCTATAAAATAATTATTAACTTATAAGTACACTATATAAATGTTGTACATTTTGTGGAAATGTACAATACTAACATCTATCATGTACCATATTCCTTGCAAATAAATGACTTGATTGATTGATTAAAATTTGAATGTGGAATGGATGTTAAGTTCTCACTCACTCAAGCCCAGAACCCAGATTCAAGATGCCATGGCTATATAAAATGTATGGGATTTGACATAAGCTTCGCTAAGTGACGGGCGAAGTCGTATGCCATATTAATAATAATATAATACCTATGGACGCTTCACGCCACGTCCATCTGGTCCCGTGCTAAGTATCCGAAGCACTTGTGTTACAGGACAACAGAAATATATTTAATACTTTTTATACTATTCACATATTTAAGATTTTTATTATATTATACACAAAAATTCACATGCATGACCCAGGAACACAGACCACTTTTTGTTCCTTCGGCGGGATTCGAAACCGCGACCTCTAGCTCAAGCACCAACGCGCTCAACTACTGCGCTACAGAGGTCGACACAACGTCATTTAGCGTACCTTATGTCAAATTCCATACATTTTTCTATGGAACTTCGTAAGCGATAAATAGCTTTGGGGGCTGATTCAAGATGCCATCGCTAATTATCGCTTAGAAAGTTCGACAGCAAAATGTCCTATACATTTTTTTTTGACATAAACTACGCTAAATGATCGCGATTTGGTATGTCAATTAGCGTACCTTATGTCAAATCCCATACATTTTGTTATCGAACTTTGTAAGCGATAATTAGCGATGTCATCTAGAGTCAGGGTTGATGATGATTACTTGAAGCTGAACGTTTGTGATTACGATATCGAAGTATATTTAAAATCAAATGTAATTTCCCGAGGAGTTGTTTGCGAAGGTAGCTCCGAGTGTGGTGACCTCGTTTTTTTGTGCAAACATTAAATATGGCGCATTACAAATATCTGAAGGGTTATTTGCGCGGTTGCGAGGAAATTACTTTCGCGTCTAAAATGTTTTATTTCAGTGTTCCTCCCCGACAGTTTCACTTTTGAAATTAAAATTGGACCGAACACGGATTTGGAATAGAGTTTTAAATGTTCACCTTCCCAAAGGAGTAGCCCAAATTTCTTTATTCAGAAAAGGTAATTCTCCACAAACATCTATTTACCTACCCGAAGTGTATTCCATACTCAGTCTACTTACTATATCTACGCATTTGATAATTAAAAATTTATTTTTATGTAGGTCTATACAAAACGAAAATTAATTAAAAATTTTGTTTTGTAAAAATAATATACAGCCAAAATGTGGGTTGGAGGCCTGGTGCCTTAAAATACAAGCAGGAAACTGCTTAGTTTAAGACTCCAGTCTGCCACAAAGACTAATTATGCTAAATATTAAAACTGTAATTTGAATTATTGTGGAGAGAAAATAAACAATTTATTTATTTATTTAATTTTAATATTGAAATACAGAGTGATAGATGGTTCATATATTAATCCGAATATAGTGTGAAGAAATTGACGCGTAGAGCATTTTTTGTTTTGCTTTTTTTGATGAAACAAGACAAACCTGTATATAGATTCCAATTATACTCGTAATAACATTATTTTATATTTTCTGCTAGATTTGTTCGCGGAACCGCCTAAATGCAGCAATGTTCCCATGTCCTGTAATGTCCCCCGTGGACTACTACCCCCTAACAGGAAAAATCGCCATACGTTCCTCCAGAGCCTACCAACCAACTTTAATCTGTTCTAGCTACTTGCGCGTAAATAAATAACAAACATACACACACACATCACACACTCACAAGCTTTCACCTTTATTATATTTTAGTGAGGTGTGATTTAACTAAGACAACTACATAGTTAATTTATAAACTCAGAGTTCAATCCCATTAGCTACTATTCAAACCAGACTAACGTTATGTTATAATGCAAAGGACATTAATAGCATCACTGTCGCTAATCGTTGGATGTCCCCAGATCAGGGGACAAGCGGGGCCTCGATGGGCCCTCGAAAGGCCCCGGCGTTTGCGAGGCCCCTACTAATTAAGACCTTGTTGAAAAACAAAATATCATTAGTCCGGAGCTTCATTATCTTGTTCTTTATTCTCATTCATTCATTCTTTATGCCTCTCATCGCTTAATGCGTCTTTGGTCCAGTAGTTAGAACTTGACGGAAAGGTTCAATTACCGCGTTGGAACAACTAAAAATGTTGTTCTCAAGTTTGGTTAGGACAATACAGGCTGCTGATCTGAGTCTGATGGGCATGTCGGCCTGCGCCATTTCTCTCGCCTGTCGCGGCGGTTATCTGTTGAATTGCGGAATAAATAGTATCCTTGTGTATTGCGCACGTACTTGGGCACTATAAAACTTATGGGAGCAAGTATATTCATCATCAACAGACTCTCTGACCTCAATGCGTCGCGGGCCCATACGATGTTAACTACTCTAGCCCACTGCGGGTTCAAATAGCATGATGTTAAGAAATTCCTAGGTTTAGTGGTTGAATAGCAGGCTCGAGATGGCTGAACTACATCATGCATTTTAATGACTCCCTTATCCCGTTGTCCTTCAGCTTGTAGTAGTGCTTGGAATACGCTGACAAGCATAATTCGTGATGTCCTGTAAGATCAGTGACCCAGTTTTATAGATCTTAAAGAAAAAATGGATCCTAATTTATGTATGACCTTATTTCTCGAGACTTAAGTTATGGAAATTATGTAAACGAAAAGGTATTGATTATTTTATCGTGAACTGACGTTTATATTGGGCGACCTATGTAGCTCCGTGGTTCAGCGTGTCGGCTCTTAAATCTGAGGTCACTGGTTTCAATCCCGCCATAGGAACAAAAAGTTTTATACGTTCCTGGGTAATGTATGTGTGGTTATTATATTATTATGTATAGTGTAAAAGTGTAAAAGCATACTTTGTTTGATACATGTTACAGAAGTTCCTCGATTACTAACCAATGGACCATATGGACGCGGTATGAAGAGTCCTTAGATATTATCATTTTTAGATAACACTAGCTGACCCGTGCCCACTTCGTTGAGCATAAAAACCGTTTAAGCGTTCTCGAGTTTTAGCGAGACTAACGAACAACATTCGTTTTTATATACCTTATAAGATTAAAGATTAATTTTAAGGCACGGTGCCCTACCTATTGAATTTCATAAGACTTCATAAGACAAATTTCTTTCAGCAAAATCGATAAAACTCAATAAGACTCGTCCCACAATACAATCCCAGCAATTATTTCCCTTTCAATATCAAAAGAATATCGCGGTGCCGGGGTGCCATTAATATCCTTCAAAAACATTGTTTGATCACCCCCCCTGCCCGAACACCCCCCGGATCCTCACAAACAGACCCAAATCATTCTGTATACACTTTAATTGTCCCCCAAATTGAAATGAGCTCTCCGAAAGGCAATTTTAAACACATTTATAATTTAAATTAGTTTGATTGCGTCAATTTGGAACAATGGCGGCGAAGTTTGTTTTATTGTGATTTATGATACCGCAATAGAAACTTCTAGAAGTAAAACAAACCGTGAAAATTATTTTATTGCTCGTTTGTATTCAATAATTGAGACTGAAGCTTAAACTTATATATTAATACTAGCTGTTCCCACGACTTCGTTCGCATGGTTTTTGAGTAACTTAAATCGTTTATGGAGCCCACGCAACGAAAGTCCTCAAATGTAAATAACTTTCCCCGTTTTTGCAACATTTCTCACTGACGCTTCGCTCCTATTGGTTGCAGAGTAATGCTATATAGCCTAAAGCATTTCTCTATAAATGGACTATCCAACAAAAAAATAATTTTTCAATTTGGTCCGATTTGAAAAATTATTTTCCTCCCGTTCCTGAGATTAGCGCGTATAAACAAACAAACTCTTCCGCTTTATAATATTAGTATAAATATAGATAATCGCTGTTCTGAAGTATTATTATTTGTATAATTTCCCCTCTAATTTGTCTGCGAACTATATTTCCGATCTAATGTGATATAAATGTAAACAAAAATCTGGTCGATCCGTACCAACTTGTAGTAAAGCGTTGATATAGATTAGATATGACAAAAATAAAAATTTCGGTATTAAAGTATCACTGCTGACGACACAAGCAGTCATAAAACCAAATTTCTGTTATCACCACTAAATTAGCACTAAATTTTGATATATAAAACGAATAATTCTGCCAACTTGACCTTTCTAGCTTTACAGACGTCTAATAATATTTAGTGGCCATATTTGTAATTATTATTCCTCTTTAAGTAATAAATGCAATATACCTTCAAGAAATGTATTAGCAACCAAGTATACATTAATCTAATAATATTATTATACCTAGTACGACCAGATTCAGGTATTGTCTCACTAATGACCGGGCAACACATTAATTTGATCGACTTTAACTGATGTCGAAAGCTTTGAAGCTATCCTGCGCAAGAAGACCGCATCACTTCTAGCCAGACTCTGCGGCAGCGGCCACAACGTTCTGAGGGTAGAGGGTAGGGAGAGGTAGTCGACAGTGGGAATTGTCCACTGATCGAACACATGTTACATAAGACTAAATCATTATATAAAATAGAATACTAATATAGGATAACATTTTTCTAACCAACAGATTAAATTAAGTATGGATTTGTTGTTGTCCGAAATAAAGAGGTTTATTTATTTTTTATTTATTTAATCTAATTGATTACGTTCAGATTAATTGGGACTTAATTCTTAAGACTATAAATAACTTAAGTCGCAACATAATTTTCGTTCTAGTGCTCACAGATATTGATCTTTAACAGAGGTATTTACGTAAGCCAAATACCTGAAGCAGCTTGTCTAAAACCGCACTCGATACAAGTCCCAAAATTTATACGCCAATACCAATTCGCCTCTGTGTAACTCGAATTTCGAATATTGTCACTATAATCTCACTTTGAAGATCTATACCGTGTGGCACTACAAAGACAACGAGATATACATAAACTAAATGTATAAGTGTTCAATTGGTTTAATACGATATCCACGCTATTTTGTACTACTAATATTTTAATACTAATGTATCCGTTAGCGTAGTATTCGTATACTATAATATATGGCTCACCAACGTATCATCATCACGTAAGGCTATGTCGTATCTCCTTGACAGCTATATTACTAATTCCGCCATATTGCCTGTCTGACCATACGCTCGAGACACTGACAGTTGAAGTGTCAACTGTCAAATGTCATAGTGACATACACTACAGTTAGTAAATTAGAAGTAGACCTTTGCATCCGTTATTGGATGATTGATACAGTATTCTCCGAGCGAAGTGCTCTCTTTAAATACTGTAGTGCCTGGGATGGACGATTTTAAATGTCACATGGTTGCGCAGCAGATACGGCATCACAAAATAGTCGGTCTAGTCCAGAGGAATAACTGGTTGGCCCCATACTTCTGGGGCCAACCATGTGCGGGTTTCCTCACGATGTTTTCCTTCACCGTTACAGCGTCGTTTAATGTACTTAAGTTCGGAAAAAGTCTCATTGTTACATGCCACAACCTGGAAATCGAACCTGCAACCTTTCGAGTGCTGATCAACGGTTTACCAACTAGGCCACGGACGCTCTATCCGTTACTATTAAAATATATAAATGCAAACAAACCTTAACATGACCGTCAACAATGCTTCTAATTTAAATATCACTTATAGCACCCCTCAATAAAGAAAAGCAATGAGACATTAATTTGGCCAACTTTTTTTTTACATTAAAATCACATTGAATCGGATCAATTATAGAGCATGGAGTGACAAAGTACTTTCCTTATCAAAGCTGAGGGATAAGCCCTTATCAAAGATACTGCCGATTGCCGAAAGAGATAAGCCATTATCAAACAATGATGAAATCTCTCTAATCTAATTAAATAGAGAAAAGCTGAACGCCCTATTCATAATTGTTCTTTTTATTTGCTCAGAGTTTGAAGGGTTGGGGGCAGTTCAAACCGGTCGCGGGCGGTCTCAGCCGGTGAGATCCGGCGGGATCCGGTATAATCCGCTTCCAGCCGGCTCGAGCCGGTGCGCTCAATCTGATTCCCAGATAACCGACTATATTGTACGTGAAAGGCAAATTTCCTGTAGAATGTTCGGTAATACATTATCAAGGTGTATTGAAGTATATTTTTTGTAGTAATTATATTTTAGGTGAATTATGTTTAATATAATAGTTATTGATATTTTAATAAAAGCCAAAAAGATGGATCTATAACATGATTAAAATTATAATACTTGAAATAAAAGCTACTTCACTCGCAAACTACTGAATCAATTATGATGAAATTTTGTGTGTAGAAAACTGTTATCCTATGTTACATAGGCTATTTTTTATCCTAAAACAATACAGCATTCCCGTGTAACAGACAAAATCTATGTAATAAATACTTTTGAGTGTACAAGAAATAATGAAATATTGAAAGCCTCCCCTCAAATCTTATCTACACTTATCCCTTTATTGAGCGAGGTTCAATTTTCCCCCCCCCTCCCCCCCTTACTGCAGCGGTCGTCAATTCACGTTATATCAAATCGGAGTGGTTAAAATGAATCGTAAATTCAACATTAGTTCAAGTTTCGACACTTATATGATAAAGCGCTCTGCAAGATGAACGACACCATTTTCCAAAGTAGAGATTTCTCACGTATACGTTTATAAAAGTAATTAAAGGAAATTGAACCGTCTCCACTGTAATTACAGTTCATAATTGCGGTCGATTGAAGTGCATAATGGTTCAGATTTATCTGCAGTTCAGCTGTAATCGATACTTAAGAGGAAAAATTAAAAATTGATACTATCTGTAAACGAATGAATGTGTCTTTGTTTTAAATGAGTAAATGATTTTGAAAAATTGTTTTAAATAAGTAATAGCTCAACTCATAACGTTGAGCGCCTCCGTGGTCTAGTGGTTCAGAGCTTCGCTCTCGACCCGGGGGTTGTGAGTTGGATTCCCGCGTTGGAACAGTAAAAAATGTTGTTTTCAAGTTTGGTTAGGACAATGCATGCTGATCACCGGATTGTCTGACAAGAAAGATGATCCATTGATCCATGCGTCGGATGGACATGTAAAAAGTCTTGCGCCTGTTCTCTCGCCAGTCGTGTCGGTTATCCATCCCACTGGGATATGAGAGTTTCTATTTGTATTGCGCACACACTTAGGCACTAAAAGTAACTCCTGCGAAGCTGACCTGGTTTCAATGAAATCGGCTACCGACACCGAAATCGGTGAGCTATTATTATTAACTCATAACGTTATCTATAAAGATAGAAGCTTCAATCTTTAGTTATGGATAGATATTCAAACGGATCATAAATGCACGCTAACTTTGAGTACTTCTGACTTTAATATTAGTAGTAAAATATGTTATATAGTTTATGTTCTATACTAAATGAATTTACAGTGTGCTTTTAGATGCTTGCGCTGTGCAGTCATCTTCTTCTCTTATAAATATGAACTCGCTAAAACTCGACAACGACTCAACCGAATTGGCTATTTTTGATCTTGAAATATTCGTGGAAGTCCCGGGAAGGTTTAAACGGTTCATCACAAACTATTTGACAGCTAGTCAATGTTATAGAAAAGGCTGATTTTAATTGTTACCAAAGACAATAAACTGCGCCAGGTCAATGACTTAATCAGTGCCGTAATATCATTCTATTTTTTATTTCAATTGATTGCTTGGCTCGATGTCTATATTAACAGGAACTTACTATGTAGAATATATCACATAAATATCACTAAATTATGCCCATATTATGTTGTTTTTGACAGCCAATGTATGAATTCTATAGTAGAGTATGAAGTATGATCATCATGGGTTTACTGTTGCTGAACTTTTATTTTCGGATTTCGTCCCAAGCTACCATATTATTAAGTTTTTAACTGCATATAAAATGAAGATGGTAATATACTATTTTATATCGGTTTTTACAGCATTTTTATGATTTCATTACTTTAGGTCATCGATATAAAAGTCGTGGAAAAAGTTGCAATTTAGCGAAACTTCTAGAATATGGTTTATAGCTGCTGTTTTATTTCTGAAAGTTTTAATGATTGTAGATGACAGAATAATCCTTAAATTAGCCTTATATACAACGAGCACAGGCAAATCTGTTTTATTACATTTCGATACCTGTAGCGCAGTGGTTCGTAACGGTGCTCGAGTACTCGGGAGGTTGCGGGTTCGAATCAAATAATAAAAAAATCAACAGCATTACTAAATGCTACATACTTTAATTTTTTCTTTTTGGAACGTAAAAATTGTAATATTTAATATTTTCCTATAATCTATATTACGTTTCATAAAAAAAATAAAGTATGTTACATAAGTTCTTTTTTAAAAGTGAAAAGAAACGTTGTTTTATCTGGCAAATAGGTTCTCAAGTAGAGGTTGCGATGGCAGTTCTTGAGACCGAGTTTGAGTTTGTTTGTTCTGAGGTATAACGGGTGTAAAAAGAAGAATCACTTTAATTTTGGGATATAATTATACTAATTTTTCTCATTCTAGAAATGTAAGTATATTTTTTTTGTTTTTCTTTTTACCATTTAATATACTTCTAAACTGAGGTACTTAAAATATTTCTAAAATGAGGAAAGGTAGTATAAACCTATACCAAAGTTATAGTGACTGCTCTTTTTACACCCTGTATATTATGTCGAATTTCTAAAAATCCACAGAAGACTATTGAGGTCTAAAGGCACGCTTCCACCAAATTAGTGTTCAGAACATTTGTTAGCCAACATTTTTTTCAGAATTCCAGCTGTGCCAATTTGTATGTGTTCCAATTTGTTAATGTTGCGTTAGCGAGTCCACCGGAACAAACATCTGTTACGCACAATGTTCGCAGTAGTTCAGAACACCGGTGGAATCGCACCTTTACACAACAATTGGCACACATTATCATTGCTTTCCATTCAAACTGAAAGTGATTAGTTTCGGCCAATTAATTAGAGCTATCCAAGTGATTACTAAGAACTGGATTCATTCATCTAAACCAATTAATTACGGGCCAATGCTCGATGGTATAAACATCTTAACCTCAAGAATACAGACAATATGAGGTGCCGATCAGATCTGAGGGGGGTAAATACGATCGAGGGGCGAATGGGGTAGATCGAAGACGATCGCGGGGTAGGGGTGAGATGGGGGATCTAATCCTAGTACACCTCGCGCTTGTGTTTTTTGGGGTTTATTCGGTTATTCGACTGTTTGTTTCGGAGAAAAACGCGTAAATGGATTTTGTATTGGGATAATACAATATGGTTTTGTATGTTTTCCGTAGGCGCCTCAAAAAATAACTTTATGCAATGACGTGTATATTTTATATTGATAATATCGTTTATTTTGCCTCACAAAAATAACTTTATCTTTCCTTTCGTTTGGGGTGATGTGTCCATATCGATGAGAATTATAAAGCCCTTTGTGGATCCAGTATTTGGTCAGCAACCTTCAGGGCGAGGATCTGGTAATATCCACTACTAGATGTAGGTATTACTAAGTGTGGGATACCTATCAGAAGTAATTTCGTAGCCTTATAATTTATAGACGACCTCCGTAGAGCAGTGGTTCGGCGCGTTGCTGCTCGACCGAGAGGTTGCGGTTGCAGGGCCAGATTGACGTGGTGTGAAGCGTCTATAGATATTATTATTATTGTAACGCTGGCAGAAGCTCATATATTGGCACTTACTGAAATAAGTATTATTATAATACAAATACAATAACTTTGTTTCACGTATTATAATAATATTCACTAATAATTTGTATCTAGTAGGAGAGCAGATCGATCAAAAGGCTGAGCATAAAATTAACAGAGAGTGTATTGCGCACACACTTGGGCACTATAAAATAACTAGTCCTTAGCTGGCCTGGTTTCACTGTAATCGGCTACCGACATCGAAATCGGTGAGGGGAGCTACTATTATTGATATAATGTCCGCGGAAACGCAGCAGCAGCAGCAGCAGCCTATTTCCGGAAATATTCCCCCGTCACCTTCTACAACACCCACTAAAAAGATGGTCGATGTTGGAAATAAAGAAGATGCTGTTCTTTCACCTGCACCCCCGGATATTGTTTCATACCCAACGGGTTGAAAACGGTAGAGAAATTCCAATTAAAACTCATGAAAATTTATCGCAGCTTAAATCCCAAAAATTGAAAACCTAATAAGATTTATCGTTGAAACAATCCGTGCGGATTTACGGACGAGCCGAGTTTAAATATTGAAAAAAATTAGCATCCGTACGAGTCGCTCACTAAACCCGTACATATGAATAAATAACACTCATAAATATAAAACAACGCATAAATTGAATGAATAAAAGGTTATAAAACAATAAAACGGCGATATTTATATTAACAGGTATTAGTGGTGGCAGTTTGATATATTTTTATGATGTTTAATAAATTATTATTTAAAACCTGCTGTTTTAATATTATTCCTATTTCTAGTAAAAATAAATGTGCTATGTTTTGTCAAATGATTTTTCTAATGTAATGTATATGTCGCAGTCATCTCATTGAAATCGCTATTTCATTGAGTGACTAGCGTTTTTATCGAACGACGACATTAAACTGAAAGACTAGGCCGAACATTTATTGAAAAATCGTCAGTCAACGTCCAATTAGTTAGCGGATTGTAATGTTGTATTTTCAGTCAGGTGATTGAAGTTTTTTCACACTGCGGCGACTACTAGAGTCACCAAAACAAATATGGCGTCAAACAGCTGGCACTGATTGCACTGTGTTGATATTTTTTTCATTAAATCTACATTATAGTGCGATACTCGTTATAAAATAATGTGACTAAATTTAGTCAAGTAAACGTTTAGTCAAGACGTTGGAGGTTACAGTAAACAACATGACGAGTTGTCCTTTAGTCTTTCAATATAATTTCGTCATTCGATAAAAACGCTAGTCACTCAATGAAATGACGATTTCAATTTGATGACTGTGACATATATATCGAAGAGAAAATATCGTATAGTTTTTTTTTAGTTAGTATGTACTGTGTAAATATTTTTACTATTAAAGGGGTTAGCTTCTAAAAGAAAACTTAAACAACAAAAATATTGACTGTCGACCACAGAGCGACTTCTGTTTCAAATTATAAAGACTCGGTAAACATCAGCAGCAGATACAGACAAGGTCAAATCGATTGTAAAACCTTTGTAAGTGAAAAATGAAAGGCTGCTGCTAGTGAGACGCCTCAAGCAGTCACCTCTTATACCTTATGGCCATAGTAATAAGGTCGAACACCTGGCACGATGTTCGAGTGCCGGCTTCTTTTGTTTTCCCTTGGACTTAAAACTTTGATGTATTACATGTGCCAGGCTTAAGGCTTTAGTGTGTTTGGGCAAATTCGGATGAATATTCCGAATACCCGCTTGGTAGCTAAAAACAATAAATTGTGTATGTATTATTCATGTATACCTACTCGTATATACATAATAAGGAAAAGTAATTATAGTTTTATATCGTAATAGCTTATCCATGCCATTCGTTGAGCATACAAACAGTTTGTGATGAACCGTTTACACGTTCCAGGGACATCCACGAATATTTCAAGAATAAAAATAGCCAAATCGGTTCAGCCGCTATAGAGTATTAGCGTGACTAACGAACAGCGATTCATTTTTATAATATTTCACTTGAGGTAACCCGTTCTAATTAACTGTAAACAAATAAGTCTGTAATTAAATTGAGTTCTATCTATACCTCTCGTCTCGTCTCGTCGCATAAACATTGAACGTACGAACCTACATACTGTGTGGATATCATGAAATAGATCATTAACCTGCACAGCGATGTCGCATCAACAAACCCGGCTCAACATTTTTATGTGCCCTACGTCAGGGAGGAGGGAGTGGGGGGCTAATTAACGTGGAGAGCCCTCGGCAGCGCAGGAGATGCACCGCGGCCGCGTTCCCACGAGTGCGCGGCGCCAGTGCCGGCGGGCAGGAATTACTTTATTGGGTTTAATCTCAGTCAAAGTCAAAGTCAAATATTTTTATTCAGAGTAAATTTACAAGAAATGATTTTTTGAACCGTAGGCACCGGTTCGGGAACTAGCCCAGCGAGAAGAACTGCGTACGAAACTCGCGTGGGGCCATGTTTTACCAAAAAGATGGAAAATTTCTCTTTTGAAAAAAAAAAAGTATTCCATCCAAAACAAAACTTGTAAAAAGTGCCAAGTCTCCCAACTAAGACCTTTGCCGTAAAAAGTTATCAGATCCATGTGATGCCAAGCTGGGGTAAGTCGGTCGGTCTAACAAAATCTTTTAGTGAATATTATATCAATATTATTAAAAATCTTTCATGTTTTAAATAAATAAGTAGATTAACTTGGCAATCGCATCAATACACAATGTACTACTATTTATGTGCGCAAACACACTCCTTTTTTCTTCACTCTGGTGGCCCAGTGGGACGAATAACCGATACGACTGGCGGGAGATGAGGCGCAGGACCGATTTTTTGACAATTCGACGCATGGATCATCTTTCTTATCAAACAATCAGGTGATCAGCCTGCACTTATTCCAACCCAGGAATCGAACCCCTGAGTAACCAAGCTTTAAACTTATGGATCTCGGAATCGTTCATACCCAACTTATGCTTACCTGCAAATCGCTACAGCTTGCGCGCCCGCTGTCACTGCGGACGTACGCTTGTTATTAATCACTACAGTATGCAAACGTGTAGCCCTCCGCAATCACATCAGCCGCGATATTCGGTAAGTACCCCCCCCCTGCTCCCTCACTACCCGGCGCATGCAGGAGCCGGTGGAAAAATGTTTTGTTGCTTGTTCTAGTTGTACTCCGGTCAGAATTAATTTCATAATTTGATAGAATTAATTTCATAGAAAAATACCAAAATTGTCATTGTACTGTAGACCCAGTAGAAACATATTTTGATTGTTCCGTAAAGTTTACCGAAAAAATACTTAATTAAAAAACTTACTTATCAATTGTCAATTGTATTGGAGGAGCCATCATACAATTGTTGTTCGTTGACGTTACTTTACGAAGCTTTCAAATGTTCCTGCATGGCCTAGAGCACAGTTAATTAGTGACTGATACACTCTGTTCAGATTCCATGTGATAAAAAGTAAACGAAAAGAAACCGGCCAAGTGCGAGTCGGGCTAGCGCACCAAGGTTTCCGTACAAACTTGTTGACAAAGAATTTTGATTTTGTTACAGCTTAAGGCCGTGTTTCACTAAGCAATGTTAAAGTTAACGCCATGTTAAAATACCATGCCATCTTATTCATTGCCAGGACATACGAGAGGGATAACATGATATTTAACATGGCGTTAACTTTAACATTGCTTGGTGAAACACGCCCTAAAGGTATTATAGTCCTGAGTATTTAATGAGTTTCAAATACCTCTAGGCATTCATAAAGAAAAGAAAACGTTTACAAAAAATATAAATATTCTTCAAGACAGTGTAACTAAAAATTTACGGCGTTCGCATTTTTTTCTTTATCTGTGCTATATGACGTTGCTTTGTACCTAGTTTCAAGATTCTGAGTTCCGAAAGTACCCTGTAATTTTGATTCCCTTGCAAATGTCGAAAATTTGCGTTTGCTAAGAAATCTGTTGGATTTGTTAACAACTCCAAGAGTATACTGAGTATTCGACATTATGAATATCAGTTACTTTCATGCGTTCCTGGGAACAGGGGTCTTGACAGACAGTCGGTCAACAAAGTGTTTCTATAAGGGTTAAGTCTATAAAGGTGCCTTTAAAGATCCGAAACCTTAGAAATTAATTAAATCAAATTACACCTTCATAGTTTTAAATTAAATACGTGTTATGAGAACTGTTTTCAATTAAAGGGTTTTTAACGCTAGTTTTGGCCTTATGGCTGTAGAAATTTCCTTAACTCATAACATTTAAACGCTCATAGAGCTACGTTTAAATAAAGACGGAAATTTGAAATCTAATTTCGGAACTCTTTAAGTGTTGAAATTGAATTTTCCATTTGAAAGCGTTTAAATTGCATGTGCAATGAGCACACTCAACGGCGTAATGGAGTTACAGGCGGAGGTCGGCCATTTTTGAAATGTGCCTAATGAACGAACATAATTTGTGTCCGTTTGTTCGTGTGTCGTGAGCGTCATAGTGTAAGGCATCGGCGATAGCGGGTAGCCGCGGTACGAGCCATGAGATACAGCGGGTAGTCGCGGAGCGAGTGGTAAGGCAGGGTGCGAGTCATAAGCGATAGCGGTCAACCGCATTGCTCATCACGAATGATGTGGTACAGATCCTAAGCGATATCGGACAACCGTAGTGCATTTTTATAGAAGTAAAATATTGTGAAAAGGTTTAGAAAAATGTTACAATAAATGTGAAAAGGCTTTATACTTTTCTCAAAATTTAATAGTGTGCATGACTGAAATATATACTTCCTAGCTAGAAATAAAAATACTGTAGGATACAATATGTATAAATTTTATTATATTTTGCGGTTGATTTTTCGACTAATGTTTATAAAACCAAGTCCTACAAAACTATATTTTTTTACAAAAAGGAGGAAATATTATAAAAAAAAAATATTTTTGCACGTAGCTAAAACAATTTTAAAGAGCCTTCAAGCCCAAAAAGAGGCCAGTAATGACAACCTTGTAAACGCGTAAAAACACCTAGTAATTGAAAACATAAATAGATGAAGGTAATATGTAGAAAAAATCAGATTTCAAGAAAACTGACTTCCAACTGTCTCTAAAACATTTTAGAATACGTCTTATGTCTTAAGGTCCGTCTCTAGAATCAATGTACATAATACTTTTACAATCACATATCCTAGAACGTTCAAGTGACAGTTTTTAAACTAATTTTTAACCGACTTCCAAAAAAAATAAGGTTTCTCAATTCGACCGTACATAATGTTTTATTAAGGATAACATTTTTTTGCGACATATCCTTGTCTTCAATTTTTTCAGTATTTGACTGATTTAACTACATAACAGTAACGATACAGAACCGATTTCTAAACGACACAGCGACTATAAAGTCACGCTGTAAAGTGGAATGGAATCGTCATTTCTGCTCGACTAGTCCCGGAGCCGCGGGTATTAAAATTGATCTCGTTTTATTGCCAATGGCTGCGAACTTTTGCCGCTGATTGTTCCCTTTGTTTTTCACCTCGTCAGCCATTTTCATATTTCTCATTTCACTTTGATGGGAATTCCTCGGGCTTGATGAGAGCAAATTGTGTTACTATTTGTTACGCCGAAATTCATTTAGAATGGACCAACGTTATCCACGTTTTCGTTACTTACTATCAGCATTTACCCAGCCGTACACTTATACAAGGTGTAAAATAAATTAGGGATAATACTTTAGTGATTGTATGTACCTACTACGTAGAGTTTACTGTGAAAGTACCAGCGCTGAAAGACTTACTTTTGACGTTCATGTTTCTATGAGAAATGCCTCAATATCACAAATTTACCCTTACAATAATTTAAAATAGTAATTGTTTCAGAGCTGGTACTTTCACAGTAAACTCTATATACGGGAATCGTACACACCCTCAAGTATTATAACTCATTAGTATTATAGCCTGTATACAGTAAATTACACTAATATTAATTAAAAGCCGTTTGTGAGTATGTACGTTTGTCACTCCTTCGGGCGAATTAATTGACATAAAATAGTAATAAAACTCTACAACAAAAAATAATATTTTATAAGAATGAGTATCCTGGAAATGGATAGCGTAATTAAGATTAACAATTAGTTACAAAAAAAATCTAGGAATCTGAAAAACTCGTAAAAATCGTTTATTAATTTTCACTGACACTTCAAGCAAGCGCTCTCGAGAAATCATAGAAAATAAGCCATAAAATATAAAAAGATTTCCGGAGAAAATAAAACGTCCATCTTGATTATCCCGGCGCGATGATGGATGTCTCTGTCGGTGTTCGCGAGGCCTCGGCGGCCGCGGGCTCCGCGACTATAAATCATGCTCTATTTGAAAGATATTGACTGCTACTGGGATAACTTTGCACAACTTTTGTTGGTTCTGTTTATTTATCTGTGTTTGAATGTGTGTGTTTATTTTGATGTGCTCAGTGGTCAAGGTAGGATTGTCTGCCAAGCGAATATAAAGAGAAATCTATGTTCATGGGTTATGGATCTTATATATAAAATTGCTGTTCGTTAGTCTCGCTAAAACGAAGTGGGCACGGGACCTAGATATAATGTTATGTACTAAGTACATATACTATCGGTACATTGTACCAAGGGTTACCATCTTGAAATTATTTTTTTTTCTTTATTGCTATTATAAATGCAACAAAAAAATAAAAAATGGTGAAAAGTCAAAAAAAATTTTTTTTAGTTTTTGACAAAAAATGATATAAAAAAAATAAGTACATTTTCAAAATGTGGGAAGGTAGTGTAATCGTACGTCAAAGTTATAGTGACTGCTCTTTTTACACCCTGTATATTTCATATTCATTCTCATTTCTCGCAATCGCATGTTGTACTTCGTCTATCATATTTATATTGTTTTTCTATTTTAGTAATGTACCAAATATTGTTCTGTTGGTGAGTCAATAAATAAATATATATATTTTTTTATATTCTTGTATCTATGTCAGTGTGTGTGTTATTATGTCAGTGCTTCTGTGGGAGTGCGAGTGGAAGCCCCAAAGGGAGATCTCTGACCGAGCGAGATGGTATGCTCGGTCAGGACGAAGCCCACTGCACTAGTTTTCAGATGTCGTATATATAGCGCCGGACTTAGAAAACTTCGATAGCGCGATGCAGGATGTGGCGCTAGTAGTACCGCTACATCACTCCCCCCCGAAGACCGGAGGTCGAAACTTGAGTTGTCTTGTGCTTGAGTCGCCAGTGCCAGTGAGTCCCAGTGAGTTGGAACTGTGCTGCTGCTGCACGGGCTCCAGTGAGTCGGAGTGCTGCCGTGCGGGCCGATGCTACGTGCTGAACCAGGAGAGATGTGCTCTGCTTGCTGACCGGTCGTGTAGTGAGAGTGCCCGTTGAAGCCGATGAGGGTTCGACCAGGCCGCGCTGCGTTGCGGCTAGTGGACGAGGTACCCAAAGAGGCTGAAGCTGGCTGGCGTGGTGCGGAGGGGCGGGGAGTGATGATGATGAAGGAGGCGTGTTATGTCGAGGGTCACCAATGTGGGAGTACGAGTGGAAGCCCCAAAGGGAGATCTCCGACCGAGCGAGATGGTATGCTCGGTCAGGCCGAAGCCCACTGTACTAGTTTTCAGATGTCGTATATATAGCGCCGGACTTAGAAAACTTCGATAGCGCGATGCAGGATGTGGCGCTAGTAGTACCGCTACACTTCAAAATGAAGCTTGTTTAATAAATCCAGCTTACTTCGTGCAATAAATTAATACACATAACCAAAAAGTACGAATAGACACATCACGTTTCAGTGCAAGAGTTCGAATAGCACTGGTTACGTAACGAAATGTAAGTATATTTTATTTGAGTGTGTCTATATTTTTTTAATGTTGTTTTAACGGTCTACCTCGCTCTGTTAATTTTACGGTATAATTACTGTCTGTTTACCCTGTTTCATGCAATATTAAACCATCAAGCTCTGAAATATTAAAACTAGTTGGAATATTGGAAAAATTGTTGGCTCGAGTTGTTGTCTGAAAGAATCCGAGCGCTTTCGACAACTTCATAAAATATTTTTCGTTTACTTTATCATCAATACTGTCGAGAAAAAATCGCTTTGAAAGTCAACAGGAGTAATATAAAATTTTAAATATCAATAGTTAGTATTGTATCTAATTATGAATATTATAATCATAAGAACTGATTCAGAGCACGATAACAAACAGACAAACAGGCGAAAGACAGTGGAGTCATAAAGGGCTAAAGATCTGGTTTTGATATTTTTTTATAGAGTCCAAAAATGCAATAGTAAATTAATAGTCTGTTACGCAATAATGACTTAATATAACTGAACAGTTTTTGCTGAAATTTCGTACAGAAATAAATTAGAGTGAAAACATTGGCGAAAAACCTAAGCTATTTTTTGTGCATCTTCTTTTACACAGAAATAATTGCAGTTATTTGTTGAAACTCGATAACAGCTAGATCAATTTGGCTCAGCCACAGAGTAAGTACGTCTAAATTTTTACAAGAAAAATATAATAAAAACTCGATAAAAAGTACCTTCAAGAGGTTAATAAGCCTTTAAGGGTTTTCTTGTAAAAAGGAATTAGAGTTCGATTAGAGGCGTTAAGCGGAGGGCTGCGGGCTTTCGGTAAAAAGGGCGAAGGGCCCGGTAATGAAGGACCGGTCCTATTATTTTATACTCGTTTACCCTTTACATCTCGCTCGGTACTTAGGTGTGGTGCAAGTTGTGAGATACAGCGGACGCTACACGTAAACACAACTTAAAAAGTTAACTTTTTTTAGTTAGCGCGCATTGACCCACCACATATTTCCACCACTGCAACTCCTGTGAGGATCAACAGCGGTAACCGACCACGACAAACTCTTTGATATGATCTCAGGGCTGCCCGAGTGACAACCTAAATCTTAAAAAGCTGACTGTAGAGATCAATAAACTTATACTATTCAAAAGAACATCAATTAGTGGCAATTAATAGAATGTCGCCTCATCATTTTAACCCTCTTGTAAATATAAATATATTATTATGTTTATTAAGGTTTCATGCTTTACTTAAGTATCTTTTTTAATAAATAATAATTAATAAACGTTTATGTAACAAAACGGACATTACACTACAGGATGAAAAAAAAACAAGTGATTGATATTACAGAGACAGAAAATAACCATAAATAACAACAGAAAGACACAAAAAAATATGAAAATGCTTCACTTTTTTTCTTAACAAAATAAATATTAAAAACTCGAAGAATATTTTGTTAGGAAATGTAACACACAAGTTGTCGCAATGGTATCCACTCAGGTTGATGACTGTGGAGTGTGAATGCTCCATATTCGCTGATATTTTTTTGATGTTTAGTAGTGGTGGGATGACTCTCGCTCATACAATCTGGTTACAATCAATTGCTGACTATATAATAATGTCTTAACAACGCCTCCGTGGTCTAGTGGTTCAGAGCTTCGCTCTCGACCCGGAGGTCGTGGGTTCGATTCCCACGTTGGAACAACATAATGTTGTTTTCTAGTTTGGTTAGGACAATGCAGGCTGATCACCTGATTGTCTGACAAGAAAGATGATCCATGCGTCGGATGGGCATGTAAAAAGTCGGACCTGCGCCTGTTCTCTCGCCAGTCGTGTCGGTTTACCGTCCCACTGGGTTATGAGAGTAAAAGGAAAAGAGAGTGTCTTTGTGTATTGCGCACACACTTGGGCACTATAAAATAACTCATCAGTAGCTGGCCTGGTTTCAATGAAATCGGCTACCGACACCGAAATCGGTGAGGGGAGCTATTATTAGTGTCTTAATCTTAATAACTACATGCACTTTGACATCTTATAAAGAGTTTTTTTTATCCACATAACAACAACCATAAGTCTAAATTAAGCTACATATATTATTAACTTGAAGGCCAATTACAGTTATCAACAAATTATTAGATATTATAATTATACTCGTATAAACAAACATGATAAAAATATTTAAAAAAAAATTGCGTTGAAATGAGGGTAGTTGAAAAAGTAATATTTACTTCACCGCTACTGAAGTGTTCCAATAAATGCTATTCAAAATTTTAATTTATCTGTTAGTTTTCTCCGATAATTAATAGACACTACAGTATTTATATCTGTTACGTGTAGGTATCATGAACATGCCAAATAAAATTTTTTATTAACATATTTTAAGCGGGAACCGTGCGACTACTCAAGCCCGCGCGACCGCCTCGCTTATCGTACCCGCTCTCCGCTACACCTCGCTACTTGTGCCTGCTGACACACATGCGGAGATTGCGGTACAGTCGAGCCTCATTACAGTAATTCAGCTCTTACCCGCGAGTCGCGACCGAAGTACGCCCCGAGTACACGGTAAACTCAGTTTAGCGAGGAAATGTAAAAATGCGTGTCTACGTGGTTATTATAGTTACGTTTTCTTAAGTATTTGTATTGTATAGTCATATGGGATACTTATTATGGCTTCATTTGACTTGAATATATTTTTAATAAATAAAAATATATAAAAATTGTACTGTTAAAAGGTCTTCAATAGGTTCAGCTTACGAAAAAAAGCTTACTTACAGTCTTTGTTAGTTTGACGACCTCTGTAGCGCAGTGGTCTGGAGGTCGCGGGATCGCATCCCGACGAAGGAAGAAAAAGTGTTGTGTGTTCCTGGGTCATGGATATGTATTAAAATAGTATAAAAATGTTAAATATATTTCCGTTGCCTATATACAATAGTAATAGTGTAGCCCACATCACTGTCCACCGGTTACTAGAAATGTTACAAAACATAAGATAGGGTGCCAACAAGTCATGAGTTTCGTTAATAATAAAATTAACAGTACTAGCTGACTCGTGCCCACTTCGTTAAGCATACAAACCAAGACCTTCCCTGGACTTTCACGTATATTTCAATACGAAGAAGTTTTAGTGAGACTAACGTACAGCAATTCATTTTTATATATAAGAACAAGGCTAGAAGAAGAGAAACGAAAGAAAGATAGTTTAAAATACAGTAAGTGATCTAAATAGATGATATCGAAATTGCGATAACAAATTGCAAAATTATGAATTATTAACATTGATGTTATACGCCTTATCCATTCGTCATATTTAGGTCGATAGGTGGGTATAGTGGGTAGAGTTTTACGAAACAGAACATTATGTATAATGTATTTTCAGTATGTATTGCTTGTATAAACAGATGGATTTAACACTATCTATTTAATTCGTTACTCAAAACTGAACCCTTGGTCTATGGTACTAGAGTTTAGGATAGGTGGACCTAGGTATCAGTTAAATGACAGGGCATAGAGCTTGGGTTTAGTGAGGCAAGCAACGGATCGCTTCAGACTAACCGCCCGAGTAATGTTGCGGCTTAACTGAATACGAGCTATACGTGTAGCAGACTTGTTAAATTGCACGCACTTTTATTGTTAAACTAGCCTGACCCTTGCCTTCGTTGAGCACAAAAACAGTTTGTGATGAAACTTAACTAAAAAAACGAAAACCCGCAAACCCGCAACTCGCAACGCATAACCTGCAACGTGGAACCCGCAACGTGGAACCCGTAAACCCGCAACTCGCAACGCATAACCTGCAACGTGGAACCCGCAAACCCGCAACTCGCAACGCATAACCTGCAACGTGGTACCCGCAACGCGAAAGTCACACGGGAACGCTGTCGAACGGAATAAATAGTGTCCTATGTCCGTCTCCTGGCTCTAAGCTACCTCCTCATCAATTTTCAGCCATATCGGTAAAGCCGTTTAAGTTATAAATAGTGACAAAGAGATAAACAAAGAAAAAGACTGAATATTTAGTTATATGATACGTATAGGTTCGCTAGTGCTGCTCATACTTAACAAATTAGACAGTAATGGCACGAGGCGAACTGAAATTAATTACAGAAGTAAAACACAAAAAACGTCGCTAAAAACTGTAATAATTCGCTTAAGAGAGTCCGCGGAGATCGCCATTTTCAATAAATTCACTTTGACCAAGTTTGAAGGAATCTCATTAAATATAATTGATTTTTTCATCGCCTCTAATTAGAAGACGAGCGGTTTTAATTAAAACGCATTCGAGCGTACCTAGGACAAAGTCTGCGCGGTTCCGTATGTAGAGAGTGTATTGGCGGACGGGGCTACGTCACGAACGTTACACGTGACGTCATAGTATGACAACGTCATTGGCTAGATTTTTCAATTTAAAATAAAATCAAAAAAGAATATATTTCTCGAATGAGTAAAGTTAGCATAATCGTATCCCAAAGTTATAGTGACTGTTCTTTTTACACCCGTTATCATAACAGAAATAAATTAAAACACGATAGTCTTTAATTGATATTAAATAAATTAAATAAAATAAAAGCATAATAAGTCCCCAGCATTTAAAAGATTTAATAGGTGTCTCGGGGGACTCCGGCGGGGCGCTTCTAGCAGACCTAACAGCCTTAATAAACCTTATGTTATCTGGTAAGGTACCGAAAGAAATAACGGGCATAATTTATGGTGCCAATTTATGCGCCCTTAAAAAGAAAGACGGTGGCATCCGCCCTATAGCGGTTGGCTGCACTTACCGAAGGATCGCTTCCAAAATCTGTTGCACACGTATTTCACGGAAACTTGCCGATACCTTTCAACCTGTCCAACTTGGCTTTGGAAGTAAGGGTGGATGTGAAGCTGCCGTCCACGCCCTTCGCACATATTTGAAAACTAAATCTGGACAGGTGGTGCTAAAAGTGGACGTAAAAAATGCGTTCAATTCTGTCTCTAGAAGTGCTCTGCTAAAAGAAGTTCAAAATCACGTGCCCGAGATTTATGATTATATTTTACAGTGCTATGGTGCGGATTCAACACTTATATACCAAAATGATCGCCTGTTTTCCTCCACTGGTTGCCAGCAGGGCGATCCCCTAGGCCCCGCTTTATTCAGCCTAGCCATTCATCCCATCATTACATCGCTCACTTCAGAATTTAACGTCTGGTACTTGGATGACGGGACCATCGGTGGAGAAACAGCCTCAGTCCTACAAGATCTCCAAGTCATTACAGAGAAATTTAAATCCATTGATTTGGACTTAAATTTCTCTAAATGTGAGCTTTTTATTAACGATTCACTCGATATTTGGCACGAAGTAACCCCTAAATTCAATAATCTGGCTCCTTATATCAAAATTCTCAGTAAAGAGTCCCTTCGCTTACTAGGTGCTCCCATACTTAGTGAAGGTTATAATTCCTACATCTCGGAACAAAATCATAAATTCTCAGAATCTTCCGGCAAACTTACTACAATAAATTCCCACATGGTATATCAAATCATTCGGTTCTGTCTGTTTGTGCCCAAATTAATGTACGTTCTTAGATGCTGTCCACTATGGAGTTTTCCTAACTTTCTCTCACAGTTAGACCTCACCTTGAAAAACACATTAGTAAATGTTCTTAATTGCAATATCTCCGACACTTCCTGGATCCAAGCCGTTCTCCCCATTTGGTTTGGCGGATTAGGCATCAGGAAGGTGTCCAGTGTCTCCCTTCCTGCTTTTCTGTCATCAGCTCATAGTATCCATAAACTTTTCACCAAAATTATTTCCAATTCTTTAGGCTGCGTGGGTATTGACTCATTACCGGAAGCCATTATTACTTGGCGTGGTCTTTGCTCAGACGAAATTCCAGTCCAACCCCACATCCAAAAGAATTGGGATGAACCACTACTTAATTTGGCACATTCAGACCTGTTAAATTGCTGCACCCCGGCTGATCGCGCTCGCCTCTTAGCGTCCGCTGAGCCAGAATCGGGATACTGGCTCCAAGCACTCCCGTCATCCAATATCGGAACTTTGTTAGATAACCACACTTTTTCATTATCAGTTAGCCTTCGATTAGGTACCGCCATCAACGAACCCCATCTCTGCCATTGTGGTGCCACGGTGGACCGCCAGGGACATCATGGACTGTCTTGCCGTCGCAGTGCCGGCCGTCAGTCTCGCCATGCCTCCATAAACGACATAATCCGCAGGGCTCTTGCCACCGTCAACGTACCGGCCACTCTCGAGCCGAACGGTATAGTGCGTGACGACGGCAGGAGACCTGACGGTATGTCTTTGGTACCATGGAGCCACGGGAAGCCGCTGGTGTGGGACGCTACCTGCGTGGATACGCTGGCAGCGTCACACGTGACGGCCACTGCAAAGACGGCGGGGGCGGCGGCGGCACACGCCGAGACCCACAAAGGGCGGAAATATGAATCCATCGGCGATGGATACATTTTTCTGCCTTTTGGTGTCGAGACTTTGGGTCCATGGGGTCCCAGTGCTAAACGCCTTTTGAAAGACCTATCTAAAAGACTCACGGAAAAGACAAATGACCCAAGGGCTGGCGCTTACCTCGGCCAACGTATCAGTTTAGCGATACAGCGAGGTAATACTGCCAGTCTTTTGGGTACATTACCAGCGGCCGCCGATTTAGATATAGTTTTTTACATATATCCTTTTTTTATTACTCGTTTAGTTTGTAGTTTAGATAATAATAATTTACCTAAAATAGTTTCAATTTATATATGTTATTTTTAAGGAGTTTTTTTTTTGTGTTATTGATAATAAACTTTACAAATAAATTTATTTCAGGTATCTGCGACCTATATCAACAAATAATTATTACAAAAATTAGTTAAAAAAAATCTGTTACACAAATTCACGACATTAATTTAAAATATACAGTATTGTGAATTATTATGATTACATTTAATTAAATGTTATATTATATATTTTATTATTATTCTCTATTATTAAATTATTGTTAAATTATTCTAAGTGCAATGTAGGTGCTAGGATCGTTAGACCCAAGTTGGCAGATAATAAGTTATGATCTGCGGAACTCCAAGAGCCTGTGCGTCCAAAATAAGTTCTTCCTCATTCCAAAGATTTGGTTCGTTAAACTTATTTTTAATTAAACTGAAGCATCTAATCGCGGAGGCCCGAGTTTACAACAATTTTTATCGTTTTCGTTCATCAACTGAGTAGTCTCGGCTGATTTAGGAAGGACCACCCTCTACTTCTTTTATGAGAGACTTCTTGCAGGTCAAAATATGTCGGAGTTGAAACGTAAGGCTTGCAAAAGCCTAGCGAGTTTGGTCATATTTCACAAGGGACTGCGATTGCCGTAAACAAAAGAAGAAGTAGAAGACATGTGTCACCCACGACAGCGATGACAGATGTCAGTGTCGGGCAGATCATGGCGGGCCTTGAAAAGATATAGACTAGATTCGCTTACGTTCCATAGTTCCATAGTTATCAACGTCAGCTCTCATTTAAAGTGTGTTTAATAGTTAGTTGATGGTTCATAATATAAACACGTTCAGTTTGGTATTATTATTTCCTGATCCTATAAAGTGACGCCCACAGAATACCTCACTCCGATAAATATAACATACCGATTGCAATAGTCCCCGTTTCTTAGGCCCGTATAAATAAAACAATCTCAAACTCAACCTCACTTGAGAACCGTTTCGTTTCACTTTTAAAAATGAAGAACTTTACTTTGAATGTTACATACTTTATGTTTTTTTCTTTCTTAAAACGTAAAAATAAAGATTATACATATTTTAATGTTTTCTGTAATCTTTAATATATAAATATTATAGTATTTAAAAAAGAAAAGAAATTAACGTACTATGTAACAATAACAAAGTTGTTCACTTTTAAAAGTGAAACGCAACGTTGTTTTATCTGTCATCTAAGTCCTCAAGTGAGGTTGGATTTGAGATTGTTTTTGTACATACGGGCCTAGTAACCGGCGTTCTTCTCGTTGGTCTAGGGTTGATCTCGTAGCTTATTTTTGTTGACTTTCCGAAAAAACTTTGTTAATGCTCTTTTAATGTTTTTCAATTTGGATTTTTTTAAATAAAATTGTCCAACAGCAGTAGACCGTTTATGGGCACCCTTAATCGAATTTTTTGGGCTTAAGTACGCCCAAAAATAATTGACCAACTTCATCACGGGGGGGAATTCTTTAAGTTCAAGTTCCCGTATTGTTCACGTAAGCTGTTGGATCTTTGTTTAAGTAAGTTGAAAACTTTCGCATTTCACATCATTGCCCCACACTTTATTTCGAACAAAGGCAGGTGCTTGCTTTGTATTCAGGTTGGTCTTAAACATAAATAGATATTTAGGGAGCATGATGAGTATTTGATTCTCGTTTCAGAAATACAATTAAGTCTGTGTGTGAATACTTAAAGTACTTTGAAATCTTTTTTCTCAACACCACGCCACCGGTGTTATTAAAAACCGCAAATGTTATATTAATCTTCATTATATTTAGCAGAGGACAGTCGTTCTATAAATTGATACATTTTAAAATATAGCGTAAAACAATAAGCAATGCACGACCTTTTCTTTAATCAGAATCCTTATTTCTCTTTATATATCTGTGACGTGAGTGTGAGAATTATATTAGTATTTTAAGTGAAATTTAAATATATTATATCTAGCAATATCCCGCGAAAAATTATACCCACAACCTGCAAGCAGATGAGAGAGGGTGTACGCATAGGCATGCGTTTGATGCGTACACTCACTCATCGGCTAGCAGGTTGTGGTTATAATTTTTTCGTGGGATATTGCTAGATATAATATATTTAAATTTTATGTTATGGATTTCCGTATTTAGTAATTAGTTAGTAACGCCTGATTCCATTAGCTATTTTAAGTAAGGTAATACTAGACTTGAATGTTTTCGTAAATAACAACTTAAATTTCATTTCTATGAGCGAGAGCTATTTTAAGTGATTTCTATAATTAATATACCCAAGTTACTAATAATACTTGTAAATTGACTAGACTAATACATAATTAGTCCTATCTCAACAAGCCTTCAGAGACCAAAAGGTATTAGGCGTCTCACAAGATGCCTTTAAACTAACCATCACAATATACCAAAATTAGTTATTCTACATACTGAAGACGTAATACCCGGTATTAGAGGACTCGACAGAAGGGTCACGTAATAACTGCAAGGGTTATATAATCCCGGACCTGCAGGCTTTGAGGGTCCCAATTTATTCGCAAGAAAACCTCCACCCCCACATATTTTATTGTACGATTTATTCTTTATCGAATATGGTTCGGGATTTGTTATCGCTCGATTTTGTTATTCCCTTTGGGATGTTTGAGATTTTTTGTTTGGTACAATTTTTACTGCTTTTTCCGGATAAAATCTACCTACAAATGTATGTGGAAAACTGGGGGCCGATTCTCGTAAATAATATCGTTTAGATTTTTAGGTTTTCTTGCGCTTATACGTACGGAAATTAGTGCTTAGATCAAAACTGGATAAAAAAATAAAAAAAGCCTTCTGCTTTCTGCTAATCAATACTCGAATTATTCCTCGTTAAGACATCGTACCCAAAAAAATTCCGCACGCTCCCCGCACCGATTTCAGTGTCGGTAGCCGATTTCATTGAAACCAGGCCAGCTACGCAGGAGTTATTTTATAGTGCCCAAGTGTGCGCGCAATACACAAAGACACTCTCTCTTCCTTTTACTCTCATAACCCAGTGGGACGGTAAACCGACACGAATGGGGAGATATCAGGCGCAGGACCAACTTTTTACTTAATTGAGTAAGTTGTATGATGGACAGTCAGTGTACAATACCTGTATGCCGGGTGCAACATTTCAAGATATAATTAAAAAGGTTTTATGTACAGCTCACTGTCCTAATACAACACTGATAATATTATTAGGGAGGCGAGGAAATGTCAATAAAATTCAAATGGAAAATTATATTGAGCATCTAAATAAACTTAAAAATATTAGTAAAATTATATTATTTACGTTTCCTTATATAACAGTTGCCACGGGAGAATATTATAAGATATAAGCTCAACAGCCAATTGTATACTGCTGTTAATAATAATTGCATATTATTAAATAAATATGACAATAAAATAAATGTAATAGACATTAATAATATTTTATCTTATAAATTATGTAAATTGACATTAGATAGATATTTTCTATCTTTTATTATACAAGACTTATAGCTAGTACGCTATACAATTTTTTATATTTAAACTCAGCCAAGAATTTGGCTAGTAAGACAACAACTGCTTCTTATGAGCAGTCTAGTTATAATAATATGACTTATTATAACAGCTTGGAATATGTTCCAATTAATAATCATTTAAATTAGACTGTAAGACAACAGAAGAAGTCTCTCGCACCATAGTTGTAAGTAATAATACAAATAATATAATTAAACATAATAAACTATGTACACTTACGCTGGTGCATCAAAATATACAAGGTAAGGCTAATAAAGAGCTAGAAATTGACTTGTTTTTAAATAATAACAATATAGATATTTTTTGTATTACTGAACATTGGTTCAAAAAAAATGAAATTATATTCAATTTTAGTATGCACCAGCTGGCGAGTTCTTTCTGCAGATAAAAAGCCATAAGTGACCCACCACTTATATTAATTAACAAGAATTTGAAATATAAAGAACGGAAAGACATTGTGAGCCTCTCTACAGAAAGAACAACTGAAATAGCCTGCGTAGAGGTGGGTGACTATTATTGTAAGCGTATACAGACCTCCATTAGGATTATATGATTCATTTGAAAAGAATATGGAAATATTACTAAACAAGGTATGTGCATCTAACAAACAAATACTATTATGTGGCGATTTTAATATAAATATTTTAGAAAGTAATTCTACTACAGTTAGATTCACATCTTTGTTAAAATCATATAACCTAACAAATTTATTTCTGGAACCTACAAGGATCAGCTGTAGCAACTCTGCAACATGCATTGATAATATATTTAGCAACATAGATCCAATTAATAAAGAAATAATCAACATGCTAAGCTCTGATCACTGTGGACAGCAAGCAATTTTTAATATGAACAATAACTGTAAACAAATAAATAAAGACAGAAGTACATGTATACCAATAAATGTTAAACGTATTGAGAAGTTTAGAGGTAAAATAATGGCTAACATTGGAAAGTTAGAATATCATAATAGCCCAGATAGGGCATTTGATAAATTATTTAAATTAATTAAATATCATTTTGACACCATTTTTACCTCTAAGACAGTAAGAATAAACAACAAAAGTAAGTTTAGCGAATGGGCATCAACAGGTATTTTGAAAAGTAGATTCAAGTTGTATGAATTATATAATGAAAGGACATTTAATCAAACTGAAGACTTTAAAAATTATGTGAAATTATATTCTAAAACATTTAAGCAAGTTTGCTCTGCAGCTAAATCTCTTCACATTAAAAATAAAATTAAAAATTCAAATAATAAAGTAAAAACAACATGGCAAATAATTGCGACTGAAACTGGAAGAGTCACCACTCGCAACTCAGATTTTAAATTAAATGTAGATAATAAAGTAATTAAATCCGATAATGAAGTTGCTACAGTTTTTGAGAAATTCTTTGCTGACATTCCAGTTTCAACAACAAAATATTTAATTGCCTCTTCTGTTGCTATGCTCTATGCTGAATTGCTTCTTACAAAAAATGTAAAAGAGTGTGAAGTTGACTTTCGATTTAAAGAAATAGCACCCCAAGACATAATAAAAACTTTCAATTTATTAAATATTAAGAATACCGCAGATTTATGGGGACTATCAACGAAAGTTATTAAATCGATAGTCGATATTATCGCACCTTTCCAACAATTCTTTCCAACAACATCAACAATTTTTAATGACTGTATAAAAAGTGTCTCTTTTCCTGATTTAATGAAACATAGTAAAATAATACCTCTTTTTAAGTCTGGTAGTAAGTCGGATCCATCCAATTTCCGGCCTATATCTATTCTACCAACGTTAAGTAAAATAAGATAATATATGAAAAAATTATTCTTAATCAAATGCTAGCACACTTTAATATTAATAATATTTTACACTAGCTGTGCCCGCGACTTCGTACGCGTGGAAAAGTGATTTAGGGCAGCAGTTCAAATACATTTTTAGTTTATGAACACTGTCGTTTGGATATTTAAAATCACTAATTTATAGTAATGCTTCTTTATACACGGTATTAGACGTGCATAGGCAAAAGAAGTAGGCCGATGGAGTAATAATAATAGTTTACTGTCAAATAATGGCCGTTTTTGTCGTGAATATTTTGAGGTATTTTTTCTATGAAAATGCTAACAATTCCTACTACCAGCTCGAAAAATGACCGTGTATTATTAACCGACTTCAAAAAAGGAGGAGGTTCTCAATTCGTCTGTATGTATAATATTTTTTTTTCTTTTATGCGAACGGGACTACTTGATAGTACGCTCATATACGCGACGAAGATCTCTGTACTGAGATTTGTATGAACTTTACGCCGCAGCGACTGCAGACGATGATCGTTTTCACACCGACGCTGCGCTGCTGGCGCCGAGCGCCAAATTTTTTAAAAGTCTACTCTCGGTGCGCTATTTCAACTCGGACTTGCCCGGTTTTTTATTTATTAATTACCTACGCTAACAAACATGTAGCCTACTTTGGGACCTTACGGTTAAAGTACTAACTTCCTTTAGACGAAAAAATAACAAAAGTCCAAAAGAAAGAAAAAACCCAAGCCATACCTAGCATAAAAACTAATAAATAAAAATATCATGAAAAACATAAATCTTACTTATATTGACATAACTTTTCTAATTTAAATGTACCTATGACATCTCATTCATATCTTGAAAACAAACTATCCTACGCCTATACTTTATTAATCGTATTTGCAAAACCTACTTATAATAATAAATTACTTCGCACAAAGTAATAATTATTTTCACTTGTACTGGAAAATAAGTATTACTTTGTGCGAAGTAAATTTTATTGTTCCTTTTAGTTTACCTTTTGAAGTGGTTTTTTTTTTGTTTAAAATTATTTAATTTTCAGATTTTTAGTGATGGGTAGGTATAGACAGTAGGGATATTGAACGAATGATCAGACGACGATTATTTGAGGACCGAAAATGAAAAACAAAAACGATTAGATAAAAAAAAAAGTAGAAAGAGAAAAAGTCTACCGCTTATATATCGAAATTTTTCGATATATATATATAGTTCATAATAAAAATAGAAGAATTAAAATAGAAGAAATAATAAAAATAGAAGAAACATAAAAAACAAACATATATTTACGAATTGAGAAACCTCCTCCTTTTTTGTAAGTCGGTTAAAAATATTACGTTGGTTATTTCATGTTACAATCTACCTTTGTGCCAAGTTTCATTTAAATACGTTGAGTAGTTTGGCTAAAATACCGTCAAATAGGTAGCTACAATTTTTTGAAGATCCCACGGGAACCCTTTTGTTTTTCGGGATAATAATTTTCTAGTAATGCTTTTCAGATCATAAGCTACCAGCCTGCCAAATTTCATTTAAATACGTTGAGTAGTTTGGCTGAAATACCGTCAAATAGGTAGCTACAATTTTTTGAAGATCCCACGGGAACCCTTTTGTTTTTGCCGGGATAACAATTTCCAATAATGCTCTTCAAATTATAAGCTACCTGCCTGCCAAATTGCATTTAAATACGTTGAGTAGTTTGGCTGAAATACCGTCAAATAGGTAGCTACAATTTTTTGAAGATCCCACGGGAACCCTTTTGTTTTTCGGGATAATAATTTCCAATAATGCTCTTCAGGTCATAAGCTACCAGCCTGCCAAATTTCATTTAAATACGTTGAGTAGTTTGGCTGAAATACCGTCAAATAGGTAGCTACAATTTTTTGAAGATCCCACGGGAACCCTTTTGTTTTTGCCGGGATAACAATTTCCAATAATGCTCTTCAGGTCATAAGCAACCTGCCTGCCAAATTTCATTTAAATACGTTGAGTAGTTTGGCTGAAATACCGTCAAATAGGTAGCTACAATTTTTTGAAGATCCCACGGGAACACTTTCGTTTTTCGGGATAACAATTTCCAATAATGCTCTTCAGGTCATAAGCTACCTGCCTGCTGAATTTCATTCAAATACGTTGAGTAGTTGGCTAAAAAACCGTCAAATAGGTAGCTAAAATTTTTTGAAGATCCCATGGGAACCCTTTCGTTTTTCGGAATAATAATTTCCAATAATGCTCTTCATGTTAGCTACCTGCCTGCCAAATTTCATTTAAATACGTTGAGTAGTTTGGCTGAAATACTGTCAAATAGATAGCTACAATTTTTTGAAGATCCCACAGGAATCCTTTCGTTTTTCGGGATAATAATTTCCAATAATGCTCTTCAGGTCGTAAGCTACCTGCCTGCCAAAATTTCATTTCATTCCATTCAGTGGTTTTAGCGTGATGCGACGACAAACATTCCCATATGGACAGACAGACAGACAGACAGACAGACAGACAGACAGACAGACAGACAGACAGACAGACAATTTTTTCAAAAATGTTATTTTTACGTTCTGTGGCTTTTATAGACCCCCTTTTTTTAATTTTCAGTTAAATATTCTTAATGTACAGACATGACCCCTCTACAGATTTATTATATGTATAGATGAGAAACAATTTGGTTTTACCAAGGGACGCTCTACAACAGATGCAGGCGTCGATTTGTTAAATTATATTTTTAATGCTTGGGAGAAATCGCGGGATGCTCTTGGAATATTTTGCGATCTCTCCAAGGCATTTGACTGTGTGCAGCATACAACATTAATCAGGAAACTAGACCACTATGGGGTAAAAGGTCCAGCACTTGCCCTCTTGAAATCATACCTATCAAATAGAACTCAGAGGGTTGAGGTAAATGGAAAAAGATCCTTAGGCTCTAGAATAGAGATGGGGGTCCCACAAGGGTCTATTTTAGGACCTTTTCTATTTTTAATTTACATAAACGACCTACCATACCTCATAAATGAAAAAGATGGGATAGTATTATTTGCTGATGATACGTCTCTTATTTTTAATATGAAACGGCAAAATATATGCCATGACGAAGTAAATAATGCTCTCTCAATGATAGTACATTGGTTTAGTGTCAATAATCTTTTACTTAATAATAAAAAAACAAAATGTGTAAAATTCACATTGCCTAATGTGAGGCAAACTGAAACCAATGTGCTATTAAATGATGAACGTATGGAATTAGTGGATACTGCAGTATTCTTAGGTATAACGTTAGACTCTAAACTTCAGTGGGGCCCCCATATTGCTAGACTGGCCGACAAACTCAGTTCAGCAGCATATGCAGTTAGTAAAATTAGACAATATTCAGATGAAAGTACAGCACGCCTAGTGTATTTTAGTCACTTTCATAGTATAATGTCCTATGGCATTCTGCTATGGGGCAGTGCTGCAGATATAAATAGTATCTTTGTGCTGCAGAAGCGAGCTGTTCGGGCAATCTACAAGCTGGCCCCCAACACTTCTCTTAGAGAAAAGTTTAAGGAACCTGGAATACTAACTGTAGCTTCTCAGTATATCCTCTCTAATGTATTATATGTTAAGAAAAATGTAAACCTGTTTATAAGAAAATGTGATAATCATAATAGAAATACTCGGAATAAGAATAAACTTGTTGTTCCAGTGACTAGACTAAGCAAAGTAAAGAATTCGTTTAAAGGCCAATGTACACGCCTATACAATAGGATCCCAGAAAACGTTCAAAATTTTTCAACTAATAAGTTTAAGAAAGTAGTCAAAGAACGTTTGTGTGCAAAAGCTTACTATAAAGTTAATGATTATATGAATGATAGCACACCTTGGGAATAAAGTAGCCCCCTACAAGGCTACTTATATATAGTACATTCTATGTTATTTAGCTTTAGTATTGACATATTTATATGTAAATTTATACTTTTTTTAAAAAGAGAAATTTTCCATCTTTTTGGTAAAAGATGGCCCCATGCGAGTTTCTTACGCCGGTTCTTCTTGCTGGGCTAATTCCCGAACCGGTGGTAGGCATCATATAGAAACGACGTTCAGAAAACATTTTTTTGTAAAATTTACTCTGAATAAAAATATTTGATTTGATTTGACATGCCCATCCGACGCATGGATCATCTTTCTTGTTAGACAATCGGGTGATCAAATCAAATCAAATCAAATCAAATATTTTTATTCAGAGTAAATTTTACAATCATTCTGATCATTGAGATGCATTGTCCTAACCAAACATGAAAACAACATTTTTTGTTGTTCAACGCGGGAATCGAACCCACGACCTCCGGGTCGAGAGCGAAGCTCCGAACCACTAGACGGAGGCGCTTCCGCAATACAGTACATGATGCCAAATGACAATAACTGTATTTATTCATTAAAAGTATAATTTGCAGAATATGTGTTTCATATTTCCTGAAAATTCTAAAGTCGCCTATACATTTTGGCCGATCGTAGCCGAGCGGCGGCAAACGCCAACGTGTAGACAGTCAATTTGCCTCGCCTTGACATCGCTCGGCATCGCTCGCCTTGCTGGCCGAGTGGGCGAGCGCCAACGTGTGGACGGCTCATTTTCCGACACTTGTCTACGCTCGCCTTACGTAGTAACTAATACTTAATCTGCGCGCTCGCCGTCGCTCGTGTCCACTCGCGACCACTCGCCTCACTTCGGACCGGTGTCGGTTTTTATGCTCAAATCAAAGACGAGCCTGCGCTCGGCCGAAAGCGTCCACACGTTTGCAGCTCTACAAACGCTCGTCTACATTGGCCACTTGTGTGCACTTGCCGAGTGTGTGAACGGTAACACTCGCCTTGCACCTATTTGCCGACACTCGCGTCAGAGCCCATAAGTCGGCTATACATATTGGCCGAGCGTAGGCCAGCTCGGCCGATATGTATAGCCGACTTATGGGCTCTCAGTCAAAGGCAACTTTTTGGAGCGACCACGATCCATTCGCGATTATATTGTAATATATTTTTATGTTTAGGTAAAAGATCATTCTGTATAATATATATATCTATATTATAATATTATATGTACTATATGTTTTGTCTTACTCTAAGCTAGTTTTAGAATTGTTTACGTATCAAAAAATAAAATATATTCAAAAGTTACCCTGCAGTCATATTTGCTATGTTTTACTATTTTGCACTATCCCCACTCGCCATATGTTTTGTTTTCAGCGCGAAATAGGTTTATTGGGCTTTCGACATCCGCAAAAATTCGGTTGAAAGTTTCACTAAAATATTTTGGTGGAAAAAATATAGCTCGTTCAAAATATTGTCCAACATTCAATTTTCAATTGATTATGGATCAGTTGCTCGATTATGTAGTTAGCGATATCAACATTTGAAATTAGAATCGGCTTTAATAACAATTGCTAGCGACTCCAATAGACTACAATCCAATGAACAAAATTTACCCGTGGAAAACCTGTGGTAAAGTTGTAGTTTTGTAGATACGAGGTTGTGAAGGTTGAGAAAGTAAAGCAACGATAGGCCATTTATTACTGTATGGCATTTGTGTAATTATTTTTGTATACATTACACATACTGTACGCATGAACGCCGTACATTTTTTTCAGGTCCGGGGTCGAACGACCTGAAAAGCTACTACTCACATGTACTGCTCAGAAATGACGGCATAGCGCTCAGAGTAATTTTATGATATTATTAGGGCGTGTTTCACCAAGCAATGTTAAAGATAATCCTTCGTTAAATATCATGTTGTTCATCTCGTAATTCCTATCAATGAATAAGAAGGCATGGTATTTTAACAAGCCGTTAACACTAACATGCTTTGGTGGAATCGGGACAAAGGTAACCAGCCATCTAAGCGTTTTTGCGTCGGGGGTTAGTAAGTGACGAGCGCAAAAAGTTATATTATGACATAGTAACAGTCAGAACATATTCTGTTATCCAACATTTTTTTCACTCCAGCTGTGCGGAACTAAGTTGCTAACACCGAGTCCACCGGCGAGGCTGTGCGTAACTTTTGTTCACAAATTGTTCACTCATTGGAGCTCGCAACAGTTCAGCACACTGGTGCAACAGCATTTGAAGCAAGATTGTGTTGCGAACAAAATGTTCGTGTGCGTTGACGCGACTCCACTGGCGCGAACAAAATTATACAACATTCTATGAATGTTGGGGTACAATTTGTTAACGTTGCGTTAGCGAGTCCACCGGAACAAACACCTGTTACGCACAATGTTCGCAACAGTTTAGAACACCGGTGGAATCTCACCATGAGCGTTACTCACGTTAGTTCAATTCACAGGTCAATTTTGTTCATAGGCTTGTCTACAAATAGAATTTGAAAGTTAGATTTTGAATTACATCAGTTCCATCTCTCTCCATAATCTTTATTGCCTTCATTCTCACATTGCCACTTGAAGGAGAAATGCGACGGTGAAATATATCTTATGAAGAGACCGATCCGAGAGAATCCTTTATAAACGTCTTGAATGTCGGGGGTTTAAAAATTGAATCAGATATAAAATGGAGAATTAAAAAGATGAGATACAACACGAGGCGGGTTCATACGCGGATGACAGAACCGCAAGGTAGCTCAACTAGAGTTGAAAACCTAGCTACGGCAATATTAAGCCCTGTTGCAATAGCATAGAGGCGGGATTACGAGGTCGACACAAACGCAAGGTAGCTGAACTATAAAAGCTGAAATCTAGGTGGATACAGCATTTTTAACCCTATTGTAAAGCCATAAAGTTGATTTCACGCGAATGACAGAAACGCAAGGTAGCGAGGACAGGTTCAACATTAGTTGAAGCACTTTAAAGTCTATTGCTGAAGCATAGGGTTGGATTTTGAGCTGGGAGTAAGTCTGCAGACGTTGTCACAGGTGATACCCGCCACGGGCTGGCGCAAGTCATAGATGAATAGAAAAACATAAAAAATGAATTTTTATTTCTATAAGATGCTCTATTAAGCCAAAATGTTACGCTTCGCTTATGATTCTGGTTGTAAGTACACTCCAATTTTCCGATACAATTAGAAAAATAAACCATTTTGATAAATTTCTTACCTATTATATTAAATTAAATATTTCAAAATATAAATTCCTTACTTCCTCAGTAGTAATTGGTTTAGCAGTTGAAAAGTAATAATAAACTTTCCTGAGCTGGTTCTTCTAGGCGGGTTAGTGTTGAACCGGCCCTTTATTTAGGTAGAAAAAGGATTGTTAATTTTAATTATTTGGAAACAAATTTGAAATTTGTTGCTGTCAACTCACTCAGGTTTTTTTTATTTATTTATTAAAACATCATGCGCATTTTGTACATAGGCCGACTTAATGCCTCAAGGCATTTTCTACCAGCGTCTAATTAGGGTCAGTCTGACCCATCAACCCACTTGTTCCTTCGAGCTGGATAACATAACCGCTACCTCTCCCACCTCGCACCATTAATCCTGAGATCCAGCACTAAATTGTCAGAAGCAGCGGCGTCGCCGAGGGCCCCTGTCAGGTTAGTCTGACGGACGTCTTACGTGCCCAGTTGCCCGCCGCACCACGTTAATGCGGTGAGAATTGTTCCTAATATTTCCAATGCTAGAGCATAGTTTAGGTTCATGAAACAATAATCGTATGAATGACCCACTCTACATTGTTCAGATTTAATTTAATAAAATGTTAAGATGATTAAGAAATACGTGAACATTAAGAATAGCCATTAGTGAGGCTTCAATCTATTCTTAACCTGAGATTGCCTACTGCAGGCTGATAGACTTGAAAATACAGAAAACATCCATTATTATGCTAACAAATTACGTTCAACAGTTAGAGATAGATTTTGCGAACCACAGACTACAGCAGGCTTACTCCCGACACGGAACGGCTTTTGATATTTTATTTAGTGGATTACTTTGAATCTAACCAGAATAAAGAAAATCGTTAGACCCTAACTTGTTGTACTGGCGACCATACTGACCATACTGACAGACTGAGAATCAAAATAAACAAACGTCTAAATCTACACTAATATTATAAAGTGGAAATATTTGTATTTTTATATGTAACGACTTGACTCAAAAAGTACTGAACCGATTTTAATAATTCTTTTTTCATTAGAAAGCTACATTATCACTGAGTTACATAAGCTATATAAAAATCAATTACTGTTCGTTAGTCTCGCTAAAACTCGAGATCAGCTGAACTGATTCGGCTAGTTTTGGACTTGAAATATTCGTGGAAGTCGCGGGAAGGTTAACACGGTTTCCATGCTCAACGAAGTGGGCACGGGTCAGCTAGTATTATATAAAATATAAAAATCTAAATCAAAATCGAATCAGGAGATAAGGCCCCAGATTACACACATTAAAGGTTATTCGTAGAGATTTAATCACACATAAATAAAAAGTATAAAATTTCTTAGAAACTTCAATATTGTTCTTCGCATTGCCATATTTCATACGAAACAGAATAGTTGGTTGTAAAAATGCAACTCAAAACTGTTTAAAATATTTTCACTTTGACGTGCAATCCACGTTGGAATAGTCGGGAAACTTAAATCCGCTGCGAAATTTAAAGTAAGACGTGCAGTTGAGGAGATGTACATTGTAGGGAGCCCGCTATGTACATTGTACGGAATTTATAAATACGTTTCAATTTGTGTAGGAATTATTTAAAACTTGTGGGTTTTGTGTTGTGGCATCGCTTTGAAAGTATACGGGTATTGCCATTAAAATTCAGTTAAATGTTCAAGTCCCTGATTTGTGTTCGTTCAGTTTTTATTTGTCTTGCACTTACACACAACTCAGTATTTTTACTAAATCAAAATATAGTTTTGTCTTATGAAATGCAATAGTTCTTGATAGGTTTTTTAGTAATAATTTTCATTTGTAATTAAATGTTCAAGTCTCTGATTTGTGTTCGTTCAATTTCTATTTGTCCTTGCACTCACAATTCTACAGTATTTGGATAGCGATATCAAAATATGGATTTTTCTTATGAAATGCAATAGTGCTTGAAATATTTTTAAATAATAGTTTTCATTTGTAATTAAATGTTCAAGTCTCTGATTTGTAATCGTTCAATTTTTATTTGTCCTTGCCGTCACAGATACAACTCTCCAGTATTCTACTATATCATAATAATTACATTTTAAGTCAAGTGCCATGCATTATTTAAAATATCTGCTAACTGGTACTGGTGGCACTTCAGTTTTATTATTCTAACTCATAACATTAATCCTACCTTCTATATATCTAGAGGTTTCTATCTTAGCGCCAACCTTCCACGTAAGTCTTTGAGTAGGATTTTCCCCTACCACAATTTCAGCATTTAATTTAACAATTTAATTACGCTTAGTAATTAAATTTGCGAGCGCAGATAAAGGTGATGTGGGTAGATCATCTCAGCTGTACCCGCATTGTAGTACAACTTTGAATTATTCAGTACAGTTTTGTGTACAGACGTCAGGTACACTGGTTGCTTATAGAATTGTTGATTCTTATCATCCACAGATTTGTTTTCTCTTCTATACAGAATAAGGTGTAAAATAATCTATACAAATATTAAAAAGAGGAAGAGTTTGTTTGTTTTATACGCGCTAATCTCAGGAAATACTGGTCCCATTTGATTTTTATTTGTTGGATAGTCTATTTATAGAGGAAGACTTTAGGCTATAATACATTACGCTGCAACCTATTGGTTGACATACACACACCGGCATATTTAGCGGAACATAAAAAAAAGGTTTGATTTCAGTATCATGTAAGGTTGCTGGCTGGTTTATACGTCATTTAATTTAAAAATAAATAATTTCAAATTAAGAAAACAACTGAACATCACATTTTATGCAATTGTTTAAATTTTATTCAAATACACCTTATTTGTAGCGAACTTCGAACATTTCTTCCTTTTGAGTTTGATTTAAAATTTCATTGAAATATTGTTTTTTGTTAGTTTTTTTTTAATCGCGTATCGTTTTTGGAGTTGAGGACTGAATAATGCCTGACTTAGCCCCAACGGAGATTGCTAGGGCACTCGAAATGCGAAGAAATGGTCAAACATACAGAGTGATATCCAGAGATCTTCGTCGACCAGTTTCAACGATCCATCGCAGTATCCAACGGTTCAGGGAGACCGGTACTTATGTGTGAAGATCAGGACAAGGCAGAAAAAGACGCACTTCGAATAGGGATGATCGTTTCATTCGGCTTCTTGTACGTAGAAACCCCCGTTTGACGGCCGTCCAAGCCCGACATGAGTTAGAAGCGGTGCGGAGTGTAACCGTAAGTGAGCGTACGGCACGAAGAAGGTTCGAAGAAGCTGGTTTAGGTTCATTTGTGCTCGCCAAGGCTCCAAGGCTCGAGGTAAATCATCGTAGAAACAGATTAACTTTTGCTCAGGAACATCGACTTTGGAACGCGGACCAATGGAGTAAGGTATTGTTTAGTGATGAGTGCAGAATTCTCTTAAATCAAATTGACGGCAGGCAAAGAATATACAGACGCAAAGGAGAACGATACATTCAGCCAAATTTTGAAACTACAGTTGCATACGGTGGTGGATCAATAATGGTTTGGGCGGGCATTTGTTTGGGAGCTCGCACAGACTTGGTAGTGATTGACAGAGGGAGTCTGACTGCAGATCGCTATATCAGAGAAGTTTTAGAAGAAAATGTCGTACCGTTTGCACCATATATCGGTGACGATTTTGTTTTTATGCAGGATAATGCTCGGCCGCATACCGCTCGGGTAACCCAAGCTTATCTTAATGATATGAATATAACTGTTATGGAGTGGCCAGCGAGATCACCAGATATGAACCCAATCGAGCACGTTTGGGACTTGCTGAAAAGAAAAGTTAAGTCCAGAATTCCAGTTCCTGCCAACGTGGATGAGCTGCGAATCGCCGTAGTTGGGGAATGGCAGAGACTATCCCAGGATACCATCGATAACATAATTCTCAGTATGCCTAGACGTGTAGAAACTTTAATAAGAGCACGTGGAGGAAATACGCGATATTAACCACCATTTTTCTAATTTAATTAATTGTTATTTTAATATTAATTTTCACTTTTCCCGGTTACAATGAAAAGTTCAAAAATGTACCTTTTTTTAAAAATACCCTTTACTCGCAAAATCTGTTCTTAATATGATCTCATTTTAAATAAAACAAATGAAACTTTAAATTACAAAAAAAGTATAGTAAGTAGATTTTAAAATTAAACCATATTTTTCAAATTATGGACCTTTTTTTTGTGTTCCGCTAAATATACCGGTGTGTGTACTTATGCTGCAACTTATTGGAGCAAAGTGTCAGTGAGAAATGTTGCAGAAACGGGGAAAATGATACACATTTGGGGACTTTCGTTGCGTGCGCTGCATAAACTGTTTAAGTCACTCAAAAACCACGCGTACGAAGTCGCGGGTACAGCTAGTACAGAATAAGGTGTAAAACAAATCAGTGATAATACTTTAGGTGTGTATAATATACCTACTGTGTAGAGTTTACTGTGAAAGTACCAGCGCTGAAAGACTTACTTTTGAAAAATACAATAATTAAAAATATATATATTTCATCGTTAGTACTTTTACAGTTAATTCTATATACGGTACCGATACACCCTAAAATATTGTCACTCATGAATATTACAGCCTGTATCAGAGATGAGATGATGAACACCAAATCGTCTAATGGACTTGATCAATTTGATTGGAACAGTTAGAGCTGCATGATCCTTGTAAGTCAGTGTGAAACTGATAAACTCGATTGGATACTGTATATCTAGCTTTAGAGATGGCCATGAAAACACCACCACCACACAAGCAATAATGTTATGTGTGGTGGTGGTGTTTTCATGGTTTTTGCTTGCGAGTGTACGCATAAGCAGTGTGGGAGGAGGGAGGTGCATCAAACGCATGCCTATGCGTACACTCACTCATCTGCTTGCAGGTTGTGGTTATAATTGTTTCGCGGGATATTGCTAGATATAATATATTTAAATTGTATGCTATGGATTTCCGCAAAGTAACGCCTGATTCCATTAACTATTTAAATCAAAATAGCCAGTGGAAAAGTATTAGGCATACCATTTTCTAGTACTAAGTCGTGTCTCTGTTATATATCTACTTTGTGCTTTAGATAAAAATCAACAATTAAAAAGAACATTATCGTGAAATTTTTGTAAATCTATTAATTTAGAATTATACTGTCAAATGGTGCTGGTTAGTAGTTAACGTAACCGACTCAAATAATTGTTTTTTGTTTCTGTATACCAACTCGTACCTGAAATCGCCAGGTCTTAAATGCATGCAGCAGCTTACTATGATAGCGACACTATAGCAGTCGATTAACCATGATATCCGCTAAGCTGGCTATCATGGCGTTTACCTGCAGCGACAGATCTGATCCATCAGTCTGGCCCCGACAGTGATGGACGCTGGAGTCTGGGAGCTATTATTTCGACGCAGCGAACACGTGGGCTAAGCGAGGAGTAAGCCTGGATCATCGCGTATAAAGTTGTGGTTGTTGATAAAGTATGAAGACTTTTGATTTTGGTGAACGGTTAGATTACTGTTATGAGGCAAGAAGGCTTTTTATTGTTATTGATATAGGAACTAAAATACTGGTTGCGGAAAAATGTATAGCTATACAGTGTGACTGGTGAGACATGGGTAATACTTGAGGATGTGATATTTGGCTATTTAAGAGATGAAAAACAAATTATATAAAAAGATAATATCGATTAATCACTGAGTAAATGTAGCTTAAGGGCGTGTTTCACCAAGCAATGTTAAAGTTAATCCTTCGTTACATATCATACTGTTCCTCTCGTAATTCGTGTTTATATATGTTATAATTAGTGAAATCTTGAATAATTATTTACGCAACGCGTGGACACCGCGGGTAGGGACGCGCCCGTACTACACGTTGATGTCGCACGCCGCCGAGGTTCCGCGCCGGCTGCATAGGTATGCCTACTTGCCTAGCCGCGTAATTTGCATAGTATCCATGACTGATTTATTTAAAGGAAAATTTGGTAAAAAGTTAAGTACCCCATTTTATTACATATTTATAATGGGAATCGAGTACCGAGTACTCTCCGTAAGTATTGCACACGTCTCACTAGTCAGGCTGTATATATAAGTATCCGTCGGGTGTCGGAGAAAAATAAAACCACCTTATCCACCATCTTTCCCTTGAGTGTCGTAAAAGACGACAAAAGTCAAATGGTGTAAAAAGAACAGACACTGTAACTTTGGTGTATATAAAGAATAAGAAAAGGCAAAAAGTAAAAACATTTTTTTTAGTTTATAAAAAAAAACATTTTCAAAATGAGAAAAGGTTGTATAATATCTAAGTTACAGTGACTGTTCTTCTTACACCCTTTGACCTTTGTCGTCTTTTACGACACGCATGGGAAAGATGGTGGACATGAGTAGCAGCGATAACATGATTTGAAAAGAGTATAGGCAACTACATCCCATGAAATACTTTGGGGGAGCTTTATGTCCAATACTGGAGGCCATAGCTAAAATGATGATCATGATGAGATAGACCATTGAAGGTAGGGAAAGTAGGGTACATGCGAATTTCGGGGAAATACACAGGAGGGTAGACAAATAATGTAACGAGTAACATAAATTGATAAAAGAATAAAAATGCAACACGAACACGAATGTTAAAAATCCAATTACCCTATCTGATCCCGCAAAACCCCACGTGGGCAGGGGGATAACACTAAATATAAGATAAAAGATAAGTAATATGAGTTTTCAAGTTATTGTGACGTTTGTGACGCGGAGTTATGCTAAAAGTTGTGACGCCTCATGCATATAAATGGGTTTCGCCGACGCCCAACTAAAAACTGTAATGCCACCGGAACTTGGGGAAACTTGGTGGCGGGAAACGAAATAATTTATATTATTGCATAATTGCCACTTAGCATAATATCTGATTCTTTAAAAGCACCGTAGAATGGATAAAGAATAAGGTGTTATATTTCATTTGTTATGAATTAGACCTTCGAAAATAAATCAGCCAATAAAACATTGAAAAATAGTAATCTAAAATAATATTTGTTAAGTTTGATAGTAGGCTACTATTTTATTAAACCCTATTTTGGGTTCTATACTAAAAACCGTTATGTATCTAAAACGCTATGTTTTTAGATACATAACCGTTTATATACAATATAATATCCTTACATATTCTTACATACTATGTTATTGAGATAAAAAATTAAACCTGTTGTCACAGTAGGGCTTTTATTTAGAAATAAACTTAGTATTAAAGAGTTTACAGATATTTCAGTGTTGTAAAATGACGTCATCGAGTCGAGAATTGGAAACACATATATCTCGGAAAGTACACGACATATTGTAATATTTTTTAGACATAATATTATTAATTTTCAATAAAGTTTACGAAGAACTAAAAATAAAAATTAGTGAACAAAATTAGACGATGATTTGTATCTAATAATAATAATATCTATAGACGCTTCACACCACGTCAATCTGGCCCTGTGCTAAGTATCCGAAGAACTTGTGTTACAGGTACCAAACAACGGAAATATATATTTAATAGCTGTGCCCGCGACTCCGTACGCGTGGAAAAGTAATTTAGGGCAGTGTTATAATAAATCTGTTTTAAAAATATTTTTAGTTATAAAAACTGTCGTCGAGGTATTTAAAAAACTACTTTATGTTGACAATTCCTACTACCAGCTTGACAAACGACCGTGTATAATTACTATAATGCGAACGGGACTACTTGATAGTACGCTCACATACACGACGAACATCTAGTACTAAGATTTGTATGGATTTTGCGCCGCAGCGACTGCAGACGATGATCGTTTCCACGCCGACGCTGCTGGTGTGGCGACAATGATATTAAGACAGCGCGCCGCAAAATTTTGCGGTATTTTAGCCTTTAGTAGCGTAAGTCCGACTCGCACTTGCCCGGTTTTTTATTTATTAATTACCAAACATGTAGGTACTGATTATAAATCACTTCACTGTTAAAGTACTGATTTTATACAGAAAAGTAGCAAAATATAGAAAGTACCAAAAGAAAGAAAACAAACCTAAGTTGTACCTAACATAAAAACCATTCGGTCCATAATAAAAACTAAGAAATAAAAATATCAAGAAAAACATAAATCTAACTTATATAAACTTTTTTAGTTTAACTGTAAACACAATACTTATGTTAATCAAAATTCTATGTATTATGCAGTTATCGAATACATAATTTGGACAAAGAAGACTATAAAATGTACAGTAATAGTAGGCTGTAGTATGAGAACTATAATATACAATGCAAAATAATATTATACATTGCTAATGATGCACACTGAGTTTAACTCTCGGATAGCGTATTCTACTCAACTCAACTTTGCTATAATTGTATTAAAAGTACGGCATTTGGCGTATAGATGTCGCTATTATGGTCTGCTCTGCATCGCGCTATCGCTTGTAAGATAGATTTGTATATGAGAATACTCTATCAATATTATGATATTTGGCAAAAAAACCCATAATAATCTGTTAACACATATCCAGGACAGGCCGCAAAAGGCTAGAATTTCAAAAGGTATCTCGATTGGAATCGAGTTGTATCAACAGTTTTCCCCTGTAACACAGTTTAGTAACTATCAAGATGTTTTTTAACGTATGTATATTATGTTATAAAATAGAAAAAACAAAATAAAGAGCAATATATTTATGAAAATCTTAAAACTGTTTTTAAAATTCCGTACCTCAAAAGGAAAAAACGAAACACATATTATAAGATCATTCCCATGTCCGTCTGTCTGTCAAGACACTTTTACTCAGAAACGCGTGTAGGTATCAAGATGAAAATTATATAAAATACTCAGGATACCTACTGTTCCTTGAAGCAGTGAAAAAATCAGACCTCTTAGCCAATGCAACCAAAAGCAGTTGCTTAGGTATGTCGCTAAATTTCGTCATTTTCGACACTCGTAAGGGAATCAAAACCTAAAGGGTACTTCCCGTGAACTCAAAATCATAAAATTTGAAACCAAGCAACGTCTAAAACCATACGTTTTTAGTAACATTATATAGATAGTAAAAATATTTTGATTTTTTTAAACTTAGTACCGTTTGTCATGAATGTGTATAATTGAAACTTATAACAAATACTTAGGTCTCTAATATATTCAAGCTGTAACCAAATCAAAATTCTATGTCAATCAGGTTTGTATGGAGCTCTCGGTGCGCAAGTCCAACTCGCACTTGGCCGGTTTTTATTTATTTACTTATTACTAACCTACGCTTACAAATATGTATACAGTACCTACTTATCACAAAGGACTTTACAGTAAAAGTACTAACTGATTTTATACAAATAACTTTCATAATAAACTCAAGAAAAAAAATCTTAGACTGTCCCTACCTAGCAAGCCTAAAACTAACAAATAAAAGTCACCCCCGCGGCCCCGGTGCGTTTGCTGCGAATACAATTTGAAACGGCGCGGCGCGGCGGCGGCGCGCGGCTCCCGGGCCCGCCGCGCGCTTCCTACAAACGTCCAGCAAAAACGCCATGATCTTTTAAAATTGTCATAACTTTTTTATTTATGAACCGATTTACATAAAACAAACACTAAATGTTAAGTGAAGCTTGCCGCAATATATTAGTGAAAAGTACATCTTAATCGGATAAGCCGTTTCTGAGATTAGCGTGCACAAACCCACAGACAAACAGACAAACAGACAAACAGACAAAAATTTAAAAAATCACAGTTTTGGGTACTATTGCGTAAATAAAGGTCCCCTATCATATTTTTTTTCAAATATCTTCAATGTACAGACACGACTCCTCTACAGATTTATTATATGTATAGATACTTTTTTATACTATACACATATTTAAGATTTTTATTATATTAATACACAAATTTAATACACATCCATGACCCGGGAACATTGACAACTTTTTGTTCCTTCGGCGGGATTCGAACCCGCAACCTCTCGATCGAGCACCAACGCACTGAACCACTGCGCTACGGAGGTCGTCAAAATCTATTTACATAAAGCACATGAAAGTCTATAGAATCAGTAAGTGATTTTTTCCAGAATATAAATAAGCTAAATCAATGCAAAAGTTGAGCGAGTAGAATAATTCAGTTAGTATCAGTCACGCTCATGAAGCTACGAAGGGTCGCGGAAACCGGAACCCTCACTCTGACGGATGCGCCGTGGATTATGAGCCGATGACGATTTATTATCGGTGACCGATATGCTGTTCTGCGAGATGAATAACGACTGCGTAGCTGAGGGACTTTATAGTGTTGATGATGTCATAGTATGTAGAATTAAGTAAGCGATTATTGATATCTATCCTAATATTATAAAGCGGAAGAGTTTGTTTGTTTGTTTAAATAAGCTAATCTCAGGAACTACTGCTCCGATTTGAAAAATTATTTTTTGTTGGATAGTCCAATTATAGAGGAAGGTTTAAGGCTATATAACATTACGCTGCGACTAATAGGAGCGAAGCGTCAGAGAGAAATGTTGCAAAAACGGGGAGAATTATTCACATTTGGGGACTTACATTGCGCGCGCTGCATAATATAAGTCACTCAAAAGTCGCGAGCACAGCTAGTACATGATATAAATGTACGCGTAATAGTCAATGGAAAAGTTGATGGAGTGGTGAGAAGTGGATTATGAGCTGACGACGATTTACTAAGAGTTGTATAGGCAGAGGGACTTTATAGTGATGATGACTTAATTAAATAAATTGACGATGTTGTTAGCTACTCGCGTATCTTCGATGATTATAATAATCACGAATATATCATACTGTTGTCTAGGCGGTTCTTAATAAATTACAGACAATTTTATAAACAGGCCCCTGGCCCATATTATATGAAAAAATTGTAAAGGTAGGAAATAAATTAAAGTCAAAGAATTAACTAATTAGTAATGTACACCAGTTCGAGTTGCATCAGAGTCAAGATGATTTACATATTTAAATGAATTGTATCCTTTCAATATCGTTACATCGTCAAACTCTCCAACACCAATAAAATACTGAGTAAAAGTGAAAGCATTAGCGCCGACCATTAGTAATGCCAAACTTGGTAATTCCGAGTCGATTAAAGGAAAAAATCTTACCCCACCATACATCACGCTGACAAAGGGGACGATCGGAAGACGATCGGGGGACGAATGGTTAATCGTGACAAATGGCCCGTGATAGATAATTACCCGGCAGTTCACTATTTCGGGGATTGGGACCACGCCTCCGTGGTCGAGTGGTTCAGAGCTTAGCTCTCGAAGTCATGGGTTCGATTCTCATGTTGGAAACAACAAAAAAATGTTGTTTCCATGTTTGCTTAGGACAATGTAGGCTGATCACCTGATTGTCTGACAAGAAAGATGATCCATGCGTCGGATGGGTATGTAAAAAGTCGGTCCTGCGCCTGTTCTCTCGCCAGTCGTGTCAGTTTACCGTCCCACTGGGTTATGGAAGGAAGAGAGTATCTTTGTGTATTGCGCACACACTTGGGCACTATAAAACCACTCCTGCGTAGCTAGCCTGGTTTCAATGAAATCGGCTACCGATACCGAAATTGTTGAGGAGAGCTATTATTATTATTTTTATTATCATTGGGTCTTAAGGTAAGGTTCCCAAAATTGGGAACAGCTTGAATATTCACTAGCAATTCCCGAGTTGGATAACTATGGTGTCCTAGTTATCCAACTTGCCAAAGTTAGGAAATATAGAACTTTTGATGACAATCATAATTTTAATCAAAACTACATAATTATTGTGAACATAAAGTCTTATAAATTATATGTAACTTTAAATTTTGAGCGCGTTGGTGCTCGAACGAGCGGTCGCGGGTTCGAGTCCCGCCGAGGGAACAAAAAAGCTTTTCAAATGTTCCTGGGTCATGGATGTGTATTAAATTTGTGTAAAATATAATAAATACGTGTATAGTATAAAAGTATTAAATATATTTCCGTTGTCTGGTATCTATAACACAAGTAGTTCGGAATTCGGATACTTAGCACGGGGCCAGATTGACGTGGTGTGAAGCGTCCATAGATTATTATTATTATTATAGATATTATAATCGTAAAAGTATAACGTAAATTCGTGAACGACTAATTAATGTTGATAGCCCACCTATTCACAGACTTTCACCGTCACTGCTTGGAGGAATAACGAGGACTGCATGTAATATTTTAAGCGCCAATTAATTCGATTGTCGTTTCAGTACTAACCAGTAAGTGAATATTTTTGTATCACCCTTTACAAATGGACTGATTTCTTTTGGCTGGTACTTTTTTGTCTTTAATATTTCTCTTTTTCCCTAAGTTATGCTCTCACTACAATAAATTCGTATTAGACAGGCGAAAATATATTTGCAACTCTTCCTTTGTACGTCAAAACAAATCCTTATATTTCTCTTTTGAAGCGTCAAAGCCTGTCTGTAAATTTATTTTGCCATAACATTCAAAAGAACCGGCGAAGACAAAAGGAATTACGTGACCAGAATGAAGACAAGATGGCGGCTGACGGTTCCCAACTGTTCCGAAACAATAACAGCGATTACTTCTTCATCAGCTTCCCGAGATTTAGTTTCCCTGGTTACAAATCAAATTTCCTCAGCACATACGACTTTGGAGCGAATCGGCTTTGATCCTTTGTCTTTTTCTGTCATAAATTCGATACGTGAACTTGAAGATTCATTAAACGTATCTTGAGCATTATTTTGTGAGTTCTCTTTCGAATTAAAGCGTTCATTTGAAATATTGTGTATATTATACAAAATACGCAATGAGAATATGAAATCAAAGGCACAAGTCAATATTAAAATAAGCGAAATTCCTTAAAAATACAGAAGCTGAATACCAAACATCAGCGAGTAAATAGAACATAAAAGCAGAGAATGAACCTGCAGTTAGGTCACGAGCGGAATTGAATCATTCGAAGCTGGAAGATTGTCGCCTAAGATAGTACAAAAAATCCGTTCGAAGCGGCTCCAGTAGGATCCCACATTCATTTCGCAACTCCTTTATTTTCGTTTCATTGAAGCTTTTATCCCGTTTGAAGTTTCACTCGGGAACGTCAAATAGAGGAATTATTTTAAGCCTTATTATCGCTTTGTCGATGTTTATTACTTTATATTCAGGGCGTGTAGACGTGTCTACGTGGCGAGTTTGATTTGCGATGGTTCACGTGAATGTATGTGTTTTATTTTCAAACCAAGGGGGGGATAAGTTTGACGTTTGTGTCTGTATGTGACCGCATCGTAACTCCCAAGCCGATGATTGTGAGTGTTTGTAGCTGTAGTTCATAACCAGCTCTCTTACTTACTGTTTGTCTATTATGGGGATTCATTAATTTAAATAACATTGATTTTCTTATTTTGTAAGACTAATGTAGGCATTTAATAATTAACACGATTCACTAATAACAAATAGGTAATAAAGTTTTCTAATGAATGTGTATATTTTATGGCGATATTTAAGAGGAAACACCACGAATTTTTTTCCATACAAAAATAGAGGTCTAGGGGATTTCTATTTCCTCCCTGGATAATACCTCTAGAGTAACTTTTTTTTTCCTTAATATTTATGGATATTGTTTGTACGTCCCTATTTTTTCCTTTTTTTAATAAATTAATTATTTAAAGAGATATGGACGTTTAAAAACCTAAAAAAAATGGCCAGACTGTCCGCTATGTTTAAATGTCCAGGAAACAGATTTGGCTACAATAAACAACAAAATCAAAAAATAGGAACCTAGCTCAATTCTTTTTTTAACTAATACAGAAAAAAATATTTAAATCGGTTAAGTTTTGGAGGAGGAAACAGGAATCCCCTAAACGTCGATTTCTGGTACTTTTAATAGGTAATTTCAGTCCAAGTTGCAGTTGTCTCTATCGCGCTAGTGCTGGCTAGCTAAGGCACTGCGAGACAGAAATAGATTTTATAAATACCTATTTTGTATTTCTCTCAACCGTGGTGTTTCCTCTTAAGAGGAAACACAAAGGCAGTTTTTCCATACAGAAACAGGCGACGCGATCCCTGTTACCTCCCTGGATAATGCCACTAGTTTTTTTCTTGAATATTTATATATACTAGTATATCTTAGTACGTCCATATTTTTAACCGACTTCCAAAAAACGAGGAGGTTTCTCAATTCGACCGTATATATGTTTTTTTTTTATGTTTGTTCGCGGATAACTTCGTGGTTTATGAACCGATTTTAAATATTTTTTCTGTGTTGTGTAGGGTATAATTCCAATTTGGTCCCATTGTCACGAAAATGGTGATCCGATGATGAACGGGATCCGTGAGGAATCGAGGGAACTCCTCAAGATTTATATGGAAATTTATATCGATTTTGATTTTTTCTGAAGTAGCCCAAGCATAATATGTTACCAAGTAATCCTTTTGAAGTCGTTTTTTTTTTGTTTAAAATTATTTAAAATTAAAATAATTATTCACACGTTTAAAAACCTAAAAATATGATCAGATTATCTTTAAACACCCAGAAAACAAATTGGAGTACATTTTATGATAAAATCGAAATATAGGCTAAAGCTAAACATAGGCCATAGCCTGTTTCGATATAATATGCTTAAGTCTTTTTTACTTTATAATGAAAAAATACCTTACCTACCATACCATAAATACCAAGGGTTTCCTTATGACGATAAGATTAATTATTAAATAAAGATTTCTCGTTCTTTTAATAGGTAATTTCAGTTCAAGCTGCAATCATCTATCGGTTTGATCGGGCAGTTCCGTGACAGCAATAGACTTTACATTTTACAAATACCAGTTTTGCATTTCTCTAGCCCATGGTGTATCCTCTAAGATCAAATGGGCAGAGTTATTCTCTTCTATATATATAAAAGAAAGTCGTGTTTGTTACAACACTTATAACTCGAGAACGGCTGAACCAATTTTCATGGTTTTTGATTCGTTGGATTTGTCTCCTCCCCGAATAGCAGAATACATATTAAAAATAGTGAAAACTTGATGTGTAATGAATAATTAATCATGTAAATAAATGCTCATATTTTGTTCATCAAATGTCAAACATTTGTTGTCAAATGATGTAACAACTATGCGTTCAGAAATCTATTAATGTATGTCAGTTTGTAACTTTCAATTAGCAACGTTTTTCAAAATGCATAATATGACATTTTAAACGATATTTTCTTCTTTTTTTTGGCATTGGCAACGATGTCTAGGTACTGAAAACGAAAATGCAATTTAAAAAAATGTCTGTCTGTCAGCGTGTCTCTTTGCTCCGGCTAATCTCTGGAACGGCTGGAACGAGCTAAAGTTACAAGGATTAATTTAGGCTACTTTTCATCATCATCATCATGATCGTCATCTAACTAATGATCACCGAGTTGGCTGGACCGACTGTGACGGGAGCATTCACCGGGCGTTAGCTTATGTTAGTAGGAGTAATCTATACATCTATATGTATAAAAGTAAGTCGTGTTAGTTAAATTATATTGATAACTCAAGAACGGCTTTATTGATATGGCTGAAAATTGGTGAGGAAGTAGCTTAGAGCAAGTAGACGGACATAGGATACTATTTATTCCATTTGACAGCGTTTCCGTGAACGTTGTGGGTTCCGCGTTGCGGGTTTCGGGTTCCCATGCTGCTGGTTCCGCGATGCGGGTTCCGGGTTCCCGTGTTGCGCGTTCCGGGTTCCGCGTTGCGGGTTTCGGGTTCCCATGTTGCGGGTTCCGCGTTGCGGGTTTCGGGTTCCCGCGTTGCGAGTTTCGCGTTGCGGGTTCCGGGTACCCGCGTTGCAGGTTCCGGGTTCCCGCGTTGCGGGTTTCGGGTTCCCATGCTGCGGGTTCCGCATTGCGGGTTCCGGGTTCCCGCGTTGCGGGTTCCGGGTTCCCGCATTGCGGGTTCCGGATTCCGCGTTGCGGGTTTCGGGTTCCCATGCTGCTGGTTCCACGTTGCGGGTTCCGGGTTCCCGTGTTGCGCGTTCCGGGTTCCGCGTTGCGGGTTTCGGGTTCCCATGTTGCGGGTTCCGCGTTGCGGGTTTCGGGTTCCCGCGTTGCGAGTTTCGCGTTGCGGGTTCCGCGTACCCGCGTTGCAGGTTCCGGGTTCCCGCGTTGCGGGTTTCGGGTTCCCATGCTGCGGGTTCCGCGTTGCGGGTTCCGGGTTCCCGCGTTGCGGGTTTCGGGTTCCCATATTGCGGGTTCCGCGTTGTGGGTTCCGGGTTCCCGCGTTGCGGGTTCCGGGTTCCCGCGTTGCGGGTTCCGGGTTCTCGCGTTGCGGGTTCCGGGTTCCCGCGTTGCGGGTTCCGGGTTCCCGCGTTGCGGGTTCCGGGTTCCCGCGTTGCGGGTTCCGGGTTCCCGCGTTGCGGGTTCCGGGTTCCCGCGTTGCGGGTTCCGGGTTCCCGCGTTGCGGGTTCCGGGTTCCCGCGTTGCGGGTTTCGGGTTCCCATGTTGCGGGTTTCGCGTTGCGGGTTCCGGGTTCCCGCGTTGCGGATTCCGGGTTCCTGCGTTGCGGGTACCGGGTTCCCGCGTTGCGGGTTCCAGGTTCCCGCGTTGCGGGTTCCGGGTTCCGCGTTGCGAGTTTCGGGTTCCCATGTTGCGGGTTCCGCGTTGCGGGTTCCGCGTTGCGGGTTCCGCGTTGCAGGTTCCGGGTTCCCGCGTTGCGGGTTCCGGGTTCCCACGTTGTTTTTTTTTAGTTGAATTTCATCATAAACTTTTTTTATGCTCAACGAAGTGGGCAAGGGTCAGCTAGTAATAGTATAAAAAGAACATTTTTGTATGCACTGCTAACCCACGCAGCAAAATTAGTGCCCCCGACAAGTTGAGCACGGTCGATTAAACGATCTGATTTAATATGTATCACTTGTGAGATAAATAATATGTTGGTTTCATGTGATTGCCAAGTCAATCTCCTTATTTATTTAGACCGACTAGCCCCTAATTGTTATTACATGTATCTCACAACTTTTAAGAACCGAATAGCGAGACTTGGCACTTTTTACAAGTTATGTTTTTGATGGGATTATAATTCACACGAAAAATCAAACATATTTTACAAAACATTCACTCAGTGTACAAATTCTGTTACCTATACATCAAAAATTAATCACTTAAAACAAAATGTCATTGACAGGAATATAATTCTGCGAATCTGGGGGACCTGTGCACTGTAGAGACGACACAGCGAGCGGAGGTTCCGCCATTAGCTGATTAAACGCGATTTCTTTGTGCGAGGGCGCGGATAAGGTATTGGGTGTTATTATTAAGGAGTTTTAATATTATTGAGTGTTGAGCAGAAGTAATGCGTTTCTATTCGGTAGAAGTAATCGGCAAGAGAATAATTACCGTGAAAATGCGTTCTTTGTGGTTCTCTCGCAAGAATAAGAACTAGGGCCCGTATAAATTGACGACTTGACGACCTCCGTAGCGTAGTGGTTGAGTGCGTTAGTGCTCAAGCGAGAGGTCGCGGGTTCGAATCCCGACGAGGGAACAAAAAGTTTTCAATGTTCCTGGGTCATGGATGTGTATTAAATTTGTATATATTATAATAAAAATCTTAAGTTCTTCGAATACTTAGCACGGAGCCAGATTGACGTGGTGTGAAGCGTCCATAGATATTATTAGAATCTTTTGACAGATAAAAAAAACGTTCGTTTCACTTTTAAAAATGAACAACTTATGTTACACACTTTCATTTCTTTTTTTTTTAATCGTAAAGATAAAGATTATAAAAATATAGATTATACGTATTTTAATGTTTTTCTATAATCTATATTATGAATGTAACATTAATAAAGTTGTTGACGTTTGAAAGTGAAAGGAAACGTTTTTTTTTATCTGAAATTTTCCATCTTTTTAGTAAAAGATGGCCCCACGCGAGTTTCTTCTCGTTGGGCTAGTTCCCGAACCGGTGGTAGGCATCATATAACATTTCTTGTAGATTTACTCTGAATAAAAATATTTGACTTTGACTTTGAAACAGAATCTCTAGCTTTAAAATAGTTTAGATGTATGGACAAATTGAAAGATTTCCTTTATTTAAGTGTCACTTTGTCTATTCCGAAGCAAGAAATCATATACCTGATCTGGCCCTCTAAGTAGCCAGTTGCAGCCTTAGTCACTTCTAAAAAAAAATGCAATTCATAATAGTTGTACGCAATTAAAACAAATAATTAACATGCACAAGTTAATCCTCGAAAGCCAATACAAAACCACGCTGCAATTATTTTATAACGAAACAAAGGAACTTGAAATCCGACAATACCGAAACAAAAGGGAACAAGCACACCACGCTCACAAGGACCCTCTTGATTGATGACGTCACGACAACAGGTTAGTATTTCGTATGGTGCTTGACGGATTATAGATTATTTCACACAAAGGATTATGATGATATCAATAGCTTTGAGTTCAGGAGTACGGGAGTATGAGATTGGGTATATTTGAAGTTTATGCGAAGAAAGTTGGCAGAAAGCTAATATACCTATAGTTGTAAAAATCTATTGGCATGACCTTTGACCTTTACATAATTGAAGACATGGATGGATGAAGGTGATATGCAGCGAAATCCTTATTTCGAGAAAATTAAGTTCAAACTGTCACTTAAACATTTCAGAATACGTCGTAACGTGTTAAGTACATTTATCTAAAGATCCGTCTCTAGAATCAACGTACTTAAAAATGTTAGGATAATATGTAGTAACGTATGTACTAAGTACATAATATCCTAAAATGTTAAAGTGACACTTTAAATTCAATTTTCTGGGTGAAAAATTTTGCGACAACCTTCATCCATTCATGTCTACAACAATTGTTTAATGTATTACTAGGGGTGAATAGTTATGGCTGAGGAGTATGAAATAGGGCGCTGAATCTTTGTAAAAATCTATAGCTAAAAGGAAACATTACCTTTTTGCCTATATATTTTAAGATGCCTACTTTTGAGGTACGATTTTCTATTAATTTAAAATTTTCTATTTACTCAATATAGGTTGTTCCACCATACAAATTTGACCGATTTTGTGAACTACATTCTGTAGGACGTGTGCACTACACTATTGCAATCAGCGTATTATATTATAGTAAAATACAAACTACTTGTGTTTTAAATAAATAAATAAATATTTTTTTATTTCAGAAAAAAATTGTCCATATCTTAGTTGGTAATGACACTGAAACTGAAACTGGGGCTATGACGTCGGGTCATATTGACCCGAATTTTATTAACTCTTTTTTAAGAAATTTAGCAAGTCAAGTTAATTTTAATTATTGATTATTAAAAAGGATACTTTGTTTAGGTAGTAAAAGAAAAATAAAAACAATGAGTAGGTACTAGAAATTAAACTTTTATATTTTTTTTCAATAACACATGCAAAATTAACTTTGAATACGTAACAGGTTCTAATTTTCAATTTTTGATAAACTATTCTTAGCAATAATAGAAATCAATAATCTTAGGTACTAAATGAGAGATCAAATGAGCTATATAATATAAAAATAAAAACAAATCAGTCTTCTACATCATTGTTCAGGTCCACGGAACTTTTACAATTATTTCAATATGGTCTGGGCAAATGTAAATGTGATAAGTGTATCCTTTTCTATGTAAAATTCTTGTCGTAATTATTGTTATAAGTATGCAAGATCGATTTTATCTGAATATGACTACGTATCACTAGCTTCTTGTTCAATTTCACTATTATTGCTGCGTTCAGATAAATGGTCCTCAATATCCACCACTGAAGGTTGGGAGTCTATATTTTCGTAATCAGACTCTTCTAACAACCCCGCAATCCTATCTGCGTCATTTGTCAATGAAATTTTTAATAAAAACCTATAAAATGAGGTTATAATTAATATTAAACACCAAATAAGCAAATAAACGTATGTCACGAAATTACTACACCAGCTATGACGCTGGGTCATAATAACCCGTTATCACTTGACTCATGTGTATCTCTCAGCTCACGCAGTGTCGGACTGAGCATTTCAATGAAGCGGGTAGAGGAAGACCGTATCTCCAGCTACACAAACGTTCGAATCATACGACCGACGCAAAAATAAAATATGTTAGTTTAAAATTGCCTCGGGTCAATATGACCCAGCGTCATTGGCGCCGGGTTAAACCTATGTTAGTAAAATATAATTATAAATTTATTTTAACATTCCAATGCCTACCTCTACCCAATATCTTCGCACCGGACAGTCCACTCTAGAGGCAATCATCTTCAGAATGCTGTTGTCACTGTCAAGTCTCTGCAGTAGTGATGCTGCTTTTTGCGCATAACTGCATGAAAGCCGACGCGAGATTCAGCAAACATTTTAGACGCGCTGCAGCGCCACGGCAGTCCCAGCAGCATTCTGAAGATGTTGTCCTGCACACGCAGGACGCTGGAGGTTCGACGCTTATATACCACCCACAGGCCACTCGAGTATAACGACTGACTGAATTTCCACCAAGAACCTACAGTACAATCAATAACATAATATTAACCTGCTCAGGAGTCTGGACTACAATCGTACTAAGTTTGGTTAAAATCCCTTCAGTAGTTTTTGTTCCATGCGTGCACATACATACAGACAGACAAAAAAATTATTAATTGCATTTTTGGCATCAGTATCGATCACCAATCATCCTCAAATAAGAATTTTGAAAAAATATTCAATGTACAGAATTTACCTCTCTAGAGTTTTATTATAAGTATAGATATTTTTCACCTACAAAAAGCTGTATTACAGCTCGTGGGTAATTTTTATCAGGCTTACATTAAGAGGTATAACAATTATAACAGGAATAACAGTCCTCGCTAGCTGCGGCCCGGGTAGTGTACATAATTACTAGGGAAACACAAGTGTTTGTAATTTTCACCGAATTCAGGTTGAGTAGAGCGCTCCAGATTATTCGACGAAAATATTTAAACGTAGCCTAATTAGTAGCTGTCTAAATTACACGAAATAACCCTCCCTTAATTTAGTTAAACTAATATTAATATATTTAAGGTTATTTGGGGAAATTCAAAATAGGATAATGGTTAATGGTTAATTTGGTAATAATCAGGGATAATGGATATGAAATTACGGATAATATGGATATGAAATTATTTCGGTTTATCCGTTTGCTTCGGATAATTCACGGATATTAAATTTTGGATACCTTTGACGGTAGCAAAACTTTTATTTCGGATTCGGTTACGGATATGGATAATTTTAATATCGGATATCCTATAGTTTCGGTTACGGTTACTCCCTAACATTGCTGGTTATAATTAAAAACATACTATTTTTAGAGTATAGACCTATGGTCCATCTATAAAGTATTTATTCCTTTGCTACATTTATAAGCTAGGCAAGCAAGAAGATTCTGTAATCCCGAGCCAGTACGACGAATATGAGGTGCCAAAGCTTGCCAAGCGTGAGCAGTGTAGCGGTGTCAACTCATACATATTTGGTATTTTCTTCATCCATATGGATATCCATATGGATATTATGGAGGTAGGTTTAAAATTGGAATAATGGTCCGGTCGTGGTCATTAAATTAATAATAATATCTATGGACGCTTCACACCACGTCAATCTGGACCCGTGCTAAGTATCCGAAAAACTTGTGTTACAGGTACCAGACAACGGAAATATATTTAATACTTTTAGACTATACACATTTTTAAGATTTTTATTATTTAAGACACATCCATGCCCAGGAACATTGAAAACATTTTGTTCCCTCGGCGGGATTCCAACCCGCGACCTCTCGCTCGAGCACCAACGCGCCACTGCGCTGCGGAGGTCGTAATTTATTTGTATAACTAAATAAATTAAAAATTATTATTAAAATAATTTTTAATAATAATTTTAATAATTATTATTAAAAATTATTTTAATTTATAATAATAAAATAATATATAATATTTTAATTAATAAAATAATATATATAAATAATATATATTATTTTAATAATTATTAAAATATTATATAATTAATAATTATATAATATTTTATATAATATAATTATTAATTAGTGGTGTGACGTGGTGTGAAGCGTCCATAGATATTATTATTATTATTATTATATAAATGAAATTAATAATTATATAAAAATATTTAATTAATTAAATAATTTGTAAATTATTTCATTAATTTTAAATTAATTAAATAAATTAATTTTAAATTAATTAAATAAATTAATTTAAAATAATAAAAAATTGTTTATAATTTATTAAGTATCATAATATTTGTAGTAAAAACTACAAATATTATGATACTTAATGTATTTGGAGACCACACATCAAACTTTTACGAAAAATGCAGTTTTAGTAATTTGGTATGTTCGAAGTAGGTACTACTTTTAAACTATTAATTAAACGGTATTAAAATAATCTTAAACAAACTAATAAGATAATAAAAAAACAAAGGCACCGATAAAAGACGAAATCCCGGGATTCCCGGCCCTCATAAGCGGTAGTTTTAATGAAATTGCTAGCACTTAGCCTCGGATTACGTGACTTATTTTTGTTGCAGATTAAAACCCGGGACCCCGGGATTTTAATAACCGGTTATCGGGATTCGCGGAATTCCCCGGGACTTTGACGGTGTTAGTGCCGACGCAAGTTTTGGGATTTTAAATAAACATTATCTAGTTTTGGGTCGAGTAAATTTAACTTTGATTCGTTTTAATTTATGGAGGCAGTAACAGTGGTAGCACGGAAATAATTTTATGTTTTAACTGAAATGTGAATTGCTCTAGTTTTAATTTTAACTGATTTCATACCGCGACGAACTTGAAAAATAATTTTCAAATGTAGAGCACCATTTTCGTAAAGGTATTCTCACACAACCCCCGGTTTAGCGAACGCTGTTCAAATGAATAATATATAATCAACTAACATGACATTCAAATCAACAACCCATATTGAACGCTGATTGGTGGAATGATATCAGGCAAAAAGGATCGGACAGATATTTTATAATTACATGACGCTCGCTCGCTGATTCAAATCGTATGTCAACTAATCGGTGTCTTTGGTGAATTAATCTTATCTGTGGAATTTTAACAAATCTTTCAAGTGCGAGTTTGATGTAAATATAAAATATATGTCCGTTCCTTTCTGTCTGATGTTATTCTACCAATGAGCGTTCAATATGGGTCGTTGATTTGAATGCCATGTTAGTTAATCATTCATTTGAATAGCGTTCGGGAATGCGGGGGTAAATCACGCTCGGCGCGGTGATGCGCCGCTTCATCCTAGCTTCGCCAAGCATTTCATAGTCGTATAATAGTATGAAAAGCGTGACAGCGCCAATACAAGACAATCGATTACTTTATAGAACTTTCAAATGTTCCTGCTTGGGCTACACTACACAAAACCACACGAATTGTATTTGTCGCATATATATTGTAGTCACATGTACAAAAATATGTCAACTATTTTTCCACTAACTTTTTTTTCAACTAAAACCGCACACAATTTTTTGCGACCGATATTTTGCAAACAATACAAAGCACACCGAATTCGAACGTAAACCGCGATATATTGACATACAATATTGTGTTTGTCTAAAAACATTTGAAATATAGAACTGTTTCAGAGGGCTGAAGAGCTCTGTCAATTTAATCAATACTGAGGCTAGGGTTAATGCTTGCTCGCGGAAATCGCGCTGCGTTTTCAGTTAAATACGTAGGTACGCTTAGAAAAAATATAACTTAAGTTAAGGTAAAGTTTGTTTACTCTTACTTGAGGTGTGTTACAGTTAATGAATATTATAAAACACTTTAAATCAATTTTCCCATCTTTTTTCTGAAAGTTTTTTACGCTGGTTCTTCTCGCCGGGTTATTCTTCGAACCAATGATAGGTCATCATGTCCTCATCAATTTTTAACCTTTTGGGAAATAAAAGATTTTCAATTCACTTTTCATTTTCACGTTGACAAACAGTAAACGAGTTATTAATATTACAAATTAGCGATATTACTTAATGAATAAAAAATCTTTCGTCGTGAGCACCATCTACCATAACCTTAAAATCGATATTCTTTAAAAATATCGTCGTCGAATCATTTAAAAATGTGATGATGATGATAATATAATCATTTCTACGATCATATTACACACTAAGGGCGTATTTCGCCAAGCAATGTTAAAGTTAATCCTTCGTTAAATATCGTGTTGTTTCTCTCGTAATTCCTATCAATGAATGAGAAGGCAATGGTATTTTAACAAGCCGTTAACACTAACATGTGTTGGTGAAATCAGGACTAATAAGCTCACATTTTAATATCCATTATTCGTTTTCTGTTAATGTTAAGGTGGTAAAACGCAGCGACATATTATCACATATGCCACCACCATAACGTCTATATGAATGCAATTTTTAACAGATTCGATGAGTTCATCATTTGATTCAAATAAAAAGCAACTTCTACACGTTTTACCGTGCAAACGGTAGCCGACAAGCTCGTTCACCACCAATAGACCTTATTGCTATGGTGCTAAGGTGCAAATTGTCGTAGACGTATTTGTAAAGCAAAACGGGAACGGAAAATTGCAAAAGTTGCTTTTATTTGTGTGTTCCGATGAAAAGGTTTGAAAGTTAAAATACTAACACTTTTCAAAAGACGGTTATTATTTTCTTTTATATTTGTCTCCGGTACACTTTTTCATTTTTCATTTGGTGTCAATCATTAGTGTTTTATGTTACAACTACTATCAACATTGAATCGTTTTTATATCTAAATGTTATGTTGCCTAATAATTTTAAATTTTAGAGAAATATACACACCTATTATAGTGCCCAGAATCTTTACAACATAGTCGGCCTAGTTCAGACTCCAGAAGAATAACAATATCTATGGACGCTACACATTGTCAATCTGGCCCCGTGCTAAGTATCCGAAGAACTTGTGTTACAGGTACCAGACAACGGAAATATAATTAATACTTATATAGTATACACATTTAAGATTTTAATTATATTATCCACAAATTTAATACACATCCAGGGGCCGTATTATGATCTTTTACAATACCAGCCTGGCTCCAGGCAATTCAATAATACGGCCTTAAACTGCCTTGTTCTTTTCATATTACAGCGACACGTTAAACTGAATCGATCCACCCTAGTTTGGTTGCTTGAAAATGACATTCGGAAGCAAGTCCAGTGTCACGTGTCCGCTGACTAGCTGTCATCATGCAGTTATTATGTGATCGTAATACGAAAATTCCAGGCAGCCATGTTGTATGGCGTAAACTGCTGGCGTAGGCTGGAATTAAGAGCTTGTAATTATAGGCCCCCAAGACCCAGGAATATTGAAAACATTTTGTTCCCTCGGCGGGATCCGAACCCGTGAATTCTCGCTCGAAGCAAGTACTCACCCACTGCGCTACGGAGGTATGTATGACTAGGTAAACCCGTGCATATTTACAGTACCTGTACACGTTACTAAGCGCAGCCAGGTTTATTTTGCTCTCATACATCCACCGCGCGATAACAAGTGGTGTCTGCGGGGTTTTGACGTAAATTATAATTTAACTCGCTTTGTAAATGTTTCATCATACTCATATGCAGGAGACATTGGTGATCAGACCACTTGATTAAACGGGCAAATGTCACCCCACACATTCGAAGTTAAATGTGATAATTAAAGACATGCATAGATAAACGTGATAAGTCGCAAAATAATAGTATAAATTGTCGCATATACATCTTAAGATATAATTATGTAGTATTAAGTATATGTGAGACATCTTTAGATTAATGTACTTCATACTTTACGACGTATTCTCAATCATAAATGACAATGAAAATTCTTTTATTTCCAAATAGTTTTAAAACTATGAATTTTAGGATTTTCCTACCTGATGACCTACCACCAATTCGAGCACCAACCCGGCGAGAAGAACCATTATGCAGGCTGTAACATTAACGAGTGATAATATTTCAGTGTGTATATGGTTCCCGTATATAGAGTTTATTGAGAAAGTACCAGCGCTGAAAGAGATCCTTTTAAAAAAATTATTGTATGGGAACATTTATGATGTTGAGGCATTTCTCATACAAACATGAAAGTCAAAAATAAGTCCTTCAGCGCTGGTACTTTCACAGTATACTCTACAGAGAGGCACATACACACCCTAAAGTATTATCACTCATATATTTTACAACTCTATAATTATATAAATTATATTAGGATACGTATAAATCACAAGATCTAAGTGGGATAGATCTAATCCTGGCTTGATCCCCTGGGATCGGAACTCCAGGGACAGGGACAAGGTAATAGCTTACAAGTCGCCAAGGCCTGGCGCATGCCAAATGGGTGATCGAAGTAACTTGTGGGAGCCTTTCGCCAAATTGCCATCGCTAATTACGATGATCAAGTTCGATAGCAAAATGTATGGGATTTAACACGGGTAAGATTACAGCTCAATAAGCGATCAGGACATATATGGGGTGTTTCACCAAACAATGTTAAAGTTAATCCTTCGTTAAATATCATGTCTTCTCATTCATTGATAGGAATTACGAGAGGAACAACATGATATTTGACGAAGGATTAACTTTGATTACTTGGTGAAACACGCCCTTAAGATGTTATCGCTATTATCACTCGCGCAGTTGGAAAACAAAATAGTATTTGACATAAACTTCGACAAGTGACACACAAATTTTGTATGTAGTGATGATTATATAAAATCCCCTTTGAAAATAATGTACAGTGTTCACACGCGTGGAGTAACCGCAACTAGCGCCACTCTTTTTAAAATGAATTTTATAATGATACAAAGATCTTATTAAAAAAAGTAATCGGTTCAAACTTTAACTAAATAGTTAAACTAATTTATTGGCATTTAATTACAGCTCTAAATCCTATACTGTATTTAATCTCGTAAGTAATAACTAAAACGGCCGTTTTAGTTATTACTCACGAGATATAATATATAGTATTAGTTTAACTATTATATGTTACTATAATAAATTAGTTTAACTATTTACTCAAAGTTTGAACCGATTACTTTTTTAATAAGATCTTTGTGTCATTGTAAAATTTATTTTAAAAAGAGTGGCGCTAGTTGCGGTTACTCCTCGCCTTAAAGACACAGTTTTAACCAGTATTTGAGAAAATTAGACAAACATGATATTGCGGCCGATAGCAGAGCTGTAACATAATAAAGCGATTCTTTTGTCCCTGTGTGTGTAATAAATATCGCGTATCCGGCTTCACGGGCCAGCGCGTTTGTTTTATGGCCGATACAGCGCCGCCCGGAGACATACTATATTATCTATGTTGTATAGCGAAATATAGTAAACATAGTGGATTATACATGGAAACATATTATTATATACAGGATGTAAAAAGAGCAGTCACTATAACTTCGTGGGGAAATAACCAGGCAAGAGATATATATCCATTGGTACTAGTCATTTGCTTTTAATCCACTGTTTTAATAATTAAAAATATTGGCAATGTACAACGTGCACAACACAGCGATCAGCTGATTACGCTGAGAGGTCAATAGCACGCGTAAGACGTTCATTACGTACTAGGGCAAAAATTATAAAATTTAAGAATTTAATGCAGAACGTTGTTCCAAACAGTTCAGCCTTGCGACTAAAATAATAAATTGCAAAAAAAATTTTTTTTTTTTTAAAAATAAATATTGAAATAAATTCATTTTTAGAATCAGTCAAGGTCCTATTATCCTATCCCAAAGTTATAGTGACTGCTCTTTTTACACCCTGTATACGGTACCCATACGCAGCCTAAAGTATGTATTATTAATTTTTTTTTTTTTTTCAAAAACAATAATTTCTAGAATTAGTCAAGGTCCTATAATCTACTACCTTTTCTCATTCTAGAAATGTATTTTTAATTTCTTTTTTTTTTATACAAAAATTACAAAAATTTTTTTTACTTCATTGTTATTTTTGCGACAAAAAAATAAGAAATGGTGAAAAGTAAAAATTTACTTTTTAGTTTTTTACAGCAAAAATATAAAAATATATAATAAGGAAATGTAGTAGGTACATGACTGCTCTTTTTACACCACGTATGAGATTTATTTTCAGATGTAAGTAATATAAGCGAGCATAGGAATATCTCAATAATATTCGTACCTGAATAAAACAGAATCGCTGAGATACGGAATAACATAAACTACACAGAAACCAAACCCTATTCGAATATAACCAAACCAAATACCAAATAACAAAATGCGTTCGGCTGAAAGTCGTTTGTGGGCGAAATATATACGATATAAAAACTGTCGCCGAATTCAGCGGAGCGTAACGTGATGAGAGTTAACTTTGAATATGAGGTTTGAAGCAAATACGTTCAAATTAATAATCTTATAATAATACTAGCTGACCCGTGCCCACTTCGCTGAGCATGGAAACCGTGTAAACCTTCCCGGGACTTCCACGAATATTTCAAAACCAAAAATTTGATCTCGAGTTTTAGCGAAACTTACGAACAGCAATTGATTTTTATATAGCCTATGTTACTCAGTGATAATGTAGCTTACTAATAAAAAAAGAATTATTAAAATCGGTCCAGTACTTTTTGAGTTAAGTCGTTACATATAAAAATACAAAAATACAAATCTTTCCTCTTTATAATATTAGTGTAGATAAAAATGAATTGCTGTTCGCTTTTCTCGCTAAAACTCGAGAACAGCTGAACCGATTCGGCACGGGCACGGGTCAGCTAGTAATAATATATACGTTTTACACCACGTCAATCTAGCCCTGTGCTAAGGTTTCGAAGAACTCGTGTTACAGGTACCAGACAACAAAAATATATTGAATATTTTTATAATATACACATGTTTAAGATTTTAATTATATTAAACAAATTTAATACACGTTCCATGACCCAGGAACAGAGAAAACTTATTGTTCCTTCGGCGGGATTCGAACCCGCGACAAAACATAATATAGACAATAATTGACGACATGAATGGATGAAGGCGGTATGCTATATTCTGATTTCGAAAAAATTTTGTTCAAACTGTCACTTAAACTTTTGAGAATACGACGTAAGCTATTATGTACATTAATCTAAACATCCGTCCCTAGAATTAATGTAATTAATACGTATACTACTTAACCTAAAATGTTTAAGTGTTTAGTTTAAACTCGTTCGTGTCTTCAAACTTTAAAGTAATAATAAAATAAAACTGAGATTTAATTATATTAGCTTACCTCCATAACGACCATAACTCTCAAAACCATTAAATCGTACCAAAGTAATATAAGTTGAAGTAGGAGCCAGTTCAAACCTCAATGTGACCGGTTCTAGAAATTTCCAGAGGGCACTAGAGGAGGGTCCACAAAGCCATTTTATTGTTACCTCAACTCTCATTGGAAATATTTTTCCACGGGACTTTTGTGAGCGAAGTTTTATTATTACAGAGAAATTTGTGAAGTCATATTTTCATAGAATTTAGTTCGATCGTGAGCATTGAGTCGTGAATACGGTTTCACCGCCTGCCGGCGGGAGGATAATGTGTTTATAATGCCGAAAGTCATTGGGAACATTTAATTAAAAATCAAAAACCCTACATAAAAAAATGACCAAACTAACAATAATAATGCCTCCCACACCGATTTCGGTGACGGTGGCCGGTTTCATCGAAACCAGGCCAGCTACGCAGTAGTTATTTTATAGTGACCAAGTGTGTGCTCAATACAAAGAAGCACTCTCCTCCTTCACTCTCGTAGCCCAGTGGAACGGATAACCGACACGACTGGCGGGAGATCAGGAGCAGGACCAACTTTTTACATGCCCATCCGACGCATGGATCATCTTTCTTGTCAGACAATCAGGTGATCACACTGCATTGTCCTAACCAATTTTGGAAACAACATCTTTTGTTGTTCCAACGCGGGAATCGAACCCAAGATCTCTGATCGTTTGATTTTGTATGTATTTTAGTGGCTACATCAGTTATTGCAATTCTCAGGTGATTCAATATACAGGCTGATTCATGGTGCATAAATGAAACCGAATATAGTATACTAATATTATTATAAAAAGAAAACATAATTATTTGGTTTGTTTGTTTGTTAGAATGGAATAGGCTCTGAAGCCACTGAACCAATATGAAAAATTCTTTCGCCGTTGGAAAGTTGCTACACTATCAGCGCTGAACATAGGTTATATTATTTATTTATTTTTATTTGAAAAAGGAAGGAAATATACCTAACAGTCACCGGGGTTTGAACCTCGATCTTTTACGTCGTTACCAGTCTATATGATACGGTTGTCATGGTAACAACATTGTTTGCAAATGGAAAAGTGAAATGCTATAAATACCGCATTTATATAAGTTTATTCGTACGAAATTCTGCCATATCCAGAAAACCCTACAATACGTATAAGAAAAACTTACAAAAGCTTCACAGTTATAATAAAACAAGGAACGTTGTGGGTTCGGGGTTGCGGGTTCCACGTTGCTGGTTCAGGATTGTGTAAAACTATTTATATGCTTAACGAAGTGAGCACAGGTTAGCTAGTATATATATATGTCGCAGTCATCTAATTGAAATCGCCATTTCATTGAGTGACTAGCGTTTTTATCGAATGACGACATTCAATTGAAAGACTAAAGGACAACTCGTCATGTTTTTTATTGTAACGACCAACGTCTTGACTGAACGTCATTTAGTCATTTAGCGTAGTCGTTGAATTACCTACTTATGGAACACCTAGTTAGTTGACATTTTTTTCTAATTTGCGCTTATACTACCTATATTTTATCGATAAATGTAACTTTGTAAATTCTACTATAAATAATGTAACATAAATACATCCATTTAGTGTAGTTTTGTATGTTTTAACAGCTAAATTAAAACGACGACGTACAGCATGTTTAAAACTTACCTTCATTATGTCGTTTGTACTCAGTCAGATTCTCACCTCAAATTTTTCTTTAAGAGTAGCCGGCGGCGACGTAATATTAAATCAATCCATGCTGTCACACTATTTTATAACGAGTATCACACTTAAATGTAGATTTAATGAAAAAATATCAAGACAGTGCTATCAGTGCGAGCTGTTTGACGCCATATTTGTTTTGGTGACTACTAGCGCCGCAGTGAGAAAAAGTTTCAATAACCTGACTGATTTTAATCCGCTAACTAATTGGACGTTAATTGACGATTGTTCAATCAATGTTCGGCCTAGTTTTTCAATTGAATGTCGTCATTCGATAAAAACACTAGTCACTCAATGAAATGGCGATTTCAATTAGATGACTGCGACATATATAATATGTTCATCGTATTTCCTACAGCCGGTACTGGGTACCGCAAGTAATTACTTACACATAAGGTAATGTCAGTCCGTGACAAAATAACTGAAAGTTATTGCGAATTGTCTCCAATCGCGGCCACTTCACAGAAAGTCAATTAAAAACCGTCCTTAATGGCTGAAACGTGTAAAAATGAAGTAATTAAAAAGTTGCGCCAAAAGGTAATGATATTAATTTCTGATTGGAAATCATTAGAGCTGTCAATCTTGATTGTGCTTTTAATAGGAAACGAGCAAACGCCCGGCTGATTTCGTGAAAATAGCCATTACCAAAATATAATATCTATGGACGCTTCACACCACGTCAATCTGGCCCTGTGCTAAGTATCCGAAGAACTTGTGTTACAGGTACCATACAACGGAAATATATTAAATACTTTTATATATTACCACGAACATTTTGAAAAACTGTTTGTTCCCTCGGCGGGATACGATCCCGCGACCTCACGCTCGAGCACCAACGCGTTCAACCACTGCGCTACGGAGGTCGTCAAAAAATGCTCACAGCTTTGCTTGATATACAAGATGATTCATGCGTCATAATATATTAAGCTGAATATAGTGTGAAGAGAATGACGCGTACAGTTTTTCGTTTTGGCACCTCATATAAATTACATAGTATAACTTAAACAAAATAATTCAAAGGTCAAAAATGACCACAAGGAGTGAATCTTACTATGCTGGGGTTGCGGGTCTCAGTCTATACACACGAACGCACTGATCATTGACCTAACACCTGACCAGGATTGAAACCCATCTGTTTTGTGACTAATGGAGATTTTTAATCGCGATTTGTCGCGTTATGGTAAGTAATTTACATGAGGTGCCAAAACAAAAAATGCTCTACACGTCCTTCTCTTCACACTATATTCGGCTTTATACATGAACCATGAATCGTTCTGTATAATATTCAACATAGTACAGAATGTTTCCACAAAGTGCATCAAATAGAGCTCACATTTTATTTCTGTACAAAGAGTAAACGCTAAACAATTTCAACATTGTTTGAAATGTAACACAATCAAAACAAACTAGATTTGGTACAGTTAACAAAAATCCGTTTTTCGTTAAACGGTTAGTCGGCTTCACAAAACAACGATACACTATACCTCAATCAATTGTCAGTGACGGGGGATTTGGATGACACAGACATACATACTCCGCTTAGTCCAAGCAGGAACAATATTTTTTTATGGACGCTTCACACCACGTCAATCTGGCCCCGTGCTAAGTATCCGAAGAACTTGTGTTACAGGTACCAGACAACGGAAATTTAATAATTTTATACTATACACATATTTAAGATTTTTATTATAATATACACAAATTTAATACACATCCATGACCCAGGAACATTGAAAACTTTTTGTTCCATCGGCGGGATTCGAACCCGCGACCTCTTGCCAACGCGCTCAACCACATGGATGACACAGACATACATACTCCGCTTAGTCTAAGCAGGAACAATTGTCAACTACTTATCAGTGTACAGTTGATGCAGTTCCCTTCTATCCTTCCTACTTCCCTTTTTACCCGGCAATACAAAAAGACGTGTTATGATTTTGACCAGTATTATGTACCTATGTATGTGGCTAATGGCTCATAACTTCTAGACTAAATATGATAATTAGACAAATGAGGTGTCGTTAGAAGCCCCTTCATCGTCAGCTGGTTATTTATAGGCTACTTGACACGTTAAAATGGCTACAGCGCCCCCTAGGGGACATTCAGTAGAGAAGTTTTTTTTTCTTGATAGTGTCATGTGGGGTATCAAAATATGAACTTTGTGAGCACAATATTTCAAATATATGTAAATATATGCTGTTAAGCTTTGCTTCCAATCACCTGATAATTGCAAGAATTTATTAGAGCGTATTCTTAATAGACGGGTTTGAGTTTTTTTTTAATATGCATGCCCTCCAACGATGTCACTTTCTTATACATTTCGCGAATAGTTGATATAATATCGGCTAGGACAATATTTATGAAAAATCAAATATCTTTAATGAAAAATCTGCATATACCCTAAAAAACCCAATTTGTAAGATAGTTTAATGCAAACTTAGCGCGATAATTTGAACACTGATGATGTTGACAATTTGAGACGTGACTGTCAACTTTCAAACTCCGCTCGCACAATCCTCGTCATGCACACAAACATTTTCACGTATCAATATAACGATTATGCGAACCACCTAAATTAATATATTGCAGATACAGTGTTAATAACGCACCAACAATTCCATCGGTCGTACATTGCGCGTCACGTACGCGGTCCGCACACCCGGGCGCGGTGGTCCGCGCGCGGTGGACCGCACACGCTTCACGGACCACCACGGTTCATTTAATATTCATAGCCGGTGCAGGCGAAATAATACGCGAATATTATGACCGCGTGTTTAACGCAAGAACAAACTGCTAGTGGATTATGTTGTCCTGGTACTTTGGAATGTAATGAGGCGTATGACGTAGTGACGGGTCGTCACGACGCTCTACTACAGGTAGTATAAGTCGGCCAAAAATAAATGCGACTCGTTTAGATAAGGACAGGGACTGTGGCAAATAATAACCATAATAATATTTGCTTACCGTCTTTCTTTAAGTACATTTTATTTTTCATCAAAATAATTGAAGACATGAATGGATGAAGGTGATATCAAAATAATGATTTCGAGAAAATGGAGTTTAACTGTCACTTAAACATTTTAGGTTATGTAGCAATGTAGTACATTGATTCTAGAGACGGATCTTTAGATTAATGTACCTACTTAATACTTAACGACGTTTTCTAAGTGACAGTTTGAAGTCAATTTTCTCGAAATCACAATTTTGCTACATATCACCTTTATTCATTCATGTCTTCCATTATATAATGAAAATTATTAGTATATCTTCTAACTTGCAAAGAAACATCTGATATAACTTATAAGGGAGGAAGCAAAGATATACCTTAACAGCGTCGTGATCGAAATTAAATTTAATTTAGTATATTTTTTTATCTTTACATTATGTGTGTCACCCACGTAAACCCCCTTGTCCAGGAACATGCTCACACCACAATGTGGTCAAAAGATTAAAAAGAATCCACATTCTATAATAATTAGAGACTGAAGCATTGGCTTCCTTCTCTATTAAACGTCATTCCTACTCGTATCAACGTATCTAATAATAGTCTGGCGACTGATCGTAGATCCGAGAACAAGAACAAAAAAAAACATAATGTGTCTAAAAAGTTTAATCATGGCATAAATATCCGTAAATGAATTTAATAACATTAAAACAAATTTCCCTGGATAAACACTGTAGAAGCAGATACAATAAAAGATGTAAAAAGAGTCCTGGTTTAAGAAATATCCTCACAAAGCCGTCGGCCAGCTACACACTACACGGTATCGCCGAGATGCTACTGACAGGTTTGTGGAAAGGACATCTTGTCCTAGTTTAGTTTAAAATGTAAAAAGAATATATTGTAATGACATCCTGAAATTTTAAACGAGAATAAATGCGCAATACGGGCATTTAGATTTAAATATTAGGTTCCTTCGAATATTAGATAATAATATCTATAGACGCTTCACACCACGTCAATCTGGCCCCGTGCTAAGTGTCAGATGAGCTTGTTTTACGGGTAATAGACAACAGAAACTTATTTAAGATTTTTATTATATCAAACACGAATTTAATACACATATGGATGTGTAATTTAATACACATAAGGATGTGGACTCAGGAACACAAAAATCTTGAGGACCAACGCGGTCAACCACTGCATCTGCATCAGGAAATATAGGAGTATGAAGGGACGCGTAGAGCATTTTTTGTTTTGGCACCTCACATAAATTACTTAATATAACTCCAAAAAAATCAAAAGTCTAAAATGTCCACAAGGAGTAAATCTTACTATGCTGGGGCTCGCGGCCACGCGTCCATCTCTTCACACTATATTCGGCTTGATATATGAACCATGAACCATTCTGTATATAGTGTAAACAGATAGAGACACGGAAGAGGTCTATAAATACGAGTAGTCATCGTAATGGCCTATAGTCGTTAAAACCGATAGTTAAATATTCATTATTTTAATTAGTGATAGCGATGTCGTTATAAAAGGGTTTCACTGTATACCACATCAGGCAACATAACCAAACACCATTATAACGTTCCATATTCCATAGCATGTTGAAGTGAGCAGTGATCATTATTTCGCTGAAGTGGTCGGTAAACGAGGGGACCTTTTTGTTTATTATGGTGCGGGGTATTGCAGGTGAACCGCGATACAATATTCACGCAAAATATATTCAAAGAGAGCACAGGAATCATACATTTTGCCGCAATAAAGTACTCTATGTTATTCCCCGGTTCGTCGTTTCAGCTATGACGTCCGTCGTGACGTGGTCTGTGGTTCAGAGTTTCGCTCTCGATCCGGAGGTAGTGGGTTCGATTCCCGCGTTGGAACAACGAATAATTTTGTCTTCAAGTTTGGTTAGGACAATGCAGGCTGATCACCTGATTGTCTGACAAGAAATCCATGCGTCGGATGGGTATGTAAAAAGTCGGTCCTGGGGCCTTACTCTCCAAACTGATTCGGTTTTGATTCAGATACGATCGTGCCACGTACTCCCGAAAATTGTCATTTGTTTATTTTGATTTTCAGTCAATGGATACGGTCGGGAGTACAAAAAGTTACGACCTCTTGGTTAGTTTCAAAGTAATCCACCACATAAAATACTAAAAGCCGTTGATATCGAACTGATTTGGTTCTCGATTGTGTCGGGAGTAAGGCAGCTGCGCCTGTTCTCTCGCCAGTCCTGTCGGTTTACCGTCCCACTGGGTTATGAGAGTAAAAGGAAGAGAGAGTGCTTCTGTGTATTGCGCACACACTTGGGCACTATAAAATAACTCCTGTGTAGCTGGCCTGGTTTCAATGAAATCGGCTACCGACACCGTGAGGGGAGCTATTATATTATTATGATGTCCACTGCTGGACATAAGCGAACAGACGGACAAATTCGACAGGCAGGTTGGCGAGCGCAGTTTTCAGATATATTTTTTTCAGAACAAAGTCCGCGGAAACGCTGCTGCTTATTTCCGGATATTCGCTCTGGCGCCTTTTACGACACCCACGAAAGATGGGATTGGGGGGGTGATATCCTTTCTCCGGCATGAATGGTGAGGCCACTATATGTTGGAAATATTAACCAAACACAATACAATTGAGGACATGAATGGATGACGGCGATATGCAGCAAAATTATGATTTTGAGAAAATTGAATTCAAACTGTCACTTAAACATTTTAGAATAGGTCGTAAAGTATTAAGTACATTAATCTAAATATCTGTCTCCAGAATCTATACTAATGGCGTGTTTCACCAAGCAATGTTAAAGTTAATCCATCGTTAAATATCATGTTATCCCTCTCGTATTTCCTGTCAAGGAATGAGAAGGCATGGTATTTTAACTTTACCATTGCCTCGTGAAACACGCCCTTAATATGTTACTACAAATCCTAAAATGTTAAGTTACTGTTTAAACTAAATTTTCTGGGTATTTTTTTATGCGACATAATCACCTTCATCGATTCATGTCTTCAACTATGAACAAATTTTAACATAATATAAGTAATAAATTTATCTAAGTACTCCATACCTGTAACAAATTTCATCCAAATTGGACCAGCACTTTCGAAGCCTAATAAATTCAAACCAACAAATATTTACTCTTTTATATTCGTGGACACAAAACATAAACTTGTATTTTTACAGAACACAGTGAAAAGCTTATCTGAAAGTACATAATTAATACAGCGCCATCTATTGGCAAACTGCTCAATAACAAAGGAAGATATTGAATATAAACTGCGGGACATATTCGAAATCCCTGTATAAAACGAATATATACGACCGGTATTTGCAAACATTTTTGGCTGCATTTTAGTGCCCGTCCGAAGCCTGTTTTTGGTAGGACCAATACGGGTAGATTTTTACCGGCTTTTTTGTTTATCTATACTAATATAAATATCAAAATAATCAATAATATTAAATAATATGAGAAGGTACTGTTATCTGTTTAAAAATTATATTGACTTTAATCACTATGTAATTGATTCTATTAGAATAAGTAATTATTGTTATTTAACTAAATGATGAAATGTTATGCTATTATAATTCATGTTATTAAAATTAGACTTCTTAAAGTTAAAATAAGAATATTTTGCATGCTAATGTTTAGCTAAAAGTGCTAGCTCTTAATGTAATCATATTGAACATCTTTTGTACCACTTTTAAAGCAAATAAATAATTGATTGATTGATTGATTATAATATTATAAAGCGGAAGAGTTTGTTTGCTTAAACGTGCTAGTCTCTGGAACTACTGGTCCGATTTGAAAAATTCTTTTTTTGTTGGTTATTCCATTTATAGAGGAAGGCTTTAGGCTGTATAACATCCCACCAAAAACATTTTCATGTAAAAATGTTGTCAACACGAGCCTACACAGCTTACCCTGTGAAAAAGTTATCAGATATCGTATAAAGCCAAGCTCTACACTACACCTTAATCAAAATCTATCAAAAAGTGGTTGGATCTCATGTAGAACCAAAATTCTTGATCTATGCGCCCTTACTTCACCAGGCTTAACTTCACTTACGCTATATTGCAGTTAAAACGTGATGCTTGGCCGTTTTCTTTCGCACACGATTAATGAATTCGTATGAAATGTTCGTAATGGTAGCAAAACGGTCAAGTATCACGTTTTAACTGCAATATAGCGTAAATGAAGTTAAGCCTGGTGAAGTAAGGGCGCATAGATCAAGAATTTTGGTTCTACATGAGATCTAACCACTTTTTGATAGATTTTGATTAAGGTGTAGTGTAGAGCTTGGCTTTATACGATATCTGATAACTTTTTCACAGGGTAAGCTGTGTAGGCTCGTGTTGACAACATTTTTACATGAAAATGTTTTTGGTGGGATTTCATTTATTTTTGTGAGCTGGTTAATGGACTTTTTTTTAATTTAAAGATAACCTATTTTGACCCCGGGCCTTTACTTACGGAAAATAGAACAGTCAGCGCCTTAGCCTAGTGACGCCTAGTGACGTCGACTGATGTCACCGTCAATATTATACCGTGTAGGTATAAACTTTCACCGCAATTTTTAGGAGGTAGAGGCGGATTTTCAAATAAATTTCTCGTCCATATTTCTTTATTTGTTATATTGTTATATTATTATATTATAATTATATCATATATAAATATAAATTATAAAATAATATAAGTATATTATTTTATTAAATAATATAAGTAATAATATAAATAATATAAGTATATTATTTTATTGCTGGAGTGAAACTTCTTATTTGGATATCCTAGGATGCCACTAGTATAAATTCAACACTAATAATTCGAGAATTTGAGAATTACTTATATATACGAGGGAGATTGCCTTTTAAAAAGCATGTTGATACGTCTTATTAACTCAATACTTACGTTATTATAAAATCAGCGGGAGCTTATGCTGGACCGATTTCAAGTGATCGACGTAATATTTTGTTTGTATACACTGACAACAAATTACTGCTTGCTGCCTGTTAATTCTTATCTAATTATTACTTACCAATTATATAATACCCAATTTTAAATAAGTGGATAAAAAACTAATTTTCTCATTGATATATTTTTCATTTACAAAAAGTCGGTCACCGATTAATAATCGGAATAAAAGAACATACTGATTGCAGTAGTGCAACGCAATCAAATAAATAAAGTCGGATAGAAGGGAGGCCATTTTGAAGAAGAAGAAGAAGTCGGATAGAAATAATATGGAGCAAAAATCTGACCGATTATCGGTCCTACAAAAAGTAGGTCTTATTTTTTTTATGTACTTGTATAATTGTTGTTTGTTGTTGTATAATGTAATATTTCTTTTATGTATTAAAGATCATATCCGTATAATAAACATATTAAATATCCATTTTGTACCGTCCACCATATTGGATTCAAAATGCCGGCATTTATATTTTAATAATTTTTTTGTTGGTTTTGTAGCAATAACAGCTTACATAAATAATATCAGCTTACTAGGACGTCAGGAAGTACCTTATGAATTTTGATGATCTATAAATGAGTCAGTGACGAAATCTGGGGTTTTTAGACATTGATAAAATCTAAAGTATAATAGCTACAACATTCAAACTTTGTATGTTTCATGTTTTTACTGGTGTCATTATATGTTGAAATTTTCAACTATGTAGCATCATCCAAAGCAAAGTTATGAGAGTTCAAAAAAACGACGAAACCTTTCGAGAAAAGGTAGGTAGTGCCCTTGCGCTTCGCTTGGCTCGTCTTGACGGGGACACTCCCGTGCCCCCAGATCACGCTAAGACCAATAGGAGCGAAGCGTCACTGAGAAATGTTATTATGTTACAAAAACGGGGAAAATTATTCACATTTGGGGACGTTCGTTGCGTGCGCTGCATACCTATTATACGGTTTAAGCCACTCAAAAACCACGCGAAGTCGTGGGAACAGCTAGTAGTTAATATTAAAATAATATTAACTATTATTAAGAGAATATTAAGTACGATTATAAATACTATTGATTTTATGCTCAATTAGTAAGTTATCTATATATTACAAACTGATTCTATAATTAATAAGGAAAAGATGCTTTCGCTACGAAACAATAAGTGATAATAATGGCGCGCCGGCCCGTTACAGTCCTATTTAACCAGGGCGCCGCGCGGGTAGGCTGCAATTCGTTTGTTGTCGTCGTGTTTTCGACTTAGCGCCGCTAGATGGCGCCTCGAGTTGCTAACACTATAAACAAAATTAAAATATTTAAATAACATAATATAGAATCCACTGTTGGTTCTTGATGGAAATTCATGATCACGATAATAATAACACATAACTATTTTACACTTTTCCACTTTTTATTACATTTTAATAAGTTTTTACAAACACACGACTGATTTCGATTAAATCATCATCAGGTCATTATTGTAAAATATTGAAGTAACTCCTAAATTATTATATACATAGTTTACATACATACAAACATACATACGCACGCACGCACTTACACATACATACACTTAGGACATCACCTTCCTGCATACGAAATTTTATCAAAATTAGTCCAGCTGTTTGCATGGGAATAAGTAGCAATCTCCGAAACTTTCTATATCAGTGTGATAGATTTTCAATAACTATCGACGTCCCAAAAAAATGTAGAGGAAAATCATTTAGTCCATGCAAAATGTCCATATGGCAATAACAAAAGGCGAATATACATAATCCGTCGCTTGCTTCGAGTTCGTGAGTCCTTTTGTGTCACATGTCCCAGATACTTCCAGTCACATGTCCCAGATAGTTCCAAGTTAAGTTGAAGATTGGATTCCCAATCTTTTTCCGATTCTATATAAGATTCGAAGTGTTTTTAAGGATGGATATTTGGGTGATCGTTTTTTGATGATATGATTTATGATTGTGTGCGAACTAAAATTGTTAAAACTTATTGTCAGCTTCCATCAACAATACACTAAATAACGATATAGGTATCCCATATGAAAACAAGGCTTACCTAAATATTATATGCCAATAGAGCTAGGTACATTTATTTGTTTCATTTTTAACTCCCGATCACGTGCGACGCAAAAAAAAACAGTGTTATAGGTTAGCTATTAGAAATAAGATTATCGAAGTTCATTAGCAACGTGGTCGTACTGGACTTATGACGTGTAATGAGCGGTTTTTATTTTGACAGTTCTACTAGTTTCAGAAAACTGCTGATAGATGGCATTAAACCTAAGTAATATGTCAAGTCCTGTGTAAAATGTCAATTTCCGCTTTGTTTTTTGTTTGTTTACCTTTCAACTTTCTTTCTTTCACTTGCAATAGTTTATTATTTATTAATGGTGCCCTGAGAACTAAACTAAACATGGCTAGTCCATGCGCAGTACAATTTTGTAAAAATATAGGTAACCACCGCTTTCCCCAAGATGAAACTCGGAGATCAAGATGGATAGAGGCTATCAAACATATAAAAACAGAATTAACTATAAGAAAAAAATCCTTCATATTATGTTTAACTCACTTTACGCCAGCAGATTTCATCTCTCCGTCATCACATTTGGCAAGAGCCCCAAGAGGTAAAATATTTATCTTAGCGTCGAGTCGAAAATACTCGGCAGCAGGCTGAAATTTGGCATGTATATTTCTTAGAATCTAAGTATAGGGGAGTACTAAACAAGAACTTCCCGACATCCCTACGGAAACGGGAGAAAAGTGTGATTAATTATTTGTTTCAAAAATCAAAGATATCGAAGCCAGCGAGCTATAATGTATGTTGGTTTCCTCGGAAGTGTAGGAGATCACTAAGAAAGGAATTTGAAAGGATTATTTTTGTGTATGAAACAGCATCTGGCAGTTACTATTATCCACCCAACAAAGATCACAGATTTTTTGACATATTACATTATGCAAGCGCCATCTTACGGTAGTCTCTGTACCTAAAAGTGACACTTCGAAAACCCCTCATTAGAAGTCCTCTATAAACTTAAGTTAGATCTTTACGGGCGACATCTATTGCAAAATGCAGAAATCCTTATAAGTTGAAAGCGCCATCTAGTGGTACGATGTGTGAACAACGAAAGCACCCAGGGTAGTAAACCACTGTCATAGTAAAAGTGTAGATGGCGCTGTTTCAATATAGTTTTTAACTATTCTAGTAGTTCTTTAACACGAACTTAGATGGCGCTGGTTCGTGAAGGGAAATAATTATTTTTTTTCTTTTATCTAATTTTAATTGTTCTAATTTATTATATTAGAAGTTATCAAGGCTGTACGGACGGACAGACGGGAGAACAGAGCGATTGACCACGATCTCAAAGGAAATGCGTAAAGGCGTAAATAAAGCAGTGAATTCATTGTAAAAATGGAATATAATACTGCTGAACGCGCCAAACAAATAGATAAAATGAATTTTAAAATTATGTATGATATGAAATCTTATATAACCTCTCACACGTCTTGTCGCAGCTATGAATACAGTCGACTTTAGTGATTTTATCAGTTTTGTCCTCCACACCACACGACAGAGTACATATTATTAATACATCCAGTGCGACAGCTGTAAAAGTGATAGATTAGACGTTTTCAGTGCGGTCTATTCTTTCAGTGCGAATAGGATGAAATCAAGGATGCTTCGCAGCATCCTTGATTTCCATCCGTTTGACGCGTGTGGCTCGAACAAGTGTACGTTTACCCTACCTGTATACTACTCTATCGTCTTATTCCATAAAAACTCCAAACCACCTCATTCCTTTTCATATATTCACCAAGTTTCTAGTTCCGTAAGAATTTCAATCTGAGCATGTATCCAATATTAAAGACAATTTCCCGTTCCGGTTCGCGAAGATCTCGAGAGCCGAGCAAAACTTGGATTGCCCGTAATAATTGAACATATAAGTTGGAAAGTCGAACTTCTAACAATTGCTATTCAGGAATAACTTTAGTGAGATCATTTTAATTGAATTTATCAAGTCCAAGTGGAAAGTAATGGAGTGCGCTCGACTTGCCTTTTTCAATTTGCGCGTTCAATTTATTTCCAATAATTGCTTCGCCATTTTCTGTCTTGTTATTATAATTCTGAGATCAGTGTTAATGGGGTTTTCTCGAGGAGTTTCTTAGTATTTTTCTAATGGTATAAAAAATATATTAAATACTTTTAATAGGTTTGTAAATTTAAAGGAAATATTACATTAATATTTTGTGTTTTAATTTGTATTTATTTTCTACTTTGTCATAATGTACCTATTAATATTACCGTAATTAAAAACTATTAAAAATTAAGGCAACGTAATTCTTCTTGTACGTATCATAGTACATTATATTTACAAATGGAAATGAATTAATATTACGATTTTAAGTACATATATTATTCTTAAATTTTTTTATTTACTTATTTATTAAAATAACGTTGTGATCATTGCATACATTTTAGTACTGAATTAGCCAGAACTAGCGGTAACTGATAGAACTCACAGAATTAGCTCCATTGTGCAGTGTAATGTCCGTATGGTTGAATAAACGTATTTATTTATATTAATCACAAAGTACCTAGATATTATAATTTAAAAAAGGGTCTCGAAAATGAACCAATTTCTCACATATTATCAATTTTATTTATTTATTTATTTACAACACTTTATGCATTTTACAAAGGTGGGCTTAATGCCTTATGGCATTCTCTACCAGCCAACCTTAGGGTGATGGGGAGATAGTGTGAGTAGGCGCAATTCTTTAAATTACAGAAATCGAATACAAAACCAAAAAATTATAATAAATAAATATAATATATAAATATATTATAATACATATTATATGTTACAGGTAATACATATCTAATATACATAATACTATACATTATATAGGTAATATACTATATACCATACACATTATAACCATTGTGAATACAGTCATAAATAGATATAATTATCTTTAGTAATACACCGAAGCGTCAACAAGAATTGAAATAATAGACCTTATTCAGCCAACAAACTTAAGTATAATTGGCGAACTCTACTTTTAAAAATATTCCTAGATGGAGACATTCTAATTTCCTGGGGAAGGGCATTCCAGAGAAGGATGGATTGAATATGAAAAGAGGAATGTACTAGACTAGAATTGTGTTGAGGACAAAGAAGAAGTAAATTTTCCGGTATTTTCAGAAAAATAATAATAACCGGACACCAAAAATAAGTCAAATATTCAAGAAAGTTCAACTAAATAACATTGCTCTTTAGAAATTAATTATATTCAAGTGTTAAAACGCCATCTGTCCACTATATACGTAAGCTCTTTAAGCAGTTAACGTAGTTAAACTTGACAACAGCAAAACATAGATGGCGCATCTGCTATAGTTCTTATTATGACCGCTAGATGGAAGTAACGATATTCTTTTGACAAAATTATAGGAATTTGTTCACGTGCATATTATTTTCTGTGATTAATTGTATACGATCAAAAAATTGTGTATTAGATTCAAGTCGGTAATAATATAGATCGTAGAACATTATACAGCTTACGTGGTTGTATCACAGTAAAGCGAAAACGATTGCGTACCTGAAACAATAAAAATATCAATTATTATTTAACAATAATCACCATTCACAAAATATCACAGTGCCAAACGACAAATAAAAGTTTAGAACAAAGCCTTTGGCTAAGAAGTTAAGTCTATAGGACATTGTCCTGAAACTATCTTAAATATTTTCACAGAATAAGTTTCGAAGTAACTGAGTACTGATTGTGGACTGTACACTACGGAGTACGGACTGAAGAGTTGTAAAGTCAGAAAACAATAAGGGTGCCTACCCAAGCCCTACTTTTTCTAGGCTTTTGCCACCGATTTTGCAAACCATACAAATAATATGACCGATTTTATACAAATATCACCATAACTTTGAGATACGAATATACCACATTTCCTCATTATGGAATTGTATTATTTTGTCAAAAACTAAAAAAAAACTGCTTAATTAAAAAGTTGAATTTAGCTTGTGATGTTATGCATAAAAAATATGCTTATCTTTATTTTAATGTCAATATTTGTACTTAATTCGGCATACCTATTTACATTTTATAATTTACAAACCTTAATTAGTAGTGACATCTATTGCAGTTTTTTGTATTAAAGATAGATTGTGCGGGATGGTAGGCCATTGACTTACATGTTTAGTTTCGGAGATTAATCTAAGCCTCTTTGAATTCATTCCTCTATCGAATATTGTTAAAATAATTGCGTGAATGAGCGATAAATAAAATATTATAATAGTTTAAAACTTAGATAAGAGAAGAGAGCGGGCTGGGCGCTGACAGGCCATAAAGTCTGATAAAAAACAAACTATAATTCGTGTCAAATTACCGTCAAAACTTACACAAAGCACTAAAATTAACTAACAATAACTAAACAGAACTTCTGTAATCCTTGTAACTGACAGACTGAACGACGTTAAGCACCGGGGGCGGAGGCCGGGGGCGAAGGCCGAACGCCCGAACGGCTTAAGTGTTGTTAGTCAATAAACTTGACAAAGTCGAAAGTGTGATGCTTTTAGTTTATGCGATCCTAGTAGACACGGGGCGATGAGTATGATATAAGGTTACTTTTATTGCTTTAAAAAGTATTTTTTGCATAAAACTTTGAGCGAAATACGTAAATATTATATAGCCTCTGTTACCCGAGCTATTATGATCAATCTTTTATTCATCTTTCAATAAAACCGGATCAGTATTTTAGGCGTTACGGTAGAACAAAAATACGATACGACGGACAAAATCTAGGTGGCTTAGCTGTCAAAATCTTTTGCAGTCACTCGACACTTTTTTGACGGCCTCGACGGCGAACGCAGTGCACATTGGTGCTGGAGGTCGCGGGTTCGAATCTCGCTTAAGAGACAAAAAGTTTTCTGTGTTCCTGGATCATACATAGATGTATATTTAATTAAATTTTATATATAAAAATGAATTGCTGTTCGTTAGTCTAGTTAAAACTCGAGAATGGCTGAACCTATTCGGCTATTTTTGGTCTTGAAATATTCGTGGAAGTCCAGGGAAGGTTTAAAAGGTTTGTATGCTGAACGAAGTGGGCACGGGTCAGCTAGTCTTATAAATAAAAAAGAATTGCTGTTCGTTAGTTTTGCTAAAACTCGAGAACGGCTGAACCAATTTGGCTATTCTTAGTCTTAAAATGTTCGTGGAAGTCCCGGGAAGGGTCTTGTATGCTCAACAAAATGGCCACGGGTCAGCTAGTTTCTCTATAATTTAAATGCAACGTCTTACAAAATCGATGTATCGATGTTGCGGCGTCTCCACACATCGACTGAACGGATTAATCGACTCGATTTTGTTTGAATCCATATTTATACACCCATCCGATTGTATACATTAAACCAATCCAATTCAAGACATGTATAATATTCCATAATTTTTTTAAAATAAAACACCTTGAATAATCAAGTTAGTTCACACTGACTTCAGTTTAGGTTAAGGTCAATTAGGTACCTACATTTTTGTAACAAATCAACAATTTACCAGGTGTTTTGATGATACAGACTTGGCTTGATTTTTCCCGCTGGAAACTTGTCTATTTCTAATTATTGTGAAGGCTAACATCACCAATGTCAATACCGTTTAATTCCCACAGAAATTCCTCAATGTATTCCGCGCCGGCTGGGGGACGGTAAGCCAAAAAGTAAAAGACGGTATTCGGTCTACCCGTCTACCGCTGTTGTCATTGATTGCCGATTATTCAGCAGACGACTCATTATCTACCATGATTTGAGGGCTTTCATTTATTACGCAAGTTATAAATAAGAGTCATCAAAAATAAATTCTTTTGCCCTACTACGTAAATTATATTATAGTCATTATAATATAATTTTCGTGGTCCAGTGTTTTGTTTTCAAGTTTGGTTAGGACAATGCAGGCTGTTCACCTGATTGTCTGTCAAGAAAGATGATCCATGCGTCGGATGGGCATGTAAAAAGTCGGTCCTGCGCCTGTTCTCTCTCCAGTCGTGTCGGTTTACCGTCCCACTAAGTTACGAGAGTAAAAGTAAGAGAGAGTGTCTTTGTGTATTGCGCACACACTTGGGCACTATAAAATAACTCCTGCGTAGCTATCCTAGTTTCAATGAAATCGGCTACCGACACCGAAATCGATAAGGGGAGCTATTATTAATATTATTTTAATCTGTAGTGTGTGTATCACCTCCCTATATATTGTATGAATGATTAGTAATATAAGTTAGTTATTAAACGACAGTCGGATCAAATACATCTTTTAATTAGTCTCCCCAAGCCTGCACATTGCATGCCAGTGCTGCCTCGTGGCAGCGCTGCGCAGATGGGACAATATAGTAAAGTAAGTGATAAAAAAAAATTGGACATAAAAATAATGTTAAGAATAAATAGCAGTGAAAATATGTACTTTGAATATTAAATATTAAAAAAATGAACTAATTAAGTGAATATTATCCGGTAGCGAGAGACTAACAAATAATGTAGATTTAAAAAATATTAATAAATATATAGTGTAGAGACAAATACAAATCTGTTTCAAAAATAAAATAACAAATTAGTGAAAAATAAAGAACAATATTAGTGGCGCTGATGCTGCAGGAAGCTGAGAGTTGTTGAAATGAAATAACTGGAGATGATGAGCAGGCAGCCGGGAGATGTAGGAGTCAGATGAGTGGATATGGAGAGCAGGCAGCCGGGAGATGTAGGAGTCAGATGAGTGGAAATGTAGAGCAGGCAGCTGGGAGATGCTCGAGTCGGAAGTGGATGCAGCCGGGAGATCAGCGACCAAAGACAGAAAAATCTATATTTGGTTTTAAAAGATTTCGGTCTATGTTATGAGATCATCAAAAGTATCGCATAACGTCTCAACTTTGCTATACCATTTATGGTGCGAAGTAAAACATTAGCAATACGATGCATAACCTTAAGTTGCAACATGCATCCAAAAGTGTCAAGCAATCATATTTAGAATTCCAGAAGTTTACATGTGCATAATATTGTATTGCAATTAGCAACAGTAACTTTCTTTCAAGGACAAATAATTTTAATAATAATATGTTAATGTCGCTTTGTATTCCAATGCAATCCATTTCGTGTTAAAAGCTAGAAGTAAAAATAAAACTTTTGTTTGAAAGGTTTTTAGGTAAAAGTAGATAGATAATATAAAAAGGTATTTAGTAGGTATGTAAAATTTGAATTGACATGGTAATGCTCAAAAGAGACATATTTCCGAGAAATGTATTAAAATTCTTTTAAACTACATAAATGAAGGACGATTAGCTACATTTTTAACCGACTTCCAAAAAAGGAGGAGGTTCTCAATTCGTCTGTATGTTTTTTTTTTTTTTTTTTTTTTTTTTTTTTTTTTTTTTTTATGTTTGTTACCTCAGAACTTTCGCCTGGGTGAACCGATTTGGAAGATTTTTTTTTTATTCGAAAGGTGGTGCTTCCCGTTTGGTCCCATTGTCACCAAAGTGGTGACCTGATGATGGGATCCGTGAGGAATCGAGGGAACTCCTCAAAATTTATATGGAAACATATATCGATTTTGATTTTTTCTGAAGTAGCCCAAGCATATGTTACCAAATAGTAAGATTTTGCACCATATCCTGGACCTAAAGTACTGAACAGAACTTCTGAGTCCTTAGAGATACACGTTTCAAGATTGCAGCGTTGTTTAAAGAAATGCAAGCATACGCCACTACGTCAATTACAGTGTTGTACCAGTGTTTACCAAAGTGGTGACCTGATGATGGGATCCGTGAGGAATCGAGGGAACTCCTCAAAATTTATATGGAAACATATATCGATTTTGATTTTTTCTGAAGTAGCCCAAGCATATGTTACCAAATAGTAAGATTTTGCACCATATCCTGGACCTAAAGTAGTGAACAGAACTTCTGAGTCCTTAGAGATATACGTTTGAAGATTTCAGCGTTGTTTAAAGAAATGCAAGCATACGCCACTACGTCAATTACAGTCGAACTTGGCCTCATCAAAGTGGATGCCTGATGATGGTGTCGTGAGGAATCGAGTTAACTCCTCGAAATTTATAGGGACACTCATAGTAATTTTGTATTTGTTTCGAGTAACATGCTTATGTTACTCGATATGCTTATGTCCGTCTAAAAACAAACATAATTTTGAATCAACTATCAAGGTATACCGCATAGATCAGAAACAGGCATACAGGACTGCTTAGTCTTTGAAGTTATACGTTTGGAAATTACGACATCGCTTAAAGTACTGCAAGCATACTTTAAGCGATGCCACTATATCAATTACAGTACTCAACATCACCTCTGTCTTTACCAGATAGTAGGTATCCATATATATACTATCATAACAATATGACGAAATAGGTAAATATTAAAAAGGGAAAAAATTGTTTTAAGCCAAATAAAGAAATGTAAATCGACAAAAAATAATAAAAGAGTTATAATATAGAAATCATATTCAGTTTGGCTGGTACCGACTTTGATATTATTAAAATTTGTATATCATTTTATAGTCAATCAACTTGATATATATAATTTTTGCACTGCTCTGGCGGTAGCTAAATATCCCTACTCAGTCTACCCATAACTAAAAATCTTAAAATAAAATAATTTTAAACAAAAAAAAAACCGACTTCAAAAGGTAAACTAAAAAGAAAAAAATAAATTTACTTCGCACAAAGTAATACTTATTTTCACTCAAGTAAATAAATTTATTCTATAATTTTGAAGTCGGTGCCAAGTAAGTACTTCAACAACCTTACTGCAATATCAAATTACTAAATATATGTAGGCAATCACAGAAAAAAGAATCAGAAAAAAATATACAACTATCAATGTAACTATTACTATATATATTAGGTATGTACCTACCAAAGTACTGGCTTACAAACTAATATTAAATGAAAACAAATTATGAAAGAACGCTGGACTTGGCACCGACTTCAAAATTATAGAATAAATTTATTTACTTGAGTGAAAATAAGTATTACTTTGTGCGAAGTAAATTTATTTTTTTCTTTTTAGTTTACCTTTTGAAGTCGGTTTTTTTTTTGTTTAATCTTAGAATAATTAATACTGGATATGACATATATATATACACGGATTTACTTAAAATATTTACGATCATACGAGATATGACGTAATATTGTTGTGAAGGATTAGGAATGTGATATTTAGTTTTATAACATAGCTAGCTTTATGTAGGAATGTAGAGAAAACCTTATTTTGAAGTAAAGGATATGGTTTTTAGTATTATAAGAAGGTATATGATTGAAATAGGATTGTTATTTATAGGAAGATAGCGATGCCTCCATGTTTGGAATGTCTAGTAGCTGTTGGCCTGATCACCTAATAGTTGATGGATATTTTAGATGTTGAGTGTGTCAAAATTATGGATTGTGTTATTTTGTTAGGATTTTGGATAGATTTAGGAAAAAAAATGCCATAGTGCATAAATTAAATACTAGCTAAAATGCTATGTATATTGAATAAATATATGCTGAATGCATTATTAATAAAATACGCAAGGAAATCCTTCATTCGATCATGGTGTAAACGAGTTTTCTCTGTGAGAATAGTTGGAGGTCAAGTAGCCTTAAAACAAATCCTTTGGTATTAAATATGGTACAAATATGGTACGAAGAAATAATGAAATGAAATATTGTAGCAAATAAAGTGAGCACATGGAGTATGTTGAAAATAAATAAAGTACCATAAGAGTGGAATAAGAAGTCGACTATAAATATTAAAAAAAAGGAATAAGGTACCTATGGAGAATGATGATGATGTTTAATGTAAGTGACTATGGCCAGATCACTTATCAAGTGTTAGTAAAATAAATAAATGATAATAAAATGTGAAATAAGAATATTTCTATGAAAGGGTGAAAGAAAAGAATATTGAAAATGAATTGTCATAAATAAAATGGGGTTTATTTATTATTTTAATGATTTACATGAAGTATATGATAGAAGATCGACATAGAATGAGAGATGAATTATGATACCTACCTACTACTTAATATTTGTAAAATGTGACATAATAATATGAAAAGATAATTTTATTAAAATAAAAATGTATACATTGTTACTATATTTTATTAAAAATATTTTAGATTTTTAAAAATTATTCATAACATCGTCAACAACCCATCACTATTATTAAAACAGGTTTTGTGATTAAAAAAAAACAGCAACAGATTTGTATAATTATGATTTGAATTTTTATAAGAAGTTTATAGATATTAATTAGATATATTTTGGGTAGACATAAGATATATAAAGTAAAAAAAAATCTTAGCATTAATATTTTTTTTCAAAAATACGGGGGAGGTGTAGTGTGTGTATCACCTCCCTATATATTGTATGCATGTTAGTAATATTTAAAGTTAGTTATTAAACGACAGTCGGATCAAATACATCTTTTAATTAGTCTCCCCAAGCCTGCACATTGCAATTACATAAATATACATATAAGCACTTTTAAGCACAAATATGCAAAAATTGTTCTATTAAAAACTCGTCACTTTACATTAATTACAAATCACAAAAGTATCAGCATAATATCAAAATACAGGGTGTAAAAAGAGCAGTGTTTATAACTTTTATCAAAAGCTTAAAAAAAAGTTTTATCTTTTTATGCAAAAGTACCTGAAGGCCACCTCTTTCCTAGGGTCATCTTATAAAATTTAATGTAAGGTGTAAAATAAATTAATGATAATACCTCAGGATGCGCCTCCTACGTACAGTATACTGTGAAAGTACCAGCACTGAAAGACTTACTTTTGTCTTTCATGTTTGCATGAGAAATGCCCTAAAATCAAAAATTTGCCCATACAATAATTTATAAAAGAGTTACTATTTCAGCGCTGGTACTTCACAGTAGCCATATGCGAGCCCCATACGCACCCTAAAATATTATCACTCATTATTTTTACAGCCTGTATATAGTTCTATATAATACCACAAAGTAGATAGTATATAATAGAGACACGACTTAGTACTAGAAAATGGTATCACCCTAATACTGGCAATTCGACTGGCAAATGGTGAAGTCCAGGCACATTCCGGAAACCGCCATCTAGCGCCACTATTGGAAAATACTACTTACTAATTTCGTTTCGTATATTTTTCTTTCAATTCGTGAGTTGAATTTAGCTTAATGTGATGTTATGCTCATAAATATGCTCATCTTTATTTTAATGTCAATATTTGAACTTAATTCGGCATATTTACATTAAATAATTACAAACGTTAATAGTTGTGACATCTATTGCAATTTTTTTGTATTAAAGATTGTATGGGATGGTAGGCCATGATAATACCAAAAATAATACTTTACTATGGCTCGAAGAACTCTTTACTGTTTTATTCGCTCCGATTATTATCAAAAGTAACGAACCACATAAAAACTTTTCGGTACCCATCACTCGCCACATTAAAGCAAAATCTTGATTGATTGACCAAAGTCTTTGATCATTCAAGATCATTCAACCGAAGTCCGAGCCCCAAGTTTTTAATGAAAATAAATCGCAGATACACTCCTAAGTAAATTATAATTAAAAATATTTCGCGGTCCGCTGACGATCTGACCGGTTTCTTGCTCAAAGGGTTTAACCCCCACCCCTGTGGGTTTAACCCCCGGGAGCCGCGGAATTAATTTGTAACTTTTATGAGGTACAGTCTGCGGCGTAGGTGAATTCAGATAGTTACGGACTAGAGATCTGAAGAGATGAGGTCTCATTTGTTTAATTTTGATGTAGCTTTATTACCAAATTCCATTGAAATATCTGCGGTAAATGCTAATTTTAACACATTTTTACAAGCTAGTGTGTGTATGTAACTATCTTTGATTAAACATTATTTTCACCAATATCCAGAATTTTTTTGCATATTTTGCATACGCGTCATGGACCAATGACAATACGATTAAGCGTGTTTTTTTTTCTTCAGTTTTTTTATAGTTAGGTACTTTACTTTTTTTCGCGTTCTTCGCGTAGACAATAGAATATTATGGAGATTTCTTACCATCGTAATTCAATAAAAAGTTGTCGTATAGGTACGTCATATTTTATTAATTACTAACCGTGCCTTGTTTGATGGGCGTTCAAATATTCTTACTGTGATCACCTAAGATCAACCAAAACTTACAGCCTATAATCTACATATCAACCGAAACCTACAACCTACAACCTACACCTACACCTACACTCTACAAATCAAGAGAAACCTACAACCTACACCTACTATGGACACATCAACCGAAACCACCTACATATTAGACCTACAGTCTACACATCAACCGAAACCTACAACCAACACTTTATTCACTAACCAAAACCTACAACCTACTTTAAAATAATTCCAACTGTACGCGGATGGAGTTATTTTGTATTTAATTTAGCTCGTCGAGTGTACCGCCGGCGCGGCGGTCGGACGCAGCATGCAACTAGCTTACGTAAACACAAACAACCTGTGTTTGATCAACGACACAAACATCTGCGATACTGGGCGCATTCAGGTGCGTTACGTTACCAGTTCCCACTTGTACTGTCTCCTTGGAACGTAGGATTAACTTGCTTGTATGGTTTTAACTGAAGCAGTTAAGTTCCTTAGACCCCAGGAGGGTATTTTACTAAACAGATGATTCTGATCTAGTTCTTTTAAAGCTGTGTTTGAGAGTGATCTTGGGTATCATTCTCGGTTAAGTCTACCGTACATCCCATACACTACAGTAAGGGGGTTAGGTTAGACTTGCTCGAAGATTGTTGCACTTCTCAAATGCTTCTCAAATTCAGAGGCTTTCAAATGCTGTGATTTAAAGATTCCTTTCAGATTCGTTTATGATATACCTAATTATAAAATCGCCTACGTGGTCTAGTGGTTCAGAGCTTTGCTCTCGACCCGGAGGTCGTGGGTTCGATTCCCGCGTTGGAACAACAAAAAATGTTGTTTTCAAGTTTGGTTAGGACGATGCAGGCTGATCACCTGATTGTCTGTCAAGAATGATGATCCATGCGTCGGATACGCATGTAAAAAGTCGGTCCTGCGCCTGTTCTCTCGCCAGTCGTGTCGGTTTACCGTCCCACTGGGTTATGAGAGTAATAGGAAGAGAGAGTATCTTGTGTATTCCGCACACACTTGGGCACTATAAAACAACTTCTGCGTGGCCTGGTTTCAATGAAACCGGCTACCGACACCGAAATTGGTGAAGGGAGCTATTATTATTATTATTTAATATTATAGTATTTATTTACTTGTGAAAATAACTCGTTTATAGACGTTTAAAATAAGGCGCAGGTGTTTGATAACACCATCACAGAACTAGACAGTATTGTGGAGAGTGGAGCACGGTGACCACGGCTGAAGAAGATGGCGGATAAAGTCTCTTTTTAAAAAAATAGAACGTGGTAGTTATTTCTGTCATTAAAATTTAAAGATGTTTAATTAAGTACGCGTGTTGCGTAATGTTATATTTACAATACTAGTCCATAATAACCGCACATCATAGTCACCCTCGCCAGAAAGTGGAACAAACGAAATCAATTGGAATTTCTTCACTTCACCCGACTTTTTGCTCCCCCACCCGCACCCCGCGCCCTTTGACGCCCTTAATAAGGTCCTTTGTATCATCATCATCACTGTCAGCCAGGATATAGTTTTACACTTTAATAAAACCTATCGTTCGGCTAGCTTATTACGTATACAGTGTGTAAAAAGAGCAGTCACTATAACTTTGAGATACGATTGTAGTAGGTACCTTTCCTCATTTTGGGAATGTTTTTTTTTTAATTTTCTTTTGAAAAAAACAAAACAAAAACACTTTTTACTTTTCGCCATTTCTTATTTTTTGTCGCAAAAATAACAATAAAGCAAAAAAAAATTTTTTTTTAATATTTGTAAAAAAAATACATTTCTAGAATGAGAATGAAAAGGTAGTATAATCATATCCCAAAGTTATAGTGACTGCTCCTTTTACACCCGTTATAATGCAAAAGCAAAGCAATAGCAATAATTGCGCATTTTTGCTTTTAAAATTTATCGACGGTTAAAACGCCAAAAACCAAATTAAAACATCCTTGTACGAATATTTCAAGAGCAAAAATAGCCGAATTGATTCAGCAGTTCTCGAGTTTTAGCGAAACAGCAATTCATTTTTATATATATATATACATAATATGTCGCAGTCATCTCGTTGAATCCGCTATCTGATTGAATGACTAACGCGTTCATTGAATTCTATTTTTACCAACAAATTCAATTAATGCGAGACTAGGACAGACATTTAATATTTTATTTTTATACTTCAACATTTCCGAATGTATACTATTATATATTTAAACGGTAAATATCAACACATTGCTATCTGTACGAGCTATTTGACGCCATTATATGACCGCGCTAGTCATTCATTCAAATAAGCAGATTCAACCAGATGACTGCGTAAATACCTAGATACAACAATTTTCATGTGAACGAAATAGCGAGTTACAGTCATTTCGAATGTAGAGGACGTGCCGATATATCGTCCCTTCATCAGCTAATGTGGTTTTTACGAGGGTCTGGTGGGCGTCAGGTCAGTATCGCCGTCCGGGGAGTAATCCTCGTATTGACGGTAAGTAATTAATTCATTGCCTAATAATAATTAACAATTGTTATTAAGTCTGAATGTTGTTTTCCCTCAGTTATGAAATAGCGAGGACAGAATTTCGGAATGAAAATCGAAGCTCCGTAGTATATTTGCTGTGAAATAATTTTATGTTTCTTTTTAGATTATAAGAATAATGATATCTATTGACCTTTCACACCACGCTAATCCTGCCTCGTGCTAAGTATCCGAGGAACTTGTGTTACAGGTACTAGACAACGGAAATATATTTAATACTTTTACACTGTAAACATGTTTATGTATATTAATACACATCCGTGACTCAGGAACACAGAAAACTTATTGTTCGTTTGGCAGGATTCGAACCTGCGACCTCCCGCTCGAGCACCAACGCGCTCAACCACTGCGCTACGGAGGTCGTCATATAATATAGCCATTTATTATGTGATGTAGGATACAACATTTTTACACATTCCCATAAAAAATTACATAGTTTGGCCTAGCACTTTTTATTTTATGAACATATTTCACAAATTTCCAGAGGTGACACGATATTTGATGGTACATTTTTTGATACATGATTTAGTTTCAGAGGGTGTCAGCTAAAATAAAAACATCAGAGACTTGAAACTCACCTTTGCTGACACCGACTTCAAAAAGAACATTAATTGTTACTAATAATAGTATTATTTCACGCTTGTTGTGTTGAAGTTTTTTAAACGTAGTTTTTTGTCATTCGCGTGGCTGTCGGACCAGCAGTTCCTGAGATTAGCGCGTTTAAACAAACAAACTCTTCCGCTTTATAATATTAGCATATATAGGTATCAAAAGATAAATGCATCTATTCCATTGCCCACATCTATATAGTAAAGCCATTTCATAAATTTCAGAACAATTCACCTGTTAAATAATGAATGGCAGTTCTCACAATATATTCATGCGTCTAGTCTGGGGCGAGGTGCCGGCGTAACCGCAGGTGCGGTTGCCACCACAGACATAGGGAGCGGAGCGGTCAATGAACAATGTGCTGTTAAACTAGGTACAATAAAAAAAAATATAGCAATTAATTTCTACGGAAGAGACACAAATGCTATCCTTTTGTAAAGAATTGTAGATATAAAGACATGTAACACTGAGTAAACGATGGTTTGAATACTTTCGAGAAAATGTGGGTAGTTAACTTTTATTTTATGTTATTGAATGTACTGTAGGTTCTTGGTGGAAATTCATGATATATAGTAAAACACAAACATTTTTTCCACTTTATTTGTAATTTTACATTAATAATTACTTAAAATACACGACCGGTTTCTACATATTGTCATGTGTGTGCATGTTTATGTACAATCGAACAAAATACCGCTGGACCATAAAATCAATCGCTTACACGTGTACGGCTTTCACCATGTCACGTCTGCAGTCGATGCGGTCACTTGCAAATAAGAATATAAAAACTCCTCAAACACGAACTGTGCCGATATCGAAGTTTACTTTTATCATTGTCAGTATCTATTAATCTGTTATTAATATTTCACTTCAAGTTTCGTTCTGCCTAGAAATTGCATTTTTGGGTTCTGTATACAAAGGGTAAAAACCGGACTATTACTGAGTCTCTGCTGTCCATCCGTCTGTCTGTCACCAGGCTATATCTCAAGAAACTATAGTCAATTAGTTATAATTATGTAAAAAGTTGTTGCCACTATAACTATAAAATACTAAAAACAAAATAGAATTAATATTTGCTGATCGTTTACGAGTCCTACTAGCGCTTGACCGGTTTTTTATTTATTTATTTTATAAACTATTTATTTAGAGTTTTTGTGACGACATTGTGCAATACTCTATCCAACTTTTATGTCATCTGCACCTTCGCGTGGTTTATCTTTAAGGGTCAGCTCACACAGAGACACATCTCTTTTTAAGATAGCGGCGCATCACGTCTCGCTGTGAACGCTAAATAGTGGACAATTATAATTTCTAGTACCCAAATTTCCTGTAGTCGAAAAGGCATATTACCCTGCAAGCTTATTCCAACCTACAAGCAAGCTTGTTCGTCCATATTGACATAAACTATTCTGCCAATCCACGATCATACGCGGTCACATCTAATAGATCCAATCGGCAGCGTCATGCCGATTGGGTTGAAGTGACTACAAGATTGGTTCTGTATTGATCTTGGTCCATACATCAATTGCAGTAAAAGTCACTACTTTTGACAGCGACATGCCGATTAGCCGGCAGGCTGGGTCATGCCGATTGGCAGATATGCTGCATGGTGTATGCCTACCCTAAGTGCTGCTCCGTTTATCCTCTATGTCTGCGGTGAGAACGCACCCCGGACTTAATGAAACCAATTTTCGCGCTCGAAAATCCCGAGATTTTCAATTCCGCATTTGATTTTTAAAAAACCGGGATCGCTCCGAGATTCCCGTGATTTTTAAATGAAGGGTATTTATGAATTCCGTTACTTTTTGTTCGAGTTAAAGCTTTTAGTGGATCGTCGTGTTACGTCACTCTAATGCGCCATATATATAAGTTCTGCTCTGGGTTGAAGTAGAAAGTTTTAGGTAACAAAATTGAAAATAAAAAAACAAGTAATGAAAGGCATAATCGCTGCTCAGGCCATTGACTCCAAGTACAGGTGATTGACTTCCTACCTAAACACGTAATATAATTATATTATTTATATCTATACTTCTATACTAATATTATAAAGAGGAAAGATTTGTATTTTTGTATGTAGGTAACGACTTAACTCAAAAAGTCTTGGACCGACATTGATAATTCTTTTTCCATTAGAAAGCTAAATTATCACTGAGTAACATAGGCTATATAAAAATCAATTGCTGTTCGTTAGTCTCGCTAAAACTCGAGATCAGCTGAACTAATTCGGCTACTTTTGGTTTTGAAATAGTCGTGGAAGTCCCGGGATTCCATGCTCAACGAAGTGTACACGGGTCAGCTAGTCGCCTATAATGTATATCTCTGACTCTTATTAATTAACTTACCTAGAAGTTGAATTATAAGTATTTGCATTCTATTATACAGGTTGATTCATGGTAAATATTATATTAAGCCAATTATAGTGTGACGAGAATAACGTGTAGAATTAATTAATATAACTAAAAAAATAAAGGTGTAAAATGACCACAAGGAGTGAATCTTACTATGCTGGTGCTCGCGGGCTCTTACTCCATACACACGAACGCACTGGTCATTGACCGTTAAAACTCTGTTTTGTGACTTTTATAAACATTTTAATCGCGATTTGTCGCGTTATGATAATTAATATGAGTTGCCAAAACAAAAAATGTTCTACGCGTCCTTCTTCACACTATATCCGACTTGATATGTGAACCATGGGACACCCTGTATTGTCGCTTTAGACTCTAAACAAATCCCCTATTCACAACACCACACGTCACTCAGCTGTGAAGATAAGGACGAGATTCCCGACGTGGGGGGAGTCCTTAAGGGGGGTGACACTTATCGCTTGTTAGTGTAAGGTTTGTATTGTTTTGGCTGTGTATGCCTGAATACCTGTCAGTCTCATACACCCTTGTGTTCATGGAGTGAACGATGTAGTGTTTTATCACAAAGTGGATATATAATTGTGTTCAGATTTATAAGCCGCATACAATATGTCTTTAGCCTATTGGCACATTTTAAATTTATTTTTAAAATATTTTAAATTTGGAACACAACTCTAAAAAGGCTGAAACAAGAAAATAATTCAATTTGAAATCCAGATCTATAATATTCGTCTGCTGCTAAACAAATCTATAATATTCGTCTGCTGTTGAAATATACAATCCCAATAGCGGGTACGACCACGGCTCTACCTTGACCATATCTATACCTATGCATATCTGGATTTCAAATTGAATTATTTTCTTGCTTCAGCCTTTTTAGAGCCTTTTTTTGCGAAGTCGGGTTATAGTTTTTTTAATCTTTTATTTTATTATTATTTTAATACATTATTATACCTCAACAAATAGCATTAATTTTCACCCCTAATTTAATTAAAAACTCAGAATAAAGATTTGGTCCTGAAGAAATTGTTATATAAGGTTTTATCTAGTTTAATATACCTACAGGCTATAATTATAATACTCTCATAATCCAGTGGGACGGTAAACTGACACGACTGGCGAGAGAACAGGCGCAGGACCGACTTTTTACATGCCCATCCGACGCATGGATCATCTTTCTTGTCAGACAAAGAAAAGGAAGAGAGAGTGTCTTTGTGTATTGCGCACACACTTGGGCACTATAAAATAACTCCTGCGTAGCTGGCCTGGTTTCAATGAAATCGGTGAGGGGAGCTATTAGAATAATAATAATAATGAGTGATAATACTTTAGGGTCCCGTATATAGAGTACTGAGAAAGTACCAGGGCTGAAAGAGGTACTTTTTTAAAATTATTATACGGGACAATTATTTATGATGTTAGGGCATTTCTCATACAAACATAAAAGTCAAAAGTAAGTCTTTCAGCGCTGGTACTTTCACAGTATACTCTACATAGGAGGCACATACACACCCTAAAGTATTGTCACTCATTTATTTTACCTTGTAGAAGAGCATCCGTGACTTGTGGGTAGAACGTTGATTAACACTGGAAAGTTGCGGGTTCGATTCCCAGGTTGTTGTGTATACCAATTGGACTTTTTTAGATCTCAAGCACATTATACGGACGCTCTAACGTCGAAGGAAAACATCGTGAGGAAACCCGCACATGGTTGGTCCCAGACGTATTGACCAGTCATTCCTCTGGACTGGGCCGACTATGTTGTGAGAATTCTGTATGTCCTTGGGCGACCCTGCGACAATTATACCTACGTAGGTCGGTTTTTTTACTACTTTTTTAATTTTTTCTGCTTTTTGTGTCTAAAGTAAACTATGGTATGATAAATCAGTTCATCCGTTTGGTAGCTACGATGCTATAGACAGACTTATAGGCACAAACACACACACTCAACATTTGTCTATTTTGTATAAATACAAAAGTGACGAACTCCTAAATTTTCCGTACTGGAATAAAATTATCCATGTATGTACATTATAAAACGAAACTGTTCAAAACTTAAACCAAAATGCTCACAACATAAAAACTATAGGTCTAATCTATGTTTAGAGAGAGAGAAGAATCACGCAAATCGGATCATTAATATTATTTGTGTGATCGGTGTACATACATATAAAAAGAAGACATAATTGAGAACCTTCTCCTTTTTTGGAAGTCGGTTAAAATATGTTACTGGCACAAACCAGTAATTTAACTATAACTTTTGTTCAGCTACCAGGAGCGCAGAAAATATAAAGAGTGTTTGTTAATACTTCACACCGCAGTATGGAATAAAATGAAATTTGGTATTTGGTAGGTATTTAAATTAGATTAGGACTTAGAGATAATATGGGATAAATTTTATCCCGAAAAGTATTACAATTCACATCACACTTCACACTAATTATATAAAGTTTGTGAGTGTGTAAGTTTATTACTTCTTTTTTTTTTAGTATTTATTTACTACTTTTCTGACCGGATTTTGATGAAATTTAGTATAATAATAGCTCCCCTTACCGATATCGGTATCGGTAGCCGATTTCATTGAAACCAGGGCAACTACGCAGGAGTTATTTTATAGTGCCCAAGTGTGTGTGCAATACACAAAGACACTCTCTTCCTTTTACTCACATAACCCAGTGGGACGGTAAACCGACACGACTGGCGAGAGAACAGTTGCAGGACCGACTTTTTACATGCCCATCCGACGCATGGATCATCTTTCTTGTCAGACAATCAGGTGATCGGCCTGCATTGTCCTTTTATTTGTTTTTTTGTTGCCCAAACTTGAAAACAACATTTTTTGTAGTTCCAACGCGGGAATCGAGCATCTGAACCACTAGACCACGAAGGCGATATGGTAGTTATAATTTGGTATGGTAGTAGTTTATACGATGGATTAACACATAGGCTTCCGCAGGAAAATGTACGGCTCCCGCGAAATTTGTCGCTGGATAACTCTAGTTGTCTGATAAAATTAATAATCGTAAACTGTTAGAAGCCAGCTCATATAACTTCTGTTCAACCACCAGGAGCGCAGAAGTTGTAAAGAGCAAACAATACCAGATGAGTCATGGCTGCTGCATATGAATGAAGCGGCGCACAAGCCATTGCGCGCCCAATGGGCCGAACGAAAATATAGCGCTTTTTAAACCCGCAATGTATATTGATTATTTATTACGCGCTAACTCTCTATTGTCAACCGCTTTCCGTTTATTCACGGTATAGAAATAGTGGTTAAAGTAAGCGACTTTTTACCACTATATTTTTTAAAAATATCCCGCTTACTAATAAATTATTTACAAACTGGATAAGCTAAAAAAATTTCTGTCCTTGTCTTGTGTGACTTTTCAACGTATTACTAACGAAGCTTCATAATTATGTTATTTTGGCAGTTAAATTAGGTGGCGATCAAATCACATCATTGTCATTCCGCCAAGCAGTGACAGCCTGTAAATAGAAGTTCTCCTAAATTTTTCACGTTTTATTACAAATCTATGCATTGCCTTTAAAATCAAATTAGTAGTTTAGATGCTACGGTAGATCAAACATACAAACATGCTGTCAAAATCATTACCCTTTTAACTTCGCCGTAGCGCAGTAAAAATATGATTAATAAAAGCGTTGAACTCCTAGTTCAATCTATAACAATCTCTGCAGGTTAATTCTGTAAGCAGATTGAAGACCTGTGGGACGTATTATTATTCAATAACAGATGGTTCCTGGTTCCTTGTTCCTTCCCGTCGTTCCTGGTCCCTCATTCATCGTTCCTTCCCGTCGGGGAAATGGCGGATCGTCTCGACTTATTGGCGCCCCGCGTCTGTCTGGGCTTTATGTTGTCCTAGAATCTCGGAGTTTATTATCTTTGAAGTTTTAAAGTAATCTTATTTTGTGGTGAGTGTATTGAGTTAGTTTATGTATTGAGCAATATTATGTTTGCGTCTTGTGTTTAAACTTCAAGGGCGTATTAATGAAAAACTGAATTTGAAATAAAAATGCTGCGAAGTTCAGGAGTATCTATAACGATCGTTAGTCAAAAACACGATTTATTTCTCTATAGAAAGAAATAGTAAAGTTAACTATATTTTATATATACGATAAACATCTGATCTAAGTAATACATTAAAATAAAGCTTGAAATCTTTTATTTTATTAATTCTATCATGAAAATGGATAAAGCAACGATTATGTTTATTTTATTTAATAACACCTGAATATCATTTAAACTTACTAACTTACTAACGCGGAAGGCTACATTTCCATACTTCGTTGGCCTAGAACGCAAGTGAAGAATGTAATCGTAATTTATCGTAATTTTACGTCAACAGCCTCTACATATATAATTAACTTACAAATCTGGTATTAAATAGTGAAAGCCTACTCCTACTACCACAATAATATGTTGTTCTTAAGAAAATTGCAAACAAACAAACATATTACCAAACTAACAAACCTAACCTAACCAAACCTACATTAAACTGAAATATACAAGACCCCTTTTCACGATTAAATATGAATAAAATGAATTCTTACATCAGTTAATACGGTCTCGTCCGCTATACAAATCATATCCCCCGACTGCGCTTGGCTGCTTGCCCACGCGTGGGATGGCATGGGGTAGCGTGGGGTTGCATCGGATTTGCATTTTAAACCCATCTACTAATGGCCAACTTTTGAACTTGGACAAGCTTTTATTGATGATTGGGTTTTCAGGTCCAAGCCGCTGTCAAATATCAATAATGGACGCGAGTAGCTGGAAAAGCGTCCACTGAGCTATTGAGGTCTAAGAATAAAAGGTACAGTTCGAAAAATTATTATTTCTGTCTAAAAACTGGAATATGTTACAAAAAGCCTTTTACAAAACTGCGGGAAGCTAAAAGGAAGATTATTGATCTTTGCAGTATGTATGTTTGTTCCACCGTAGCGCCTAAGCTACTGATACTAATTTAATTTAATTTATATTTTGGTTCAATTTTGGTTATTTTGGTTCAATTTTGACATTATTTATTAATTTTATTAACAATTGTGACATTGTTTAGTTTGATATATTGTAGTTGACATTATATTTATATCTAATTATGATGGACATGGTAATTTAATTAAGGATCATTATTATTGTTATATTAAAGATTGACATGCGTAATCAGTTTCTATTCTATGACATTGAAAAGGTTATTAATTTATCAATTTAATATGTTATTACTCAGTAATATAACATTAATTTAATTTAATATTATGAAATAATTTGGTACAAAATAATTAAGTTAAAGTGCACAAAATTGTATTTTTTTTTCTTGATGCTGGCATCTAAAACATTCTGCACAATATTTAAAAAAAAAATTAATTTAAATCTACCTATACCTGATGATGACTATCGTGTATTGTGTGTCGTGTATTTTAGGAAATAATTTGTAAAATAACTAATAAAGTGGAAAAAAGAGCAAGTATTTAGTGTATTATTACTATATAATATGTATTTCCTCTTATTTTGACGACCTCCGTAGCGCAGTTGGTTGAGCGCGTTGGCGCTCGAACGAAAGGTCGCGGGTTCGTATCCCGCCGAGGGAACAAAAAGTTTTCAATGTTCCTGGGTCATGGATGTGTATTAAATTTGTGTATTAATATAATAAAAACCTTGAATATGTGTATAGTATTAAAGTATTAAATATATTTCCGTTGTCTGGTAGGTACCTGTAACACAAGTTCTTCGGATACTTAGCGCGGGGCCAGATCTACGTGGTGTGAAGCGTCCATAGATATTATTATTATTATTACTTTTGAACATGTCTGTCACTTATTTTAAAATTAAATATTATACACTGTTTAATATTATATAAAGTAACGAACATTCGTAGTCTCAAAACTCATTTCACTTTGATAACTCAATCAAGTTAAACAGAGGGTTAAAATCAAAAGTATGCAGGTATCCCTTACTTAGCGAAATTAATTGAAAGTTCCCCGGAATGTCTTTGAGCCAGGAATTCGTCAATAACGGACGTGTATTTTTAAGCCGGTTAAAACCCGGTTTAACATCAAATAGATTTAGACCGGGTTTTGGTGGAGTTGTTTTAACTGATCGAGTTATTTTAGAGGTTTAATTGTAGTGTTTCTCCTATGTATTGCCACGAATATAAATTGACGATTCATATTATTGTATATTAAAAAAAAACCGTGGTTAAAACACACGACCTCCAAGGTCGAGCTAAGTTTAAAAACATGGCTCGACCTGGAGGTTGTGTTCGATTCCCGCGTTTGAATGACGAAAATGTTGATTTCATGTCAAGGTTACGAGTATTTTTTTTTTATTTATTTATTGACACACCAACAGTTTGTAGAATTATTAGTTGTAGTGTGCACTAAATTATACGAAAGGCGGGCTCCTTTTACCGTCAACAATTCTAGTACGTCTTCCTCTTAGTACGTCTGTCTTAATACTGATTGAGTGGGGCAGCCCCCCACCAATTATAGTACTTATATTGTCCACGATATAGAGATCACCATTTAGCCAAACACTACATCCCTTCCTTATTCAGAAGTATATTTTAATAACTCTAAGCTACAGTTGTAAGATAGAAAAGTACAAGTATCAAACCTAGTCAAAATGCATATTCAGATTTAACCATAAGAATAACTTAATTTCCTCCCGATGTATGATAGCCATACTGAGCCTATTCCTTTCCCTTTCTTTTTAAATGATTTGGTGAAAGAGCATCTATGTATATAATAATTACATCAATGATCAAACGCTTTTAAAATCTTAGTTTAAAAAATTTAAGCCCAAAAGTAACTTTGATAGTATAATATAATATTAGCTTATTTACTATCTTTTAAATTCCATCATATGAAATATTATATTAAACATTTAAGGCCCATACTTCTTGTTAGGAACAAAGTCTGTTACTATCCAGTAATGTATGACAAATAAAGACACAGATACAGAATATACCTTGTACATTATACATTGTATATCCTTAGCCTTTTTTTATAAATTTAATTATACTTAGCCTTTCCCTTTCCTTTTCTTTTTAATTGATTTGGTGAAAGAACATCTATGTATATAATATTTACATCAATGATCAACTCATTAAAATCTTAGTTAAAAAAAAATTAAGACCATAAGTAACTTTGATAATGTAATATAATATTAACTTATTTATTAGCTTTTAAATTCCAACATAAGGAAAAAGTAACAAAGTATATATATATTAGTAACAAAGTCTGTTACTATCCAGTAATGTATGACAATAAAGACTAAGATACAGAATATACAAATACATTGTAACGATTTAGTTACAATTCTATTATGTAAAACTTCACAGAGATCAGTGACATGTCAGGACGATTCCATGATACTAACTGTTTGCTAATAGTCATACAGATGACACTAGGCTGTTCCTACATCGCGGCATCGAAACGCCGAGCCCTAGTAAAGAGGCTCACGTATGTAACATAATATGCTGTGCTGAAAAATAGTACGCAAGCAAATTGCCATAGATATAACTAATGTTTCTGACCTTTATTTATTACATTAATTATCTAATAAGATATTGATTCCATAAAATTCAACCATTTTAATTCCAGCCACCGAACGAACAGGTTTACTAGTATCTATAACAGTAAAACGCCATCTAGAACAAATTCCAATACTTGTTTCAATATCAGATATCAGATTGTCTCTCTTTGCTGGTGTTTTAATTGTATAATAATATTTTATGATGAATTCCCCATCCTACCTTTAATGACTTTCTGTTACGTCTCGGTACCATATTATGGTTTTCATTTGAGACTGAAGGCTCATACTGTCATTTGACACCTTGGTTACTACTCGGTAACATATGATTTTCATTTGAGAATGAAGGCACATACTGCCTTTCAACACCTTAGTTACCACTTGGTAAAGTATGATTTTCATTTGAGAATGAAGGCACATACTGCCTTTCAACACCTTAGTTACCACTAGGTAAAGTATGATTTTCATTTGAGAATGAAGGCACATACTGCCTTTCAACACCTTAGTTACCACTTGGTAAAGTATGATTTTCATTTGAGAATGAAGGCACATACTGCCTTTCAACACCTTAGTTACCACTTGGTAAAGTATGATTTTCATTTGAGAATGAAGGCACATACTGCCTTTCAACACCTTAGTTACCACTTGGTAAAGTATGATTTTCATTTGAGAATGAAGGCACATACTGCCTTTCAACACTTTAGTTACCACATGGTAAAGTATGATTTTTATTTGAGAATGAAGGCACATACTGCCTATCAACACCTTAGTTACCACTTGGTAAAGTATGATTTTCATTTGAGAATGAAGGCACATACTGCCTTTCAACACCTTAGTTACCAAATGGTAAAGTATGATTTTCATTTAAGAATGAAGGCACATACTGCCTTTCAACACCTTAGTTACCAACAGGTAAAGTATGATTTTCATTTGAGACTGAAGGCTCATACTGCCTTTGTACACCTTGGTTACCAACAGGTAAAGTATGATTTTCATTTGAGACTGAAGGCTCATACTGCCTTTGTACACCTTGGTTACCAACAGGTAAAGTATGATTTTCATTTGAGACTGAAGGCTCATACTGCCTTTGTACACCTTGGTTACCAACAGGTAAAGTATGATTTTCATTTGAGACTGAAGGCTCATACTGCCTTTGTACACCTTGGTTACCAACAGTTAAAGTATGATTTTCATTTGAGACTGAAGGCACATACTGCTTTTGATCATCCGTGCTCCTATTCAATGCACGGTTCGCAGTTTAATCCGGGTTCGTACTGCCAGTATTTTATAGTAGAAGGGATGAGACGGTGAGAGATTCTAGAAGATATGAATGAAGCTCGAGGTCCTTGGTAGATTTTAGCCATTAAGGCTTGCTTAGCTCGCAGGTCGTAATCATTATCTGTACTCAAAAGTTGTGATTAGATTTGTACCTACCTACGTTATTCATGTTCTTCACAGAACAACATTTTATTACTTTATTATTTCTAATAAATAATAAAGTAATAAAATGTAATAAAATATGACACGTCATTTCAATTACCATAGCGTAAAATATAAAGTTCTTATCAGTGCTACTGAGTATTTTGAATAATAATTAAAATATAACAACAATATAAATATCAATTTTAAGAACTATGATGGCAAATTTCCCTCTCCCAGGTTGTAGCCATACCAATGAGATACTTCCAGATTCTAACGTATATTACGGACGCCTTGTTTTGCTTTCCATCCGATTCCGGTAACAGTCATTCAAACCAGTGGCCAGCTATGCCGGAGCCATCTTTAAAAAGGTCAAGTACAATACACAATAGTTATCCATCATCCCTCAACATCGCATCCAGTGGAACGGACACCTGACACGGCTGGAGGGAGATAAGGCGCTGAACCAACCTGAACCAACCCTCCTCACACCTGTCAGATGCATGGATCATCTTCTTTTTCAGACTGTCAGGTTATCAGCCCGTATTGCTCTAAACAATTTAAAACAACTTTTTTTTTCTTTTTTACGCGGAAGTCCATTGTTCTCACCCACCACCTCTAAGTTCCAGACGAATTGGCCGACCATTTTATGAGAATTCAAAAAAAATATTTAAAACCATCATTGGTCACCGCTTTCCAAGCACTACATTATAAAATATTTCTAAAGTAGTTCTCACTCGTAGAATACTATATAGATTATAGTAGTAGATTATATAGCACGAGGAAAGGCCTAAACTTTTAATCCTAATAAAAGCTTAATTTTCAAACTCATTCAACCACATCAATATATAATATTCGAGTAGAATTGAATATAATATGTATGCAATACACAAGCAATAGGCAGTTTAAAAAATCCACTTACCATAATTCCACTGTCTTATAATATGTACAATGTACATACCTACATTCTATAGCTCTATCCTTTTGTCAAGTAATTATTGTTTAATTAGGTTTTTTCATACTCGGTAATTTGTAGATACTGACTTATTTGACATAGTATTTCAACACCATATTATAATGTTAATATTATGTCTTTAGAGCATAACATTATTATAGATAGAAGGTTAATTAGAATATAACTAATATATTGAAATATGTGTAATAATGAGTATCTGGTGGTATTTAATAGCACACAACAAAGTTTATTTTTAGACTCTTGTATGTTTCGACTTTTGAAGATACAACCCAGTACTGAGATATATAAAACAGTACTCTCACAGACGCCAAATAAGTCTTGTAAGTCCTCAAAACCCAGTTAAAAATGCACAAGAGACTTTAGTTATGATTCAATCAAAGTAACAGAAAAGTCTTAGTTAAATAGAATAGTTCATTTACATCTTAACTTGTGCATTTACCATGTTTTTTGTTAATTATACACCGGTAGCAATGACTCTGATATCAATGTAAACCTTATCCTTCATTAATATTATTTAATAATAAAATATATGAAAATTAAGATTGTACCTACATCTTGGCTTAGCTTTGCATTGCTGTAATTGTCAAAGATTTAATTCCTGCATTGTATGTAACAACTTCATATTCATATTATAATTTAATAATTCATTCTGAAGCAGACGCTTTTTAGAATACTGCGTAGCATTGCAATATTGGAGCTAGATAAATTTTCCTTGCATTGTTCTATAATAATATCCAATATACTAACTCGCTTCAGACAGTTTGTACCACCCAAAGCTACATAGTATTTGAAACTTCTTTTTTTTTCTAATTTTGAATATGGGTTGTACTTATTCGCAGAAATGAATAACACATTTTTATAGTTTTCGGTCACGGTTAATTACTGATTTAGAACCCATATCTAATGCGATTAAACTAACATATAAATCTATTTCATCTTGCAGTCACTTGTAAGATACAAAGACAGTATTTATGAGAAGGGTTTTTAAAGGTTTCTGTTTATTCACTACAACCTGCTATATACCTATGTATTAACAAATTCAATAAACCAAGTAAGCCAGCCAGCCAGTCTTGTAAGGGGCTTACAATATCCTTGAGTTATTCATATATTACTTGAAATTCAAGTGACTTCATATAATGAAACCTTAATTATTTTTTTAAATTAAAGGAATCCCAATTATGCATGGTGTATAATAATAATTAACATGTTGGTCTTAGATTATGTTTTGTATTAAGAGATATAATATAAACAACAAAACCAAGGACAGACTACATGTTTTTGCTTAAAAAGTAATAGCTGTTGCGCCTTTTACAGTATAACTATTACAGTTGCAAGTGCACCGCACAATACAACAATTGATGTGGACTTTATAGACACTGCCTATCTACGCTGTATTAATTTAAGTTTAAACTATTAATTTAAGTTTATATTTCCATTTTACACATCATAGTTTACTACATACGTATACTATAACTAACTGTCGGTTCTCTAATCTGGATGCCTTATCGACCCGATATTACCATAATTATAATAAATATTTAAAGATCAAGTTTAAATTTTCCATAATTATAATAATATGAACTGAGCTAGTATTAGAGTATTGTCAAGATCCACTATACGCACATATTTTAGTGCAATGTAATTACACTTTTGGAAAAACCCTTTTATTTGTTGGTCTGTTTATAACTAATATTGTAATGGAAAGTAACTAATTTATCCATCTTCCAACTATCGTTGCGTTATAGAACGGCAACTTTATGTAGTTCTGAACAATATGATACTGTCGAACTGATGTGATGATGGAGTCGAGAGATAGGCTCTTGCCTATCATTGCCTTTCATGAGGAATATCGTATCAAAATCGTGCTTGCACTTGTGAGAACAGTGTAATATTGAAAATCCCGATGAACCGATAGACGGGCATTATGCAGCTTCCGCCATCTTCATCTTTTTTTATACAAACGTGTTTTAACTATTAATTTTTCGACATTTAGAGGAGCTAGAACTTTAGATGTCATTTATTTTACACGTCAACCTTTAATTTCAATAACGAATTCGCCATCTTAGACAACCATATAACTTTGTTATTTTATTACTCACTGTTGAATTCATCATATTCGTAGAATATTACTTATTTGAACGGATGATTTTAACCCCTTATCCTGATACACTTTTTGTGCCCAGTTTAATAGACTCGTATTAGGGTGTAATGAACATTCTTACTAAACAATTAAGCATTTTCTTATCTTTTAAACTCCTATGAAATGCAATACAATTACGCCAGTTAAACTAGTTTATAATCATGATACTTTAGTGTACTTTAGGTGTCAATGAGCTCATCCTTCCTTTTCAATTTAGTTTTTCAATACGCACGTGATTTACAAAATTAATTATTTTTTTCACTGACCTTATTACTGACTTACTAGTATTATAGGTTTATCCTCGTCGCCATTTGTAGTGTGCACTAAATTATACGAAAGGCGGGCTCCTTTTACCGTCAACAATTCTAGTACGTCTTCCTCTTAGTACGTCTGTCTTAATACTGATTGAGTGGGGCAGCCCCCCACCAATTATAGTACTTATATTGTCCACGATATAGAGATCACCATTTAGCCAAACACTACATTAGTTATTACATTTACTTAAAACCTTAAAACTATTAACAATGTTTATATTCTCTCCTACCCACTAATAATAGGTGTGAAACAGTAGGTATTTATTGACATTATTACTTGAATATTAAAACTAAAAAAGCTACAAATATACATATGCCGAAATAGTAGTGTAGAACAAAGCAGGCTGATAACTTTATTATAATCTAACGAAATTGCGAGAAAGAGGTTTCTTTGATGAGCAAATAAAATCTTTTTGCTTGATATGGGTAGCCGAATTTGTTGAACAGGTATTGTCAGTTATACAGGCTGTGATATTAATAAATGATAATACTTTAGGGTGTGTATGGGTTGTAGTTTTCTGTAAAGTACCAGCGCTGAAAGAGGTACTTTTTTACTTATTGTACGGGCAAAGGAGAAAGCCCACTCTCCATAGTGTCTCAGGCCCAATGTGGACATCAAAAAATCGCATTAAAAATGAGTGTTATAAATGTTAATAGTATTAGATATCTGAGAAAAAAACTTAAAATGCCGCCATTATTGTAGAAATATATATTTTTTTACTTTTTGTCTATTTTATTTTCAAGGCCTTTTCCGACTTTTCAATAATTTATAATAGTAACATATAATAAGATAGCCCTTGTTGTAGTGCAAGACTTTCAGTTATTGGTACCCAGCAATTGTGGCAAACAAGATTATCGCCTGACACCTAAAACATAATATTAACTTTAATGTTAAATATTTTCAACCGTAAATCTTTAACGATTACACCATGATGACGAAATAATAGAAACATTTTATTATAATATTATGATTACCTGCTGCCGTGCAACCCAGTGCTGTATGACACTTAATTCTTCAGGCTCTAAAATACGGTTCTCGGTAACATTATTACCACAACATATTATACAATGTTCTTCAGACATTTTGGTATGCACATTGCACAATCAAATAGCGTAATCCTTTAATCCAGGGCTAAGTAATCGTAGTAGGAGCGAACAAAACTAGTAAAACAATGCCAAAGTCGTACGTGAAAAGCCGAATCAAGTTCAGGCAAAAAAGCCAGATTGCGGTGAAAAAAATCGAAAACAAAACAAAACCCATCTTTGAGCAACATGCGAACGGTCGAAATCATTCGTTTGAAAAATGACATTTCAGTCATCAGTGTTGCCGCTTGTCGCAAAAAAATTGAAATCGATAAATCGATTACGTAAAAAATAATCGATATAATATGACTTTTTATTAATCTTTATCGCTTAATAGTAACAAACGTAAACGTTGGTTTTAAGATAAATGTTTTCTTTTGATTAATTATTTACAGAATTACCAACAGTGACCCGTTATTTGTATTTTACATGAGTTTATTTTATTTGTTTATAAATCGATATTCGGATTGATTGATTAGAGTTTTATCATCGGGTAACATTTCACCTCAACGTTATATTTAGGTTCCAAATAATCCAATAAAATTCCTTTTTTTATTGGAACATTACTGATTATAGTGGCGGCTATTTTAATGTTATCAAAAATCATGTCTCTTTATGGTACATTTCTAGAGAAATTAAGTCTTCTTAAGACGGCTGTCCGCTCTGGGCCTGAAATGGGCTTTCTCCTTTAAGTCTTTCAGCGCTGGTACTTTCACAGTATTCTTCACATAGAAAGCATAGCTTGAAGTATCATTACATATTTATACATGGTATACAAATGGTGTGAAGAGCTGTAGGATTTGTGATTTGGTATTGTATTGAAGTCCACTTATTGTTTTCTTATTGGACCTATGATGACGCGTGTCTTATAGGCGTAGACTGCGGGATTTCAGATTTCAGTTTACTTTTTATCGCGGGAAAATGTACGGGATCACCTTTTGCACAAATCCGCGAGTTATATCTTCTATACTATAAAGCGGAAGAGTTTGTTTGTTTAAACGCGGTAATCTCAGGAACAGTGGCCCCATTTGAAAAATTATTTTTTTGTTGGATAGTCCAATTATAGAGGAAGGCTTTAGGCTATATAGCATTACGCTGCGACCAATAGAAGCGAAGCGTCAGTGAGAAATGTTGCAAAAACGGGGAAAATTATTCACATTTGGGGACTTTCGTTGCGAGCGCTGCATAAACGTTTTAAGTCACTCAAATACCACGCAAACGAAGTCGCGGACACAGCTAGTGTATCATATTATAAATGAATAATAAATGTACTGGTACAGCATGATATACCACTGACACATAATTTGTGCCAAATTTCTGTATGAATTTTGTTCGTACTGTATCCGTACAACGGAATCAAAATATATCTCAACTCTACCACAATAAGGTGCATTTTCCTGTAAACATTGTATGGGACCGTCCCTTCACCTGTCAAAAGACAACCGCCCTTTGTGATCTTTATCTGTTTACCGAGGTGTGTACACTGTACACTGGGTGACACTGGTGTACACTGGTGTATACTGGTTTATACTGGTGTAAACTGGTGTAAACTGGTGTACACTGGGTGACACTGACAAACACGAAAGGCATAAAAATCTTCGTGTAAAATATCATGATTTTGTGCCTTATGCGTTTTTCAAATCATTCTTAAACTTTGAAGGTTTTTAAATAAGATATTAAATATTTTAAGCACGGGATACAGCGGGGATATTGACATTTTTAGTATCAAAAATGGTCTGTGTTCATTACAAAAAAAAAGTTAATATTATAAAGCTACTCTACTACCATACCATAATAATAATAACTTCATGTCTTATGGAAATGACAGACAATGTATGAAAAACTTCGATTGCCGAATAACATTAGGTCGTACTATGAAGTAAAGTAAGAAGAAGTGAGTAAAAAGTAAATATATGGTTTAATAAATTTTACAATGATAAAAAGTAAATTTTTGTGTGGGCTGATACTTGATATCTAAGCTAAGAGGTTCCTGTAAAACTTGGTTCATCCAAGAGTGACTATCAAATTTACAATAATGGCAAACACATAACCTAATTAACAAGATATTTGGAGAACCTAAATCACCATTAGATCCAGCCCAGTGAACCATTGCGCGTGGAGCCTTCATGAATGTCGTTGTTCAAAACTAAATTAATCCCCCACCACGAGCAGGGGGGGGGGGTGTTTGACGACTTATAATGTATTAAAGTTATATTAATTCGTTTGGTGTATAAATGTGTTAATCGGTGTGGGAGGTGGCCGGTTTCATAGAAACCAGGCCAGCTACGCAGGAGTTATTTTATAGTGCCCAAGTGTGTGCGCAATACACAGAAGCACACTCTTCCTTAGTAGTAGTGTTCATAACTGGCATTAAATTATGCAATACTACTATGTCGTCAGAACGGGAATGTATTAAGGGTCAAAAATACTAGTACCTATTTCATATTTCATATTTGAGATTAATCCTCATATAAAATACTGGATAACTGTAAAGTTGTGTCCTGGTCTTTTATGAGACTTTTCGAAGACCAGAAGAAAACTTTCAATAGCTTATACAGTGTGTAATGTACATACTTATATAAATATACAGTAATTGTATGTGACCTACAAGACTTGGTAATAATTGAAAACATATTTTTAACCGAATTCAAAAAAAGTTCTTAATTCGGCCTATTTTTTTTCGGTGTCAGCTAAAGAACAACACCCTAAAGCTACTGACTTGAAATTCACTCACTTTGCTGACACCGACTTCGAAAAGAACATTGGGACTTACTCTTTAAGCTGATTCAGATTCGATCATGCGTCTTTCTAAATCTAAAGATTTTCTTTATCCTGGTTAGTTTCAAAGCAATCCACCAAATAAAACACCGAAAGTCGTTGAGATCGAACTGATTGATTCTCAATTGTGTCGAGAGTAAGCCAGCTGAATTGTAACTACATTATAAAAGTATTATTTTATGCTTTTTAGTTGTTGAAGCCGGTTTATTAAACGTAGTTTTTTATCTGTTTAGTCCAAACTATTGGCTACTACATAAATTTTACCGAGTCGTTTCATCAATTACTTGACATAACATGACTAGAAACATTTGAAAGCAATTCCATCTGTACCCCAGACTGCAAACGAAAAAACACTGTCGTTTCAAAACAAAATACAGTTACATATCGCCGAGTTTGATTTGAGTTCGTATTGTGGGGCAGTTTCCATTCTACGTTTTTATTTAGTGATGCAAACTGGCGACTTCTGTTCCGAGTTGCCGCTACACGTTTCACATACATGGTTTATGTTTTAAGACGTTTATTCTCATAAGAATTTACATACATTCACTTACATGAGAAATACATGAAAGTAATAAGAACACATATATAATGTGTAAAATGTGTGAGTGAGCGTGTTGCTAAATTACTTAAATAAACATTAAAGCTATATTCAAGTTATGTTAGGTCTACTGGAAGAAATTCCAAATTGGAATAAGTAACACCTTTGTACATAATGTCTTAATTTAAGTTTCTATTGTTTTTATTTATGTGTGTACATACATTTTAATTAAATAAATAAAATAAATTAAATGAACATTTCAATACAGGATTACATTCAAACACAACAATAAATAAAAATGTTTGAAGCGCGGGTAGTTGTCATTACGACACGATCGGACATCGGATACATTGGTTATGTATATTAATTTTGTAAAGAGGTAAGATTTGTTTGTTTGCTTTAGATATGCTCCAAATACTGGACCTATTTTGATGAAAGTAAAGATTAGAACATGAGGAAGAACATATAATACTTCGATCGATAATAGTAGCCGACGTGTCAGAAGAAGTCCGTCTCGCCAAATATGAGCTCACTTCAAAAGTGAGTTATTTCGTTATATATTTAGTTTGCTTAGAATACTGCCAACATCCACATAATATGTCACAATTTTCGGTATTTAAATTCAGATTTTTTTGTAAGTGAATTAAATAGCGATATCAAATAACTTAATCAACTTTGAAATATTTTAAAACTTTTGTCTCAGTTCGTTATTAAACTAAAGCTCAATTAGCATAAACAACACGCGGATAGATTTTACCCTTGTTTTTATGTTTTTTTTCTTTTGCTCACATATTTAGTATATTCTAATGCCTAAATAATTTAAATCTATTCCAAATCTTATTAATACTTAAAAATAGAGTCAGCAAAATGGTCTTCAATAGTCAGCAAACAAACGTCTAGTAAACAAAACTATCGGTCAGTTCATGACAGCAGTTGCGAGGACTACTTATCCTTTACAGTGTCTTTGGTAATTTTGGTGTATACAGGGTGTAAAAAGAGCAGTCACTTTAACTTTGGGATATGATTAAAGGACCTTTTCTCATTGTAGATTTTTTTTTTCATTATTTATTAAAAAAAAAATCTTTACAATTTATTATTTTTAGTCGCAAGGCTTTTGTTTGGAGCAACATTCTGCATTAAATTCTAAAATTTTTGCCCTAGTACGTAATGAACGTCTTACGCGTGCTATTGACCTCTCAGCGTAATCAGCTGATCGCTGTGTTGTGCACGTTGTAAATTGCCTATTGAAAATTTTTAAATTTATAAAACAGTGGATTAAAAGTTAATGACTAGTACCAATGGATATAAATCTCTTGCCTGGTTATTACCCCACGAAGTTATAGTGACTGCTCTTTTTACACCCTGTATAGAAGCAGTTAGCGATGAATGAAGGTGGTATGTCGCAAAATTTTATTACGAGAAAATTGACATTCAACTGTCACCTGCACGTCTGGTGGGTTGGTTATCACCATGAGTCGGCTAGGTACTACCAGTCGCGGTCGCGAGTGTCCCGTCTGCTGTGCCTCAGCGCAGTCCTCCGTTTTCATTTATCGGAATGGTCTGTGCGGACAGCGCGAGCCGCGGCCGAGTAACTGGCCAATCGACGACTTGTCAATGTGTATTGGTTCCGTTATATTTGTCACGTGTTGTCGCCGAGTAGGAAATGTACAATCTTCATATTCATTTCTCTAAAGCGAAGATATTTGAAACGTCAAAATAAAAGAGGATATGGTTATTGCAAATTGAAGACATGAATAAAAAAAAAATACCCAGAAAATTGAGTTAAAAAAATGCTTAAACATTTTAGGATATGTAGTAACGTATTAAGTACATTGATTCTAAAGACGGATCTTTAGATTCATGTAAATACATTACAACGTATTCTAAAACATTTAAGTGACAGTTTGAACTTGTGTTATAAATCGTGTAACTAACACGACTTTCTTTTATACCTATATATATAGATGTTTAAATTACTGCTACTAACTTAAGCTAATGGCCGTTGAATGCTCCCGTCACAGTTAGTTTGATGACGATGATGATGAAAAGCAGTGAAAGTCTCGTCAAAATCGGTCCAGCCGTTCCAGAGATTAGCCGGAACAAACAGACAGACATTTTTCTTTTTAATACATTTTCCTTTTCATTGTTTAAAATGTCATAATTATATGCATTTAGAAAACCGTTTCTAATTGAAAGTTAGAAACAGACACTTCAATTTTATTTATTTGTATAGATTTATACATCACTATTTAAAGTCAAACATTATAGCTATATATCTGGCCTGGTTCATTCAAAACGGTCACCGTAACCAAAATCGGTCTAGTTATTAGTTTTTACAATTTATTATCTCTTGTACAAAATCCTGGACAACGTAGATATTAAAGTCAATATCGACTTTCCACTTAGCAGGTAACAGGCAGGTAACCGATAAAAAAACCATCCGTCAGGGCTAAAATATTCGGCGCACGGGCGGGAAACACGAAAGAAATTACCAGTCCCGCGCGGCGTGCATACAGAACGCCATTTTTAGAATTTTTGGCCATTAACATTCAAAACGCGGGGCGCTTTTGAAAACCGGTAAACGATCAGTTTGTATCTTAATTAGTATATTGAAAGGATTACAGCTTGTGCACAGTTGGATTCGGAGTAAGAGTTTTTTCAGAGAGGTTTAGTAAATCTACACTAATATTATAAAGAGGAAAGATTTGTATTTGTAATGACTTAACTCAAAAAGTACTGTACCGATTTTAATAATTCTTTTTTCATTAGAAAGCTACATTATCACTGAGTAACATAAGCTATATAAAAATCAATTGCTGTTCGTTAGTCTCGCTAAAACTCGGCTGAAAAATCAGCTTAACTGATTCGGCTATTTTTGGTCTTGTAATATTTGTGGATGTCCTGGGAAGGTTTACACGGTTTCCATGCTCAACGAAGTGGGCACGGGTCAGCATTTATAAAGACACAGTTTTTCAACCTCCGACGCAAAACAAAAAAGTGAAAAGTAAGTCTTTCAGCGCTGGTACTTTCACAGTAAACTATACAGTGTGTAAAAAGAGCAGTCACTATAAATTTGAGATACGATTTACTACCTTTCCTCATTTCGGCAATGAATTTTTTTATTATTTTCTAGTCAAAAACTAAAAAAAAAATATTTTTCTTTTTACCATTTCTTATTTTTAGTCGCAAAAATAATAATCAAGCCAAAAAAAAGTTTTTTTTTTATTTTTTCAAAAAAAAAAAGAAAAGAATACATTTCTAGAATGAGAAAAGGTAGTATAATCATATCCCAAAGTTATAGTGACTGCTCTTTTTACACCCGTTATATGGGACCCAAACACACCCTAAAGTATTTGTAGAGTTCGGTCAAGTAGTATTAGAGTTTACAGTGAAAGTATCAGCGCTCAAATAGGAACTTTATAGTATGGGCAAATTTATGATGTTGAGGCATTTCTCATAGAAACATAAAAGTTTAAAATTAAATATCAATTATGCGAGCACCACACTAATACTTTATACCCGGCGGCATACAACTGTGGCCGTCGCTTTATCAGTTCTAGAAATATCCTGGGCGTTTACATGCTCTAGGTGTTGTTTAGAACTAAATGCGTATGAGATAAGCTGTGTCGACGTACTTTCATGAGTTTCTCATAAACTACTTAAAACTTATAAGCTTTTAATGTTAAAGTTATATCAACTACAGTTAAAATACTGGTTTTTCATTTGCGTTAATTTTGAATTGAAATTCGTAAATGACAAAAAAGAACGCAATGACTTCCTAATTCGTTTAATTTTCAATATTTATACGAAAAAATTGCCGACTTGTTCAGAATAATGAATAAATAGTAATAAATACTATCAAACATTCTGATGTAAATTTTGAATAAAAGTACATTTTTGTGTACGTAGTGGGTCTAAAACTGGCATTCCCATTTAAACACACATTGCGGCATTGTGACACATGTATACATTGGCAGTGTTCCAAGCAAACTAAATGAAATAACAGCTCACTTTTCAAGTGCGCTGATACTCGCCAAGACGGATTTCTTGCACTGACATGATATCAAGAGTATTATTGATCACAGTCTTTATAATTTATAGTCCACTGATTATCACCACTCCTCAATCACGCATTCAATTTCCTCGCCTGCAATCCCTAAACCCAGTCTAGCACCTTAATCTATTCAATTAAGTCCAATTTATGCCTTATTACCATCGAACCAGGAGAATCTAACAGCTTTGCGGTGTCGTGCGGGCAAACGGAATAGGCAAACACATCTGAGAGCCCTCCGGCACTCCAGATGGAAGGTAATTGACGCGTCTGAGAGTCAGGCAAACTGGCAGCGATAGTCTTGAACTGGTGAGGGTATACCTGTATTTGAATATTATGTTTAGGCTTGGAAGTAGCCCAATAATATTATTGATATTTTTGGGATCGCACAACATTATAATTATTATACTGAGCTAGTGCTTCTGTGTGTCGCGCCACAAACTTGGGCACCATTAAATAGCTCCAGCGTAGCGTTTCAATGAAACCGGCCACCGTCACCGAAATCGGTGGCGGAGTAATTATTATTTATAAAGTCATAATTGTTTATTTTGACCCTCCCCCCCTACCTCAAAAGGGGTTGCCAACGTCAGAGTGCAGCAAAAAGGTTAATAGTACAGTGGGTTAACACGTAAAAGGTTACGAAGAATTTCACGCGAGTCTTATGCTTACATGCTAAATAATTTACATATAATATGTTGTTAAGCCTTTTAAGAATTTTAATATGATTCAAAATTGTAATTACTATGTTTTATAAAGAATAATATACCTACGTGGATTATAGAATAATTTTATTTTATAGAAAAATAATCAAAAAAGTTTGACGCGATCCTTACAGCCTAGCTGATTCAATTTTAATGCGCCAGATGTCATTCGCTATTTTACATTATGGTCACAGAGGCTATTTTATTTCGTTGGGTTATAGTTGTTTATAACAATTGACGTTTACTTTTTTCTAACTAAAACGCTAAAAAAACCTTATGAAGTTAAACTTATTTTTTTTATGAATCATCTTTGTCCAATTTTTTCCGCAGGGCGAATTCTAACTTTTATACCCAAAAAACCTCCATATTATATAGTATGCCTGCTTCAAACTTCATCAGCTGAAAATATAAAAAGCGTGTATGGTTTTACCGACACACAGCCCTTTACAACATCAATAAACCACACACACCCCATAAGCCACTTGTGCCCTGCGCCCTTACACCGTAAACGGGGGTTTTATGGTTATTTCCAGAAATTGCTAAGGGTCAGTTCATATCGAGACGCGACGCGTACATTTTAGATATAATATCAAACTTAATTTAGTACAAAACATCTTTCATTGTAAGAGCGGTGCAACTCGCAATTTTATCTTTTACATTTAATCGTGTATCAGTGTATTATTTTTCAGCAAAAAATGTGAACCGACTTCCAATGTAAAAACAATGATATTCTTCACATAATGCGCTAATAATAATAAAATTATTATTTTAAACAGTTTCGGTAAACCAATTGCTACTCGTATTATGGAAAATTACATTTAAGGTCGCCAAAAGCACCTGCTTTCATACGAAGCAAATTGAGCTTTATCGCGCAACCTGGGGCCATACTCTCCAAACTGATTTGATTTTGATTTAGATACGATCATGCCGCGTACTTCATAATAAATTGACATTTGTTTATTTTGATTCTCAGTCGATTGATATGGCCGGTAGTACAAAAAGTTACGTTGTTATAATTTTCTTTATCATGATTAGTTTCAAAGTAATTCACCAAATAACGAACGAAAAACCACTGATATCGAACGGATTCGGTTCTCGATTGTGTCGGGAGTAAGTCCCCTGATTGTTAGGTGAGTCGTGGTTGATACAGCCTTAGAATAGATTTTAATTTGTAATTGGACATTTTATGCTACACTTTGGCAGCAATAATAAAACAATTTCTCATATTCGACCTCAACAATTTTTGAAAATGAATAACTTTTGAAAATTAATTCACTTATGCTTAGCCATAATTTCAAGGAATTCAGTGTTTTTTTTTATGCTGGCACCGCAAAATTATGTCGAGTAAGTAGAGAAAATGGCGAAATAAGCATCTATCAAAAACGACGACCGACGAGGGACATTACAACGTAGTTGTACTATACTTTATAATCCAAGCAAGGCTTATGATCCTACTTACTAACCTTCACTATTATAAAGTATTGTATAATCATACATATTCATATTCATGTCAATTTTAATATGTTATATCCCAATCTAGATATCAACCGTTGAACATGCCAGCGCGGCCATTTTGAATTTGCCTCACGTTCGAATTCAGAACATCGCACGTTTTGACAGAAGGGTTACCGGGAAAATCGCTTTTAAAATGGTAAAAATTTTGTAATTTGTGATATTACGGTATTTTCTTCATAATGCTCTCTCTGGCTGGAACGAATTAAGTGTAATATAATTTGTGGAGTTAATTATTTAATTCGAAAAATGAATAGATTTTTATGTTATCGCTCTTAAACCACCAAAGGTTACAATTATAGAGTGATTTCTTCCATTTTCAAAATGTTTCGCCAAACCAATTGCTATTATGGAAAATTCAAGGTCACCTTTCGGTGGCACATACGAAGCAAATTGAGCTTTATCGCCCAACCTATGAATCACTGATTGTTAGGTGATAGACCCTTAGGTTTGGTGTCCGTACAGGAGTAAAAGACAAGTTAAATATAATGGAAATTATAATAACACGTGGCAAACGTGATATACGGTACAGTCGACACACTGTTGACCGTACACTTAGGATAGATGTCAATTTGTAACAATTGGTGATCATATAAATACGCCCTTAGACATTTCATGCTATATTCTGACCGCAATAATAAAACAATCATTTCGGTCTCAACAATTGCACCTTTAAAGGTGAACAACTTTTGACCTCTCTATATTATGTTTAAAGTTGTCCAGAAAACACAGATTAAACTGTACAATACCTAAAATTAATTAATTATTATAATTTAATATAAAATGTAAACCTAAAGTGGTCGCTAATGACCATTGATGTTTGAGCGACCTCAAATAATATATTTAAAAAAAATACTTTTGAAAATAAATCATTCACATAAATTATGGTGCATACTTTAATTTCTTTATCTTTCTTCTTAAAACGTAATAATAATAATAGGTATAGATTTTTTTTTGTTTTATAGAAAAATGTTGAAATAAGTGTAATCTATATTTTTATAATATTTAACTACATTTAATAAGATAAAAATTGAATTATGTAACAATCGTAAAGTTATTCATTATTATAAGTGAAAAGTTGTTTTATCTGTCAAATAGGTTCTCAGGTAGAGGTTACGATCGCAATTCTTGAGACGTAATTTGAGACTTGTTTATTAATACGGGCCTTAAAGTGATGTATAGAATATACAATATACATTATACAGGCTGTAATATTATAAGTGATAATACTTTAGGGTGTGTATGGGTATATAGAGTTGACTGTGAAAGTATCAGCGCTGAAACAGTAACTTTTTTCGGGCAAATCTATGATGTTGGGGCATTTCTCATAGAAACATGAATGTCAAAAGTAAGTCTTTCAGCGCTGGTACTTTCACAGTATACTCTACATAGGAGGCACGTACACACATTAAAGTATTATCACTCATTTATTTTACACCATGTATAGTATGTAGTGCAGGAAGTGGGGTAACATTCTCTAATTTAAATGATGTTTTGAAAATTATTATTATTTTTATTAATAGGTATTGTAAAACTAAAAATGTATTTTTAAAATGGAATCACTAAAGCTTTATTTATTTATTCATAGTATGTAGATATAGTTTTTTAATCCGACAAACATCCACGAACATTTATGCCCCAGCACCAGGTCCGAATATGCCATTTCTATAATATTCCCTGCTCCGGATATTGTACGGAGATGAGCGACTGGTACTCTGATTAGTTTTTAGCGACTTGACAGTCTGGCTGTGTATTATATGTATCATAAACCGTATCTACATTGAATTGAAATGACGTTTTAATTAAAACTTATGTCACGTATGTCGATGCACGGAAATGAATAAGCTTGTTTATTCCGCGTTCAACCCCTAGATTTTGAACCCGGAAGATGTAAGAAATTGGGTTGAAAATCCAGGGGTTGAACATGAAGTGGCTATCAGCCCACAGACGCTTTTCCTTTAACCCCTAGATTTCAAACCCGGAAGATATTATACAAAATTAGGTTTAAAATCCAAGGGTTGAACTCGAAGTGGCTATATACCCATAGAAGCTTTTACACGACAACTGCGTAGCCAAAAGGAAGGCGAAAAAAGTGTAATGATTTTGGAAGACTATGTATGTCTGTTCTACTGTAGCATCAAAACTACTGTTCCGATTGTAATGAAAGAGTCAGTAGCATCGAAATAATACCTCTGATAGCATGGCATGTATAATTTACGCAGTCAGCTTAAGGATTTCATACAGCGTGTATCACGGTTAATATATCAAGCCGAATATAGTGTAAAGAGAAGGACGCTTATAGCATTTTTTGTTTTGGGCACCTCATATAATAAAATTACTTATCTTAACGCGACAAATCGCAATTAAAAATCTCCATAAAATTCACAAAACATATGAGTTTCAACCCTGGTCATGTGTTAGGTCAACGACCAGCGTGTTCGTGTGTTTAGACTAGGAGCCAGCGAGCCCCGCATAGCGTGTATTAACCTAAGGATATAAAACTATTTTTGATATACTTTAGATTAATATAAGCGAGATATTATAATATATACGATATTATGTTTTATGTGAATACCATCATACTAATCTATACATTACATTACACATACATACATTTTTTTTCCTTTATTTACCATTTAAAACAATGATTAAATTACAATGTTTGTATAAAAATATCATCAAGAAACCACAGAGGTTTATGAAGACGGTATTACAAGTTAGCACCAACAACAAAAATCTTTGCGTAGCGTGTATCTACGTCAATATAGCTTTGTATGTCTACAAATCGCAGACAAAAAACCTACGAAGACAGGCGGTCACAAAAACTGCGGCAAAACCTGTGACTACTGAGCCCATTTGTTATCGGCGAGGCACGAGAGTTCTTGTCTGTTTTGTTGTTGATCTCAAGGTATTTTGATGCCATTTACTTATTACATTCCTTACGTAAAATGGAATTATAGCAATTTACCGAGTGTGTACATAATAATAATGCCTCCCACACCGATTTCGTTGACGGTGGCCACTTTCATTGAACTGCCCTAGGTTCAATGAAACCTAGGTAGGTTTCATTGCGTAGGTACGCAGGAGTTATTTTATAGTGCCCAAGTGTGTGCACAATACACAGAGGCACTCTCTCTTCCTTCACTCTCGTAGCCCAGTGGGACGGATAATCGACACGACTGGCGGGAGATCCGGCGCAGGCCCGACTTTTTACATGCCCGTCCGACGCATGGATCATCTTTCTTGTCAGACAATTAGGTGATCAGCCTGCATTGTCCTAACCAAACTTGAAAACAACTTTATTTATTGTTTCAACGCGGGAATCAAACCCACGACCCCCGGGTCGAAGTTAGCTTGGGGATTTTTTATTCTATTCTGGTTAAAAATGTTTTACACCTAAAAAATTTGAAACCAATCGCCCTGTAAACATTGTAACCCATACACCAACTGTTGTGACAGATAACAAAAACTTTAATATATTTTAATCCTTGCAAAAGAGGTGCATATCGCAAGGATGTTTTCTTTTGTGAAGAGATTTTAAAACTCCACATTCTTAATATTTTCCCGAGTGTAGGGTAACCATTATGAAGCGCTTGTTGGACGGAATGAGACGTTATTATTTTGCGATTTTAGTGTTGTATGCTGATATCGACTTTAAAAAATGCGCACAATATGTAGTTTTTAACTTTAACATCAGATCTACTGAAAACTTCAAGTTCTCAGCAAATTAAGTAATAATAATAATGCCTCACACACCGATTTTGGTGACGGTGGCCGGTTTCAGTGAAACCAGGCCAGCTACGCAAAAGTTATTTTATCGCGCCCAAATGTGTGCGCAACACACAGAAGCACTCTCTTTACATTCACTCTCGTAGCCCAGTGGGACGGATAACCGACACGACTGGCGGCAGATTAGGCGCAGGACCGACTTTTTACATGCCCATCGCGTGGATCATCTATCCTGTCAGACAATCAGGTGATCACCCTAAATAACCAAACTTGAAAATAACATTTTTTGTTGTTCTAACGCGGGAATCGAACCCACGACCTCCGGGTCGAGAGCGAAGCCTTAACCACTAGACCACGGAGGTGTAGACGCAAATTAAGTATAAAGTGTACTAAAGCCTAGTCCAGAAGAACAATTGCAATTTTCCTTTACCTCATTCGTATATTGTACTTGATATTTAACTCCCAACCTGTATGAAAATGAAAATTCTTTTGTTTCCAAATAGGTTAGTAACACTTTTAGAATTGTCCTACATGATGACTTACCAACGGTTCGGGGACAAACCCGGCGAGAGGAACCGGCGTAAGAAACTTAGGTATCGAACCTACAGCCTCTCGAATCAACGGTCAAAATTCTTCCCCACTGGGCGTAATTGTGGTCACACTATTCTCAATATATCCTCAAGTTACACACAGTATGGTCACCGTACACCAGGAATTGTCTCCCCAGCCGGCGGCGGTGTACACACCCTGTACAGTGAACATGTGCGATATACAGCGTATCTTTGCTCTTAAAACTTGCTTCGCGAATTAAAAAGTAGGCCGCGGAAGGATGTGCATGTTTTAATACAAGTTTTGTATGAGATTGTGTTTCTTTTAAGACAGTTTTCATCATCAGCCACTGTTGAATGTCATCATCATATAAATAAAATATTTATTTGAAACGTTAACACCATTACACTACACATTATTTAAGATTAACATTACAAAATCACAAAAACACAACAGGAATTATAATATGGAAGGAACGAACGAACACAGAAAAAAAAAAACAGAAAAAGACATGTGGTACTCGGGGACCGGGGTGCCGCGGTAAAGCTATAATTGCATACTTACGAAGCTATGCAATAGCTTAAAAATATTAATTTGACACGTTAACACCATTACACTACTACACATTTTAGAAAGATTAACATTACAAAAACATAACAGAAATTTATAACATGGAAGGAACAAAAAAAAAAAATTATATAATTAACGAACACTGAAAAAAAAAACAGAAAAATACATTAAAAAAAAATTTTACACAATGCGCCAAAGATCGAAGGGTAGGTAGGTAGGTAGTGTAATGCCCAATCGTCAAAAAGGAGACCACTCAGGCTTATCACTGCAGCGTAAACCACAGCGCCTGGGGGCCTATGTACTCAAGATGCCATCGCTAATATGATAATATCGCTTACAAAGTTCGATAACAAAATGTATTGTATTTGATTTGATATGTATTTTATTATTATATTATCATAAGCTACGCTAAATGATCGCGATTTAGTATGTCATTTAGCGTACCTTAAATATGTTAAATCCCATACATTCAGGTCAGATCAGCCTGCATTGTCCCAACCAAACTTGAAAACATTTTTGTTGTTCCAACGCGGGAATCGAACCCACGACCTCCGGGTTAAGAGCGAAGCTCTGAACCACTAGACCACGGAGGCGATTATCTATCACCTATGGGGAAGATGTATGGGGAAGTCCTATTCGTTCTCCCTAAGAATTCGTTCTCCATAATTACGAAGGCATGGCTGTTCATTTTAAAAACACTATCGACCGTTTCCTAGTGTTTTACATAATAGACGAAGGGATCCTTCTTGTTATTATCTGGAGATAAAACTGCACTGCATCAGCCAGGAAACTAATATCTTATGCATGAACTAATAAAAACGGACTTAATGTAGCGGTTATTCTTAAACCGGTATGAAAAATGAACTAAAATTAATTTGAAAATTTGTTATGTAGACGATATCGTCTACATAACAAATTTTCAAATATGGGTTTTTGACATAATAATTCACCATCTTATATAATATAATCTTATAGTCTTAGATTATTAATTGGTCTCAGCGCCCTTCGCCCTTGTTGCCGCATTTTTCAATACGCTGGACGGTATCTAGTCAAAGCGACCAATTATTAATCTATGCTTATAGTATATGAAAATGAATTGCTGTTCGTTAGTCTCTCGAACGACGATTGCTCGAGAACGACTGAAATCCGATTCGGCTATTTTTAGACTTGAAATATTCGTGGAAGTCCAGGGAAGGTTTAAAAGGTTTGTATGTTCAACGAAGTGGGCACGGGTCAGCTAGTTTTGTAGACAATATAAAACTTACTAAGTATTTTTGTTATTAATAGGTTCACAAAACTATCCAAACACTTAAAATTAGTACAAAATAATTAATACTACATTCTAACAGTAGTGTAATCTTCTTGAAGTGCACTTTGCATGCTTTTTTAATGTCTGATCAGGTATTTAGGTAAGTTATGCGTGGGTTTGGCATGACCAATTGACAACAACGTATTCGTTATAGAACGGAAACTGTATGAAAATCAAAACACTAATACAATTTTTTCAATAACATCACGAATACTTTTAATTTAGTGTCAATCGTTCGTGCGTATTCTACAATGGGCTTAGCACGAATAATTGGCAACAACGTATTAGCTGTTATGATTTTCATGCAATTTAATTTCCAGTGTTTCAAAAACGTTTTGTGAGGGTGTTGTCCTACAAGTCGGCATAATCCGAGACTTTTTCCAACTTAATTTTAGTATTTTCCTCTAAACGTTACATAAAACACTCCATTTCGTAATTTTAAAACTAACCAAATTAAGAAGCACTCAAACTAAATCGTCCGAAATAATATAATCTCAACCTATAACAGTAGACGGTTCCTCTCAATTAGTCTGAGGGGGGGACGGGACACCTGACGTCATCTTAAACGATAATGGCGGCCGTATCTCTCAGATTTTACAAGTTATGTTTCTGTGATATTTCTAAAACGCGGAACGATCAACAGGATTACTCCCGACACAATCGAAAATCGAATCAGTTTGGTCTCAACGGCTTTTGGTATTTTATTTGGTGGATTACTTTGAAACTAATCAGGATAAAGAAAATCATTAGATCGTAACTTTTTGTACTCCCGACCATAGCAATCGACTGAGAATCAAAATAAACAAACGTCGATTTATTAGGGAGTACGCGGCAAGATCGAGTCTTAATCAAAATCGAATCAGTTTGGAGAATAAGGCCCCAGGTGCAGGTTTCTAAATGCTCATCCGACAATCAGGTGATCAGGTTATACTGTCCTGACCACACTTGAAATGAATACTAATTGTTGTTCCATCATGGGAATCGAACCTACCACCTTCAGGGTCACGAGCAAGCTTCAAACCACAGTACCTTAGAGGCGACAAATTCAATAACCTACATAAAGTAATAATATAGCGTTTCTTATTTTAATAAACATTTATTCACGGCACGAATATTGCTCTAGCGAGCAAGAAAATACACCACCTAATTTTCACATTTCTCTAAGAAAAAAATGTATGAAATAATTTCTGAGCCCAGTCAACACGTCATCCATCAAAACACTAGCCCTTGCTACACAATGACGTGACTGGAAGGGCCCAGGGTCCAACAATGACGTCACAGGCCCAGGCTGACAGGGTCCAGCAACAATAGAATTTATTGTGGGCCCGAAATGAAATGTTACTTTTCCGGCCATATTGTGTTTTGGTTTATTGACTGGGTGATTCAGTTTTGTTTTGTATTTTATACAGATCCGTGCCTACATGGTTGGAGTATTGCACACACATGTTTAAACGGTTAAACTTATTAACTTATGAGATTAAGGGCGTGTTTCACCAAGCAATGTTAAAGTTAACGCCATATTAAATACCATGTTATCCCTCTCGTATTTCCTGTCAATGAATGAGAAATAATGATATTTTAACAAGCCGTCTAACACTAACAAGCGTTAGTGTAACCGGAACTAAGTGCCAATTTCACTGTGCTTTAACACAATATTATGTTAAAGTTAATCCTTCATTAATAAAGTAATAATCGGCTTAATTGATTTTGACTTAATAAATATTAAGTCACTAACTGACCCGTGCCCACTTCGTTGAGCGTAAAAAAAAAATAAACTGTTTAAACATTCCCTGGACTTCCACAAATATTTCAAGACCAAAAATAGCCAAATTGGTTCAGCCGTTCTCGAGTTTTAGCGAGACTAACGCCCTTTACTTTTTCTCTCTAATAATATCCCATAATCAAATAGGTACTCAGACACAAAAATTCTGCCCCTCGAGTTTTCAGTTTAAGTCAGAATTCATAACATCAATCTTTCATTCTTAAACCCCGTTTTTCATAAATTACAAAGTTGGAATTAGCTAAGCTGTAATATTTAATGGGGCGAGTTACCAGGATCGCAGCAGACGCAGGAGACCTTTGGCACGAGTCGCAGACACTTGGAAACTTCCTAATGCTTTAATATCATTAAAAATGCTGTAGACAAATTTATTATGTCTAAAAGAACACGAATAGTATCGTTTGTTAGACAGGACGCTGCAGGCTTGATGCTTATTTTTTTATTTTTTCAGATTGACGTGGTGTTAAGCGTCCATAGATAATATAGATATTATTTTATTGTAAGATTCACGTAAGTAATATATTTTACTTATTTTTTTTATTTGTTATAATTTTGTTTGAGTATTATATTTTCGTAGTATTTTCTCAATATAATAAAATATATCATAAACGGTGTAATTTCCATAGCCATTACCGCCGCCATTGTGCCCGATGAAATATTATAATTTTACAATACTCCCCGTCGCCGGCAGACACATTACTGCGCGTAACTCCACATCCGACCCCGAAATATATATAATACTATTATACGTTTAGCATAAGACTAAATTAATTTTATACCCGCCCAGAATACTTACTTATTTTATACCCACCCGGCACCCAGACTACAGCATTTACTTAGTATAAAATAATTTTCCGCCACTGTTGACTACCAGATTTTCGTCTCTCTTATATACAAAAAATTAATTAGTGTTCGTTAGTCTCGCGGTCTCGCTAAAACTTTTTTTAGTCTTGAAATATTCGTGGAAGAAGGTTTAAATGGTTCATCACAAACTGTTTGTATGTTCAACAAAGTGGAATGGAAACCGTGTAAACCTTCCCGGGACTTCCACGAATATTTCAAGATCAAAAATAGCCGAATCAGTTCATCTGATCTCGAGTTTTAGCGAGACTAACGAACAGCACTTGATTTTTATATAGCCTATGTTACTCAGTGATAATGTAGCTTTCTAATGAAACAAGATTTATTAAAATCGGTCCAGTACTTTTTGAGTTAAGTCGTTACATACAAAAATACAAATTTCCTCTTTATAATATTAGTATAGATAAAAAAAAAGTGGTTGGATTGGTAATGAACATAATATATGTAAACGTAATCTTTAAGTTTCGTGTAACGTAATCTTTGAGCATAATTTTCGCCAATTACCAGAAGTCTGATTAATTTGAAATTTTGCATACGTACCAATGACTTTACAATAATTTGATAACAGTCGCGAGTTTCTTTAAACTATAATTTGATTTAGTAATTAACAATCTCGTAATTGAATACTTGAATGGATGAAGGTGATATGTAGCAAAATTCAGATTTCGAGAAAATTGAGTCAAACTGCGACGTAAATATTTTAAAATACTACTACTCTTACGACTTCTTCTTCTTTTTCTTGCGTCTTACTAGTAACGTACATAAAGTTACATTAATCTAAAGATCCGTTTTAGAATCAAGGTACTTAATACGTTACTCTATTTCCTAAAATGTTTAAGTGGCAGTTTAAACCCAATTTTCTGGGTAACAATTTTTTACCTTCATCCATTAATGTCTTCAATTAGTGTTGTATTAGTTGTGTCGAATACATTCGATTAAAAGTTATTCCCGAAATAAGTATAGGTCAGACATCGAAGGACATAGCGCACGTGAATTTCTAGATAAAAAATATATTTGGACTGCGTCGTATGTAAAAATATTCAAGTACTAGGTGTTTCCCGCTACGTCGATCGCGTAAAATGAAATCTTGCGGGAACCGTACCTTTTTCTGCGATAAAAAGTAGACAATTTTTTTAACGGGCAAATGGCCCACCACACATTCCCATCACTGCAACTCCTGTGTAGCCAGGATCGACAGTGGTAACCAACCTCAAAAACCCGTTGATATGATCTCAGCTTATGCTAGATCTGTCTTAGGGCCCGCAACGAAATTAATCAGAGGAATAATAAAAAAAAATAATAAAAATTTTTATTGAACAGAAGCACATGCATACAATCTTAAGTCTATCACTGGTCTCCACACTAGGATTCCCTGTGTCGTGGAGGCCAGTCTCTTTCATATCTAGAAATACATTGGCACTAAGAGGAAAGAAAAAAAAAAAAAAAATAGTAATAACAAGTAGGTACAGTGAGGATTACATTCTAAACCTTATTCAATAAAATCACAAAAACAAAATCCAGTTAGATACACTAATATTATAAATATTGGAGACATTATACCGTGACATTCAAATTACAAATATATTGTGTAAGTGTGTGTGTGTGTGTGCGTGCGTGAGTGTGTGTGTGTGCGTGAGTGTGTGTGTGTGTGTGTGTGTGTGTGTGACAGTGTGGACCCTAGCCCTACGACGAATGTCTTGGGTTCAGTAAGCTAGGTACTGCTAAGGTCGTGTGTACAAGCAGAGAAACACAGATTAATAAACCATCCATAATTAGTTCGATATTAACATTGAAATTGTGGCACATGGAAGTTTACGAATGCGAGAGATATTTTGTTTGTGTGTGTGTGTGTGTGTGATGGTGTGGACCCTAGCCCTACGACGAATGTCTTGGGTTCAGTAAGCTACGTACTGCAAAGGTCGTGTGTATATACAAGGAAACACAGATTAATAAACCATCCTTAGTTCGGTATTAACATATGGATATTGTGGCATATGAAAGTTTACGAATGCGAGAGATATTTTGTTTGTGTGTGTGTGTGTGTTATAGTGTGGACCCTAGCCCTACGACGAATGTCTTGGGTTCAGTAAGCTAGGTACTGCAAAGGTCGTGTGTATATACAAGGAAACACAGATTAATAAACCCTCCTTAGTTCGGTATTAACATATGGATATTGTGGTATATGAAAGTTTACGAATGCAAGAGATATTTTGTATGTGTGTGTGTGATAGTGTGGACCCTAGCCCTAAGACGAATGTCTTGGGTTCAGTAAGCTACTTACTGCTAAGGTCATGTGTATATACAAAGAAACACAGATTAATAAACCATCCTTAGTTCGATATTAACATGGATATTGTGGCATATGAAAGTTTACGAATGCGAGAGATATTTTGTATGTCTGTGTGTGATAGTGTGGACCCTAGCCCTACGACGAATGTCTTGGGTTCAGTAAGCTAGGTACTGCTAAGGTCATGTGTATATACAAAGAGACACAGATTAATAAACCATCCATAATTAGTTCGATATTAACATTGATATTGTGGCATATGAAAGTTTACGAATGCGAGAGATATTTTGTTTGTGTGTGTGTGTGTGATAGTGTGGACCCTAGCCCTACGACGAATGTCTTGGGTTCAGTAATCTAGGTACTGCAAAGGTCGTGTGTATATACAAGGAAACACAGATTAATAAACCATCCATAATTAGATCGATATTAACATTGATATTGTGGCATATGAAAGTTTACGGAAGCGAGAGATATTTTGAGTGTGTGAGTGTGTGATAGTGTGGACCCTAGCCCTACGACGATGTCTTGGGTTCAGTAAGCTAGGTACTGCTAAGGTCGTGTGTGGTAATATGTGTGGATCTGTGTATTTAAGTGTGATTAAAATTCTAGATGCAAAAGATTTTCTGTGTCATCAAAGTCTAGTTTTTTAAGATAACTTTGGATCAGTGATTTGCAATTTGATCTCTTGTTAGGAAGTAAATTTAATTTGTCATTAAGATTTTTATATATGAAAGGCCCCATGTAGTAAAAGCACCTCTTGCCGAAATCAAGTCTAATTTTTGGTTTATGCCAGCTAGGTTTCCTTTGTGAATGAGATCTTGCTAGCACTTTGTCTAGAGCTTTCTTGTGAAATTTGAGGGCCACATTCAAAACGTATAACTGTCGAACTCGCAGCATTTCCGTATCTCGGTATAAAGAAATGGTTGGATACCGTGTTGGCTTTCTGTATGCTACTTTAAGTATAGCCCTTTGTGCTCGTTCTAATTTAATGAGATGTGCTTTTAGTGCAATCCCCCATGCAGAAATACAATAAGCTATCAAGGACTCGCAAAGACTGAGATATACAATTTTTAATATCTTTGGTTCTGCAATCTGGCCCATATTCCGAAAAATGTGCATTAATTTTCTTATTCGCCCGCTTACATAATCTATTTGCTTTGACCATGTAAGATTTTGGTCAATGAATATTCCTAGATATTTTATACAAGTAACTGTTTCAAATTTTGCTGCAATACAAGAACATTCAGAGATATTTTCAATGTGACAAGTGTGCAATTTCAAAGATAAGTGAGCTGGGCAAGGGTTTCTTCTGTTAACGCTAAAATTAATTATTTTGGTTTTGTCTACATTGAGTGTCAAGAGATTATAGCTCAGCCACTGTGCAACCTCATTAATACCAGTTTCAGCAGCTAGGTATACAGAATCCCACGTCTTATCATAAAAGATAATGGCTGTATCATCAGCATAGGTGAAAATTTTAGCTTTACCAAGTGTCATTGAGCAAAGGGTATTTATGTATATGTTGAAGAGGGTCGGGCCAAGCACGCTACCTTGAGGCACGCCATAGTTAGTGCTCGAGTAGCGGCTATGAGTATTTCCTAGCGTTATTCGCTGTATTCGATCACTAAGGTATGATTGAAACCATTCAAGTGCAATGCCACGAATTCCTATGCCTTCAAGTTTGCCTAGTAGTAGGCTTCTAGACACTGTATCGAAAGCCTTAGCTAGGTCTAAAAAGATTCCGGCACATTTGTTTCCTGCGTCTAGCTTAGTGACAACAAAATCAACTAAGTCTGTGACAGCATCCTCAGTTGATCTGTCCTTACGAAACCCGTATTGATTATCAGAGAGAATGCAATTTTTTTCCAAATAGTTTAGGAGTCTATTATTCATAATCTTCTCCAAAATTTTGGACAGTGATGTGAGAAGGGAAATAGGGCGATAGTTGTTTACTAGGCTCTTATCGCCAGACTTATATATAGGACAGACATTAGCTATTTTAAGAGATGTTGGCACTACACCAGATGAAAAACTTAAATTGCACAGAAATACAATAGGAGGTATAAGGTAAAGTTTGTTTTGTTTTATAATTTTATTTGATATTCCATCCCAACCTGGAGCCGAAACCTCTTTGAGATTGCATATAATTTTGTTTACTTCAAAATTGTCAGTAGGGCCAACATAGAATGAGTTTTCTGGAGATGGGTAAGTACAATATAATCTATTAGTTATTGCTACTAGTTCTGTTTCAGTTTTATTGAGAGTGGAGAGCGTTTTTGCAGCTAGTTTTTCACCGACAGAAGTAAAGTAAGTGTTTGCTTTGTCTAAGGAGGTTCTGGGATCTGGATATGAATTTAGTAGTTCCAAGTTATTATTCCTGTCTTTGCTTATATTATTAATCGTTTTGATAGCTGACCAGATTTTCTTACTGTCACCTTTACAATCTTCAAGAGTTTTTTTATTATATTCATTTTTTAGATTTTGTATCAGATTATTACACATATTCCTGTAAATTTTGTATCGTTGTTGTATTGTCAAATTGTCTTTATATTTTTTTGCTTGGATGTGCAAGTGGTCTCTTTTCCGTATGCTTTTTAACAGTCCCTCAGTCATCCAGGGTTTCCTAATAGAGTTTGAATTTCGTCTAGACACAATTGTAGTATTAATTTGAATTATTTTACTCAAAGTCTCACTAAAATCAGTAAAAGCTTTATCGATGTTGTCGTTGTTATATAAAAACATCCAGTCAATATTTTCTATATTTTTTGATATATTATTGTAGTCAATATTGATTTTAGTTTTTAAGTCGGGGAGAGACAGTGAGCGCTTTGTCTCAATGCTAGTAATAATTGTATCATGATCAGTTATACCTGAACGGCAAATAATAGTTTTTACCACTTTTTTTGATCGTATCAAGACGTGGTCTAAGCACGTACGGTCATGAGTAGGGTATTGGTGTCCTGGGTAAAATCCATAATGTCCCGTTATATTCAAGTAATCGTTTGCGCGGCTATCCACGGAGTCTGGTGAGATATCGACATTTATGTCACCTATTATTATACAGTTAGGGCTTTTAAGTTTATCTAGTATTAGTTTCTCTAGAGACTCGCAAAATATACGAATATTGTAAAAAGATGGAGATCTATATATAGCACAAATTGTGTATTCTTTAGCAATATGTATAAGCAGACAATTTGCTTCTTTAAAAGAAGGCTCCTCTATGTTCACCTGGAGATTACTTTTGTATATGACAGCAATGCCGTCGTTTTGATTAAGATATTTTTCAGAGTAGTGACATAAGTAATTTTGAAGACTTACTGGTGGTGTAAGATGAGATAACCGGCATTCTGTAAGTATAATTATGTCAGGCAGGAAATTTAGGCTATTTAGGAAAATTGAAAAATTGTCAAAGTTTTTATGTATGCTACGTATATTTTGGCATATTATTGTGAGTTTTGACTTAGCATCTCCGACATCGAGATTACATTCCTGTGGAGTGTTAAGTACAGTGCTAGTAAATATGTCTGTCTCATCGAGTTCATTTATTATATTATTGAGTTTATCAGCCATAAATAATGTTCAGTAAAAAATGTAATGAGCAAAATATGTTTCTTATCAAACATAATATTGTAATATAAATTAAAGTATTAAGAGTCTTTATACGTATACGAGTAACAATATAATACGGTTTTTTGTTAATATATTGACTATGGTTTAAGTAGGAATACATCTGTATTTTTAAAATAATGTTATTTTTTATTGAACTAAAAGTTGCGTATTGTGTTTTTATGTGGGAAAATGGAGGTTCTGATATATATAGGGGGTAGGTATGTACTGATTTACGCACCTGTGAGCGCGCACCATAGAATATTATTATGTACATTGTCGTTAATAGTTGTAGGTGTGAGAATTGTAATCTGATTATAGTAAAGGGCAGAGTAGATAGGATTAATGTATTAGATGTAATTTGTGTGTGTTTTATATAGTAAAGTATTATAATCCTAATTAAACTAAGGTTATAAAAGTTAAGGTTACTTATATTAATTAATATAGTATAATTAAGGTTACATATATTAATTAATATAGTTAAAATATTTTCCTGACAACTATAACTAAATATATTTATAGTTGAGTAACTTATGTATTTATTTACCGCGAAGTTGCTTGAGAGTGTTTTCGTTGTTGATTTGTATATACCTGGCACCTTCTTCTTTGCGTAGCAAAACTCTTCCGTTTGCGATCCAACAAAAGCGATAGTTTTCGGTTGATGCAAAATCTCTGGCAAGAAAGTGCAGTCTTCGTGTTTTATTGGTAATATGCTCCGAAAAGAAGAGAGGGGTCGGGGTGCCATCTAGTCCTAAATGGGTAGAATTCAAACGACAGTTTTTGTTTTCCGAGTTGTATGTTTTTGTGCGTCTTAAAAAGTTTTCCTTTGCGAAAGTGTTTGTGAATTCCACTATAATGGTGGAAGTGGGAACACTCTCCTTAGAAGGTAGGCGATAAATATCTTTAATATCATTTTTAATCTCTAAGTTAATTGACTTCATAAGATTAATGTTTAGTAGGTCCTGATTGCTTTCTCTTTTTATTTTGGGGACGCTCCTAACCTCAATCGCCGTTTTTCGAAGAATACGTTCAATACTTTCCGATCTTTCCTCCATATTTTCTATAGAAGTTCGAGTTGTTTGTATGTCTTCTTCGAGAATACCGATTTTAGTTTCAAACTCTGAGATTTGGTGTTTCAGGAAGTCCAAAGTTTTTTCTATTTCATTATTGGAGGTTAAAATGTCTTTATTCTGCTTAGTGATGTGGGACAAGCTTTTTTCCACGTTGTCCATGCGAGTGACCAGTGGGCTTAGGTTCGAGGTAAGAATATCCATCATTTCGGATTTAAATTGGTCAAATTTATCAGTTATGACCTCATCTTCCACGCGAACTCTTTTTGAGCCTCCTCTTACGGTGACATTCTGGGTACCAACCGCATGCTCAGACCCGGTTCTGACGATATTAGGGTCAGAAGCGGAAATTGGCCTTGGGGGTGAGCGCCTCATATTGTAGAAAACGCAAGTTTATTTATAGGTAGTATGTAGGATATCTGAATATTGACACAAACTAGCGTAACAATAAGTACAAAGTTCTATAGTGTGTACTTGTAATTATTTTACTCACTGTTTTTAATTCACTGTTACAGCTGTTAATACGAAGCAATAATAAGCCTTCAGTCTTAAGTTCAAGTTCATAGATATCGTGTTGTTAAGTGCAGATGCACCGAGTCGATACACACGGCGCGGGCGCACAAGCAGGATAGCAATTATTGAGGGCGTTCTCTTTCTCGCGGGTCGAGGTACGGGGAGCCTCCTGCGTGAGGGCCTCGCACAGCGGCACAATTGATTGCAGAATTATAATTCACTCAAATGCACTTGTAATTAGGTCTGTATTTGCATAAACGGTTTTAATAAGTTAATAAAAACACGGGCAACACGTCTGCACTGGTTCACTATCCGGACGAAAGAGGAATGAAGGAGGAGTAGGAAGTTTTCCAGCACAAAAAGTAGAATATGTGTAAATCCAGCATATTATACGAGTAAACTACTACCATACCAAATTTCATCAAAATCTGTTTAGTAGTTTTTGCGTGAAAGAGTAACATCCAACCATATTTACAATCTTTCGCGTTTGTTATATTTGTAGTCCGACTAGCTAGGTCTTGCCTTAGCGCCTCCGTGGTCTAGTGGTTCTGAGCTTCGCTCTCGACACGGAGGTCGTGGACTCGATTCCTGCGTTGGAATAACAAAAAATTTTTGTTTTCAAGTTTGGTTAGGACAATGCAGGCTGATCACCTGATTGTCTGACAAGAAAGATGATCCATGCGTCGGATGGGCATGTAAAACCGACACGACTGGCGAGAGAACAGGCGCGGTGTTCTCTCGCCAGTCCTGTCGGTTTACCGTCCCACGGGGTTTTGAGAGTAAATAAAGATAAGTGTCTTTGTGTGTTGCGCACACACTAGGGCACTATAGAATAACTCCTGCGTAGCTGGCCTTGTTTCAATGAAATCGGCTACCGACACCGAAATCGGTGAGGGGATCTATTATATAATATAGCTCTTGCCTCATACTTCGCCGGCGTAGAAACAAGTATTATTATAGATTACCAGTAGTTTGGGTCCATCCATAAATTACGTCACACGAATTTCGTGATTTTTGACCCCTCCCCCGACCTTGTCACAGCTGCAGGCTTAGCTCATCACAATCGACAATCGAATCAGTTAGATCTCAACGGCTTTTGGTATTTTATTTGGTGGATTACTTTGAAACTAACCAGGATAAAGAAAATCGTTAGATCGTAACGTAACGTTGAGGCCTCCCAGGTGTGACGTCACATATTTTTCAATTTTTGTCCAGATAGAGGGTGTAAAAACTAAAAAGAACAGTTACTATACCTTTTGGGTATGATCATAGTACCTTTTATCATTCAAGAAATGTATTTTTTTAACAAAACAAATAAAATTGAAAGTGATGAGCGTTCGTTCCACTTGTTATCAACACACTCGATTAAAATGCGTTGCAGACGGAATACATTTAATTTCTTTTGTTTTATTCATATTGATGTCAAGTAGGTACATAATGTGGCTTTATCTACCAAAGAAAGTCAAGGTAATCGCAGCTGGTAGTGTACCGAAATGCCTTATAGCACCAACTTTGTACACCATTGATATATATATATATAACGATATCCTTCCGGATTTTGCCTATCTTTACAGGCTAAATTACTCTTATTACTGTAGTAGGTATTACGTACGATACTAAAGTTAGAATTTTTAACTTTTTTTGTAGATAAATTACATTATTGAAACCGATTTATATTCTGTCGCCCTTATCATAAAGAACGCAATCGACATTTTTTGGCGAAAATAAGTTAATAGTATATTCGGAATCACCGCAACGAGATCTACCAGGCAACCATCAATCATTCAATTTTTAATAGCTGTTATACTTTTCGTTATTTTGTTACATATTATGTGGATCCATTCCAAACTAAAAACTACTCATAACCATCGCAAAAGTATCATAAATATCTACATATACTTGACGACCATATACTTGAGCGCGTTGGCGCTCGAACGAAAGGTCGCGGGTTCGAATCCCGCCGAGGGAACAAAAGTTTTCAATGTTCCTGGGTCATGGATGTGTATTAAATTTGTGTATAATATAATAAAAACCTTAAATATGTGTATAGTATAAAAGTATTAAATATATTTCCGTTGTCTGGTACCTGTAACACAAGTTCTTCGGATACTTAGCACAGGGCCAGATTGACGTGGTGTAAAGCGTCCATAGATATTATTATTATTATTAATGTAAAAAATAATATATTATCTAGGCTTTGTCCAATTCCCTTATACAAACAATACAGTTTTGAGCAGTTCGAATCATTACAACTCTAATGGAGCGTCAACAATGGACTCCGCAGTTCGCTTCAACAATTGCAGAATATTGCAAAATACTGCAGACCTACAGAGTTCTGCAGACATACAACAGGACAATTCTGTCGATTCGGAGACTTTACTTCGGGATTGATCGTTTGTCATCGTTTAGCTCGTTACTGGGAACCGGAGCACTAAAAACTAAAAAGTGGTTCGGTAAAGTTTATTTTGCGCTATGGAAGACACTTTATGATTTGGAGCTGAAATGTTGTATGTCTCAGATTGCAAAAGAACAGCATCTACTATATTCACTAAAATCGACGAATGAAAACGGGTCAAGTGCGAGTCGGACTCGTGCACAAAAGGTAAAAGCCCAAAAAAAACACGTTTGTTGAATGGAACCTCCCATTAATGTTTTATTTTAAGTTTTTGTTGTAGAATACATCATTGGTGAGAATTTCAACTGTTTAGATATCGCAATTTTTGATATACAACAGCTTAATCACGACACAATCGAGAATCGAATCAGTTCGATCTCAAAGGCTTTTCGAGGATTACTTTGAAACTAACCAGGATAAAGAACATTGTTAGATCGTAACTTTTTCTACTCTCGACCATATTAATCGACTGGGACTCAAAATAAACAAACGTCAATTAAATAAAAAAAATTGTAGGGAGTACGCGGCACTATCGAATCTGAATCATTTTCTTGAATTTCTGACGAAGACACGGCGCGATTAGTATATTTTAGTTATTTTCATAGTAGGATGTCTTACGGCATCCTCTTATGGGGAAATGCCGCCGACATTAACACAATATTTGTGCTGCAGAAGCGGGCAATACGTTTAATTTACAAAATGTCCTCTTTTGAATCTCTAAGAGAAAAGTTTAAACAAATTGGTATTCTTACCGTTGCTTCTCAATACATTTTAGACAATGTGTTGTACGTTAAAAAGAATTTAAGTAATTTTAAAATGAAAAGCGACACTCACAATAGGAACACTAGAAATAAGCACAAGCTAGATATACCGGTGATCAGACTGAGTAAAGTTAGTAAATCATTTAAAGGTCAATGTATACGCCTGTACAATATAATCCCAAATAACGTTCAGAGCCTCCCTATCAATAAATTTAAAATTGTAGTTAAAGAACGTCTGTGTTCTAAAGCTTATTATAAGGTCAATGATTTTATTGACGATTGCACACCTTGGGAATAAGATGGCCACATGCAAGGCTACCTCAATATATATATATATTATATATGTATACATACATATATTATATTTTTTTTAAAAAAGAACAATTTTCCATCTTTTTGCTAAAAGATGGCCCCGTCCGAGTTTCTTACGCCGGTTCTTCTCGGCGGGCTAGGGTTGAACCGGTGGTAGTATTTTTGTTGACTTTCCGTAAATAGCTTGTTAAGTTTAACTTGGAAATAAAAAAATTTGAATTTGAATTTTGAATTTATTTTTTTGAATTGAATCTAAATTGAATGTGTTTGGAGATTAAGACAGACAGACAATATTAACTCAACATGTAAATTACAATTTACAAAAGTATAAATGTAGCATCGAAAGCACCTTATACCCAGAGTGTGCTATCATTAACAAAATCATTTATCTTATAATACTACCATGATGTATTATTTAATACTAAATAATTGATAATGGCATTAACAATTAATATACCAATATCCCCTCTTGGTGTGTAACTGATGAAAATATCTGTTCATATATTTAGTTCAGAACTAATTGCATTATTACGTGTGACAACAAGAGTTTAATATTCCATTTAAATTAATAGTCCATCAGATAGACCCGGATGCAATTTTATCACAATAAAATATTCTATTGTTTTATATTATTTACAAGCTGTAATATTAATAAGTGATTATACTTTAGGGTGTATAGGGGTCCCGTATATAGAGTTTACTGTAAAAGTACCAGCGCTCAAAATTATCATCACAATAACAACATTTAAATCTATTTAATTAACAATAGTAGTAACCCCCGTATTGCGCGTGAAGTGATGATGATGAATTGAAACTAAAAACACGTCAGCTTAAAAAAAATAGATCAAAATCGGATCATCTGTTTCAGCTACGATTTAAATTTCAGTACAGTCGGCTGCACTAACATGGATACATCTACAAATTTGCAAAAATATGTCTACGTTTATTTTTCAAAAATATCGTCACCTTATTTCATTCAAAGCGATGTAACCAGCAAAATGTTCCAAAATTATGAATACATTATTTTCATAATGAAGTAAACAGCAGTATTTCAGTGAATAGTATACACACTTAAATTCATAATTATGAACACGCGACAAATTTCAGTAGCATGTAAACATTGTTTATTTCATTATAATGTAAACGTTAATTTTGTGTTTCAGAAAAGGCTGGTCAAAATTTCATTACATTCATTACATTGCTATAAATACAATAATTAATTCTTTATATAATAGAGGTGATATGTTGACGGGTATTATTATTGACGGTTATTTAAAAATCATACATACATTAGAATATCGATTATATTCTTTAGTGTAATAGGTATAACTTACATAAATTCACACGAACGTATATATTTCAAAGATTACTTTCATCGGTTTTTATTGTCTACCCTCAAACTATATGATCAAAACTAAACGATGTTAATATCGTTATATATTAGTAATATTGTAAATATGAATAACATAAACTAACACAGGCAAAATGAAAAACATCCCATATTTTAAAATAATAAAAATTGTAGTTTTAAATGACTCCATTTGGATTACCTAAGCTTAAAAACAAAAAACAAACCAAAAAAATTAATTACTGAAAAATGAATATTGCGAAGTGCGAACGATGACTGTAAATTAACTCTGTTGTACAAACTCCTGACTAAATATTTCTGGTTTCGTTTTCATCATATTATGTATAGTTTGAGGGTAGAAGTAAAAATCTGATAAAAACAGTCTCTAAAATATAATATTATGTTCGCGTAAAATTTCTGATTTTTTCTGAAATTGGATAATTCTTGTCTTTTCGTGTTTTTTTTAGTCAGAAAAGCAAAATTTTTTTTTTAACTAGCCCCTGAATAGTCAAACAGTGAATGAACTGATGACGAATTATTGCGATCTCGTCAGCTTTGAATAAAAATAAAAAAAAGTATATCAAAATCGGTCCATCCATTTAGTAGTTACGATGCCACAGGCAAACAGACGAACACACATAAATAAACGTCAAACTTATATCATACTGTAAGTATAGTTTGCAGACACGCAAGCTAACATTTTGTATGATAAACAAAATTAATATATATATGTATTAAAATATCATAGATACAGTTTGAGGGTAGAAGTAAAAACCTAACAAAAATAGTTTCTGAAATATATGTTTTGGTAAAGTTTCTTATTAACTGTAATAAATTTGATAATTCTTTTCTTTTTGTGTTTTTTCTAGTCTTAAAAGTAAAACTATTTTTTTAGTAACACTCGATATGTTCAGCAGTAAGCAAATTTATTTTGTTGAATCATAGCTTTAGTGTTTTAACATGACCACGTCAGCTTTCAAACAAAAAAAACTACATCAAAATCGGTTCATCCGTTTGGGAGCTACGATGCCACAGACAGACATACAGACAGACTCGAAAAATCCCTCTGTTTTTGTCAGAGTTGCAAAAAGGGATTTTTTACGAATTCAGTAGTCCAAATTTTATGTTTCTACCATTTGTAGTTACGGCTGTGCGTAAAGAAAAAGAAATAATTAATGTATACATCTTATTGGAACCATACCCCGAGTACATTTTTGTGGAAATTAAAACATATTTGCAGAAAAGTGAAAAATGCTAAAATTTTATAAGTGTATCCATATTATTGATACAATTATTGTTTACATTGTAATGAAGTAAACAATGTTTACATATTATTGAAATTTGTCACGTATTCATAATTATGAATTAAGGAGTGTATACTATTCACTGAAATACTGCTGTTTACTTCATTATGAAAATAATGTATTCATAATTTTGAAACACTTTGCTGGTTACATCGCTATGAATGCAATAAGGTGACGATATTTTTGAAAAATTACACGTAGACATATTTTTGCAAATTTGTAGATGTATCCATGTTAGTGCCGCTGACTGTACAACATCCGTTTTCGCCTTAAAAAATCTATCTTTGACACTTCCTGTTATTCAGCAATATTGTTACACACCTTCTTATACATACATATTCTTTATGTATATCTGAACCGTTAAGGTACTAGGCCAACATGAATTTAAAAAGGAATATAGGTGTTTTCTTGAAATATATTTAGATGTTATTTATAATGTTAAAAAACAAAATCGCTGCTTTGTCTATAATCGAGATTGATTTTCATGTTATTACTCAAATACCAGCTGTTTATCGTTTAAATTGGAGGCTACTCACTTTTTTTATCGAGATAATTTTATGCAATCGTGTTTTTGAGCTAATCCTGAATTTTGGAGCATTTTAATTTCAGATTTAGTTTTTCGTTATAAATACAGACGGTGATATAAAGCCTGGCATCGTATACCTTAATAAAAAGGGCAAAACAAAAAGTCCCAAGTATCGAATGTGATTTATGGAGATGCGAAGTTGCCAACAGTTCGTGAATTTGTTGGGAGAGTGACTTGGCTGTTTGTGTTTTTATGACGATGTTGTTTTGGGGAATATTGGTGGTGTAAGTAAAATTTACTTAAGTTTTGAGGAAATCGTAGTGATAGACTCGTGTATTTAGGATCTGGTGCTCAGTGGTTGAGGTCATGATGGAGGTCAGGGATCGAATCCCGCTTAAAAAACAATAGTTTAAAAAAACTATTAAGAACCCTGCTTAAAAAACAATAGTTTAAAAAACTATTAAGAACCCTGCTTAAAAAACAATAGTTTAAAAAAAACTAAAAAAACATACCTACTTATTTGCAGTCATTGGTCCTTGATACGTATGCCAAATTTAAAATTTTTAGACTTCCGGAAATTGGTGAAAATGATGCTTAAAGATTCCGTTACATATATACATACAACCTAAGCGATAACAAATAGGAAATATTTATTTGTTAGCATTGTATAGACTCTGATATAGAGGCTATAGGGAAGGACATAGGCAGCTTTTTATCGCGGCAAAATGTAAGGTTCCAGCAGGCAATTTGATACCTTGACAGGGATTAATAATTATTGTATACTTACATTTTATTGTATTTTTGATAAGAACAATGTTGGCTATCCTTTTTGTTAAAAGGTGGGACTCGTGCGAGTTTCTTACGCCGGTTTTCTTCGCCGGGTTGGGATTTCGAACTGGTGCTTACGAGTGATTGTAATTTGTTATCAAAATTGACTATCAAAAGACAAACTTTATGTTTTCATTTTTTATGTATTTTTTTATTATTTTTACCGCCTTATTCTTATTACTTACTTATTCTTATTACAGTTGATAAATGTCATAATAAACAGGCAAATAAAATTGCGTTTTTCAATTGTATTGGCATGTAGTTTATTATGAAATACAATACTGCCATGTACACAATTTAAGAAATTCAATCGGCAAAATATTTGTACAACAGCGACAAACATCATCGGGTTTATCAAATAATATTGAATTTTTGAACGCAATAACTACACTATCAATATTAAGCTGAAAAGTTAAGCCGATGCAGCTGGGAAGGTAAGCGGATTATCGTTGCAAACAATACACAAATACAGCCTTAGGGTGCACCCACACGATCGGCAGGAACTGCCGATTGCCGTTTGTCGTCGGTAGCATTTTTTTGCTAACTACTAGTTTAATATAATATACGCTCCCATTATATCGCTATTAGTTAAAATATAATTATAATATAATATATAAAGCGATGTAATATATTATATCGCTATTAGTTAAATATAATAACGCTTCACACCATGTCAATAAGCCCCGTGCTAATTTCGAAAAACTTGTGTTACAGGACAACAGAAATATATTTAATACTTTTTATACTATGCACGTATTTAAGATTTTTATAAATTATACTTCAATTTAATTCCAGACCCAGAAAAATTTTAACTTTTTGTTCCCTCTGCGGGATTTGAACCCACGACCTCCATCTCGAGCACGCTCAACCACTCTACAGAAATCGTCATAGCAGCATTTGGTTGATCGTTAGCGATTTGATATAAAATAAAAGTGTGTATGCGTATACTGGTTACCGATCTCTTTGGCTGTGTCACGTTGCCGATTATATCAATAGAATGCTGAAAAAGATCCACAACGGTGATTATCAACATTTTGTTCACAGGCTCTAAGGAATAATGAAATTATTCCGAAATTGACCGCGAGTAAACCACGTATTTTAGAGTTTTTAAAATTTCCCGGTCTTTTTAAGTCATAACAATGTTATGTATATTATATATTTAAAAAGAAAAGAAAAACAATATTCCAATCCTTTTTGCTACAAAGCCCCGCGCGAGTTTCTTACGCCGGTTCTTCTCGCTGGGATCGTTTCCAAACCGGTGGTAGGCATCATGTAGGACAATTCTATAAGAGTTATTAAAAACCTATAAGGAAATAAAAAGTTTAAAATATGAATTTTGATATACAAATGCTTAACGCTGAATCGGCCGCTGCTTAGCCGATTCGATCCGCCAGTGTGTATGTACCCTACACCCATACACTCTCATACAACATACCCGTGTATGACAACAGTTCTGATTGTTGCGATGATTGTCGTGTTTGTTTTAACGCTCGCCCGCACTCGACTATGATACCTTGATTTTGAATTTTTAAACTCGATATTCTTTGGCTTATGTCTAAATGTCCGGTTGTGCTATTTTCAAAAGCCTAGTTTAGTATTATTTTATAACTACTTATCCTATTAAAAATATTGTTTGAAAATTTATTATTGGCTACAGTAAAGGATACGTAGGTTTGTGGACTTTTTGATGTGTTACGTAGCAAAAACTACCAAACGACTGCTTAGTTCAAAAAATTTAAAATGGATTCGAAACTGCAACTTTCCGCTGGAGCACCATCCCGCTCAACCACTACGCTGCGGAGGTCATCAAATACGCTTTATAAAATCATATTTTTCTTAATTTTTAGTTTTCAGTTTAATATATCAGATTAGACAGAAAATAATTGTAAGTTAAATTAAAAAATTTAAGAATTTAATGCAGAACGTTGTTCCAAACAGCCTTGCGACTGAAATAATAAAATTTTTGAAAAATAAAAATTGAGAAAAATTCGTTTCTAGAATCAGTCAATGTCCTATAATCCTATCCCAAAGTTATAGTGACTGCTCTTTTTACACCCTGTATATAAAAATAACGAAGTTACAAATTTTATACAACTCTAAGTAAATGTCCCTTTTAAAACACTCGATTTATAAAACGCTAAATACTCCTCTCCTGTAAAGTACGAATTTATAAGTTAGCTTAGTATAAATTGCTGGTGTCGATATAATATGAAAAACTATAATTCCCGACATCACACACACGTTCAATGTTCATTGCTCAGCGAAAATGCAAGGAATTCTCGCACAAAAAACGAATCCCAATTGTTTTAAAACACGCTGCAATAAAAAAGTTGTAAAAAGTACAAACCATATTCGAGATATAACAGTTTAACCCCACCTCGTCGGCGAATGTAAATTTCCGTCTCCGAGGGGTTATATTTATGACTGAACCCATCCGTTACTTTCTGGGTTCCCTGATTCCGTATTGTCATGTTGATGCGGAACTTTTGACCGCAGCATTTGCAACTGAAAAATGTTCTGATTTTATATCATCATCATTTTGTTTACTCGCTGCGTGTAGCGTGAAATACTGAAATAAGTCACCCGATTTTAAAACATTCTTCATGGGAATATGATAATACTTGATGGTGTGTATGTGCCTCCTGGTACTTTCGCAGTATACTCTACATAGGAGCTATGAAGAGTATACTGTGAAAATACCAGCGCTGAATGGCTTACTTTTTACTTTCATGTTTGTATGAGAAATGCCCGAACATAATAAAATTTCCAATACAATAATTAAAAAAAAGTACCTCTTTCAGCGCTGGTACGGGACCCATACAGGCCCTAAAGTATTATCAATCATTAACATTATAGTCTGTATATAGCCTACCTTGACAAATGGGCTATCTATTATATAAATAATTTTATAAATCTGACAAAATTAATACTTCCTGAGATTAGCGGTTTCAAACAAATAAAACAAAAAACTTTTTACCCGACTTCGGCGAAGCCAAAAGGAAGGGTAATGATTTTGGCAGTCTATGTATGTATGTATGTATGTATGTATGTATGTATGTTTGTATGTATGTATGTATGTTCCCTCGTAGCGGTTAAACTACTGGTCTGATTTTAATAAATAAGGTGTCAATCGATTCGTAGTAGTCCCGCGAGTAACATAGGCTACCTATATAATTTTTCAAAAAAATTTTGATTTTGAAAATTATAGGTCAAAAACTATCTCCAAAAAAAATTAAATTAAGATAATTGTATCGTGTTTGGTATCAAATGATAGGTCTTGGCAAGCACATTACCAATATGTATTTAAAATTTTAATTAATTATTATATTTTATTGTTAAATTCAAAATAAACGTTTAAAATGCGGTCGCACAAATAGTATCTAGGAGTTGTTTAGTTACTTTCTATGTGTTAATTTAACGTTAGTTTAGTGAAAATATAATGTTATAGTTTATGTGGAAACAAAAAAAATGTAAAATAAAATAAAAGTTTAAAAAAACTATAACCCGACTTCGCAAAAAAGGGCTCTAAAAAGGCTGAAACAAGAAAATAATGTAATTTGAAATCCAGATAAGCATAGGTACAGATATGGCCAAGGTAGAGCCGTGGTCGTACCCGCTAAACAAATCTATAATAGTCGTCTGCTGTTGAAATATACAATCCCAATAGCGGGTACGACCACGGCTCTACCTTGGCCATATCTGTACCTATGCTTATCTGGATTTCAAATTACATTATTTTTAGCTTTATATTATTAATCTGCGCAACAGTGTAATAAAGCAAAGGAAAAATATAATTATTACCAATACAATATATTTTAATTTCTTTTATCTACACTTAACAACTAATCGTAATAATTGCCTCATTAAGTTGTTTCAAAATCTAATCTTTGAGTTATCACAATTTGATAGTTGTATCTTTTTATCAGTTATTCTTACTTATCTACGTACGTGACTTCACTCCATAATTATCGCAATCTTTAAATAACTGAACTCTAATTAATAACAAATAATCTGCAAGTAATGTCACTGTTAAGACTCTAAAATAAAATCCCATTCTTATTTAAAAAAATATATATTGTTTTAGTAAAATTTTCAATGATACTTAATTAATAATTTTCAATTCTGTTATTTTTGTATGTACAACGAAGTCAGCATTGAATACAACATATTTAATAGTTATTCCAAACATTTATTGAATTAGCACTTATTCTACACCATCCATCACTATATCAATATGTAGCTGCCCCAAATATAAAGTTTCCTGGGTCACTGGTGTTCTCTGAGGTGAAATACTGAGTCCACAGTATCTTAAACTCGTCCCATGTAACATTTGGCTTACCTTGTGCCATCTTCTGGAACGCCGCCTTCGAATCTTCTTCTAGGAGACCAAAAGATGTGAACACAGATGTGAATTCTGCTAAATCTATGGATCCATCTCGACTCGTGTCTTGGAGGTCAAAAATGAATTTACAATACAGATCTTGCCATTCGAAGGGTTTTTCTACAAATCTATCCCACATCGCCAGCCATTCTTGAATGGTTACTTTTCCATCTTTGTTATCATCGGCTGCTGTTTGTATGGACTCCCAAATTTTGTACAAAGCTGCCTGGGCTTCTTTATATTTATCGTCGTTTGGACCCCATTGTCTTGATTTTGCAATATTTTCGAGAGTTACGTCGAAATCCTTTTTATTTATCTCACCACTCGCGTCGATGTCGAAGAATGTGTAGAAAATGTACAGCAGTTTCGTTTTCCTGAATTCCGATAACATGGCTCTTTCGTTCGCGACCGATATTAACGAACTAATTTGATAAATTAATTGTCTGTTGTCACGATGTTGTATTATCGATTTATGATAATGGGAATACTAATAATAATATTATTATCGAAATTGATTTTGTTTTGTATGTACTTATTTTTGTATTCTCCTGAGATTTCCTAATTAAATTAAGAAGACATGTTCCTCCAAGTAGTGAATAAGTTACAAACAACAAGTAACATTCCTTTCGGCGCAAATTGTTTAATATCTACTATAATAACTAAAACATCAACCATGCCTTGTTAAGATTCTATGAAATATACAGATCCCAGGAGAAAAAGACGATATAGCACTTTATTTAAATCATATCAGGGACAAATAGGAATTTAAAATCCAATTTAAATGTACTCAAGCCTGCGTCCCAGAAGGTTTGGGGGAGAGGCTTGGAGAACTTAAAAAGTACATTAAAACTGCCTTCATCCGAATTATGGCGCTGTCGGCTGTTTTGACTTTTTTATCGTCAACAGATTTTAAGCTGGCGGACACATTTGCACCAAATCAGTGCTGGGTTTCGATCATTTTTTTTTTTGATAATTTTTGATGATGGGTATGAGTAAGAGTCACAAAATTTTTTGTTTTTCTAGTCTGGTTGGGGAAATACAGTTAATCACTCTGATGAATGCACGTGAAAAGTCTCTAATTTGTCTTACAGGATTCCGGGAGCAAAGGAAAATATAGTGAATTTGTGAATTGCAATATACAAGATGTAAAATAAATGAGTGATCTAACTTCAGGGTGTGTATGTGCCTCGTAACGAGAGTATATTCTAAAAGTACCAGCGCTGAAAGACTTACTTTTGACTTTCATGTTTCTATTAGAAATTCCCCAACATCATACATTTTCCCATACAATAAGTAAAAAAAGTACCTCTTTCAACGCTAGCATACTAAAGTATAATCACTGATTAACATTACAGCCTGTATATATTAGGGTACCATGTATATAATAATTCGCGTATCAACTTGTCCACCTTTATTTAAATCGAAGAGAGAACCAAAATAAAAACAAAATTACTAACTACATTAATTCATAAAGTTAACATAATATTATTTATGGGATTAAACATACACAACTTGTGAACACAGCCCAAATAAACAAAATTCTAATATCAGACGCTTGAAAAATGTACCTTTTCAGCTTCTACGTACAAAGAGGTTCAGGGATAAAGGGAAGGTTCTTAATGATTTTAAAAACAGCTCAAAGGATCTCCAGCAATGGAATCCCTCTTCCCGGCTAATCAGGGCGCGTTTTCATTAGTTAATTGGGTTCTGACGGCCATAGCATTATGTAGCTCGTTATGTTCGTAATTTCAGCAAATATTTCACTTTCTTATAAGGTATTTTTCAAGATTTTTAAAGTTTATTTATGTTTGATATACTCAATATACACAACGAGACGCGATACAACGATGCTTATCTTCAAGCAATCTTCTTCTTCTCTAATATATAAAAATGAATTGTTGTTAGTCGCGCTAAAACTCGAGAACCGCTAAACCGATTCGGCTATTTCTTATTTATTCGGCCACTACGCTATAGAGGTCGTCTAATACTATTATGTGTACTATACGAATACCTTGCTTCTGTGGAAGTGACTATATTGTATGATAATAATCAATTTAACATTTGCAATGAAACATTTCATTATGAAACATTTCATTGCAAATGTTAAATTGATTATTATCATATGAATTTTTTACCTACAATCTAAATAGTTACAAAGTTTAATATAGCGTCGAAATAAATTTAGTAAAATAGTTAATTAATATAAAGTCTTACGGTCAGTTCAAAGTACAAAAGAATATAAAAGTAGTTATAAAGTATTGTTAAAACCTCTTTTACTGTTTTTATAAAGATTTTATATTTGATTTAAGAGGAAACACCACGAAATTTTTTCCATACAAAAATAGGGGTCTAGGGGATTTCTATTTCCTCCCTGGATAACACCTCTAGAGTAACAATTTTTTTCCTGAATATTTATGGATAATTATATAAGTCCCTATTTTTTCCTTTTTTTAATGAATTAATTATTTAAAGAGATATGGACGTTTAAAAACTTTAAAAAAATGGCCAGACTCTCCGCTATGTTTAAATATCTAGGAAACAGATTTGACTACAATAAACAACAAAAGCAAAAAATAGGAACCTAGCTCAATTTTTTTTTTAGTTAATACAGAAAAAAATATTTAAATCGGTTAAGTTTTGGAGGAGGAAACAGGAATCCCCTAAACGTCGATTTCTGGTACTTTTAATAGGTAATTTCAGTCCAAGTTGCAGTTGTCTCTATCGCGCTAGTGCTGGCTAGCTAAGGCACTGCGAGACAGCAATAGATTTTATAAATACCTATTTTGTATTTCTCTCAACCGTGGTGTTTCCTCTTAATGATGTCAAACTTATGTCAAAATTGAAGGTAAATTTTCTTGTATTATTTCGGCTGTAGCGATGTTTGGAGTTTTAAGTTTAATTTTTTTGGATATTTATTAATATACACAGTAATCTATTTAGTAGATTACTGTGTATATTAAGTAATCTATTTAGTAGATTACTGTGTATATTAATAAATCTCCAAAAAAATTAAACTTAAAACTCCAAACATCGCTACAGCCTATATAGTAGATTACTGTGTATATTAATAAATCTCCAAAAAAATTAAACTTAAAACTCCAAACATCGCTACAGCCGAAATAATACAAGAAAATTTTCCTTCAATTTTGACATAAGTTTGACATCATTAAATCAAATATAAAATCTTTATAAAAACAGTAAAAGAGGTTTTAACAATACTTTATAACTACTTTTATATTCTTTTGTACTTTGAACTGACTATTAATATACACAGTAATCTATTTAGTAGATTACTGTGTATATTAATAAATCTCCAAAAAAATTAAACTTAAAACTCCAAACATCGCTACAGCCGAAATAATACAAGAAAATTTTCCTTCAATTTTGACATAAGTTTGACATCATTAAATCAAATATAAAATCTTTATAAAAACAGTAAAAGAGGTTTTAACAATACTTTATAACTACTTTTATATTCTTTTGTACTTTGAACTGACCGTAAGACTTTATATTAATTAACTATTTTACTAAATTTATTTCGACGCTTTATTAAACTTTGTAACTATTTAGATTGTAGGTAAAATATTCAACTTAATAACTATATGGAATTTAAATATTCCGTTATTTTAATAACTGTATTTAACGTTTCATTAAGTAGATACTTAAATAATTGAGTGATTGAGAAGTCAACGAGCTGTTTAATTGCAAATTGATCGATCCGCCGGGATAGTTTGACCCGAATAATCCTATAAAGTAATATCATTAGTATCTCTATCTATCTCTAAAGATGCATGTACTGTGTAACGTACACATGGTAACGGCGCGAGATCAGATCGTACTGGTGTAGGTAACAGTGTCGTGATTCAATGACTCTTACTCGACTATATTGAAGATAAGAGTAATAGATAATGGAATCAGGCGTTACACACTCGCAAGCAAAAAACATGAAAACACCATCACCACACAAGCAATAATGTTAACACGATCTTGCAAAGCCCCACCACCATGCAGGTTGCAAAACTCGACGCGCGTTTCGCTCCGACCCCGGAGCATCCTCAGGATGTAGGCTCTGCGGACAATCGTTAAGTCTTGACTTGGTTATAATTGTTTCGCGGGATATTGCTAGTTATAATAATATTATATTTAAATTTTATGATAAGAGTAATGTTTGTGTTTTACCGTAGCGCCTAAACTAATAATCCGATAAATAAAATATATGTCGATAGATTTGAAAAAATTGATCGTGTAACATAGGGTACTTAGATATTTATGTAGTTTTTTTTAATAAAATTGTAGTTATTAAGTTGTTAGGAGCGTTTAATAGAATCCAATAAAGTTTTATTAAACAGTATAATATTTTATACCTCGGTTAATAACACCGGTATAACTACCGGCCAATGAACAACCATAAAGAACGGCCATAAACAAACAATTTAGAAATTACACGAAGTGCTAAAAGAGATTATTGGTTTTTGGGTTCAGTACACAACTTCCAGTAGAGTCTTATTACAGTTCGTCCCTGCTACATTTAACCTAAAGGTAAATTTTCACATATTCACTTATTGTGCACACTTATCAACACTTTGACAGATATGTTAAAGGATTACACTTCATTATCCAATACATTTTATAACAATTAAACAATAATGAATATGTTTAAACATCAAATGAAAATCTTTTACAGAAAAAATACGCCATTTCGACACTGCCGATTGTAGAATATAACCCTATAGTCTATGGATTCATAGCAAACAATAATCATTGTATTAATATTGGCCAATTGGCATCACTGACTACTCTTTGGTTGTGTCATAGACGTGTTTGTTTACGTTTAGGTTAATTTTATCTCGAACGTGCTATAGACTCTTCTGGACAGTCTGTCTTTCACCAGGCTATCTCATGAACAGTCATACATAGCTAGAAATAATGCTCACAGATGATGTTGCCGCTATAACGACAAGTAGGTACAAAAAAAAAAGGAAATCTATACAACAAACGATTTTATTTGTCGTACTACTTGATTTTACTACTATAATGATAATGATAAAAACATTTATTCAGCCAATTTATTAATAATAATAATATCTATGGACGCTTTACACCACGCTAGTCTGGTCCCGTGCTGAGTATCCGAAGGACCTGTGTTACAGGTACCAGGCAACGGAAAAATATTTAATACTTTTATACTATACACATTAAAGATTTTATTATATTAATACACAAATTTAATACACATCTATGACCCAGGAACATTGGTGTATGTATGTGGGTTTTGATTATATTAGTATAATATTATCTATACATATAATAAATCTGTAGAGGGGTCGTGTCTGTACATTAGGAATATTTAAGTGAAAATTAAAAAAAGGGGGTCTATATAAGCCACAGAACCTAAAAATAACATTTTTGAAAAAAATGTCTGTCTGTCTGTCTGTCTGTCTGTCTGTCTGTCTGTCTGTCTGTCTGTCTGTCTGTCTGTCTGTCCATATGGGAATGTTTGTCGTCGCATCACGCTAAAACCACTGTATGGAATGAAATGAAATTTGACAGGCAGGTAGCTTACGATCTGAAGAGCATTATTGGAAATTATTATCCCGAAAAACGAAAGGGTTCCCGTGGGATCTTCAAAAAATTGTAGCTACCTATTTGACGGTATTTCAGCCAAACTACTCAACGTATTTAAATGAAATTTGGCAAGCAGGTAGCTTATGATCTGAAGAGCATTATTGGAAATTGTTATCCCGAAAAACGAAAGGGTTCCCGTAGGATCTTCAAAAAATTGTAGCTACCTATTTGACGGTATTTCAGCCATACTACTCAACGTATTTAAATGCAATTTGGCAGGCAGGTATCTTATAATCTGAAGAGCATTATTATAAATTGTTATCCCGAAAAACGAAAGGGTTCCCGTGGGATCTTCAAAAAATTGTAGCTATCTATTTGACGGTATTTCAGCCAAACTACTCAACGTATTTAAATGAAATTTGGCAGGCAGGTAGCTTATGATCTGAAAAGGATTACTGGCAATTATTATCCCGAAAAACGAAAGGGTTCCCGTGGGATCATCAAAAAATTGTAGCTACCTATTTGACTGTATTTCAGCCAAACTACTCAACGTATTTAAATGAAATTTTGCAGGCTGGTAGCTTATGATCTGAAGAGCATTATTGGAAATTGTTATCCCGAAAAACGAAAGGCTTCCCGTGAGATCTTCAAAAAATTGTAGCTACCTATTTGACGGTATTTCAGCCAAACTACTCAACGTATTTAAATGAAATTCGGCAGGTAGCTTATGACTTGAAGAGCATTATTGAAAATTGTTACCCCGAAAAACGAAAGGGTTCCCGTGGGATCTTAAAAAAATTGTAGCTACCTATTTGTCGGTATTACAGCCAAACTACTCAACGTATTTAAATGAAATTCGGCAGGCAGGTAGCTTATGACTTGAAGAGCATTATTGAAAATTGTTATCCCGAAAAACGTAAGGGTTCCCGTGGGATCTTCAAAAAATTGTAGCTACCTATTTGACGGTATTTCAGCCAAACTACTCAACGTATTTAAATGAAATTCGGCAGGCAGGTAGCTTATGACCTGAAGAGCATTATTGAAAATTGTTATCCCGAAAAACGTAAGGGTTCCCATGGGATCTTCAAAAAATTGTAGCTACCTATTTGACGGTATTTCAGCCAAACTACTCAACGTATTTAAATGAAACTTGGCACAAAGGTAGATTGTAACATGAAATAACCAACATAATATTTTTAACCGACTTACAAAAAAGGAGGAGGTTTCTCAATTCGTAAATATATGTTTATTTTTTATGTTTCTTCGCGGATATCTTCATCGTTTCTGAAACGATTTTTTTTTATTTTTATGTTGTGTAGGGTATAATTTAAATTTGGTCCCATTGTCACCAAAATGGTTACCTGCTGATGGGATCCGTGAGGAATCGAAGGAAATCCTCAAAATTTATGTGGAATAATATATTGATTTTGATTTTTTCTGAAGTAGTCTAAGCATATGTTACCAAACAGTATGGTTTTGCACCATATCCTGGATCTATGATATCAAAAAATTTCGCGTTTCAGTATAACTATATATATATATGTATATTGAAAAATTTCGCGCTGCTCTGGCGTAAGCCAGAGCAGCGCGAAGCAGCAGTAAGCTATATATATATATGTATATATATTGAAAAATTTCGCGCTGCTCTGGCTTACGCCAGGCTAGGCTAGGTAGACTTTTTCTCTTTCTACTATTTTTTTTTTATCTAATCAAAATAAATAAAAAATAAAAAGTTTTTGTTTTTCATTTTCCGTCCTCAAATAATCGTCGTCTGATCATTCGAGAATTATCCCTACTCAGTCTATACCCATCACTAAAAATCTGAAAATTAAATAATTTTAAACAAAAAAAAACGACTTCAAAAGGTAAACTAAAAGGAACAATTAAATTTACTTCGCACAAAGTAATACTTATTTTCCAGTACAAGTGAAAATAATTATTACTTTGTGCGACGTAATTTATTAATATACTTAGGTTTTGCAAATACGATTAATAAAGTATAGGCGTAGGATAGTTTGTTTTCAAGATATGAATGAGATGTCATAGGTACATTTAAATTAGAAAAGTTATGTCAATATAAGTAAGATTTATGTTTTTCATGATATTTTTATTTATTAGTTTTCATGCTAGGTACCTACGGCTTGGGTTTTTTCTTTCTTTTCTTTTAAAAGTCCAAAACTTTTGTTATTTTGTCGTCTAAGGGAAGTTAGTACTTTAACCGTAAAGTCCCTAAGTAGGCTACATGTTTGTTAACGTAGGTAATTAATAAATAAAAAACCGGGCAAGTCCGAGTTGGAATTGCGCACCGAGAGTAGACTTCTAAAAAATTTGGCGCTCGGCGCCAGCAGCGCAGCGTCGGTGTGAAAACGATCATCGTCTGCAGTCGCTGCGGCGTAAAGTCCATCTCAGTACAGAGATCTTCGTCGCGTATATGAGCGTACTATCAAGTAGTCCCGTTCGCATAAAAGAAAAAAATATTATACATACAGACGAATTGAGAACCTCCTCCTTTTTTTGAAGTCGGTTAATAATACACGGTCATTTTTCGAGCTGGTAGAAGGAATTGTTAGCATTTTCATAGAAAAAATACCTCAAAACATTTACGTCAAAAACGGCCATTATTTGACAGTAAACTATTATTATTACTCCATCGGCCTACTTCTTTTGCCTATGCACGTCTAATACCTTGTATAAAGAAGCATTACTATAAATTAGTGATTTTAAATATCCAAACGACAGTGTTCATAAACTAAAAATGTATTTGAACTGCTGCCCTAAATCACTTTTCCACGCGTACGAAGTCGCGGGCACAGCTAGTAAATAATATTATTTAACTAACTACTGCAAGTCTTGCAGGGGCTGTGTTGGCGATTGGTACTCAGGCAGAATACAGTTTGATAAATAAGATACTACTTCATCACAGAAAATCCGCGAAAAATATTCTTGAGTTGAGTTTTGACCAACGTGAAGCCAAAGAGATATTGGGGTTTAACGCACTTGTTAATTTGGCATTTCAGATTGGTGATATTACCACCAGGCAATGTCGGCTCGTTCGTAAAAACCGTGTTGAGGTAAGCGAACGAACTAGGTTATCTCACCGAGCCTGTTACAGTAAACTTGCAGTCGCGCGAAAGAGATATAATATTATAATATATCTGCTGTGGATTTATGGGCGCCTGGTACACAGGTAAATAAAACTTAACTTCATGTTGACCGCATATTCGTTTAAAACTATATCCAGCGGAATGAAAATACGTACCTGGGCCCTGTCGCAACATGCACTATACTAACTAACGAAATTCGAAAAAAATGTATAGGATTTGACATAAGGTTCGCTAAATGACAATCGAAATCGTGTGTCACTTATGCGAAGAATAACACTTATGAGAACATATTTAACAGATAAATCAACGTTTCGTTTCACTTTTAAAAGTGAACTTTGTTAATGTAATATAGTTTTTTAATTTCTTTTCTTTTTGAATCGTAATATACATAATACAGATTATAAGAAAACATTAAAACATGTATAATGTATTTTTATAATCTTTATTTTTAGGTTTTAAAAAAGAAAAATATAAAAGATAAGTAGAATAACGCGCGTTGACAAAGCGCGCGTTTGAGTATGTACAGAATACACTGTCTGTCCAGAACTCCTGGTTCTCAAAACGCGCGTTCACAAAGCGCGCCTTTAAAAGCGCTTAATGTGTACCCGCTCTTAAGTAAAATTCATTTTTAAAAGTGAAATGAAACGTTTTTTTTTATAATATTACGGCAAATTGGTTCAATGAGGTTGCGTTTAATTAATACGGGCCCAGTAGAAACGCGTTTCTGTCCGCTACTATCTCACTTTACCTAGCAAGTAACACAGTGTACACATATTTCCCAACATAAAGATTTATTATTATTATAACTACACGTAGTTGTCGTCTTACGGCGAAGTACCGCACTGAAATATGACTGCGTCACGCGCGATATATTCCACAAATGTCGTTTTATTACAGTCGCGCTGTACGCTGAGTTTGTGTATTTAATGTCAGTTTAGTATTCAATTTTAATGAAACTATTCGTTGACGGTGGCCAGTTTGTAGTGCCCAAGTGTGTGCTGTACACAAGAGCTCTCGTAAGTCAGTAAAAAGGAAACTGGTACTGGACCGACTTTTAACACTAACTGTGTGATAATAATATCCACAGTAATGATACACAAATAACTTGCACTCTTTCTACTTTGTTAGTTAATTAACAGATATATGGCCGATTTTTCAATCGTCAGATAAATTTTATCTGTTGAATAAACATGTGACTTTGACATTGGTTCCATACAAAATCTGCCAAAATCACATATTTATTCCTTAGATAAAACTTATCTGACGATTGAAAAATCGGCCCATAAAAAAATACACGACTGGTTTTCGACTAAGTCTACAATGAAAATGAAAATGAAAAATCTTTTATTTCCACATAGGTTAGTTACTAACACTTTTAGAACTGTCCTACACACAGAAGAGTAAAAGAGATTAGAATGGCATTGTAGGCGGGGCAGACGCGCCGTACATATGATCAAATGATCATATGTCAGCCGAAACACGTTTTATCGGTCAACAGTCACAATCTTACTGTGACAGCGTACGGAGCTCCATAAAAAATCGTTAAAAATGCCGTGTTGCGCTGTTTTAACGTGTCGGAAAAGAAGCCAAGTGTGTAGTGTAGCCCGAGAAGGAATTTCTTTCCACCGGTAAGTCCAAAAACTTTAAATTTTATGTGATATTAGTAATTATTTCCATAGCATTATGTAGTTCGTGATCGAAAACGATACATTCGTATTTAGGCGCAAAATTATCCATTGCTGCAATACGTGGGTACCATTTTGTGTAATGTCTTTGCGAGTGAGCAATGTATTGCATTCGCAGCGATTGTTCGCTCGCGGAATGACAGCTTCAATTCTAGGTACTTCGTGCGTATCGATAGTGTTGTACCAAGATGTAAACAATGTCGATCTAAGAAAATGATATTATAATTTAAGCAACTCTCTTTATTGATAATTACCGTCATATTATTGTTTATTTAATTTAGCTTTCTATTAAGAAATAAAAGATAATTTCATACGGACATTATTATAATTATATTGTTATATCTGTGATTAATGTATGTTTTTTTTTGCCTAGTAAATAAATAAATAGATTTTTAAGGACCGATTTTTCCATCCTCAGATAAACAACCAGATAGCGTTTATTCGACGAATAGCAATATTTTGAGTTTTTCAATACTCAGATAGTTGTTAACTGTCTAATAAGACACCTATTAAAGGAATAAAATTATCTGCTGCTTGAAGAGCCTGATAAGGCTTTATTTCCCCGATAAGTTCGTGTCTGCATTTATATTTAACAGTTTCGTCAATTTCTTTGGGTATCAGAATCTAATAAAATTGATGTTTTTGAAGCAATGGACGACTTAGCAATCGAGGAGGTACCTGAATTCCTCAATTATTTACATCTGTCTGGTAGAAAACCCCGACCAGCTTGTATTTTCAACAGTACCTTATGCCTAATAGTAGTAGTGATGATTGTAACTAGCACAAGGAATATTTTGAGTCACTGACAAGCTAGTTTCTTACAAATCACATTATACTAATAATATCTATGGACGTTGTGAACACCACTTCAATCTGGCCCTGTGCTAAGCATACAAAGAACTTTACAAACGATAACGGAAATATATTTAATACTTTTTATACGATACACAAATTATTTTTATTAGATTATACACACATTTAATACACATCAATGACCCAGGAACATTGGATTTTTTTTTTCTCTCGGTGGGATTTGAATGTGCAACCTCTCGGTTGAGCACCAACAACAATGCAGTCGACTATTGTACTATGGAGGCAGCGTAGTGGTTGAGTGCATTGGTGCTCAAGTATTGACATTGAATAAGCTATTACTAACAAGTAACAAATATAAAACAACGTATAATGTAACTCTTTAATATTTAATTAATAGGATTTCTTATTTATAGAATTGATTATCTATACATATAATAAATCTGTAGAGGGGTCATGTCTGTACATTAAGAATATTTAAGTGAAAATTAAAAAAAGGAGGTCTATAAAACCCACAGAACCTAAAAATAACATTTTTGAAAAAAATGTCTGTCTGTCTGTCTATCTGTGTGTGTGTAAAGTCCATATAAATCTCAGAACAGAGATCTTCGTCGCGTATATGAGCGTACTATCAAGTAGTCCCGTTCGCATAAAAGAAAAAAAAATATTATACATACAGACGAATTGAGAACCTCCTCCTTTTTTTGAAGTCGGCTTATAATACACGGTCATTTTTTGAGCTGGTAGTAGGAATTTTTAGAATTTTTATAGAAAAAATACCTCAAAACATTCACGACAAAAACGGCCATTATTTGACAGTAAACTATTATTATTAAAAATAAATAAAGAAGCATTACTATAAATTAGTGATTTTAAATATCCAAACGACAGTGTTCATAAACTAAAAATGTATTTGAACTGCTGCCCTAAATCACTTTTCCACGCGTACGAAGTCGCGGGCACAGCTAGTTATTGAATAAAGAAATCACAGCCATAAACTATGTGCGCTAAACTATTGAAATGTTACTCTTTAAACATTAAGGAGAAACAAAAAACATAATATTATAAAGTTTCACATTTTTATTACAAATAAGATGATATTGTCAGTAACACAGTAATTGTTTGCTGCATTTTGCTCTATTTATATATATTTTGTTCTTTCCTCATATCATAATTCTCAAGACATAACATCTTTTATGCTCCTTTTCTAGAAAATAATGCCATCTTTGCTATTGTAGTTTTATCAGCTGTCCATCAACTCTGAATCTGCAAAAAATTTATGATTAGATGTATCAGTAATTTCCGGTATAAAATGGCAAACCAAAAAGATATTAATCTTTAAATTTCAAGCAATGTTCCAACCTAATTCATGCATTAATACATGAATTTATTTTTGCATATAGGTCTATATTTTGTTTGCAACGAAGAAACCTATATAATAGTTTCGGTTCAATTTTCTTTTTCTCCTTTGAAAAGTAAGCGGTTTTGATTAGCAATATGTTAGATAATAAAATAATAAATACCTTTGGCAATAAAATTCTATACAAGAAAATTACTATTTTGTAGTTTGATATTTTGTCACGAGTTCTATTACAACTAACAAGTTCGGAGTTGGTAAAGTTGCAGAACGTCCTCGCATCCTTTTTTGTTCCAAATGGAACATGGTTTTATAAAATTATAAAACCCTTATTATTTACATCTATGTTACACAACAAAAATACATAATAATTATTTGTAAGCTTGAATTTTCGAAAGACAATATTGACAACTGACAAGTGACAACTGAAAAAGTTATACCTACCGAACATGTTGCTGTTCTTTTTTAACATATTGAATGCAATAACTGTGCATCTCACTTGCACACAAATAGTGTGAAGTTGTCTGGTTAAATACCACTAATAGCTATTTTGTAGCTATAAGACGATTGAAAAATCGAAAATATTTATTGGCTTGACAACTAGGCAAATAATTTTATTTGTCAGGCTACTATTTGACGATTTATCTGAGTATTGAAAAATCGGCCCTAAGAACAAAACATTAGTCGTACGGTACCCTGTCACCCCTCAAAAATTGAACCGAACTATTGCAAAAAATGTGACAATTATTTTATCGATATCAATTATCGACCTTCGGTCGCCCTAGCGTGTATGAGAAAAGTGCGCGTGTGTAAGTGTACATCTAATGCATTGTTTACGTTAGTGTGACAACCAATTACAAATGAGCGATCTAAGTGCGTGAGGTTTATTTGTGTGCGTAACGCTCGTACGTATTGGGTTACTTCCATGTGTTATAGTGGAATTAAGAGCGGCGACACGCGTTCTGATACAAATTTGAAACTATTTCCATTCTAACCTCTTTATCTGTTCTGTGGTCCTACATGATGACCTACCACCGGTTCGGGGACTAACCCGGCGAGAAGAACTGGCGTGAGAAACTCGCACGGGGCCACCTTTTAGGAAAAAGATGGGAAAATTCTTGTTTTAAAAAAAATATATATACTACACCTGATGATGACAGTCTTAGTCGAAACCAGTCCAGAAAAAGTGCAATTAATTTGTGTATCATTGCTGTGGAACATGTATTCCCATCAAGAACCTACAGTACATTCTAGCATAATATGATAATATTCAACTAATCAGCTTTCAATATGGGTTGTTGATTTGAATGCCATGTTAGTCATTCATTTGACTAGCGTTCGAGAAACCGGGGCTATGTCTATAACTATTTTGAAAACAATAAAGGAAGAAAACGTAGCACTTTTGATTTTCATCGGCCGGTCTGTTAAAAAATCCAAAATTGTTACTCCATTCGTACCGGACTGGTGTTTTAGTGCTGGCTCGAAAGGTCGCAGTGTGTTAGAGCGTGAAGTCGCGAAACTCAATTATAGTTACGAACTCTTTGTGCGGCTCGGCGCAATGTAACGCGCTGTGACGCGCTACGGTGCGCTGTGCTGCGTCGCGGCGCGCTGCGTTGCGCTGTCTGACAGTCGTCGAGCGTTGCGCCGCACCGGAAATTAGATGACGCGACGCATAGAGATGGGATGTGCGTCGATAGTTTGTATCGATGCTATTTGTTCACTTGTCCTGAATGTTTTATACAGGCCGATTCATGGTTCATAATATATTAAGCCGAATATAGTCTGAAGAAAATGACGCGTAGAACATTTTTTGTTTTGGCACCTAATATAAATCACTTACTCTCATTTAAATATTTCCATGTCCATAAGCGCTGAAATTGAGAGAGACCTCTCGACTTCAGAGACTTCTCGTCGACGTCGGAGGTCGTGAGTTCGATTCCCGCTTTGTAACACCAAAAAAATTGTTTTCAAGTTTGCAATGCAGGCTAATCACCTGGTTGTCTGACAAGAAAGATGATCCATGCGTCGGATGGGCATGTATAATGTCCTGCGCCTGTTCTCGCGCCAGTCGTGTCGGTTATCCGTCCCACTGGGCCTCGAGAGTGGGAAAGGAAGAGAAAGTGCATATGTGTATTGCGCACACGCTTGGGCACAATAAAATAACTCCAACGTAGCTGAAACCGGCCACCGTCACCGAAATCGACGTGGCATTATTATTATTATTTTAAAGTAATATTCAAATCAAAAAAAAATATGACATACAGAATTTCTGTCGATAAAGATGTTTAAATCTCCACTCGAAAACCCATCCCATCACTAGCACTCGACTCAGCAATTTGAAAGGTGATTTATTCGCAACTCACAACTCCTGCGGGCCTGGTAGCCTGGTACACGATCGGTGATCGGCTCCATTGTGCCGCCGTTAATTATGCTCTTGAGTTATGGGTGCCTAGTGAATGGATGCATTCTAAAGGTTGAGCAAATTAATCAGTTATATTAATTAAAACTATAGTTCTGTGTGTGTGGTTCAAAACCTGATTTTTTTATGCAAAATTTAAAAATGCTTTTTTGAAGGTCAATGATCAAAAGAGATTACAATTATGTACTACCCTTTTAGCGAAGGAGCCTTTTAGAAGCCAAAATAAACAATAAAATGTCTACATTCTCATCTATATTTTCTGATTAATTAATATTTTAATAACTTCCTTATACTCTTTATTTCACGACGAAAACAAATCATAATGAATAAAATATTTTAATACATATTCGCGATGAGCTTGCCAAGACCTATCTTTTGATACTAACCACTAGACCACGGACGATTCCCGCGTTGAAACATCAAAAAAAATGTTTTCAAATTGGCAATGCGGGCTAATCACCTGGTTGTCTGACAAGAAAGATGATTCATGCGTCGGATGGGCATGTAATGTCCTGCGACTGTTCTCGCGCCAGTCGTGTCGGTTATCCGTCCCACTGGGCCTCGAGAGTGGGGAAGGAAGAGAGAGTGCTTCTGTGTATTGCACACACACTTGGACACTATAAAATAACTCCTGCGTAGCTGGCCTAATTTCAATGAAATCGGCTACCGACACCGAAATCGGTGAGGGGAGCTATTATTATTATTTGATACTAAACGCAAGACAATTATCATGTTTTTTTATGTTGGATTCGAAGGTTTCATTTTCAAAATACAAATTAAAAAAAAAACTTGAAACCTTAATCACGGCATTATTATGAATATAATACTCATATACTTACATACGTAGACAGCCTAAATTTTTTACCGGACTTCGGCAAAACCCTTCCTTTCGGCAAAAACATCCGAAGTATTAACGATATAGTATTTCAATGAACATTCTCAGATCATACTCCGCAAACTTCCCAAGTGGGGTACAAAGTTGATATTATTGAACAGTAAACTTGGGGTAATGAATATTAATATAATTAAATACAGAAGCGGGGGTATTATGCAAAGGACAGTTTATGCTAATGGACGCGTCTGGTTGTTCGCTACGGTTGAACAGTGTTCGGTTTTTACGGTTGGATTTTACCTTTTAATTTTGATGGCGTTTACTTTTACTTGTAAAGTCGGTTAGTAGTTAACTCTTCCACCGTGACAGATGACAAAGTGCAAACAAACGGCAGCACGTGCGCATATGACAATATGGCGCGTAAAATTCTTCTTTGTACAAATAATGTAATAACTTTACAACCACACCATATTTTATGGTTCTGTAAAAAACATTGTAATAGCTGTTATATTTTCTATCTATCAAGCCATCAAACTATAATATTTAGTCTGATTTCATATCCGTTTCACAAGTATAAACTTTGGAAACTGTGTTGCTGACTGTTTCTGTATGAAATAAATAAATGCTATATTATAATCTAAAGAACAGGGACCTATTCTTTCTAATTATGTAAATAAATCGACGAAAGAACTTGAGATGCTTACAAAAAAAGTACTTGAGTTGTGACACTACAACAAATAGAAACTACTAGGGATGTCCTCCACTGCGATTTGATTTTATCGATAGTTTTACTTGTTGTGAATAATTTACTCTATTGAATAAAAATACAATTTTATACAACAAAATTTTTATTTACATCCTTTGATAATAGAAAAAACATACATTTTTACTATCAACATAATATATATATATTCGATTTGATTTTGTCGATAGTTTTACTTGTTGTGAATAATTTACTCTATTGAATAAAAATACAATTTATTACAACAAAATATTTATTTACATCCTTTGATAATAGAAAAAACATACATTTTTATTATCAACATATATATATATTTCCAAATTCATAAAGTATATAATACTTTGTATCTAAATAATCTATGTTGGGTTTCAATTTATAATAAGTAATTGGAATCCAAAATAATAACATGATTTTATCATGAGTCAATTATAGAATTAGTATTAGAATAATATTTTTTTTATAAGTTTTTTTTAGAAAATTAATATTAGAATTACATAACTGGTGCTATGTTTTATAAACACTGTAAAAATACAATTTATTACAACAGAATATTTATTTACATCCTTTGATAATAGAAAAAACATACATTTTTATTATCAACATATATATATATTTCCAAATTCATAAAGTATGTAATACTTTGTATCTAAATAATCTATGTTGGGTTTCAATTTATAATAAGTAATTGGAATCCAAAATAATAACATGATTTTATCATGAGTCAATTATAGAATTAGTATTAGAATAATATTTTTTTTATAAGTTTTTTTTAGAAAATTAATATTAGAATTACATAACTGGTGTTATCTATACTAATATTATAAAGAGGTAACGTTTGATTGTTTGTTTGTTTGTTTGAATGGAATAGGCTCTGAAACCACTGAACCAATATGAAAAATTCTTTCACCGTTGGAAAGCTACATTCCTAGCGCTGAACATAGGCTATATTATATGTTAAAAAAAAGGAGGGTTCCTTACTAAAACCCCAAAAATGTAGCCCAAAGTGTAAAAAAACGACCTCCAAAATTTCTTACGTCGTGTGCGCTTCGACAACGGCTTGACCAATTTCGCAATTTTTTTTACGGTGTGTTCGTTATTGTCACGAAAAGGTTATTATGAAAGAAAATGTTGAAAAAAATAAGCAGAAAATTAGAAAAAAGAAGAAAATACGTGATGGTCACGCGGGGTTTGAACCTGGGCTCAATCGATTCACGTCGTTGCCAGTTTATATGACACTGGTGTCATGGTAACGACATTGTTTACAAATGGAAAATAAAAATTATGAAATGCTATAAATAACGTAATATATATAGCTATAATTAACATAAACTTAAACTATTTGGATTCATTAAACTATTTGTCCACCACTAATAAATAGTCGGGTCATTTTAATAGGTAACATTTGACAGTTTATCAAAAATGAGCGACGTAACGTTGTAACGACGACATAATAAAATAAATATTTTCTTTTTGTTAAAACTGCAGAATTTACTAAACTTTATTTAATAATTATTAGATATTTATTGTCAACATAACCAATATGAGTTTTTTTACGATTTGCTTTCACTGATAAACGATCTTAAAATATAATATACAAATTATGATTTAATGAAATAAACGTCGTGATAATGTTACGTCAGTTAACACTTTTTCTTATTAAACACTAGATACTTACTCAAAAAATCTATTAATCTTTTAACAACTATAAATATACCTATTTAAAAAAAGTAATTAACTTATAAGTTGTAATAAGAATATATTATAAATGTTAAATTAAAAAACAGATCGAAGGAGTTAGATCCATGGTCATAATTCACGAACAATAAAAAAAAAAATCGAAAACGTCATGTTAAGACGCCACTATGTCTTTTGTCGTCATTTGTCTTTGTGCGAAGTTAACGTCTGTCTGTTCTGTCTTTTTTTTTTCTTGCTACTGAAAACGAAAATGCAATTAAAAAAAAATGTCTGTCTGTCTGTTAGCGTGTCCCTTTGCTCCGGCTAATCTCTGGAACGGCTGGACCGATTTTAACGAGACTTTCACTGGTAGATAGCTAAAGTTATAAGGATTAATTTAGGCTTCTTTTCATCATCATCATCGTTATCTAACTAATGATCACCGAATCGGCTGGACCGACTGTGACGGGAGCATTCACCGGGCGTTAGCTTATGTTAGTTCCATCTATACATCAGCTATTTGTATTAAAGTAAGTCGTGTTAGTTAAATTATTTATAACTCAAGAACGGCTTTATCGATATGGTTGAAAATTGGTGAGGAAGTAACTTAGAGCCAGTAGACGGACATAGGATACTATTTATTCCATTTGACAGCGCAGAACCAGCAACGTTCACGGAAGGGTTTGGCGTTGTGGGTTCCGCGTTGCGGGTTCCGGGTTCCCGTGTTGCGGGTTCCGGGTTCCGCGTCGCGGGTTCAGGGTTCCCGTGTTGCAAGTTCCGGGTTCCGCGTTGCGGGTTTCGGGTTCCCATGCTGCGGGTTCCGCGTTGCGGGTTCCGGGTTCCCGCGTTGCGGGTTCCGGGTCCCCGCGTTGTGAGTTCCGGGTTCCCGCGTAGCGGGTTCCGCGTTGCGGGTTCCGCGTTGCGGGTTTAGCGTTGCGGGTTCCGCGTTGCGGGTTCCGCGTTCCCGCGTTGCGGGTCCCGGGTTCCCGCGTTGCGGGTTCCAGGTTCCCGCGTTGCGGGTTCCGGGTGCCCGCGTTGCGGGTTCCGGGTTCCCGCGTTGCGGGTTCCGGGTTCCGCGTCGCGGGTTCAGGGTTCCCGTGTTGCAAGTTCCGGGTTCCGCGTTGCGGGTTTCGGGTTCCCATGCTGCGGGTTCCGCGTTGCGGGTTCCGGGTTCCCGCGTTGCGGGTTCCGGGTCCCCGCGTTGTGAGTTCCGGGTTCCCGCGTAGCGGGTTCCGTGTTGCGGGTTCCGCGTTGCGGGTTCCGCGTCGCGGGTTCCGCGTTGCGGGTTCAGCGTTGCGGGTTCCGCGTTGCGGGTTCCGCGTTGCGGGTTCCGCGTTGCGGGTTCCGCGTTGCGGGTTCCGCGTTGCGGGTTCCGCGTTCCCGCGTTGCGGGTTCCGGGTTCCCGCGTTGCGGGTTCCGGGTTCCCGCGTTGCGGGTTCCGGGTTCCCGCGTTGCGGGTTCCGGGTTCCCGCGTTGCGGGTTCCGGGTTCCCGCGTTGCGGGTTCCGGGTTCCCGCGTTGCGGGTTCCGGGTTTTCGCGTTGCAGGTTCCTGGTTCCCGCGTTGCGGGTTCCGGGTTTCCGCGTTGCGGGTTCCGGGTTCCCGCGTTGCGGGTTTCGGGTTCCCATGCTGCGGGTTCCGCGTTGCGGGTTCCGGGTTCCCGCGTTGCGGGTTCCGGGTCCCCGCGTTGTGGGATCCGGGTTCCCGCGTAGCGGGTTCCGCGTTGCGGGTTTCGGGTTCCCATGGTGCGGATTCCGGGTTCCCGCGTTCCCGCGTTGCGGGTTCCGGGTTCCCGCGTTGCTGGTTCCGCGTTCCCGCGTTGCGGGTTCCGGGTTCCCGCGTTGCGGGTTCCGCGTTGCGGGTTCCGCGTTGCGGGTTCCGCGTTCCCGCGTTGCGGGTTCCAGGTTCCCGCGTTGCGGGTTCCGGGTTCCCGCGTTGCGGGTTGCGGGTTTCCGCGTTGCGGGTTCCGGGTTCCCGCGTTGCGGGTTCCGGGTTCCCGCGTTGCGGGTTCCGGGTTCCCGCGTTGCGGGTACCGGGTTCCCGCGTTGCGGGTTTCGGGTTCCCATGCTGCGGGTTCCGCGTTCCCGCGTTGCGGGTTGCGGGTTTCGGGTTCCCATGCTGCGGGTTCCGGGTTCCCGCGTTGCGGGTTCCGCGTTCACGAGTTAGGGGTTGTTTTTTTTAGTTGAATTTCATCATAAACTGTTTTTATGCTCAACGAAGTGGGCAAGGGTCAGCTAGTGTTTTATAAACACTGTAAAAATACAATTTATTACAACAAAATATTTATTTACATCCTTTGATAATAGAAAAAACATACATTTTTATTATCAACATATATATATATTTCCAAATTCATAAAGTATGTAATACTTTGTATCTAAATAATCTATGTTGGGTTTCAATTTATAATAAGTAATTGGAATCCAAAATAATAACATGATTTTATCATGAGTCAATTATAGAATTAGTATTAGAATAATAATTTTTTTATTAGTTTTTTTTAGAAAATTAATATTAGAATTACATAACTGATGTTATGTTTTATAAACACTTGTTATAGTAATGGGTATTTGTGTATAATAATTATTGGGATTGAACTATTTTTGTAGGACTTAACCCTTCAACTGTGGCGGCCTGTACAAATAATTATTCAAGACAAGGGTCAAATTTCAAATCTCGTCGTAATCGTCGTGTGTTTGTGCCATGAGAAGTGACTGTAGGCCATCTTTGTTATTGTATGTACACTTCGTGCAAGTTACAGCAGGAAATAAATAGTTTACGATATACTGTGGTTAAAATAAAAGTCGAAGTTGATAATCGAAAAGTGTCAAAAGTTAAAGGGTTATGTACTACGGTAAAAAATATTTAGATATGCCCTTACAACAAAACCGTGGCATCTTTTTCTAATGTTGCAAAGACAATGACACACGCACACATTGTCTAAAGATAATGCCCTGATGCCTATAGATTGGAAATTTTGTAAAAAAAGTGACACACACATACTATATATGTACATGCAAATCACAGTGATAACAAACATAAAAATTCCAATATTTTAACATGGTCTCAGAACGGTAAAGGCATATCTAATCTATATACAAAAATTATACAATCATTCTAACCTTCCACTCTGTTTTCATACAATACCAATCACAATATGTTTATGAATAATTGGTAACGAAGGTATTATGGTGATGTATGATAAGCCTTAAAACAATCCTTTATACACAATGGCACGCGACATGATTCGCAACAGTAGATAGTTTTTTGATTTTTTCTGCCGTTTTTCAGGCAGACAAAGCAACGCTTCTGGAAACTCCGGCTGCGTGCTAAGCTGCTCTCGGTCGATTCTAATAAAATAGGCCAATGTGTAGAAAGGATTATTCTATTGGGTTGATCGTGCGTAGATCTACTGCTAGACACAGTATAACTACGCCCTTTCGGACAATGTGATAGATGATTTGAAAGGATGGTATCTACAAGCTGAAGGCGGAAAGCTAAATGATCAAAGTTTTTATGAGTAGAAGACTGTACAAGAATGCGAGAGTTGAGAATGGATACATTGAGAAGGCGTTTAAAAAGTTTCATGTACCATTTTTTGCAACGTTTCCTTTCTAATAAATAAGGCTCCAGCATCTGATCTTTCATATCTACACCCCCCATGAATTTATTATAGTCCAGTACCACTTGTGGTTTAAAGGGTACTGGCCGAGATGATGGTCTAGAAGAGACTGTAGGCAAGCCTAAAGATGCACCATGACAAGTGGAAATCATGGTTACTCGTTTCTTGTCTTGCCATGATAAAACAGTGACATCGCCAGAATGCCTGGCGATGTACTCTCCCCTATTAAGAGGAGCCTTATTTATTAAAATGGGAACATCGCGACGGGAAGATCTCAAAGTACCAACGCAGTCGGTACCATTGAGCTTCAGAAATCTAGCTAATAGGGGTGAATTGTACCAATTGTCCATAAACAACCTATAACCTTTGTTAAGTAGGGGACAAACGAGCTTTTTCACAACAGCTGTGCTTTTCAGCACTCCGGGCGACTGCTCCAGATCTGTTGCGGATTGCTTACCAGTGTACACAATGAATGACCAAAGGTAACCGGTGGTGCTCTCACAAAGCTCGAATGTTTTGATCCCAAACTTAGAAGCTTTGGTCCGAATAAACTGTTTGAAATTCAATCTGCCTTTCCAAAGTGTAAGGCTTTCATCTATACAAATGTCTCTACTTAAAATATAATTTGCTTGAAAAGCTGAATTTAAATGTGTTAATATTGGTCTCAAAAGGTGTAATCGGTCAATGCTTCTGGCGCCAGTGTTGGAGGGATTTTGGTAATTCATAACGGGGTCGGAATCTATAAAATGTAACGCTCTATTTAACATTTCATACCTTCTTCGTGTAAAGATGCGTCTGAAAACTTCCGTTTTCAAGAGAGGATCGACAGAAAAACAACTAGTAATAGTTGGCATTTTGACGATCCCCAACATCATCCAGAACAAATCAAATCATATGGTAAATCAGAAGAAAGTGCGTTTTATAAACAAACCACTTGTTTATAAAGCATTGTCACGTCACAACGCATGTTAATAAAATAATACTGAATAGTTTTTTGCAAATACATTGCTACTTGTGTGAATTGTATCCGTACTAATTGCTCTTTCACGCAAAAACCACTGAACGGAATTGTAAAACATTTAACATGATAATAGTTTAGTCTGTGGATTCCTACATAAACTACTCATAGCAGAAAAATGTACGGTTCCTAAAAACCTTCCTCGAGAACCACTCTATCCATTGGTGAAAACATTGTGAAGATTGGTGCACTGGTCTTAGAGTTTATCTCTGATAGACAGAAACAGAAACGCAGATTGCTTTAGGTTTCCGTAACCAAAGGCTAACCCTAACAAAGTCCGCGGGACCTTATTCTTCCACGGGACGGTCCACGGAACCCTATTCGTCCGTCACCAGGACGGTCCACCGAACCCTATTCGTCCATCACCAGGACGGTCCACGGAACCCTATTCGTCCGTCACCAGGACGGTCCACCGAACCCTATTCGTCCATCACCAGGACGGTCCACGGAACCCTATTCGTCCGTCACCAGGACGGTCCACCGAACCCTATTCGTCCATCACCAGGACGGTCCACGGAACCCTATTCGTCCGTCACCAGGACGGTCCACCGAACCCTTTTCGTCCATCACCAGGACGGTCCACGGAACCCTATTCGTCCGTTCGTCCATCATCAGGACCGGTGATAGCTAGACAGTTAATTTTTTTTACAAATATAACAACAAATAAAATAATATTCAAGAGGGGGTAACATACAAGAAACGGGTATTTTTGTAATATTGGATACTACAGCTTTATTTTACTCGAAAGGCTTTCTAGTAAACCTAAAAGACCTCTATTAGGACCTTAACTTTGCTAATGATAATACATTACAGACATCGTGTAAACATTGTTCAGTTTAGTTTAAACGTTCCATATTCAGGATGCCCGCGGTCGGCACGTGTCGCTAATTCTGCTGTCGGTACGAGGTAGCGTCGGCAACGTGTTGCTTAATATGCTGGCTTTATAAGGGTAGACATACATTATACTGCTCGTACAATCGGCATGGCGCTGCCGATCGGATCAGATAGAACTGAATGTGTCAATACAAGTTCTTTATATTTCAGTGTATTTTATGTAATTGTATTTAATCAAAACTAGTCTAGTTCTATTCCTAGTTTAATGAATACCTGCGAAAATAAGATGCCTTTTGAATTTTATGTTTTTAAACTATGTCGACGTATGACGTATGTATCGTGTTCCTTTGATTTAATTTACATTTCCAAATATTTCATATTATATTAATTAAGTTTATATTAATATAAGTTAATATAATTTAAGTTTACAAATTTTGTATTATGATTTTAAAATTTAATATGTTTTGTATGCACTATTGTTTTCATCATTATACTGGGAAAGATGTACTGTTCTTTCAGAAAACCGGCGTGAAAAGTAACTCTTGTAACAGTGGCTTATGGAAAGGTTTTAAATATCTCCAACGCACACAATCGCTTGCAATTAAACAACATTTTGTTCATTTGCTTACTATTTAAAAGTAAATGTTCAATAAACAGCATAATATATAACAAACATCCATTTGCCATCGGCTAATACTTGAAATATTTTCAATAAGCGATTTGTAAGAAACCCATCAGGTTGAATTGCGTCAGCATTGTCGCGCGATGTAGTCTGATGGTTGTATACAGGCATAACAAAGGCTGTAGAATTGCTGTATGATTGTGGAAACACACAAAGGCAAGGCCTCGGAGCTGATAGGCTCTTGCGGTATCGATAAGCATACAAACATATAAAAGTACTGAAGAAATCGTAATAGTATGAATTTCATACAATAAGGAGGTTGAGAGAAATATAAAATGGGTATTTATAAAATCTATTGCTGTTTCGCAGTGCCTTAACTAGTCAGCACTAGCGCGATAGAGACAACTGCAGCACGAACTGAAATTACCTGTTAAAAGTACAAGCAGTTAACTTAACCGATTTAGATATTTTTTTCATTAATAACTAGAAAAAGGCATGAACTAGGTTTATATGTTTTTATTTTATTGTAGGTATAATGCGGACAAATTTGTTTCCTGGATGTTAAACATCCACGAAACAAATTTGTCAAACGCAGCGAAAAATCTGGTAATTTTTTTAGAATTTTGAACGTCCATATCTCCTTAAATAATTAATTTATTAAAAAAGGAAAAAATAGAGACGAAAAAATTATATGCGTATAATTGAAATTTTAATTAAAGTTACAAGCCATCTTTTTTACTACAGGCGATTTCACTGCTGAGCAGAATGACAAGGACAGCGTGCAATTTGAGCGCCACTTAATTTGAGTTCCCATCCAGTATTTGTCTGTTAGCTTATGGAAACTGAATGCACAAAACATGGAAAAACATATTATAAACCGCTCGCAAACGATGAAAGACAAGCGTTTCGCTATTTTTCACTTATGTAAATGCGAAGACGGACCAAACTGCCGACCCTGTGGTCTTGTGGTCCTGTGGTCCTGCGGTCCTGTGGTCCTGAGGCCCTGGTGTCCGGCGCTGACGAGACTGAAAGACCGCGGTAATCCCACAGTGTATGGCTATTGGCGTATGATTTAGGGTTGGCAATAGAATATTATTATTTTGAGAAATCTAAAATTTATTAAAAGTAATCAGAATATTTCTAATTTCATCATATCTGTCTCAATAAGAAGCTAGCTTAGCTTAGTCCCAATAAGATGTTAAACTTTAGTTATATTATAACTTTTGTGTAGGTATAAATATAAAATCTTATAAATACGTATTATCTATATAGAATCAAAAAACGTAAATTATTTTTTTTGATGATGATGAGACTTAATACACTTATAATTGGAGATATTACAACTAACATTATATACTTTTTAGTTACGCCGGTGAAGCCATGGGCAATAGCTAGTACGTAATAAAATGAACAATAAATAGAGTATCCTTCCATATATTATACAATGTTAAAATTTGTTAAAATAAATTATTATTATTATTTATACTGTAACTTTTTGATAACTATTTAATTATTGCCAATTACAACCTTTGAATAATATTATTATTTTATGATATATTAATGTTAATTTGAATTTTTATTGTTAAGATGTATTAATAATTTAGGCATTAAATTTCCTATGTAACTTTGGCATGCCCCTAGTGGCCTATGTGCTGCAACCTAAATTATTGTAAGACCTTAATTATGTACATTACACATACGCAAAATGAATGAATTGAATATAACATTTTAACAATCATGTTGTATTCAATTTTCTCACGTGTGTCAGCCCTACGGCAAACGTATTCAAATCCACCGAATCGCATTTCCATCTGAATTGCGAAGTTTTCCACATTTTCTCGGCCGCTACGCCGTAGTACCACTACGCCGTAGCTCTGCTACGTCGCTACGGGCCTCTACGAGACAAAGGTAGTATTTACATACAGTCCCATACGTAATATTATTTTAAATTTGAACGCTTTGTTCATACTTAAAAATGGTAAGAATTCACGATCATTTTCCTTTGTAAAATTCTTTCAACTTTTTACTTCCTCACCTTGTCTTATTTTGTCTTTGATATTAAAATAAATTATGCACGAAATTTCTATTTGAATATTATTTTAGTGCGTCAGTTACAATACATTAAAGTATGAATTAACATATTAAGACACTATATAAGGTATAACGTTTTGTCAATAAAATGTAATACAATGTGTTAGAATTTTTATTATAATAATAATATCTATGGACGCTTCACACCACGTCAATCTGGCCCCATGCTAAGTATCCGAAAACTTGTGTAACAGGTACCAGACAACGGAAATATAACACTTTTGTACTATACACATATTTATATTTTTTATTATATTTTACACAAATTTAATACACATCCCCGAGGAACATTGAAAACTTTTGTTTTCTCGGCGGGCTTCGAACCCGCGATCACTTGAGCTACGCCCTCAACTACTGCACCACAGAGGTCGTCATTATCATATTATAGGTAATCCGTTTTCATTTTTATCAATTCAATGTAAAAGTAATGTAAACATAGGTCGGTATGGGTGGCGGTCACCGCGCAGTCAAAAAATACAAGGGCACACTAATTAGGTTTGATTAGAGAGAGAAAAGAGAGAGAAAAAACAGAGAGAGAAAGTACAAAACACACACAACAATTACAACAATTAAAGGAACTGGGGCCTTACTCTCTTACTCTCCAAACTGATTCAATCTGGATTCCGATTCTATCGTGCCGCGTACTGCCGAATAACGTTTATTTATTTTGGTTCTTAGTCGATTGATATGGTCGGGAGTACCAAAAGTTACGATTTTCTTTATCCTGGTTAGTTTCAAAGTAGTGCACCAAATAAAATACCAAAAGTCGTTGAAATCGAACTGATTCGATTCTCGATTGTGTCGGGAGTAAGCCTGCTGAACAGACAATCTCGCTTATCACGAATCTGCTATTTGATTGAATAACTAGCCCGTTCATTGAATTCTATTTTTACCAACAAATTCAATTAATTCGAGACTAGGACAGCCATTTAATATTTAATTTTTAAACTTCAAAATTTCCGAATGTCTACTATTATAACGCACATTGAAGTAAATCAATCAAAAAATATATCAACACATTGCTATCTGCACGAGCTGTTTGGAGCCATTCAATGAACGCGCTAGACATTTAATCAAATAGCTGATTCAAATATATGACTGCGACATATATATTATGTAGATATGATATCAGAACTTTAGCGGCTGAATGAAAATAATATGTGTATGGAATATGCAAACGGCATTAGCCGAAATTCTTGTGCGCCCTCAAAGGGATTCCTTCCACTTCCGCCGCCCCTGCCACCCCCGCCAGCCCTCGACCAACCCTCAACCCTGTGAGGTTGCGGATAATGCTGCAGACGGTTCGTTTTTGTACGTTTTGGTTTTGTTTCTTTGGCTTTAAAGGACTGGTTGTAGTTTTTTGGTTTATTTTATATGTGGAATATAATAATAATAGTCGCTGGCTGCTATCACATTACATTTAAAACCAATCGGCTTTGTGGATTTTTGGTTTATTTTATATGTGGAATATAATAATAATAAAAAATACATGCCGAATCACTAAAATACATGAGTATCTGCTTATTGAGATCGAAGTATCTTACTGTAGCAAACTTCTTCTAGGTGTTTTCTATTGTCCATCGATGCACCATAACTACTTCTCATCTTTTGATAACATACTCGAATCATACACACCAGATTATAATCACTTAATTATAATGGGTGACTTTAATACTTGTTTACTTAAAGGCGATACTAGGTCTAAAACCTTAAAGTCTATTTTAGAGTCCTATAATGTTAGTTTACTGCCACTTAACCCTACACACTGTTCTCCTGGTTGCCGTCCTTCCTTGCTAGATCTTATCATGGTATCTTCATCAGGTCATGTTAGCAAACATGGTCAAAGTTCAGCAGAAATTTTCTCCTATCATGATTTGATTTATGTCGCATATAATATTCGAACACCTAAACGGAAGCGCAAAGTACTAATGCAGCGTAATTTCAGTTCAATAGACGCTGATAGCTTGAGGAAAGATGTGCTCAATACTGATTGGGCAGTACTATACTCAGCGAAATCCGTCGACAGTAAGGTCGAGATATTTAATAGATTCCTTAAAATACTATACGACAAGCATGCTCCGATTAGGCCAGTTAGGATGAAACATCTGCCAGCTCCATGGTTGACAGAAGATATTAAGTCTATGATTAGCGCCAAGCATGCAGCGAAAGCGAAATACAAAAAAACTGGCAACAATGAACATCGTGAAAAATATATAAAATTGCGTAACCGATGTAATACAATGTGTCGTGATGCTCAAAGGCGGCACATACATGCATCAGTAGAAAACGGCGATCCGGGGAAAATTTGGAAATTTTTAAAAACACTTGGTGTTGGCAAAACTTCGAATTCTAATGAAAACTTTAATATAGATATAGATTTAATAAACAAACAATTCACTCCTTCTTCTAATTTAGACCCGTCTACAAAACTGCGAACTTTGAATTATCTTTCCTCCTTACCTGTTTGTAACAATGAGCCTTTTACATTCGTACCATGTACGGAGTGCGATGTTAAAAGACATGTCATGGCAATAGCATCGAATGCTGTTGGTAATGATGAAGTAAGTCGTAGAATGATTGTCCCAATCCTAGACATAATTGCACCTATCCTTTCCCACATTTTTAACTTCTCTATTTCAACGTCCGGGATTTAATTGCCCGTGAGAAAGGAAAGCTATACACAAATATAATAATAATAATATCTTTATTGACTATTTGAATCACAGAGTAAATTAAATAATTGAAGGTATATGAAAAGGAAGCACGCGTCATCAGCCTGGCTAAAAAGTTTGATATTAAATTACCACTCAGACAGTAGTTATCGTTATGGCGCAGTAATAAGATTCAATTTCTCGTGCCAGGAATTGAGTCATGTTACATCGGTATAGGGAACGGCTTAGTCCTTGTAAAATTTACCAAAACAAACTGGATAACAAAATGGCAACCACAGAGAAAGAAGAAGAGAATAAGTAAGTCTAACTATACAGGGGCCGTATTATGATCTTTTACAATACCAGCCTGGTTCCAGGCAATTCAATAATACGGTCTTAAACTGCCTTGTTCTTTTTCATATTTCAACGACATGTTATTCTGAATCGATCCACCCTAGTTTGGTTGTCTGAAAATGACATTCGGAAGCAAGTCAAGTGTCACGTGTCCGCTAACTAGCTGTCATCATGCAGTTATTATGTGATCGTAATACGAAAATTCCAGGCAGCCGTGTTGTATGGCGTAAACTGGATGGAATTAAGAGTTCGTAATAGGCCCCCAGGGTGTAAAAAGAGCAGTGATTTTAACTCTGATTATACTGCCTTTTTCTTTTTCTAGAAATGTATTTTTTATTATTTTACTAAAAAATAATATAACTATTACAATTCAAGTTTCTTTAGTCGCAAGAATAGCAAAACAGTAGTAACATTAAATATTTTGTCAAAAAATCTTTCAATGATATTTTACTAATCTTTTATACCCTGTATACTAATTCATTTTCTCAAAGATTTTAGTGAGTGCTTTAAAATGTGTAAAGGCCAAAAGTTAGAAGTACCGCTCAACGTTCACAAAGCATTCCCTCGTTGCAGGTGGCTCTCAGGTGCGGTTTCCAGTTCCAGCAATAGTGGGGTCTATTTACACTTTATGCCACGCAATCACATTACGTAAATCTGGTCCTAAGGTGTCAAAGAACTTGGATTATAATTACTTTTGTGATATACAGGCTGTAATATTAATGAGTGATAATACCTAAGGGTGTGTATGTGGATCCTACTGTAGAGTATACTGTGAAGGTACCAGCGCTGAAAGAGGTACTTTTTTAATTATTGCATGGGAAAATTTATGAATCTGTGGCATTTCTCATACAAATATGAAAGTCAAAAGTCAGTCTTCCAGCGCTGGTACTTTCACAGTATACTCTACATGGGAGGCGCATATTATATATCCTGATATCACTCATTCATTTAACACCTTGTAGAGTCATTATTTATTTAAGATTTATGTTACGTAAATCATGCACGTATTTAATACACATCCATGGACCTAGGAACACTAGAAACTCTATAGTTCCTTTGATGGTATTCGAACCCGCGAGCCTGGTGGTAAGTCATTACAGTATAACGTAGATGATAAATATTATGTTCGTATGCCAAATGTAGCAAATATTTGGTTATACCTATACATGGTGTAAAAAGAACAGTGACTATAACTTTAAAATACGATTATACTACCTTTCTTCATTTTGGAAATGTATTTTTTTATTTCCTTTGTGTCAAAAACATTTCTTTAACTTTTTACCATTTCTTATTTTTTTGCCGCTAGACTATAAGACTAAGAGCAAAATTTATTTTTTATTTTTGTAAAAATAAAAAAATTGATTTCTTGAATGTGGCTATACTAATTCATGTTTCACAAAAGCTATTTACATAGAACACTGTTTACAAAACTGTAAATACAATGTACTTTTTAACACTGGTATTAATTTTATAGCTACCTAGACGATGAATAAAGATTTATTTATCGTAATAAATAATAGTGTTGCTGATACACGGGATGCTTTCTATTCTTAATGGATGTCCGAAATATTTAATCAGGTTTTTGTGATGAGAAAAGTCTAACCACAAAAACCTGAGTAAAATATTTCATCCATCTATTTAGAATTGAAATCCCGTGTTCAACTTGAAAAACGCTCCAATTTATACGCGCCAAGCTCAAATTGAATCGACATCGACATATCTCTCTTCCCCCAGAACTTAATTAAAGCGTAAAAGAAAACACACGTAACTCGAAATCTCGAAGTTCTCGAGATCTCGAGAGACGCTCGACTCGAGACTCCTTGGATTAAAAACATTTTAGAAATTTTTCAATATCCAATTCGAGTTTGCCGGAAACGGATGTAGTGAGGCTGACTTGTTTAGTACAGAGAATCGCTTCAGTATGTTTGGTTGGAAATTGAAAAGTTAGATTGCTTTGTTTTAGTAAGTTATCACGGCTTGTTTAGGTGTACACTGCACCTGTATAAAGCTGGTATATGTACCTGTACAGAAGCTGGTACCAGAAATATGCGTCTAAGCTTCAGTTTCGTCTGTCAGCAGAAATATGTATCTCACTCCCTTTTAGGAAGGAAGTTAGGAAGTTAGGTTAGGTTAGGCTTGGCAGCCAGGTTAGGTTTGGCAGCCAGGTTAGCTTGGCAGCCAGGTTATGTTGAGGGTCCTCTAGGGTTATGTGGGACTCCCGGCTCGCTACGGCTGGTTTAACAAAAACCACTTGCGGATTGCCATCAGCCGTTATGTTGGATGGAGTGCCCTGGATCTGTCAAAATACAGACCTCTCCCCCCCTGCAAACATATCCTAATCTGACATAATCAATTTCTGATAATTCCACGAAACGCGAGTACGATGCAAAAGTTTCAACCTCAACGTGTATACACAATCTAACATTCAACTCGCGACCGCGTTATTAAAAGCAAACATCGTTAAAATTATTTTAAATACATTTCATAACTCGATGTATGACGCGTAAACATTACGAAGTTGCGAACTTTGCGCTCCCGTCGATACAAAATATGATATTTTTTCTTCATAGAACGTTCGAGACGCTTGGAGTTTCGTAATTTAGTTAAGAACAGACGAGAGGCTCGTTAGAGGCACCAATATTCTTGTACAGCGATTTCTTGTTTACCTGTAAACACACGGGACATCATTTGCTTTGAAAACGCTGTGAAACTTTTGCTTTAATACTAAAAAAATAGTCTCAAAAGGAGAACATAAATTTAAAATGAAGTTTGTTTTGCAATTAATAAATTTAGTTTTTATATGCAGAATATATTTGACATTATTTTCATTTAATAACAAAATTATACAAGATATTTCACGCAATTTCATTCACGCAAAAAGTAATTCCGCGGGTTCCATACATTGCCGTAGCAGTTCTGAAATGAGTTTTAATCCTGGTAAGGTCCACCAATGCGTTCGTGTGTATAGACAATATGTCAAGTGTATAATAGGTTTGACAGCGATATTATACACAATTGTACAATTACTTATGTCGCATGGCGTTTCGCGTGTCGAGATATACAGTGTGTAAAAAGAACAGTCACTTTAACTTTAAGATACGATTATTCTACCTATTTTCATTTTGGAAATGTGTTTTTTCTTTTACTTTTTACCATAACTTATTTCTTTTTCGCAAGAATAACGAAAAAGCAAAAAAAAGTTATTAAATTTTCGGAAAAAAATTCATTTTGAAATAAGAAAAGGTAGTATAATCCCAAAGTTATAGTGGCTGTTCTTTTTACACCCGTTATAATCAGCCTGCCCAACCCCTTATAAAACGCATCGTAACCGTATCCACTACCGTAGCGTGTGTTTCCACAGATACGTAACTGGTAGTATTTCCATACGCGAGTCTCCAACTGTAAGTCAACAGACGAGTTGTCTCGCTCCCCCACCAACCCCCTCTCGTCTGGCCGCATAATGTTCGCTAATATATCGCTAACTCGCGCTATTATGAATCAAGTCTCCTTTGTCATAGAACTTTCATCTCTATTGTGTCCGACCTGCTGACTTACTCCCGACACAATCGAGAATCGAATCAGATCAATCTCAACAGCGGTAGCCTTTTACGACACCCACGGAAAAGATGCTAGATGAGGAGGTGCTTTCTCTGGTACCCCACGGATATGCGAGGTTGTTTGTTCCGCAGGCTCACTCCCGACACAATCGAGAATCGAATCAGTTCGATCTCAACGGCTTTTGGTGTTTTATTATGTGGATTACTTTAAAACTAACCAGGATAAAGAAAATCGTTAGAACTTTTTGCACTCCCGACCGTATCAATCGACTGAGAATGAAAATAAACAAACGTCAATTTATACCGGAGCACGCGGCTCGATAGAATCTGAATCAAAATCGAATCAGTTTAGAGAGTAATGCCCCTGGTGGGTTATTCGCAATTGCCGTTGGACATGGATTCGAATCTTTCCGCGTATATATCAAAGCGAGGCTAGCGGATTTTGGGTGTCGAGTTACGCTTTGTGAATCAGGCTCTAAGGCGATTCAAAATGCCATCGCCATTATAACTTACGAAGTTCGACAGCAAATTGTATAAGATTTAACATAAGGTTCAATAAATGACAAGCGAATTCATATGTCAAATCTCATACGTTTTGTTTTCGGACTTCGTAAGTCATAATTTGAATGGACCCAGGGCTTATATAAAATAAATAAAATAAAAATAAAAATAAAAAAGGGCTTATATATCGAATTCTATATAATATTTTTGCTTTCGAACCTCGTAGGTGACAATACCGATTGCATCTCGAATAAGTATCCAGGGGGCCTACTCAAGATGCCATCGCTAATTATCGCTTACAAAGTTCGATAACAAAATGTATGGGATTTGACATAAGGTACGCTAAATGACATAACAAATCGCGATCATTTGCTTTATGTCAAATCCCATACATTTTGTTATCGAACTTTGTAAGCGATAATTAGCGATGGCATCTTGAGTAGGCCCCCTGGTCTTTTAATTAAGTGTTACTTTTTATCGTTATTTTTAGATAAGGTTTTTTTCTAGGTCGAATATGACACCCTAATAGTGTAACATTCATTTCACTTACATACTATCTATATTCCTACGACGTATACATAATTTGACAATTTGATATAAATTATGTAAATTCTGAGTTAGGACATGACAATATACTGTTGCATAAACCTACATCCAGACAATTATAATTAAAGTTTGTAAAAAATAAATGTCGTTCAGCTGCGTTCCGGACACACTCCATAAGAAAGTGATAATTGATTTAGTGTTACTTATCTTTATGATGTAAGTTCACGTACCTGTAACAAAAATATATAAAGATTAATAAAGTTTTGAGTACGTTAGTTTATAACACATTACACTTGAAATAATTATTATGTAAATGTATGCTTTAAAATTTTAAAATTATTATTGTTAGTTCAAAATTGACATCCTGAAACTAACTGACAATTGAATTAGGGTTCCACAACTGGAATAGAAGTGAAATCCCTCATCTGTCCCCCACAGTGTGTGTGCAGAAAGTCAACAGTGTCACAGACTAAACAGTTCAGCAGTAAGCCAGCTGACGTAGCGACAGATCGAGTATATTATAGCCCCAGGGCCCGAATTCAAAATGACGTCACTATTTGTTGCATAAGAAGTTCGAAACCAAAATGTATGGGATTTGACATATTAAGCTTCGCTAAGTGACACATCAATTCGTACCTTATGTCCAATCCCATACATTTTGATTTCATTCTTTGTAAGCGAAAAATAGCGATGAATAAATATATAAAATAGATAAAAAAACTGCGTCTTGAATCTGGGCCTTGGGTCCTGAATAGCATCACAGCGCAGTGGTACAACGCGTTGGACATTTATATTATAGTGAAAATAGAAATACAATTATTTTGTGAAAATATATTTCTTGAAATACAAAATTTGTGAAAAATTCTTGATATAAATAAAATAAATAAAAATATCTTTATTAAACACATAAAGGGACATAACACAGCCAAAGGTTAACAAAACAATAACTCGCACATACGAGTATATGTCGCAGTCATCTTATTGAATCTGGTTATTTAATTGAATCACTAGGCGGTTATATAATGGCGTCAAACAGCTCTTACAGATAGCAATGTGTTGATATATTTCTTGATTAATTAACTTTAAAGTTCGTTTTATTAGTACTCATGCGGAAATTTCGAAGTTTAAAACCAAAATATTAAATGGCTGTCCTAGTCTCGGATTCTAAAATTTATTGGTAAAAACAGGATTCAATGAAAGCGCTAGTCATTCAATTAAATAGCGGATTCAATCAGATGACTGCGACGACGATAGAAAAAAAATCAATAAAGAATAATAAACTAAACAGAAAGTAAATTCAATCAAGGCTATGCAATGCCCCCGCCATGCATTTAAAGGGAAACCACTCAGGCTTCGACCACGGCGAGCCATGGCGCCTGGTCTTCCGTGGCCCACACACCTTGTACCACAATACAGACAAACAGACAATTTCTTGAGAGTGTGGTGACCGACACACGGAGAGACAAACAGACAGTGAAGTCTTATTAATATGGCCCCGTTTTTACTCCTCGGAACCATAATTATGATAACTAAAAATATACACTTACCATATTATCTCTGACTCGCTAGTCTATGGTCGCCACTATCGCGACACACCTACATTCAATTAGTAAACAAATGTCACTCGGCTTCGGCTGCTCATTAAACTCCACAGAGCTTCAACAATTGTTCGGCTGAGCTGTCTGTGTTGTCCGAACTAGTTCTCTAAGGGCCGATTTTTCAATCGTTAGATAACTTTTATCTGTTGAATAAACATGTGACTTTGGCAGATTTTGTATGGAACAAATGTCAAAGTCACATGTTTATTCAACAGATAAAAGTTATCTAACGATTGAAAAATCGGCCCTTAATGTATAGGAATAGTTTGAACTAGACGAGTATATTTCATTAACGCGTAAATACAAAAAAAATACAATTTAGTTGTTGCAGTCGGTTTTTCTTGTTCATTTATTTTCAACAAAGTTTACGGAGGGCTAAAAATATTAGTGAACATCCTCCGTTATACAGGCTGTAATATTAATGAGTGATAATATTTTAGGGTGTGTATAGGTCCCGTATGACTTTCATATTTCTATGAGAAATGTCCCAACATCAAAAATTTGCCCATAGGAAAAAAAAAGGACTCTTTCATCGCTGGTCCCGTAAACTCTACATAGTAGGCGCATACACATCGTAAAGTACTATCACTCATTTATTTTAGACCTTATATTTTAAGCGCTGGTACATTCACAGTAAACTCTACATAGTAGGCGCATACACACCGTAAAGTACTATCACTCGATTATTTTACACCTTGTATATTATAATCTTGCAGTATACACAAATATTATATAATCTCTATCTATTTAGTGTGGTAATCTCCGGGCAGTCGGCCTAATTGATGGATCGCGCGAGTTGCTAATGACCGGCGGACGAGTTTTTAAACACCCCGTATATTACAGTGTAGGGTGCTCCCTGTTCACTATCATCGATCATCATCAGCGCGGCATGTGTTCATTATCATTCATTATTATATAAGTAGTTCTCAGTTAGTTTGAAATAAATTAGAATAAAATATAATACATGCAAATGTTTTAATTAGTAACTCTATTCGTAAAATTGCATCGTGTTATGGGTAGATACATAAATAATATTATTATCAGGGAATATTTTACTTTAGCAGCTGTAAATCTTAATAACAATTGTTTGTTTTTATATTATATTGTTTTGTATTATAATGACAGACAGTTTAAATGGTTATTACAATAAGTAATTATATGGTAAAGGACAGTCTACAGCAAGACCGATAGATCATATCAATATTAATATTTCTTGATTTAAATAGATAAGTAGATCTTGGCAATCGCATGAATACTCAATGTATAATTATCTATCTCACAAGAGATGCATATTAATTCACATTGTTTATTGCAATTGCCAAGTCAGTCTACTATTTATTTAAAACAAAAGATTCATAATAATATTGATATGTTCGCTATATTATGTTGTTAGACCGACTGACTTACCACAGCTTGGCATCACATGGATCTCACAACTTTTTACGGCAAAAGAACTGAGTAGCGAGACTGGGAACTTTTTACAAGTTATTTTTTTGATGAGATCTCAGTTCTTTTTGTAGAAGATTAACTTAAGCTAGTGTTTTTGTCGGTAAGTGCAAATATAACTTTGTAATCTTATACATTTATATGGAATTACAAAGTTATTTTAGTACTTAGCATACCTAGACAGATATTCTAAAATATTGTTTTCTTTATTTATACATTAAATACTACTTGTATTCGAAATTTGAGCTTCTATGCCTGCTACAAGCGCCTAATACTTTTGATGATCGGTCATTTCGTCGTCGGAAATTTGAAATATACCGTGTTTATTTGTATGCTTGCTTAGTAACTAAAAATGCAGACTTCTAGTTTTATTCATAGCAAATTTATAGGGGATTGAACATAGCCTGAACTGATTCTAGAAAAGTACGGCCGTGCTTAACTTGGCGGGGGCACTACCGTGACCCCAGATAAATCCTCCAATAACGCAAAGGCCTGCTTTGCCGCTGTCATGCTTTTCATACATCCGCTAACGTTACTTTACGGAGCTTTCCCCCGAGCTTGGTCTACTGACATTGTACATAGTTATTAACTAACTCCGTGGTCTAGGTTTCAGATTTTCGCTCTAAACCCCGAGGTCGTGGGTTGGATTCCCGCGTTGGAACAACAAACAATGATCATTTCATGTTTTGGTTAGGACAATACAGGCTGATCACCTGATTGCCTGATAAGAAAGATTATTATCCATGCGTCGGATGGGCATATAAAAAGTCGGTCCTGCGCCTATTCTCTCGCCCGTCGTGTCGGTTTACCGGCCCACTGGGCCACGAGACTGAAGGAAGAGAGAGTGCTTCTGTGTATTGCGCACACACTTGTGCACTGTAAAATGACTCCTGCGTAGTTGGTCTGGTTTCAATTAAACCGGGCACCGTCACCGAAATCGGTGAGGGGAGCTATTATTATATCGTTACGATATTTCACAAACAATTAATTAATACCAGGAAAATAATCTAATTTGTCAGTACTTTATGAATAAACCTATTTCGGCCCGCGTCCCCATCAAAATGTTTCATTACATCAATCTGAGATCTACATAAAAAGCGGCAAAAGAACTGAGTAGCGAGACTGGGAACTTTTTACAAGTTATTTTTTTGATGAGATCTCAGTTCTTTTTGTAGAAGATTAACTTAAGCTAGTGTTTTTGTCGGTAAGTGCAAATATAACTTTGTAATCTTATACATTTATATGGAATTACAAAGTTATTTTAGTACTTAGCATACCTAGACAGATATTCTAAAATATTGTTTTCTTTATTTATACATTAAATACTACTTGTATTCGAAATTTGAGCTTCTATGCCTGCTACAAGCGCCTAATACTTTTGATGATCGGTCATTTCGTCGTCGGAAATTTGAAATATACCGTGTTTATTTGTATGCTTGCTTAGTAACTAAAAATGCAGACTTCTAGTTTTATTCATAACAAATTTATAGGGGATTGAACATAGCCTGAACTGATTCTAGAAAAGTACGGCCGTGCTTAACTTGGCGGGGGCACTACCGTGACCCCAGATAAATCCTCCAATAACGCAAAGGCCTGCTTTGCCGCTGTCATGCTTTTCATACATCCGCTAACGTTACTTTACGGAGCTTTCCCCCGAGCTTGGTCTACTGACATTGTACATAGTTATTAACTAACTCCGTGGTCTAGGTTTCAGATTTTCGCTCTAAACCCCGAGGTCGTGGGTTGGATTCCCGCGTTGGAACAACAAACAATGATCATTTCATGTTTTGGTTAGGACAATACAGGCTGATCACCTGATTGCCTGATAAGAAAGATTATTATCCATGCGTCGGATGGGCATATAAAAAGTCGGTCCTGCGCCTATTCTCTCGCCCGTCGTGTCGGTTTACCGGCCCACTGGGCCACGAGACTGAAGGAAGAGAGAGTGCTTCTGTGTATTGCGCACACACTTGTGCACTGTAAAATGACTCCTGCGTAGTTGGTCTGGTTTCAATTAAACCGGGCACCGTCACCGAAATCGGTGAGGGGAGCTATTATTATATCGTTACGATATTTCACAAACAATTAATTAATACCAGGAAAATAATCTAATTTGTCAGTACTTTATGAATAAACCTATTTCGGCCCGCGTCCCCATCAAAATGTTTCATTACATCAATCTGAGATCTACATAAAAAGCGGCTGAGCCGGGCTTAACCCTTAAGTACCGACAACAGCGCTCCGCACTTAACCCGCGGGAGCTCGCTGATCGATGGCGCAGTTCCATCATCTTGAGTGTGGTGGTATTGGCCGGGTTACTGGTATTTAATCTGTAATAACTGTGGGTCACACTGTAATCAATTAAACTTAAACAAAATCATATAAAAGATTTAAATAAATAAGTGATACTCGATATACTTTAGATGTGTATGTGCCTCCTATGTAGAGTACTGTGAAAGTACCAGCGCTGAAAAATAATAAAATAAAAATAAAAAACGTTTTATTTCCAAATGAAACTTAACAAGCTATTTTCGGAAAGTCAACAAGAAAAACAAGCTAACACCGGTTCAACAAGAAGAACCGGCGTAAGAAACTCGCAACTCGCGGGCTATATTATTTTAGCATAAACATTGAATATTGATATTTTTTTAAAGTATAATAATTTTTTTGCAATGTAATAAAACTTATATATATATATATAAAAGAATTGCTGTTCATTAGTCTCGCTAAAAGTCTAGAACGGCTGAACCGATCTATTTTCGGCTATTTTTAGTCTTGAAATATTCGTGTAAGTCCAGGGAAGGTTTAAACGGCTTTTATGCTCAACGAAGTGGGCACGGGTCAGCTAGTAAACTATAATAATAATATCTATGGACGCGTCACACCACTTTAATGTGAGCGCGTGCTCAATAAAAAAAAATACATTCAAGTGTTATATTATCACATTGTGAACTAGAAAATACAATGTAATGATGAAATACAACAAATGAAATGCAATAAACTCCCCCTCCCGCGATGGCGGGCGAAACACGCGAGCGTTTCCTGAAGGCTCGAGCCGCATCCGGTTCCGGCCGAGGCTCGACACTAATGGACTATCATTGAGCATGACCCGGGACTTGGTTTATTGGTGTCATGGTGTTTCGACATCATGGGGTCAATGAAATATGAAATTCCAAAGCGATTTGTAAGTGAGAAAAAAAATGAAAATTCTTCATTGTTTTTTTCTATGCACGCTTCGCACCGTACTAAGTATCCGAAGAACTTGTGTTACAGGTACCAGACAACGGAAATATATTTAATACTTTTATATTATACACATATTTAAATTTTTTATTATTTTATTATACACAAATTTAAAACACATCCATGACCCAGGAACATTGAAAACTTTTTGTTCACTCGGCGGGATTCGAACCCGGGACCTCTTGCTTGAGCACCGACGCTCTCAACCACTGCGCCACGGAGGTCATCAGAGTCGTTAAGGTCCTAAAATTCTAAGTCCCGTCATCGGGACTAAGGGCGTGTTTCACCATGCAATATTAGAGTTAATCCTTCGTTAAATATCATGCTGTTGCTCTAGTAATTCCTATCAATGAATGAGAAGGCATGGTAATTTAACAAACCGTTAACACTAACTTGTGATGGTGAAATTGGGAGTAAAGATTATAGTTGACTTTGTAAAGTTTGTTTAAAGGTAGAAAAAGCCTTTCATTGTCCAATTATGTGACAAAAACCGATTGTCATTAGCGAATGGCCCTTAAAGCAATGTCTAAGGCCTGAAACTGTGTTAAACGGGCGCCCGTCGCGAAGCCCGTCGCGGGGCCCGTCGCGTGGCCCGTCGCGTGGCCCGTCGCGTGGCCCGTCGCGTGGCCCGTCGCGGAGCCCGTCGCGGAGACCCGACTTACGCAGTGTCTCCAGTTTAATTTTAACAGTTTGCATGTACGTCGTTCAACAGTCGTATCGATGGAGAACTTAATATTATGATTTTTCTGCGTCACTGAAATTTTCGAAATTTTCAAATAGGTAATTATTTGCAAATTTAGAGCCATGCTGCCGTCCACGCGCCTTGGTCTTTATAATAATAATTCATTCGCCTGGTTCCAAATGACAGGGTGAGGATGTACGTCTATAATCTGCCAAGTTAAGCACGGTCGTACCCTCCTTTTCTCGAAGCAGTTCAGGCCATTTTCAACCTATAACTTATAACTTTGTTGTGGGTTAAACGAGAAGCCTGCATTTTTAGTTACGGTCTAATTTCATTCAATTTGAAACAGAAGTTTAAGAATTATAACTTGTCAAACTTAATTTTGTCACTAACTCACTCACTCACTGACCGAGCATCAAAAGTATTAGGCACTTCTAGCAGACATAGAAGCTTCAAATTTGGAATACAAGTAGCGTTTAGTATAAATGACGAAAAAACCTAAACATTTTGGAATTTCTGTCTAGTTATCTAAATACGCTAACTGCACAATTAACTTTGTAATCCCTAATAAACCTATAGGATTACAAAGTTATATTTGCACTTTTTAACAAAAACACGCGTTTTAGTAAATTTTCTACAAAAAGAAATCAGTTCCTATCAAAAATATATCTTGTAAAAAGTGCCACTTCACGTCACGCTCATCGTTCTTCTACCGTAAAAAGTTGTGAGATACATGTTATGACAAGTAGGGGATAGTCGGTCGGTCTAACAACATCTTATAGTGATCATAATCAATATTATTAATAATCTTTCATATTTAAAATAAATAGTAGATTGACTTGGCAATCGCACTAAAAGATCTGATTTAATATACGTATCACTGTGAGATAAATATTATGTTGTTTTCATGCGATTGCCAAGTCAATCTACTTATTTATTTGAAACATGAAGCGGGCACCCGCGCGGCTTCATACAAAAGTGACCCGCGCGGGTGCCCGTCGCGGGGAGACGGGCTCCGTAGCGCGGGCGCGCGGCCCGCCTTCCCGCGACGGGTCTCCCGCGCGGCTTTCCGCGACGGGTCACTTTTGTATGAAGCCGCGCGGGTGCCCGCTTAACTCAGTTTATGCCCTTAGGCCCGTATTAATAAAGAAGTCTTAAACCCAACTTTACTTGAGAACCTATTTGACACATAAAAAAACGTTTCGTTTCACATCTAAAATTAAGATCTTTATTTTAATATTTTCTTTTTTAAAACGTAAAAATAAAGATTATAAAAATATGGATTATATTTTTTTTTTTATGTTTTTAACCTCCGTGGTCTATTGGCACAGAGCTTCGATTCCCGCGTTGAAACAACACAAAATGTTGTTTTCAAGTTTGGTTAGGACTGCAGGTTGATCACTTGATTGTCTGACAAGAAAGATGATCCATGGGCCAGATGGGCATGTAAAACGTCGGTCCTGCGCCTGTTCACTCGCCAGTCGTGTCGGTTTACCGTCCCACTGGGTTATGAGAGTAAAAGGAAGAGAGAGTGTCTTTGTGTATTGTGCACACACTCGGGCACTATAAAGTAACTCCTGCGTAGCTAGGTTTCAATAAAATCGGCTACCGACACCTGTTTTTCTGTAATCTATATTATGAAGAATGCGGTTCAAAAGAAAATAAATAAAAGTACTTCGAGTATGTAACATTAATAAAGTTGTTCACTTTTAAAAGTGAAAGGAATCGTTTTTAATCTGTCAAACTGGTTCTCAAGTGAGGTTGGCTTTGAGACTTCTTTATTAATACGGGCCTTACAGTATTAAGTTTTGACTCGAGTCGTTAAAATCTTTTTATTTTATTTAATATAGGGGCTCCAGCACTTTCAGTCGGAGTTAACGGCAATAAGGAAGTCAGCGGACAATTTATTTCACATTAGTGCCTTTGTTCGGTCGTTACGACCCCGCGGGGTTTAGGGTTAAGTATAAAGAGCTATTATATATAAAAAACCGGCCAAGTGCTAGTCGAACTTGCCCTGGAAGGGTCTCGTACAAAACGCAAAAATCACATTTGTTAATTCAAAGCCTTATACATTTGTTTAATTTTATTAATCTCAAACAAAAACTGGCCCCTTAATCAAGATGCCATCACTTACGAAATTCGAAAACTAAAATGTATGAGATTTGACATAATGTTCGCTAAATGACAAGCGGATTCGTATGCCATTTTGTTTTCGAATATTGTTATTAGAATAATAGAGATGCCATCTTGAATGATGGCCCAGGGCTGTTACAAACTTTACATGTCTTTATGTGTCTGTCTGTGGCATCGTATCTGCCAAAAGGATGAGCCAAATTCGATCAAGTTTCTTTCGTTTAAAATTTACGTGATCGAGAGTGTTCTTCGCTATAATTCATCATCACCAGTTCACTCACTGCTCGAGAATTTGGGAGTTTCTAAATTTTAGTTTGTTATGTTTTTATTATTTGTTATTGAAGTGGCAATAGAAACTGTGTGAGATTTCTAAATTATGTAGCTATCGCCGTTCTTGAGATCCAGAGCCATCGCTACTTATCGCTTACGAAGTTCGAAAACTTTGACATAAACCACGCTAAATGACACATTCATTCGTTCTGTTATAGGGCCCTTTCAAAAGCCCTTTTAAAAAAAGGATTTTATTATTAAACTAGAAATAGCACTTAGAATAAAATATTAATTAAAACACGAATTAGAAATACGGCACACAACCGTCTTGGATTTGGAATGGAATGAGACTGACTTAGGACGGTGGAGGATGTTTATATAAGGGGAATAGGATCGCTGACTACAATGGAAGGAATATGGATATGACTTAGGTAAGGACTATAGGGTAAAGCGGAAAGATATAACAGTTCGTCACATCGCGAACCTAGTAAAAGTCCCATACATTTTGTTTTCGAAGTTCGTAAGCGATAAAGCGATGACACCTTGAATCAATGCCCTTGTAACAGACAGACAGATAGCGAAGTCTCAGTAATAGGGTATTTTCCCTACCTGTACGGAACCCCGATAAAGGGCTGTTATATGATAAAAAAGCGAATTAAAAGTTGTATAGATCCAGGTTTAGATTGTAGCCGTTGTTTATGATTCTGATTTAGATATCGGCTAACTATCGTTGATGGAGTTTGAATGGGTGAATTTACATTTGAATGAAAAAAAGTTATCGTATTATTCCATAAAAGTAGATGAATCAAAATAATTAACGATATTTTAGTACAATCTACTGTTCGTTTTGTTAGTGTTAAGCTGATGATTATGTAAGCAGAAGACAAAACATAAATTTGGAAAACGGGACGCCCGACAGATGTGTGACGTCTAAAATGATCACGAAAGTGTCATGCCGCTTTCCGTCACGGCATTCGAATAAATTTTACTGGCAATATAGATGTTGCTCATTGATTTCGATTACGAAATTTTAAAAAATATATATAATATAATAAATATACAATTTGTATAAATACAAATCTATGCTTGTTAAAAGTAAACCACTATAACTATCATCACTCACAACAGTTTGCGATTAAATAGTGCCAAATTACAGCGCGAGGTTTACGGGAATTACGGGGTATAATTTGGTAAATTGACGGCGAGTAAAACTGAGCCAAGTTCAGAAGTAAGCGATGCAAATTTGATTGCCTTTATTAGCATGTAACAGCGCCATAACTCGCAGCTCTGTGTTTTATGTGTTCGTTTCATTGTATTTCAAGTCTAATTTAGCCGATATTGGTTCTTATTCATCATCATTATTTACTGCGTTAAAGCTAGTTAAGTACTGTGATATAAATAGGATAGTGTGTTTTTATTTTATTTTATCTAGTTTTTTTATTTTATTTTTGTTATATCTAGGTACTTCTTATTGGTCACGGTTGTATTGTATTTCCCGTGGCTCCGTCTGCGACGGTTCTGTCAGAATACCGCCGAGTTTAAATGGCATACCCACTCCATCCACTTACCATCTTAACGGACGCAACGAGCCCCACATACCCGTGGTAGGAATCCCAATACTCCTCGGGATGCAACAAGTAGCATTACTCAGCGAAAAAAAGGTACTTCTCATTAACACGTCAAAAGTATTATGAAAATATACATTGTAAATATGGAAGTGTTAGTTGGCTGGTACTTATAGACGACAGCTGATGGTAGCTGGACAGAAAGGTTCTCGAGTACAAATCGCAGATGGGATGTCAAAGCGTTGGACGACCATCAGGTGTGTTACAGATGACCTGATGAATAATCTGTGGAGCGACCGGTGCCACTAGACAACTTTGGGGTAGGATTATATCCAGCTTTCGGAGGAGCTCTCGCGACTGCGGAAGCTTGGGCAACAGTGGTTGCTACGAAGGTGGGGTGAGGTCCTGGCGCAGTCCCCGTATGGTCAACATACGGTTACGGCACTGCGCCCAGTTCTTGCGGCGTAGATGCGCCGTAAGAGAAAGCCCCTCACCTTCCGTCTTACACAGGTACTCACCGGACACGGATCTTTCGGTGCGTACCTGTGTAAAATTGCCAGGAGAGAGCCTACGCCAGCTTGCCACGCATGCGGCGCTGCGGAGGACACGGCCCAGCACACCTTAGAGGTGTGCGATCGATGGGCCGTGCAGCGCCACGATCTCGTGGCAGTGCTTGGGCGGGACCTCACGCTCTCGAGTGTGGTTCGCTGCATTCTCGAGAGCGATGAGGCATGGCAGGCGGCGGCCTCCTTTTGCGAATACGTAATTTCGCAGAAGGAGGCCTCGGAGCGGGACAGAGAGATGGACCCATTCTCTGTTCCTCTTCGCCGGCGCAGGACGGGGGTGCGGAGGCGTCGCTTTGCGGCCCTCCCATCTCACGTCTAGTACGGGGCTCCGGGTAGAGGGATGGGTTGATGCCGGAGCGCTCTCTTAATTTGATGGAAGTCCGGTCCCTGTGGAGGTGAACCGGCCGGTCGAGGGAGGAGTAGCCTGTGTTTAGACAGATCCAGGCACTCCACCCAACATAACGGCTGATGGCAATCCGCAAGTGGCTTTAGTGGGTAAACCGGCCATAGCGAGCAGGGAGTCCCATATACCCCTCGGGGACCCTCCCTGGGGGATGCGTAATGCATTTCCCTTGCGAAATCAAAAAAAAAAAGGATTATATCCAGCTTGCCGGAGCGCTCTCTCAATTTGATGGAAGTCCGGTCCCTATAGAGGTGAACCGGCCGGTCGAGGGTGGAGTGGCCTCTGTTTTGACAGATCCAGGGCACTCCACCCAACATAACGGCTGATGGCAATCAGCAAGTCGTTTCAGTGGGTACACCGGCCGAGCCGGGAGGACACATACCCTCCCGGGGGCATGCGTAATGCGTAAAAAAGGATTTATCCAGCAGGACGTCCTAGCTTGAACGACGTAGAAAAACATCCGTTTCTGCAAAAATAATCGACGACAAAGACATAAGCAGCGCATCAAATAACCCACTCCAACTTTCACAAAGGCTATAGAAAATTATATCAAAACAAACAAGAGGCGAGTTAAAAGAATTTCTCGGCGGGGAGTTGGGAAACATTAAAAAACAATCCCCAGCCGGCGACAACAAACGGCAAAGTTTCATCGCTTATAATGCCGCCGAGACGCGACGAATTTCGAAGTTGGCGACTAATGACATACCATCGTACTTAGATGACTTGTCTCACAATATGCGTAATTTGTGGCTAAATTTCAAGAAATTACATCAAATTAATAATATATAATAATAATATCTATGGACGCTTAACTCTCAACCCGCATGTGGGACAAAGACTTAAAGATTAGATTTTACACAATACACACACTCATCGTATTTTTAGTATTTTGTTAATAATAATTGATATTTAATATTTATAATATATTGTACTAAATCAGTTAATATTTTGTGGGGGAGGGGGGGGGGGCTGGGGTGTCAATATACAGGCATTGGCTTAGTTTGGGCTTCACGTCTCCCACAAATTGCTCTTGTAATTTTTGGGAGAAATAAACTACTACGTCTGCTACTACTACTACTACATAGTCATACTACTAGTCATATTCTTCCCTTGTTTCCTCACAGAACCTACTCATAAAGCAGAGTCTTCGTCCACACACTCAGGCACTGGCGACTCTCTAAGGAGCCTTAATAAAAAAGAAGAAGAAGTTTAGCTTAAGTATAAAAAAGGTGTCAATGTTCCTACTTCTCATCTCAAATTTGTGTATTAATATAGTAAAAATCTGTATAGTATTCAAGTATTAAATATATTTCCGTTGTCGGGTACCTGTAGTTCTTCGGATACTTAGCACGGGGCCAGATTGACGTGGTGTGAAGCGTCCATAGATATTATATTACTATTAGTTCTCGCTCGTCTTTATCTTCTGTGTTTTTTTGATGTGACTAAGTCCTAAGTGGTAAAACCAATTTTATTGATTTTTTTTGTATGTATTCCCGAGAATTCGAGGATCATAATTGATCCCGGTCTCTGATCTCTTGGAGGAGGCCTTTACCCATTCTGGGGACCTAGCTTAGTTATTAATTAAATAGGATAATAATATTATGTAGAACAAAAAAATTAAAAATAAATGTAAATGTAAACTTAGGATCTAGTAAACAAATTATTATTGTAAAACGAAATGTAACTCGGTCAAATAAAGGCTTTTTTTTTATTATTTTTTTATTTATAATTGATCCCGGTAGGAGGCGCTGATGTTAGTGCTATACTTAATAGTTAGCTTAGTTTCATTTTTGTTATTGTTTAAAATATTTTGTTTAAACAGTTTACAACCACATTTAATATTAAACATAGCATTTATTTGTTTTTAGAGATTTTCAAAGCTTCAAAACTTTCCACTTCTTGGCTCCGCGGCCAAGAACTTAAGAGATATTGCTTTGAAGTTTCTTTAAAAACTTGGCGCGCGGCTTAAAAAACTGGTTTAAATTTCATTTTCAATTTTATTGCTATGGAAATAGCTAAAGGCGACAAGTATAAATACGTTTATTACAATACCTACCTCACCTATGACTCTACAATGCCAATTTTAAAGTCATATATAATAATAATAAATTCTTTATTGACACCAACATTTTTAAAACATTAGTGTGAAGCCCCTGACCCCTGCACTAGTGACAACTGTATTGCAGAGGCCAGTGTCTTCGCCCATAATAATTAGGTACATTATAGGTATTATGCCATACAGATTTGTAAATAAACTAATAACTAAAAGGTGAAAACGAAAAAAGTGACTATTATTAGTCATTAAGTTTAGGAATTTACACACATTTTAACTGATCCAAGATATGATGGAAGATAAAATGGAAGACAATTGAGGTGGGTATATACCTATAGTACATTTTTTGTCTTATTTAGTAGGAGAAAATGACTGCTGTAAGTTTACAATATTTATGCTGATCCAAGACCAGCAACATGTAGGTCTAGAATAAATTAAGTTAAGGTTTAATATAAAACGAGTACATATTATGTGCGCGAGAGTGTATCTGAATGTATGTTTTTTTAGAGGTTAAAATGCACTATAACACATATATTAATGTGTTATAGTGCATTTTTAACCTCTGGCAAAAATAGAGGAGTATAGTAAGTTTGACAAGCTTGTCTGTGGGATTGTAGTTCTTAACGTATAATCATCGATTTTGACCTACTTTTTTTCTGTTTCAAAGCTAAGGGCCGGTTTCTAGAACGTTATTCAAATGTATAATAAAATTACATGGCATTCAAGTTAACAACCCATACTGAACGCTGATAAGTGGAACATTTATCAGAGAGAAAGGAAGGGACAGATATTATATAAAATAACATTACGCTAGCTGCACTCGCAAGGCTGGTTTAAATACCAAAGACAAGATTGATTCAAATGGTATGTCAACTAATCGGTATCTTTGGTGAATTATTTCACTTGCTGCTTAACGATAGTAGGGGTTAATATTTTATTATTGCTTATATCTATGTAGTTCAGCGATAATTGGTTAACATACATCTCAATTTAGAATTAAAAATATTTATTTTTTATTCAGAAAACGTACAGCTTACAAATTATTATAATACGATAACAGGTGTAGGCAACCGTTAAGACAATTAAAAGTTTCACCTATGGGTAACAAATTGCAATATTTGGTTTTGAACACTATAACCCTCTTTCTCCGGTTAAAAAGAAGACACTTGAGAGAAACAGAACAAGCTAGCGTCTCAGGAGCGGAGTTAACGTAATCAAGTTAGTAATTTGTTTGTTCTTAACATTTCCATACAGCTGTCCCCCGAGACGAATGTGCAAACTTTTCGCATCAAAAAATTATGTGATTTAATGATGACATTTTGTAATGGCGTCGTTTGTTTGGAAGGGGCGTAGAGAGAAAAATCTCTAAATGTACAGTCCACAAAAGATAATAATAATAATATCTATGGACGCTTCACACCACGTTTATCTGGCCCTGTGCTAAGTATCCGGAGAACTTGTGTTGCAGGTATCAGACAGTGGAAATATGTTTTTTGGAGGTATTTTCTGAGATGACGTTAACCATCAGTACATATTTTGTGGTCTCTTTCTTCGTGCACCGAACCACATATTAATATACAGGTTAATTGAGGATGCTTATCACTTCACAACTCAGAATGAAATATAACTATCTATAATATAGCAAAATATTGAGGCCTCAAAAATGTTCAGCTTACATCATTACAAAGAATAAAAATTTTAAAGAAGAGTAGGTATATAGTATTCTAATAAAAAAAAAAGAGAAAAAAAAAGCTATGAATGCGAAGAATTTGATGTAAATGTTGTGATATCAATACAGGCTATAATTTTAATGAGTGATAATACTTTAGCGTATGTATGGTCCCGTATATAGAGATTAATATGTTATTGAATGTACTGTAATGTATAGAATGTATAGAGATTAATGTAAAAGTACCAGCGCTGAAAGAGGTTTTTTTTTAAATTATGGTATTGGAAAATTTATGATGTTGGGGCATTTCTCATACAAACATGAAAGTCAAAAGTAAGTCTTTATATACTCTACCCAGGAGGCACATACATACCCATAACTGAAAACTTATTTTACACCTTGTATAAACTGTTAATAGCATAATTAAGTGTCAGAAAAAAGCTATATAACAAATTGGTTGTGCGAGCCGACATCGCCACCAGTCATGGAATTAAAAACCCGTAAATCCATGGTGTTGCGATGGATTAGTGGAATAACTGCGAAAAAACTTCACCCGTCGCCATTGATAAGGGGATGATACTACCCTTTGCTCGATAAATCACTAATCACTTGGTTTCAGCTCTTAACCCTATAGATCATAATACAGGACGGGCATAATTCAGCATTTTTAACCCCTCATAGATTCCGATGCACACGAATAAGTAGATGTTTCTGTTAATGACGTAGATTATTTATCTACGTGTTGCAGAAGGGTTGGGGTTTGTACCTACGAGCAGTTAGAGTTTAGTGTACTTTAACTTAGGCAGAAATCTGCAAATCTTTTATCTCTAGTACGAAAATATAATTCTTTAGACAAATCATAAAAATTGTTAGATCAGAAATATTATGTTTTGCGAATTAACTTAAAATATGATGTGATGCATTTTGAAAAATAAAACTTCTTTAATTTTGAATTAAGCCGTACTGGCTAATAAGTTTTTAGCTTGTAAATAATGTTGTGTCACAGATCATGTAATGGCTATTTTCCATCATTTTACTACTAAATTCTTGGTGATATATTTTTATTATAAGGCGTCGAAAATGGCCTGAATTGTTTCTAGAAAAGGATGATACGATGATACAACTCCAGATAAATTATTGATTGTTTGATTGATTGGTTTAAAGAGAATACCGATTCATTTGTGATAGATTTATGTAGTTAACAAACTTTAACCAGACACGGTTTTATATTCTATGACATTACCCTTCCGATCCGTGCCCTAATTTATGCGCTCGTAGTCTGGCCACCCGACGCCCTGCAGGGGCCCAGGGCGCCGCGGGTAAGTACGCATCGTAAATTCGCCGGCCGCCGTACAAATTGAAAGCCCCTACCTATACAATGGGCCGAGGTTTTTAAAGTCGTGACGTTCGGTAATTTTATTTATGTGCGCGACGCGTGGCTATTGTGTGTTGACTATCTCTTTTATTCTTTGATGATTTGTTGATGTTTTTATTGTGGTGTAGACGTTTTTGATTTGTTTGCGCTGTGGTGATCCTTTTCGTGTTTTTGATTGCTCGATTTAGTAATTTCATAGTTTTTGCTCTCCCAACACAAAGTTATAGGTTTAGTTGTTTAAAAGCTTTCTTACTGTACTAAATATTGATAATCCAGAAATAAAATATTTTTTTACTTGACATATTTTGTTAATTTTTTTATCCAAACCCGAAATACAAATATTCAATTAAAATCCATCCCTGCAACGGGACAATTAAAACACTTTTCATTTCCAATAAAATTTGGATACAAAAAGAACGAAACGCGGAGTGTCGTGTATCGGAGGGCGCCGTATGAAAATTTCATTAGCCGGTACCCCCGCGCCCCTGTGCCCCCGCGCCGCCTGTCTCTGGCCCTGAGCCGTGCGTAGTGCGTGCTGGCCGCAAGCTCGCACGCTCGTTGATGTGTACGCTCACTGTTCGGTGTTATGCGTTGGACATTATAATTTAAATTAATTAGTAGGAATTAATTGAAGACAGGATGAAGGCGATATGTAGCAAATGGGTGATTTCGAGAAAATCGACTACAAACTGTCACTTTAGATTACTTCGTAAAGTATAAAGTTCATTAATCTAAAGATCCATCTCTAGCAACAATGTATTTCATACGTTCATACTTATCCTTTATGTTAAAGTTTATCCTAAATGTATAAGTGACAGTTTTTTAACTCAATTTTCTGGCTAAAAATGTTTACGGCATAATATCACCTTTATTCAGTCATAATATCGTCAATTGTAAATACAAAATATATATTATGTACTTTAAGTTTATGTCGTTCTTATAACTGCATTGCAATCTGCAAGTTGTCTTACAATTTGATGACACTGATCTAAATTTCTTCCTAGCATACAGCTACGGCTGAGGCTTCTCTCTAAAAATCAGCATTCGGTATTGATATCTGTCATGTATGAAGTTGGTACTTGGACCCGTAGGTACTTATAAGTATAAGAAACTTTGTAAACAATGTAACATTTACGTTTGAATTTATATTGGTTGTAATAAATTGTAAACTATCATGAAAGCTATCATTATTACAATAATTATTATTTGCAAACTTATTAACCTACGTACATTACAAAATGTTTACAATGAGCTAGCCGTCTATTCACATTCCTCCCACCTAATTAATCGTATCTAACGCATACGTCATCACCGCGACTACCTCGGGTCGTACAAATTTACGCCCGGGTAATTGAGGCCCCGCATATATTGTGCAGTGTGCCCCGCGTCCGGTAATGTGGCCCCGCCAGCGCGGCAGTGCGGCTCCACTGTAACTTATTTTACGAGCCAATTAAATTAGATCCAACAATAGACGCGTATATCAGAGATACGGGATTTAGTTAATACTATGTAAAATTGGTCGACAGATTTATAGTAGAAAATTTTATTCATATTGTATCCTTCGACAGAGATTATCATAAAAATGTATGTTTAATATAAATTATTATGTACAATCGTGGTCAGTATCATTTATACAAAAAAGTGACATGCTAAATTATGTTTACAATCTTCTAAGGCGTGTATTCTGATATTGTTTTATCAAAAAAAATATTGAAACAACTTCAGAAAAACGTATCGTTAAAATCGTCGTAATATAAAAAAAAACCCTACTAATCGTGTAACATTCCTATCACACCTAACAAAAGACCTGATGACCATGAAGACCTGAACCGATTTCCACCAAACACAGCTAATAACACTCTCGAATGATATACCTTTAAAAAACCGCATTAAAATCATATCATCCGTTTGGAAGCTACGATGTCACAGCACATACACATTTCCGCAGACACGTCAAACTTTTAACACCCCGTCGTTTTTGCGTCGGGGGTTAAAACACAAATTACTATAATTTTTATGAATTTCACGCTGCTTATCTTCCACGCTCTTGAATGAATCCGTATCGTGTAGTTTGTTTTGACACCGACCGCCATTAAAAATCCAATTCGTTGGCGGTAGATCCGAGCGCATAATCTCCATAGATAAATTAATTAAGACGTCCAATGCACCACCCCCATTAGCATAGGGGTAATAGGGGTGGAAGGGTGGAGGGGTAGCCGGACCGGATTAGAACGAAACAATTATTATCTTACGTGTTTTGTTTCGGAATTTACATATTTTAACTATTACGAGGGTCCAGGCGAAGATTTATAACTGAAGGGCCAAGATTGAGTTCGTGAGAGGAATAGCAAGATACTGATAATTATCATTTTTGGGTATTCAAATTAGCGTTGCTTTTTTATCTGTAGTTGGGTAATGGTTTTCTACCAGTATCTAACATCAGCAGCAAAAAATTGTCCATCAAGTATGATGGGAGATAGGTGGTTTTTCCATGAATTCAAAACATACAAAATATTTTATTCTGATTGAATGTGATATAAATTTAAATAATACTCAATGTTGGCGAGTATAATGCTTCCAATTATAATGTCATTTATTCACCGGAAAATAAAACACTATTTGGTCATTTTTATGTATGGATTTTGATTAAATTGAATTGTAATTAAATTAACTAACAAAATATTACAATACTTTGTTATAATAAACAAAAAAAATTGTGTCAAAAGTGAGAATAGACATGAAGGCGTTTTTAAATAAGGTCTGAGTTTTCATAAATTTCTACTCTGTGTAATCGCACAAATAAAAGTTTGTAATAATTTCCATTAGCCATCTGTCATCAGGAGGCCCCGGCGTAGGGCCCCTACCTCTAAAACAAATAAATACGCCCCTGATATGAAATGTCAAATATCAGGCAACGGCAAACGCCGTGGAATATAAATCAAAATATTAAATTTGAATAAATTCGATGAAATAATAACATCGATTCGATTCGGAAAGAATATTTCACAATTTATGAGTATGAGTTAATCAATAAATTAAATTAAAAAATGTTTTATTTGTAAATTAAACTTAACAAACTATTTTCGGAAATAAAAAAAAAGACAAGCTGTACAAAAAATTTTATGTTTTGCAGTTTCATTATAATATTATTATTACTTTTGAAAGATATTTGATGTTTCGAAAGAATTTAAAATAGAGAAAATGTTATTGAATGTATGTTGTTGATAGAAATTCATGTTACACAGGTATTAGTAATGATAATATACAAATTACTTTTTCCACTTTTTTAGTTATTACATATTTAAATGTAATGTTAAAGAGCAACATTAGTTTCTCTGACTGTACCAATCCTGGAATATACAGTAACGACAAAAACTAAACGAATCATAAGTGGATATGACAAAACTTTTAATGTCCGATCAAAGTCCGGTTCTGTCCTATACCCGGATATCCGGATTAGAGGTAACTAGTTCCGGGACAAATCACCCGGATAACGAGGCGAAACTTCCATATTGGCGAAACTTGCGTTATGACTGACGTGCAGACGAGCAACTGAGATACTGTCGCCTGTCGCCTGTGACGCTAAATATTTTCATAAATTATTCTTCTCCTGCTTAAAAATATAAAATGTAAGGTTAGGTTAGGACGGCTGTCGCCTGAAGCGCTAAATATTTTCAGAAATTATTCTTCTCCTGCTTAAAAATATAAAATGTAAGGTTAGGTTAGGACGGCTGTCGCCTGAAGCGCTAAATATTTTCAGAAATTATTCTTCTCCTGCTTAAAAATATAAAATGTAAGGTTAGGTTAGGACGGCTGTCGCCTGAAGCGCTAAATATTTTCAGAAATTACTTTTTATCTAGCTTGAAAAAACAATCGCAACAATATCCGCTGGCTGATTTCGTAAAAATAGCGATCAGCAATAATCTTGCGATAGAGCGGAATCAATTGCTGAATTTTTTATGCATATTAGCTTAACTATTGCTACAACACTAGCGCCAAATACAATTAAGTAGCAATCATAGGAACTATTAATTATATGTTAGGTGAATCAAATATTGAACCAAATAAATTTTTCTGGATATCAAACCTTCAAACTGCTGTTTAATTTGGTTTAAGCGTATAAAATGGTATATTACCTTTTAATCGTCGAAAAAAAAGTCAGCTGTGCCTTAAAAGTCCCTAAATCTACACTAAAATTATAAAGAGGAATTGTATTTTTGTATGTAAGGACTTAACTCAATAAGTACTGGACCGATTTTAATAATTCTTTTTTCATTAGAAAGCTACATTATCACTGAGTAACATAGGTTATATAAAGATCAATTGCTGTTCGTTAGTCTCGCTAAAACTCGAGATCAGCTGATTCGGCTATTTTTGGTCTTGAAATATTCGTGGAAGTCCCGGGAAGGTTTACACGGTTTCCATGCTCAACGAAGTGGGCACGGGTCATGTTGTAAATAATAAAGACAAAAAAAAAGGTCAAGAGCAAATATGTTTGCAATTGCTTTGCTTTTACAAACGTAATGACCCCGCCGGCTCGGTCGCCCGTCTGCGCCCACCTAAGTTATACTCAGTTAAGTTGTACTTAGTTAACTTTTTATCGCAAGGGAGAATGGATGGGCAGTTATGGAAGCCCAGAGACGGCGGGGAGTTACAGTAATGACAGTTTTTTGTTTAACCGACATTGACAGCGGCAGTGAGCTTTTATGTAGTTTTTTTTTCTTTTTAAAATATCGTATCGTATTGGAAAAGTTTTCACTTATAGTTTATTGTTAGGGCGACTTCTATGGGTGAAGAGAGCCATTATACAAAAGTATGGTATTATTAGACCAATAATAAAAATAAACACCTCTTGCCCTAACCAGGGTAAATCTTTGTTTTTTTTTATATATGGACGTGAAGCGTCCACCACGTCAATCTGGTCCTGTGCTAAGTATCCGAAGAACTTGTGTTACAGGTACCAGATAACGGAAATATATTTAATACTTTTATACTATACACATAATATTTAAGATTTTAATTATATTATACACAAATTTAAACACATCCCCGTGGATATACACAAATTTAAACTCATCCGACTGGGTCATGGATGTGTTTAAATTTAGTTCAGTTCAGGAACTAAAGGAGAAAGCCCATTTCAGGCCCAGAGCGGACAGCCGTCTTAAGAAGACTTAATTTCTCCAGAAATGTATAATAAAGAGACATGATTTTTGATAACATTCAAATAACCGCCACTATAATCAGTAATGTTCCAATAAAAAAAGGTATTTTATTGGATTATTTGGAACCTAAATATAACGTTGAGGTGAAATGTTACCCGATGATAAAACTCTAATCAATCAATCCGAATATCGATTTATAAACAAATAAAATAAACTCATGTAAAATACAAATAACGGGTGACTGTTGGTAATTCTGTAAAGAATTAATCAAAAGAAAACATTTATCTTAAAACCAATGTTTACGTTTGTTACTATAAACGATAAAGATTAATAAAAAGTCATATTATATCGATTATTTTTTACGTAATCGATTTATCGATTTCATTTTTTTGCGACAAGCGGCAACACTGATGACTGAAATGTCATTTTTCAAACGAATGATTTCGACCGTTCGTTTGTTGTTCAAAGATGCGTTTTGTTTTGTTTTCGATTTTTTTCACCGCAATCTGGCTTTCTCGCCTGAACTTGTTTCGGCTTTTCACGTACGACTTTGGCATTGTTTTACTAGTTTTGTTCTCTCCTTCTACGATTACTTGGCCCTGGATTAAAGTATTACGCTATTTGATTGTGCATACCAAAATGTCTGAAGAATATTGTATATTATGTTGTGGTAATAATGTTACCGAGAACCGTATTTTAGAGCCCAAAGAATTAAGTGTCATACAGCAGTGGGTTGCACGGCAGCAGGTAATCATAATATTATAATAAAATGTTTCTATTATTTCTTTAAATAAGGTTTAATCGTTAAATCTTTTCGGTTGAAAATATTTATCATTAATGTTAATATGTTTTAGGTGTCAGGCGATAATCTTGTTTGCCACAATTGCTGGGTAGCAATAACTGAAAGTCTTGCACTACAACAAGGGCTATCTTATAATATCTTACTATTATAAATTATTGAAAAGTCGGAAAAGGCCTTGAAAATAAAATAGACAAAAAGTTAAAAAAAAAATATTTCTACAATAATGGCGGCATTTTAAGTTATTTTCTCAGATATCTAATACTATTAACATTTTAGAACACTCATTTTTAATGCGATTTTTTGATGTCCACATTGGGCCTGAGACACTATGGAGAGTGGGCTTTCTCCTTTAAACACTTAATTTAGTTCAGGAACATTGAAAACAAAAAGTTTTCAATGTTCCTGAACATTGAAAACTTTTTGTTCCCTCGGCGGGATTCGAACCGGCGACCTCCCGTTCGAGCACCAACCCGCTCAACCAATGATTTAAAAGTTTATTTAAAAAAGTTTTATTCCTCTTGTCGGGATTCGAACCCATCATCTCCGCCATCAACATCGATGCTAACCACTGCACCACAGAGGTTTTTGCCAAAAGCTAGTTTTAAAACGACATCAATTTCCTGTGCCCCATCAGTGTACATTGGAACATTTTAAAAGCTCACATCAAGCAAAAGCTCTGAAAGCTCTTTACGACGAGCTTTATCTCAGTCTTGAGCTTTATAAACTTTATTTTAATGCGTGCGTCAAAATGTTATGGCGATGTGTTTCAGTCTGTACCGTTTGTGTTACGATCTAAAATAAAAGCGAAATAATTGACAAGTACAGTCACAAACATATCCGGTGTACTCCTTTTGAGCTAATAAGGTCGAAAAGTGTCACCAGCTGGATTAGCACATAAGCTACTCACCGCAGAAAAAGGTACGGTTCCCGCGGGATTTCGTTTTGCGCTCACCAAGTATCGAAGATATATCCTGTACTAGCTGAACCGTTCCTTCCTGGACTTCCACGAACATTTAAAGACCAAAAATAGCCGAATCGGTTCAGCGGTTCTCGAGTTTTAGCGAGACTAACGAACAGCAATTAATTTTTATATATAAGAAGACTAGCTGACCCGTGCCCACTTCGTTGAGCATAGAAAACGTTTAAACATTCCCTGCACTTCCACGAATATTTCAAGATCAAAAATAACCAAATCGGTTCAGCAGTTTCAGCGAGACTAACGAACAACGATTCATTTTTATATATATATATATAAGAGAAGATATATACAAATACCAATAATTTAAAAACTTTTCATGTAATACCTATGAACTGTTATCGTACGTTGATTATGATAATGAAAATCTATTGAAAGGTAAAATGCATAAAACCTCCCATTCACTACAAACTCGTACAGCGTGAGCGAGCAAGTGGCCAGTGAATGCCAAACTTTTTTGCAAAACATTTAAAAAAACGACGAGGGGGAACCCCATTGTATGGTACCGCGTGTCTTGTGTTTAAAATTAACTTTTTTTGCACAACAGCTACTGGGGAGTGGTGCAATGATTGAGAGTTTATTGGCTGCAATTGAACATTTCAACGTCAGTGTTATAACAAAAGTTGTATGTAACAAGGTGTAAAATAAATAAGTGATAATACTTAAGGGTGTGTATGTGACTCCTATGTAGAGTATACCGTGAAAAAATCCGCGCTGAAAGACTTACTTTTTACTTTCGTGTTTGTATGAGAATTGCCTGAATATCATAAATTTGCCCATACAACAATGAAAAAATAACCTATTTCAGCACTGGTACTTTCACAGTAAACTCTATATACGGGACCCGTACACACCCTAAAGTACTCACTCATTAATATTATAGCCTGTATAATAAGGGTAAGTCAAATAATAATACAAGAGGTCACCGTGGGATTGATATATGTACATACTATTGAAACTCATATTTGGTTTAAATCTTTTGTATTTCATGATACATCGAATGCGAAAGAAGGTTACATATACATACACATACATACAAACACATGGCTGTGAGTGAGTGTGTATTTTCGTTACTTACTATAATAATATAGTATTTATAACGCATAGTATTTATAATTATTTGTTTTCTATGTAGGTATTACAAATACAATACAAATATACTTTACTGTGCACACAACAAGTTACAAAAGAAACAAAAAATATACATTACATAAATCAGACATGCACACAAAGGCGGCCTTATTACTAGATAGCAATTTCTTCCAGACAACCTTATGGTGTTAGAGAAAACAATGCTATAGAATGGGAGTTGCGCAAAAGTATATTTAATAAAATAAAAGTAAATTAAATAGTATTACCTAATTATTTTGGTTTTGAACTCATTTTCTGTCATTAAAAGAATTGCGCCTACTTACTCTAAGGTAGGTTACTCTCTGCATCACTCTAAGGTAGGTTAGAAAAAGACATAAGGCATTAAGCCAGCTTTTTATAAAATGCTGAAAGTGTTTTAAAAAAAAATTGGGTACCTAAAGCTATTTTAAAATTTTCGAAAGTTTAACAAGCACTGGACACATGAATAAAATCTGCAGTTAGATCGGATATCAGTACATAAAGTGTTTTCGCAATCAACCAACTACCTTCATAACTATGTTACTGATATGTTTTAACAGAATATTGCATGTTCAGGCATCCTTTTAAAATAATTATCAATACTAAAGGATTATACGGAAAGTAAAAACTTTGTATTCAGTGTTACGAAAAGTATGAAATTTTACATATTTAATGTATAACTAGCTAACCCGTGCCCACTTCGTTGAGCATACAAGCAGTTTGTGATGAAATTTTCCATATTTTCTCACCGTTTAAGCCTTTCCGGGACTTCCACGAATATTTCAAGATTAAAAAAAGCCGAATAGGTTCAGCCGTTCTCGTATTTTAGCGATGGTTATTATGGTTTTTTTTTCATGGACACGTTGTAATATTAATACTTAAGGGTGTGATTGGTTCCATATGATAGGTATGGAGTTTACTGTGAAAGTACCAGGGCCTAAAGAGATACTTTTTTTAAATTATTGTTTGGGAAAAATTTAATGTTGAGTCATTTCTCATAGAAACTTGAAAATCAAAAGTAAGTCTTTCAGCACTGTAAACTATATAGGGGGCACATAATATACACCCTAAAGTCTTATCACTCATTTATTTTAGACCTTGTATATAGAATATGTCAAACTAAACTCCTCTTCTTAGAGGCAAAATCTTCTTTCTTTATTTAATTTAATTAATTAGTCGACTTCTAGTAGGTACTCGTATAGGTATAATAATAACACCTCACATAATAACGCCGGTGGCCGATTTCGTTGAAAACAGACCAGTGTACGTAGGGAATCATTTTTGTAGTGCCCAATACACAAGGACACTCTCTTTTCTATTTACTCAAACCCCAGAGGGACGTCTAACCGACACGACTGGCGAGCGAACAGGCGCAGGACCGACTTTTTACATGCCCATCCGATGCATGGATCATCTTTCTTGTCAGACAATCGGGTGATCGGCTTGCATTGTCCTAACCAAACTTGCAAACAACATTTATTGTTGTTCCAACGCAGGAATCGAACCCACGACCTCGAGAGCCAAGCTTTATACCACTGGACAACAGAGGCGTTATAGGTATATTAGGTAGGTAAGCGATAAAGTAAAATAAACTTTTTAATTTGTGTGACACTTACCTACACATACATAGGTGCGCTAACGTATGTTATCATAAGGCCTCCGTGGTGCAATCGCTTTAGGCCTAGCTCTCGACCCCGAGGTCGTGGCTTCGAATCCCACGTTGGAACAGCAAAAAAATTTGTTACCAAGTTTGGTTACGACAATGCGGGCTTATCACGTCCTGATTGTCTGATAAGAAAGATGATCCATGCGTCGGATGGGCAAGTAAAAGGTCGGTCCTGCACCTGATCTCCCGCCAGTCGTGTCGATTATCCATCTCACTGGCATACGAGAGCAAAGGAATGGTCTCTCCCCTGTATATTGCGCAAACACTTGGGCACTATGAATGCTTAAACCAGCCACCGTCATCGAAAATCGGTGTGGGAGGCATTATGTTATCATAACACACCATTATGATATTATACTGGCATAAATCATTGATATTAAGCATTGTCTTTCAAACCCCATTGTAATGTATGTAGGGTAAACCCGCTGTTACAGCACCTATTGGCGATCGGATTGAAATATTAAATTAGTCCGCCCGGGGCGTCAGCAAACATCATTACGATTTATATTTGTTCTGTTTTATCGCTGGCTCGGAGCCAAATTCAATTATCAATCATTATTATCGATAAACATCATTATCAGCGATTTTGAATGTAATAAAAAGTACTTTTATACTATACAAATATATGTATATTTTTAATACATTAATACGAGTATACAAAAATATTCAGTCATAGCATTGAAATCTTTTTTTTTTTGGCAAGAATTTAACCCGCGAATAAGAGATTTAAATTTGGAGAAAAAGTGGCTTACACTTGCCACGCTGGACAAGAGAATACGACAATAGGTATAGTTATATATTATTTTATCCTCCGTCAAACAATGAGAGTAAAGGAAGAGAGAGTGCTCTTGTGTATTGCGCAGTCACTTGGGGATCAAAACTGCGTAGCAAAGGCCGGCCACCGTCACCGAAATCGGTGTCATAACTATTTTTATATATTTCTTCAACCTTTTAAACCTTTAAACTGTAACTTAAAATAGTGCTACCCAAATAACTTGTGTTACAGGATAACGGAGAGGTATTTATTACTTTTATACTATACACATATTTAAGACTAGCTGTGCCCGCTGCTTCGTTCGCGTGGTTTTTGAGTGACTTAAATCAAAAAGTCCCCAAATGTGAATAATTTTCCCCGTTTTTTGCAACATTTTTCGCTGATGCTTCGCTCCTATTGGTCGCAGCGTAATGTTATGTAGCCTAAAGCCTTCCTCTATGAATGGACTATCCAACAAAAAAATATTTTTTCAAATCGGACCAGTAGTTTCTGAGATTAGCGCGTTTAAACAAACAAACAAACTTTTCCGCTTTATGATATTATATAGTATATAATTTTATTTATACACAAATTTTACACACATCCATGACCCAGGAACATTGAAATATTGCTGTTCTCTCGGCGGGATTCGAACCTGAGAACAAAAAGATTTGGATTTGAAGAGAAAAAAAATATACTTGCCACGTTCGGCAGACAAGTTGGCGAGCGTATATAATAACAATTTCAGCTTAAATTTTTAAGCTCTCATCACCCATTTATCCGCTAAACTAATCATGTATACCGCATTATAAAACGCCGTCCAGCGCTTTACGCTAATTGGTCTCATGCATATGGAATAGCTGAATCGGCTACAGCGCTGTATGATATTGTACATTGATCTTATCACATAGGCTATAAGGTCCACAATCCATCAGAGATTGGTTTATATCCTAGCAGTAAAAATGCCATAACATTGGTTAACGGGATGCGCTCTTACAGAGTAATGACTTTTCATTTAGTAATGGATTTAGTTGACGTTTGTATGGATGGAGGTTTTCATAAAGGCTTTTGAAGGTTTAGGCAATAAATATGTTCTTTTCTGAGGGCACCGGAGTGCCCCCGCCAAGGCGAGCGAAGCGGTGTGCAACTTCACATACTCTACACTTCAGTCAAAACGTGATGCTTGGCCGTTTTATTTCACACACGATGAATACCTATGAAATCCTCGTTCAAAAAAGGGGTCTAAAAAGACTGAAAGAAGAAATTAATTCAATTTGAAATCCAGATATGCATAGGTACAAAAATAGTCAAGGTAGAGCCGTGGTCGTACCCGCTAAACAAATCTAGGCGTCACTTCACACAAATATACGATAGAAAAAATATAAATTGAAAAATAATAATATTCGTCTGCTGTTGAAATATTATACAATCCCAATAGCGGGTACGACCACGGCTCTACCTTGACCATTTTTGTATCAATGCATATCTGGATTTCAAATTGAATTGATTTCTTGTTTTAGCCTTTTTACACCCCTTTTTTGCGAAGTCGGGTTATATTACTTAAGTATTTGACAAAATATGTTCATTTGTGTTCTTAAACAAACGAACCGACGGACAAAATATGTTGCGGGATCCGATCGTTTCGAAAGTAAATCGGAATCACTTGGGGCTAAAACTCTATCCTTGTGAATTTCTTTATTACGTTTGTATCGCTGACAGTTTGTCTGATCGTGTGCCGGAAAGCGACAATCTGAGGGAATGTACGTGCCAGCGACCGGCGGCGAGGCACGTATTCCTGCAAAAGAAATTCTGCATACACATTTTTCACGGTTAAGCGGTGAAAAAGGAATACAAAGAAAAGAAAAGAAAAACGTATGTTACATTTCGTAAGCTAGACGAAAATTGAAATTTGTGAAAAGGTTATGAAGCCCTGAATTTTTGTAAGTTCTAATTGAAGACATGAATGGATGAAAGTGATATGTAGCAAAATTGTGATATCGAGACAATTGAGTTCACACTGTCACTTAAACATTTTAGAATACGTCGTAGTGTATTAGGTTCATTAATCTAAAGATCCATCTCTAGAATCAATTACTTAATACGATACGTGATATTACCTAAAATGTGACAATTTAAACTCAATTTTCTGGGTTGAATTTTTTGCTACATATTATCACCTTCATCCATTCATGTTTTCAATTATTAGGGTACAAATTATTATGACAATGCATAGTTAGGTATAGTAAGGCGCGCCGCGGCGCCCGTTATGTTTTCCTAGTAAATGTATAAAAAAATACAAGTTTTGACATGTAACATCCATAACTATTGTTATAATGACCGTCTGTGGCCTAGTGGGTAGGCCATTGATTTGTACTTAACAGGGTGCAGGGCCAGGATTCAAGATACCACTTACGAAGTTCGAAAACAAAATGTATGGGAATTGACATAAGCTTCGCCAAGTGACATATGAATTCGCTTGTCAATTATCGAACCTTATGTCAAATCCCATACATTTTCTTTTCGAACTTTGTAAGCGATTAATAACGATGGCATCTTGAATCGGGGCCCAGGTTCGATTCCCAGGTTGTTATAATGAGACGTTTTTAGATTTCAAGTATGCGGACACTCTAACGGTGAAGGAAAACATCATTAGGAAACCTGCACGCGGTTAGCCAGACGACCATTGAAGATTCCGTTCTTTCACTTGTTAGTTTAATGTAGTTTGAGCCTAAAATAGTTTGCAAAACGTATCATTTTAGTACCTACATATTATATACTAGCTGTGCCCGCGACTTCGTTCGCGTGGTTTTTGAGTGACTTAAACCGTTTATGCAGCGCACGCAACTAAAGTCCCCAAATGTGACTAATTTTCCCCGTTTTTGCAACATCTCTCATTAACGCTTCGCTCCTATTGGTCGCAGCGTAATGATATGGTAGCCTTAAGCCTTCCTCTATAAATGGACTACCCAACAAAAAAAAATTAATCGGATCAGTAATTCCTAAGATTAGCGAGTTTAAACAAACAAACAAACAAACTGTTCCGCTTTATAATATTAGTATAGATTAATCATTTGAAATCAATATAATACCTAACTAAAATTAACATAATTATTCAATTAATAAATGTAGTAGAAATATGGAAATGTAAATTACTAACATCTCAATGGTACATTGAGATGTTAGTAATATATTCCGTGCTAATAAATGACTTGATTGATTGATTGATTGATTACAATGACTTTTATTAACACTTTGAAGTACTTGGCAGACAGACATGACACATCCAAATTCAGTAGCAAGTCCCCCTTCCACGTCGATAAGACTAATTTCCCTATGGTTGGCTAATAATTAGCCATGTATAATCTTAGCCACAAATCTCAGGACTCTTGATCAATAGCGGCAGTAACATAACTTTGGCTAATTACATGCAGTGCATTGATTTATATTACTGGCGTAGGGACTGCGCATTACGAGGGATAAAACGTCTCCAATGTAGGTGCCCCAATGGTTCTAAAATGGTTTTCTAATCTCTCTTGACATTCAATAGCTTTTACGGTACTTACATTTTTAAAATTATGTCAGGTTTTTGTCAGAGTACTCATATTTATATCTAGTTTGGCCAGATGTTAGCAATAGAAATAATGGTTAAATATCATAAAAGTACCAATTTTAATTGGCATTTCTTACGTCAGTTCTTAGACATCATGCAGCCAAATAAGTGTTATTTATTAAGCTATATGAATATATAATGAGGTTGTATGTGACATATTTACCATTTATTAAAGAAATACAATAAATACAATAACAATTAGATGAAACTATACCTTGAGATTAAACGTGAACGGTATTATAAGTTGTATGTTAAATATTCGCAGGGGCCTACCCCTTCGTTGAAATCATAGATGCAGTGATAAAGACCGTTAATTAGTGTAGTGTAACCGCAATGTTTGAGACATAACTGTTTACATTATTACACCGGCGTTAGTAGTTAATGGTAATTATAAGTAAACATATTCACCAATACTAAGGTTTGGTTAAAGAGGTGAATCAAACGAAATTAATTGTAACTATTAAGAAGAGAGAAATAAATAAAAAATGTGCTCGCTGTATAATTAATTTAAAAATTAAATCGTACAATTGAAACCGAATTACAATAGATGAAATGTATAACACCTTGTATTTATATTCTTAAGGGGTTTGTCTGTTAATAGTAGATTTATCTATCTTCATCTTCTTCTATCTACCTTCTCTTATATATTATAAAAATGAATAGCTGTTTGTTAGTCTCTAAAACTCGAGAACGGCAGAAACGATTCGACTATTCTTAGTCTTGAAATATTTGTAAAAGTCCAGCGAAGGTTAAACGGTGAGAAAATATTCTAGTTCCGCGATGTAACTTAATTTCATTAAAAACTGTTTCATTCCAGGCCACAACCTGGAAATTGAACCTGCAGGTGAGGTGCGATGTTTCTGCTAATCAACGGTCTATCGTGCCATATACGTTCTCCTATAAGCCACCACTAAACGTTAAAATGCAAATAACAGTGAGAGTAGAGAGAACCCTAGCCCTACCGAAACTCAATTAGATCCGTGCGGTAGCCATGATGGATACACCGAGATCCAAAATCAACAAAATGAAAATAGTTGTGAAGTGAAGTTCGCCATAACAGGCATCCGGTGAGCGTACGCGGTGTTACCCTAAATATGCGGCTTCGACAATTAATATGGGGTGAAGGTGGTAAATGATTGACAAGTATTTTCATTTCAGCGATGGATTTGGTAGTCAAGTTGATAATCTTGAAAAGAAATTGATATCTAGTAATAAGTCCGCCTTTGTGTGCATGTCTGATTTTTATATTCTTTAATTTATTATTTTTTGACCATATGTATTGTTTTGTGATAAAGTAATAACATAACTTCGGGGAAAAAATTATCAAGTAAGTTATTTTTAAGATTGGAACTATAATATTATGATCCGGAATTCGAAAATTCAGACAAAATTTAGAGCACTTAACATCAACTGAAATAGAATTGAAAATTAAACACACGCTAACGATTTATTTTCAGAACTCTTCATTTTCTCTAGATGGCGAAATTTTGCGTAGATTTTAAATGTGTTCCATAATTTATTTAAAATCGCGATTTTTTTTCTCGGAAAGTTCTTTTCTATTTTTTCAGCTCTTATTTCTCTTTCTTGGTATTTCATAATAATATTACAAGAAACTGGAGAGGGCAACTATCACGTGGCGACCCTATAGTAAAGTACAAAGCGGTTTTATTCCGACTTAAGTTTCCGCACATATTATGCATTTGGCAATGTTTCAGTGGGGATTTAAACGATTTAAATATACGGTTTTTTCCAGAAACTGTTAAACCGAACCGCTTTTTAACCGTAGGATTAGTTAGTATATACTTAGCTATTTTTATAACACCGGGGTCTAGAGGTTTATAGCCTAGCTCCGACTCAGAGGTATTGGGTTCGATTCCTGCGTTGTAACATGTTGTTCCCCTATCCCACTAGGCTATGGGAGTGAAGGAAGAGAGAGCGCTTCTATGTGTTGCGCACACACTTGGGCATTATAAAATAACTCCTGCGTAGCTGGCCTGGTTTCAATGAAACCGATCACCGTCACCGAAATCAAAATATTTCATGTCTAGCAATATGAATGCAAGTAAATGTATAACATTTCTGAAGCTACTGCTGTAAGCATTAAAACCTTTTCTGTTCCTCTAGTTGAATTATTATTGCAATGAATTCTTTTCTTTTCTTTAGTTATTCTATTCTCCAGAGTTATTATTAGTTAGTTATCCTCATTGTCTATGGCATGAATGTTTTGTTACAATACAGTAGCGTGCTATTGAAATAAAATGGAAAAAAATTCTAACGGTCTTTAGGGAAAAGCGATCTAAGGCAAAAATTAATAAAAGACAAGAAAATACAGAATGCGGTAACTGCCTGTACTATAATCTACTTAATATCGTGTGGTATAAGGGTCAACTCACGTTGTAACTAGACGCAGCGTAATTTTCGCCAAACGAGAACCTTATTTAGTACGCAAAAAGATACACGTTTCTTGCTTGGGCTTGTAATTCAAACTCATTTCAATGTTATCTTCTAAAGGTCGATTTACATTAAACGAACAGCTAGAAGAAGGGCATTCTTTCGTAATGTTTTAGTGTAAACAAAAGCTAAAGGTATCGTTTTACATCGAACGATAATGGAGTTAAACCTAGAACAATCTCTGGACCACAAGAACGCTGTGATGAGACCGCGCAGTGCGCGAGCACGTCCGAACAGCAACTGTTCGCCCGCTCTTGCGCCGTTTACATCGAGCGAGCGAGCATTCTTAGAATCTATATATATATATATATATATATATAAATGAATTGCTGTTCGTTAGTCCCGCTAAAACTCGCGAACGGCTAAACCGATTCGGCTATGTTTAGTCTTGAAATATTCGTGGAAGTCCCGGGAAGGTTTAAACGTTTTGTATGCTCAACGAAATAGGCACGGGTCAGCTAGTATTCTATAGAATCTTTGCAAACGAACTAAGAACAACGAATTAATGCTCAACGCCTGTTTAGTGTTTACACTAGAAGAATGAAATGTATTGGGTATAGAATGAGCATTCTCTCGTTTAATGTAAATTTAACTTAGTTAAATTTTAAATGGCCTTCTTTATCAATCCGCGTCTCGGTGTGAACTGACGTTAAGTATTAAATGTCCCGCGGCCACATTACACAAGTTGTGTGTGCACCAAGCAGGCACTATTGACACCACGTGGTAATGCCAATACAGGATATTTTAAATACAATTTTAAGATTTATATACTTATTCTAGATGTTTCCCGCTACTTCCTTAGTGCAGAGCAAAATACCGCCGGAATCCTACATATGGATGCAGTAAAAAGTAGCCTAAGTGTAATGTTAATCCACCATATAAACTACTACCGTACCAAATTTCATTAAAATCCGTTCAGTAGATTTGCGTGAAGAAGACATAAACATACATACTTACGAACTTCCGCTGTTATAACATTAAGGTGTTATTGTGATATTAATTATCATTCGTAATATATTCAATGTAACGGTTGTTACTGAAAATTCATGTTACTCATAAGTAATAACTTAAGTGGCCGTTTTAGTTATTACTTATGAGAGTAAATACAGTATAGGATTTAGAGCTGTAATTAAATTCCAATAAATTAGTTTAACTATTTACTTAAGTTTGAACCGATTACTTTTTTAATAAGATCTTTGAGTCGTGTTAAAATTTATTTTAAAAAGAGTGGCGCTAGTTGCGGTTATTCCTCACCTTAAACAGTCATTTAAACATTTTGGGATTTCTAATAACGTATTAAGTACATTAACTATCGAGATGGACCATTAGATTAATGTACTTAATACGTTACGTTGTATTCTTAAATGTTTTAGTGACAGTTTGAACTCAATTTTCTCGAGATCAGAATTTTACTACATGTCACCTTCATTCATGTCTTCAATTATTCCAAACACCTAGATGTGAAGTTAGTGTTATATTTTATATTTTTTATAATTATATTTTTATAATACAAATATAATATTATTAAGTAAAAATTTATTCCAAATATTTTAAAATTCATAGCCCCCACATAATATATCGGGTGCGCATATTGAAAATATTTTGCGGATAATCCTGCGGATGTTTTGTGGGCGGTGTCAAGGAATTTAAAGTTACAGATATGCGGGATTTGAGGCTTAGCCGAGAATTCTCGCCTCGCTTCGGCTGCGAATTATTCATTTGAATATACTTCAGTTAACTTTTGATGTATTGCACAGGTAACTTTTGCTTACATTTAAAATTCTTGAGTGTTTTCTGGCGTTTCAAATGTATAATCCTGCTCGTGTTGCAACTTCAATAGGACTGTATTATAATTGTAATAATAAAGTGTTAATTTTTATACTCAAAAACTTATTATTATTAACTGTAACTTTATAATAATAATAATAACTACGGACGGTTCACTCCATGCCAATCCGGCCCCGTGTTAAGTATCCGAAGAATTGTGTTACAGGTACCAGACAACGGAAATATATTTAATTTTTTTTCCTATACACATATAATTTAAATTTTAAGATTTTTATTATCTTAACTAGCACTTCCTGCGACTTCGTTCGCGTGGATTTTGAGTGCCGTTTATGCAGCGCACGCAATGAAAGTCCCCAAATGTAATTAATTTTCCCCGTTTTTGCAACATTTCTCACTGACGCTTCGCTCCTATTGGTCACAGCGTAATGTTATATAGCCTAAAGCTTTCTTCTATAAATGGACTATCCAACAAAAAAATAATTTTTCAAATCGAACTAGTAGTTCCTGAGATTAGCGCGTTTAAACAAACAAACAAACAAACTCTTCCGCTTTATAATATTAAGTATAGATACACAATTTTTTATACACAATACAGAAAAGCACACAGAAAACTTGCTCCTTCGGCGGGATTCGAACTCGCGAATGCACTCAACCACTGCGCTACTATCATCATTCGTTTGCTATTAGTTTTTGTATTCTCTCTAGAAGGTGTAAAATAAATGAGTGACAATACTTTACAGGAGCCACATACACACCCTAAACTTTAGGCTGTGTATGTGCCTATGTAGAGTATACTGTGAAAATACCAGCGCCGAAAGACTTACTTTTGACTTTCTTGTATGTATGAGAAATGCCACAACATCCTAAATTTTCCCATACAATAATTATAAAAAAATACCTTTACAGTAAACTCTATAAACGAGACCCATGCACACCCTAAAGTATTCACTCATTTATATTATAGCCTGTATATTATAGTATTTAAGGTGGTATTATTAACGAGATTTGGATATTATTTTCACTATCTTATTTTACTATTATAATTATTTGTAACAAATTCTGCTTGGGTCGAAAACTATTGCCACATGCCATATCTACCCCGCGCTGGTCTCTGGCGCTGACGTCGGTAATGGATGAGCGACATCTGGCGGAGAGTAATTATCGCGAGGTATGTCTACCGGGGGGTAGGGGGTGGTGTAGGTGTCGATGTGTGGCTGTCTCCTGGTAGGAAAAACAGGTTCACTAAGGGCTTTCTGAGAGAAGTCTAATCAAATCAGCAAGCTGACCCGTGCCCATTTCGTTGAGCATAAAAAAACCGTTTAAACATTCCCTGGACTTCTACGAATATTCCAATACCAAAATTAGCCAAATCGGTTCAGCCGGTCTCGAGTTTTAGCGAGACTAACGAACATCGATTCATTTTTATATATATACAGTAACATAAGTTTGGTGTTATATTTGCCTCAGTAATTGAGTTATTATATTTGCGGCGGCGTCTCACCGCCACAGTGCACATGTGTCAGTATTTTAACGCAATATTCGGTGGGGTGTGCTGGGGTGGGGGAGTCAGGGGTGCGTTTGATGTGCATCGGAATTAGATTATTTATGAAACACTCGGAGGTTCCTTGATATTGGTATAAAATGACGTACGCAATATTATGACTTTATTTGTATGGTTTATGTACTCGTAGTCAATAATATTTGACTAGGTTATAGGTATCGTAATCGTAACATTTAGGCAAATGTTTTTTAACTAACCATACAATTGAACTATGGATATTTTTTCAAGAAAATATTTTCATCATACATTTATATTAAGTATCCGCGACCAACTGCACAGTATGTATATCTAGCTTTTGCACGTGGTTCCATGTCAAAACAGTACTTTTTAGTGATAAAAAAGTAACCTTGATGTGTTGAAATTAGTTGTTCCTGCTTAGTAATTCCTGCACCAAAGCAAATTGTATCATACTAGGTCCAGCAGCGCGTGAAAAAGTAACAAACATACATACAGTTACAATAATTCGTACTTTTAATAATATCTGCGAATATTTGAAAAGCCAAACATTATAAAACATACTTAACCCGGCGAGCGTAAGGTTGGAATATGTAACAAAAAGCGCTAGGTGGGTGTAGCACACCCAGATCGTTATTGTGTAGTTAATTTACACTATTATTTTAAATATCTATTTCCTTGAATATCAAACTAATATTTAGTTGTGTATGTAACTAATTTAAGAGAGAAATTACAGAAAATAAGTTAATAATGTTATTTATTTAAGAAATTAAAAAAATAACAGTTAGAACTTACAATTATTAGTAAAGGCACATGTTTATGATATTTTATCAAAAATATGAAAAGAAATACATTAAAAACTAATTTTTCTTCAAGTACACTTAACATAAGAACAAAATAACACTTGAACTGCAGAATACAACTAATTAAAAAAATTATTCGTCTTGAGATTTTGTGCAGTTTTTACAGGCAGAAATGGCAAGTTACAAAGATAAAATATAACGACTGCACTGGTAACAAACGTATTCCATCTTAAGGTCTTTTTGTAGGACACATTTCACATCTCTTTATAGTAGTGACTACCATGATTTTTTAGTACATGTGATTTTATTTTTATTGAGACATCCTTTTGAAAAACGAATAAGCATTTTCTTTAAAATATGTAATGATGTGCCCTCAGCAAATGTAATAACAATGGATAACTGGTAAACCATTTTTCAATGGTAACATTCCGATTCGTCTTAGAAATTGTAGAAACAAGCCTATCTACAACCTATCAAATTCGTTACAAGTAGCGTAAGGCGGGTGTCACGCACCCGCTGACAGCTTCAGCCTCGTCCACACCAGACGCCGGGCGGTGGTTGATGGAAACAGTTGCAAGAGATGGTTCCGTATGTATCCCCGAGCAGCTACTCAAGCGCACGAAGTGGAATAACAATTCCTTATTAAAATATTAATCGATTTTTCAAGGTCTGGGTGTGTCACACCAACCTTACGCTCGCCGGGTTAAAATCGTTTCAGTGTTACAATGGAAGAAAACACAACGTAAAAATTGCAAATATTGCAATAAGCAAGTTTAAACTCTAAACTTCCACGGACTTCCACGAACATTTCAAGACCAAAAATACCCGAATGGGTTCAGCCGTTCTCAAGTTTAAGCGAGACTTACGAACAGCAATACATTTTTGTATATAAAAGAAGAAGAAGATAAAAGATTAAGTCCCGATTTCACCAACGTATGTTAGTGTTAACGGCATGTTAAATTACCATGTCTTCTCATTCATGATAATTAACGAAGGATTAACTTTAACATTGCTTGTTGAAAGTTGAAACCCGCCCTAAAGATATCTAAGATTGTATAAATTTAATTTTTCTGTATATTCATTAACTAACCAAAATAATCTTTAAGTAAATAATTGTTACTAGTACTATGGATCTATGGTCTGAAAATAAATGATTTTTTATTTATTTATTTATAAATATACCTCTTTGGTGAAACCCGCCCTAAATTCCCCTAATCCCGCCCGAATTGTTTTCACTAGTGTTCCACGCGCAGCTGTCAAAAACTGTTTAAAACGCTCAAAATAATCACTCCATTTTGCATATTATCTTTACCAAGCTATTTTTGACGTTTACTTGGATTTTACAGATTTCTATTCTAGATTATTTTATAATGTAGTTATCATTGATAGTTTAAAATATAATTATAATTTATTAGACAAATAGGAAATGTCCAATTTTAACATCAGTCGTTCTAGCATTAAAGTTAGCTACAAACGATCAGATCGAAAATTTCATAATTGTCAATATTGCGCTAAAGTAACGACAGTTCGCGGTATGAATTAAGCAATGATATTCCTTTTAACGCTTTTTTTATCACAACCCTCCGAATATAATCGCTATTATTTATCGTTTACGAAGTTCGTAAACAAAATGTATGGGATTTGACATAAGCTTCGCTAAATAACATGCGAATTCGCTCCGATTATATAATCGGAGGATTTTGATAAAAAAAAGCGTTTAAAGGAATATCATTGCTATTATCGCTTCTCGGTTCCTACGAAGTAACATGTGTCAGCGAACAACGCGCGACCTGTCGTAAACAACATCGCTCGCAGTACAGTAATGGCGGCAATTACCCGCCATTTAATATTCCGATATAAATAATGCACAGACAGTCGCCAGTAATTGGACCGTATACAATATGTTTAGAGCGTTTCCCGGTGTGGGATGGATCATAATGGCTGTACAACGAGTTAGTAAACCGCCGATTTAATAAATTCGTTTTGCATATTGTCGTTGTTGTTGTGTGCTTATTAACCGACTTCCAAAAAAAGGAGGTTGTTAATTCGGCCGGTTGTTGTTTTTGTATGTACACCGATTACTCTGAGGTTTATGATCCGATTTGCGTGATTCTTACTTTATTCGACTCAGAATAGCTGCTTTTTGGTCCAATAAAAATTTTAAATTGCTTTGCCTTGTACTTTTTATTTTATGAACATATTTCACCAATTTCTAGAGGTGACGACGAGTTGACTGACGATACATTTTATATATTCTTATATTATTATTTATGTAGTTTCAGTGCGGCTAATTTAGGAGTTTTTCACTTTCGCATTCATAACTGACTATCGACACAAAAAGGAGGTGGAAATTATGAATAAAGTATTAAAGTACTAGGATATTACGAAGTAAATGATATGTATCGTGGATTAAGGACGTGTTTCACCAAGCAATGTTAAAATTAACGCCATGTTTTAACATATTTATATCATGTTATCCCTCTCGTATTTCCTGTCTATGAATGAGAAGGCATGGTATTTTAACATGGCGTTAACTTTAACATTGCTTGGTGAAACACGCCCTTAGTGGCTTACAATCTACGCAGTAATATAGACATGAAAGACTCCCAATCAGCTCTATATATCTATATATCTCTCTCTCTCATCTCTCTCTCCACATTAAGTACTAGGGTATTATGAAGTAAATAATGTGTATCGTTGATTTATTTATACCAGTATTGTGCGTGAGTCTCTACCTATCCATCTAACCATAGTACTAGGGTATTATGAAGTAAAGGATGTGGTATTGTAAGTATCGTTGATTTAGTGGAGCTCACTTACTAATTTTTTTGCATGAAAGAACCCAAATTATGGTTGAAGATAATAATATCCATCCAACCATAGTACTAGGGTATTATGAAGTAAAGGATGTATTGCTGATTTAGTGGAGCCACGTCTGGCGCCAGGCTTCTGCGTTGACTCACTTCGGTGACATCATCTCACATTTGCAGAGTAAAGTGCTCGAATGTAGGCACGAAAACGACATAAAGTACTTAATGTTTTATGTGACTAAATAACGTAAGTTATGTCTATCTTAAATTATATTAAAAAAAAAGTATAATATAATATCGTATATCCATTATAAACGATTTATAGTGGCTGTAAAATTAATGAGTGATAATAATTTAGGCTGTGTATGGATCACATAAATAGAGTTTACTGAGAAAGTACCAGCGCCGAAAGAGGTACATTTTTTAAATTTATGTAATGGGCAAATTTATGATGTTGGATTGTTTTTCATAGAAACATGAAATTCAAATGTAAGTATTTCAGTGCTGGTACTTTCACAGTATACTTACATAGGAGGCATATACACACCCTAAAATATTATCACTCATTATTATTACAGCCTGTATATTTCTCTATTTTTTTAAGCAACGAAAACATTGATTTTTGGATACGCGGTTGATAAGGTAAAGCGACAATATATGCCTTGTCTGTCCCGCAATATCGTGTCCCGAATGCCAGCGAAATAGTATTTTGTAGAACAATATAATGGTCTGTCGTTTGAGCCAATAACCTGAGTCAACGTAATCAATTCCCGGCATAAACGCACGCCGTAAATATCCCGCATCCCGCCTGTCCCGATCCCGCCCTTTCCCGCCATATCCCGCACGCATACGCAGTGCGACGTCATGCCGACTGCAGATATCATGCACCCAACTAGTAATAGCAGAATTCCCACGCTAAAATACCTCCCGACTCCGTTAAACAAAAAACAACCTTGTAAACTTATTTTCGATCCTACCGACTGCGCCGAAAGTCGTACCGTATACGCCACGCTCGTAGAGTTCAAATTTGAGCACCGCCGCTGCACGATTGTTAGGGAAATGCAGTGATTTATTTGCAGTGTTTTAAAATTCCCTTCCAGGATTTTACAATGCTTGAGCATTTTGTTTAGAGGCAAGTTCGAATGATTTGAATAGTTCTTTTAAAATTCATTGCAGTTGAATGTGCCTAAATGTTCGTTGCGAGGTTTACGTGCTTCTAGCACGAACTATGCCATTAGTGTGTGGCAGTATTCCACGCGCCTTACTGCTGACTATATTGTTGTACCAGGGTAACATGCACATAAAATATATTTGTGTTTTTTATTGCGGCATGTCCATCGATTCTAAATGATTTTTAAATGCTATGCAGTGTAATGTCCAAATGTATCACTGAATAAATGTTTATTTTTTTATTTGATCTATTGAAATAGTATTTGATGGCATAAAATAATATGTAGTTTTTTCTATCTCACCCTTCTTTGACAATAAATGACTGAACTATTATTATATATTACGTACATTTCATAAAGATTTCAGACCAAACAAAAATGCCAAGACAGAGTTCAACCACACAGTACGATAAACTACGCCATGTCGTTACGCACACATGTAAACATCAAACAACGCCTTAAAGTGTTTATGTGTGCGTAACCACACGCATACTACATAGTACATACGAGTACGTAGAAAAACCACTGTCATCTTTTGCTAGTCAAATCTGTTTTGAATTCATTAATTGGTTTAACTGGAATATACCAAGTTTATTCTTCACTTAAAACGGGTACAAGTGTTCATCAGGATATGTTAAGACTAAAGATCGGTTCAGACATAAAGACGGAGCGAAAGCACGAGCTTAGAGCAGTTAATTCCAGACCTCTATAGAAAGGAACGGCCTGGAACGATCCGGCAGTTAAAGATCAGCGGCGCGAGACAAGAATTAAATTGCACACGATTCATTTATTTATTCATTTATTAACCTATAGCTGTGCCCGCGACTGCATTCGCGTGGTTTTTGAGTGACTTAAACCGTTTATGCAGCGCACGCAACGAAAGTCCCCAAATGTGAATAATTTTCCCCGTTTTTGCAACATTTCTCACTGACGCTTCGTTCCTAATGTTATATAGCCTAAAGCTTTCCTCTATAAATGGACTATCCACCAAAAAGAAAAATTACAAATCGGACCTGTAGACCCTGTAGTTCCTGAGATTAGCGCGTTTAAGCAAACAAACAAACTCTTCCGCTTTATAATATTAGTATAAGTATAGATTTTTGTCTGTTAATAGTTAACTAATTTTACTACTAGTCGACTAATCGGCGTCTTTGGTGAAGCCTTAAGTAAAGTTATATAAGTTGATCATATTATATTTGAATAGCGTTTCAGAAACCGGCCCAAAAAGGTTAAACACGGAGAAGGACACTGGATTATACTACCATTTATTATTCTACATTTAAAAAAAAATATATATATTTTTTTTGCTTTTTCGTTAGTCTTGCGACAAAAAAAAGAAATGGTTAAAGTAAAAAAAAAATTTGCCTTCATATGTATTTCATTGAGCGTTTTAAGTAACAAGAAACAACAAGACGCAATGCAGTATGCAATATATTTTAGTATCTAACTAATATTATGTGTAGGTGAATCTTTTTTATTAACTAGGTACATAGACAATATTTAATTTTATTAAACTTTTTATGAAATATGTCAGGTTTATCATAATATTATGGCCTTTACAAAACTATATATTTAAGTAGCTTCTATTATATTATAGCAATCAAAATGTATTAATTGATTTGTCAACGCACAGGCCAAACTCTAACAAAATTACAAAAGCACAAGTATTCTTCAATATTTAACTATACATTTTAACCACTAAAGTCTGAGATGTTTTAAAAAAACCCACGAACAAAATCTACTCACACTAATATATTATAGGCTTGTGGATCTGTTTGTCGTTTGCTCGTAGTATGTCACGACTCACGCCCGAATGGCGACACCAATTTCGCTAAAATGTGGGTGTATAGGTGACACCTTGCGTTGCAGGTTCCGCGCTATGGGTTCTGCGTTGCAGGTTCCGCGTTGCAAGTTCCACATAGCGGGTTCCGCGTTACGGGCTTCGTGGTGCGGGTTCGCCGCAGCGGGTTCCGTGTTGCAGATTCCACATAGCGGGTTTCGTGGTGCGGGGTTGACATTGCAGGTTCCGCGTGGCGGGTTCCGGGTGTAATTGAATTTCATCATAAACTGTTTGTATGCTCAACGAAGTAGACACGAGTATGCTAGGTACATACGCGGGTGGAGTAAGCAAAACACAGTTTATAAAACTAATAGTCCAATATTAAACAGTAGCGAGTCTACATGTCGATCTTGGGGACGAGAAAAATATTCATTTCATTAGTTGCGAGCTCGCACCGTCCAATAGCCGTGGAATTGACTTGAATGCGCAATTGAAAAATAATAGTCTGGAGAATGTTTAGAAAGTTCCAGACTATTCCGGAGTATTCCGGAGTATTCCAGACGTGACAAACGGCCGCGCAGATTGCACTTTATAGGGTCTTTTGTTTCCTCGATCGCTGATCTGAATGGAACTATTTGTATTGTTTGCTTAAATTAATTATCCCGTTATAAAATAAAAAAATAAAAAAGCCTTTTATTCTACCACTTACTACAATAGGTACATCATTATTATTTTACAGATTGATTCTAATTTTACAAATACAATACATAATATATTTTATTACATCCAATTTTAATTAATTCGTTTATATTTAATACAATTGATACATTTAGATAAATCATATAATACAACTTGTCTACTCCATGATTAATTCGAAAATTTTATAAATATTAAAACATATTATAACAAATGGTACTAACAACAACATTAGCTTAAAATTTAAATAACATTTGAACTACATTTGAAACAAGAAAATATTATAAGGTCAAGGTTTAAAAATACATGATTGTATTTTAATAAACTATCCTGTTATCCCCTTACTAATAAACATCTAGGTGTAAAATAAATAAGTGTTAATATTTTAATGTGTGTATGTGCCTCCTATGTAGAGTATACTGTGAAAGTACCAGCGCTGCTAGAATTACTTTTGACTTCCATGTTTGTATGAGAAATGCCTCGACATCATACATTTTCCCATGCAATAATTTAAAAAAAGCGCTGGTTCTTTCTCTCTCTCTGTATACGAGACCCATGCACAGCCTAAAGTATAATCACTCATTAATAATAAAGCCTGAATTTCATTCGGATTTTTAATTCTTCATCTTTCATCATTCATCAACCATCTTTCTCTTGGGTGTCGTAAAAGGTGACAGAAGGAATTAACCGGAAATTGGCAGTAGTGTTTCATTGACATGTTTTTTTATATGGTATTATATAGAGCGAGACGAAAAGGCAGACGGGTCACCTAATGCAGCGGCCACCGTTGCCTATAATAATATCTATAGACGCTTCACACCACGTCAATCTGGCCCCGTGCTAAATACCCGAAGAACTTGTGTTACAGGTACCAAACTACGGAAATATATTTAATACTTTTATACTATACACATATTTAAGATTTTTATTATATTATACACAAATCCATGACCCAGGAACATTGAAAACTTTTTTTTGTTCCCTCAGCGGGATTCGAACCCGCGACCTCTCGCTCGAGCACCAACGCGCTCAGCCACTGCGCTGCGAAGGTCGCCTATGAACATGGGCAACACCAGAGGAATCACCAATGCAACGTCGGCCTTGATGACATTGATACTATTTTAAGACTGCGCCAACGGGCCTACCGAGCGTGGCGAGTATATTAAACCACTAATTAACACTTTGGCGTATGTTATGTCCAGCATTGGATAGCTGAAAATCTGGGAGCATGTCAGTGCCCCCACCAAGTCGAGATACACAAACCGCTATATTGAAAAACCTAACCTAACCCATTTATCTCCGATCCACCAGCTGTTTAGTTTATGTTAATTGAGCGTGATAATGAGCTCGTTACGAGCCGCCATTACGGTAAACGTCACTGATTGTTTGAGTTCGGACTGGATGCCATAATCAGATAGCGTTTTGCACCAAATCGGTATAAATTATTGTGTGGTTTGGATCGCAAATATTTTAATGTTTTAGAATGACGTTTTAATAACATTAGGTAGGTATTAAACTAATTTTGTAAAGTATTAAATTGATTAAGGTGTAGTGTAGAGCTTGTATGTTTAAAGCGTGTCGTCTTTGGAGCTTGGCTTTATACGATATCTGATAACTTTTTCACAGGGTAAACTATGTAGACTCGTCTTGGCAACATCTTTACATGAAAATGTTTTCGGTGGGATTTACATCTTAATATTCAGCCCTAGAATCAATGTACTCAATACGCAGTGCGACATATCCTAAAATGTTTATGAGACAGTTTTAGCCCAAATTTCTAGATATTTTTTGCAACATTTTTTTTTGCTTTTTATTGGTCTTGCGGAAAAAATAAGATATACGTAGTTAAAGTACAAAAACATTTTTTTTGGCAATAAGAAATAAAAATAAAAAAAAAACGAAATGAGGACAGATAATATAATCGTATCTCAAACTTATAGTGACTGTTTTAAGCACTGTATATCTTGAAGTTATATAATGCTAAGAAGTAATATAATTCTAGCAGAATACGATCTCCTAAAACTGTGAGACAAGCGTATTTCGTGATGAAGCAGTTTTGATATATCCGTTTTAATAATATATATTAAATCTGAGTCTGCCCGGTGCATATCTAGAACACGGTAAAATTAATCGCTCAGCTTCCACGATGTATTGCGGCGGAAATACCGCAATATAGATTTTCCAACTTACCAATAAAAATATTTTTAATTTACATTATTATGTATGTGCAAAAATACCTGTTACAACCACTTTGGGATATGATCATACTGCCTTTCTCATTCTATTGTTTTTGTTTAGTCAAAAACCGAAAAATATATTTGAAGTTTTTTTATCAAATATTATTTTTTAAGGCTTTCGAATAACATATTATAAGCAAATTAAAAAAAATTGGACAGACAACAGCAATGTATTTAACCCTTTAACCTGATTGAATATAGGTACTGTTGGTTCTTGATGGGAATTCATGTTCACAATAATAACACACAACTTTTATACACTTTTCCACTTTATTATTATTATATATTTCCTCTTTATTGCGTTTTTATAAGTTTTTACAAAAACACGACGGGTTTCGATTAAATCATCACTGATGATCACTGATGACAAATTACACACAGATTATTATCTACTAGCTGTCCCCGCGACTTTGTTCGCGTGGTTTTTGAGTGACTTAAACCGTTTATGCAGCGCACGCAACAAAAGTTCCCAAACGTGAATAATTTTTCCCGTTTTTGCAACATTTCTCACTTACTGACGCTTCGCTTCGATTGGTCGCAGCGTTATGTTATATGTATATAGCTTTGAGCCTTCCTCTCAATGGACTATCCAACAAAAAAATAATTCTCAAAAAAATTAAATTTGGACTAGTAGTTTTTGAGATTAGCGCGTTTAAGCAAACAAACAAACTCTTCCGCTTTATAATATATGTATAGGTAGATACACATATTTTTACTATTTTTTACACTTTTTCCGTTCCTTTGGCAGTATTCGAACCTGCGACCTCCGGCTTCGAATGCTCAACCACTGCGCCGTAGCGCAGGTCGCCATAACAGTCAAAAACACAAATTTCTTGCTACTTTATTAGCACCGCTTTGCGTCCTCATAAAATTCTTTTTAAATAAACATACAATTTACATTCTACCGATACGATACAGCCGTCGGACACAGGATTAACGTTTCGACCTTATTACCAAGTAAATAACGTTCAAATTGGTTAACCGCAGGTTTCCGCGTCTGTACCCCAGTAAATATCGCTTTACGTCGTGCGTGCGCCGTGAATGTTAACCTGGTATGAAACATTCAGAACAACAACAAATGTAATGCAAGTACCAGGCTCACATGAAATGTGTGAATGTCACGAGAGGAATATTCGTCGTATCATGACGTATACAACGTTTCGAATCAATGTGATAGCTACTTAAACAAAGCTTAGGGTATAATGCGTATTAGAGATAAACAATTAAATATTATTTTGGTATTTTTTTAGCTTAAATATATATTATGACTACCTCCGTAGCGCAGTGCGTTGGTGCTAGAGCGGGATATCGCAGGTTCGAATCTTGTCGAAGGAGCAAAAATATTTCTGTGTACGTGGGTAATGGATGTGTATAAATGTAATAAAATCTTATATTAAATATATTTCCGTTGTCTGGCACCTGTAACATAAGTTCTTCAGATATTTATCACGGGGCTAGATTGACGTAGTGAGAAGTGTCTATAGATATTATATTATTATTATATTATACTACTCGACTGGTATCGACCATATTTTTATAAGCGTAAGCTCCAACATTACACCAGTAAAGCACCACTTACCACTCCGCCAAGCAGTGACACTTTAAATGTGAACTATATCGCATATTACGTTTCAATATTTGGCGGTTATTCCTTCAATTTGTGATTAAAATATTAACATCAAATCAAAGTAAGTCATAAATGATACATTCTCTAGGCCAATCGCCTCCGTGGTCTAGTGGTTCTGAGCTTCGCTCTCGATCCGGAGGTCAAGGGTTCGATTCCCGCGTTGGAACAACTAGAAATGTTGTTTTCAGGTTTGGTTAGGACAATGCAGGCTGATCACCTGCTTGTCTGACAAGAAAGATGATCCATGCGTCGGATGGGCATGTAAAAAGTCGGTCCTGCGCCTGTTCTCTCGCCAGTCGTTTCCGATTACCATCCCAATGAGTTATGAGAGTAAACGTAAGAGAGAGTCTTTGTGTATTGCGCACACACTTGGGCACTATAAAATAACTCCTGCGTAGCTGGCCTGGTTTCAATGAAATCGGCTACCGACACCGAAATCGGTGAGGGGAGCTATTATTATTATTATCTAGGCCATTGTTTACTTAATAATTATGCCGACTGTTCTAAACTACAAAAGTCAAAACCACACGAGAATTCATCAATAATATAAACCGGGCGTATTCACAAGAACTACAGTAATGACCTGTCATTATAAGCCTTATTCTGTCGCGTGTGTGAAGTATTCGATATTAAAATTAATATTTAATATTTGGGTTTTGGGTGTTATTATTCGAAAAAGTAGGTTTAAAGAAATAGCTCTAATATTACATAGTGTTGTAATATAACCACAAAAATTTGTTGAACCAGTGTACATAAATTATTACGAATATAATGACATCCTTTCATGAAAATATGACAAATATTTCGAGTCTACTTATATTATTACGAATGTAATGGTAATGAAATGTAACGAATAACTTAGGTGCTAAGGTAGAGAGATTGATTTTGGTAGTCTATGTACTGCCAAAATCAGTACCCTTTTTACCCGACTTCGGCGAAGCCAAAAGGAAGGGTAATGATTTTGGCAGTCAATGTATGTTTGTATGTATGTATGTATGTTCCCTCGTAGCGGTTAAACTACTGGTCTGATTTTAATAAATAAGGTGTCAATCGATTCGTAGTGGACCCGCGAGTAACATAGGCTATAAAATTTTTCGAAAAATTTTGGAATTTGAAAATTATACCGCAAAAACTATCTCCAAAAAAAATTAAATTAAGATAATTGTATCGTATTTGGTATCAAATGATTGGTCTTGGCAAGCACAATACAAATATGTATTTAAAATTTTAATTAATTATTATATTTTACTGTCAAATTCAAAACAAACGTTTAAAATGCGATCGCACAAATAGTATCTAGGAGTTGTTTAGTTACTTACTATGTGTTAATTTAACGCTAGTTTAGTGTAAATATAATGTTATAGTTTATGTGGAAACAATAAAAATGTAAAATAAAATAAAAGATTTAAAAAACTATAACACGACGAGCCTTTTTTTGCGAAGTCGGGTTATAGTTTTTTTAAATCTTTTATTTTATTTGTGTCATTGTTGTCGGGTAAAAAATGCAGAACAATAAAAATTATAAGTGATTTTCGTAGAATCCTATAGCTACAACCCTCGATAGTAAAAACTCGTAACAAGAAATATTAGTTTCAGCTCCAGCATTACAAACTACACTTTTAAAAAAACAAACAAACAAAAAGAGCTGTTTTAAGTCGGCGTGGAAAGGGCGCATAATCACTCACAATCCGATTTCCGACTTAGCCTCGACTTAGTCTCGACAGCGACGCCCAGAATAAGTCCGCGCCATATGCCCTCTCTCACGGGTACAAATATATTGTAATTTCAGACATAAAGAACGGGACTGAGGCAAATAATAAAATAATATCTATGGAAGATTCACACCACGTGAATCACACCCCCTCAGAACACCGAAACATATTTAAATACTTTTATACCAGGGATAAATTAATGGATATGAAATTTCGGATTCGGATATAAAATTTTTTCGGATTATCCGTTTGTTTCGGATAAGTTCGGTTACGGATATGATTTTTTCGTTACCTTTACCGTAAAAAAACTTCTAGGTATTTCGGATTCGGTTACGATTCCGGATAATTATTTATATCGGATATCTGATAGTTTCGGTTACGGTTACGGAGTTCCTTAACAACCCTGTTTTATACTATAATTTTTTATCATTAATAATAATAATATCTATGAACGCTTCACACCACGTCAATCTGGCTCCGTGCTAAGTATCCGAAGGACTTGTGTTACAGATACCAGACAACGGAAATATATTTAATTCTTTTATACTATAAGTACACATATTTAAGATTTTTACTATATTATTATACACGTTTAATACACATCCGTGATCCATAAACATAGAAAACTTTTTGTGCCTTCGCCAGGATTCGAACCCGCGACCTCCGGCTAAGACCAATGCGCTACTGAGGTCTTCGAATAATAAACCCACACTTATCGAAAAATTGATAAGGAATTGAAACAAGTCTTCATTTGTCGCAGTCCCTATTATGGTTAAACGTAGGCCTATTCCGAATTAAATATTTAGACGTTTCGAAAAAAGTACGTAATATGTTGACTTTGAGTGTAATTTTGTGTAATTTTGTGTAATTTGTGTAAAAAGAATATTTGAGGTGGACTCAATCAAATGTAATTTGTCTAATTATGTAAGTATTAGAATGTTTTATTGAGTGGTGATTGAGTGTCCACTAAGTGCGAGTTTAACATGTGCAATATGGGGAACAACAACGAAAAAGCACGCATTTAAAAGGGGAAAATTATTACGTTTGTCGTAAACTTTGCAGTATATATAGGAAAAATTAAATTTATTTCTACTTAAAGTATTTTTTTTTGCAATTTTTTATATTATTATGAACATAATATTTTACCAATTTCCAGAGGTGATACATATTTGACAGTACATTTTTAATTGATGATTTAGGTATATACTATATTATATACCTAAATCATCAATTAATAATGTATATCCGGTGTCAGCTAAAAGAACAACATCCTAAAGTTGCTGAATTGAAAATCGCCTTTTTCTGACACCGACAACAAAAAGAATATAAAGAATAATAATAATAAATGTTCTTTTTGTAATCATTAACTGTAACTACAGTATAAAATATATTTTTTTTAAATTATTAATTTGATCGCTTCCGTGGTCAGTAGGTAGTTCAGAGCTTCGCTCTCGACCCGGAGGTCGTGGGATCGACAACAAAAAATGTTGTTTTCAAGTTTGGTTAGGACAATGCTGGCTGATCACCTGTCTGACAAGAAAGATGATCCATGCGTCGGATAGGCATGTAAAAAGTCGGTCCTGCGCCTGTTCTCTCGCCAGTCGTGTCGGTTTACCGTCCCACTGGGTTATGAGAGTAAAAGAAAGAGAGAGTGCTTCTGTGTATTGCGAACACACTTGGGCACACTATAAAATAACTTCTGCCTAGGCCTGGTTTCAATGAAATCGGCTACCGACACCGAAATCGATGAGGGGAGCTATTATCATAAAATAATTATAATGTAGTTACAATTAATTATGCTTTTAGTTGTTAAAGTCGGTTATTTTAAACGTAGTTTTTTTAAACATAATGTATTTTATTATTATTTTATTTTACACGTTGTAGGTATATGCTGTGACTCTGTAGTTTTATCGTGTGCAGCGGGCGTCAGAGAGGATATTGCTTGCGGATCTGACCTATTTACTCAATATCGCCGATATTGGATATCAGCTGTACTCCGCTCCGAGTGATTTGTCGAAAATTATATTCATATTACTGAGGCGTGTTGTAGCTCTATGTTATTATAATAAAACATATTGGTTCCCACTTGTTATTATTGATTATCTCAGTTATAAATGTTGTTCATATAAGCGGTAGCTTTTTGAGAATAATTACTAATAAAAAACTCTCCTGCCTCAAGCCGCTCTGTAAATGTTGCCGCCTTGGTGCACCGCGCGTGCGACCATTTTAAGGGGCCCATTTCAATGAGTTGGCGTGTCACCGTCTGCCAACTTTATGATACATGTAACCACGTGGTATCTGGCAGACGCCATAGTCCTTCCATAGTCCTAGATACCCAGTCCACTAGCACCTCACCCCTATAGCCCAGAATGATTTCTATTTAACTATTCCCTGCAATAGTCCTACACTAACCGGTGGGTCTCTGTGGGCGTACTCCCATGATGCGTACAGGGAGAGTTGCCAACTGGTGTCATATTACATTAAAATTAAAAGGCTTCGGCCCCACGCATGCCTATTGGACTTAATTGCCCGTGAGCAAGGAATATCAATATTAATAATCATCTTTCTCTACACCTCAATCTAAACACTTCTATTCCTTCTTTTCACTTATCATGAATCAGTCTTGGCACAAGCCCGTGCCTGAGTCACTCATCCGGCAAATAGCCGGTCTTCGATTTATTCAAATAATAATAATCATGCTTTAAAGATGAAAATCATTTGTAACTCCCCTAGTTCTGCAGAAGTCCAGCTATCACTTACTAAAACGTATTATGTTGCTCGTTTTCTATATATTTGATGAAGAATACTTAGTTCTTATGTTATTAAATAATATATTTTAAATACTCTACTACCCTTTACTACCCTTTTGAGTAAAAGGGTTCCCAACTTCGTTGATTTGATACTACTTAATATTAAAACCTGATCAATAGTTTAGGCGTTGCGGTAGAACGAACATACATAGACTGCTTTCTTTCTTTGCTTCAGGTACAAAATAATATATTGTTAACATTATATTTTTTTAAAACAATTTTTCCACCACCTAGATGTAAATTAAAGCATGTACCAGGCTCCCAGCAACGGATAGGAGCTCGCATTGTCCCATACATTAGATCGCAATCTCGTGCCCTCGTAAACCTCTGTGTTTTGTGAACGAAAACAATGCTTTTGTTGTGTTTTTATACAACTTATGATAAGTTAAGACCGGGGTGAAAACATTACTCACCTTTTGTTTATTGCTGCGTAAAAAATCTAATCAAGTGAGCCCGCTTTTTGCTTTTTCGGGAGGTTTACGAATGCAAAAAAAAAATACAAAATAGTCGCTTAAATACAGTATTCCTCGAGAAAACTGCACTTTTGACATAAAAATATGTATAATATCTGAAAAGAAGAAGTAATAAGCACACTTTTGCAGTTATAAAATGAAAAGTATAAATTTGATTAGTTTAAATTATTATAAAGTAATGGAAAGATGTGTGGAAAGATTATGTATATTTACGTAACTTATTGTCTATTCTTAACCAAAGAATATAAAATATTCTAGATCCTACTATTCCATGTAATAATACTAATATTATTAAGGCAAAAGCAGCGTGTGTATAACACATAGGCTACATCTATAAGCCCATATATTTGGTAGGAATTTAATCAAATATTTCATCTTTTTACGTCTGTAACTGTGCCAGTGTGTAATGTGTATGCCAGTATATTAAAGTACGTCAGTATATATCTCAGTACATAATAATATGTCAGTATGTATGCCAGTAATCGGATAATCGTCTTAAAAATACGCCCCGAGTAATGAGACATGGCTTCAGATATATTTCGTTGCTGTCGGTGCAGTATAGTGAAATTCACAGATAAAACAATAGAAAGTTTAGATTTTATTGTAAAATTTACTGTCCGTTTTTTTGTATTTACAAATAATCGATAAGAAATATATTGCGAATACAATCCAAAGAATATTATAGTTAAACATACTAAATTTAATCAAAATCTGTTCTTTAGTTTTTGCGTAAACTAGTCATTAATAACCATACATACCCAAAAACTTAAACAGTTTTTTTTTATTAAAACAACCATTATTGTAATGATTTTTGAATAAGGCTGACATAATATTACGATGAATAGCCTTTAAATAAAGAAAAAAAAAACACGCCTTAAATAAATCTGAGTTATGAAACAACCATGTCTTAAATAAACCTTTGAAAATACGCTTGATGCTTTTACACCGTACTACGATCATTGTGTTATAATGGGCGATTTCAATACTTGTCTACTTAAGGGTGATAGTCGATCGACTAAACTTAGTTCAATTTTAGATTCATATAATATGAAATTACTACCTCTGAATCCTACCCACTGCTTTCCAGGTTCCCGTCCTTCCCTGCTCGACCTAATCATAGTCTCCTCTCCTAATCGTGTTACTACGCATGGACAAGTCTCAGCTGATATGTTTTCATACCATGATCTTATCTATGTCGCCTATAATGTTCGCCCTCCCAAAGCTAAGGTAAAAACTCTTCTTCAAAGAAATTTCTCTTCGATGAATATTGAAAGCCTAGAGGAGGACGCACATAACATAGACTGGTCAAACTTACTCTCAGCTGATTCCATTAATGACAAAATTGATATATTTAACGCTAAACTTAAATCTCTTTATGATATTCATGCACCTGTTAGGCCCGTTAAAATCAAACATCTTCCCGCTCCCTGGTTATCAGACGAAATCAAATCTTTGATAAATGCTAAGCATGCAGCCAAAGCCAAATTTAAAATAAAAAAGACAGAAGAATATCGTAACAAATATATTAAAATCCGGAACCGCTGTAATATGATGTGTCGTGACGCACAAAGACGTCATATTCACGCCTCCGTTGAGAACGGGGATCCGGCTAAAACATGGAAATTTCTCAAATCCCTCGGCGTGGGCAAATGCTCTGAACCGCAAGACTCTCATAATATAGATATAGATTCACTTAATAACCATTTTACTTCCTCTTTTAATCTCGACCCCAAAATTAAATCACAAACGTTAAATTATATTTCTTCGCTACCTATATTGAATTCTGATCCGTTCCTTACTGTTCCAGTTTCCGAGTGTGAGATTAAAAAGCACATCCTTTCCATATCGTCAAACGCAGTAGGAGATGACGGTATCAGTCGTAGAATGATCACACCAATATTAGATATAATTGTTCCTGTTCTTGCACACATTTTTAATTCATGTTTAGAGTCTTGTACCTTTCCTGATGCCTGGAAGGCAGCTTACATAATTCCTTTACCTAAATCCTCCTGTCCTAAGACTGTGTCTGACTTCCGTCCTATTTCCATCCTACCCTTTTTATCAAAAGTTTTAGAGCGAATCATTCATCACCAGCTTACGAAATTTGTTACCCACAACAGCTTACTCAGTCCGTTCCAGTCCGGTTTTCGCACTGGTCACAGTACGACTACCGCATTGGTAAAGGTAGCTGATGATATACGGTCAGGTATGGATGATAAAATGCTTACTATTCTCACACTTCTGGATTTTAGTAATGCCTTCAATTCCATAGACCACGATATTCTGCTAGCCCGGCTTGCATCTTTAAATCTTTCACCATCAATAATTAATTTAATTCGTAGCTACCTTGTAGGACGACGGCAGAGAGTTAAATCATCTGATTATTTCTCCGATTGGAGTTATATCTATGCCGGCGTGCCTCAGGGTGGTGTGCTATCTCCTCTTCTGTTTGCAATTTTTATAAACCCTATAACAATATCGATTTCATCATCCTACCACTTGTGACGAATGCGGACGATCTTCAAATATACACACAGTCTCCTTTGGACAATCTGAATTCCGCTTTTGATCTAGTGAATCACGATTTGTCGAATATTTGTGAATGGAGCAAGAATCATGGACTTCTTATTAATCCTATTAAAACTCAATTAATTGTAATTGGTAGCCCCGGGCTAATTTCTAGAGTTGACCATGATTCTTTACCTCCTGTCCTTATAAATGGTGTAACAATACCTTTCAGTAAAGTGGTTAAAAACTTGGGAGTGTACTTTGATGAACATTTATCGTGGACGCATCAATTGCAAGAGATTAGTAGAAAGGTTTTTTCTACCTGGCGTTCCCTAAAACGTCTACGATATGTTCTTCCGATACCCACTAAGGTAGTTTTGGCTGAATCCCTACTCCTTTCCCATTTAGATTATGCGGACGCTTCTTTCACTAACTTGACGGAGGAACAACTGAACAAATTGGAGCGCCTTCAAAACCTGGCTTTGAGGTTTGTTTTCGGTTTACGTAAATTTGACCATATCTCCGAGTATCGCCTCAAGTTAAAGTGGTTGCCAATCCGCTACCGCCGTGACTCTCGTGTTCTCTCCTTCCTTTATAACATCCTATTTGACTCCCATTGTCCCACTTATTTAAAAAGTTATTTTAACTTCCGTACCTCTGACAGACTGGAACTACGATCTATAACTAATCTTCTTCTTGACATTCCTATCCACCGCACTAAATACTTTAATTGCTCTTTCATTGTAAAATCCATTTCCCTTTGGAATTCTTTACCTATCCATATAAGGCAGGCTGAAACTATACATCGCTTTAAAACTCTTATAAAAAATCATTATCTGGAATCATATTGTGTCAACCCTTAACTTATGTAACTAACACTTATTATTATAAATTAAAATATCATGTAGGTTTATCTATTGTATATATATATATATATAGATATATATATTATATTATATTGTATACATATATTATATATTTATTGTGTTTATGTATTATTTTATATTATTTACTTTTATTTTATTAAATATACTTTTGCGCAACTCCCATTCTCTAGCATTGTTTTCTCTAACACCATAAGGTTGTCTGGAAGAAATTGCTATCTAGTAATAAGGCCGCCTTTGTGTGCATGTCTGATTTTTGTAATGTATATTTTTTTGTTTTTTTTGTAACTTGTTGTGTGCACAATAAAGTATATTTGTATTGTATTGTATTGTAAATCTGATTTAACTCCAACAAGTCACTCGGTTTGACCGTTTCACAGAGTTACGTGCTTTGTTATCGAAAGTAGATTATGAATTCAACTGTCACGCAAACGTAAATCATCCAAATGGATTTAAAGGATTTCAAAAAGCTACAAAAGTATATTTTGTATTCAACACAAACAATTCAAAATAAATTGTTTAGTGGGTTTTAAGGTTCTGTATATGTGGTGTTCACTGTTCATATCTATTTAATATTGTTGTGATGCTACAGCATTTAGTTAGGATGAAGGCACACGTTCAATAACATCTCCTTCTCTCTTAGTGGTAGGCATCATAATAATATAGAAATGACGTTCAGAAAACATTTTTGTAAAATTTCTTCTGAATATTTTTTTTTTACTTAGACTTATATATATATATATAAATGAATAACTGTTCGTTAGTCTCGCTAAACCTCGAGCACAGCTGAACCGATTCGGCTATTTTAAGTCTTGAAATATTTGTGGAAGTCCAGGTAAGGTTTAAAAGGTTTGTATGCTCAACGAAGTGGGCACGGGTCTGCTAGTAAATGTATAATTGTCTAATCTATATATGGAATAACACATAATATAATAATATTATGATACATCTTAGGCATCAACGTCAACGTGACATAACATTGTTTTAAACCTAATTCACAATGGTATATAATACAACAAAAATATTATAGACTGTTTTATCAATACATACCTATCAATCAATACAATTTTGGCTTTGATAATTAATTAAATATAAAGCAAAATCTAAACCGACTGATCATTTGAAAATATTAACAACACATGTAAAAAAAACAACTCATATTACTGCTCAATGTCCCAGGTGTTCTGCTGTGGTAATCGCTTACCATCAACAAAAAACCAGCAAAAAAATTCAGTGTTTTATCTCATCATTTCTTATGTACTTCAGTAACTCGAGAGCAAGTTCGAAATGGAGAAAATTTATAACCTCCTCTGATCACATGTGCCCTTCGTAAAAAACATATTATGTTTATGATAATGTCACATATAGTTATATGTTATATATAACTTAATATATTACGTACGTAAAGTATTAATAGTGGAACAGCGATTTACCTGAAACAAAAAAATATTTAAAATTATTATTGTATCAATAAATATGATTAAGATTTTAATATCAAATTAAAAAACATACAGATAAATTACACTATTTTTTTAGGATGAAGATGTTTTGTTTTTTTTTATATTTTTGGTTTGTTTAACTGCCAAAAAAATAATAGGAAACATCCTATTTTTTTTGTACTAAGGTAAAGGGTATAATAACTAAAATGGAAATAAATGATTTATTATTATTATTAAATTAATTATAATATTATTTTATTATATTATTCAAAATCAAAAGCGAAAGAAATCACATTGTAAAACGAAGTTTAGTGGAAAAAAAATTGAAGCTTAACTGTACTTTTTATGTAAATGTTATATTCGATTTTGTAGTTTCATTAGTGGCTTCAACCTGTTTATTGTTTTATAATCTAAGGTTTTTATGTTAAGCTAACATCATGTTTCTGCTGACTGGCTAGCAAAAACTTGAACTCAAAACTCTAAGTAATCACTTGCAAAAAATTAAAACAAAAATAAAAATTATTATAGTACATGCTGCAACGATGTCAGTGTAACTTTAAATAAAACCTTTATTTAGTAAACAGCTGCACATTCTCGTAAGCGTCCATAATGTCTACAGACTTCAATATAAATTGAATGTAAAGAGCATTTTATACGTTGAAAAAATAAGCGCAACGCAACTGACGTTATGGACCGTGAAACAGGCACTCAGCAAGAACACCAGCCAGCGTACACTGCCCGGCACAATCAGTGGGCCCCGACATCGTCGGACAAAGTGTCCAATAAGACACTGGAATACAATAACAAATACTGGTAAATGTACTTTTTGAAATCAATCGATTTATAAAACGCAACATAATATTCGCCTCTCCGATAATGTATGATTTTATAAGTTAGCGTAGTATAAATTGCTAGTGTCGATATATTATATTGAAAATATTGTTATTAATAAAAGGGATAGTCTAGAATTCACAAAAGAAAGTTGACAATAATAATAGAACCACAACACACAGGCAACGTGAACAATCTAAACTTACTAATACTTCATTGTGTAGAATGAAGGTAAACTACTGAGCAAAATAAGTGCACACCAATATTACTAACCAATTTGGCCCCACTGCCAAACAAAAGAGGACTTCCGTGACAATGAGCGGAACTTTAGTCATCACGTTATACGAGTCCATTACGATTATGATAATTTGTTCGTAATAAGTTTATTTCAACGGGCTTTTAATTAGCATAATCGTGAATAATTAGTAATTTTGCAAATGAACTCTCTCGGTAATCGTTCCGGAATGCAATTAACAAATAAAGTACCTCGTTACTAAAAAATAAGTCTAAACTAAGACAAAAGACAAATCTTTCGGTCGCTTGTTATAATAAAATAATATAAAAAGGACTTTTTTCGTGACTAGACATAAATTAAATTTTAGAGGACTATAAAATATATACTTACTTGATTTTGATATAATGTTATAATTACTATTGTACTTTATACCAAAAATAGCTATGATAGTTATTTTATTGTACCAAAAAAAAAAAATGTATTGATCAATATGCTTAACGATCAATATCTTTCTTGTCAGAAACTGTGCAGTTTTCGTGGCACCAAGTGTACACATTACGCGGACGTTTGACGTAGTGTTATTGTAGAAACAGCGGACCGAATAAGTTGAGTTCCGTTGAAACAACTCCTTACTTCGGTCGTTACAACTTGGAAATTTTTGTATTTATATTGTATTTTATTGAGATAACATGGACTTATATGAGCTGTAAATGTTATTTGAGCTGTTATTTAGACGACCTCCGGAGCAAAGTGTTTGAGTGTTGGTGTTCGAGCGAGAGGTTGCGGGTTCGAATCCCGCCGAGGGATGAAAAAGTTTTCAATGTTCCCGGGTCATGGATGTGTATTAAATTTGTGTATAGTATAAAAGTATTAAATATATTTCCGTTGTCTGGTACCTGTAACACAAGATCTTCGGATACTTAGCACGGGGCCAGATTGACGTGGTGTGAAGCGTCCAAAGAATATTATTATCATTATTATAAAGCGGAAGATTTTATTTGTTTGTTTGTTTAAACGCCCTCTCATCTCAGGAACTACTGGTCCGATTTGAAAAAATATTTTTTTGTTGGATAGTCCATATAGAGAAGAAAGCTTTAGGCTATATAACATTACACTGCGACCAATAGGAGCGAAGTGTCAGTGAGAAATGTTGCAAGGACGGGGAAAATTATTCACATTTGGGGATTTTCGTTGCGTGCGCTGCATAAACGGTTTAAGACACTCAAAAACCACGCGAACGAAAGAAATCGCGGGCACAGCTAGTCTTACATAATGCTTTAACCCAAAATATATAAAAAAAAACAGTTATGCAGTAGAATTACTGGCTTTGACGGAGAACTAATAATATTATGATGCCTAGTGAACAATATATAAGTTCTCCGTTGAACCCTCCGTAGCCTAGTTAGGAGTGGGGTTCGATTCCCGGAACAACAAAAAATATTCTCTGTCTGATAAGAAACATGATTCATGCCTTGGATGGTCATGTAGAAAGCCGGCGAGTTAATATTCACCAATCGTTTCAGACATCTGTTTTACTGGGCTACGAGCTATGAAGAGAAAGTGCTGATATGTATTGCGCACAATCTTAGACCCTTTGAAATAACTCCTGCGTTCCCTGGTTTGAATGAAACCGCCCGCTAAAACCGAAACTGGCGTGGGAGCTATTAAAGAGGTGGATTTTTATTTTATTGCTACCACAAATACTGCATAATCAAAGCTTGCAAATACAATCGCAGTTCATTAGATACAACAAAATATATTACTATTACTAAATCATCAAATTACATGCAATTTAGAAATCATTAAAATATGTGTCAAATTCACTAAATTATTAAACAAACTGAAAGCTCAAAAACCTCTACATTTAGAGCTTTCAAGCTCTGAAAGCTTAACTTTGCAAAGCACTGATGAAGTTTGAACGTAATTAGCGCTATCATTACACTATTTTATTATCATTATGGCTTTGTAGTCTAGGAGCTGGGTGACATTTTGTAGCATAATGAACTTTTAAAATTAGATAATATTATGTTTTGGATATGCTTTGGTTTTCTAGAACAAAATTATTGATATAATATAGGCAGTAAATTTTGTAGTTTATTGAATTTTAATTTATTTATTTATTTTGTAGTGTCTTGAATTTTTAAAATTAGATTTTATTATGTTTTGGTTCTCTAGAACAAAGTTGCTGTCATAATATATCGAATGTAATTGAATGGTAAATGACGTTTACTATGTGTCTCCGCGGACATATTGGAGCCTTCAATGAAAACTCTTATTCGTTATAAATTTTACTTTTATTTTCCTTTATAGATACAATTTTTGTTGCATGATAGCAGGTTCGTGAAAAGAATGGAAGTCACCACACAATAAGTATTAGTTACTACGGAAGTCACAAATGTCAGATTAAAAATCTTCTTCTTCTTCTTCTTCTTTTTTAAATAATATAAGCGATGATTTGCGCCCAAACATACTCCCGCCCGTTGAAACTCCAGGTTTCAACGCAATACACATCACATATTATATTGTTAATCAGTTTTGGGCAATGGACAAAGTCTTGTCAAAGGTCGTCGCACTCGTCCCCTTGTGGTTTGGATCTCTGCTACTCTGGAGATGCCATCTGGTCCTGGAAACAGCTGGATGACTCGTCCCAGGCGCCAGTTTAGAGGTGGCGTGTGATCCTCATGAAGAAGGACAAGATCACTGACGTTCAGCCTCGTGTGGTTTGTGCGCCATTTTGTTCTCTGCTGCAACTCTGCGATGTACTCCCTTTGCCATCTACGCCAGAAATCTTGATGGAGCTTTTCAACTCGAGCATAGCGGCGCAAATTGGTTTCTACGGAGTCTTCTAGTACAGGAGAAGGTAACGCGGTCAAAGGCCTCCCCACAAGAAAGTGACCCGGGGTAAGGGACAATAGGTCATTTGGAGATGGGGATAAAGGATATAGAGGACGACTGTTGAGTATAGCCTCCACCTGGGAAAACAATGTGGATATCTCCTCATACGTCAAATGACTGTTCCCCATAACTCGCTTAATGTGATGTTTTGCTGACTTTATACCGGCCTCAAAAATGCCACCGAAATGAGGGCCGTAGCTAGGCGAGAAACAAAATTTTATACCTTCTTGAGTTGTGAAGTTCGATAAATGGTCTTGGTTTTGGTTGATAAATTTACCTATTTCTTTAGACGCAGCTACGAAATTACGACCGTTGTCACAAAATATTTCCACTGGCTTACCTCTTCGAGATACGAATCTACGTAAAGTTAATATAAATGCATCTTTGGTGAGGTCACTGACACATTCAAGATGTACACACTTGTATCGCAGACAAACAAATAAACAAAGGTAACATTTAATTAGTTTACTGCCCCTACCCTTGCGGTTTAAAATAAGAAAGGGACCAGCGAAATCTAACCCCACAGACAAAAATGGTAAATCCGGGGTAATTCGCTGCTGAGGTAAGTCGCCCATTTTAGGTGACAGAGTCTGACCACGTAAGCGTCTACACCGAACACATCTGTTTACCGTGCTTCTGGCTAGATGGCGACCATTGATAGGCCATATTGTCTCTCGCACAACAGCAAGCAACAACTGTGGTCCTGCGTGAAGATGATTAAGATGCTCTCTCTCAAAATACATTTTAGTAAGTTGATGAGATGCATGCAATAATATTGGGTGTTTTTTGTTATAATTGTAGTTGGATTGGCTTAGTCGCCCACCTACTCTAATTAAGTTTTTATCTAAAAAAGGCGATAAGGCTAATATCCTAGATTTTGGGCTTAACTCTTTATTTTTTAAAAGTAATTTATACTCAATAGGAAAAGACTCAGATTGTGCAAATGCACAAATACTATCAAATGCTTCGTTTAGTTCATCTGTACTTAAACATCCTATGCGCTTAGTTTTTGAATTCTTTAAATTATAAATAAATCTTTTTACATAAGCAAATGCTCTTTGAAGTTTTGTCAGTTTGGAATAATTGTTGAATATAATTATAGGTTCATTAATAGTAGTAACAAACGATTTAATTTCTGGTAAAATACTATTGTCAATCGTTAATTTTGATGTGGGCCAACTAGTTTCCGCCTGTAGCAAAAAGGCAGGGCCTGACCACCATAAATTCATAGAAACTAGTTGGCTAGCGTCTACCCCCCTAGAAATTAAATCGGCAGGATTCAAAGACGTAGGTACATAGCGCCAATCGGCAGGGCTAGTACTTTCATGAATTTCATTAATGCGATTGGCTACAAATGTCTTTAAATTACGAAGATCGTTACATATCCAAGCCAAAACAACTTCGGAATCACTCCAATGCACTAAACGATTTGGTTTGTATCGTAATGATGTTATTACCGTTTGACAAAGCTTAGCTGATAGAAGAGCAGCACACAATTCTAAACGTGGAATCGTTGTGGATTTAATAGGTGCAATTTTTGATTTTGCACATAATAATCTTACAGTGACATCACCACTTGCATTTATTGACCTCATATACAGACACGCACCATAGCCTGATTGTGAAGCGTCACTGAAGGAATGCAATTCGATGTATTCAGCAAAATTACATACTACATGCCTGTTAATATTTAAATTTAAAATATATGGTAAACCTTCTCTAAATTTAATCCATTTAGATTGTATTTCTTGTGGGACAGGGTGATCCCAGTCAATTTTCAGTTCCCACAGTTTTTGCAAAAGCATTTTAGTCTGTATAATGCAAGGAGATATTAAACCTAGTGGATCAAAAATTTTAAAGGCATTAGACATAATAATTCGTTTTGTAATAACGTCACTGAAACTAAAATCTTTTACTTGAAAATGCAAAGTATCCGTTTTTGGATTCCAGCCCAAACCCAGAGTGCTTGATGATTCACTGAAATGTAAACTGTCTTTAGTGTTTATGCTATCTGAACCTTGAAATAAATTTTGTGCATTAGTTTTATATTTTCTTAAATTTAAACATCCTTTCTTTAAAGCCTCCGAAACTTTGTTTTGTATATAGGATAACTCATTTTCATCGTTTGATCCAGTTATCAAGTCATCGACAGCAAAGTCATGCTGTATTATATCTTTAATAAGTGTATCGCTTTGCTCCTCTCCTAACAGGTAAAGACACTTTGTACTAAGGTAACTTGCACTAGCCGTTCCATAAGTGACAGTATTTAATTGCATTGTACGAACTGGCTGCGATTCATTTTCTCTCCACAGTATGAGCTGCAGGTTACGGTCATCTGGATGGACAATTATTTGTCTGTACATCTTCTCTATATCCCCACATAATAAGAAACGATATTGCCGTGACCTGATTAATATAGAAAAGAGAGAGTCCTGGACGTTTGGACCCACCATGAGTATCTGATTTAATGAGACGCCAGAAGAGGATCGAGCCGAACCATCAAAAACCACTCGTATTGATGTTGATTCACTTTCCTTAAATACAGCATGGTGACACAAAAAATAACTAGGATCAGGCTTTAATACTGTGGTCTCTGTTAAGTGTCCTAAGTCCTTGTATTCTTGAATAAAATTTGAGTATTGGATTTTTAATGATGGATTACGTTTGAATTTTCTTTCTAAGCTTAGAAAACGCCTTTTAGCTAGAAAATAAGAATCACCTAGGCATTTAGGATTACTCAATAAAGGTAGTCTAACACAGAATCTGCCTGTGTGCAATCTAGATACATTTTCATAAAAATGATTTTCACAAATCTTTTCTTGGTAACTTAAAACTTTAGTATTGGGAACTTCTTCAATTTCCCAAAATTTTGTAAGAAGTTCATCTATTTTTTGTGAATTTTTTGTTGTAGATGCAAGATTGCATTGAATATTTAACTTATTATTGAAATTGTTAGATATACTCATAGTAGGACCAACGACTATCCAACCTAAATGAGTATTTTGCAACTTAGGCCCCTTGGAAGCTAATGGAATTTGCTGAGATTTTAGAATGTCCCAGAATAGATCAGCTCCAATAATCATGTCTATAGGGCTAGACTGATAGAAATTAGGATCAGCTAAAAACACATTTGTGGGTATATTTAATTTGCAATTTAGACGAGATCTTGGTATATCACCTGTCAACTCTTTTAGTACTAGGCATTGCAGGTTAGTGCTGAATTTGCTGGCTAGTGATTTTAGAACAGTATCACAAGATTCTATAACATGGCTTGAACAATTATTACCAATGCCGATGACCTTTAGCGAGTCAATGCTGTTGGTTTTTAGATTTAATTGCATTTTTATATTTTGTGTAACAAATGATGATTGGCTTCCACAATCCAATAGAGCACGAACATTTCGTTTTTGACCCGTTACTGGATTACACAATTCTACAATTGCGGTTGATAAAATCGATTGATTGAAATATTGATCTTGATAGCTTACAATAGCTGCTGAATTATTGATGACAGTGTTGTCATCTAAATTTGTTGGATGTAGTAAGCTATTATGCCTCTTTTGACATTCCCTACAGGGACCCAAACGGCATTGATTAACTGTGTGCCCTTGCCTAAGGCAATTGGAGCACAACTTATAAGTAGAAACATCAGCTAAACGTTCACTTAATGATTTAGCCTTGAATGTAGGACAATCATATATTTTGTGATTGTCATTACAAATTACGCATACAACAGGTATATTTGTTCGAGATTTATTAATACTAGCAAATGACTTTGTGTATAAATTTTTAAATGGTTTTTTGTTGTTATTATTATTCCACTTATTGTTGGGTTGGGAAAACTGTGTACGCATAGTTAATGATTTATTCTTTTCATGTTGCTGACTCCTGTTAATTGCTTCAAGAACATCAGCGCGATCAGTGAGAAATTTATAAAACTGATCCAAAGTTGGTACATCGTCTAATAGATTGCGATGCTCCTCCCACTTCATTAAAGTGTTACTATCTACTTTGGAGGATAACATAAAGATAATGAGTACATCCCACTTATCTGTGGGCTGGCCTAAACTTGATAAAGCTCGTAAGTTTTTAGTGATATGATCGACTAAAAATCGCAAAGACTTCTCAGATTCATGACTGAGTGGCTGAGTGTTGAACAGCGATTTCAAATGATGATTAATAAGTAAGCGTTTATTATTATATCGCTCACCAAGAAGCTTCCACGCCTCTGTATAATTAGCTGTTGATACTTCCAAATTTGATATAATGCGAGCAGCTTCACCCTCTAAATATGAAATAAGGTAATGGAATTTATGTATTGGCTGAATGTGATTATTTTTATGAATTAAACTTTCAAAAGTATCTCTAAACTGTAACCAGTGGAAATATGATCCATCAAATTTGGCTATTTGTATTTGGGGTAATTTTAAACCATGATTATTGTGATGATCGAGCAAGCATTGAGAATCACTGTTTGCTAATAACTCACTTCTTGCCTCACCTTCAGAAATTTTAATAAGATTTTTTGCCTTAGCTATGTTACTAATGATATCATGCTCAATTCTTTCCCGCTCATCAATTTCTATGTCCATATTGTCAGCATTTACCAATTCAATTTCATTTTGTACTTCATCAAACTTAACCAATAAGCCTTCAAATTTGTTAAGCTTTAGGCTAAGCTCCATCATACCTACATTGGAAAGTTCATAGCCTTCCTTCAACTCAGACAAATAATTACCAAACTTTGTTACTTGACCTTTGATCGAACTTCGTTTAGCCTTTAGTTCCTTTAATTTAAATTTGCTGTTTGTAAGAACTAATGGCTCATTAATAGCCGGTAACGGTGACGCTAATGGAGACGTCATTGTAACTCAATATAAAGAAATAGGTATAAAATTAGCTCACGTCCCTCACTCCACAGTAGGCTTGCGGTGCAGATGACTCGGTGCAGGACGTACTGCGCAGCGCGAGGAAACCGGCCGAACCACAAGGATGATTCGTTGGGATTTTCGCTCGATGTTTGCACTGAAATAGTCGGCCAAAAAAACTAAATTCCTTGTTGTAACTATTGCAAGTTATGGGAAACTTATCACTTAGGCAGTAATCACAAGTGGAAACATAATATTCAACAGTCTGAAATAGGGAAGACAAAATGGCGGAATGGCGGAAGGAAGGTTACTTAACTTGTGGGTGTGACCTTTAGTTGCGGTGCCTTTGCTTCTTTGCTGGCCGCTGACACTGACCCGTGGATATTTGGACAATAAATCCCTTTTCGTATTAATTCCTTGTGCTTCCGATTTTTGATTCTTTACCGCGTATGCTCGAGCACGTGCAGCCGGTGCAGCTTTTATTTTCTTCTTGATAGTTCCCCTCATGGGCCACCAAATTATGTCTCCGCGGACATATTGGAGCCTTCAATGAAAACTCTTATTCGTTATAAATTTTACTTTTATTTTCCTTTATAGATACAATTTTTGTTGCATGATAGCAGGTTCGTGAAAAGAATGGAAGTCACCACACAATAAGTATTAGTTACTACGGAAGTCACAAATGTCAGATTAAAAATCTTCTTCTTCTTCTTCTTCTTTTTTAAATAATATAAGCGATGATTTGCGCCCAAACACTATGTAAACCTATGTAAACAACGGTGACAAACTTATTATTATTCTATAAGAAGCCGCGCCATCTTGTTTACTAAGGATGTTCTTCACCGTTGTATTTCAGACACTTAATGTATCGTACCACTTTTCTGGGAAAACCGACCTTAAAATACTATGGAGTTTATTTATTTCATCAAAAAGTTTGGTACATTTTAGTAAAAATTAGCATTACAAATATTACAAATAGATCTAAAATATAGTGAAACGGTTGTGTCCGAACTAGATAAAGATTATCTGTATTTCGGACCACAGCGCTCTTCCATTATAAATTCTTATAATTAATAGCGTTAAGTTATAATACGACAGTTAAACAAAAAATAAATAATTAAAACAACAAATATAAATTTAAGTCTAAAATAATAAAACAAAATATAATAATATGGATTAATAGCAGCATTAGTAAATAACGGGTGTAAAAAGAGCAGTCACTGTAACTTATGGATATGATTATACTACTTACTACCTTTTCTCATTCTAGAAATGTATTTTTTTTATCTTTTTTTTTTTACAAAAATGAAAAAAAAATTTTTTTTAGTTTTTGACAACAAAAATATAAAAAAAACTACATTTCCAAAATAAGGAAAGTTAGTATAATCGTATCTCAAAGTAATAGTGACTGCTCTTTTTACATCCTGTATAAGATTTCTTAAGGTCTTTTCTATATTATGATCCCTACCACCGGTTCGGGAACTTGTAATATTTTTAAGTTTTCATCATTAGCTTTTCTCCTACAATATTTTTCTAAAATTTTACTTTACTGTGTACCAGAAAATACTTAATCAGTTCCTCAATATTTTTTAAGATAACGCCGCACAATCCTACCTACCTACGTAGACCTACTAAGCTACAAATAATATAATAATATTTTAAGACACAAAGAAAATTCTAAATCGCCGACTGAAAGTCTGAAACACTGGAACAAGATCATCCAGTTATCTCGTGCGCCTGTTATGTAATTGGTTGTGATGTCTGAAGGAGCAATTTGATCAATTTCCTCGTTCACAAAATATTTACTTGTCAGTAATTTCTTGTCTTGAAATATTACGAGGATAATAGGCTTGTAAGCAAATTGTATTTATTGTTCTCTTATTTTACTTTAGAAAAAATACAATTGAATATTCGGTTCTTATACTCTTCTCAAAGTGAGGTCAATTTGGAATGAAGAAGTAATGGCTAGCTAAACATATTATAAGAATCCTATCTAATACTTAACTAGAGCTCATTTAAATAAAAATCCAAGTCACAATAAAATCCAAAATCATTAAGTTTTTTTTACTCTACTGAAAAGTTGTAGTTTTATAGATACGAGATTGTGAAGGTAAAGTGACACTTTGTATGACTTTTAAAACCTTCAACTTCTTAAACTATTTCTAACCAAGTAGTTTCAAATGATAATAGATTTTGGCAGCACCCTCCTGGCCTATATTATTGTTATAGCAGTAACGGCACATGAGTATGACCAGCACTAACCCAGTAATGACAAAACCCGTATTATGTTGATCAATCCATAACTAATTCCAGTTAAAAGCCCAGTTAATTTTAACCGAGTTTGAAATGGTAATTTGTGTAGCGTTAAAAGTTTTTTCAATGATGAATATTGCTAAAAACATTTCACGCAATACAGCATTAAGATAAAACAACATTTTACATTGTGATTTTTTTTTAACTAAAAAAAATGTAACAATAGTAAAAGGCCTTCAAGTACCTTGTATTATAGAAGGTGTAAAATAAATTAGCGATAATACTTTAGGGTGTGTATGTGTCTCCTATCTAGAGTATATTATGAAAGTACCAGCCCTAAAAGACTTACCTTTGATTTTCATGTTTATAATAATAATATAATATATAGAAATGCCCCAACATCATAAATTTTCCTATACAATGATTAAAAAAGTAACTCTTTCAGCGCTGGTACTTTCACAGTAAACTATATACTGGAGTAATTTTGTCACTTGCGTCACTGATATATTTATAGACGCTTCGAACCACGTCAATCTGGCCCTGTGCTTAAGTATCCGAAGAACTTGTGTTACAGGTACCAGACAACGGAAATATATATTTAATACTTTTATCCTATACACATATTTAAAAATTTTATTATATTAATACACATCCACGACCCAGGAACATTGAAAACTTTTTGTTCCCTCGGCGGGATTCAAACCCGCAACCTCTCGGTCGATCACCAACTTTGAACCACTGCGCTACGGAGGTCGTTAAGTATATATAGGGGATCCATACACACCCTAAAGTATTATCACTCATTAATATAACAGCCTGTATAGCCTGCAAAATTGCCCTTCCTTGTAGTTCGCCGTCTACCTAAAGACGTCAACATAGCTTCTTGAAACGACTTCAACTGTAGGCCGTTTTAAAGTAGTTAATGGAATCAGGCGTTACTTTGCGGAAATCCATAGCATACAATTTAAATATATTATATCTAGCAATATCCTAGCAATATCCATATCCTGACTCTGCGAACAATGTTCGCAGAGTCAACATCCTGAGGATGCTCCGGGGTCGGAGCGAAACGCGCGTCGAGTTTTGCAACCTGCATGGTGGTGGGACTTTGCAAGATCGTGTTAACATTATTGCTTGTGTGGTGGTGGTGTTTTCATGTTTTTTGCTTGCGAGTGTACGCATAAGCAGTGTGGGAGGAGGGAGGTGCATCAAACGCATGCCTACGCGTACACTCACTCATCTGCTTGCAGGTTGTGGTTATAATTGTTTCTCGGGATATTGCTAGATATAATATATTTAAATCGTTTTAAAGTAATTCAACTGTAAGTGACACAATAGAAAATGCAGCATTTATTTCTTAAGACGTCTCCCAGACCTCTGACCCTTGTGCATACATTACCAGGGGAGATACAAGGTGCCAGGGTATTTGCATACTTATCGAGACGCCGTCAAGTGTGAGCCTGTTTATTTTATGAAGTACAATTTGACAGCTGACGAGGGGTGAGGGGTGAATTGTATGTTATTTGTATTGTGGGTTGTAAGCTTTTAAGTTGGTTAAATGAACTGTTGTATTGGTTCATGGATACTAAAGAGTGTTCACTTCGAGGTAGAAATAAAGATGATAGATTCTACTGCTGCTGATACTGTTCTGATGGGTTGGTGATATATTATCTTTCTTAAATAAAAATGGATTGCTGTTCGTCAGTCGTGCTAACTCGAGAAGTTTTAGTCTTGATATTCGTGGAAGTCCAGGGAAGGTTTAAACGGTTTGTATGCTCAACGAAGCGGGCACGGCTAGTATATACGATGATCTGTTTGGTGCGTAAAGAATTGTATTTATTTTAAAATCCGTCTAAAGGCCCGTATTAATAAACAAAATATCTCGGTCTCAAGAACTGCCATCGCAACCTCTACTTGAGAACCTATTCGACAGATAAAACTACGTTTGTTTCACTTTTAGAAATTAACAACGTTATAATAAACGTGTAAAACTTAAGAGCGCGCAATCAAATTTCATCAAGTCGAAATCGCCGCGAGAGACGATATCGACTCACACAGACGCATAACAACACGCATGTGTGGGTTAACGCTAGGTCGAGCGTACGTAGCGCGCGCGAGTAATATTGGTAGTTTGATCCTAATGAATTTTAATATTACCTACCATTTCAATACTTCTATAAAATTAAATGGTATTTAAGTTATAAAATACAAATTATACATACTCGACATGCTAGTAATCGCCCGCGGCTCAGTCCGCGTTACTGTCTAACCGTCGGGAATAACTTTCGCGATGATTGTGTGAAAAGAGTTTCATGGTGGTTGGTCAGTAGATGAGACGTGAAGAAAGTAACAAACAAACACACGAACAAACAAACAAACTTTCACATTTATAATTTAGGATAAGTAAGTAATGAGAATAAAAAATTCAACAACCTAATTTTAATAAAAATATACCAAGTTATTTATTTTTCATCTTTGATGTCCAGAAATGTTTGTCCCTAAATATTTTACTGACCCACTTCCGACTACCCACTAAAATGTACTAAAATACCAATTTTTAGTGGGTAGTCAGGATGGACATGCTTTTTTCAGTGACAAAAATGTTGTCACTATACTAACTAGCATTTTGCAACCGTCTGATTATTGAATGAAAATGAAATAAAATTAAAGATTATTTGGATAAAATGTACATTATGGTCGGTTGAGTTGGCGGCTGCAATTTTTATGGCGAATAGAGCTATATGTAAGGAGTCATTAACCAAAATTTAAACTTGCGGAAACTCGTAGTTTTTTAGTTATTGAAAAAATAAAATTCGTATTTTTGTATGAATATTCGACTACTTTTGACGTAATTCTGCCCGATTATCTAGTTAAGAAAAATAGGTGATTGAACTAGAATAAAAATGGCTTTTGGCGCTATATAAAAAAAACTGTCAAAATTACGTCAAAAGTAGTCGAATATTCATACAAAAATACGAATTTTATTTTTTCAAAAACTAAAAAACTAGGAGTTGCCGCAACTTTTAATTTTGGTTAGTGACTCCTTACATATAGCTCTATTCGCCATAAAATTTGCAGCCGCCAACACGACCGACCGTAATGTACATTTTTTCCGGCATAACATGTATCTCACAAGTTTTTACTGTAGAAGAACTAAGTAGCGAGACTTGGCAATTTTTACAAGATATGTTTTTGATGGGATCTCAGTTCTTTTTGTAGAAGATTTACTAAACGCGTGTTTTTGTCAAAAGGGCAAATACAGCTTTGTAATCCTATACATTTAAATGACATTACAAAGTTAATTATGCAGTTAGTCTAGATAATTCTACAGAAATATATTTTTAGGTTTTTCCCTTATTTATACACTAAACACTACTTGTATTCCAAATGTGAAGCTTCTATGTCTGCTAGAAGTGCCTAATACTTTTGATGATCGGTCAGTGAGTGATTGAGTCAGTGACAAAAGTAAGGAGTTTGACAAGTTATAATTATGTAACTTCTGTTTCAAATTGAATTACATTTGAAATATACTGTGTTTGTACAATGCTTTCCTAGTAACTAAAAATGAAGGCTTCTTTTAATCCACAATAAAGTTATAGGGAGTTGAAAATGGCCTAAACTGCTACGAGAAATTGATGGTACGGCCGTGCTCAAGTTGACAGAAGCACTGCCGTGCCCCCAGATACTCGGTTATATTGATGACAGTTACATTAAAGCAGACATACACTCAGGGGCTGATGATGATTAGTATAATTTTTAAATAATATATGAACCACACCATCTTTTAACTAAAAAAAACCGCATCAAAATTTGTCAATCATTTAGGAACTGCGATATAACAAACAGACATACAGGGGCTGATGATGATTAGTATTATTTTTCAATATATAAACCACATCAGCTTTCAACTAAAGAAATTGACATAAAAATTTTTTGATTAATTTAGGGGCTGTGATATTACAGACAGACATACAGGGGCTGATGATTATTAGTATAATTTTTAAATATACAAATCACATCAGCTCTCAACAAAAGAAATTGACATCAAAATCTTTTGATTAATTTAGGGGCTGTGATATTACAGACTGACACACAGGGGCTGATGATGATTAGTATAATTTTTAAATATATAAACCACACCAGCTTTCTGCTTAAGAAAACCGCATCAAAATCTGTGATGCATTTAGGAGCTACGATATGAGAAACAGACACACAGGGGCTGATGATGATTATTATATAAATTTTAAATTTTATAAATAAACTCTGAACAAATTACACACCTTTTTTGTGGTAACCTCTTAATATTTTTTTTTCTATATAAATATTATGAACTTTGTAATCGACATAATATAATCTCTGTAAATTTCCCCCATTTCTCATAAAAATATTAATGCTCGTCAAAGCGTCAATTCTGCGTAGTCGCACTATAAGTCCATGAGCGGACCAGGTCGGTGAACCTTTATACGTTGACAGTCCAGCGCAGAGCGACACAACCTCCCCTCACGAATTCTCAGCGGGTACTAAATAGATCGCGATTTACATGACGCGTGCGCTTGGTTGAAAACAAGTAATTTTTAAAAAATTGAATAATGGGATAAACATCGTTTTTTTATTAAATAAAAAATAGTGTCAACTTACCAATAGTATGATTATCAATTATAAAAATAATATCATCGAAGAAATTTAGTTTTTCCAGTAGAAATACAGCACTGAAAAACGTAAATTATGTCATTTTTAAAAGATTTTTTATGCAGTTAACAATACATATATTTTTAATTTTTTATCAATATTTCATTGAAGGACTTTATAATCTTTTTTATAATAATAGAAATTAAACTATATTAACACGATTTAATTGTTATTTTCTTTATCAAAGTGAGCTAAAATCGGCATTTTTGCGATTCGGCGTTCCGAAATCTTTAAATTTACTCAAATGTACTACTTAAAACTTTAATTTTATAAAATTATGTCCAAAATAAAGAGTTTATCTTCATATATTTCTAATTGTTTTATTTAATTTAGTTATTTTATGCGTGTGAGGGGCAGTCAAAAACACCGAAAAACTGAAACTTCGTCGTAAATTGAATGCACGCTCTTAAGGATGAGTCTCATATGTAGAGTTTACCATGAAAGTACCAGCGCTGAAAGACTTACTTTTGAATTGCATGTTTCTATGAGTAATGCCAAAAATAAAATAAAAACCCTTTCAGCGCTGATACTTTCGCAGTCAACGCTATATACGGGATCCGTACACACCTTAAAGTATTATAGCCTGTATACAGGATGTAAAAAGAACAGTCACTATAACTTTGGGATATTATGTGTTAGTGATATGATTTTTTATTGTTTATAGCTATTCTTTCAAACGAATAACTTTAAACAAAATTAAAAAAACAGGATATAAAAATTTTGGACAGCTTTGGCATAAAAAATTTGATATTATCTTCTAGAAAAAGAGCAATAAATTTATCAAATAATACTTAAAGATATCACCTAATAAGGCGATCTGTATGTCTCCCATAACTTTTCCGTATCGTAAAAATCTCTTCACGGCGAGATTTTCAAATGTTGTAGGTATCGGATCATGAAGGGAGGAGTCCCGGTGGACGCGCGATGGATCCCGGGATAGATGCCAGTCCCGGGCGATCGATCCGGGAATATCGGGAAAGGTTTGGAGCCTTTGGAGGCTGTAAACTAGCCAACGAACAGTATGTTTTATGTGTATAGGTATTAGGTATATACAGGCAGTAATATTAATGAGTGATAATACTTTAGGGTGTGTAAGGGTCCCGTATATAAAGTTTACTGTGAAAGTAGCAGCGCCGAAAGAGGTATGAAAGTTATTGTATGGGAAAATTTACGTTTTTTTGGGCATTCTTATTATTCATAGAAAGATGAAAGTCAAAACTAAGTCATTCAGCGCTGGTGATTTTACAGTATACCCTACAAAGGGGGCGTATTATACACACCGTATAGTATTTTCACTCATTAATTTTTCACCTTGTATAATACTTCTTATTTTCATTGTGTCACACTAAAAGAATGTTATTTTCTTCTCCACAATATATATCTCCTGTACACAATGCGTTAAGTATTCACAAGCTACACACTCTACACAGGAACATAAAGGATATTTATTTTATCACACGAGGTATTTTGTACTTATCTCGCGCATAAAGTGTTGGATTTACCGTCTCGCCTCGCACAGCAAGCATACTTTTATAATCTTCAACAAAGTATAAGGTTAACTTTGAAACTTGATAATCAATTATATTATTATAGTAACTAACTGGCCCGTGCCCACTTCGTTGAGCATACAAACCGTTTAAACCTCCCCTGGACTCTTCCCCTCCCCTTAATCAGTAGACTTCCACGAATATTTCAAGACTAAAAAAAACCGAATCGGGTCAGCCGTTCTCGAGTTTTAGCGAGACTAACAAACATCAATTCCTTTTTATTAAGAAAAAAAAAAGAGGATAGCTGACCCGTGCCCACTTCGTTGAGCATACAAACAGTTAATGATGCAATTTTCTATATTTTCTCACCGTTTAAACCTTCCCGGGACTTTCACGAATATTTCAAGACTAAAAATAGCCGAATCGGTTCAGCCGTTCTCGAGTTTTACACACTGTGTGTGGTCTAGGTAGTAATAAAAATTTTCGATGTTCCTGAGTTATGGATGTGTTTATAATAAAAATCTTAAATATGTGTATATCTATATCTATACATATAATAAATCTGTAGAGGGGTCATGTCTGTACATTAAGAATATTTAAGTGAAAATTAAAAAAAGGGGGTCTATAAAAGCCACAGAATCTAAAAATAACATTTTTGAAAAAAATGTCTGTCTGTCTGTCTGTCTGTCTGTCTGTCTGTCTGTCTGTCTGTCTGTCTGTCTGTCCATATGGGAATGTTTGTCGTCGCATCACGCTAAAACCACTGTATGGAATGAAATGAAATTTGGCAGGCAGGTAGCTTACGACCTGAAGAGCATTATTGGAAATTATTATCCCGAAAAACGAAAGGGTTCCCGTGGGATCTTCAAAAAATTGTAGCTACCTATTTGACGGTATTTCAGCCAAACTACTCAACGTATTTAAATGAAATTTGGCAGGCAGGTAGCTTATGATCTGAAGAGCATTATTGGAAATTGTTATCCCGAAAAACGAAAAGGTTCCCGTGGGATCTTCAAAAAATTGTAGCTACCTATTTGACGGTATTTCAGCCAAACTACTCAACGTATTTAAATGAAATTCGGCAGGCAGGTAGCTTATGACTTGAAGAGCATTATTGAAAATTGTTATCCCGAAAAACGTAAGGGTTCCCGTGGGATCTTCAAAAAATTGTAGCTACCTATTTGACGGTATTTCAGCCAAACTACTCATCGTATTTAATGAAATTTGGCAGGCAGGTAGCTTATGATCTGAAGAGCATTATTGGAAATTGTTATCCCGAAAAACGAAAGGGTTCCCGTAGGATCTTCAAAAAATTCTAGCTACCTATTTGACGGTATTTCAGCCATACTACACAACGCATTTAAATGCAATTTGGCAGGCAGGTAGCTTATGATCTGAAGAGCATTATTGGAAATTGTTATCCCGAAAAACGAAAGGGTTCCCGTAGGATCTTCAAAAAATTGTAGCTACCTATTTGACGGTATTTCAGCCATACTACACAACGCATTTAAATGCAATTTGGCAGGCAGGTAGCTTATAATCTGAAGAACATTATTGGAAATTGTTATCCCGAAAAACGAAAAGGTTCCCGTGGGATCTTCAAAAAATTGTATCTACCTATTTGACGGTATTTCAGTCAAACTACTCAACGTATTTAAATGAAACTTGGCACAAAGGTAGATTGTAACATGAAATAACCAACATAATATTTTTAACCGACTTACAAAAAAGGAGGAGGTTTCTCAATTTTATAAATATATGTTTGTTTTTAATGTTTCTTCGCGGATATCTTCATCGTTTCTGAAACGATTTTAATTTTTTTTTATGTTGTGTAGGGTATAATTTAAATTTGGTCCCATTGTCACCAAAATGGTGACCTGATGATGGGATCCGTGAGGAATCGAAGGAAATCCTCAAAATTTATGTGGAATAATATATTGATTTTGATTTTTTCTGAAGTAGTCTAAGCATATGTTACCAAACAGTAAGGTTTTGCACCATAACCTGGATCTATAATATCAAAAAATTTCGCGTTTCAGTAAACTATATATATATATATACTATTTATATATAATTATATTAAAAAATTTCGCGCTGCCATATTCTGAAAATTTGTATCTCATTTTATAGTCAATCTACTTGATCTATATATATACTTTTCTTCTTATATATTTATATATATATATATATAATTATATTAAAAATTTTCGCGGATGCTCTGGCTCACGCCAGAGCAGCGATGACCTATATATATAGGTATATTATATAGTTATATATATATATATATATATACATATTGAAAAATTTCGCGCTGCTCTGGCTTACGCCAGGCTAGGCTAGGTAGACTTTTTCTCTTTCTACTATTTTTTTTTATCTAATCGTTTTTGTTTTTCATTTTCCGTCCTCAAACAATCGTCGTCTGATCATTCGAGAATTATCCCTACTCAGTCTATACCCATCACTAAAAATCTGAAAATTAAATAATTTTAAACAAAAAAAAAACGACTTCAAAAGGTAAACTAAAAGGAACAATTAAATTTACTTCGCACAAAGTAATACTTATTTTCCAGTACAAGTGAAAATAATTATTACTTTGTGCGAAGTAATGAAATTGTAGCTACCTATTTGACGGTATTTCAGCCATACTACACAACGCATTTAAATGCAATTTGTCAGGCAGGTAGCTTATAATCTGAAGAATGAATTTCATTTATTATTATACTTAGGTTTTGCAAATACGATTAATAAAGTATAGGCGTAGGATAGTTTGTTTTCAAGATATGAATGAGATGTCATAGGTACATTTAAATTAGAAAAGTTATGTCAATATAAGTAAGATTTATGTTTTTCATGATATTTTTATTTATTAGTTTTCATGCTAGATACGGCTTGGGTTTTTTCTTTCTTTTGGACTTTTGTTATTTTGTCGTCTAAAGGAAGTTAGTACTTTAACCGTAAAGTCCCTAAGTAGGCTACATGTTTGTTAGCGTAGGTAATTAATAAATAAAAAACCGGGCAAGTCCGAGTTGGAAATGCGCACCGAGAGAAGACTTTTAAAAAATTTGGCGCTCGGCGCCAGCAGCGCAGCGTCGGTGTGAAAACGATCATCGTCTGCAGTCGCTGCGGCGTAAAGTCCATACAAATCTCAGTACAGAGATCTTCGTCGCGTATATGAGCGTACTATCAAGTAGTCCCGTTCGCATAAAAGAAAAAAATATATACATACAGACGAATTGAGAACCTCCTCCTGTTTTTGAAGTCGGTTAACAATACACGGTCATTTTTCGAGCTGGTAGTAGGAATTGTTAGCATTTTCATAGAAAAAATACCTCAAAACATTTACGACAAAAACGGCTATTATTTGACAGTAAACTATTATTATTACTCCATCGGCCTACTTCTTTTGCCTATGCACGTCTAATACCGTGTATATAAGTTTTACTATAAATTAGTGATTTTAAATATCCAAATGACAGTGTTCATAAACTAAAAATGTATTTGAACTGCTGCCCTAAATCACTTTTCCACGCGTATGAAGTCGCGGGCACAGCTAGTTATTAAATATGTTTCCGTTGCCTGGTACCTGTAACACAAGCTCATCTTCTAGCTACTTAGCACGGGGCTAGATTGACGTGGTGTTAAACGTTCATAGATATAAATAGTATCCTATTTTACCCATCGGTTTCGGAACTCTAAAAATAAATTTGTTTGTTTTGAATAGGAACATTTTTATACAGCGTGTAAAAAGATCAGTAACTATAGCTTTGAGATACGATTATACTGCCTTTTCTCATTTTGGAAATGTATTTTTCTTTAACTATATTTTTTTGTTAAAAACTAATAATAATTATTGAAAAAAAAAATTAAAAAAAATACATTTCTAACGAGCTAGAACAAGAAAAGGTATAATCATGTCCCAAAGTTATAGTGACTGTTGTTTTTACACCCGTTATATTATACGGAACCCTTTCCTTACACACTTTTTTTAGCCGTTTTAAAATTTCATTTCACAACCCTATAATCTTAATTGAACTTTACAAGTGTCGTGAGGTTCAACTTCTATTCCCCGTAGCAATCGGAACGATAGAAGTTAGCGAGCTGTTGGTTCGTAAAAGTACGAAATTGCTCCATCACGTATTCAGATCAGCGCCACAGCTGATCATAGCGAATAGGGGGGGACATGTTTCATATTATGATTTTTTTTTTTTTTTTTTTATATCTATGGACGCTTCACACCACGTCAATCTGGCCCCGTGCTAAGTATCCGAAGAACTTGTGTTACAGGTACCAGACATGTTACAGGTACCAGACAACGGAAATATATTTAATACTTTTACACTATAAATATATTTAAGATTTTTATTATATTAATACACAAATTTAATACACATCCATGACTCAGGAACATTTAAAACTTTTTGTTCCCTCAGCAGGATTCGAACCCGCGACCTCCGGGTCAAGAGCCAAGCTCTGAACCACTAGACCACGGAGGCGTCAAGATGATTATAGATGGGGAGGTAGGGGGAGAGCCTAGTTCGGAGGTCGTGGATTCGATTCCCGTGAACAAGAAAAATGTTGTTCTCAATTTTGATTAGGACAATGCAGGCTGATCACCTGATTGTCTGATAAGAGAGATGATCCATGCGTCGGATGGGCATGTAAATGAGTCGGTTCTCCGTCTGATCTCTTGCTAGTCGTGTCGATTATCCGTCCCACTGAGCTACGAGAGTGCTTCTGTGTACACATTTCGACACTATAAAAATAACTCCAGCGTTGATACCAGACCAGCCGCCGTCACCGAAATCATTCACACATCCGACATCATTGAAATATTCTATTTTGTCCGACAAAAATTGGGTCAGAAAAAGTATATTACGAAAGAAAGAAATACATATAGAAAAGAAGTTTATTTTTCAACTCACATAAAATAAATATAAATTAAGGAAATATCAAATATACACTGTATGAAAAAAACAAGAGTAGGTAACAAAAAGAATAAACATATTTCATCAGTTCATTCTTCAATCAGTGACAAGACATTTAAATTTTAATGCAATCTAAGAATATCATCCCATATTGCAACGACTCTTGAGTCTTTGCACAAACGAAACTTTAATAAACGCATTAAAATGGGCAAATACATAATGAAATGCACCCTTTATAGGCTCTGTCGGCATTTGCATCGGCTGAAAAGTGGTAGGGTGCACGTGGGATACGACAGATGGGACAAACATACATTAATATTAATATCCATCTTATGCGTTTGTTGGTAATTAATTATGTAAAGGACACTTTGCCGTGGCAATAGAATCTAGTTAAGCTGGGAAACGACAAATCGCCTTACCTTCTCAAGCCCGTATCTAAAAAATCTATGTTTTCTCGATAATATCTAACTTGTATTAACCTAAAGTATATGAAACTTAATTTGTGTATACTTTAGGTGGATACATTAAAATCAACAGCATGTAACAATATAAGTGTAATTTATGTTTGGAACAAATAAATGGCTTTTTATTTATTTAGGTAGAGATAATACTTATTTAAACCTGTACTGATTATATTTTCATAAGTTAAATAAATAAAAACACTTTAATACTTTTTTTATTACAATTTAAAAATGGACTACATAATATGTGGTCCGCGCGACCACTCCTGTCTCATTTAGAAGCGCGACCACTGCAGGGTTAAATAAAAAACCATGTCATGATAAAATATCAAATAATAATAAGTATATTTTATTTACTGTACTGAAAAGTTGTAGTTTTATAGATAAGTTGTGAAGGTAAAGCAAAGAAATGGACCACTGGATGATATCGTAACGTATTATGTACACTAATCTAAAGAACTCAAAATCAAAATCAAAACATTTTATTTCCATATAGGTTATTAAATAACACTTATAGAATTGTCCTACATGATGCCTACCACCGGTTCGGAAACTAGCCCGGCGAGAAGAGAAACTGTATTTAGAATCATATTTAGTTTGCTACATATCACCTTCATTAATTCATGTCTGTAATGTTCCTGCTTGGGCTACAGTGTTCAAGTAACTTAAATTTAGTAATTAACTTGACAATTCTCAAAAGACATGAACACTGATTAGTTGATTTGATTTGACTTTCAGGAACCGGGGGCTAGACTCATATTTACCCAATTAGTAGTGGGGGCTGATGATGATTCTTACAAATAACGTAACAAATTCCTCGTGCCGGTATCGGTTAGCGGCAAATGAAGACGGATGGATAAATGAGGCAGTAATGGCTGTCTTAACTCCATTGTTACGGAATTAACATGTTACACGATCTTGTGTTTTGGATAACAAGATTATCAGAATTTAAATAATATGCTTCTATAACACAGGATAATATTTTAATATCTAATCGATTTTATTGATCGATTAAAAAAAATATTTTTAAATTATACTAAATATTGTAAACTCTTTAAATATAACTAACAAGCTGTTAATTTAAAACATTTTACTACGCAACATAAGTAAAAAAATGTTGGTTATCTGCAGGACAGGCCTAGCCTAGTGCAGGAACTAATTTTAAAAACCATATTATGTATTTCTGTTATAATTATGTTCTTTTGTGTTGTTTTTATTATTAATAATGTTAACAGAAGCTGTATGATGCAATAAATTATTCTTTATTTATTCTTTATTTTTAATATTTAATATAAAAACGATCTGAATCGTAACTGAAAATAAAAACTAAATTAAAAAAAAACCTAAACTTAGCGTAAAAGCATTCCTATCACACCTAACAAACGACCTGATTACCTTGAAAACCTAAACCGATTTCGACTAATATACCTTTCATACAATAGCCCGGTCAATTTAGACATTCGAAGTTACATAAAGTCCCAACAAGCTGAATTTCTGTGGAGTTGTTCAAAACATAATTATAAACAATGTCTAGAAGTTCCCCATCATTCCCCTGTAAGGAAAAAATTTTATTCAAGGTCAAAGGTCAAAAACATGAGTTTTTCGCGATTTTCAGCAAAATGGTAAGTTTTATCATAAAAGTACCTCAGATAAAAATTGTAGATCATAAAATTATCTATAAAAAATGTATCAATACTTTTTTTCTTACGAACCACCGTTTCTGAGATATAACGATTCAAAAAGTTATAAAAGTTTTTATCGTCACAATATGCACACGTTTCCACGCCACCTATGAGTTAGTGTACTCAGCGCGTTTTTTTTTGCTGAAAGAGTTTCTTTTATTCGTGGCATAGGTTCTTCTAGTAAAATGAATATTTTGGAGTAACAATTTGAATAATACCCATTATGTGGAGCGTGTTATTGCCGTCTACTTGCAACGTATTGAATAAGAGTGCCACTAACTGCTGCTGCCTCGTACATTATTGTATCATTATAAGAAGCACATAAACCAAAAGCCGAAAAGATGTTTAGACCCGAACCTTCGATGAAAAAAAACTGCGAAGCCTAATTGTAATTTAGATTTAAAAGACCTTGGTCGAACAGCAGTCATGATACAATTGCAAATATTTGTGCATATTAATTTTAAATGATCTAAATTTGATCGTTTATATTTTTAAATCACTCGTTCTACAAGATATGTCAATGATTCTGGGATTTCATTATTTTAATTTATTCATTTTTTTCCGTACCAGGCTTGATGATCCAGGCAAAATATGATGATGATTATCCACTAAGCATATGAATGTTGATGCTCCCGATTTCTCAGTGATAATAAGTTTATCACCATATTTTACTTTTAGTCGTAGCTTAATCGTTCTGTTATCTAGAGTCGTAGTTTTGCAAACCTTTTTGTAATTCGTTCAAAGTGAACTGACAGTCATTGCTATTTTCAATGTAAATATTTCCTCCATTGCCAAATTCGTAGCTTCGTCTTTAGGACGACTCATTTTAGCTCCATTTTATATTTAAATATATATACATACATATTTATATTATACAAGGTGTAAAAAGAGCAGTCACTATAACTTCGTGGGGTAATAACCAGGCAAGAGATATATCCATTGGTACTAGACATTTGCTTTTAATCCAATGTTTTAAAAATTAAAAAAATTTCAATAGGCAATGTACAACGTGCACAACAGCGATCAGCTGATTACGCTGAGAGGTCAATAGCACGCATAAGACGTTCATTACGTACTAGGGCAAAAAATATAAAATTTAATAATTTAATGCAGAACGTTGTTCCAAACAGTTCAGCCTTGTGTCTAAAATAATAAATTGCATAATTTTTTTTTTTAATAAAATAATGAGAAAAAAATCATTTCTAGAATCAGTCAAGGTCCTATAATCCTATCCCAAAGTTATGGTGACAGCTCTTTTTACATCATGTATAAAATATTATAACTCTAAATGTATATACGTGGCGTACTCATGCATATTATGACGATAACAACTTTTATAACTTTTTGAATCGTTATATCTCAGAAACGGTGGCTCGTAAGAAAAAAAGTATTGATACATTTTTTGTGGATAATTTTATCATCTACAATTTTTGTCTGAAGTACTTTTATGATAAAACTTACCGTTTTGCTGAAAATCGCGAAAACCTCATTTTTTTGACCTTTGACCTTGAATAAAATTTTTTCCTTACAGGGGAATGATGGGGAACTTCTAGACATTGTTTATAATTATGTTTTGAACAACTCCACAGAAATTCAGCTTGTTGGGACTTTATGTAACTTCACTCTCATTTTTTGGTCTAAATTGACCGGATTACAAAAAAAACGCGTTAAAATTAGATCATCCGTTTGGGACTATGCTACAGATAGACACATTTACACAGACACCTCAAACTTTTAACAGCTCGTCGTTTTTGCGTCGGAGGTTAAAAATAGTCAGATATAGCACAAGGAGGCTAACTCAGCACTTTCTAACTTTACATAACCTTGAAATATATTATCTTATTATGTTTCAAGCTTTTGTTATTTAAATAGTTATCTATAAGCGAAAACATAATGGTTTCCTGTTATGTACGCATCTTATAGGTTTAATCATTGTTTGTTTTCTAAATAAAAAAAATATTTTACTACTATCTTGTAAATTTGCTTTTTAGCCACAGTAAGGAATTCATATTTGTCGCTTTTGACTAAAGTATTGGCAATTAATTTCATGGCATCGTCATCATTTTTTACTAAACGAAATTTTGTTATAAACTACACATGTAACTTAACATAATATTATAAGTAATGCCGTGTCGCATATTGTCAGGAAAGATATAATAATATTTTACAGGGCATACGCAAGGTTAAAAAATATGGCCTTATTATCATAATACAGTATCAAAAGGGTGCGTATGGCCAGTATAACATGACGTTCAACCCCCGCGGCCATCTTGGAAATATTGACATTCTTATCAAAGCGCAAATAACTCAGTACCAATCCGACTTGGGGAAAGTTAGATCGATTTTTTTAACTCGCGGGGTTTTATTAAAAAAGTTCCAAGTGTAAGGCAATCGGTGGAAATTTTCACTTATTTCGGGCCCCGAATTATAGACGAAATATTTTCATCGCAGATAAGATGGAGGGAGTTTGGCGAAAATATTGGGATTGGAATCAAGTTTTGGATTAAAATTATTCAATTTTAAAGGTAGTTTATACAATTTTTTATCACTTGTTTAGTTTATAGTTTAGTTAATCATATATTACTATGAATAGTTTTTAATTTATTATATTATTTTTATATTATATTATATTATATTATTTTTTAAAGAATCATTCAATCAACTAATTTTAAAGGTAGCAAACATGGTATCTGCTGTCAAACAGTACACATACCTATAACACTAGGGACAATACTTCGGGAATATAACACAAATAAGTATGTAAAATAGTCTATTTAAATTTTCTATTAAATAGAAAATTTAAATATTATAAATAAATTTAAATAATTTAAACAGTAAAAATTTATGAATCTAAGGGCGTGTTTCACCAAGCAATGTTAAAGTTAACGCCATGTTAAATATCATGTTATCCCTCTCGTATTTCCTGTCAATGAATGGGAAAATGGCATGGTATTTTAACATGGCGTTAACTTTAACATTGCTTGGTGAATCACGGCCAAAATTCCTTACTTGAAAATTTTTAAAGGAAATTTCTGCTCATGCCACCTGACTGATGAATGAATTCTGTCAAAACTTATCTTATAATTTTTATCTATATTATCTACCTACGAATATTACACAAGGAAATATTATTTCAGTGCATGTTTTGGGCTTTTAATCAAAGGTTATTAAGGACCTAAGGACGGACATAGGCTTTATATTACGACAGAGTATACGATTCTGGCTATATTTACTTATACACAAATCGCGGGTTTTATAACTTATAATTAACAATTCCTAACTTTAATTTTTCTCCGCTAACCGCCGAACTTATTAAGCTGCGTCTGACGGAATCCGGAACAATCTTCGCCTTCTTAATTAAGAATGAACTTCGACTGTTTAAATTGAGCTACAGTTTGGCCATAGACTTAGAAAATCCTATAGACGAACAAAGGGTTCGAGCGAGACGAAAATCTGAAATAGCGAGATAAATGGATACGTTGTAACCATTTTTAGTTTAGTGGGCAGGTTTTAGAGCATCTCAGTATTATGCATTTATGGCTAAAACTTATATTAAAGGTTTTAAATAACGTTAATGAGCTTAAAGAACTATTCTATTAAATTGAAGTCGTATAGAAACTCGTAATTTTTTTTTTTTATTTGCAATTTTAAAACAAGTCCGCTGAGTCTTATTCCCCCTTCATATAATGAGAAAAACAACATTAAAAAAGAGTGTACTTTGCTTATTGTTTTCAGCTGTATAAAAACAAAAATATCAATAATACTCAATATACTTTTTAATGAAATTAATCTCGTGTATTTGTATTTAAAATATATTTAAAAATATGAGTCCAAAAGATATTACAATACGTCGTACATTTTCCAAAATATTTAAATTCAAGTTCTCGATCCGATGACGTCATTTTTCAACATCTGCTACGGGCCGCGAAAATTTCAAGAATTTCAAATGTCTGTAAATTCATTAATACTCGGACTTTTTCAATGAAACTTAACTAGTGTATTTATACAGATACCAGCCCTAATGTGACAGCATTTTTAAGAAATGTTGTATACCTAGTAAATTATCTACAATGGTTACATTTTCTGCACTCGTAGAATGATGAATCATAGAAATAATCGTTATTATTACACTCGGAAGCACACATTTATATATAAAAAATGGTTACCCGTTTTCAAACTGTCAGTTCGTCTATATTTAAAAATCTATGGTTGACCAGGCTCCGTCGACCATTTTGGTGGAAACGTAATAAAATCGTGGCCTAATTCAATCTTGACTATCAAGTGATTTATCATCGTAACGGGAGCGGGGACGCGAGAGATTGCTCCGAGTTGGCGGCGTTTTACATAACTTTGACATTCGTATTAATCTGGCGGTCTTGGTACAATTTGTAATAAGGGGCTACACCACAGTTATACTTATGAATAGAATAGAATTCATTTATTTCCAAGAAATTTGTACAATCAGGGTGGCGATTCTCAGGTCCCGAACTTAGTTGCTCCTGGAGCACGATTCTCGGACAGTGGAAAAAAGTTCGAATATTAGTATATCCCGCTCGCACGCGCGCTAAATCTCATTTGCATGAGCGGGACAGACCGATAGTAAAAACTAAGTTCGAGGCCTGAGAATTAGGGCCCAGGGCGGCGATTCTCAGGCCTCAAACTTAGTTCCGAATATTAGTATACCCCGCTCGCACGCGCGGTAAATCTCATATGCATGAGCGGGACAGACCGATAGTAAAAACTGAGTTCGAGCCCTGAGAATTAGGGCCCTGGGCCCTGGGCCCTGAGCGGGATATACTAATATTCGAGCTTTTTTGCACTGCCCGAGAATCGTGCTCCTGGTCTTACAATTATTTGGTTGAGCTTAAAATTATTAATTGAATAAAAGGGTATTAGTAGTAGTAAGGTATTAGTGTGGCTACACTATCCGAATATTGGCAATAAAAGGCGTCTATGGTTAATAATTGAAATATTATGTCTATACATTTTTTATTCCTTTCCGATTCAATGTAATCTAATTGTAAATTTAAAAGCTCAACTACGGTCGGCTATTGTGCTTCCAATTTGGATGTCAATTATTCACTACGCAGGAAAGGAAAACTAAAACATATTAATTTACTTTTGTTATTTTGTTACACATATATACTGGGTGTAAAAAGGACATTTACTATAACTTTGAGGTACGATTATACTACCTTTCCTCATTTTGGAAATGTTTTTTTGCCAAAAAGTTAAAAAAAATCACGTTTACCATTTATATAAAAAAAAAAAATTAAAAAATAATAAATGCAAAAAAAAAATCTAGAATGAGAAAAGGTAGTATAATCATATCCCAAAGTTAAAGTGACTGTTCTTTTTACACCATTACAGTTCATCGAATACAATATACATAATATGAGTATACTTCTACTATTTATTTCCAAGTATTTTTTAAACACACCACTTTTGTATAGTACCTAAAACACAAAGTATTTGCACTTTTTTCCACTTTATTTTTTATTTCACATTACACCTTATGATGACTATGTCGAAACCGGACGTGTATTTTAAGTAATAATTAATGTAAAATAACAAATAAAGTGGAAAAAAGTCCAAGTAGTTTGAGTTTTACTATTGTTGAGGACGCTTCGATTCTGCAGGGTCTTCACGTTCTCGACAGGCTTCGACGGTGTGGACTGTATGAGGTTTCGAAGAAATAACAACGCCAATCTTAATTTTCAAGCACAATGCGGAGTGTTGGTGGGGCAGCGTAACGATGTTCTTCAGTGTTTCTTGTTTCAGTTGTTGCGAGCAATTAATTTGCATTAGCGAATGTTAGACGCCGGGCTAGACGGCGCCGCGGCGGGTGGCGTCGAATGAGAGCGGTCGGTGTGTTATGCGTGTGTGCGTGCATGTGCATTTCTTTATTTTCATAAAATTACAAACTTATTATACTACAGAATCTTAATTAACACTAATTATTGAATAAGTAAATAACAATTAATTATGGAAACAAAGCAAATATCATTAATTACGGAATAAAGTAAATAACATTAATTATATACATTTCAAATTATTAATCTAACTAAGCTGTTATTTACAGTCTTCCCCTCGTGCGCAAGCACATTAACATTTATTTCGTTCTAGTAATTACGATGAGACGGGAGGCTGGGCGGCGTATCATTCCCGCTGCTGTACGGACTTCTGTAACGCGAACACGACCATCCGATCCTGGATGCGTCTCCACTACTTCTCCTCGGGGCCATACTCCTCTTGGCATCGTACCATCGCATATCAGGACAATATCACCGACTTTAACGTTTTCATGTCGTTGGTTCCCCAGCCGTGGCATCAGCAAAGGTTTATACTCTGTCACCCAGCGAGTCCAGAACGAATCAGCTAATGTCTGCACGGTTTTCCACGTGTTATTATTCATGGACGTGTCTTTAAATGAACCAAAGGGAACCATTCCGCTGGATCGCCCTATGAGAAAATGATTGGGGGTCAATGCCTCCTCGTTCAGGTTGGGGTTCACCGGGGTTAGTGGTCTTGAGTTTATCAGGTGTTCAGCTTCCAACAGCAGCGTGTGTAAGACATCATCCGGCGGCGTTTTTTGCAGGAGAGTAACACGCAATGCGGTCTTCACTGATCTCACCATTCTTTCCCAGGCACCGCCCATGTTTGGTGCCCCTGGAGGTATTCTCTTCCAGGTAATCAGCTTCTCGGACGCGAAGGATTTTAAAGCGTCTTCGTTTCCCTTTATAGCTTCGGTTACTTCTCTTTCAGCTCCCACGAAGTTGGTGCCGTTGTCACTGTATATGACCGTTGGTGTTCCGCGGCGCGACATCATTCTTCGTAGGCTCATTATCATTGAGGATGCTGACAGTGATGTGACTACTTCCAGGTGTACTGCTCGAGTGGTGAGGCACGTGTACAAGGCACCCCACCTCTTTTCTCGTCTTCGCCCGACCGTTACGATCATGGGTCCGAAGTAATCTACTGCTGTCGCCGTGAATGGTGGTTGAAACTGCGTAGTCCTCTCGGAGGGTAAGTCGCCCAGGGGAATCTTGGCTGGTACACCCCGGTATGTCCGACACCATTGACACTTGTTGCAGATGTACCGAAGGGCGCTTCGCAGCCCTATAATGTGATATCGCTGTCTCAACTCGTTCATGACTGTTTGATGGTTGCCGTGGTTAAATGCAGCGTGCGTGTGATGCATCAGTAACTGCGTCAAACCTTCCTTGGCGTGTAGAATTGGTATACTGTGCTCTTCTTTTATTCTACTGTCTAGGCACAATATTCCGTTGCGGTCGATCCTCACAGCAAGCTTGCGGAACGGTGATTTCTTCGGGAGTTGCCGCCCAGCCTCAATTGTCTGAATGTCTTCGGCGAACGAGTTATACTGGCTTCTTCTGACCAATAACAATTCTGCTAACTTCATGTGATCTGGTCTTATCTCTTTGCTAGAGCTTATTTTAAGCTTTCTAGCTTTGAATACTTCAGCGGCGAGCAAGACGGTGGCAGCAGCACGTATTAACCGCGTATAACGAGAGAATCGACTCAGCTTTGGCAAATAGTCGCTAGGTTCGCGGTGAACGACGACGTGAACCGGTTTTATTACTCTCTCTTCCCCTGAAGGGGGCGGGGGATTGGAGACTTGTCTCTCTCGCGGCCATAACTCGGGTTCGTGCAAAATAAATTCTGGTCCCGTAAACCATCTATGCTTCGAGTCGAAATTGACGGGTACGCCTTTGGTGGCATCGTCCGCGACATTGTCGGCACTAGGCACCCACCGCCAGTCTGCTGGGGTAGTCGAATTTTCAATTTCAGCCAGCTTGTGTGCTACGAAAGGTTTAAATGTGCGCGGATCCGACCTTATCCATGCTAGAACCGTTTTGGAATCCGACCAGTAATGGCTCCCTACTATTTTGTAGTCCGATTCACGTTTAATTGACTCTGCCAATCGAGTGCCTAATACCGTGGCTTGTAACTCTAAACGAGGTATGGAAATGGGTTTTAATGGCGCTACTTTCGCCTTTCCGGCTATCAAACAAGCTGTTTTTATTCCGTTTGGGTCGGTTCCTACTAAATAAACCGCGGCGGCGTACACCTTTTCGCTCGCGTCACAGAAAATGTGTAGTGTTCCTTCTCCCGAAGGTTCGGCCGGTACGTACCTACTTATCTCGAATGACTTTAATAAGTTTAAATTATTTACAAATGATAGCCAAGTTTTTTGGTGCTCCGACGATATGGGATCGTCCCATCCTATTCCGCTGCGCCATATCTCTTGAATGAGACACTTACCAATCATAGTGATCGGCGAGACTAGGCCCAGTGGGTCAAATACCGACATGACGGCGCTGGTAACCTGGCGCTTTGTTGGTAGTATCTCTCCGTTTATAACTTTTATAGGCGTGCTTCTAAGATTGACGTTAAACCCTAACGTGTCACGTGTATGGTTCCACATGAGACCTAATGTTCTTTCGGAGTCGCTTTTGCCTAACTCTGTCGCGTTGCTACTACGTTTATCGGCGACATCGCTTATTACTTTAGGTACGTTCGACGCCCAGCCACGTAACTCGAATGACGCATTTAAATGTATTTTGTACATGGCGTTCACGGTCCGTCTAGCTTCATTTTCGTCATTGAACGAACCTAAGTAGTCATCCATGTAGAAATTTCGAACTGTGGCTCTGGCGACATCCGGTTGATCGCGACCGTGAGTTTCCGCGTTCTTGTTTTTAACGTGGATAGCGATACACGGTGATGAAGCCGCTCCGAACAACAACGACGTCATCCGGTATTCCTGAGGCGGTCCCGTTCTATCCTCGCCCCTCCATAGAAAACGTAAACTATCTCGATCGGATTCGATTATTTTAATTTGCAAAAACATTTCTTTAATGTCGGCAACCACCGCTATACGGCCTTCGCGGAATCTAATCAAAACGCCGAATAATGATTGGAGTAGATCCAGGCCTGTCAAGAGCGCGTCGTTTAAACTTTTACCCCCGTATTTAGCCGCTGCGTCGAACACTAACCTTACTTTCCCCTTTTGGGGGTGTGTTACGGCAAAGTGGGGTAAATACCACGCGCGTGGTGACGTAGCTGTGGTGTCTACTCGTTCGGCATAGCCCGAACTTAATAAGTTACCGATTTGTTTTGTGTATTCGACTTTTAGTGAATCATTTTTATCGAGTTTGTTCTCCAAATTTTGTAAACGACTGAGAGCTTGCTTTTTGTTGTTCGGCATTACTTCAGAGTCCGATCGCCACAATAAACCAGATTCGTATCGGTTGCAATTATTCATCTTTTTACACGTTTTTTCCAAAATTGCCAACGCTCGATCTTCCGGGTCCGATTTAGGTTTACGCGGTTCTATTCCTAATGACTCTATGCTGAAATAATCCCTAATTAACTTCAGAGCGGGGTCTTCATTTTGTACCGCTCTTACGTGATTGACTAAAACTGGGTTTCTGCGCGAATGGGCGTCGTGACCGTGCAACACCCAGCCCAATTTGGTGAGCGATGCTACAGGCTGACACTTTACACCGACACGTAATTGGCGAGATGTAATAAGGTGCCAATTATCTTGACCTATGAGTATGGTCGGTTTAGCGTGCTCGTAGCAAAGCTCGTCCTCCAAATCGGTCAAGTGCTCACACTTATTAACTAAGTCACGACTAATCATTTGTGGCGACAAGTTTAGAGAACCTATTGTACTAGCGTTCATTGTCTCTATGTTTCTGTTATACGCGCCACGGATGGACAAAGTTAAGTTACACGATTCCGTGTCGTCTATTCGATTGCCGCCTACCCCTTCCAATGATAGGAGCTGACTGCGTCCCCTGGGGGCTACGCTGTCGGCTACCTCTCGTTCAACCAGCGTCATTGTTGAACCTTCGTCCAGAAGAGCGTAGGTGGCAGTTGTACCTACTGGACCGCTTACTTCTACCGGCACCACCTTCAGGTAGGTATTAGACGAACGAATGTGGTTTATAGAACTAACGTTTCCGCTGGCGGGTTGTATAGTACCGCCGCTTCCGTGTAACATTTTATGGTGCGATGCTTCGCAACCGTTCGTGCCGCAAGGTACGTATTTACATTTATATGGTCGCTTGTGTGAATTATCTAAACATCTGAAACAAAGCTTATGTTGTTTAGCCGCCTCCCATCTTTCCGAAGTACCGAGTTTTACGAAATCCGCACAATTTGTTATTACATGAGAACCCGAACAAAGCGCGCATTTTTTATATGTATTAACAGCTGGCGCCTCCGACACGGGACGCGGCGGGCGCTGCTTGAATGACGCTTTCTTTGTTGGTTTATTAACTGCTGCTACGGTTTTAAGTGACGCGGTACTTTGGTTGTTAGTTTCGGAGTGCTCGCTCGAACTGTCGCTGTCGTAATCGTATGATCGCGGCGACGTTTGCTTACGACCGTACGTTGTGTTGACTATACGCGGTTTTGCTCTATATTTTTTGTCATCTTTCGCGGTTTCGTACGCAAACATCGCTCCGCATTGGTCAGCCATAACGTTCAAAAACCTGGCTAACAGCTCGAGTTCGGGTACTCCGGGGCGATCGGCTTTAAATTCGAACCATTTATATTTTAAAATTATGTTAAGTTTTTCCACGATTCGATTTACTATATCGGGGGAATATAAATACTGAGGCTGGTTAAGTGCTTTTATGGCTGCCACTGTGTTTGCCACTTTACTCGCGAAGCTTCCTACGTTGCGCCCGTCCTCCGTCATGCGGGGCATACGTTTAATATTTTCGAGTTCTGACAAAATGAGCAATTCGGGCCTACCATATCGCCTTTCCAACGTGTCTATTATTTCATGCGGATCGTTCACCGTAAATAATAACGTTCTTACCGTTTCGCGTGCTGCACCCCGTAGTGCTTTTCTCAGTCGCGCTACGTTTTGTATGTCTGTGAACATTTCCGATGTGTCACTAAACACAGATTTGAATGCCATCCATTCCGTGATGGTTCCGTCAAAGTGAGGTAAATCGTGTATGAATTTTGGCGCCGCATTGTCCGACTTATTTGAATTTACCGCTTGAACTATCGCGTTGGCTAGCATTGCCATGTCGCTGAGTGGAGTGCTATCGTTAACGCGTGGTTTACTAACGGTTATTTCGGGGGGTTGCGCGTCCCGTATCGGGTTTTGAGCTAAGTTCATCGTTACTTGTTGAGAATAATGCTCCGATAGCCATCCTTCTACACGTGACTTTTCTACTCTGGGTGGCTGGTCCGCGTCGTTAGACTCCTCTAGCTCTAATCTGGCTATTTCTAAACGACTCATGGCAGCTGCGGACGCCGCCCTAGCCCGTGCTAGCTCGGAATTATGCAATTCTAACTCTGCTTGCAATAACGATAATCTACTACTGGCTCTATCCGCGGGAACGTTCACTACTGTGCCCGATGCACTCTCTGCTCGTTCGACTGCGTTGTGGTTTAGCGCGGGTTCGTTCACCGACGGTTTGCTGGACCTAACATACGTGCTGCTTTCACCGGTCGCGTCTTCTGTGCTGGCGCTCTTGCTCCACGTGTTGGTTTCTGCTGACGTGGTCTGACCCGACGACGGCGTGTCGTCTCTTGTGGGTGTGGATTTGCCCGAGCGCAACATACGCGCGTTCTCCATTGCGCACGAGGGGGCCCTAACCTAATCTTCACTTAAAATTAACACTTTCACTTCACTATTCTAAATGCCTTACCTTGCCTAACACCTATCAGCCCGGTCTGCTTCCTACCGCGGTGACGCTAGACCAGGAATGGGAATGGTAAGGAAAGGAAAGGTAGGAACCACCCAGTAGAGGGCGTGGGTGTTCACAGGTGCATCGGGGTGCGACGGGAAAGCCGCCCCGTCGTTGCGTGCCGATATGGCCCCAGAACAACACCACACCTTGCCGGCGAGGTCTGACTGATACACCTGGGTAGGTGCGTGGAGTCGTCAGTTAGTCCACTATGCTTCCGTACGTTTGCAGGGGCCGTTTAACACCGCTAGGTGGCCGCGTACGTTACTGATGATTGCTTCCAAGTAATTGGTAGTGGTAAGCAAGCCACCACCAACACTCGCGCGTGCTTTTTTCTTTCTTGCGAGTTTCCAGGCGATCTTCTTGCTTGGCGAGCTTCTAGGCGATCTTCTTGCTTGGCGAGCTTCCAGGCGATCTTCTTGCTTGGCGAGCTTCCAGGCGATCTTCTTGCTTGGCGAGCTTCCAGGCGAGCTTCTTGCTTGGTCAGCTTCCAGGCGATCTTCTTGCTTGGCGAGCTTCCAGGCGATCTTCTTGCTTGGTCAGCTTCCAGGCGATCTTCTTGCTTGATCAGGGATCCGGCTTCTGAAGGACCAATTGTTGAGGACGCTTCGATTCTGCAGGGTCTTCACGTTCTCGACAGGCTTCGACGGTGTGGACTGTATGAGGTTTCGAAGAAATAACAACGCCAATCTTAATTTTCAAGCACAATGCGGAGTGTTGGTGGGGCAGCGTAACGATGTTCTTCAGTGTTTCTTGTTTCAGTTGTTGCGAGCAATTAATTTGCATTAGCGAATGTTCGCCTATTTATAGGCGCCGGGCTAGACGGCGCCGCGGCGGGTGGCGTCGAACTAGCGTCGACCAATGAGAGCGGTCGGTGTGTTATGCGTGTGTGCGTGCATGTGCATTTCTTTATTTTCATAAAATTACAAACTTATTATACTACAGAATCTTAATTAACACTAATTATTGAATAAGTAAATAACAATTAATTATGGAAACAAAGCAAATATCATTAATTACGGAATAAAGTAAATAACATTAATTATATACATTTCAAATTATTAATCTAACTAAGCTGTTATTTACAACTATAGAACATGAATTTCCACCAAGAACCTACAGTACATTCAATAACTTACACCAGTTGTGTATAAAAAATCAATAAACATATTGTGATTTAATAATCCAACTAAGAAATGCATTTAAAATATTCAGTGGGCACTGCCCGTGATGTTTGCGGAGGGGACGAGAGCGGGCGGTACAATCAAATAATTAGCAAATATTTGTTTTAAGTAATTGGCTCGCAGACGGGGCCTGAAAAATTGATGCAGACTGTTCCTTGTACATACTGGGGAACTTCACGTCGTTATTATATTTACTCATTTATGTCTAATTTGTCTGGTGGGTGACGGAGGGGTTCTACGTTCCTTCTTGTCTATGGTGGCGTTAATGTATAGTACGTCCGAGATAAATTTAACCCTAACGTAAACAAATGCGACTACGACACAACCATAGACTAGTCACTGATGCCTATTGGCAATGTTAATGCAATGATTATTGTTTGGTATGAATCCATAGACTTATATACAATCGGCAGTGTCAAAATGGTGTATTTTTTTGTGAAAGATTTTCATTTGAAAAAAATTAAAAAAACCCTAACTTAGCGTGTAAGATTTCTATCACACCTAGCAAACGACCCGATGTAAAAAGAGCCACTATAACTTTGAGATACGATGACCGAGATATGATGAGACAGGACCTTGAAGACCTGAACCGATTGCCACCAAACATAGCTGAGAACACTCTCAACTGACTTCCAACAAAAAAAAACAGCATTAAAATCGGATCATCCGTTTGAGAGCTGCGATGCTACAGACCGACATTTACACAGACACGTCAAACTTATAACACCTCATCGTTTTTGCGTCGGGGTTTAAAAAAAGGCCGACAGAGGGCACCTGGGTAATGAAATGAAGCAAATACAAAAGGAAATTAAATTTTACTATGAATAACGACGACTTCTAGAAGACTTTAATATTATTTAACATAGAATACAGTAAAGCTACGTTCTTAATGTCTTAAGAGCTAGACGGACGGAGAGACTGGCAGTCGAGCGTACGTTATGAAGCTAAGATGTTATTGCCTATACAGGGTGTAAAAAGAGCAGTCACTATAACTTCTTGGGGTAATAACCAGGCAAGAGATATATCCATTGGTACTAGTCATTTGCTTCTAATGCACTGTTTTAAAAATTTAAAAATTTTCATTAGGCAATGTACAACGTGCACAACACAGCGATCACCTTATTACGCTGAGAGGTGGCTGAGAGGAGGAGGAGGTACGCAAGAATGATAAAATTTAAGAATTTAATGCAGAACGTTGTTCCAAACAGTTCAGCCTTGCTTGGGTGCGTGTACTTATGTACGCGCGTGAGAAGTTATACTTCTTTAGCATCATAAAAAAATAGTTTTATATATATATATATATATATATATATATATATATATATATATATATATAATATATATCTATATATAATTTTTTCGAGACTTAATGAGCGGTTAAGCAGACGACTTCATACTGTTAATTTTGTGTCACAGGTGCGCGCGCATCTTAAAATTTCACTCTCATCATTTTTTCGCGCCTAAATAAGTATAACTTCAAAAAAATTTTTTTTTCAAAATACAAATAATAAATATAATAAAACCACCTCGAACCGTTTGAGTAACTTCTTTATTTTCCCAACGTCCTCTTCTAATTCCACGTGTCAGCCCAGGATACCAGGTGATGCCAATACCGAGTGTCCGGCCTCCTTGCTCGTTCCCCAAAAAGTGCCGCCTGTCAATGTTCCCCCGCTATTCCGAACTATTTTCCCTTCCATATCGCCCTCAGTATTGCCAACTCCTTAGTGTTCCCACTTAATTAATATTATAAAAAATTACATAAAGTTACAATTTGGCCACGACAAATAGAATATCTTAAAATATAAATAACAAAATGTATAACTTATAACAATCCTCTGGATATACATCCTTACATAAAAAAAAATCATTTCTAGAGTCAGTCAAGGTCCTATAATCCTATCCCAAAGTTATAGTGACTGCTCTTTTTACACCCTGTATAATATTGCTAAAGCAATTAACAGGGTTATTACGTATATCTTGCAAAGCAATCGCAAAAAAAAAAACTCTTGAACCTTATCGACGGTTGAAAGGTGGTAATAATAATAGCGCCAAAAATCAGGTTAAAGTTTTAAAATTCAGAAAAAATAATTTGTTGTCCATGTTTTGTTTGACGTAGCATTTAATTAATAGTTCCTATAATTGCCACTAAATAGTTTTTGGCGCTAGTGTCATAGCAAAAATGAAGCATCACGCGATCTTAAGTTAGAAGAAAAGACATCTTATAACTAGGTACATAGGTCCTATTCTTATATACTCTCTGGGAGGACTAATATAGTCTTAGGCATCAGTGTCAAACGTCATGTTGTCATTACATTGTTTTAAACCTTATTCACATGCAACAATAGATAGATAGCTTATTGAAACCAACCGTTATACGTGGATAGTGAAGCAAAGTGAAATACAAGTTTCGAAGTCCATTTTTGAAAGCATTAGGTACTTGGAACGGTCTCCCGTAACTCAAACTAACTAGATGCGAAATTGAATGCTTGCCAAGTCAAATATTAGTTAAGTTAATACACGTTAACTAGCTCCGCCCGCGTGTTTGCTTCCACACGTGCAATTAAACTTACGTTTGTTGGGAAATAATTAGATGGACGAGATATGATGCGGGTCAAAGTGACTGTTAGTGTCAGTGCGTCTCATGGTTCATCGTTTCGTTTCGTTTCAGCCTTTTAAAGTCCACTGCTGAACATAGGCCTCTCCAACACATTTCCAGTGCGACCGGTCCATCGCCACCTGCATCCAACGTGACCCGGCAGTTTTCACCAGGTCGTCGGTCCATCTGGTAGGTGGCCGTCCCACACTGCGCTTGCCAGTACGTGGCCTCCACTCTAGGATCTTTTTGCCCCATCGACCGTCCGATCTTCGTGCTATGTGGCCGGCCCATTGCCACTTCAGCTGACTGATTTTACGGGCAATGTCAGCAACCTTAGTTCTTCTACGGATCTCCTCATTTCTGATTCGATCACGTAGAGAAATACCGAGCATTGCCCTCTCCATAGCTCGCTGAGCGACATTGAGCCTTTTGAAAAGATCCTTCGTGAAGCACCACGTCTCAGAACCGTAAGTCATCACTGGTAACACACATTGGTTGTATAACTTTGTCTTAAGGCACTGAGGTATTTTGGACGAGAAGACGTTGCGTAATTTACCGAACGCTGCCCAGCCGAGCTGGATCCGTCTACTGACCTCTCTCTTAAAGTTGGACCTACCTAATCGGACAGCCTGCCCAAGGTATATATATTCGTCAACAACTTCAAGAGTAGAGCTCCCAACAGTTAGTGCGGTGGGTGCAACATGGACATTGTGCATGATCTTCGTTTTGTCCATGTTCATTTTAAGACCCACTTGTTGAGAAACTCTATTGAGGCCACCGAGCATGCGCCCTAAATCTTCCAGCGATTCTGCCATGACTACTATGTCGTCGGCAAATCGTAGGTGAGTGATGTATTCGCCATTAATGTTGATGCCAAGTCCTTGCCATTCCAGGAGCTTGAAGGAATCCTCCAGAGCAGCGGTAAACAGTTTCGGGGATATGATATCCCCCTGTCTCACTCCTCTCTTTAAAGGGATATCCTTCGTGCAGTGCTCCTGTACTCGGACTGACATGGTGGCGTTATTATACAAACACTTCAACACTTCGATATACCGATAGTCAATACGGCAACGCTGGAGAGATCTAAGGACCGCCCATATTTCGACGGAATCAAAGGCTTTCTCATAGTCCACAAACGCCAAGCATAATGGCCGGTTATACTCTTAATATATCTCATGGTTCATATATCAAGCCAAATATAGTGTGAAGAGAAGGACCTGTAGAACATTTTTTGTACACCTCATATAAATTACTTAATATATAAATTAGTTAATATTGTAGCACCTCATATAAATTACTTAAAATATCTTAAAAAGCACAGGGGCCGTATTATGATATTTTACAATACCAGCCTGGTTCCAGGCAATTTAATAATACGGTCTTAAACTGCCTCGTTCTTTTTCATATTAAACTGAATGGATCCACCCTAGTTTGGTTGTCGGAAAGTGACATTCGGAAGCAAGTCAAGTGTCACGTGTCCGCTAACTAGCTGTCATCATGCAGTTATTATGTAATCGTAATACGAAAATTCCAGGCAGCTATGTTGTATGGCGTAAACTGGCTGGAATTAAGAGCTTGTAATAGGCCCCCCAGGTCTAAAATGGCCACAGGGAGTGAATGCTATGCTGGAGCTCGCGGCTTCCTAGTCTATACACACGAACGCACTAGTCATTGACCTTTACCTGACCAGGATTGAAACTCATCTTTTGTGACTTTTATGTAGTTTTGTAATCGCTATTTGTCGCGTTATGGTAAGTAATTTATATGAGGTGCCAAAACAAAAAATGCTCTACACGTCCTTCTCTTCACACTGTAATGAATTTTAGATTTCTTCCTGCTATAAAGAAACTATTCCAATAAACTTTTCACTGTCGCTCAAAGGCAGTATTAATACTGAAACATTTTCCAAGAAAATATTAAACAGTAAGACGCAGTCAGTCATAAAATATTAGCAGACGTCAGATTGCAAGTCCACGGTTATTAAGGCTAGACCGCTTTACATCGCCGGTACACGTAGAAAATGAATTCAGCTGATCGCATATTCCGAGCGATGGACGCCTACGTGACGGACGTACCGATATTGTCGCTATGATTATTGTCTGCGATTGATGGATTGAAGGTAGAAGGATGTTATAGATTCTGTATAATTATGTTTGCCGTTTATTGACAAGAGATGGCGCTATCACAATTTAATTTATTCAAAGTTTTGTACATCGTGATAATAGATGGCGCTTTCGCGTGTCAGAATCGAATTAAATAATCTGTCATTGATAAAAACAATGCTTCACTAGTATATTCGGCTTAATATATGCATATATTTGTAACACTCTGTATAAGTGTAGTAATATATGAACCTTTTCTCTATGTTGCGTAAATTGCTCGAAGGAAGCTATAAGAAGGAAACTCCAGTCTAAAACTACTAAACAAAGAAATCCGGCGTGAAATAACACTTGCATTGTATTTCTCCGAGCAAGTGTGGTTACCGATGGACTGAGGGAGGTTGTAGATTTAAAGTACAAGGGCTCATCATTCATTTCATTCAAGATGCCATAGATATTAAAACTTACGAAGAAAACAAGTATGAGATCAAATCTCATAAAGTTGCCTTGATTACGAGCGAATCAGACAGTCACTTAGCGAAGCTGTGATAATAGCGATGGCTTAAATCAGGGGCCAGGAACGCTAGAGCGCAACACCAGAGGAGATATAGTGTGAAGAGAATGACGCGTACAGAATTTTTTGTTTTGGCATCTCATATAAATTACTTACCATAACGTGACAAATCACGATTAAAGATCTCTATAAAAGTAAGATGAGTTTCAATCCTGGTCATGTCTTAGGTCGACTAGTGTGTTCCTGTGTATAGTCTAGGAGCCCGCGAGCCCCAGCATAGTAACATTCACTCCTTGTGGTCATTTTAGACCTTTGATATTGTTTTTGAGTTATATTAAATAATTTATATAAGGTGCCAAAACAAATAATGCTCTACACGTCATTCTCTTCACACTATATGGACCGTGAATCACTATGTACATATATTATGCCAAATGAACCAAATATCTTAAAATCTGACCAGAAACCAAAACAAACTTTAAGATTCAGTTTTAATTTGCTGAAAGTGGCGCGGGCGAGGGCGGGCGCGGGTGAGCGGGAGCGGGCGGGGGTGAGCGGGAGCGGGCGGGGGCGGGCGGTAAATCTTCATGCCGGGGCTTTGTAACATGAATGAGCTCTAGTATTCATATTTAATATCATAGAGATGAACGAGTAAAAACGCGTTGTTAACTATTAAATATTGTGTGGGGAACCTTCTTCAAAATAATTGAAGACATTAATGGATGAATGTGATATGTAGCAAAATTGTGACTTTGAGAAAATTGAGTTCCAACTTAAACATTTTAGGATACGCCGTAAAGTATTATATATTAAGTGCATCAATCTAAAGATCCGTCCCTAGAATAATGTACTTATAATACGCTACTACATATCTTAAAATATAAGGACTGTTTAAAGTAAATTTTTTTTGCGACATAATGCCTTCATCAGTAAGTCAGTAATTTACTAAAATGAAAGACGAAATTTACTTATAATTTTAACAAGTTATTCTCGGAATGTAAACATAAAATCTAACACATTTAAACACCATCTACTTACCTTAGATAGCCGTCGTGAAATAGATGTTTTATGTCTTTACTTGTAAAAATTGAAACAAATTCTGCTGCCCTAATCTCCGTCTAGATCTAGTAGACGTCATGTTTCCATGTAATATTGTGTAATTACGACCAGGAAATAACACAGCCCCTGTACAGGTTACCTCTATGGCAGACTTAAATCATAATATAATAATAGCTCCCGTCACTGATTTCCGTATCGGTAGCAACAGTCATTGAAACCAGGCCACGGCGGCACGTAGGAGTTGTTTTATAGTGCCCAATTGTGTGCGCAATACACAAAGACACTATCTCTTCCTTTTACTCTCATAACCCAGTGGGACGGTAAATCGACACGACTGGCGAGAGAACAGGCGCAGGACCGACATGCCCATCCGACGCATGGATCATCTTTACTGTCAGACAGTCAGGTGATCAGCCTGCATGGTCCTAAACCAACTTGAAAACATTATTTTTTGTTGTTCCAACGCGGGAACCGAACCCTCTGAACCACTAAACCACGGAAGCGATACTTTACTTAAATCATGAAAATTGCTTGTAATACCTGAAAATAAAAAATAAACTCATCTATTTTCATCAACGTTCCTTATAGTACGTACTACACAAATTTTAATTAGCGCACGTTAAGGCGGTTACGTGGTTATGTAAATTGCGAATCTGAACGCTTCTAATGTTTAACTGTTGAAATATTGTTAACTGGGAAGTGGGGACACTCTACTGTCACCGGAGCGTGTTGTAGGTATGAGTAGAGTTTTGTGCTAAAATAATAACTACTGCGCTACAGAGGTAAAATGTCATAAACTAAATTAATAATTTAAAAATCCCCCGAATTATCGTGTAACATTTCTGTCACATCTAACAAACGATCTGATTACCCTGAAGACCCGGCACTTGGCCGTTTTGGTCTGAAAATATAACTTCTAGTAAGATAATATGTTGCAGATTGCACTGAATTTTGGCCCGTCATAAAATATGTCTTAAAATTCACATAAGCCCTAAGGCGCCCGAACTTTTAAGATAAGACCGCGGCTGGACCTAGCACAATTTATTGTTGCTTCGTGTTACGAGCATCGACGAAGCCAGACGGTACGGTCGTGTCGAGAATACCGAGATTATAGAGATCAGATTTATATATTATTATCCGCGAGTGTACCGCGAGACTAGACAGCTTTGTTGTGGTTTGATTGTCGTCTGTTATCGCAGTTTTTGGTCCAGCTGTACAAGTCAGTTCGTTGTTTTATGTGCGATTTAATTTAAGAACAAAATATTAATTATGGTCTTAATAAACTTTGTAATAACTAGCATTTGTCAGCGTAAATATACCACGGTAACAATGCATTTTTGTATAAAAACTATACTAAATCCTTTTCCGTGAGTTAAAGTACCTTAATCTTTAACAAATTTCAACGAAATTGGATTAACGATTATACGGTAATGAGGTGAAAGACAGACTCCCTTTTTTGTATTTTAAATAATATGTTTTTATACATGATGTAAAAATACCAGTTATAATAACTTTGAGACATTACACTACCTTTTCAGATACTAGAAATATAGGTTTAATTTTAAAAAAAAGTTTTATAACAAAATATTATTTTAGTTTTTGATAAAAATATACATTTCCAGAATAAGAAAAGGTAGAAAAATCATATCTCTAAATTAATTGTAACTGGTCTTTTACACCCTGAAATCGAAACAAAATCTTAAATAAGGCTAATAAATATTTAAGTTCTTTATTTAAAGCTGATTTGCCCCAATAATTTAGTCACGCAGTTTTTTGTAGACAATACCAACTGCAAATGGAAAAAAAACGGCATTGAAAAAGTCTACATAAACTTTTCCGTCCGTTCTTAACAATCCACTATTTATTTTGTAAATATTTTCACGAAAAAACGACGCTTGTTTCAATCTCGCTGACAATAGTTTCTATTTCGGCATCGGATTGTTTTTCGTTATGTCCGCCATGTTGACGCAGGTGACGTTGATATAGCGCGGCTAAATGCAGGACGTTGATACAGCACGACTAAATGCAAGATGTCAGCACGTGTGTTGAAATATTTTACTGTCGAATCATATCTTATTTATGAAAAGGTGTTGGACGACAACCAGTGGACAGACTACCTGAAGAAGGTTTCAGGGAGTCGGTGGACGCACTAGAAAGCCTTGGGGGACTGTTATGTATAGCAGGGGACGTTCTAGTTAAAACGACGAAGACGACGACAAATAGGTTGCGGCGTCCTATTACAATATTTGGAATCTGGTCGGTGTATAGTCCATCTAGCAATCAAGCTAAATTTGAAACTTAATAATATTATCACTTTTTTACACTTCCACTTTTAATAATATAAAAAAATATAAAAAATGGAAAAGTGTAAAAAAAGTTGTGTGTTATTATTGTGAACATGAATTTCCATCAAGAACCAACAGAACATTCAATTAATTAACAATATTCTTGTTATTTTATTTTATATTTTTCATTTATTACAATCTAAAAGTCAAAACAACAAAATCAAGCAACAAATCAAAACGCATAACTTGAAAGGCGCAAAGTCCACAACACAAATCCCCAATGAACTGGTTACTCAACTCAGCTCAGTTCATTGTACAAAACAGCGTAAATCTAGATCAATTCTAGAATGTAAGCACTAACTCAACTAGGACCGGAGCTATAAAGTTGACATAAAACTGCACAATACGTTTGTATGTTTACGGCATTATATTATGGTTTAAGTAATTGAATTCATCTTTTACGACTCAGTCTGTATGAGGCAGGATTTAATTGTGTATAACATGAATTATTAAACAATGAATGTTTCATTAAAGTTATATGGCTGAAAAACTATGGTTGTAAATTGACATAGTATGTTATTGAATGTACTGCAGGTTCTTGGTGGAAATTCATGTTATACGGCAATAGTACAAAAATTACTTGCACTTTTCCACTATATAAGTTACTAGCTGACCCACGCCTACTTCGTTGAGCATGGAAACCGTGTAAAATATCCGAATCAGTTCAGGTACTCTCTAGTTTTAGCGAAACTAATGAACAGCAATTGATTTTTATATACCCTATGTTACTCAGCGACAATGTAGCTTTCTAATGAAAAAAGAATTATTAAAATCGGTCCAGTACTTTTTGAATTAAGTCGTTACATACAAATATACAAATCTTTCCTCTTTATAATATTAGTGTAGACTAGTGTATATGTAGATTTAATATCAATTTTATTACATACATAATCGGGTTCAAATAAGTCACCATCAGGTTTAAGTAGTTTTAAAATTTTAAAATTCATAGGTCATCAACCAATCCATCACACGAACGTGTGTATGGACTAGGAGAGACAGCGAGCCCCAGCATAGTAGGATTCACTCGTTGTGGTCATTTTAGACCTTTGATTTCTTCAATATTATTTTAAATTATTTAAGGTGCCAAAACATAAAATGCTCTACTCGTCATTCTCTTCACACTATATTCGGCAGTAGTATAAGGCTTGTGAATACGTAGAGAAATACGTCGCAACGCTTTAACTCAGCACCAATGTAAGTTGAGCGGAATAATGGTCGATCCTTTACCGAAATGAAACATTGTTTTAACTGTAACCTTAATTTATGCAAACTGGAATAGAACCCCCACCTCGTCCGCACCAACGTGCGTGTAATGGCACCCGATGGTGAGTGCAGTAAAGGAATTTGCATGTTACAGCTGCGAGTATGAAGAAGGGAGAGTATTGATCTGTTATTCGGTAAAGTTTGCGACCAACTTTTATTTATTCAAGATCCCTTATCTTCTTTTATTTATCTATAATTAGTCTTTTGAATGATTTTAATTGATTTTATTATAGCTCCCTGGTAAACAAATTATTTATGTACCATTAAAAATAATGAAAATATTTAACTATTCAATTCACAAACTTGCTTATAACTCAAATATTTTAAAATTTATCTTATTCTAATTTTACAATTTGCTCATCTTTTTTAATTTTCTTCTTAATAAGCCCAAAAGTAAATAAATCTTATATTCATTCAGTTACCCAATTATAATATCTACATTTATAATCGTATCTACTATTATTATAAGAATTGATGAATGGATATTTGCTACTCTGTCACGCAAAAACTACAGAATGGATTTTGATGGGTACTGTAGTTAGATATACCTACATGGTTATAATATTCTATTAACAATTAGCATATTATGGAGATTTTGGAATGTTAAATCAAATTATATGTCGGTAACTTATATATAAAGTAAAAATACTGTATACTTACAAATAATTTCATTAAATTAATAAATAATTGGTGTAATTAATAAAACCTTTAACCTACGGTACAATTAGAGGGACAGGTTAAATTAATCTGAGCGTGTGCAGGGGACTGTATATTGGTATCATCACAATTAGGGGACACCCCCGCGCGGGCGCGGGGGTGTCCGCCGCAGTACCGCCGCGCCCCGTCAGGACATCAATTACACTCAACAGGTAATCATAATTATTTTAATATTTTATTACAATAATTATGATTAGCTTCGCCTGAGTGGTATAAAAATATGTATTCCATGTCACCTCCGTGGTCTAGTGGCTTAGAGCCACAGCTCTCGACTCGGAGGTCGTAGGTTCGATTCCCGCGTTGGAAAAAAAAAATGTTGTTTTCAAGTTTGATTAGGACAAGAAAGATGATCCATGCGTGGGATGGGAATGTCATTGTCTCAATTTCAAACCCGTTTGGCGCTAGTGTCGCGATGAACTGCCAAATTGAAAAGTCAATTTTGCTTAAGAGTCCCCTGGCCGAGTGGAATTTTTTTGTGTATTTATAATATTATCAATAAGCTTATTCCATTGAAATACTAATTTTAACCCAAATTAAGTAGAAAATCTCCGGATCTCTCTAAGCAAATTACGCTGAAATTGGAAAAACAAGATAGGCATGAAAGTAATTCCCATTGTCAGGGGAATCGCTTATTGGAAGCCGTCTTATTTCGGGGAATACCCATTTTTTCACTCAGCCCTCCAAGCAATATTAATATTTGCATCGGAGATTCTAAACATTCGATTACGATGTGTCGCAGCCAAGAATATGTCTGTTATAATAGAAAATATGAATGGATGAAGGTGTAGAAAAAAAAATAGTACCCAGGAAATTCGGTTTAAACTGTCACTTAAACATTTTAGGATATTATGTAGTAACTTATTGAATACATTGATTCTAGAGACGGATCTTTAAATCAGTGTACTTATACGGCACTTCATATCTTAAAATTCAGATTGAAGAAAATTTTGTGACAGTTTCAACTAAATTTTCTTCAATCAGAATTTTGCTACAAATTACCTTCATCCATTAATTTCTTCAATTACTAAGAATAATATATTAACTTGTATAGGATATACCTATTTGTTTGTTGTTGAAATATGTTCCTCCTATTGAACTACTCGACCAATTTTGATGAAATTTTGCTCATACAGAGCAAATATGCCACGGGCATATAGGTTAGTTTTTATCGAAAGATATGTTTGGTATCTGCGGGATTTCCGTTCCCTGCTCTGTGGCGGGCAATTAATTTTTTTTCTATTTGATGAACAAAAATACCTGGCGCATTAAAAAATATTTTGCACAGACGGTAATGATTCTGCATACGTAAGTTTGTTTCACCGAAGCGCCTAAACTACTGAACTTAATGAGAAAGGTGTCAAATGTCAATAGATTCGTAATGAAGCCCAGAATAACATGGTTATACAATTTAGTTATTTATTAAAATTATAATTGTATATGTTACCGGCCAGACCCGATTTAAGGACAAACTAGTTTTGCCTAGGCTCAACTAGTTCTCCCTATACGCGATAGGATTAACCAGTATAGCCTAGTCCAAACTAATTTGTCCTAAGCCCGATAGGATAGACCAGTTTAGACTAGGACAAAATAGTTGATACTGATATAGATACACACACTCTAGGACAAGCTGGTATGGCCTAGTCTAAACAGTTAAAACATTTGGCGGGGTCGGAAAGTAGTCCTTAAATCGGGTTTGGCCGGTATCATAATTATATAACTTTCTATTACCTCCTAAAACTAAATATAACTACATAACTTACACCAGTACATTTTCCTCATAAAATATACTTTACAACAGTGTTCAAACTTCGCAACTTTAAAATATTGCCGTCGAAGTCATCCGCATGTCGCACGAGACGACCGGCAAAACACTTGACATAAAACCCAACCCTCCATAAAATGGGTGCGATGTAAGAAAAATATAGTTACAAGAGTAATATCTCGCGAGCCCCCATGTACTGCAGATTCCTGCCCATAAAATCTGTAATTTGAATTCCTTAAGGGTAGGGGGATGTGGATAATTAAACTGCCCCGTCGTGTTAGATTGATGTGAAGCTCACGACATTTAGGTTTATTGGTTATTTTAAAACTAATAAATGGAATTGTAATATAACTGACTTCCAAATAAACGGTATATTTAAAAAATCTATCACTATTATGTTATGTAAAGCAGAATACGATTACCACAAAGTAGATAATAAAATATTATGAATACGATTCTGAGATATAGTTTTATTGTCAGATTTCAAATTCTTAACGCGATGACATCGTTTTACAACATTTTAATTTACAAAATGTCTGTAAATTCAGTAAGTAATACTTGGTCGTTTTCAAAGAAAAATTGTATACATACAATGTACAACATTTGTATACAACTATACATGCAATACAATATGTGTGAGAAAAGTATCACGATACGTCGTGTAGTTTCCGAGATTTTTAATTTCAATTCTCGACGTGATTTCGTCATTTTCCAACGCCTGCTACGGGGCGCGAAATTTTAAAGATTTTCAAATGTCTAATAATATTACCAGGTCCTTTTAAAATAAACAAAAACTTTTTTATTTATTCGTATAAAAGGTTTACTGAGACAACAGTATTAAATCGCTTCCGTGGTCTAGTGGTTCAGAGCTTCGCTCTCGACCCGGAGGTCGGGGGTACGATTCCCGCGTTGGAACAACAAGAAATGTTGTTTTCAAGTTTGGTTAGGATAATGCAGGCTGATCACCTGATTGTCCGATAAAAAAGACGATCCACGCGTCAGATGGGCATGTAAAAAGTCGGTCCTGCGCCTGTTCACTCGCCAGTCGTATCAATTTACCGTCCCACTGGGTTATGAGAGTAAAAGGAAGAGAGAGTGTCTTTGTGTATTGCGCACACACTTGGGCACTATAAAATCACTCCTGAGTAGCTGACCTGGTTTCAATGAAATCGGCTACCGACACCGCAATCAGTGAGGGCAGCTATTATTATTAGTATTAAACGATTTTGTATACATTCTCTCAATCTTTTTCGCTACTCCTAAATATATTTTACTGAAAAGTAACTAATTTTCGAGTAATGCAAGCTATTCACCCCCGTACGTCGCAATTTTTAATCCCCGTTATTTATAGGCAACTGCTGAGCCGGCGGGATGGTAACAGTGTCGCAATAAAATAACAACACACAGACAGACACGTACTTCATAAATAAGTTAGTATCTTGGGAGTATGACAAAGTAGGTTCTAGTAAATAAGTAGAATATTAAACATGAGACATTGTATGTAAATGTCTGTGGATTATTAACATTATATTACTTCTTAAAACTAGTTCAGTTGGTGTATTAGAAGTTGACGACGATACATACGTTCAAGACTTTGTAATATATATTATCTATTCTATCTTCTTCTCTTACATAAAAATGAATTTCTGTTCGTTGGTCTCGCTAAAACTCGAGAACGACCCGATTCGGCTATTTTTAGTCTTGACATATTCGTGTAAGTCCCAGGAAGGATTAAACGGTTTCTATGATCAATGAAGTCATTTTGTATTGCGCACACACTTGGGCACTATATAATGACTCCTGCTCGCCTGGTTTCAACGAAATCGGCTCCGAAATCGGTGAGGAAAGCTATTATACTCCTCCGTCCACATAATTCTCTTCAAAAGTGGAACTTAATTACACTTTTCACACTTCTTGCATTGCGAGAGCCCATTTAATATCTAACCTGATGGCAATCAGTCCTTTACACCTCACAATCGCCACGGAAATGTTCCAGAAAGAATGGTCTACTTATATAATCAGTTCCGCCGACCTGGCCTTATCACCCCCTGATCTGATAAAGTGGTGGTGATCAATATTGTAGGTATTTTTACAATACTTATTTGATATTGTACTAATTACAATACAATACAATACAAATATACTTTATTGTGCACACAACAAGTTACAAAAAAAAACAAAAAAAAAATATACATTACAAAAATCAGACATGCACACAAAGGCGGCCTTATTACTAGATAGCAATTTCTTCCAGACAACCTTATGGTGTTAGAGAAAACAATGCTAGAGAATGGGAGTTGCGCAAAAGTATATTTAATAAAATAAAAGTAAATAAAATAAAATAATACATAAACACAATAAATATATAATATATGGAAATGGATTTTACAATGAAAGAGCAATTAAAGTATTTAGTGCGGTGGATAGGAATGTCAAGAAGAAGATTAGATATAGATCGTAGTTCCAGTCTGTCAGAGGTACGGAAGTTAAAATTACTTTTTAAATAAGTGGGACAATGGGAGTCAAATAGGATGTTATAAAGGAAGGAGAGAACACGAGAGTCACGGCGGTAGCGGATTGGCAACCACTTTAACTTGAGGCGATACTCGGAGATATGGTCAAATTTACGTAAACCGAAAACAAACCTCAAAGCCAGGTTTTGAAGGCGCTCCAATTTGTTCAGTTGTTCCTCCGTCAAGTTAGTGAAAGAAGCGTCCGCATAATCTAAATGGGAAAGGAGTAGGGATTCAGCCAAAACTACCTTAGTGGGTATCGGAAGAACATATCGTAGACGTTTTAGGGAACGCCAGGTAGAAAAAACCTTTCTACTAATCTCTTGCAATTGATGCGTCCACGATAAATGTTCATCAAAGTACACTCCCAAGTTTTTAACCACTTTACTGAAAGGTATTGTTACACCATTTATAAGGACAGGAGGTAAAGAATCATGGTCAACTCTAGAAATTAGCCCGGGGCTACCAATTACAATTAATTGAGTTTTAATAGGATTAATAAGAAGTCCATGATTCTTGCTCCATTCACAAATATTCGACAAATCGTGATTCCCTAGATCAAAAGCGGAATTCAGATTGTCCAAAGGAGACTGTGTGTATATTTGAAGATCGTCCGCATACAAGTGGTAGGATGATGAAATCGATATTGTTATAGGGTTTATAAAAATTGCAAACAGAAGAGGAGATAGCACACCACCCTGAGGCACGCCGGCATAGATATAACTCCAATCGGAGAAATAATCAGATGATTTAACTCTCTGCCGTCGTCCTACAAGGTAGCTACGAATTAAATTAATTATTGATGGTGAAAGATTTAAAGATGCAAGCCGGGCTAGCAGAATATCGTGGTCTATGGAATTGAAGGCATTACTAAAATCCAGAAGTGTGAGAATAGTAAGCATTTTATCATCCATACCTGACCGTATATCATCAGCTACCTTTACCAATGCGGTAGTCGTACTGTGACCAGTGCGAAAACCGGACTGGAACGGACTGAGTAAGCTGTTGTGGGTAACAAATTTCGTAAGCTGGTGATGAATGATTCGCTCTAAAACTTTTGATAAAAAGGGTAGGATGGAAATAGGACGGAAGTCAGACACAGTCTTAGGACAGGAGGATTTAGGTAAAGGAATTATGTAAGCTGCCTTCCAGGCATCAGGAAAGGTACAAGACTCTAAACATGAATTAAAAATGTGTGCAAGAACAGGAACAATTATATCTAATATTGGTGTGATCATTCTACGACTGATACCGTCATCTCCTACTGCGTTTGACGATATGGAAAGGATGTGCTTTTTAATCTCACACTCGGAAACTGGAACAGTAAGGAACGGATCAGAATTCAATATAGGTAGCGAAGAAATATAATTTAACGTTTGTGATTTAATTTTGGGGTCGAGATTAAAAGAGGAAGTAAAATGGTTATTAAGTGAATCTATATCTATATTATGAGAGTCTTGCGGTTCAGAGCATTTGCCCACGCCGAGGGATTTGAGAAATTTCCATGTTTTAGCCGGATCCCCGTTCTCAACGGAGGCGTGAATATGACGTCTTTGTGCGTCACGACACACCATATTACAGCGGTTCCGGATTTTAATATATTTGTTACGATATTCTTCTGTCTTTTTTATTTTAAATTTGGCTTTGGCTGCATGCTTAGCATTTATCAGAGATTTGATTTCGTCTGATAACCAGGGAGCGGGAAGATGTTTGATTTTAACGGGCCTAACAGGTGCATGAATATCATAAAGAGATTTAAGTTTAGCGTTAAATATATCAATTTTGTCATCTAATCTGTGTTGTCTAATTCGTACTTTTGTATGTTAGTTTTAACTTTTTTTGGTGATTTTGTGCACCAACGCCTGTTAAAGTTATTCCTTCGTTAAATATCATTTATTTATTTATTATTTATTTATTTATTATTTTATAGTTAATTAAAACGGGTGACCCCAATTATATTAATTAACATATTATCTAAGTACAATTTAAACATATTGACAATTTTTTTAATATTTGGATTACAATTAACTAACTATAGAAGAAACTCTTTCATACTTTCTCTCACAAAATTTCAAACAAACTTATGAAACTTAAATTATAACTTATCATATCGACGTCCCCAAGCAATTATAACCCAGTAATAGCACATTACTGGAATTTTTTTTATTGCAAATTTAGATTCCGTGGACCATTATCTATGTATGTAATTTTTTGCAGAATTTTTCTACGGTTATTTATAAAACTATGCCGAAGGAAAGTTTTATTGCACGGAACCTCAATTTGAATTTTATACGACAAAAATTAAATATTAAACTGTTACTTTTTCAATTTTACGACTCATAATCGGTATTGTAGTAATACTGTAAAATAATTGACATTGAGTTTTGGTTACTGCCATTACAAGATTATTGCAGTTAAATATGAGGCGAGTGTTTTCGGTAATGGCTAGTAACAGTATTAATATTTAATATATTATACATTATTTTCCTTTGGACGGTGAAGACGTGGCTGTTTGTAAAAAGTTTTTCGTAAATACATTAAATATTGGAGAGGCTATGATCTACACAGCAGTGTATCACAATCTGTGTATCACAAAAAAGTTTTTTGTGATAAAAGAGAGAAACACGCAAATAGACCTCGTAAAATGAGCAGTGATACGGAATTAAGTATCATAACACATATCAAACTATTCCCATCAAGTCACATTTTACAAGAAAATCTTCTAGTCGCCAATACCTTTCAGACAATCTAAACATATCAAAATTATACCGCTTTTACACTGATTGGTTTGAACATCAAAATTACACAAATGTGACAATAGCAAGTAAACGGCAATATGAATCTATTTTTAATACTCGATTTAACTATTCCTTTTTTAAACCCAAAAAAGATCAGTGTGCCACTTGCATGTTATATGAGCAAGCTGATGCCTCAGAGAAAGAACCATTAGAAGAGAATTACAAGAATCACTTACATAGAAAAAAAAGGATCAGGCAAATTAAAAACGAGAAAAAAAAGATATATGACGCATTACGTAAAAAAGGTTATTGCTATGTATGGCATTACCATGTGGCCAAAAGAGGCTGTATAGAAATTGGTAGTTGCTTGTTAAAATTCTTAAAATCTGAACGTGAAAGGGGTACAATATCATTTTACTCTGATGGGTGCTATGGGCAAAACAAAAATAGATACATTTTTGCATTATACGTTTATGCTGCAAAAACTCTACAACTATCCATAACCCACCGGTTTTTGTGAAACAGGTCACAGCCAAAATGAAGGTGACTCAATGCACGCCTGCATAGAACGCATTATGCAGAATAAAGTTATCTATACACCAGAACAAATTTATAATGTAATTTTAAATTCTAAAGTTACCGGAGAAAAGTACAGCTTAACAGAAATAGAGGGATCTGATGTTTTAGACATTAAAAAATTAGTAAATCCTGCGTATTGGCGTCAGGATACAAACGGGAATGTCATCCGTTGGTCCGACGTCATGGATGTTCACGTAACTCCATCACAACCACTTCCTGGTTGTGATGGAGTTACGTGAACATCCAGGTTTATTTTAAATACGATTTTGATCGACATTATTTGGAGTTAGACACCTTACACTCAACCCAAATTAGACGATGGGGACGAAAATCTAAGCCGGACTCGGCGTCCGAAGATAATATCACTCTAGAGCCAGCTTATCATCATCCTATCCCAATAAGGAAGGCACTTCTCACAGATTTACTATCCCTGTGCAATACCGGAGCAATTCCTAGATATTATCATAGTTTTTACTAATTACTGACGTATTCTCAGGAAAACATTATTAATACTAACACAGTCAATGAAGAAACCTCAGATGATGACTGATTATTATTTTTAATTTCATATATTTAACTGTTTTTTATTGTATGAATACTGATATAGTATAGAGTATAAGACTGTTTATTTTGTTGTTTATTTTTTGGTAATGAAAGTTTTGTTTTTTTGGTACAATATGTAGTTTTCTTTAATAATCCTATTAAAAACATATTTTATGAAATATCAGTATACAATTATTACAATTAAAATACATACAAGTATTGTGTGGTACTAGGTATTTACTGTATAAAGACGGTTTAAATTTCACGCCAATAAGCTAGTAATAGATCTATACTGTTACACACTTTATTAAAAAACTCTCTTAAACCACCAAGTAAATAATGATTATTGCATATTAGTGTTTAAAAAAATTCCGCAATAATATCGTAAGTTGACATTACTGAATGCATTTTTATAATTCTATACCGTAATATATAATTATTGATATAATGATGCAAAATATTTTACGTAATTTATATTTTTAATGATTATAAAGATATTTGTGTATGTAATTTAATCCCAATACTACAAGGTCGTTCTATAAAAAAATACCTTTCATCTGAGGTATTTAACATGTCATAATAATAATTTACTGAAAAGATATAGCTAAAAAACACATATGATGCTCTCCTGTAAAAATTGAGTTTTGCAATTACTGGGTTATTGCTTGGGGGCGTCGATATTGTTATCTCTCTCGTATTTCCTGTCAATGAATGAGAAGGCATGATATTTTAAAAAGCCGTTATGATGAACGGCTTGTTACGATCGGGACTTAATGTTAATTTAAAATTAATTATTGTATAATTTTAATATTTGTAAGTTGACGGTAGTATTTATATTTCACACACCATGCATCATGGTAGAATGTATGGATCTGTTTTAAGCGCTACCACCTGCAAATGTAATACGAGTACATTCTGTGAATAAATTATTGATTAGGAGTTATAGGTCCTTCGTGGTCCAATGGGTTCGATTCTCGCGTTGGAATAACAATGTTATTTTTAAGTCTGGTTGGGACAATGCAGGCTGATCACCTGATTGTCTGACAAGAAAGATGATCCATGCGTCGGATGGGCATATAAATGTCAGTCCTGCGCGTGTTGTCTTGCCAGTCGTGTCAGGTAAACTAACCTAACATCTCACTCTTTTTTAATCCCACCACCAAATTAATTGAGATTGAATTGCGACTTGAAGTGTCATAATTCATAAAACCTCACCGTGATTCCCAATATCCTTCTATCCCCTTTACGGACATTTTACGTTACATTTTCAGTAATAAAACGATTTTTATGGGCCCCAAGTATTTTCAGATTTAACGACCAAAGACTGGATATCAAATTATGAAGGAAAATGATGTGACGTTATAAGCCTTAAAAATACCTTTATGGGGAACTAAAGTTTTACTATCTGGACGTTATTTAATGATGAAAATGGATAAAAATATCCATAGAGTACTTAAAGATAGTAAATACTTAATAGGTATACCAGGCACTCCAGGCAGGGTATTATTAACCTTATACAGGCTGTTCCACGGTTCATATGTACCAAGTCGAAGATAGGGTGAGAAGATAGAGAATGTCGCGTAGATCATTTTTGTTTTGGCACGTCACATAAATTACTTACCATAACGCTATAAAAAACAAAATGACCACTAGGAGTGAATCTTACTAAGCTGGGGCTCGCGGGCTCGTAGTCTATACACACGAACGCACTGGTCGTTACATAATGCTATGCCATTATTAATTAGGTTTAAAACAATGTAATGTCAAATATGACATTTGACTTTGAAGCTTAAGACATGTTTTATTAGTCATCGGTTTTAAGAGTAGGACCTATGTACCTAGTTTTAAGATATTGCCTATTTTACTAAGTACAATAAACGTAATAATATTAGTATACTAAATTGGACGTGTAACGTATGCTGTGGCACAACAGGCCAGCGTCGAAACTCATATATTTTTGTGACTTATACGAAGAGTTATGGTAAATAATTTTATGAGGTGCCAAGAAATGCTCTACGCGTCGAAAACAGCTACAAATTATACCTATGCTATCTCACAGTGTAAAGACAAAAATATTGCAAGCAACATATTGTTGGGCATAAAGTGTTAAAATTAAAACTCACCTGCAGCTGGCGAGAGTTTGGTCACCACTCCCCACCGTGACTTCCACTGAAACAAAATAAAATCACGTTAATTTGTTACACAGGGTGCACACTAACGCAAAATGCTGTTATTTCTCCGGTTAATACATTGGCGTACACTTATCGATAATTTAATAATATCTATGTACGCTTCACATCACATAAATCTGGCACAATGCTTTAACTATCCAAAGAGTGCAGATGACAACGGAATTTATAATTTAATACTTTCAAAATGTCTTAAAAAATGTCATTATATTGTACACAAAAATACAAATTCTCGAACATGGGAATTGGAACCCGCTACTTTCGGCTTTCGGTTCAATCACTGAACTGCCTTGATGCATTAAATCCGCCTATGTACAAAATGTGCAATATCTACACTGTACTATTCACATCACATTAATATGGCACGATGCTATATGTATTCAAAGATTGTTACAGGTGACAAATATATATTTAATACTTTTAAATCAAAGACATATTGTTAAAAATTACATTATATTGTACACAAAAATATGTATTCTTCACGGGATCGGAACCCGCTACTTTTGGCTTGAGCGTTCAACCACTGAACTGCCTTGAAGCATTAAGGTATGTACAAATGTGCATGATGTATAAATAAAAATAACTACAGAGGCCGTATAACAGAATACTCAGGTAGTCTTTAAATGCGTATTTAAATTATTTTAAAGTGTTTTGCGTACAGACAGTCCTCCGTACAGGACAGCCCTTTGCTTCATTGAGCTTATTATAATTCTATTACAGCGTTTACATGACTGCTCTTTCGGGAAAATAAATGGTTAGCAGCTTTTGTTTCTAATACTTAATAATTATGACGTTAAGAGTTAGTGCTCACTGAAATTCAGCGTTGAAAATTTTATTTTCAGCATTTTGGGCACCAATTTGGTAAAATTTTATGTGTTTTATTTTTGTTACATCAAGTATGATCTTTTTGTCTATATTTAACCAAATAAATTTTATTTTCTTCTCTTCTTTCTTTAAAAGAGTTAGGCATAAGTGTTTGGTTCTGCTAAACGAGTAATTTGCTCAACAAGAATATTAGGTTGTGTAAATAAATAAAAAAACATTTTTACCCGACTACCGTAAAACCAAAAGGAGAGTCATGATTTTGATAACTACGTATGAAAGTAAGTTTGGTTATGGATGAAAAAAAAAACGATAAGACAATATGTAGTTTTCGAGATATACCTATTTTAAATACTCAACGCGATGGATGTATACAAGTTGTATATATATTGAGATTGATAATACTTTACGGTGTGTATGTGCCTCCTATGTAGAGTATACTGTGAAAGTACCGGCGCTGAAAGACTTACAAACAAGTACCTCTATAAGCGCTGGTACTTTCGCAGTAAACTCTATAAACGGGACCCGTACACACCCTAGTATTATCACTCATTAATTTTATAGCCTGTATAGTGATGTATCGATATTAAATGAACATAATATCTGCATACAAATTTTTTTTACTTGTTTAAAAAATAATTAGTTTTTTGCCTCTCATTTAAGTTTGGGTTTTGTTAATAACGGATTTTAAATAGTTAATGGAATCAGGCGTTACTTTGCGGAAATCCATAGCATACAATACATAAATTTTTGCAACCTGCATGGCGGTGGGACTTTGCACGATCGTGTTAACATTATTGCTTGTGTGGTGGTGGTGTTTTCATGTTTTTTGCGTGCGAGTGTACGCATAAGCAGTGTGGGAGGAGGGAGGTGCATCAAACGCATGCCTATGCGTACACTCACTCATCTGCTTGCAGGTTGTGGTTATAATTGTTTCGTGGGATATTGCTAGATATAATATATTTAAATTGTAATAACGGATTTTGCAAACGGCGATGCTATTTTGATCTCTTGTTATTTTTCCCTACGAATCGGTAATGTTATTACACAAATAAAACAACTCTGAACTACCATCCCTTATTTAACCGAGCCCTTATTTATCTGATAACAATTCCCCAAAGTTTTACAAGTTAATTGGCCAAGACGTGGCCGAGACGATGGGCCAAAATGAAGGGCCAGACCTTGGCATCAGCTCGTCGATATTTCGAACGTTTAGGAGCTATAAAAGGTATGGGCATTAAAATAGTAATGGTCTTGCGTGTTCATACCCTCGGCGGTATCCGAGTGGATATTGTGAGGTTCAAGTTATGTGCTATAGCGGATTTTTCTAACGTTCATCTATGAAGACGATAATAACTTTAATATTATGATGATATAATATCAATATGTTTGAATGAAAATAATAATAATACACATTAATAAATTTATTTATATTAAACTAAATAGATTAAAACACTGTCGAAATATTATCTAGTTTAGCAGTCTAAAAAAGATAAACATTTCATTAATAGAGACGTTTCACAGTAGTCATACATATTTTTTTCATTGTACAATATTTTATTTTGGCTGTATGTTTTTTGTCCCTTATGTGTTCAATAAATATATTTTTATGCAGCTCATGACAATTATTGTATAATTGTCATAAGCTGCATGACATAATTTCTTGTTTATCTAAGGGCATAAACTGAGTTAAGCGGGCACCCGCGCGGCTTCATACAAAAGTGACCCGTCGCGGAAAGCCGCGCGGGAGACCCGTCGCGGGACGGCGGGCCGCGCGCCCGCGCTACTGAGCCCGTCTCCCCGCGACGGGCACCCGCGCGGGTCACTTTTGTATGTAGCCGCGCGGGTGACAGCTTCATGTTTCAAATAAATAAGTAGATTGACTTGGCAATCGCATGAAAACAACATAATATTTATCTCACAGTGATACGTATATTAAATCAGATCTTTTAGTGCGATTGCCAATCAATCTACTATTTATTTTAAATATGAAAGATTATTAATAATATTAATTTTGATCACTATAAGATGTTGTTAGACCGACCGACTAACCCCTACTTGTCATAACATGTATCTCACAACTTTTTACGGTAGAAGAACGAAGTAGCGAGACTTGGCACTTTTTACAAGTTATATTTTTGATAGGAACTGATTTCTTTTTGTAGAAAATTTACTAAAACTCGTGTTTTTGTTAAAAAGTGCAAATATAACTTTGTAATCCTATAGGTTTATTATGGATTACAAAGTTAATTGTGCAGTTAGCGTATTTAGATAACTAGACAGAAATTCCAAAATGTTTAGGTTTTTCCGTCATTTATATACTAAACGCTACTTGTATTCCAAATTTGAAGCTTCTATGTCTGCTAGAAGTGCCTAATACTTTTGATGCTCGGTCAGTGAGTGAGTGAGTTAGTGACAAAATTAAGTTTGACAAGTTATAATTCTTAAACTTCTGTTTCAAATTGAATGAAATTAGACCGTAACTAAAAATGCAGGCTTCTCTGGCTTTAACCCACAACAAAGTTATAAGTTATAGGTTGAAAATGGCCTGAACTGCTTCGAGAAAAGGAGGGTACGACCGTGCTTAACTTGGCAGATTATAGACGTACATCCTCACCCTGTCATTTGGAACCAGGCGAATGAATTATATAAAGACCAAGGCGCGCGGACGGCAGCATGGCTCTAAATTTGCAAATAATTATAACCTATTTGAAAATTTCGAAAATTTCAGTGACGCAGAAAAATCATAATATTAAGTTCTCCATCGATACGACTGTTGAACGACGTACATGCAAACTGTTAAAATTAAACTGGAGACACTGCGTAAGTCGGGTCTCCGCGACGGGCTCCGCGACGGGCCACGCGACGGGCCACGCGACGGGCCCCGCGACGGGCGCCCGTTTAACACAGTTTCAGGCCTAACAAGAAAATAACAGTTAACGATAGTTAAGGAAGAAAAAGTGCGTTGTGTATTACGCACACACTTGGGCACTGTAAAATAATAGCTAAATTAAACCCGCTGCTGGAATTGGTGGAGGAGTTATTTCAATAATTCACTCGCTACAGCGTATCCCTTGTTCCGGAGGTAACAAGGCACTAGACAAACAGCCTGTAGCCGACGTAAGGGCAATAAAACTGGATGTTTTACCGCGAGCTACGGGCCACGTGCTTATCGTTATCTACGTACTACAGTAGTTATATCTGTAGACATCAATAACATGTATGAAGAATACAATTACATATTATTATGTAAACATTTTAAAAAAACATCTTTTTGTTAAAAGGCAAAAAATCTTTTCGTTTTTCGTTAACTTTCCGAAAATAGCTTGTTATGTTTCATTTGGAAATAACATATTTTAATTTTGATTTTTAATAGAATAATATATTTTACTTGTGAAATGCAGGTATTATTAGTTTCACTTGCACCAAGGTATACAAATATTTATTAGTGAACAAAATTAGGACATGCTATACATACGCTTAAAAATAAAACTGCTGTAAGATATTAAACATGTTCAACTATTTTAAGGGCCTTATCATTTAGATATTCAGTAGGCGAGTAGTACGTTTTTTAAATGCATCAGCGACAAACACTTTTTGAAATACTAAGTTTCGATTTCAGCAACGCATGTTAGTGCTTTTATCATGATATTTAATGAAGGATTAACTTTAACATTTTTAGTTTTCACATTTAGTTAATATTGTCAATAAATGCTGTTTCACATCTATTATTAGTGAGTAGGAGAGAATATAAACATTGTTAATAGTTTTAAGGTTTGGTTAATGTAATAATTGTAACTGTTGGGGTGTCAATAACCAAATAAATGAACATATTGTGTTGGTGAAATTAGCAAAGTCTTCAAGCCATTCGGAATTTTATAAAATATTCTGTCATACTGTCATGTAGCTACTATTCAATAGTTCCATTGTTTTATGTTGCTCTGTATGCTACTTTCACATTAGAATATTTAAATGCATTCAAAATATGACAACAACATAAGCAAAACTGTAACTTACTTTGTCCCGTCGCCGGTTCAGTATAAATCTGTTACTTCACGCCTCGCTAGCAGGGGCTCGCATAGATATAATACTAAAATAGATAAAGATCAACTTAATTCCACCTTAAGTAGAGGCTCAAAGAGTTAAGCTAAGAATTGAAGTTGAAATAAACCGTCCAGGCAGATGTGCAACAAAATTATTTTCGTACATAATATGCATAATATCCAGTAGACTAGACATGTGAAACTAAACTATTGTATTTATTTTCATATGTAAGGCATGTCACAAATTACACTTGGAAATTGTTGAGTCTACTATTGACAAGAAATAACGTAATTTATGACTATTTAAGTGAAGTCCATCAATTATTTCAGCAAATATAAAACGTCGTCATTTTTTTTTCAATTGTTACAATTTTCCACCGCTACGCATTTTTAACGCGTTTTCATTTCATTCATCACTTAAGCTTGGGTTGTAAAAACTCTGTTATATACTTGAATCTTTGTGCATAATTTTCACCAATTTCCTACAGTCTTATTAATTAAAAATTTTGCATACTTCGACGAATGACAATACAATTAAGCGGTTTTTTTTCGTTTTTTTTTTTATTATTATTAATGACAACAGTATGGTGGTAGGAGATTGTGACGCCTCAAACCGACGTATCGCTTTTTACCCGACTGCATGACAAAGGAGTGGTATAGTGTATAGTGGTAGAATGGAACAACTGAACAGTCGGGATCCATTGAAATACTAGATTGGCTGTCGAATAATGGATCCCAAAAAATGATTTGATTTGACAACTGTTCAGTTGTTATGTTCCATGCTAGACCACCGGACATAAAAGTGCTTGTTTTATTTCAGTTTCATTGTTCTCTTTTTATGCAGTCAGGTTTTTATTTTATTTTAAAATGTTTGTATCGCTATTTTAAAGAACAAATATGGGTTCACGATTTTTCGTTTATCATGTAATCTAATATTCAATAGACGAAAATATTATTTCTACTTTACTTTAGTAATAAACACGATACACCTTAAAAACAGCCATTTTGGAAAGTACGCTCTTTTTTAAGCCGGCAAAGTTTACAACCTTTGTGGGAAAGTTAAGCTGACAGTCAGACACTAACAAGACGCTGATAGGATCCGCGCCGCCTTTTTGTAGTTCCCATTGAGTGTTCCGGTTCCTTTGTGTTCCTCGCGGCTTATGTTCTCCTGGTATATTGATTTGAAATTGTAAGAAATGCGTCGCCACGGCAATGTGATTCTAATGTTACATTTTATCAAGACATTTTTTGTGTGATTGAGTGCGTGCTCAAGCTGGAGGTCACGGATTCGAATCCCATTAAAGGAATCAAAAACTGTCTGTTTTCCTGGGTCATGTATGTGTGTTAAAAATGAGTGTGTTAATATAATAAAAAATCTTAAATATGTGTAGAGTATAAAAGTATCAAATATATTTCCGTTGTCTGGTACCTATAAAACAAGTTCTACGGATACTTATCACGGGGCTTTATTGACGTGGTGTTAAACGTCGATAGATATTATATACTCATCACACTAATAAAGTAAAAAGTTAACAAGTTCTGTTACTTGCAAACTGCAAGACCAAAATTTGATTAAATGGCATTTGGCATATGAAACCTTGAATTATACTAGTTTTATCCAGAAATAGTAGTGTTATAGAAATAGTATAAATTATGTATCAACGTTTTGGGTAGCTGTCTATTTCCTTGCTATTTTCCTATTTATTTTTATTTTATTTATTTTATTTTATTCGGAAAACGAAACGGTAAATTAAATCTTAATATGAGTAATGTACATAGTAAAAATTATACACACTTACATCGTTTTCGCATATAGATTAATTTTAGACTTATATAATGAGAAATTACAAACTTAGTTATAACAAATTCGTTACATACATCTGCTTATCAAGAACTGGTATTCCTACTCTGACCGTCGGAAAACCAGCTCCTGGAAAGAGTATTTCTAAAAATGTTAGGTGTTGAGGCAAAAAGATCCAGTACGGAGCCATCAGCCGACCGATCGAGACAGTGGTTAAATGTATTTATCGATCTAATAAAAAACGAATTTTGTCGGTAGTTAGATGTATGAATAACCGTGGAGAGGATCGGGCGATGTCGCATGTGAGTTAGTTTAAAAGGAACGCGTATGTTGATTTTCGACAGTAGTAATATAGTTTTAATGTTTAATTTCTGCCAGGAACACAGCGACGTTACGTTTTAAGAGGAAACTCCACGTTTGAGAGAAATACAAAATAACTATTTATAAAATATATTGCTGTCTTGTAGTGCCCTAGCTAATAACGCGATTAAGACAACTGCAGCACGAACTGAAATTACCTATTAAAAGCACAAGAAATCGACGTTTAGGGGATTCCTGTTTCCTCCTCCGAAACTTAACCGATTAGGATAAATTTTTCCTTATAAACTAAAAAAAGGCCTGAGATAGGTTCCTATGTTTCATTCTATTGTATAATGCAGTCAAATTTGTTTCCTGGATGGTTAAACACGGCAAAAAGTCTGGTCATTTTAGTTCTTAAATGATTAATTTATCAAAGAAAGGAAAAAGCAGGGAAGTACAAATAATATACATAGATATTCAGGAAAAAATTGTTACTCTAGCGGCACTATCTATCTATTTCGGAAAAATAGGCGTTGTGTTTCCTCTTAATAACTATATTCTTGCTATCCAATAGATCCGTAATTTTGAAAAAGAATCTAGTCGATATTGTAATAATAATAATTGTACTATAAAACTGCTCATCGTCAAAAACGATATAAGATCTAACGCGAAATACGTCCTTTATCAATATGATAAATATGTCATAATACATCTATGACCACACAAAGCTGTGATGCAATTTGAGTTTAATAGCTCCGCAATAAGGTCCACTTCTGTATCTCACGAGGGGGTGGGTATAAAAATCATTGGGGCTAGGTAATCACTCGGGTCATTTGCTTCTGTACCCCGCTTAATATGGCCGTGATGGAGTCCATATATCTCTGGGCTCATCATCATCAGTCAGTAGGGCGTTTACTTCGTTCCGATTAAATGTGGTAGAAATCTAAACAAATATTTGGGCTATGATGCTACCAATTTGAATGTAGTTCACCGCCCAATAAAATAAATAGCTCCCCTAACCGATTTCGGTGTCGGTAGCCGATTTCATTAAAACCAGGCCAACTACGTAGGAGTTATTTTATAGTGCCCCAGTGTGTGCGCAATACACAGAGAGACTCTCTCTTCCTTTTACTCTCATAGCCCAGTACACGACTGATAATAACGGACGGTAAACCGACACGACTGGCGAGAGAACAGTCGCAGGACCGACTTTTTACATGCCCATCCGACGCATGGATCATCATTCCTGTCAGACAATCAGGAGATAAACCTGGATTGTCCTAACCAAACTTAGAAACAACATATTTTAGTTGTTCCAATGCGGGAATCGAACTCACGACCGGGTCGGGATTGAAGCTCAGAACCACTATACCGTTGATATTATAATTAATTTTAGGGAAAATTCTGTTTTCAAGTTTGGTTAGGACAATGCAGGCTGATCACCTCATTGTCACAAGAAAGATGATCCATGCGTCGGATAGGGATGTCAAATGTCGGTCCTGCGCCGGATCCCCCGCCAGTCGTGTCGTAATACCGCAGTATAATAAAACGCAGAATACTAGAAAACGCGTTTACTGGTTCAACCCCATTCAAAATATGGGTATCCCAATTTTTTCCTTTAAGGATCAAACATTTAATCTTTTTGCAATTGACAGCTGTATCTTTTATATCCTCAGAAACCGCACAATTCGTGTCAATTATTCAAAACACGGAGAGGGGAGAAACCGAACACTGTGGCTGACATCTGAACCAACAGATATCGTTATCTTTTATATTTCAAATCATAAAAGATTCGGTTGGTCGTAACTGATTGTAATTTAATTAGTTTTGTTTATGTTTTACGTAGACTCATGTCTACACTAATGCGTATGAATCCTCATGGATTCATACGCATTAGTGTAGATAATGCGTATGAATCTGAAAGTATATAATGCGTATGAATCCTCATGGATTCATACGCATATATTAACTATATTAGAGTACTAATATTATGCATATATTATATTAGTGTACCAGGGCGTTTCATAGTTCATATTATTATGTTAAGCCGAATATAGTGTGAACAGAATGACGCGTTGAGTATTTTTTGTTTAGGCACCTCATATAAATTACTTCACACTAGAAGCGCCATCGTCCCATTTTTGTCCCACGCGCAAATTCCATCGTCCATAACTTTTTATTCTTTCTGCTCAAGACCTTGAAATTTTGTCACTTCTCATAATTAATTGTATTTATCAAATTTCATGTGTTGTCTATATAATAAAAATAGTAGTAAATGAAATAATATTCGATTCACCTAGAATTGCCGCTGGGTCATTTTTGTCCCGTCAAGATTCAAAGGTTAATTGCATGGGTGGAGGGGCGGGGGCGGGCTAAGCAAATGAGCAGTGCATATAGATATCACGCTTTTTTTCTACAAGCGCGTCGCTCACGTATTATAGTTATGTCTAGCCAACGTCGCAGAATATTGAAATCGCAGTAAGCTGTATCCAGTTCCAATGATATTTTAGAGGACGAATCAGATGTATTTTTCTGTTATTGCTGTTGATTTATATTTTTCATACATTTTAGATGAAATATGTACGACGTGCGTAGTGATTGAAGTCCAAGATGAGGTACCAAGTCAAACGACGTCAACCTCCTCAACCTCGATCGTGTCGAGAGTTGAGAGAGAGAGGAGTCATCACGGACTGTCGTTAGCAAACCCTCGTTTATTTTAGGAATTTGTTTCAAATTTTAATAAAATGAATAAATAAATATTGTATCAAGCTACTTACATATTTTTTAAATCATAATTTCATTCTTGAAGCTAATAAACGTTGTGAAAAATACATTGGGACAAAATTGTCACGGCGCGTGGTGGCAGTTCGAGGGGGGTCATAAGGCACTGTTCGTTGACCTAACACCTGACCAGGATTGAAACTCATCTGTTTTGTGACTTTTATGGAGATCTTTAATCGTGATTTGTTATGGTAAGTAATTTATATGAGGTGGCGAAACAAAAAATGCTGTACACGTCCTTCTGTTCCACTATATTCGTGTCTACGCTATAGTATATTCCAGTAATTAGTTAGATATACTTTGTTTTAATAATATACGGGTATCGCCCCCGGCGATCAAGGAAAATAAACTTTGACGGAACTGGGTGATCAAATTGGGAAAACTGCTGTACTGTATAATAATATTTGTGGGCGCTTTACAACCGGTCAATCTGATCCTGAACTAAGTATCTAAAGAACAAACGTATGACAGGTAACAAACGCGAAGTATATACAGGTAAACTAAGTGAGTAATAATACTTTAGGCTGTGTATGGGTCCCGTTTATGGAGTTTACAGTGAAAGTGTTACTTTTTTAAGTTATTCAATGGGAAAATTTATGATGTTGGTGCGCCTGTCTTTCTTTCAGCACTGGTACTTTCACAATAAACTCTACATAAGAGGCACGTACATGTATACCCTAAAGTATCATCACACACATTTATTACTTTTATACTACAAGTATTTTTTAAATATTTTTATTACACATCTAAGCAGCTACATAAGTAGTACAGTATAATAATTATATTTATGCATTAAAAGTGCCAACATTTATTTTGAGTTTATTCCTAGCTTAAATCTGTGAGCTAGGCTATATTTAGCCCAGGTAATCAGGCTATTACCAACACGAAGCTAATCCCAATTCCAATCTATAAATGAGACTGAAAAACAATATCTTAGCCACCTCAAGCATCTAGTGTAAAACCACTTAAAACGATTTCCTCCTGCCACGCTAATAGAGGCTGTATTCCGGTGGCACAGCGTTGCTATTACTATAGCGATACAATGGTCACAATTAAGTCGCCTCACTTTCTATTCGAGCCGGATTAAGCGGTTAATCCTGTACCGGCCCTCTTTATAACGTAAACCCTGTACACAGATGAAGCGAAGATTTTTACACTCACTTTATACGATAAACATTATAGCATGCCAATAACAGGAAATATAATATTATAGCAGGAAAATAAAAAACCTCACAATATGGGAAAATTCACAAATTTTTTAAACCGCATCCTAGCTTTTATTAGTGTTACTGCAGTAAAAATAATTTCACTTTTTATAATAATATTTTACAATTTTTACAATTATATTTTTATTATAATAATAAACTACTAAATTGCCTTTTGTCAAAAATTTATTTTGTTTTGAAAATATTGGTCGTCAAATAAATCAAAATTTATTTACTTGCCCTAAAGTTTAAAAGGTTTTAAGTATTTTCAATATATGCATATTCCAATTGGATTGGATATTGAATAAAAAATATAATACATTTTTTTTTTAAATAGAAAAATAGTGTAATAATGATAAAGGGTGCCTCTGCGGGCGTGTTGGCTTCGGCCCTACGCATGCCTTCCAAGGGTCCGGGACTTAATGCCCGTGAGCAAGGACTTATTATTATTATTATTATTATGTTTGTGTATAGCTTACACAAACATAATAATAATAATAAGAGATTTATGTATTATACACTAAAGTAGATAAGATAAACTATATTAGGACGGTTACACGACATATACACATATAACATACAACATAATATCATATACGATTTTACTTACAATAATTTAAATACAAAAACAAAACTTTAATTATTCGTTTTACATTATAGCTCCCTCTACATCCCATTCCTAATTCTCTTCCCTATAAATGTTAATATTTTATTGAAAAACCTTCTTACCGATCGCGCGAGGTCTACGAATTCCGAAGCTTAAGACGGCTTAATTGAATATATGGATTGCTTTTAAGAAGATTATGGACGAGGGTGTTTTGTATACAAATAGTTATTGAGCTATATGGGGCCTTATTGTAGGCTATACTGTTGGATAACTACACATTATGTTACGTATGGATAAAACGGTCGGCTGATTTTGATGGAAACGAATTGAAGGAAGATTATTAGAACTAATGTTGTTGCAGTGCCTAAGTTTATTTAAACTTATGTATCTAGCATTACTTGCTATGGGCGCTATTTTATACATTTTATACGCGTTTTATTAAAATGTATATTGTAAATAACATCTTAAATTATTTACTATTATCCTCTGCTCCATGTAACATAGATAAATTGTCTAAATTATACCAAAAATTGTCTGATTGCATCTTTTATTTTTGTACATCAAAAGTATACAAAGGTAAATCCAGTTGCAACAAAATATGTTTTTTTAAACGTGTTCTTTTAACCCACGACAGAAAAGGCTGTTATGAGTTTAGTTAATTCCTATGTGTGTCCAAGTCCAAGAACAACGTTCTTTTGTATTTTTTGGGCTATAATTCATCATCATCAGTTCGGTACTTAAGTTTTTCTGAAAGTTATTTTGTATTGTTTTAGCACAGTACTTCAAATAGACTAAGAATATATCACTAGAAATGTTTGCACCCATTAAAAGTATTTTATAGCATTGTTTACTATCCGTGGAGATTGAGACAACTTTAACTATTATTGAAGTTGTAAAGGGAACTATATTCCGACCAATCAAAGTCCAAGCCCCGACCTCAGTATCCAAAGAACTTGTGTTACAGGTACCAGACACCGGAAATATATTTTATACTTTGATACTATACACATATTTAATATTTTTATTAATTCAAAACAAAAAAAAAATAATAATATCAGCCTGTGTCATAGAAATCTTTTATATTATATTGTGTATAATATAAAAAGTATTAAACATATTTCCGTGGTGGATGGGATCGGGGTGAACAATCCATAACACAAGTTCTGATACTTAGCACGAAGCCCGATTGCCGCGGTGTGAAGCGTCTATTAACATTTTTATATTGTTCTTTAAATTGTTATGCAATATTTACGCCTAGCTATGAGCTCTGTTTACATTTTAATCTCATTGAATCGAAAGAGAGTATAGAATCACGATCAGATTTCCTTTATTTCCCCATAAACAATAACATGGAGCCGTGATTAAAGACACAAGTGTCCCACACCCCCACCGCCCACCGCGGGTCACCCCTCAATTTATTGAAGTCCGTCTTACCCGAAAAAAGGGTCTTAAGATTCCCTCAGATCGTGCCGACAGTAGGGCTTTGGGATCTATATAGAGTTGGTGATGCGGTTAATTGAGCGTCAAGCTGTCTCTGTGCACTTTGATGTACGAGGAGGTAGTCGTTTTATATTTTTATAACGACTAGAGGTCACTTTGTAGTCAAAATTCAACCGTTATATGTGATTTTTAAGTTTAAACAAATTTTAATATGAGATAAAATTACGCCATTATTTCGAGAAAAAAAAATATAAGATAAATTAGTGATACACGTTAATGTGCAAGTAAATTACAAGAAACAGACGATAGTGTGAGCAATATTCTATAATAGTATGCGTTGTTTTTTTTTTTTTTTTTGTATTGTATTTCAAATCATTATTAAAATACTCATTTCTCTCAATGAAAAAAAATAAGGGCTAGCCATAGTTTATATTTGGTTTCAGTTCTATAAAATTGCCCTATGTCCTTTTCAATAATTATTCATCCTTTTATATAACACGCAAAATTCTTGTGACTGAGGCTAGACGTATTATATAATCCCCACAAAACCACCATCTTAGTATGATTATCTAATTAGTTTATACTATATAATAAGTAGCTAATCATACGCGGCTAAACAAACTGGTCCTTCGAGCCGGATTTTCTTATCACTCAAAATATTTACGTTGCATCAGCTCTATACAAGTACCCGAAGCTCGCTATCTGCCGACAAATCCACAATAACAGCTCTACAGCTCTCGCAGTTTACTGCCGCTATCGCCGGCTCTACGTAGAGAATCGTTGCAATCGTAACTTCACTCTCTTGTAGCTACGTAGACTTTTGTAGATCTTCCTAGAGCGTCTACACAGATTGTAGACGGTCGTAGAACCTCTACGCCAATTGAGAATTTTCGTAGTACTTCTACACCGATTGATGATCTTGTTGAGATTTATAAAGACACAACTCCTTACGCACACTGTAATTTTACTTTTTTAATATTTTAAAATTTAGAAAGCTTATGTCATAGTTTTTTCCGTAAAATTCATAATATCGCATAACATCATATTTAGACTTTGTTCGTCTAGTCTCTAAGGGTTCAGAGCTTACCTCTTGACCTCCGGGTCCCACGACCACGCCCACGACCTCCGGGTCGTGGGCTCGATTCCCGCGTTGGAACAACAACAGATGTTGTTTTCAAGATTGGTTAGGACAATGCAGGCTGATCACCAGATCGTTTGACAAGAATGATGATTCATGCGTCGGATGGGCACGTAATGTGTGTGGTACAGTCATTTACACCTTAGCTCTACGTATAGTCATGTAGAACTTAGCTCTACGTACAGTCATGTACACCTTAGCTCTACGTATAGTCATGTAGAACTTAGCTCTACGTACAGTCATGTAGAACTTAGCTCTACGTACAGTCATGTACACCTCAGCTCTACGTACAGTCATTTACACCTTAGCTCTACGTATAGTCATGTAGAACTTAGCTCTACGTACAGTCATGTACACCTCAGCTCTACGTACAGTCATTTACACCTTAGCTCTACGTATAGTCATGTAGAACTTAGCTCTACGTACAGTCATGTACACCTCAGCTTTACGTACAGTCATTTACACCTTAGCTCTACGTATAGTCATGTAGAACTTAGCTCTACGTACAGTCATGTACACCTTAGCTCTACGTATAGTCATGTAGAACTTAGCTCTACGTACAGTCATGTAGAACTTAGCTCTACGTACAGTCATGTACACCTCAGCTCTACGTACAGTCATTTACACCTTAGCTCTACGTATAGTCATGTAGAACTTAGCTCTACGTACAGTCATGTACACCTCAGCTCTACGTACAGTCATTTACACCTTAGCTCTACGTATAGTCATGTAGAACTTAGCTCTACGTACAGTCATGTACACCTCAGCTCTACGTACAGTCATTTACACCTTAGCTCTACGTATAGTCATGTAGAACTCAACTCTACGTACAGTCATCCACACCTTAGCTTTAAGTACAGTCATCTACACCTTAGCTCTACGTACAGTCATGTACACATTAGCTCTACGTACAGTCATGTAGAACTCAACTCTACGTACAGTCATCCACACCTTAGCTTTAAGTACAGTCATCTACACCTTAGCTCTACGTACAGTCATGTACACATTAGCTCTACGTACTGTCATGTAGAACTCAACTCTACGTACAGTCATCCACACCTTAGCTTTAAGTACAGTCATCTACACCTTAGCTCTACGTACAGTCATGTACACATTAGCTCTACGTACAGTCATGTAGAACTCAACTCTACGTACAGTCATCCACACCTTAGCTTTAAGTACAGTCATCTACACCTTAGCTCTACGTACAGTCATGTACACATTAGCTCTACGTACTGTCATGTAGAACTCAACTCTACGTACAGTCATCCACACCTTAGCTTTAAGTACAGTCATCTACACCTTAGCTCTACGTACAGTCATCTACACCTTAGCTCTACGTACAGTCATGTACACCTCAGCTCTACGTACAGTCATTTACACCTTAGCTCTACGTATAGTCATGTAGAACTTAGCTCTACGTACAGTCATGTACACCTCAGCTCTACGTACAGTCATTTACACCATAGCTCTATGTATAGTCATGTAGAACTTAGCTCTACGTACAGTCATGTAGAACTCAACTCTACGTACAGTCATCCACACCTTAGCACTATGTATAGTCACGTAGAACTTAGCTCTACGTACAGTCATGTACACCTCAGCTCTACGTACAGTCATTTACACCATAGCTCTACGTACAGTCATGTAGAACTCAACTCTACGTACAGTCATCCACACCTTAGCTCTATGTATAGTCATGTAGAACTTAGCTCTACGTACAGTCATGTACACCTCAGCTCTACGTACAGTCATTTACACCATAGCTATAGAGCTATGGTGTAAATGACTGTACGTAGAGCTGAGGTGTGATGTGAGTGGTAATGTGACTGTAGGTGGAGTTGAGTTCTACATGACTATACATAGGTATAGTCATGTAGAACTCAACTCCACGTACAGTCATCCACACCTTAGCTTTAAGTACAGTCATGTACACCTTAGCTCTACGTACAGTCGCGGACACTCGAGCTCCACAATCGCCACTTGTCCCGACACTTTTACTTCAGTTCAACAAGTTATTGCTTTCTATTTGTTATCTGTGGGTCTTCCATTTTATATATCTACTGAAGCAACGCACTTCAAATGAAAGATTTGAAGACATATAAGATAAAACTACGAACATGTTATAACTTATTCAGTGTTGTTTTGGCCGCATAGATAAAAGGTCTTAAAGGCATATTATGTTATTTTGGGATAAAATGTAGCCAATATATAAACATTAAGCATAAACTACCTCTATATAAAACTTTATTATCATACGTTCAGTAGTTTTTGTGTAAAAGAGTCACAAAATAGGCAGAAGTTTTTTTATGGCTTTTGCCCACGGTGAAGTAGCAGTAACAAACATACACACATACTCACAAACTAATAGCTGTATAATATATATTAATAATAAATTGTGTGAGTATATTTTGTGATAAAATGATAACCACTCATAAATCACAAAAAACACTTATTTTAAAACTTTAGTGTACATCTAAATACTAGCTGTGATAGTGATCATTGTCATTCTGGCTAGAATATTCATAACATATATTATAGTATCGAAAATAGTTTTTCTTTATGCGACTAGCAATTGACTATAACATCTATTGTAACAAATTTATTACCCATTTCAGTAAATTTATCAAATCAAATAAAAATTAATGACGACCTCCGTAGAGCAGTGGTGCTCGAAAGATAGGTCGCGGGTTCGAATCCCGCCATGGGAACAAAAAGTTTTCAATGTTCCTGGGTCATGGATGTGTATTTAATTTGTGTATAATGTAATAGAAATTTTAAATATGTGTATAGTATAAAATATGTATTAAATAAATTTTCGGTTGTCTGGTACCTGTAACACAAGTTCTTGGGAGCACAGGGCCAAATTGACGTTTTGTGAAGCGTCCATAGATATTATATAAGTTATATTATATAAATTACTTATAATGCATGTGACATATTTATGACTTATATCAGTAAATTTGAAAAGTAATAATCTATTTCAATGGTATTTGAAATAAACTGAACACGTTTTGTTAAGAAACTTTTCCTGAATTAATATCACGCAATCCCTAATATTTCCCGCGGCGGTGGGTTCCGCCCATTTAGGGATCATTAAGTTTTACCGCGGGCACTAAAAAACCCCAAAGTTTGACAACCATCGACGTAACACAAACTATAGATGATATTTATGTACACGACAATTACGGCAAAACCAAAAAGTAGGGTTATGACTGTCGCAGTCTGTGTGTATTTACGGACAGTAGCGCCTAAACTTCAATAATCAAATTTTAATAAAAAATATTAAACTACAGATAACACCGTATTTCTTTATTATTTAATGATTCAATTAATCAATTAATAAGACTAGATAAAGATAAAACATGTACTTCAAAATGAAACTTCACAAGCTATTTTCGGAAAGTCAACAAAAAAAGGTTACTGGTTTAACCCTAACCGGGAAGAACCGGCTTAAGAAACTCGCACGGGGCTATCTTTGAGCAAAAATGTGGTTATTGTTTATTATATTAGGTAGTAATTACCTACCATCATGCAGTCAGATTGCTTGATTGTAAGTGGTAATGTGACGGTATTCTAGTAGAACTTCCTAGAACACCGTTGCAGTTTTACCGGCAAATAAACATGTTCATGTATATTGTATACCAAACCCTTACAGACTTATAGAGTGGTAAACTGTCACCGTTTTTACAAAGAATACGTCATCCACCGCTGTATTTTAGCTGCTATAGGTACAGCAACACTATAACACCGATTTCGTTGTCGGTAGCCGATTTCATTGAAACCAGGCCGGCTACGCAGGAGTTATTTTATAGTGCCCAAGTGTGTGCGCAATACGCATAGACACTCTCTTCCTTTCAGTCTCATAACCCAGTGGGACGGTAAACCAAAACGACTGGCGAGAGAACAGGCGCAGGAGCGACTTTTTACCTTTTATGCCCATCCGACGCATGGTTCATCATTCTTGTCAGACAATCGGGTGATCGGCCTACATTGTCCGAACCAAACTTGAAAACAAAATGTTTTGTTGTTCCAACGTGGGAATCGACCCCACCTCCGGGTTGAGAGCGAAGCGAACACTATGATACCAGCGGTTAATCCACAAAAACAATAACCTGATCCGTGCGTGTCTAGTTGCGTACTGCGGTATGGGATTTGCTAATGGCTGTGATACCACTTATAACCACTTATGGCTACTTATGGCTACTTGTCCCCGAAAGTTTGCTCAACTAATTATCCTTGATTCTTGCTGAACACAAATATTATCAATATTAGTTTGTCGTTCTCTTTCATCTTTTCAGACGTAATATTATACGTAAAACTGATTGAATGTGCTGTTGGTTCTTGATAGATATTCATTTCACAATAATAACACACAACTTTTATTTACACTTTTCCACTTTTTATTAAGTTCATATTAATCACATTCATATTATACGCACCAACATTTTTATTTCAAGCACTTTGTAATTTGAATTCGTTTCTTAGTTTCTACATGATGTTATGGTGACCTTTTGAAAACTAATTTCAAACGTAAAATTTTCGAAACGGCTTAAACGATTGTTACGATTTTTCAAATAACTTCTTAAGTCAGGGAAAATCGATTCGTTACGTAACGCGTTACATCGCCAGTCTTTCGGACTATGCTATTTCTGTCAGGCTTCTGGAAACGCACATGTTTTTCATACCAATCATTTAGATAATTAAACAGCAGACCCAGAGATTTAGCTATCTATTATTAATAATTCTAAGTAAAAAGGCTTGAAAATTCTCAAGTGTATATTTATTTATTAAAACCGTTTGTGCCCTAGTGAACAGACAGTTGTTTTGAGATGATGCAGGTTTGATCCTCAGGTTGTAGTCTATTAAAAGAAAGGGCTAACTACCGTTATCGGATGATTTAGTCCGTATTCTCCGAGCGAAGTTACAACTCTTTAATTACTGTAGAGACTAAAACAGGCGGTTTAAGTATGCATAGTTGCCCAGCACATACGGCATTCTCACAACACAGTCAGCCTAGTCCAGAGGGATGATTTGTCAATACGCCTGGGGCCAACCATGTGTGCGTTTCCTCACGATGTTTTCCTTCACCGTTCGAGCGTCCGTATAATATACTCGAGATCTGAAAAAGGCTCATTGGTTCACGCCACATCCTAAGAATCGAACATGCACCCTTTCGAGTGCTAATCAACGGTCTACTCACTAAGCCAAGGATACTCTTCACCTATTATATATATTTATAACGCCTCTCTGATTTAGTGCTTCAGAGCTTCGCTCTCGACCCGGAGGTCATGGGTTCGATTCCCGTGTTGGAACAACAAAAAACGTTGACAAGAAACCATTCGTCGGATGGACATGTAAAAGTTGGTCCTGCGCCTGTTCTCTAGTCAGTCGTGTCGGTTAACCGTCCCACTGGGCTACGAGAGTGAAGAAAGAGAGAGTGCTTATGTATATTCGACACACACTTAAGCACTATAAAATTACTTAAGATAATGAAATCGGCTACCGACATCGAAATCGGTGAGCTATTATATTATCTATTTATTGTACATCAACGTGAGTGATATAAGAAACCAATTCAAGCGACATGTCGGTCCGTTACATTTGTCACCCGGACAGCTCCACCACGCCTCCTCGCCTGTTGTGTAAACGCACATGGAGCCCCATGGTGGGTGACATGGTATTAAATATATGGAGAGTCTTTCCACCGTGATACCACGCCGAGCCGCAGAAAAAGTTCGTAACTATAATTGATTTTTCGCGACTTCACGCTCTAACACTTGCTTATTATTTGTTGACTTTCCGAAAATAGCTTGTTAAGTTTCATTTAGAAATAATACGTTTTTTATTTAATTTAATTTTTTATTTATATAGCATATTTTACCCGGCCTATAGATAATTTATTCACTACTACTACTATAGAACAAATATAACACATATTGCCAGAATTGTTACACTTCATTTTGCCTTCGAGTAAAAATACTTTCCCATTAAACGTTTACCGAAAAATACGGGTTGCCAGATAACCTCGGACTTAGCACACATCTCGCTAAATACCCCAAACTCCACATATCAATACCCCCTTTCACCCCCTCCCTTCATTTTCATCCCCTTGTATTTAACGAGCAAATAAAAACGTTATCGGGTCCGACACAGCCCGCATCGCATGTGAAGGTTGATGGCAGATAGGCTTGGAGATAGGCAAATCCCGATAGGCTCTGGGATAGAAAGATGCGATAGTTGTCCAATGTCTATATTAGTATGTATATAATATAGGGTCTCAGATGAAAGATAACAGTTTGTTTAAAATAAGAGTTTGATTAAAATAAGAGATTGTTTAAAATAAGAGTTTGTTTTAAATAAGAGATTGTTTCAAATAAGAGATTGTAAATTTTTTTTTACTAAGATAAGATTTTTTCTAATAAGAGATTTTTGAATAAGATTTTTTTAATAGATTATTTAAAATAAGGGAATATTTAAAATAAGCGATTGTTACAACATACAAAGTCGCATTACTCATTAGACTATCCTGTGGGGTGAGTAGGAATGCTAGATTACTACATATTCATGGCGTTATCCAAATATTGTGAAAATTATGCCAGACCACACATAACGAACAATTGTCAACTGCGTTTTGTTATGTAATCGAAAACGTATGACAGTCACATGCGAACTCGTATGTCACTTGCCGAAGCTTATCCCAAATTCCATACTTACATATTTCGAACTTCATAAAATATTTTTATCTATCTATCGTTATGTTACATGTGCCTGGAGTAGTCTGTCTAACGCCTGACAGTTTGGGTCCACAGGATATCAGGGGCTGTGGAGCATCCACAGTCATCAACCTGAGTGGATACCTTTTCTGCAACTTGTGCATTACACTGCCTACCAAGCCAATCACAGACCACGAATTGCCAATACTTATTTGTCTTCCTCTTTCTTCTTATATTGTGTCCTTTTCGTCTGTACGTTGTTGTTGAATTATGTCTCTCTTACGTCTGCGGGTTTTCTTTTTTACTCTTGTATTTTTTGAGTTTATCTTTTCATTGTGTAGTGTAATGTGCGTTTTGTGGAATACATGTTTATTATTATTATTATTATAAATTCAATTACCGATGGCATCTTAATCAGAGCCCTATGACCTTATCCAAGATGCCATCGCTATTATCACTTACGAAGTTCTAAAACAAAATGTATGGGATTTGACAGAAGGTTCATCGCCCATCCGACGCATGAATCGTCTTTTTTTTCAGACAATCAGGTGATCAGATTGCATTGTCCTAAACAAACTTAAAATTAATTTCTTTCACGAGAACCTACGACCTTCGAGTCGAGAGCTCTACGAGTAGGCTCTAAGCCACTAGACTACGGGCTAGTAGGTGATTAACATACGAGTATAACGTAATTTCGCAGTAAATAAAGTTCATTTTTGTATCGCTATTATAAAATTAAATTGACGCTTAGCCATTTTTTTAATCTCTATTAAGGACTTAGTTCACAAAGAAAAGCGACATTCACATACAAATTAGCATACTTATAAACGAATTAATGTCTTTCATCTAGAGACGCTTAGCCATATATACTCGCTTCACTGCATAGCGTCTCGCAGCGCTTTGCAGCTCAAAATTACACGTGAGCAGTCCATAATGTTCAATATTTTACAGCTATTATAAAAGCCACGCCGTGTCGCTTTACGGTGTTAACTGTACCCTGGGATAAACAAAACTGTGGTATCGAAGTGGCACGTTTATGGAACCACAAAGGAGAGCTCGACGATAATCGGGCGCGCGATAACGAAATTCGACATTTTATTTACAATCCGCGGAAATACGAACAAAGCGCTCGCAGGGCTGCCACGCTCGATATAATTCGTCACTGTTGTCTTTACCGCTTTAAAAGATTTTTGGTAATTATATGTTGTAAGGCGACGTATAAAATAATTGATTTATATAACGCCAATGACCTTGAACGAATATTTGTATGGCGAGAGAGGTGTATTGCGTTGACTGGAGCGTGTTGTTTTAAAACTCGTTTAGTAATGTTTTAGACAAAAATTACTAAAACTAAAACGATGGTCCCCTGAGTCTTGCCTAACTTAAAATTGAAGCTATTTTTACACTCGGGTCACATATAAAGAGAGAATAGGTTAAAATCTTTAAAAAGTGTACATCGCGTTGCATAATAATGTTTTCAGCTATATTAGAACAAAGATATTTAGAATGATAAGGCCGTGTTTCACCAAGCAATGTTAAAGTTAGCGCCATGTTAAAATACCATGCCATCTCATTCATTGACAGGAAATACGAGAGGGATAACATGATATTTAATATGGCGTTAACTTTAACATTGCTTGGTGGAAAACCCCCTAATTCTCTCATAAATATTGAATATTATAAATAGAAGATTATTATATTTTTTTTCGGATTTTTCAATAAGACCAGTATTGAGAAAAAAAATCATTGTGGTCTAATTTTATCGTGTCCACACGTTTCTTATTTCGAGGGCTTAATTACCAGGCATTCGACCACTTTTTGGCGCAATAGCTAATAAACGCTTGCCATTGAGCGTTAGCCAATAAGCGCACCGTTTTCGTATGCCAGTCGAGCGGGAATTATCAACCCCCGAAGTGGAAACCCTGGAGCAAATTATTCTGCATTATAAGAAGTATTGCTGCGGACGTGTGGTCAGGAAATTGTGCGTCAGGACCGCCTGCACTACAGTACAGGCCATGTACAGGATATTGGATAGAAAATGTACAAGACATAATATTCATACATTTTCACTACTCTTTGAAGGAGTAGGAATGATTCCAGCCGAACATTTACTACTTTTGAGAAGGTCTTCGTGAGGATGTGTACTCGTAGTATTCGTCGTTTCAGCCTTTTACTGTCCACTGCTGGACATAGGCCTCTCCAATACATTTCTAGTGCGACCGGTCCATTGCCACCTGCATCCAACGTGACCCGGCAGTTTTCACCAGGTCGTCGGACCATCTGGTAGGTGGCCATCCCACACTGCGCTTGCCAGTACGTGGCCTCCACTCTAGGATCTTTTTGCAATATCGACCGTCGTGCTATGTGGCCGGCCCATTGCCACTTCAGCTGACTGATCCTACGGGCAATGTCAGCAACCTTAGTTCTTCTACGGACCTCCTCATTTCTGATTCGATCACGTAGAGAAATACCGAGCATTACCCTTTGCATAGCTCACTGAGCGACATTGAGCCTTTTAAAGAGATCCTTCGTTAGCAATACTCGTAGTATTGTTAATTTAAAAAAACGTCAATTTATTCGAGAGTACGCGGCACGATCGAATCTGAATCAAAATCGAATCAGTTTGGAGATGGCCTTAGAACACCAGAACATTTCAAAATCGGGGATTTTATTTCACTACTTTACGCGGAACAAATCGCAGGCACAAAACTTGAGATAACAATATGTATTGATGAAGGTTAAACTGTTGTAAAACTTATGTTATTGAATGTACTATAGGTTCTTGGTGAAAAGAGGTGGAAGAAATGTTTTACAATTTGTGAATTTTATATTATGTATAATTTGGCAGGAAAATTTAATTTAACTGCACAAAATTGTAAAAAAAATCTTGATGCTGGCAACTCTGCACAATATTTACAAATAATTTAAAAATTTAATTCTACCTACACCTGATGATGACTATGTCGAAACCAGTCGTGTATTTTAAGTGATAATTAATGTAAAATAACAAATAAAGTGGAAAAAAGTGCAACTTGTAGTTTGTATTTTACTATACAGGGTGTAAAAAGAGCAGTCACTATAACTTTGAGATACGATTATACTACCTTTCCTCATTTTGGAAATGTATAATTTTTTTATATATATTTTTTGTTAAACACAAAAAAAAAATCTGCTTTTCACCATTTCTTTTTTTTTGTCGCAAAAATAACAATAAAGCAAAATTTAAAAAAAAAATACATTTCTAGAATGAGAAAAGGTAGTACAATCATATTTTAAAGTTAATGTGATTGCTCTTTTTACAACCGTTATTATCATGTTCTAGAACTACCTCTGTAGCGCAGTGGTCGTGCGCGTCGGCGCTCGAGTGGGAGGTCGTAGGTTTGAATCCCGCCGAATAAATAGGCCGTAGTGTGTCTTAAAGCCATAATATTCTGTGTGTTACAGGGACAACAGCATCCTGCCGTATGATTTAACTTTACTGTTACGGAGATGAATTTACGGTAATCCATATGGGTTGCGGACCCAACAGTTCTCACAATTTATACACTTGATACGGGTATATCCTAAGAGATTTAGGCGTTTGTTCCTCGTAGTATAATAATGATTTAATAATATCTATGGACGCTTAACGCCGTGTCTATCTAGCCTCGAGCTAAGTATCCAAATAATTTGTATTACAGGTAGGTTTCGTAACAAACAACGGTAATATGTTTGACACATTTATACTCTACACATATTAATAATAATAATAATAGACATTTATTTATTACACATTTGGGCACCCCGCTACATTTAAAAACAAGTTTTAATTAAATTTTTTATTATATAAATACACAAATTTATACACATCCAAGACCCAGGAACGCAGTAAACTTTTTGTTTCTCGGCAGGATTCAAACCCGTGATCTCCCGCTCGAGCACCATCGTTCAACCACTGCCCTACAGAGTTATTAATAGGTGTAAGGTATATCTAGACCTGCCTCGAGCTATTAGTGCTACTAAACAGCGACATCAGTTACACCGCAGTCATCATTCATACACCGAGCTAATTGTGAGCCACTGAGTTTCAAAGGCCATAGATGTGGCGATTAGAATTTAGTATCCACTGTACTAGTTTTCAGATGTAGTATATATAGCGGCGGACTTAGAAAACTTCGATAGTGCGATGCAGGATTGTGGCGATAGTTGTACCGCAGTTTTAACGATTTAAGACCTAGATCAAATACGTAATGTTTTTGGCCTTCGATCGAATAGGCAAATCGTGAAACTGACATATTTTACTTCAGACAGTAATATTTTAAACGAAGGCCGAAATTGGAATTTATTTCATTGTTATACCGATTTACTTCTTTTTTTTTTCTTTACAGTTTTCACAAAAGCTAGGATAAGTGTTTCTGGAAGAATACTGCATAATATCTAACTATTACTCATAACATAATATGCAAAAAAAACGTTGACCATCTTGGGTAATTGTTGAGGCCATATCTATACTCCTTATCTCTGTACCATCGCAACACATTGCTTACTGCGAAGATATACGCACCCTGACAAATGCCCGTCCTTAGCCCTGTCCCTGTGATTAAACGCCAGCTGCCCAGCCGTGGGCAAATCACCCCACACGTATTCAATCACACCATACATACAGATATAGCCTAGGAAGACGTAAACTAAATTATCTCCAAACTAGCTGTGCCCGCGACTTCGTTCGAGTGGTTTTTGAGTGACTTAAACCGTTTATGCAGCGCGCGCAACGAAAGTCACTAAATGTGAAAAAAAAATCCCCGTTTTTGTAACATTTCTCACTGGCGCTTCGCTCCTATTGGTCGCAGCGTAATGTTATATAGCCTAAAGCCTTCCTCTATAAATGGACTATCCAACAAACAAACATTTTTTCAAATCGGACCAGTAGTTCCTGAGATTAGCGCGTTTAAACAAACAAACAAACAAACTCTTCCGCTTTATAATATTAGTATAGATATGAACGATTTTCGAAAAACATCACAATTTTTTTTCACGCAGTATAAGAGCAGACTTAGTAGGTACCATTGGCAGCTTAATTTGTATACGTATTTGTAACTTTACTGAGATGTAGTCTTTAGGCCCGTATTCATAAACAAGTCTCAAACTCGGCCTCAAGAACTGCGATCGCAACTTCTACTTGAGAACCTGTTTGACAGATAAAACTACGTTTCGGTTTAATTTTAAGCGCTAGTTCAAACGAGATGCAGTGATAAATATTTAAGATAGCGATTCAAAATTGAACTAAAAAAATGTTGTAACCTTTACAAGATGTAAAATAAATGAGTGATAATACTTTAGTGTATAACAATCATAATATAATATCTATGGACGCTTCACACCACGTCAATCTGGCCCTGTGCTAAGTATCCGAAGAACTTGTGATACAGGTACCAGACAACAGAAATATATTTTATACTTTTTATACTCATATTTAAGATTTTTATTATATTATACACAAATTTAATACACATCTATGACCCAGGAACATTGAAAGCTATTTGTTGCCTCGGCGGGATTCGAACCTGCGACCTCTCGCTCGAGCACTAACGCACTCAACCACTGCGCTAGAGTATACTGTGAAAGTACCAACGCTGAAAGACTTACTTTTGACTTTCATGTTTGTATGAGAATAGCCCCAATGTCATACATTTTCCCATAATTTAAAAAAGTGCCTGTTTCAGCGCTGGTACTTTCACATTATACTCTACATAGGAGGCACATACACACCCTAAAGTTTTTATCATCACTAATTTATTTTACATCTTGTATACTTCATACTATATCACATTTTCCGTAATAATATTATTCGGTTGCTAGGTTTTACTCCAACAAAAGCATACAAACATTATAACGTTATCGAATTTTAAAGTCAGTCACATCTGAAATTGTTCCCCCTCTCCCACAGGAGCGATCCAAACCTCATCCTGTAGGACAAAAGTAAAAATCCACTCCCAGGACAGTCTGGACTGTTGTTTTGCTTTCAACTGGGGGTGCGAGGGGCCTTGGGGGGAACTGGGAGGAACATGTGACCCCTTAGAGCTGGGGGTCCAGGAGGTTCCCTTGAGACGGGGGTGCATATAACCCCCTGATGTTAAGGGGTCCAGGAAGTCCCCTTAGGTGGGGGTGCATATGACCCCCTGGAAGGACATCGTAGGGGATGTAATTTATTTAAAAGTTCTACACTAGACGCACTGGGCATTAAACGCATGGTTTTATTTCCGAGTTGGGGGTTTAATTCAATTATTTTGTTTAATGGGTATTTCACTTTTCGCTTTTGGGAGTGCAGTTTCCTCGTTTTTTCTCGTTTTCTAAAGGATTTAGTCTGGCTTATATTTACTAATACACTACTAGCATAGTGTCAGGGAAACTTATTCATAAACGTAAGGTAGAGTGTTCTCAATTTATCTTTCTTTTATATAAAAATTAATTGCTGTTCGTTAGTCTCGCTAAAACTCGAGAACGGCTGAACCGATTCTGCTATTTTTGGTCTTGAAATATTTGTAGAAGTCCAGGGAAGGTTTAAATGGTTTGTATGCTCAACGAAGTGGGCACGGGTCAGCTTATTATAATCACAAGTTAATACAACTGACGAAGATAAAATTATGACAGTTTGATATCATAATATTGTGACAGTTTGATAAATGTCAAACGCACGGTGAGTAATAAATAATTTGAGGCAGTGTGTATTGTTGAAGTAAACATTCTTTATGAATGAGAGAAATTAAAATCGTCACATATTTTGTTACGCGCCATATTTGTTCCAAAGTCGCATTTTTTATGTTTACTGCTTAAAATCACTAGTGACGTATCACTTCCTATATACACTTATAATAAACACATATATTGTTTTCATATTCGCATTCTGCACACCTTTCGCCAAATAAACATCTCATACTCCTCCAATCGCACAGTTCTCGTACAACCTTACTCCAAAGTTTTTCTCCACGTACTGGGGGTAAAAAAGACAGTAACTTTAACTTTGAGATACGATTATAATACCTTTCCTAGTATTTATCTTTTGTAAAAAACTATTTTTTTACCATTTCTTACAAAATACATTTCTAGAATGAGAAAACCTAGTATAATCATAATATCCCAAAGTTATAGTGACTGTTATTTTTACACCCGTTATAAGGGTATTGTATGTATTTCATGTTATAATAGATTTTACTGTAGGGTGGCCTGCGTCCGCGGGGGGTCACCGTGGTGGGTCGATGATCGACGGGCTGATGCTATCAGCGGGTGACTTAAAGGTCATCTAGTGACCCCAATCCATTTCAATCTGACTTCGAAATGTTAATGATTACAGTGATAATTTGGTGTGAACTTTGATTTCGAATTGATAAAATGTAAATTATTACTTAATATTTGGGGTTGTATGCAGTGTATATAATTTATTTTTCAGTAAATAACCTGCGGGAAAATAAAATATCTTACGCGTATGTTTGGTCATATCCTGTAATTGGAAACGTTTGTCAGGACTGATAGACTGAACGAATTTTGACAAAATTTTGTATGGAGGTAGATAAAACGTAGGTTAAACTTTTCCAGAAAGTGAAATTTTTGCAGTGTTTATTCCAGTGCGGAAATCGAACCCAAGTACAAGTTCAAATATCGATAGCTTAATTCTTTTATACTTTTTCATTTAGATCCATATTTAAAAATATATCATGGCTACCAACGAACATAATATTATGGAACACACAATATTTTCTGCATTACTAAATCAATGGTCCATTTAGATAGCCGATCGATACGTTTTCAAAATGCAATTAAAACAACGAAACTAAAGATATTTTCACTTAAAATAACAGTTTATTGTTAAAAGCAGATTTACAACACGCATTGAAACATTCTTCAAGCAATTCCCAATATTTTTGTTTACGCGACTGAATGCACCCCATAAAATCAACAATAAGTGTTAAAAATTCCAGTCACTAAAGTGGAATCGAGTAATGGCTACCACATTTGGGGGACACCAGCGCATAAATTGCGCCTTTTATCCCGGGCCGACCCGTCGGGCCTATTCGAGTCCGCGTCGGGCCTATTCGACCCTACGCCTGGCCTAGCCGACCCTACGTCGGGCCTGCATCGGGCCTCGATATTAAAGCAGTAAATTACGTCGGGCCGCTTAAGTGTAATTATTTTGATCGAGAATTTAAATAATTGTCATAAACGTGGACATTATGAGTGTAGTTATTGTCATGTAACTGAACTGAGGTCCCAGATCCGTCAGACACCCCTTATGTAGTAGCCAGTAAGAATATAAATTCTTACTGATAACATTTGTTAACAGGCTGTAAAAAGAGCAGTTACTATTACTTTGGATGTGATTATACTACCTTTTCTCGTTCTAGAAATGTATTTTTTTTTTCGTCACCTACCAAATAAAGAAAGTTTTTATTTTTCACAATTTATACATTTTAAGTCGCATTATTAACAAAAAAATATATTTCTGAAATGAGAAATGGTAGTCCTTGTCTCAAAGTTATAGGACTCTTTTTACATCCAGTATATGGCTAGTTTCCAAACTGAACTAAACGGTGGCAGGCATCATATTGAAGTACAATTTTATATGTGTTATTAAAAACCTACATCGAAATAAAAAGTATTGAGTTTCAGTTTTTTTTCTAATATAACAAATGTTATTAAAAACGGATTTAGTATTTACACATAGGTACTACATATATAAGCTAGTTCGTACCGTAGGCTTATTTTTAGGTATTGGGTGCTAGAATTGTGAAAATCGTACTACTTTGACTTATATTATTCTGATAAAGTATGAATCTTATTTTTTTGTATAACATAAGAAACAAAACTTATTACAACTTATTTAAGTAACTTTACTCTAAGCTTAGTATGAAATGCGATATAAAGGTTAGAAGTTTAACGTTTTTATTTCTACATGGATTTTTAGTATTAGAAGAATAAAAAATAATTTTAATTATTTCTTATCTATACTAATATTATAAAGCGGAAGAGTTTGTTTGTTTGTTTAAACGCGCTAATCTCAGGAACTACTGGTCCGAGTTGAATATTTTTTTGTTGGATAGTCCATTTATAGAGGAAGGCTATAAAACATTACGCTGCGACCAATAGGAGTGAAGCGTTAATGTTGCAAAAACGGGGAAAATTATTCACATTTAGGGACTTTCGTTGCGTGCGCTGGATAGACGGATTAAGTCACTTAAAAACCACGCGAACTAAGTCGTGGGGACAGCTAGTCTATACTATACAGTAAAAATAATATTATGTAACGTTTGGGTTTAAGGGGTGTCTGGCGAAGCTGGTATCTCGCACTATACGTGGGGTATGATTGCTGTATTATCGCTAATTGCTGGCACAAAATATACGTTTTTTATTGTTCTTCAGGGTTGGGGTTAAATTGTTAATTTATTTCATGACCGTTAATTGTATACAATTATTTAAAACATGTTGAGGGGTTGATTTAATACTAAAATATTGAACGAAATTTTCTTTTCCTTCTTCATAAAAATTTGGTTACATCGAACAAGTTACCGCTCGACCAATATAGGATCGAAATAGTGTGCTCTAATATTTGTAAGCATGGACTACAATGTCTGCAGTCGAAGCGGTCATTTCCTTGGTAATTGTAGCGTCCTAGTGCCGAAGATGTTTAGAAACTAGCCAAGCAGGAATGTTGTACAAATACAAGCAGTGTAAAGTTACTAAATAGATTCATAAAAAATCTGCTAAAGTACTTAATTATTAACCTCGTGGTTATGTCGCAGTCATCTGGTTGAATCGGCAATTTGATTAAATGTCTAGCGCGTTTATTGAATGACGATATTTTATTGATTGACTAGTCCGAACGTTGATTGAACAAGCGTCTCTCAACGTTCAACTAGTTAGCGGACTGTAAAAAAAGCCCTTTTAACAGGGCGAACTTAAAATCAGTTAGGTTATTGAAATTTAGTTCATTTTTCCCGCAGTGGCGCTAGTAGTCACCAAATCGAATATGGCGGTAAATAGCTCGCACAAATAGTAAGTACATAATTTATATTATCATTTTTATTTTCATTTGCTGTGACATGTCATGTCCTCATTTTGAGGACCTTTTAAGTTGCGAATTTATGATCAAACCTACCCTTAACCATTCAATGACTATGTTAAAGGATATTTAGTCAAGATGTTTACATTACATTAAACAACTTGACGAGTTATCCTTTTAGTCATTCCACGAGTCGTTCAATAAAACTGCTGATTCAATTAGATGAATGCGACAGTATCTTCTATATCTATACATATAATAAATCTGTAGAGGAGTCGTGTCTGTACATTGAAGATATTTGAAAAAAAATATGATAGGGGACCTTTATTTACGCAATAGTACCCAAAACTATGATTTTTGAAATTTTTGTCTGTTTGTCTGTTTGTCTGTTTGTCTGTTTGTCTGTGGGTTTGTGCACGCTAATCTCAGAAACGGCTTATCCGATTAAGATGCACTTTTCACTAATATATTGCGGCAAGCTTCACTTAACATTTAGTGTTTGTTTTATGTAAATCGGTTCATAAATAAAAAAGTTATGACCATTTTAAAAGATCATGTCATTTTTGCTGGACGTTTGTAGGAAGCGCGCGGCGGGCCCGGGAGCCGCGCGCCGCCGCCGCGCCGCTTCAAATTGTATTCGCAGCAAACGCTCAAATTGTATTTCAGCACCGCGGGGGTGACTTTTATTTGTTAGTTTTAGGCTTGCTAGGTAGGGACAATCTAAGATTTTTTTTCTTGAGTTTATTACGAAAGTTATTTGTATAAAATCAGTTAGTACTTTTACTGTAAAGTCCTTTGTGATAAGTAGGTACTGTATACATATTTGTTAGCGTAGGTTAGGTAGTAATAAGTAAATAAATAAAAACCGGCCAAGTGCGAGTTGGACTTGCGCACCGAGAGCTCCATACAAACCTGATTGACATAGAATTTTGATTTGGTTACAGCTCGAATATATTAGAGACCTAAGTATTTGTTATAAGTTTCAATTATACACATTCATGACAAACGGTACTAAGTTTAAATAAAAAAATCAAAATATTTTTACTATCTAGGTATATAATGTTACTAAAAACGTATGGTTTTAGACGTTGCTTGGTTTCAAATTTTATGATTTTGAGTTCACGGGAAGTACCCTTTAGGTTTTGATTCCCTTACGAGTGTCGAAAATGACGAAATTTAGAGACATACCTAAGCAACTGCTTTTGGATGCATTGGCTAAGAGGTCTGATTTTTTCACTGCTTCAAGGAACAGTAGGTATCCTGAGTATTTTATATAATTTTCATCTTGATACCTACACGCGTTTCTGAGTAAAAGGGTCTTGACAGACAGACGGACATGGAAATGATCTTATAATATGTGTTTCGTTTTTTCCTTTTGAGGTACGGAATTTTAAAAACAGTTTTAAGATTTTCATAAATATATTGCTCTTTATTTTGTTTTTTCTATTTTATAATATATACATACGTTAAAAAACATCTTGATAGTTACTAAGCTGTGTTACAGGGGAAAACTGTTGATACAACTCGAATGCAATCGAGATACCTTTTGAAATTCTAGCCTTTTACGGCCTGTCCTGGATATGTGTTAACAGATTATTATGGGTTTTTATGCCAAATATCATAATATTGATAGAGTATTCTCATATTACAAATCTTACAAGCGATAGCGCGATGCAGAGCAGACCATAATAGCGACATCTATACGCCAAATGCCGTACTTTTAATACAATTATAGCAAAGTTGAGTACTGTACCTACATTTATACAATACGTTATCCGAGAGTTATACTCAGCGTGCATCATTAGCAATGTATAATATTATTTTGCATTGTATATTATACTTCTCATTCCGTCCGTTAAAATTCATACTACAGCCTACTATTACTGTACATTTTATAGTCTTCTTTGTCCAAATTATGTATTCGATAACTGCATAATAGGTACATAGAATTTTGATTAACATAAGTATTGTGTTTACAGTTAAACTAAAAAAGTTATGTCAATATAAGTTAGATTTATGTTTTTCTTGATATTTTTATTTCTTAGTTTTTATTATGGACCGAATGGTTTTTATGTTAGGTACAACTTAGGTTTGTTTTCTTTCTTTTGGTACTTTCTATATTTTGCTACTTTTCTGTATAAAATCAGTACTTTAACAGTGAAGTTATTTATAATCAGTACCTACATGTTTGGTTATTAATAAATAAAAAACCGGGCAAGAGTCGGACTTACGCACCTAAAGGCTAAAATACCGCAAAATTTTGCGGCGCTCTGTCTTAATATCATTGTCGCCACACCAGCAGCGTCGGCGTGGAAACGATCATCGTCTGCAGTCGCTGCGGCGCTACTAGATGTTCGTCGTGTATGTGAGCGTACTATCAAGTAGTCCCGTTCGCATTATAGTAATTATACACGGTCGTTTGTCAAGCTGGTAGTAGGAATTGTCAATATAAAGTAGTTTTTTAAATACCTCGACGACAGTTTTTATAACTAAAAATATTTTTAAAACAGATTTATTATAACACTGCCCTAAATTACTTTTCCACGCGTACGGAGTCGCGGGCACAGCTAGTATACAATATAACCCGAGCCGAACGTGAAAACGTTACGTCTCAGTTCGACTGAAATAAAATAAATTGCGCGCCCAAAGTTTTCACTTCAACAACATTATCTAGAATATACAGTCATGGTAACTAACACCACCGCTATCGCGAAGATAAGCAGCTAATCCGGCCGTGAACGCTACAAAGACCTGGAGGTGTAATGCTGGAACAAAAGCAAAGCCTTTGAGATCGGAGCCGGAAATATTAAACGGATTTTTTCGCGAATTTCGGACGCAGATTTTTGTCATGATAAATTCTTGCATTGTAACGAAATATCGTTTGGGTAGGACCGAGAATTTGATATTTGCGATTGTTAAATTTGGGGATAAGATGCTAAAAGTAAACGGTACACTTTACTGTAATAATAAAGCCTCCTACACCGATTTCGGTGACAGTGGCCGGTTTCATTGAAACCAGGCCAACGCAAGAGTTATTTTATAGTGCCCAAGTGTGTGGGCAATACACAGAAGCACTCTCTCTACCTTCACTCTCGTAGCCCACTGGGACGGATAACCGACACGACTAGCGGAAGATCAGACGCAGGACCGACTTTTTATCCGACGCATGGATCATCTTTCTTGTCAGACAATTAGGTTATCAGTCTGCATTGTCCTAACCAAACTTGTAAACAACATTTTTTGTTGTTCCAACGCGGGAATCGCACCCACGACCTCTGAGTTGAGAGCTAGGCTCAAAGCCATTAGACCACGGAGGCGTTTTTCTGTACTGTAAGGACACCGGTGGAACCAGGTGCAATTCCACCGGTGTTCTGAACTGTTGCGAACATTGTACCTAACAGATGTTTGTTCCGGGGGACTCGCTAATGCAACATTAATAGCCCACTGGGACGGATAACCGACACGACTAGCGGAAGATCAGACGCAGGACCGACTTTTTATCCGACGCATGGATCATCTTTCTTGTCAGACAATTAGGTTATCAGTCTGCATTGTCCTAACCAAACTTGTAAACAACATTTTTTGTTGTTCCAACGCGGGAATCGCACCCACGACCTCTGAGTTGAGAGCTAGGCTCAAAGCCATTAGACCACGGAGGCGTTTTTCTGTACTGTAAGGACACCGGTGGAACCAGGTGCAATTCCACCGGTGTTCTGAACTGTTGCGAACATTGTACCTAACAGATGTTTGTTCCGGGGGACTCGCTAATGCAACATTAACACATTGGAACACATACAAATTGGCACAGCTGGAATTCTGAAAAAAATGTAGGCTAACAAATGTTCTGAACACTATTTTGGTGGAATCGTACCTTAAGCCATGCAGGAACACGTGATTACTACGTATTCGTAACATCAACTAATGTCAATTTTATATAAACTTCTAAGGGCGTTCAGTGCGCTGAGCGTGTGCCCGGCATATTATTACAGCGTATATTTATATAATTGGCTACTCAAGATTACACGTATCGTAAATATGCGTACAGGTTTTGGTTTTCTTATGGGGTGTAATTTAGTAGACAATAACCACAGATAACGACCCCATTACGGGGTTTGGGGTAAACGGGGTAGGATTTATGCATGACGTAGTGGGAATTGCTTGGTTGTACGCAAAAATCATAAAATTGTACCATAGCTTTAAGCAGTTAAGCCGACCTCACACTTCCGCGAATCGCGTGCCGAAGGCCGCGAACCCAGCAGGGCCATTTCACAGCTCCGTAAAAGTAACGTTTTATTGATAATCGTATAAAAGTGACCGCCGATGAAAATGAAAAATTTTATAACCAAATAAAACTTAACACGTTATTCTCGAAATGTCAACAATAAAAATGCTACCACCGCGGCACCGGTTTAACCCTAACCCGTCGAGAAGAACCGGCGTAAGAAACTCGCAATATATACATCGACGATACAATTGAGATTCGATAACGTTACTTTTAGGGAGCCTTTCAATGATTGGCCCAGGGAGTTTGGAGCATGCTATTCGCGGGGAAGTGGGAAGTGGACGTAATATATATTATGTCGCAGTCATCTTATTGAATCTGGTTATTTAATTGAATCACTAGGCGGTTATATAATGGCGTCAAACAGCTCGTACAGATAGCAATGTGTTGATATATTTTTTGATTAATTTCCTTTAATGTTTGTTTTATTAGTACTCATTCGGAAATTTCGAAGTTTAAAACTAAAATATTAAATGGTTGTCCTAGTCTCGGTTTCTAAAATTTGTTGGTAAAAACAGGATTCAATGAAAGCGCTAAGCATTCAATTAAATAGCGGATTCAATCAGATGCCTGCGACATATACACGACAATGAACCGATGAAATATAAATAAATGTCATTCTCGGGATACCCTCCGTATACTTTTGCCGACCGACTTTTCAAAGGTGAATAAACTAAAAATAATAAGAAAACCCCCCGACTTAGCGTGTAACATTCCTATCACACCTAACAAACGGCCTGATGACCTCGAAGACCTGAACCGAATTCCACTAAACATAGCTAAGAACACTCTCGACTGATTTTTTGCGTTTAGGTCCTAAGTATGGGGTGCCACAAAAAAAATATATTTTTGTATGGAAATCTTGAAACGGTTCACCGAATACATCTACTTATCAAGTTCTTATAGTTGCGGAAAAAAGTGTCTGTGACATACGGACGGATCTAAAAGGGTTTCTTTTTTTTTGCCATATGTCTCCGAAACTCTAAAAATTGTCTATTTCAAAATATCGTTACTACAATATTCACGTAATATTGTCATGAACATTGCACTAAAACCACGAACCTTTGATAAATTATGAGGTAAAATATACATTTTGGCTGTTCTGCAGTAAAGACGTTCACTGTTATTTTACATCTAACAGAAACTTTATATCAACCACATAAGATTCGTTATCACACAAACTCTGAAAAGTTCAGAGGTCTATAATAGTTTTATATCAAACACATTTGAACTATGTGCTTATGGAATTGCCATATTTAAAAATTTAAAGTAAGAGTCAGCACACACCGAGCCGCGTTTTAAGACAGTCATTCAAAATTGAACATTATTCACTACACATAAAGATAGAGTTTTCATTGCAAGAGTTCGAATAGCGCTACACAGCGGCTCTTGCAATTAAACATGCATCTTTGCGTGTAGTGAATAAAGTTCAATTTTAAACTAACTGCAATTACCTTGCGTCTCTCTACGACGCTAATAAGAAAAGTTGTTTGAATAGGCTTCACGCACTATTGTTACATTGTACGTCTAGAACAAGCCAATACAACCTCTCCCGCAATTAATATTGAGTGCAAACTCGATTGAATATTAAACACTTTAAAATCCAGACAGGCATTCATGTATCTGTCCGTTCTATTTTAAGCTCTATCATACTCTGTTACGGTTTAAATCGCGTTGCTCGTGTGCTAGACTGTCCATTGTTCGCTGGCGTCAAACGTTTAGCTACTTATTATGACCACTCGGGCTGTTTGCTCATTAGTGACCGCTAACAGAGGTTTATTGGACGCTTCATCGGAGAGATTTGCCATTGACGTTCTAGTGCGTGCGTTTAACGTGCGGTTCAACCTGGAACAGTTTGACGAGACGTGCGGTCAGTACATTTGTATAAATTGAAATGATTCTGCAAACGCGTTAATATGGTGTAGTTTTATTGCAAGTGTGTTTATTTTCTTATATATAAAAATAAATTGCTGTTCGTTAGTCTCGTTAAAACTCGAGAACGGCTGAACCGATTTGGCGTTTTTTTAGTTTATTTTACACCTTGTAAATTACACATTTATATCATAAATGAGTGATAATACTTTAGGGTGAGTCTATGTACCTCCTATGTAGAGTTATACTTATATTAATATTTTCCTATAATCTGTATTATAAATTTTACGTTTAAAAAAGAAAAAAATTAAAGTATGAAACATAAGTAAAGTTGTTGTTGTCAAATAGGTTCTCAAGTAGAGGCTGCGATCGCGAGTCTTGAGACCGAGTTTAGGATTTTTTTAATACTGGCCTAAATTTGCGGTATACAAGCTTTCTGGACATATTATATAAGTACTTTAGTCAACTGTAATGGCACACTTGTTATTCCAAGCACAGATAGAGACAGCAAACGCCTCCGTGGTCTAGTGGTTCAGAGGTTGTGGGTTCGATTCCCGCGTTTAAACAACAAAATATTTTGTTTTCAAGTTTGGTTAGGACAATCCAGGCGATTGTCTGACAAGAGGGGCATGCAAAAAGAAGGTCCTGCGCCTGGTCTTCCGCCAGTCGTGTCGGTTATCCGTCCCATTGGGCTACGAGAGCGAAGGAACGGAGAGTACTTCTGTATATTGCGCACACACTTAGGTACTATAAAATAACTCCTGCGTAGCCTGGTTTCAATGAAACCAGCCACCGTCACCAAAATCGGTGTGGGAGGCATTATTATTAGAGACAGCAAATTAGGTCAGTTCCATATGGCCGTTAAGTCATAATCAAGTAAAATATCACATGTAATATTCGCATATTGTCCGGCCACGGCTACGGGCCATACTATTAATCTCTGGCTCAGGACAATGGCTAGGCCGTAAATTGGCTAACGCGTGCACTGATTGGATTACCACGCTGCCAAATTTATAGATTTACTGTTGTGGGTGTACAAGTGGAAGCCCCAAAGGGAGATCTCCGACCGAGCGAGATGGTATGCTCGGTCAGGCCGAAGCCCACTGTACTAGTTTTCAGATGTCGTATATATAGCGCCGGACTTAGAAAACTTCGATAGCGCGATGCAGGATGTGGCGCTAGTAGTACCGCTACATCACTCCCCCCCGAAGACCGGAGGTCGAAACTTGAGTCGCCAGTGCCAGTGAGTCCCAGTGAGTCGGAACTGTGCTGCTGCTGCACGGGCTCCAGTGAGTCGGAGTGCTGCCGTGCGGGCCGATGCTACGTGCTGAACCAGGAGAGATGTGCTCTGCTTGCTGACCGGTCGTGTAGTGAGAGTGCCCGTTGAAGCCGATGAGGGTTCGACCAGGCCGCGCTGCGTTGCGGCTAGTGGACGAAGTACCCGAAGTGGCTGAAGCTGGCTGGCGTGGTGCGGAGGGTCGGGGAGTGATGATGATGAAGGAGGCGTGTTCTGACGGGGTCACCAATGTGGGAGTACAAGTGGAAGCCCCAAAGGGAGATCTCCGACCGAGCGAGATGGTATGCTCGGTCAGGCCGAAGCCCACTGTACTAGTTTTCAGATGTCGTATATATAGCGCCGGACTTAGAAAACTTCGATAGCGCGATGCAGGATGTGGCGCTAGTAGTACCGCTACACTGTATTGTCTTATTGAAAGATTATCTACGAGATATGTGTAAGAGAGCAGCAGCAGATGCAAGTCTTGATGGTCTCAAGAACTTGCTCAACTCAGTAGCACACGTTAGCTCGAACTATGGTATTAACATCAATACAAGAAAGACCAAATACATGATAATAAGCCGAACTCCAGAGCTTCACACAAATTGCTTGAGCCTCAACAGTCAAATTATAGAACGTGTCTCTAAATTTCGTTATTTGGGTACAATAGTTGATGACAAAGGAGATCATAGTATTGAAATACGTTGCAGAATCGAGCAAGCGCGTAGTGCCTTCATACGATTAAAAAGAGTGTTGTGTGACAGACGACTAAACATCAAATTACGAACACGTATAGCGCGATGTTACGTTTTCTCCGTACTGTTTTACGGATTAGAGTCTTGGACACTAACAGAGGCTATGTCTAGAAAACTGGAAGCGTTTGAAATGTGGGTATACAGACGAATGCTAAAAATATCTTGGACGGATCGCATACGAAATAGTATTGTTCTAGACAAAATGGAGAAGACTACGGAAGTACTAACAACGAATCTCGCCGTCAAACACTCGTTTGGCGAGATAAATTTGTATTAGAAATATTATATTTTTATAATGAATAAATAAAAAAAAAAAAAAAAAAAAAAAAAAAGATTACAATAAGAAGAAGAAGAAGCAGCAGCAGAGACCTACTCTCTAGAGAGGCTTTCTGTAGTACAGGCCTAGCCTAGTGCACGAACCAATTTTAAAACCATAATATGTAAAATAATTATATTCTTATTCTTATTCTTAGAGCAGAGAACAGAGTTGACATGATGAGCAAGGAAGAATGTTGCATAAATCCTCCATTACCCTTTTTTTTTTTTCTAATTAATTAAGTTTTGGCCAAATTTAATATAACTAGGTTTTATCGACATAATATATCAAATTTGGTCTTTTTAGTGGATATTAAGGTGTAGTTCGTTTTTTAATATGTCAGAAAAGTCAGTACACAGACGATTATTTTACTTTACGACAATTTGAAAGTCGATAAGGAAATACATAGTGATTCATAGTTCATATATCAAGCCGAATATAGTGTGAAGAGAAGGACGCGTAGAGCATTTTTTGTTTTGTCACTTAATACAAATTACTTACCATAACGCGACAAATTACGATTAAATATCTCCATAAAATTCACAAACAGATGAGTTTTAATCCTAATCTTCTTAAGTCTTTGGTCACCGGCCAGTGCGTTCGTGTGTATAGACTAGGAGCCCGCGAGTTCCAGCATAGTAAGATTCACTCCTTGTGGTAATTTAAGACTTTTGTTTTTTTTTTTTTATATTAAGTAATTTATATGAGATGCCAAAACAAAAAATGCTCTACGCGTCATTCTCTTCACACTATATTCGCCTTAATATATGAACCATGAATCTTCCTGTATAAATAATATATATAATATATATATATATATATATATATATATATATATATATATATATATATATAATATATATATAATATTATATATCCGAAAATAGGTAGACATTGTTATTATTTTAACACTGCGCTCTCCTACCTGCCTGCAAAGCATGAATACTTACGTCCAAAGACTAAAACGATAGTTAAATTAAGCGGCGCTCAAATCCCATAATATTGTTTTATTTTCCTAAGCAGTAACAGTAGCTGCCTGTGAAAAAGATACTCTAACTTTAATAAGCATATTCGTATTCTCCCATTTAAAACTGCAAATTTTCAAACACTTTTCGATATTGCACACAAACAGGAATTGAATCAGGTTTCATGATGGAATTCAGCATACAGTATGTATGTCTGTCCTCTGAGTGCCTTGCATTTTTAACTCGACAGCCGGCTTTTAGCAAAGAAGATTTGGACATGCACCAAATTAGAATTTCTTTGTGCCCTGAGCCGGCCAAACTAGTTTGGGTTTAAGGTTCAGCTTAAGTTGTTTAAGTAGAAAAGTGTAATGTTCAGGTGAAGTCATAAACATGTAGGTCTTTACAGCATAATCCTATATGCGGGGTTTAATTTATCAATGATTTATTCATTTAAGTTCCTCATCATACACAGTCATGTATTACGCCAAACTGATCTAGCAGTTCGTAGACGCTACGCTCAGTATATTGCATAAGTAGGTACTTAAATGCTATAAATGACATTGTACATTAACAATAACATAATACAATTTTTTTCATTCCAATTACACTTACATCAAATATAATTCAAATCCCCCCACACAACATTTCTATCTTTATCAATAGTAGCTTAACTAATATTATATCTCTTAGTAAATAATATGCAACACCCTTAGTAAATATGAAACACCCTTAGTAAATGTGTAAAACCAAACTCCGCTATAATGCTTCCGGACTAAATTTGAGTTAGTTGGAAACCTCGTAAAAATTGCTTTTAAATACTTGGCTAGTTTCGTACCAAAACCCGCTAAAACATACAGAAATCTGCCCACCAAAACTAGATTCAAAATCAAAAGCCCCTATAACAGTGCATACCAGTATCAAAATCTGATTAAGTTAAAACTATTTTTTGTATCCTGTAATATTATTGAAAAGTACGTTTTAGTGGGTTTTGATACATTACCCTTCATATTATTTTAATGGTACTTATATAATTTTGCATTATTTGTTGGTGTTATAATGACATCAAACTCTCTCGACCCGGAGGTCGTGGGTTCGATTTCTGCGTTTGGGTAGGACAATGCAGGCTGATCCTGGCTGAACCTGATTGTCTGACAAGAAAGATGATCCATGCGTCGGATGGGCATGTCGGTCCTGCGCCTGTTCTTTCGCCAGTCGTGTTGGTTTACCGTCCCACTGGGTTATGAGAGTAAAAGGAAGAGGGAGTGTTTTTGTGTATTGCGCACACACTTGGGCACTATAAAATAACTCTTGCGTAGCTGGCCTGGTTTCAATGAAATCGGCTACCGACACTGAAATCGGTGAAGCGAGCTATTATTATTTATTAATGACATCAAAAAACGTTCTAAAGACTAATTATTGATCTAAATCCAGTTACCACATAAAAGGTATGAAACTATAATCAATTCCGCCTGTGTCAATAGTGTGTGGGGGAACCGCCCGAGCCTCACACGAGGCCGAGCAGAACCTTAATGAATACCCGCGAGATACCGTCAGCAACAAAGATTACTCATGCGAGGTACTCGTACTATCAGCAAAAAATAATTAATTATGTACTACCCTCCGTTTCAATTCAATGTGATCTAAGTGTGAATAAAACCACTATACAATATCACTATACACCCCGCAATGTAGAAACATAAAAAATAGGTAAGTTGTATCTTTTCATCCGTTATTGAATGATTTATCTGGGAGCACGGTAGAGCCCCTATCAAGTTAAGCACGACCACCATCCTTTTCTCGAATTGTCAAGTTAATCTATTTATTTATTTAGAACATGAAAGATTTTTGATAATATTGATATGATCATTATAAGATGTTGTTAGACCGACCGACTGACCCCGACTTGGCACAACATTGACATTTTTACGGTAGAAAAACTAAGTTGCGAGACTTAGGACTTCGCACAAGTTATGTTTTTAATGGGATGCAGTATTGTCCAAGCGAAGTAACCACTCTTTAAATACTGTAATGCGCGGGATGGGTGGTTTTGAATGTCACATGGGTGCCCAGCACATGCGGCCTTCTCACAACATAGTCGGCCAGAGGAAGGATTGGTCAACCATATGCGGGTTCCTCACGATGTTTTCACTCTACGTGCATTAGAACGTGGGTTTTCAAAGCGGAATTGTTCTTCTCCACGATGAATCGAACCTGTACCCTCTCAAGTCAACATCCTGCCCATTAGGCCACAGACGCTCCATAGAAACCTATTTCTACATTTACTACATTACTACTACATTTAACACGACAGTTCGAAGAAAGAAGAAGTGGAAGATATTTGATTACGTTGACAAATAATTGAAGACATGGAAGTGATATGTCACAAAAAAATTTGAAAATTAAGTTTAAACTGTCACTTACACATAATTTTAGGATATGTAGTAACGTATTAAGTACATTGATTCTGGAGACGGATCTTAAAATGTACTTAATACTTTACGACGTATTATAAAATGTTTAAGTGACAGTGTGAAGTAATTTTTTTTGAAATCAGATTTTTACTACATATCACCTTCATCAAATGTCTTAAATAAGTCACGTCTTCAATAATTTAAAAACCTGATGTTTATGAGTTAGCTAGAATGTGCGGCTGTTGCTTTCATTAATTTATGCATAAAAGGGTATAAAAAGAGCAGTCACTATAACTTTGAGATACGATTATACTACCTTTCCTCATTATGGAATTTCTTTTTTTTTTTTGTCAAAAACTAAAAAAAAAATTTTTTACTTTTCACCCTTTCTTATTTTTTTATCGCAAAAATAACAATAAAGCGAAAAAAAATTTTTTTTAATTTTTGTATAAAAAATGAAAAAAAAAACATTTTTAGAATGAGAAAAGGTAGTATAATAATCATATTCCAAAGTTATAGTGACTGCTCTTTTTACACCCGTTATAAGAATTCTACAGATACTCGTAAATCCGTCTGCAAATAAAAAAATTGCGTACAACTAAAAAAAATTCTCGCGAAAATTGTACCAACAATGTAACGTAACTTAACGTACAGAGTCAAACTGCAAACTGTTCCCCGACCGTACCCCAGCAAAAGTATTTCCACTACATTCCACCGGTTCCGCTCCTCATACAATACATTTACTTTGTTTATTTACGGTATTAAACAAATGTTTATCAGCAATACTTCAAATGGTTATAATGTTGTTTCAGCTCCCCCATCACTTACACTCGAAATACAAAGATCCGGCTCGGGCTAGGGCGGGCGGCGGGCCAGGGCGTGCGGCAGGCTAGGGCGGGGAGGCTAGGGCAGGCGAGTACACTCCGATTGTGCGTTAACGAAGCGTGAGCTCGAGCAAAGACGTAAAATACTCGTGTGTTGATTTATTGTTCTTGAAGAGTAATGTAAAGTAGAGTACAGTAAACACATTACTTCCTTTAAACTTTAAATGGATGATCTTATGACATGTTTGGGGGATGTGAGGTGATTATGAATTGTTATTACTTTCAAATAACTTATCTGCTATTAAACATTATAATATATTACATTTCATATTTTTTTATTGCCTGTACAAAAAAATAATAGTAAACAAACCAGGAAACTATTATTAAAATTATTGCATTGTCATTGGTCCTTGATACGTATGCAAATTAATCAGACTTCCAGAAATAATCTTTACTTTATTTCTTTAAAATTTTTTATTTGTTGAAAATTTATTTGAAAAACAATACATGAAACAAAGTCAACAAAAGCCAAATGATTAAATACTGACTTAACATTTATTAAATTTTACTGAAGGTATGTGTACTGTGCACTAAATAAAATTATACAGGGTGTAAAAGAGCAGTCACGATAACTTTGGGATATGATTATAAGACCTTTTCTCATTCTCGAAATGTATTTTTTTTATATTTATTTTTGAAACAAAAAATTTTGTTGCATTTTATTGTTTTTAGTCGCAAGGCTGAACTGTTTGGAACAACGTTCTGCATTAAATTCTTAAATTTTATAATTTTTGCCCTAGTACGTAATTAACGTCTTACGCGTGCTATTGACCTCTCAGCGTAATCAGCTGATCGCTGTGTTGTGCACGTTATACATTTCCTATTAAATGTTTTTAAAACAGTGGATTAACAGCAAATGACTAGTGAATGACCAATGGATATATCTCATTTTTTTATGTCTGCCTGGTTATAACCCCACGAAGTTATAGTGACTGCTCTTTTTACACGCTGTATAAAAGGGCTGGCTCCGTCTATCATCAGCAACCTCCAGTACGTCTCTCCGTTAGCACGTCCATCCTGTAACTGACCGAGAGGGGGGCAACCCCCCACCAAAGTATATAATTATAGTACTTATATTGCCCACGATAAGGAGACCACCAGTTAGACAAACACTACGGTATGTATGTTTTGTTTAAAGATACATATATATTTTGTACCAACATAACATTTCTCAAATATTGTAACTAATACACTTTAATTAAGTTTGTTATTGTGGTCGCTGATGTTGATTTTCTAAGTGACACAATATAAATATTTTAGTCGTTCCACCGTTGGACATAAACCCACGATCTCCAAAGTCTCGAGTCAAGATCTAACTGGACCACAGAGAGTTAATGAGAGAGAGAATTCGAGGAGAGCTGCGAGGTACATAGCCGAGACGGGCAATTGCCAAATTGGTGTATTGAACATATCTCGGACACTCAAGGGTGCCTTCAACTGGTGTTTAATTGATCCCAAGTTTTGGATGTTCACGATAGTTTGACATTATATAAAATAGAGGTAGGTTTTGGATAAATCGAGGTAATCCTAATAATATAAAAGCAAAAGTTTGTAAGTATGGATGGATGTGTATTATTCTTTCACTCTCAAAAACTATTGAACGGATTTTGATAGAGTTTGGTGTGGTTGTAGTTTACATGCTGGATGAATATAATAAGTTACTTTTTATCACAGAAAAAGGCACGATTTATATTCTAAGTAGATTTTGTCCTATAGTCGATGCCTTAACTTATAGTCTTAAAAACTGTAAAACCCATTTATTTATAAAATTACTTATGTTAAAAATCGCGGAGACAAAAGAGATTAAAATACGGTCTTGAATTCCAGTTTTGTTGTCTTTAATTTAATTGTTAAGGCCTCTGTTGCACAGTGGTTGAGCGCGTTGCTGCTCGAACGAGAAGTCGCGGGTTCAAATCCCGCCGAAGGAACAAAAGTTTCCGGGGTCATGGATGTGTATTAAATTTGTGCATTAATATAATAAAGATCCTAAATATGTGAATAGTATAAAAGTATTAAATATATTTCCGTTGTCTGGTACCTGTAACATAAGTTCTTCGGATACTCAGCACTGGGCGAGATTGACGTGGTGTAAAATGTCCATAGATATTATTATAATGATTGTAACGATTATAATTATAACGATTATAATGATTGTAAACTGTGAAATATGTATCTTACATAATTAACGAAGAGGTATTTGAATTCGAAAAGAAAAATAAAAGGCCCACCAATAAGTTATCAAGTCGTTCTATTTTTAATAGCGGTATATATTATTCAAGAGTTTTAACCCTTTCTAAGTACTTGATGACCCGAACAAACATTGAGGGTAGGCGAAGAACTTACGAATATTTTATAAGACACTCAAAAATATTACAACTTAATAAAACAACTGCCAGGTTGAGAGCCAGTCGCCTTGAAACATAACTCTTGTAAGATAAAATGTTTTAAATTTAGTTTATTTTGTTCCTACCCAATAATGTGTGTTTGTAACATTGCAGATGTAACCACTGCCGAAGATTTTTGAGCCAAGATATGCTTCATCCACCTAGCTATATTAATTGAAAAGGTTCAAATGTTATGCATAACACGTATATATATAGTACGTCCGAGATAAATTTAACCTAAACGTAAACAAACCCGTCTATGACACAACCAAAGACTAGTCAGTGATGCCAATTGGCCATTATGAATACAATGAAGTTTGTTTGCTATGAATCCATAGACTATAGACTTACATTCTACAATCGGCAGTGTCAAATGAAGTGTAATCCTTTAACATACCTGTGAAAGTGTTGAATAAGGGAAAATTTCGATGTTTTCGGTTTATTTACCTTTAGGTTATATTTAGCAGGAACGAACTATAATGGTAATGTTATTTATATTATATGTATACATACAGCTTCTTACGTCTGCATAATATACTATATTTATATGTTTACAACATAGTGTTATGTGTTTATTAATAAAGTGAACCATAAATTTTTCGCTAAACTATTTCAGAATCTATGATAAGCTGGGGCGGGCGGCGCGGGCAGGGACGGGCGGCGCGGCAACTTTTCGCATAAAACTTGTTTAACGTCACTAAATATACGGCAGAAGTTGTAATGAACATTCCTCTGCCATGTACCTTCTCAGATTTTGGTTTTGTAACTAAAAACAAAATTTAAATTGTAGAGTTACTTCCCCACTCTATTTTATTTAGCATCGATGAAGAGTTGTATGAGCCATCTTGATCAAAGTGTGTCAGCTGCGATCCCGAGATACACACGGGTCCATGCAAAAGGCATTGTACCCAGCCAAGATCAAAGAAAACTGACCTTTCAAGCGATATATTAGTTTAGTTTTCCCACAGAAACACTTCTAGGCTAATTTGTGTCAATACAATGTATCAACTTCCTACATAGGTACCTAATATCAAATTGGCGACCTCCGTAGCGCAGTGGTTCAGCGCGTTTGTTCTCGACCGAGAGGTTGCGGGTTCGAATCCCGCCGAGGGAACAAAAAGTTTTCAATGTTCCTGGGTCATGGAAGTGTATTAAATGTGTGTATTAATATAATAAAAATAATGAATATGTGTATAGTATAAAAGTATAAAATATAAATTTCCGTTGTCTGGTACCTGTAACACAAGTTCTTCGGATACTTAGCACAGGGCTAGATTGACGTGGTGTGAAGCGTCTATAGATATTATTATTATTATTATATTATATCAAATATCAAAGTTTTTCAGTATGTTAAATATAGCTGCTTAAACTTTTGACTTTACAATAAAATTATATTAGTTTGATATATTATACGTACAAACCTTGTACATTGAAGGTTTAAATATCTACCTGTTGCTGAGGGACAATCCTGAATAGTTTTACAATTGGCACAGCCTGCACGTGAATTAGTAACAAACTAACTCACAATATTTCACGTTGAATTACAACGTGAAATACACAATATATTATAACTTATAAAGTAGTCTACGTATTATTTATTTATAAAACAATTGTTTAAGAGCTATGAAGTAGCAAAATGTTCTTTGCATTTATAATAATAGTGTGGTTAACCTTACAACAGTTTAATAACTGTCTATTGTCGCTAGTGAACTTGCAAACTTTTTGTACTATAAAACGCGTGGGAAATCACACACAATCAGGTGATATTTCTCGTTATTCGCCCTCGTAAAAGTAGAAAAGTTTCCCCCTCTAAGTTGAGAGATCTCTGTTCTCTCTGTTGTCGACCCTCCAAACTTCTGATAAAGTGCTTTAAGTGCGTTACACTTTTGACGATTTAAGGAACAACAGAAACTGAGATAAGACGAGTGCTTGATAAAGGGCAGGAGTGTTACAACACAATTATAGTACGACCTGTTTAATTTTAACCCAAACGTAGACAAGCCCGTCTATGACTCAACCATAGACTAGTTAGTGATTCAAATACAATACAATTCTTATTTTTTGTGTCCTTATATTATATCTATTCTACAGTCAGCAGTGTTAAATGTCTTATTTTACTACGAGTATTATTTGATGTTTAATTGTTATAAAGTGTTTTAAATAATGAAATATTATAGTACTTTAATATTCTATTCTAAATGCACAATAATTGAATAATATTATGTGAAAGTTTCGGCGTTTTTGATATGTTGTAATAGATTAAATTAAAACTATATACCGCGTGCAGCGTGGTACAATTAAAAAAACATAGGAGCCTTGTTTGATGACGTAATAAAGCAATACAGCTTTATTACGTCGCTATGTAATTTAGTTTCTTCTAACGAGCACTTTTCAAGAAATTCGTGTGCTGTAAGTTCTTTTCAGTGTGTCTGTTTTATTAGTTATTTTGTAGACCGAGTTAATCATCTACTTTTGAAGATGAAGATTTGAGATTTTTGAGGTGGAAATATAATTGTGAATATCTAAACTAAGTCATAAAAACAGCGGAATGTATACAATCAAAAAGTTTTTGAAGATTATAATAGTCAGGGTTCCCCCATACATTGTTTTCACTTGATTAGTATCAAGCAAATTTTTCGTGAGTACCTTCATTTTGATGAGTCGCCCAAGAATTTCTTGGATGGAACTCTTGTTTGTGGTATCTAACAGAGATAGCAAGGATAAAAAAAAATCTCAACTTTCGAGCGTAGAACCGGGATAACGTACCACGCAATTTGTAGGACAAATATTATGTCTGTTGAATTACATCAATGTTAACTAAGTAATAAAAACAAAATCAACTGGGTACTAATAATTTAAGATGACCTTGTTGTCGATACAATTTGGCAAGAGGGAACTCTTTAATCAAACCATAGATTTTGTAGGACAAATATTTTTTGGATAATTTAAATCATTTATTGAGATTTATCAAAAAAAAGTATAAATATTTTGGAATAACCAAATCCACAAACTTTATTCTTGCTATCTCTGTTAGCTACCTCAAACAAATTTGCTTGATACTAATCAAGTGAAAACAACGTACGTGGGAACCCTGACTAAGTAGCAATTATTTCATTTGATGCTTCAAATTACTTCAATAGTGTATAGTATATATAGTAGTTAATAATATAATCCTAAAATTGATTCTAATTTTTTCAATGTAATATTATAATATCTAGCAATATCCCGCGGTTTTTTTCGCGGAATATTGCTAGATATGATACATTGACATTTTATGCTTTTTTCAGCAAAGAAACCACTAGTTCCGTTAACTAAATAAAATTCAATTATGATTCTCTATCTTAAAATGCGCGTCTCTCGTTTCGACTCATCAACGGTTAATGAACTATTACCGCTGCCGCCGTATGAATGAGTTCATTACTCACTCACTTTGACTGTATTGTGACTTACCCCCTTTCTCACTTACCCCCTAAGTTCAAGTCAGCATGAGTTGCAACTCGCCGTATTAATCATCTACAGAAGTGATATTACAGCATAGCTGTGGTGTGGGCGTACAGCAATAACTTACATTGTTCTGTCTGAAAGATTTGCAGAAACTATAGCTTAGCTATATATATAAGGCGATGTAGAATGTCTTGCCTTAAGTAATGATTATAAAAGTATATAAATTTAGTACCCAACTAAGGCAAAACCAAAAGGAAGGGTATTGATTTTACCAGTGTAATGTTTGTAGCACCGTAGCGCCTCAACTAATGATTAATTTTATTTAAGGTTTATTTTTATACCATACTGGACATTTATATTATTATTTGTGTATAGCATATTGGATTTGTTTCATATTTAAATTTTCTTTTCTTTTTGGACATCTTCATAACTCTCGATGCTTTGAATAATATTAGTTCTTTGTTGAAAGTTGACACGAATGTTATTGGCTGTACAAATAATGTATTAATTTAACATATTTGGTATAAAAAATAATTAAACAGATCTTAATACATTAACTGTATTAACAGCCCAGTTAATAGGTTTTGTAAATTACGTCGTTAGTTGGATTAGACTTTTCTATAAAAAACTAGCTGACCCGTGCCCACTTCGTTGAAATTAGCATAGACACCGTTTAAACCTTCCCTGGACTTCCACAAATATTTCAATACCAAAAATGTCCAAATCGGTTTAGCCGTTCTAGAGTTTTAGCGAGTGTAACAAACAGCAATTCATTTTTATATATAAGAAGATGATAGATGTGGTTATTTCTGTTACGTCTCAACTTTATTCGGTTTCAACGTTTTTCCTGTGGTTTCTACTTTAGAAAATTAATCTTAATTAATCTGCCACTGCAACACCGTCTCGTTACGTACCCGCATCGTACTTAATAAGGGCGACATATCAAACGTCACAATAAAATGGGCATGGTCCCGAGTGAGGGCAAAAACCGATCAAAAAACAAACGGCCTCGCTCGGGGACACCTAACTTTTTAATTAGATTACTAATGGTCTGTCATTTACATGTGGTTAGAGTTGAAGAATAACCCTCTTCCTGGCTTTGTGAACAGATAAGCGCAAAAAAATCTGAATAATTATGGCAGAACTCGTGTGCTTTTTGTCTTGGGACAAAAGAATTCATTTATCTTAAACCTACTTGTCTGTAAGTTTTTTTTATTAGATTCTAGGCTTGTAGAATGTTAATAAATATGTATTGTGTTAAGTCCCGATTTCACCAACGCATGTTAGTGATAACGGCTTGTTAAATTACCATGTCTTCTCATTCATTGATAATAATTACGAGAGAAACAACATGATATTTAACGAAGGATTAACTTTAACATTGCTTGGTGAAACACGCCCTAAGTCGTTCAATCAAAACGTAGTTTTTTAGAGTTAAAAAGTATTAATCTATACCAGTAATCTTAACTACTCTATATTATACTATGTATAAAATTTTATCAAAAACAGTTGAGTGTTAATAAACAAAGAAACAAATTGTTTGTTAACCAATAATTATAAAATTGCACACAAATAGAGACATAAAGGACAAAGGCTGCTATTTGTAGCGTGAAATAGTAATTCTTATAACGCTACACGTTTTAAACTTTATATTTTGTCAAACTGACACTTTAACCCCTCAGTAAACTAATCGTTAACCGTTCAGCTATTTACCTGGCTCACTCGAGGCTTTCGGCAACTCGATCATCTGGCCCAAGTGGTCTGAGATGGACTTTGAACTTTATTGACCCAGGACACACTCGAATACTCTCGCTTTGGTCAGAAAAGTTTGGGCTGGTGATAAAATGAAGGAATCGTCTAGTGGTCATCGTCAATGTTTAAATATATTATACAAATTTAGTAAGACTCAAGCCGATGTTAAAAAGCATCGATAGTGATAATAAAAGAATGATATCTTATAGCTTTCAATAATAACAAATGTTTAAAGGATGTTATAATATATCATTAGAAGTTAAATAATTAAAGAGTCCGTCATCATCCTTTCGTTTGAGTCGTGTTGGTAAACAAAAAACTATTTGTAATGCTTTTATAACTTATCCTATTTGTTTTAAATGTTCGTGTGACGCTCTCAACCACTGACCTATAGAGGGTGCAGTGGGTGAGGGCGTCGGTGTTCCCCGGAGAGTTCGAATCCCGCCAAGGATACTAAAATAGGTTTTCTGTGTAGGTATTTCAAAATGTGTGTCATCAAAATCTTTTATATTTGAATATAAACTTGTTGAATATATTCCTTGTCTAGTACAATAGAATGAAAAATGTTTATTTCCAAAAAAACTTAACAAGTTATTCTCGGAATGTCAAGAATTGTGTTTGCTTAGAATCATAAAAATTGTTGTAATTGTCTAGCCAAACTAAAAACACTTCGATTTTAAAGGATATTGTAACTATAAAAATCTATTTAACTACATAAATACTAAGCCCCATTTGAATAACAAAAGACATCAAATTGCCATCCAACCCTTAACTTAAACGAATTAAAAAGTGATTGTAAAAATGACATATCCCTTTAACAACCCGACCGCGAAGGGCGTAACTCGATAATCGCATGATTTGATTTCGTCCTTTGGCGTCATGCAGTGTGACGTCACTCGCGAATTAGCATTTGATGCAAACAATGTATAGGTAATGTAATTAGTGGATGGTCCTTCCAGCCGGATTGTAACAAAAACGTTTATTAAACCAAATTTAATGCGTTTTGTTACTTGAAAGTTTATGATAAGGATAATTAGCGTCAAGTTACAGTGACCACCCTCATAAAAATAAAGGATATTGAGAATCGTACTATGGAACAATGGAAAATATTACTAGGTGAAATCTTTTAAAAATTTTGTCCTAGTAAAGGTTTTTTCTATACAAATACACTAGTTTTTACCTTCTTCTTCTCATCTTATATATAAAAATGAATTGTTGTTCGTTAGTCTCGCTAAAACTCAAGAACGGCTGAACCGATTTGGCTACTTTTAGTCTTGAAATATTCGTGGAAGTCCAGGGAAGGTTTAAACGGCTAAACGGCTTACATGCTCAACGACATGAGTACGGCTCAGCTAGTTCCATTTTAAAAGACTAAGTGTTAATGAACTTACAGACATTTCAATGTTTTGTAAATTTAATGTGTTGGAAAATGACGCCATTGCGAGAATTTGAAATACATAGCCTACCTTATATATCAAAAAGTACACGGCGTATCGTAATATTTTTTTAACTTATATTTATTTTTAAATTAAACAGTTTACGGAGAGCCTAAAATTGTATTCACATAATTCTATTTTTTAACAACAATATTCTCAATTGTTTGAACCACAACAGTTTATTTGACCCTATTTTATTACTAATCGTGCAAAAACAATCCGCGAAAACACATGGCGGGATTATCATATCTGCGGCTGAAACGTTGAAATATGGCGAGAACCGTCAAAAAAACTAATTACACGCGGCCAGTGTCACAGAGGGGTTGCGAGGGGGGTGCGGGTTTCAAGGGGGGTTGTGGATTTCGAGGGGGTTGCGAGGGGAGGGGTTAGCGGTTGCAGATGACTTAACGCACGGATTCATCCGCCAAATGCTTTTGTGTGCAGAATAACGGTTAACAATGCCCTCCAATATTTGCCATGGCTTTAGTTTGTGTGCAGAATAACGGTTAACAATGCCCTCCAATATTTGCCATGGCTTTAGTTTGTGTGCAGAATAACGGTTAACAATGCCCTCCAATATTTGCCATGGCTTTAGTTTGCGCCGTGTATAATGGCCTAACTGTTTGCACGCGCTTATAATATGTGTTCGATAGATTCGAGTACGATGTGTAATTAAGGGTTAACGAATTTGACATAAATTGGCCGATGTTGATTTTCCGATCAACAACAAAATCAACAATGGTTACAAATAGAATCGGGAAAATAAGTTACAAAATCCGTTCCTAAAATTCTTTAAAACCACAGCAATATACATAGCTATATTTTTTAAACTGAAATAAAAAAAACTGATGATGAATTACAGCTGAGAACAATTTCAATCACGTCAGTTTTAAAAAAAACTTGGTCCCTATCATGATTCGTTTGGAAGATACGTTTGTGTGACACTTATAACACTCTTTTCACCAGAAACCAGGTCGTGCTTAAGATCATTGCTATGTTAAAACCATTTTTCTTTTTTTCCATGTTAAATACCTTAAAATTTTCACAAGCCAATAAAACCCATTTAAACATCATATACTAATACTACATCACTAATATTATACATCCGGAAATTGGCTGTCAGGTGGGTACCTGCCAAGCGTGGTGTGTACGAGTATAGATAACCCCCATTAAATACTTTAGGAGAGGCTTTTATCCACCACTGATCGTAAAGACATATCATTTAATATTCACCTTGATAATAAAATAACAATTTAAAGATGTTTTCAATAACTATTCTTGCAAATACACCATACCAGTTAAACACATATTGGTGTAGATAAATCATTCAGTCTTCCCATCTGTCTCGCTCCCCATTTCATCCGTCTTTGGTTATCTTTCCAGTCGCAAATGCACAACTCGAAACAATGGCTGGAATTCGGATTTAGTTTGCAACGAGCGAGTTAAGTTTTGAGTCTGTTAACATTCCAACCGATACAGGTTCACAAACGAATGCCTGTTTGTCTGTTCAAAGCGTGTAAAGTACATTCACGTTGAAATAGCCGGTTGGTAATGTTTTTGTGACAGCAGTGCTTGCAAACGGTACTTACTTTGAGAAGCCTTTAAGTCACTTCCTGTACTTTCGTGTTAAGCAGTTTCTGCTCCTGTTTCTTATTTGAATTACTGTTTCAAATGTCGGACATCAGACTTTATGTAGTTTTAACAACCGAAATACGATTTTTATATACTATGTCGATAGTTTCGTTTTTTTTTTTTTTTTTTTTATATAACAGCTAAGAGGCAAACGAGCAAGACGGGTCACCTGATGGAAAGTGATTCACCGCCGCCCACGGTCACCAGCGACCCCAGTGCGTTGCCCCTTCAGGTAAGAATATGCTCTTTTCTTGAATACCTCAATGTCGCAGTTGTTGGGGAAGACCGCTGATGGCAACGAATTCCAGAGATTCACTGTGCGTGGCAGAAAACTGTTTTTAAAACGCATTGTGGTGGAACGCCAGCCATCCAGATGGTGCGGATGATAGTTCCGGCGAGACGATCGGTTACGAAAATCAGCCGCTTCTATTAAGTTGAACAACTCCTCGGAACACTCCCCATTGTAAATTCTATACAGTATGCATAGGGAAGATAGATCCCTACGCAGTGCCAAAGGATCTAGCCGATCGGCAAGTTCAGGATCGTCGACAATCCGAAATGCCCTACGTTGGATTCGGTCAAATGGAGATAGCTGATAACCCGGAGCCCCGGCCCAAAGGTGGCAACAATACTCCATGTGAGGCCGCACCTGCGCCTTATACAGTTTAAGGCGGTGAGCCGGCTTGAAGTACTGTTTGGCCCTGTTGAGTACTCCGAGTTTTTTGGAGGCCATTTTAGCCTTGCTCTCCAAATGACCGCCAAACTGGACAACACTCGAAATGTCGACGAGACAACACTCGAAATGTCGACGTATTCGTTCGTAGCTATTTTGTAATTTTTGATTGACAGACTGACAGGATTTATCGACGGCAACGTGAACTGTTAGACTTCAGTAACACTGCTCCAGAATTCAGGAAACACCTTTCTTTGTAGTTTGATTTCAAACTTACCTGAAACAAAATAAAAATGAATTATTTAACGGAATATATATTTAGAATTATCGTGAAAACCTGGCCGTATTGAGTACCTCCTTCTTTTTTGGATGTCGGTCGATAAAATAAGTAACTACTTGATTATCTTTATATTTATAATTATTCTTATGTACAACGTGTGGTTACCATCTGACCGGCTAAAGCCGGTCTAGACCGGATTTCTACGTGTTAGACCGGACTCCGCCCGGATTTTACGTCAGACCGGATTTTTGTCATAACTCACATGTCTAGAAACATATCTGAACATAAAATAAAACATAAATATAATAAACATAAAATATCTAAAAACCAAAAATATGGGTCTAAAATAAGTAAATAAAAACATACTTTAATACTATGATTTTTATTCAATACAGGTGCGAGAGCGGACTTTTTTTTTAAATCAGGAGTTTTAGACATGTCGGCCAGGATTTTGCATTTTTAGGCCTGGTAACCCTAGTTGAGAGTGAACTCTTCTAAACGGCTGAACCGATTTGATTGAATTTTTGTGTGTGTTCCAGTGGCTTTCAGGACGGTTTAGATTTACAATTGGACCCAGTAGGTGGCGTTGTCAGTGTTCTTAATTCTATGGTGGAACGAAGTACGCCGGGATAGCTTTGTGAAAAGTTTTGTGAATGTGTATGTGTGTGAATTTGTTACTTCTCCACGCGCATGTGACTGGACCGATTTTAATGAAATTTGATTACAATATTAATAGAGCGGGAACCTACCTAGCACAACGGATAGCTGTTGCTTTTGACGCCTCCGTGGTCTAGTGGTTCTGAGCTTGGCTCTTGACTCGGAGGTCGCGGGTTCGAATCCCGCCGAGGGAACAAAAAGCTTTAAATGTTCCTGAGTCTTGGATGTGTATTAAATTTGTGTATTAAAATAATAAAAATCTTAAATATGTGTATAGTATTAAAGTATTAAATATATTTCCGTTGACTGGTACCTGTAACACAAGTTCTTCGGATACTTAGCATGGGGCTAGATTGACGTGGTTTGAAGCGTCCATAGATATTATTATTATTGCTATCCAACATGGCAATGCTGTCAGTTTGTCAGGTACTTTGGCAGGGGGGGACATCTGAGAGCGTTTTTCTATTTATAGAGTAGGTCTAGAGGTAGGTTAGGTTAGTTGTTATTAGTAAAATATATTATTAATATTTTTTTTAGTTATTTTATTCATGTTGGGAAAATAGCTAAATTCCCTAACATGGATTTGCAAAGATATATTAATTATAAAAACCGACTGTGACTCTTCAATTATTAAGTTTCCACTTAAATATTTTGTAATTTTATAAATGATAAAGGTTAGTACTTAATATTAATATTTAAATAACAAATTAATGAGCTATTTTTCTGACATATTTTCAACAAACTTATCTCGGTTCTAAGAAATTGTGTGAAAAATATTAAAGTCGGAGCTTCGTAGTATAGTCACGTAATCTGAGCAAGATTTTAATTTCAACAATATTTTCTTGAGTGATAAGGAACGGTTTTCTTTAATTAAATTTCTATGTGGATGAAATTATATTTTGCTGTCATTTTTACTTTGTAGAAAATTAAATATTATCTAGACTATATTTTGTTGTTTCTAAAATACAAAGTTGCAAATCCAGAACTCACTACTAATAATTTAATCTAAAATAAATTAAAAGTAACAAAAGAGCTAAGTCAGCAATAAGTTTTGGGTTGTCACTTAATATCTCGTAAACTAATTATTCCTACTCTAGTTTTATGAAATTTCAAACCCTAACTCATATGCTAATAATTATTTGATGTCAAAATTTCACTTCAGTTTTATTACAAACGATAATAGTTTGTGCGCACAAAAAATCTGTGAATGCTACGAGACAAAATGGCCGTACCATCTCGAGACTTGGATTATAATAATAATATCTATGGGCACTTACACGTCTATCTGGTCCCATGGTAAGTTCATAAAAGACTTGTGTTAACGGTACTATATTGGAAATATAATATTTTTATATATGTATAGGTATATTAGGCGGGAGTTTCTCACGCCGGTTCTTCTCGCTTGGCTAGTTTAGGAACCGGTAGTAGGCGTCATGTAGGACAATTCTATAAGTGTTATTTAATAACCTGTAGCGCGCTACCCTTGATGTTGATGATAAGTGCAGCTGCTACTTGTTGATAATGCTGATGCTGATGCTGATGCTGATGATAGACTGATGATGATGCTGTTCTGATAGGTTGATGCTGGTAAGATAGGGTTAGGGTATAAATGATGAAAACCCTTTGGTGCTTAATAACGACCCGTGATCAACTGTTTATTGTTAACTTTGTCTTAATTTATATATGTTACAAATATGCTTAGCTAAGATGCATACGTGAGGCGCGTGTGTACTACTAACATACTGGCATACTGGCCTGTACATCTTGCCAGTCTAAAAAGGAACCAAAAAAAAGGAATAAATATGATACCTAAATACAATTTAAATATAAAATGTAAATTAAATTAAATGTAAAATGTATATCTATTAATGGCGACGGTGACGGCCAGACCAGCTTCTCGTATCTGGAAGTCCGCAGGGCGGTTTGCCATGGCTGCCTCCTGCGACCGCTCTTCGATGCTCTCTTATGGTCGTGATGTCTCCTCCTTCATATGTGAAAGTATGACGTCAAGCTGGCTGGAACGTGACGCGCTCGTGACGTTGTCCACAGCTGATGTCTAGCCACGCTGCGCTAGAGTGTAATTTGATCCACCTGTTCGAGCATTGCTTTGTTATGATTATTCAGCGGAAGGTTTCTTACAGCTGACTGATAGGTGCGGGTCATACGCGTACAATGACACACTGACCCTTGCATTGTGATCTAGATTTTGTGTTTTTCTTCAACCGGTAATATTATTAATTTGCTGACCGGTCGTTTGATGACATTATGTTGTGTTCTTACGGTGACGACCGGGGTATGTCCGTCCTTTCCGGGATGAAGTTCACACACACGTGCTATGGCCCACTTCCCCGGTGGCATATTGTCTTCTTTAATAATAACTATGTCGTTCAGTTCGATGTCCTTGATAGGTGTGGTCCACTTTGTTCTTGTTTGAAGGTTTTGTAAATATTCCCGAGACCAGCCCTTCCATATTTGCTTGTTCATAGTTTGTACTAGTTGCCATCTCGATGATAAATTGGTGATTTCCGGATCCGTCTGGGGTCTGGATAGAAGTGGACCACCGACAAGAAAGTGCCCTGGAGTGAGGCAGATATCGTCAGGATCTTCTGTGAGAGCGCATAGCGGACGGGAGTTCATACATGCTTCGACCTGGTGAAGTAAGGTGGTCAATTCCTCATAAGTGAGTTTTAGTTCCCCCATCACTCGTTTCAGGTGTTGTTTAAGGCTCTTGACAGCGGCTTCCCATAAACCACCTGCAGAAGGCCAGGACGGTGCATTGAAGTTCCATGTTATGCCTATCTCACTGATCTTATCGATGACGTCGCGATTAATATTGCTGATAATTTCCTTGTATTCCCTTTTCAGGAAATTTGAAGCGCCAACGGAGTTTGTCCCGTTATCGCTATATATATTTTTTGGAGTGCCGCGTCGTGAACATAGACGCCGGAGCGCTGCCAGGAATGCTTCAGTGCTCAAATCGGATACCAGTTCTAAGTGCACCGCTTTGGTTGCCATGCACACAAACACAGCGATGTATCCCTTGCTTGTACGGACGCCCTTTCCCTTGTTTAGTTTCACATCTACATGTCCAGTGAAATCTACGCCTACATTGATAAATGGACGTGCGGGTGTTACTCGAGAAGGGGGAAGGTCCGCCATGATCTGATGCTTGGTCGTCTGACTGAAGCGTCGGCACTTAATGCAATTACGTAATTGTTTTTTTACAGCGCGTACACCGCTAACGACCCAGTAAATATCCCTGATATATGATAATGTAAGTTTTGGGCCCCCGTGCAGGGTCGTTCGGTGCGTGAGTCTGCTTGTGGTAGGTAAGATGTTTTGCAGCGTAGCGCAGGATAGTGTTCTCTAATCGTCCTCCTACTCTCATAATACCTTTGCTATCCAAATATGGATTTAAATTCAAAAGTTTACTGTTAGATTTTAATACTCCGTTTTTCTTTAAAGATGATATTTCTTCACAAAATTCAAAACTCTGTACCGTTTTGATAATTAAATTAAATGAGCTTTCTATGTCACTTGTCGTTAAATTATTTTCTTGACAAGCGTTCTTGCGTGCTCGATAAATGAAACGTGATATCCACGCAATTGTTTTCGCGATTCGAGTGATAGAGCTCATTTCATTTAGCAATTTATAAATGATCGAATCAGCGCTTGATTGTAAGGCTGTATGCACACTGTAGCTCTTTCTTTTTTCAAGTGTTGGTTCTTGATATGTCTCAATGTTTTCCTTTTGATTATTTTCTAAAATGAATTTAGGCCCTTCCCACCATAGAGAGTGAGTAGAAAGGTAAGTGATGTTCACGCCTCTTGTTGCACAGTCTGCTGCGTTTTCTTCTGATTTAACATGCTGCCAACACTTAGCGGGAATGATCGGTGTGATAAGTCGTATTCTGTTTGCGACGAATTGCTTCCATTTTGATATGTCTCCATGAAGCCATCCTAGGACGATCATGGAGTCAGTCCAAGCATGTATGTGAATTTCCTTTGATGAGAACATAGTGTCTAAAACCTTCTTCATGAGTTGGGATAGTAATAATGCTCCTAGTGACTCCAGTCTAGGTAATGATACTTGCTGCTTCGTTGGAACAACCTTTGTTTTCGCAGTAATGAGCCTCGAAGTGTATGCGCCCTTATGATTTTGTGCCACTAGTTTTTGCTCCCAATTTTGCTTCATAGGGATGGCTACCTCGTATCTACCATCCTCAAGACATTTTGTTCTTGATTGATCAATTTCTTTACTATATTTCTCAGCTTCTGATAAGGACGAGTTTACACTCGACTCTTGTATGTCTTCTGTTTCCCAGTACTTGGACAAATCTTCTACTTGATGTAAGACAACATTACAACTAAACGTTTTCACATTGCCTGATAATATCCATCCCAACTTTGGATGTTGGGCGATTGGTGCTTGTGGGGGCCCCCTTATGAGGCCGTCCATGATTATATCAGAGTATACGCTGGCGTCCAGTAATAAATCAACTGGTTTTGAAATGTTATACTCTGGGTCAGCGAGGTTAAGATGTTGAATATGAGGCCAGGATTCGATTCTAAACGAAGAGTTAGGCAAGTTGTTGATGACACGTGATATGACAAGTGCTTCCGTAGTAAATTGATAATCGTCATATATTGATTTGCAGACAAGTGTAACCATGCCTTTACTTTGTTTTGTACTAGGCCCAATGCCGGACACCGATGCGTGACAACGTTGGCGCTTTAATCCTAGGAGCTGAGCAGCATTTTCTGAGATAAGAGTTACTTGGGACCCTTGATCTAGGAGCGCCGTTAACGTGATGTATGTTCCGTCTGCTGACTGTACTTTGATCGACATTGTAGTCAGCAATATTTCTTCGTCATCGGTAGCGACATAATTTGTATGATGTTGTTTACTTGAATTTGGAGCGCTTGTTGCTGAGTGTTTTGTAGGTGAAGGTGTTACCATGTTATGCGTTGCTTGCACTTTGCTATTCGTAGACGTTAATTTAGATTGCATAATTGAGCCATGAATTTTCGTGTTATGCGCTTCATTGCATTCCTTGCACCGCCTTGTTGAATAACACGGTTTAACCTGATGCGTGTAGAGACAATTAGGACATATTTTAAATTTTTGTAAAGTGTCCATTTGTTCTCTACCTGATAGATTAAGGAAAGTTTGACAAACGTATAAGTCATGAAATGCATTACACACAACACAAGGCGTGCGTGTGTAAGTCGCAGCAGTTTGATAAAATCCCTTGCGAACATGTTTGTGTTGATATAGCGGAGCGGTTTTGTTAAAATTTGATGATCTCGGTGACTGATAAACTAGTTTACTATTGCTCTGATTTTCTTTTTCTTTTCGCTGAATTGGCTCTAATGCCGTAAACTTGTTTTCAATGAACGTCATAAATTCGTCAAGGGTAGGTAAAGAGCGCGGCTCCTTGCGAGACTCCTTGTAGTCGCTGTAGGTCTCCATATCCAACTTCTTCGAAAGAATGTGTACCAAAAGCGGATCCCAGCTATTAGTGTCCACTCCCAAATTGTGTATAGCGTGTATACATTCTGTTGTTGAGTCATAGAGTTTCTTTAATTCATATGACGACTGCTTGTGACTGTTCGCTTGCTTGAGAAGAATTTCAACTTGGTTTGTAAAAAGTAGCTGAGGATTATTATATCGATGATTTAAAATTTCCCAAGCAGTCTCGTAATTCTCCGCCGAAATGTGAAGATGTTGAATCAAACGCTCAGCCTCCCCCTTCACCTTACATTTTAAATGTTGCATTTTTTGAGCGTTTGTGATATATTTGTTGTTGTGTATCGCTTCGGTGTATAAATCATGGAATGTAGGCCATTGACCATAATTTCCCGTGAATGTTGGTATTTCTATATGGGGAAGCGATTGTTGAATATGTGCGTGGGAATATAATTTTTGATTTAAATTTCTTTTCATGTTGATGTATTTCTTCTCAACTTCGGTGTATGAATGTTCATATTGTGTGTCGGTTCCAGATGATAAAATGTCTACACGCAAATGGAGTTCATCGATGTTCCGCCAGCGCTGTTGTAAGTTACGTAACTCGTCCTCAATCTCCCATTTTTCTTCGGGGTTCTGTTCATTGATGCGTTTCACTTGTCGTTCCATGGCCCGGAAATTAGCGTATTGTTGTAGCAAAATCTCCTGATAGTCCTCGCGTGATTCGACCTTTCCGAACTGAATTTTTGGGATTGTAAATTCCGTTCTTGGGCTGACTTTAGACGTTGAGGGTGTCGATCCATCCCCGGGAGTAGCCTGACTGCCTTTTGAAATTGATAATTGCGAGATTGTTGGAGTCTGAGGCCTTTCTGAATCCGAAGTCATGAGTGTGCGTAATGAAGTGTAAAAGTGTTTCACTTCGGCATAAATATCCCTTGTAAAATAATCCGATGATCTATCTTCTGCTGCTTGTAATGTCTTGTTATTGAGCTCAAACTCTCCCCACAGATTGTCAATGGCTGCGATGCGTTTTTTGAAGTATTCCGATGTTTTTCTGTCTGCGGAATCCTTTTTATAATTAATGTGGATCCTCTCGATCTCCTTGATGATAGTGTTCTGACGTTCTAGAAGTTCTTGCATGATGATAAAAGAGATGTTTAGCGTACTTAAAGTCCCTTTACAGTATGTGCGTCCTGTTCTCAACTCTTCCGGGGCGACCCGCTGGTGGGAGACCGGTTGAGCCGATTCGCTACCGTAATGAGATAATAAGATACTCTAAACTCTGGTAATAAGGTATTATTTCTTCAAATGAGTAATACCTGCTGATTTGTGAGAACGTCTTGATAATGCTTTTGAGACGATTGTGTCTTGATAAGATGATATTCTTAAGATGTCTTCTCAATGCGTCTCGCTGTTGAATGTGCTTCTGATAAAGATGAGTTGATCTTCTCACCAAAATTGCTTACGTAGAACCAAAAACTAGTAGCTTTCAATCCACAGGATGCTCTTTTTTCTCGAAGGACCAAAACATGTAGCTTTCAATCCACAGGATGCTCTTTTTTCTCGAAGGACCAAAACATATAGCTTTCAATCCACAGGATGCTCTTTTTTCTCGAAGGACCAAAACATGTAGCGCGCTACCCTTGATGTTGATGATAAGTGCAGCTGCTACTTGTTGATAATGCTGATGCTGATGCTGATGATAGACTGATGATGATGCTGTTCTGATAGGTTGATGCTGGTAAGATAGGGTTAGGGTATAAATGATGAAAACCCTTTGGTGCTTAATAACGACCCGTGATCAACTGTTTATTGTTAACTTTGTCTTAATTTATATATGTTACAAATATGCTTAGCTAAGATGCATACGTGAGGCGCGTGTGTACTACTAACATACTGGCATACTGGCCTGTACAAACCTATATGGATACAAAAAGTTTTGATTGATTATTATATTTAAGATATTATTATATCACACACATCCATGACCTAGAAACATTACTTCCTCGGCGTGATTTAAACTCGAAACCTCCAAGGTGCCAACGCCCCACTGAGCCACAGCGGTCTTCAAATAGCCTCCAAAACGTACATTTGGATGTGTATTACATAATGTCCATCCATATCGCATCCATAATCGGGAAGTAATCAATAAAAGCCAAACATTACAGATACAACCATTACTAACGGCTCAGTTATACAATTGCTGCGAATAATTTATTATCACAAATTGTGACACACACGCCCATTGCACTTTAGACTCTATGTCCTATGTGGTAGAGCCGACGTAGCTCATACGCAGCGATCATAATCAGTGGCCAATAACACAAATTTCGGTTACAAATAGGTTGTCACAGATACCAATTTTTATAAATGGCTTCCTATATTTGATGAATTCAAAATTATGGGTCATATTTTCTCTATTTGGGAAGGAGGGGTTCGACACTTTCGATGGTTGATTAGCCAAATAACACATGATGATGATGAAGAAGCCATAATCATAAAAAAATTTGAAAATATGAAGCTGAAGTTTGTTTGCTTGAACGCAACAAACGAAACGAAGAATTCTGGATCACGAACTACTTTGGTTTATGAATAAACTCGAAATTAATGTTTATTTGTTTCTCTACTAGGTACATTCACGTTAAGAAGTAATCAGTGCAAATGGTAAAATTATCAGCGATGCCTAAGCCGTGTTTACATATTTTAACATAAGCCATTTTGCACGACTCACTAGGAACTTACGCTACCTTCAAACCACGTGGATAGAAAAAAAAATATTATTCTAAAAACCATTTTCGGAGTTTATGCTTGTATTATCTTTTCCTATTGGTGCTAGCTGATCCGTGCCCACTTCGTTGAGCATAGAAACAGTTTGCGATAAACCTTTTAAACCTTTCCGGGAATTTCACGAATATTTCAAGACTAAAAATAGCCGAAACAGTTCAGCCGTTTTCGAGTTCTAGCGAGACTAACGAACTGTAATTCATTTTTATATATAAAAGAAGATATAATAATAGTATAATAATATCTATGGACGCTTCACACCACGTCAATCTAGCCCCGTTCTAGTATCCGAAGAACTTGTGTTTCAGGTACCAGACAACAAATCAAATCAAAAAAAAATATTTAGTAAACTTTTACAAAATGTGTAAAACATTTTGTAAAATGGAAATATATTTAATACTTTTATACTATAAACATATTAAAGATTTTTATTATATCACACAAATTTAATACACATCCATGACCCAGGAACTCAGAAAACTTTTTGTTCCTTCGGAAGTATTCGAACCTGCGACCTCCCTCTCGAGCACCACTCAACCACTGAGGGCGTCAAAGTAAGAAAATTCCTCACAGTTTGAAGTACTTGATATGCCGGCGCGTATCCCGGCTCCCGCGGGACAACTCAAATATTTTCCTTTAATTGCCTCCGAGAATCCCGATCTCCAAGCGGATAGGTCAAAACGTGACTTTTTATTATGAGATGAAAAATTAATTTTTGAATTGCGAGATAAAAAATGTTTAAACACAATAATTTCACTTGAGACCTGAGCCGGCAAACCCGAGGTAGCCTTTTTTGTTAACTGTCCGAAAAAAGATGATTTAATCACAATCGTCCCTTCTAATTCGCACATTAACGGGTGTAAAATGAACAGTCACTACAACTTTGGGTTATGATTACTTATATGATATAACTTTTCTGTTTCTAGAATTAATGTAATTTTTTTTTACAATTTTTTTTTTGCTTTTTCGTTTCTTGCGACAAAAAATAAGATATGGTAAATATTTAAAAAAAAAATTGTTTTTGACAAAAAAATTAATTTCCATACACTTTTACATTTTTACAGGTACTATAATCGTATCTCGAAGTTATAGTGTAGTTTTTTTACACACTATATTAAATATAGTGCGTGTAAAAGAAACTACATACAAAAAAAATTACATACACATAGTTTTATACGAATCTTTATCATTTTTAATGGAACTTCAATAATTTTAGTTTAACATTATTTGTTTACCAGGAGGCTATTATCATTTATCACGGTTATAATTTTAATTTATGTTAGGTAACACTGTAACTTTTTTTTTAAAGAACAATTTTTCCATCTTTGCTAAAAGGTGGACCGCGCGAGTTTCTTACGCCGGTTCTTCTCGCCGAACTGGTGATAGGTCATTATGTAGGACAATTCGAAAAAAGTTAGTACCTATTTGTAAATAAAAAAATAATCATTTTCATTTTCAATGGATACCAACTTTAACATTATATTTTATAACCCATAAAATATAAGTAATTTAAAACCGCAATACTATGAAATAGCCCGCCCAGCTATTTAACCCTGCGCTGCGTACATAAATCCCCGGCAGAACAAAAGAGACCTAAGTTGGCGGTTGCTGCAGTACTGCGGTGCTGCGCCAAATGTGGTACTGCAGAGTTTTGTTGGAACTGCAGAATATATTTCGTAATTATGACGTAATGAAGGATGACCAATACCTAAAAAATATTGTTACCCGCCTACGCTGGCATATCAAGTAGTTCGAACTGTGTTGAATATAAAAATGAATGATGTTCTTTAGTCTCCCTAAAACTCGAAAGGAAGTTTGAACTGTCACTTAAACATTTTAGGATATGTAGTAACCGTATTAAGTTCATCAATTCACAATCTATTATGTATGACTGTTTCTTACACTGTAGCGCCTAAACAACTGATCACTGAAAAGGTGAGTTCATGAACCTGTTCATTATGTTCATACTCATATCTAAACTGATGTTTACACATACATATACTACATAAATAAATAAAAAAATGAATTACTGTTCGTTCGCTATAACTCGAGAATGGCTGGACCGATTCGGCTATTTTTTGGTCTTGAAATATTCGTGGAAGTCCCGGAAAGGCTTAAACGGTTTCTATGCTCAACGAAGTGGGCAAGGGTCAGCTGGTAATATTATAATTTACTAGCTGAGCCGTGCCCATTTCGTTGAGCAAATAAACCGTTTAAACCTTCCCTGGACTTCCACGAACATTTCAACATCAAAAATAGCCAAATCGGTTTAGCCATTCTCGAATTTAGCGAGACTAACGAATAGCGATTCATTTTATATATAAATAAGACTAGCTAACTCGTGCCCACTTTAATGAGCATAGAAACCATATAAACTTCCCGGGACGAATATTTCAATACTAAAAATACCTTAATCGGTTCAGTCGTTCTCCAGTTATAGCGAGACTAACGAACAGTATTTTATATATAAGATTTATTATCTATCGAATAAGTTATAAACAAATTTGATCGGGAAGTTCGATCAATCTCTCAGCCCTGCTATACCAATCTGTACCGGCAACTTGTTTTAATCTGCAAAAAGGGTTCCTTCACCGCCATTCATCAAATATTCAGAGCGACAGCGAATCGCGCTCAGCATTCAACTATTTGTGAGGAGCATTTAATTTATTACTTTGTACTTTACCTCCAGGGGTTTGAATAGCAAAAAAGTGATGAAAAACTCCTAAAAGCTATTTTGACTTGAACTGAAGGAAACATTGGCTTAGAATCCTGTAACATATTGGAGTGCGAATGTTTGTAAAAATATAAAAAAAAAAAAAATTTGAATTGTGTTTGTTGTAAAATGCTACTTTATATTATTTATCTAAAATATAGAGTTCCCGGGAGCTAATATGAGTCAACACATTGGTTCTATAGTTTAAGCATAAAAATATAAAAACGTAATATTATTATCTATGAACGTCTTCGCACCACATCAATCACTACATACCACACCATAGGGCCACCTATGGTGTGTATCCGAATATTTTGTATTACTAATACCAGGGCAAGGAAATATATTATTTAATACTTTTATACTATACATAATTAAAGACATGAGTGGATGAAGGTTTAATTTAAAAAATTGAGTCCAAACTGTCACTTACATAAACATTTTAGAATACGTCGTAAAGTAATAAGTTCATTACTAGATATCCTAAAGTGTTTAAGTGACAGTTTAAATCATCAATTTTCTAAAAATTTATAGAAAATTGAGTTGAGCGACATAATATCACCATTATCCATTCATGTAATACACATCCATGATTAAGGAAGACATAAATGTTTCATTGACGAGATTCAAACCCCTAGCTTGAGCAACGTCAACCAGTGAGTCATAGAGGTCTCCAAAAATACATCCTTATTTTTTGTATATAATACGACAGCAACTCTGTTATTTTCGCCGTCAAAGCCTACTTCCCCCAAAATCTTCCGATACTTAGTTTCACTTCATTTGATCCTCACATACACGATACAATGGCTTTACGAAGCTTGTTACCGCTAGTGATGGAAGTATTCTAAGAGGAGATATAGACATACTATACAGGGACATCGCATAGATATTATATACATTACGAGATCAAGAAACACACCATCTAATATTGTTTATTATATTAAGGGCCGATTTTTCAATCGTCAGATAACTTTTATCTAAGGTATAAATATGTGACTTTGGCAGATTTTGTATGGAACAAAGGTCAAAGTCGCATGTTTATTCGACAGATAAAAGTTATCTGACGATTGAAAAATCGACCCTTAGTCATGAAATTGATTAGCCATGTACAAATTTTCAAATTTTATGAACACAGATATATTATGTTAACGTCACGTGGCATAATGTTTGCCATTTTATGAAAATGACAGACGCTGTATATTAAACAACAATTTCACAAATGACCTGGTCGTGTTTACACTGAACTTTATAAAAAAATTGAGGCATTTTATTATTTGCTCCTGACCGTGAAGAGATAAACGACAATGTTGAGTCAGATTGACAAACTTCATCGCGTAATAAAATTATATCAAACGCACGCTGATTTTAGCTTTTTATTTTAACGGCCATTTTTGTGGTTTTGTCGCGTGACATCCTGGATATGGAACGTCGATGTCCCGCCAGTCAGGCTCGGTATCAGCGGGGATGTATTGACACGTATCCAGTTAACATGACAGTTTTCTCCTTCGACACAATAGATTAAGCCGTACTCTGCTGCTAATAGTCCTTCTGAATGACAGTGGAGTTTTTGTCACTAGGCGACGAGCCGCGACATTTTCAAGACTGAAAATTGAACTTTGTTCAATACGCAAATATTGTATTGCAAGAGAGAGGCCCGTGATAAGTATCCGAACTTGTGTGACAGGTACCAGATAAGGGAATGTTTATTAATTTTATATTATAGTACATATATTTAAGACTAGCTGTTCCCGCGACTTCGTTCGCGTGGTTTTTAAGTGACATAAGCCGTTTATGCAGAGCACGCAATGAAGTCCCCAAATGTAATTAATTTTCCCCGTTTTTGCAACATTTCTCACTGACGCTTCTCTCCTATTGGTCGCAGCGTAATGTTATATAGCCTAAAGCCTTCCTCTATAAATGGACTATCCAACAAAAAATATTTTTTTAAATCGGACCAGTAGTTTCTGAGATTAGATCGTTTAAGCACACAAACAAATAAACAAACAAACTCTTCCGCTTTATAATATTAGTATAGATTTTTATTTAAAAATACACATCCATGACCCAGGAACATTATGTTCCTTCAGCGGGATTTGAACCTGCGATCTCCGGCTTTAGCATCGCTCAACAACGTCATCTCGTAAGAGGGTTACTATCGAACCTTATCTTGTCAAAGCTATTACATCTTCAAAAGCGAGAAAAGTAAAATAAGCTTGTACAAGAACAGACAGCCAGAGAATTTCACACAATTTGTTTGTAAGTCATTTGAAGTTTGTTAGCGAACAAAATTAGTTTGAGAAAAAGAAACAAGCGCTGCACCAATCTACGGAAACGTCTTGTGGAATTGAAAAAGCAAGTGTTTTTAGTAATTAGGATCTTATTTTGATGGCAATACGGGTGTATGCAAATATTTTGTATATTTTTGCGTATTTTCTAATAAGTACTATATATATTTAAAGTATTTAATGTTATTTTATTAAGTATATCAATTTTAATATTACAGATTATAGACTGTATTCAAACCCACTGTAACTCTTTCTATTTAATGCTGACCATCCTCATCCACGAAACTAGTTTAGTAGTAGTAGTTAACTATAATAATAATATCTATGGACGATTCACACCATGTCAATCTAGCCCCCGTGCTAAGTATCCAAAAAACTTCGTGTTACAGGTAACAGACAATTACGGAAATATATTTAATGCTTTTTATACTAGACACAAATTTAATACACATCCATGACCGGAGAACATGGAAAACTATTATTCTCGAGAGTAACGTATTTAAACAGCTTGAAAAATAACATCAATCTATAAATATTGTACAATGTAGAATAAAAATGGCAGCCATATTACTATGTAGTATTTTCTTCCTGGAGACAAAACTGGAGGAGGCATTCGAGAATGAGGAGTTCTTATAAACAAAACAAATTTAAATATCTAATTAGTAGTAATAAGGATGTAGACTTGATGAACATTGTTTGTAGAGCCTTATACTTTTTATTTTATTTATTTATTTAAATACTACTAATAATAATACTACTCTCCAGTAATGGAAGATTATGTGTGTGTGTGTAGAGTAGCTTGAAACAGCATTTAGGCCACCTTGATCGACCTTCCTGAATCAAATTTATCCTCTAATTTGTTTTAATAAGTCTAGTAAATTTTTTTGAATCCTCTTTCTAATCAAAAACAATCCTGGGACAGTACAAGCTGGTAAAGGATTTGCAACTTTTTAAATTGGTCGAAGTAAAAGTAGGACTTCCTTGCATCCGTTATTAGATGATTTATACAGCCTCCGACCGACGTTACCACTCCTTAAATACTGGACAGGCGGTTTTAAATGTCCCATGGTTACCCAGCACATAACAATATAGTAAGCCTAGTCCTATTTCGTATTGACCAGCCATTCCTATGAACGTCGAGTGCTATTAAACGGTCTACCCACTACGCTTTGGTCCAAGTAACATTTACCATAGACACATATACACATAATTAAATTGAAATTATAATAGAAATAATAATGTCTATAGATGCTTCATACCACGTCAATCTAGTCGTGCTAAGTATTCGAAGAGCTCGTGTTAAAGCAGCCAGACAACGGTAATATATTTAATACTTTTATACTACAAATATATTTAAGATTTTTATTATTTTAATACACAAATTTAATACACATCCATGAACATAGAAATATTTTTGTTCCTTCGATTAGGATTCCACGCTCGACCACTGCGCTATGGAGGTCATCAACACATACTTTATAATATTAGTTATAAGTAACATTAAACAGCTTCAGATATTCGCGAATTCTGCGAATATCGCTAGCAAAGTTCTGCAACTGTTACATGTTGAAATATTCCTCCGGTCGCGGAAGGAAGCTCCCTCCCCTCATTATTTCTAAGAGGGACTCAAACAAAGCGCTGGAGCTCGAATAAATTGTGCCCTTTTGTACAAGTTTTAATTGATAATAGTATTGATTAGGTTATGATTCGTAATATGTATTAGTTGTATTATTATATTATATTTATTTTATCTTATATATAAAAATGAATTGCTGTTCGTTAGTCTTGCTAAAACTCTAGAACGGCTGAACCGATTCATCTATTTTTGGTCTTGAAATATTCATGGAAGTCCAGGGAATGTATAAACGGTTTGTATGCTCAACGAAGTGGGCACAGGTCAGCTAGTAGTATATATAAAATGAATTGCTGTTCGTTAGTCTCGCTAAAACTGGAGAATGGCTGAACCGATTCGTCTATTTATAGTATTTAAATATTCGTAAAAATACAGGGAAGGTTTAAACGGTTTGTATGCTCAACGAAGTGGGCACGGCTCAGCTGGCCTAGATTAAACCCAAGGTATGAGAAATATTTATTTCCGTTCAACTAATTGAAATATTTATTAATAGCTTCCTCGCCGATTTTAGCGACGTAAACTGGTTTTAATGAAACCACAAACGGTAAAGTTACTTTATATAGCCCAAGTGTGTGCATTGCACATGAGCGATTGTATCATCGTTAACCTTTGTAAACTAGTGAGACGGATGAGCGTCATGACTGAGAAACTTCTTTAGACACAGGACCGACATTTTAAACGCCTTAACGTTTACTTCTCAGAAAATCAAGCTCATCAGACAATCAGAGTCAAGAAAAGCCAAGCTCTAATACTGGACCACTAAGACGTTAATTAAACTTTCCATAAATACAAAACATAATTTAACTTTTGAATGAAACGGACATCTAAAATCAGTATTGTTCAAACTTTGAAACAGATACAATATGAAATGAAAACATTTATTATTTATTAAATCAAATAAAAGTCTTTCATTTCAATTTTAATTTAATCCAAGTTCCGTGAAGTGCAATGTTTCTTCCCGGACGATAGAATTAAACAGCCAATGCAATAACGTTAATCCATTTCCACATTTTATTTCCTATTGTGTTGTGTAAATAGATTTCAATTTTCCGATAAAATTGCACTGGATCACGGCGGGGAACAACATCGCTAACAAATCATTGCAAACCGCTTTTATTTAATAGTTGTGAGCGTTAAGTCACAAGCGTAAGCGTGTACGAAGGCGATTTTCAATGCTCGCATTGCCTCATACTATATTTACGTACTATAACATAACTAACATAGTTTCTTCGTAAATGATTTTTTTTGTAAAAACTAAGATTTCATTACTTTCTACAACTTTTTTTAACGCAAGAATAATAAATAAGCTAAAAAATTAAAAAACCCTAAATAGTTTAAGACATTAGATGGGGTATTACGATATTATATTGTTATCTATTTTATTATGCAATGAAATAAAGTTGTTTTAGAAAAAGTTATATACATTAACTAACACAAAAACTTTTAAAAAAACTTTTAATAAGCATGATGTAGCTGGTGCTGACTGGTCTCCTGTCCACTTAGCCTTGGATACTGACCGGAAGGTGGCAATTTTGACAGATGTTATAACCAGTATCTTCGATAAGCATGCACCAGTGAAGAAAGTCAAGGTTAGACATGTACCGGCACCGTGGCTCACACAAGATATTATTACCCTGATGACTAAACGTAACCGTGCCATGTGTCGATACAGGAAACGACAGACTGACCAAAATTTAGAAAAATATAAGTATCTGCGTAATAGTTGTAGTCGTCTGTGTAGGGATGCTAAGAGACGCCACATACATTCTTCTATTGAACAAAGCAACCCCTCACAACTCTGGAAATTTCTCTCAACAATAGGTATTGGCAAGTCATCTACCATCCTCAACAATAACTTAAATTTAAATGAGCTAAACGCTCACTTCTCTGTCTCACCGGTAGTTGTCGCCGATGATACAAAAGCGCAAACAATATCTCATCTCCACTCTCTTCCTCTCCCTACCTGTACTACCTTTACATTCAGCCCTGTCTCTGAAGATGAAGTTTATAAACTTTTCGTGGGTATAACTTCTACGGCAGTCGGCAATGATGACCTGAGCCCTCGAATGATGTCACTTATCCTTCCTGAACTCTTGCAAACTCTGACTCATATTTTTAACTATTCCTTGACTAAGAGTTCCTTCTCTTCGGCATGGAAACTTGCTAATATCATCCCGCTGCCTAAAACCCCTAATCCCACTTCCTTGACACAATTTAGGCCAATCTCCATATTACCTTTTCTTTCCAAAGTCCTTGAACACATTGTCCATAAACAGCTTTCACACTTTCTATCCGCTAATAAATTGCTCTCTCCTTTCCAATCCGGCTTTCGTCCAGGTCACAGTACTGTCACAGCGCTGCTTAAAGTCACTGATGATTTTCGTCTAGCTATGGAAAATAAACGTATTTCTATTCTGGTCTTACTTGACTTTAGCAGCGCTTTCAATTCTGTAGACTTTGATATCATCCTTTCTGTCCTACAGTCCCTTAACATATCTCCTTCAGTGATAGACTGGTTTGATTCATATCTTCGGGGGCGCTCGCAGCGAGTCCGCTTTGATGGGGCTACCTCGGATTGGTGTGATATTGCAGCGGGTGTTCCCCAGGGTGGCGTACTTTCTCCCCTCCTGTTTTCTATATTTATTAATATTATTTCCTCATTGATCATCTCAAATTTCCATCTTTACGCAGACGACCTGCAACTCTATCGTCATTCTAATATTGATGATAATATTGATTCTGCAGTTGCTGGTATTAACTCTGATCTGGAACGCATTTCAAATTGGGCTAAATCTTTTGGTCTGTTGGTGAATCCCAAAAAATCACAGGCTATGATAATAGGCAGTAAGTATATAACACAACGTTTACACAATGTGCCTGTGGTCAAATATGATGGTACTATTATCGAATTCACAGACACAGCTAAGAATTTAGGGTTAACTTTGGACAGCAACCTTTGCTGGAATCCGCAGGTTAGTGAAGTCAGCAGAAAGGTACACCACTCATTGCACATGCTGAGGCGCCTTCAAAACTTTTTGCCTTTGCCAACCAAAATTTTCCTTGTCCAAACTCTCATTTTACCTATCCTCGACTATGCCGACTCCTGCTACTTAGACGTTACCGAAGAGCTGCTAACTAAACTGGAACGCTTGCAGAATCTCTGCATTCGTTTCGTTTTTGGTCTAAAAAAGTATGATCACATATCAGCCTTTCGGTTAAAACTCAAGTGGCTTCCTATCCGTCTCCGTCGCAACTCCCATATCCTCTGTTTACTTTACAATATCCTGTATAATCCCCTCTCTCCTTCCTATGTTCGTGACCGATTTAATTTTTCCCGGCCCATTGATATCCCATCGCTCTAACTTCTACTCCTACTCCTTCACCGTTCATGCGGTCAGATTGTGGAACTCACTCCCTCACACCGTTCGTGATAGTCCTACCATTGCCATATTTAAAAGACGTTTGAAGAGGTACTACTTTGAATCCCAATCCATATCATAACCAAACGGTTATTATATAACTATTTTATACGTATTGATTTATTTCTTTGTTTATTTATTTATTTATGTATTTATTTATTTATTTATTGGTTTATTTATTTATTTATTTAGTAGTTATTTATATATTTATTTATTTCAATTTTATTAATTATGTATGTAGGTATTATAATTTATATTAATGTATTAATTGTTGTTTATGTATTTATTCTGTTTTTAATATAATATACATAGATGTAATGTATTTGTATGTAATTGTGCACGCTCTGTCCGATATCTTTTATCCCATATCTCTTCCGTAGGGCTGCTGGAAGAAATTTCTTTCAGAAATAAGCAGTACCTTTGTGTCGTCTTTCTCTGTAATTTGTACTATTGTTAAGTGTTTCTTGTGTGCAATAAAGTGTTAAATAAAAAATAAAAATAAAATATATTTTTAAGACAGTTAATAGTTTATGTTGTAAGTGACGACTTTACGGAAATTTATATTAATCAAAAAAATAAAAAATATACTGGGCTCATTTGAGTTCACTAGTACGCTGTTGGAAACTTTATACGTGTTTCTTTTTTACCTTTGCCATTGCCATTGCAAAAAGTGCCATAAGCAGTTCTACATTCAAACAAGTAAAGGAGAAATTTGTTGAATACTTTGAACCAAAGAAGAATTTGACAGTTGCAAGACACAGGTTCTTCACATTAAAACAACGTGTGAACGAATCATTGGACAATTTTCTGATGGAGCTAGAAAATGCAAGTCATTCATGTGAGTTTGGTACGCTTCGTGAATCCCTGGTGAAAGATATTCTCATTGCTAACATGGCCACAAACTTCTCACAAATTCGACAAAAGCTGCTACAAGAACAAGATCTCTCCCTGGAAAGAGCCAAGCTGCTGTGTAGAACACTCACTATGGCACAGAAGAGTGAAGATTCAATCAATGGGGGTGAAAGAAGAGAAGATGCCACCGTATACAAGATACACAGAAACCGTCCGAACAGTTCTCCGTCATCATCGTTTTCATCGCACCAGCATAGGAGAAAAACCAGATCTCCAGTGCCGCATTATCAACAAAGATCAGCCACACCTGGGTCCAGAACAACGTGCGGGAGATGCAACACAACACATGCTCATCGCAACTGCCCAGCATGGAAGCATAAATGCAGGTCATGTTTTAAATATGGACACTTTACTAATTTATGTTATAAGAAAAATAATGTCAGGAATGTTGTTTCTGAAGTAGACAACTCAAATCTCGATGATGAAGTAACAAAAAAAAGTGCTGAGAGATTTACTATAGGGACATTGTTCAACATTGAATCACAAAGTAGTAGAAATAGCACAATTTTAAGTAAAAATGATAATTCTTGGCATTATTTTCTTAATATAAACAATAAAAGAGTAGATTGCATAATTGATACTGGAGCAGATATAAATATAATGTCTTTAGACACATGTAAAAGCTCAAAGTTGTATATTAAAAATAAAGACAAACAACAGTGTAAAAATTATAATATTTTTGCTTACAATGGTCATAAAATTCCCATAGTGGCAGTATCTAATGTATCCTGTTTATTAGATAATAAAGTTGAGCCTGAAACAATTACTTTTGTAATAACAAGTTTAAATTGTCCAACTGTAATTGGCTTACCAACTTGTATAAAATTAAATTTAATACCAAAAAACTTCTCTGTAAATTGTCAAAATGACAATAAAATTGTGAAAAATATACATAACCTATATGAAAAAACATGTGACAATATTGTAATCAAATATAATGATGTTTTTCAGGGCCTAGGATGTCTTCCATATGAACACAGTATTGTATTAAAGAAGGATGCCATACCAAGAATAGATCCCCCGAGGAAGGTACCGTTTGCTCTCATCGAGCCGTTAAGGAAAGAATTAGAAATCATGGAACAACTGGGAATTATACAAAAGGTTAACAAACCCACGTTATGGGTAAGTAGTTTAGTCATTACCATGAAAAAGGCAGGAGGATTAAGGGTATGTTTAGATCCTAGATATTTAAATAAAAATCTATTGAGAAGTCATTATCCTATTAAAAATATTGATGAAGTCAGGTCAAAATTGTCTAAAGCTAAATATTTTTCCCACTTGGATGCGTTCTCTGGTTTTTATAATATAAAATTAACAAAAGAAAATGACATATTACTTTGACAGATGTGCAAGGCAAAGGAATGAAGTCTTTAAGCCTGGAGATGACATTTATTTTAAAAAGAATCCCAAAAATTTTTGGACTCCTGGCGTAATACACGGAAATCTAGATTGTGGTAGGTCTCATTATATTACCGATATGAATGGTGTTATCTATAGGAGAAATAGAGCGCATATTAGACATAGGAAAAATAGTTTAAAAAATATAAATCCTCCTTCCTCTTTTGCGGGTGACGGTAAACATGAATTTAAAAAAATAGATCCTTCTTATAATGGTCATGATACGTGCAATATACTTCCCATAAATCCTAGTTGTTTCACGAGTGAAAATTCTCAGGATATTAGTAGGCATAATGACAACTGTGTTCCTGTGGAAAGGCAAATAGGTACAGATTATGTTACCAGATCTGGTAGAACTGTAAAACAACCTAAATTGTACATACATGAGAAATTTAATTAGTAAGTTATATTTTGTAATCATGTATATTTTAAGCATTATTAAATTGTATGCGTTTCTCGAAAAAGGGAGATGTTACATAATGCTATGCATGTATTTAAAACAACTAGATGTCAAAGATGACATTGACGTTGATGCCTAAGATAGTTTTAAGTTAGTCTCCTTGAGAGGCCCGGATAGGTTAGTGGGGTCAGTGTACCTACATAGTTATTTATAAGATACTGTTTATTGTATTATCTACGTAGTAGAATAAAGTAAAATACGATTAACTAGAAGTGTATTATTGGACGTGTAATTTGAACCTAATAACAATAACACATATGCTGAGGCACTAAATAATTTAGCTATTGTTTTATTTAAACCGGTAAAACATGATTGAATACTTTACCTATTAAAAAGTTTAAATTGAATAACTTATGTTGTTTAATACTTTTACAGAAAGCATTACAATAACTATGTTCACTTCAATAGTCAATTATATAAATAACGCTTTAAAAAAAATCCTCCCGCTCACGCTAATGCTTTGCACCACACACGCTGGTTATTCAATTAGCGCAGATACTTTTCTTGCAAGTGCTCATTGTCGGCACTTAATATCTCCCGTAGCGATTCCTCTACGCCGTAGCTACTTAGTGCTACGATGTAGAGACATCTACAGCTACAGAGACAACCGTAGCTCTACGCCGTAGCACGTGCTACGATGTCATATTACTCGAATGTTTTTTATATTATCACCATAGTCGAGACCACGAGAAGAAATCAAAAATGAAAACCAGCATTTAAAAGTCTGTGGTATGCGTTTTTGATCTATTTTATATGATTTATCTTAATTTTTATAAACAATTAGCGATGATAATCTACATCTACACTAATACATATTATAATTATAAAGTGCAATTGTATTTTTGTATGTAACGACTTAACTCAAAAAGTACTGGGCCGATTTTGATAATTATTTTTTCATTAGAAAGCTACATTATCACTGAGTAACATAGGCTATATAAAAATCAATTACTGTTCGTTAGTCTCGCTAAAACTCGAGATCAGCTGAACTGATTCGGCTATTTTTGGTCTTGAAATGTTCGTTTAAGTCCCGCGAAGGTTTACCCGGTTTCCATGCTCAACGAAATGGGCACGGGTCAGATAGTTTTTAATAAAATTATTTGCTATCGTGGTTTTTACTATACGACACCATAGCTTTACGCCGTAACAGGCTGTGACACTTAAGCCCTCGGGTATTGCTGCGGTCTACAGACTCCACACGCTCTATACAAATAATGGATTCTGGTCCGTATGTTTATTCTATTTCCGTCCCTAAACGAGTGATTTAATCTGGTTTCTTTTTTCCATCGTCACTATCGAATGTAAAATTTTATATTTATACAGGCTGTAAAATGAGTAGTCACTATAACTTTGAGATACGATTATACTACCTTTCCTTATTTTGGAAATGTATTTTGTTTTATATTTTTGTTGTCAAAAACTAAAAAAAAAAATTTTCTTTTCATAATTTCTTTTTTATTTGTCGCAAAAATAACAATGTTATTTTTGCCAGATTGACGTGTTGTAAAAATTCTATAAATATATATTATATAGTGTGCATTGAAATATACAACATCTACAAAATCTGAATAGTAATGCTTCATCCCCTACCGGTTAAAATGTAACAATACTACCCTCCGCCCTCGATAATATGATTTCGGACATTTTCGTCGTAAAACGATGATCTAATAAAACACAAACGGGACAAGATTAAAACCACATGAAATACTGCCTTCGGGGGACTTAGAGGGAAACTTTAATGGAATATTTAAAATTGTTAAAACAAACTAAACAAAGATAGCTTTATCAGTATGTCTCCCTCTGTTTTCAAATGTCTACAATGTTTGATAGGGTAAAAGCAAAACATAAAAACCACTGTTATAAAAAAAAAATCCTTTTAAAAATATATTTTACGTAAATTACATTATGCCCTATGTTACCCGGGATATTATTACGAACATATACATATACACCTCTTTTATTACAATCAGATCAATAGTATAGGCGGTGGAATAAGCATACATAAACCTAACTTTTTGGCTTCGCCAATGTTGGGTATAAAAGGGTAAAGCATTTTTTATATTTGCGCTCTGCGTTTGCACATTACTACATTATATTCAAGCATCCTCCTGTCGCGTCTCGGTATGAAGTAAAGGAAAATTGTCGACAGTCACGAACATAACTTAATATCTAAGTATAGTAAAGGGACCATTCATTAATTACGTCACACATTAAGGAAGGGAGTCGACAAAGCATGACATTATGTGACAAGGGGTAGTCGGTGTTTTGTTTATTGTAAATGCAAAAAGACTCCTTAAAAATCACATATAATATAAATTAAAACTATTTTAGGTAAATTATTATTATCTAAACTATAAACTAAACAAATAATAAAAAATGCTATATCTAAATCGGCGGCCGCTGGTAATGTACCCAAAAGACTAGCAGTATTACCTCGCTGTATCGTTAAACTGATACGTTGGCCGAGGTAAGCGCCAGCCCTTGGGTCGTTTGTCTTTTCCATTAGTCTTTTAGAAATGTCTTTCAAAAAGCGTTTAGCACTGGGACCCCATGGACCCAAAGATTCGACACCAAAAGGCAGAAAAATGTATCCATCACCGATGGATTCATGTTTCCGCCATTAGTGGGTCTCGGCGTGTGCAGCCGCCGCCCCCGCCGTCTTTGCAGTGGCCGTCACGTGTGACGCTGCCAGCGTATCCACGCAGGTAGCGTCCCACACCAGCGGCTTCCCGTGGCTCCATGGTACCAAAGACATACCGTCTGGTCTCCTGCCGTAGTCACGCACTATACTGTTCCGTTAATGCAAAAATACTATTTCTAGATGTAAATATTTAAAATATGCAACGTCCCACCATGGAAGGGGAGCTCAAGAATGTGACAAGAACAGGTAAAAAGATAATGATATTCGTGTAACGTAATTTATGGATGATCCCTAAGTTACTCTCTATATTTAAGTAAAACAAAGAACTTATTTTCCGCTGATTTCGTAAAAAACCTCATCAGAATAAAAGACGTTTGGGCAGACGGAATTTATTTTGCGTTTGTAATAATTGAACAAGGAAACGCTGCGGTAGCAATTTTCTACTCGGTTTAGCTCAAAACGACGTCAAATCACCCGTTAATCTCACTTACTCAACAACCTCACGCTCACTCAATAGACCGAGACCCAGCGGCCGCCAGACTACCCGCATATTCTTACTGATAAAATGTATAGCATTTTGTTGTATTATTGTATTGTACAGGGATGGATTCCCGTTAGTTTGTGCCGTGAATCAATATAGATACGGGCCTTACAGGGCGTACTAAAGATTCTAAAATCATACTTTTCTCAGAGACTTTGCAACTGCCAACTATGTAGGTTATAGTAGAATTACGGTAAGTAAATAAAGTGAAAGTTACAGATTACTTATTTTATGTCGCAGACTACATGAAATTAAAAATATAAAATGATGTAAATGCTAATGCAAAGCTTAATTCTTTATATATATTAATAATAGGAAGTAGGTTTTAGAATATTTTTACTAACAAATTACTAACTTTTAATATTATATAATTGTATTTTTGTAGGATAAGTTTTTTGTTTTTTTTTTTTTTTTTTATGTATAAAACTATTTTACTAATCCGCAGTGTAGTTATTATTTTAAATTTTTACGAATTGTTTTTTTTGGTTTTATCGACTTTCTGGTCTGAAATAAAGATTTATTTATTTATTTATTTATTTATTTATTTATATTCAGCATCCTGGGCGTGCTCAGCGCTAAGCTGGACAGCTCGCTTCTGCGACACTGGGTACAAACACATACGAATATCCCCGGATCCCCGGTGGGCGGCAAATACCTAAACTAATTAACTGTACTACTAATATAATTTTTAAGTTGTTTTGTATACTAACATTATTATGGGCTAAGCCTGAAATAAACATATTTTATTTCATTCATACACACTAATACTACAAAATGTTAGGTATATTTTATCACTAAGAAGATAAGGGTAGTCTGGCAGACCTGGGGGCCTACTCAAGATGCCATCGCTAAATAGCGCTTACAAAATTCGATAACAAAATGTATGGGATTTGACATAAGGTACGCTAAATGACATACCAAATCGCGATCATTTAGCGTACCTTATGTCAAATCCCATACATTTTGTTATCGAACTTTGTAAGCGATATTTAGCGATGGCATCTTGAGTAGGCCCCATGGGATCTTAGTCTACAATAATCACTAACGAACCAATTAAATTCAATCAATCATTTTAACGTTTTTATAACGTAAAAGTGCTTACTGTAAGCTCGAGAGGGTTATCGAAAAAGCGTATAAAATGGCGATATTTACGTACAATTATAAATTGATTGCGCGGCGTTTTATTGTTCAAATCGGATCCTACTTTCATCGGATGGGTAGCGTCAAGTCGATTGAAAGATTGGCAGTATGTATGTAAGTATGTATGGCTGAAGTGATCATACATATTATCGTTTTAGACGGGACGGCCCCGCTTTTAAGCTGTTCGTCCCAATGTCACCAAAACAATAATATCTCAATATTACAGACAAAGAAACCATTGAAGACATAAACGGATGAAGGTTGTAAGTCGCAAAAAAAAAATACCTTAAAAATTGAGTTTAAACTGTCGCACGTTCTAGGAAATTTAGTAACGCCTTAAGTTGATCCTAGAGAAGGTTCTGTAGATTAATGTACTTAATACATTACGACGTATACTAAAAGGTTTCTTAGTTTGAACTAAATTTTTTCGAAATCAGAATTTTGCTACAAACCACCTTTGTCCATTTATGTTTTCAAATAAAATGTTTTTAAATAAATAGCTAAGTCCTTAATGTACTAATTAGAATTATCATAGCACTTTTTAAATATCAATAATAATACAAAAACGTGCATTACAGTATTAAGCATCATCACGTCTCAGTGTGAACCTGACCATTATACAATTCTTTTACATGATAAATAAAACATTATACTGGTTATAAAAAGAGCAGTCACTATAACTTTGATATACGATTATACTACCTTTCCTCATTTTGGAAATGTATTTTTTTTTTCTGTTCACCATTTCTTATTTTTTTTGTCGCAAAACTAAAAAAAATTTTTGTAAAAAAATACATTTCTAGAATGAGAAAAGGTAGTATAATCATATCCCAAAGTTAGAGTGACTGCTCTTTTTAAACCCGTTATAATAGCACATAGATAGGTTATTGAAATTGAGTTTCATTTAACACCAAAATGGCAGTTAAAACAACGTTAACTCGACAATGAAACTCCTACGTCAGAACAATAACATATCAATGTGAAAGTCCATGATAACGTCAGTCAATTATTGAACATCGACGTATGAACTGAATATGGATGAGAGCTCAATCATATGTGAACTTCTGTGCGGGCGTAATCAGTTACGGATCGGTTACAGGCTGCCGATATGCAGAGGTGACTCTACAAGGTGTAAAATAAATGAGTGATTATACTTAAGGGTATGTGCCTCCTATGAGTATCTGAGCTGAAAGACTTACTTTTCACTTTCATGTTTCTATGCAAAATGCCCCAATATTTATGATATTGGGGCATTTTGCATAGAAACTTGTAGTTGCTTGGTATTTTTACAGTAAACTTTATATACGGGACCCATATACACCCTAAAGTATTATCACTCATTAATTTTATAGCCAGTATTGCTAGGGGGCTACTAAACATCGACAATATACAGAACACTATTATATAAAGAATCAAGGCATTCGATAGGCATAAAATATAATTAAATAGTCCCAATTCTTCTACTTTCAAGGTGAGAAACCTAGGCAGTCGGTATTCAAAAATAGTCCCAAATGTTCTACTTTTAGGGGTATGTTACAAACAGATAGTATGCAAAACTGAGTTAAAACAGTTTATATTTCAGTAATGAATCAAGACTCGGCAATTATAGGCAAAAAATATCCGCTTAAAGGCAATAATTATGCATATACTGAGACAATATTATGTCCTTAAGGGCCGAAATTCTGAGAAGAAATGTTAAAAAAATGTATTATAAAACAACTAATGTAACCAATTTATTGGAATAAATGAATTTAAATAGTTTAAGTACCAGTAGTTGCTTAGTGAATTAAGGTTCATGCAGTTGAAATTCAGAACAAAGCCGACAGATAGCGATCTATTTAACATAGACAATATACAGAACTAAGTTAGTTAAAACAGTTTAAGTGTTAGTGGGTGCATAATGAATCAAGGCTCGGTTACAGGCTGTCTATATGCAGAACTAGCCTCAGGCTTCTACTGTTAGAGGTATATTACATACAGACAATATGCAGAACTTCACGCTAAGTCGGAGTTTTTTTTTTATTTAGTTTTATTTTAGATTTGGTCGGTAGTATAAAAGTTACGATTTTACGATTTTATTTATTCAGGGGCGGCTACATCCAGCGATGGAAGATGAAAATATTGTAAATATTGAAGCGATGATGACCACAATTTGCAGAAAGGATTCCGGTTAAGCCGAAAATTATACGGTCCAAGTAACTAGAGTCCGTCCTAGAAGTAATCCGGGAAATTTCATTACCTTTATAGTTTTGGGGTAAAAAGTAACTTAGTTATTACCATAACTAATTTACTTTGTACAGGTATTCAGGTAAGGCACTATCGCAAAATTACTTTTCTCAGAAACCGCAAAAACACCAGCCGGTTCCGAGAAGCGGCCGTGTAAATTATAATACAAATTGTTGTGATGTAGCTCAAGTAACGTTTTTGATTTATTATACTTTTGATTCGCACGAATTTGGGTTGTTGTTCCACCTTCTATACAGGGTGTAAAAAGAGCAGTTACTATAACTTTAAAATACGATTATACGACCTTTCCTTATTTAGAAATGTATTTTTTTAAATATATTTGTTGTCAAAAACAAAAAAATTTTTTTTTTACTTTTCACCATTTCTTATTTTTTTGTCGCAAAAATAACAATAAAGCAAAAGATTTTTTTTTAAAAAAGTAAAAAAATAAATAAAAAAAATACATTTCTAGAATGAGAAAAAGTAGTATAATCATATCCCAAAGTTATAGTGACTGCTCTTTTTACACCCGTTATACTGATTTAATAACGAAATTCGACAGCCGTATTTTAACTTATAGTATAATGTCTCCCACACCGATTTCGGTGACGGTGGCCGGTTTCATTGAAACCAGGCCAGCTACGCAGGAGTTATTTTGTAGTGCCCAAGAGTGTGAGCAATCTCTCAGCACACTCTCTCTTTCTACCCTCTCAGTGGAACTGATAACCGACACGACTAGCTGGAGATAAGGCGCAGGATTATTTTTTACACGCCTTTTAACACGTCAGACAATCAGGTGATCAGCCTGCATTGTTCTAACCAAACTTGAAAACAATTTTTTTTGTTCTTCTAATAAGGGAATCAAAACCACGACCTCTGAGTCGCGAGCAAAGCTCAGAACCACTAGACCAATGAAGCGCTATTCAGAATATGTAGTGTGGACGTATGGATCATGGGATAAAAATCGCTAAACGATTTCAAGCTTCAATACTGGGATCAACACAGGATGTTTTGCATAAAGTACGAAACTTTAAACATTTTCTTTTTCAAATGAAGTCACAGTATTGAGTCCAGCCCCGCGGGTCAAACAAAAGCGTTCTCTGATTCAAACCCAATCACCGTAACCTAAAGCAAAATTTTCAGGTTCATAAAATTATTTAAAAAAACATTTTTCATCCAAGTTATTCATCCGATATCTGAAGCTCGGAGCATACGGACAGTAACATGCAACCCTATTTAATATCAATACTTTCATATTCAAATGAATAAACGTAAACAGAAAGACAGTATAACTGATTGAATGTACTGTTGGATCTTAACATTCATAACACACAACTTTTTTACACATTTACACTTTTTATTACATTGTATCTAGTCTGAAATAAAGATTTATTTATTTATATTTATTTATTACATTTTAATAAGTTTTTACAAAAACACGACCGGATTCGATTAAATCTTTTTGTTATTCTATTGACATCTGATGATGATTTAATCAAATCCGGTAGTGTTTTTTGTAAAAACTTATTAGAACGTAATAAAAAGTGGAAAAGTGTAAAAAAGTTGTGTGTTATATTGTGAACATGAATTTCCATCAAGAACCAACAGTATATTCAATCAGTTATATACGTTATAACCCTGCCGGTCGCGTGAGTCGCGGCAACCTATCGCCCGTCTGCGCCGCCCCGGCCTCAGGCAACAGATACGTCTGTTATCAATTCTAATAAACCGCGGGGTAATTTGAACCGAACCTCGCGAACTTGTTTACCGCGGCTCTGATTAAAATTAATTACCGATTTAGCGCCGACTTCCCTAACGGCTGGTTCAGTTAATCGTTGATTAGATATGTTATCTAATTCGCCATTATATACGCCAATGGTTTAGAGCTTGGCTGCAAGCTCTAAACTCAGAGGTCGTGGGTTCGATTCCCGCGTTCGAACGTTAGGATATTGTCTGACTAGAAAGATGATCCATGCGTTGATATGCATGGGTATGTAAATAACAAGAGAAGGATCTAACAAAGATAGATCGGCGAGAGATCCGCCAGACTGGGTTATGAGAATAATAGGAAGAAAGAGGAGTGTCCTTGTGTATTGCGTACACTTTTAGGATATCAAGATGTCTAATGCATAGCTGGCCTTGTTTGAATGAGACCGGCCACCGAAATCTTATCTCCTCGTTCTTGTAATAACAAAAGAGAATGACAATAACACGATTATCACTAACAGGCGTTTGTGAAACCGACACTTGGTCTCAACTCTAATACGAAAGTTAACAGTAATTTGTAAACTAATCTGAAATTCTGACAGAGTTTTTTGTGTAAATTACATTTTAGGATTTGAAATTTCATTAATGATTATGAGAAAGTTTGTGTGGAACATTTGGGGACGTATTTGTTATGTTGGAATTTGGGTTGCCTATAGCGCACATGGGTAACGTCCTATTTAGGATCTTTTTATAAGACAATTGCTAAGAAAAGGTTTCAAAGTACTCCAATTTTCATCACGCACACATCGACTTAAGAGGTTACACTACCAGCTAGAGAAATGCTAAATATTTATTTGTCAACTCTATTGTGGTTTCGCAACTGCCAGATCAAACCGATAGAGACAACTGAAGCTTCAACTGAAATTACCTTATCAAAGCCAGAGAAATCGAAGGTTAGGAGAACCCAGTTTCCGTCTTCAAAACTTATCCGGTTACAGATTATGAGATTTTTTCATTATACACCAAAAAGGCTTGAGCTATATTCATATGTTTTAGTTTTATCATAAAATGTACTCTAGTTTAATAATAATACTAATAATATCTATGGACGCTTCACACCACGTCAATCTGACGCTGTGCTATGTATCCGAAGAACTTGTGTAACAGGTACAGTCGGCTGCACTAACATGGATACATCTACAAATTTGCAAAAATATATCTACGTTTAATTTTCAAAAATATCGTCACCTTATTGCATTCAAAGCGATGTAACCAGCAAAGTGTTTCAAAATTATAAATACATTATTTTCATAATGAAGTAAACAGCAGTATTTCAGTGAATAGTATACACACTTAAATTCATAATTATGAATACGCGACAAATTTCAGTAGCATGTAACCATTGTTTATTTCATTATAATGTAAACGTTAATTTTGTGTTTCAGAAAAGGCTGGTCAAAATTTCATTACACTGCAATATATACAATAATGAATTCTATAAATAATAGAGGTGATATATTGACGGGTATTATTATTGACGGTTATTTAAAAATCACACATACATTAGAATATCGATTATATTCTTTAGTGTAATAGGTATAACTCTGATACACGCGAACGTATATATTTCAAAGATACTTTCATCGGTTTTTATAGTCTACCCTCAAACTATAATATGATCAAAACTAAACAATGTTAATATCGTTCTATATTAGTAATATTGTAAATATAAATAATATAAACTAACACGGGCAAACATCGAACATGAAAAACATCCCATATTTTAAAATAATAAAAATTGTAGTTTTAAATGACTCCATTTGGATTACCTAAACTTAAAAACAAAAAACAAACCAAAAAAAAAATAATTACTGAATAATGAATATTGCGAAGTGCGAACGATGACTGTAAATTAACTCTCTTGGACAAACTCGTGACTAAATATTTCTGGTTTCGTCATCATCATATTATGTATAGTTTGAGGGTAGAAGTAAAAACCTGATAAAAACAGTCTCTGAAATATAATACTATGTTCGCGTAAAATTTCTGATCGATTGCAATAAATTGGATAATTCTTGTCTTTTCTTGTTGTTTTTTGGTCAGTAAAGCAAAATTATTTTTTTAACTAGCCCCTGAATAGTCAAACAGTGAATGAACTGATGACGAATTATTGCGATCTCGTCAGCTTTGAATAAAAATAAAAAAAAGTATATCAAAATCGGTCCATCTATTTAGTAGTTACGATGCCACAAGCGAACAGACGAACCTACATATATAAACGTCAAACTTATTATTTATATTAAGCTAACATTTTGTATGATAAACAAAATTAATATAATATTCAAAAATCATAGATATAGTTTGAGGGTAGAAGTAAAAACCTAACAAAAATAGTTTCTGAAATATATGTTTAGGTAAAATGCCTGATTGACTGTAATAAACTTCATCATTCTTTTCTTTTTGTGTTTTTTCTAGTCATAAAAGTAAAATTATTTTTTAAGTAATACTCGAATTGTTCAGCAGTAAGCAAATTTATTTTGTTGAATCATAGCTTTAGTGTTTTAACTTGACCACGTCAGCTTTCAAACAAAAAAAACTACATCAAAATCGGTTCATCCGTTTGGGAGCTACGATGACAGACATACAGACATACTCTAAAAATCCCTCTGTTTTTGTCGGAGGTGCAAAAAGGGATTTTTTACGAATTCAGTAGTCCAAATTTCATGTTTCTACCATTTGTAGTTTCGGCTGTGCGAAAAGAAAAAGAAAAAATGAATGTATACATCTTATTGGAACATACCACGAGTACATTTTTGTGGCATTTAAAACATATTTGCAGAAAAGTGAAAAATGCTAAAATTTTATAAGTGTATCCATATTATTGATACAATTAATGTTTACATATTATTGAAACATACCACGAGTACATTTTTGTGGCATTTAAAACATATTTGCAGAAAAGTGAAAAATGCTAAAATTTTATAAGTGTATCCATATTATTGATACAATTAATGTTTACATTGTAGTGAAGTAAACAATGTTTACATATTATTGAAATTTGTCGCATATTCATAATTATGAATTTAAGTGTGCATACTATTCACTGAAATACTGCTGTTTACTTCATTATGGAAATAATGTATTCATAATTTTGAAACACTTTGCTGGTTACATCGCTTTGAATGCAATAAGGTGACGATATTTTTGAAAAACTACCGTAGACATATTTTTGCAAATTTGTAGATGTATCCATGTTAGTGCAGCCGACTGTACCAGACAACGGTAATATATTTAATACTACTGTTGTCTGGTACAGTCGGCTGCACTAACATGGATACATCTACAAATTTGCAAAAATATGTCTACGTTAGTTTTTCAAAAATATCGTCACCTTATTGCATTCAAAGCGATGTAACCAGCAAAGTGTTTCAAAATTATGAATACATTATTTCCATAATGAAGTAAACAGCAGTATTTCAGTGAATAGTATGCACACTTAAATTCATAATTATGAATACGCGACAAATTTCAATAATATGTAAACATTGTTTACTTCATTACAATGTAAACATTAATTGTATCAATAATATGGATACACTTATAAAATTTTAGCATTTTTCACTTTTCTGCAAATATGTTTTAAATGCCACAAAAATGTACTCGTGGTATGTTTCAATAATATGTAAACATTGTTTACTTCATTACAATGTAAACATTAATTATATCAATAATATGGATACACTTATAAAATTTTAGCATTTTTCACTTTTCTGCAAATATGTTTTAAATGCCACAAAAATGTACTCGTGGTATGTTCCAATAAGATGTATACATTCATTTTTTCTTTTTCTTTTCGCACAGCCGTAACTACAAATGGTAGAAACATGAAATTTGGACTACTGAATTCGTAAAAAATCCCTTTTTGCACCTCCGACAAAAACAGAGGGATTTTTCGAGTCTGTCTGTATGTCTGTCATCGTAGCTCCCAAACGGATGAACCGATTTTGATGTAGTTTTTTTTGTTTGAAAGCTGACGTGGTCATGTTAAAACACTAAAGCTATGATTCAACAAAATAAATTTGCTTACTGCTGAACAATTCGAGTATTACTTAAAAAATAATTTTACTTTTATGACTAGAAAAAACACAAAAAGAAAAGAATGATGAAGTTTATTACAGTCAATCAGGCATTTTACCTAAACATATATTTCAGAAACTATTTTTGTTAGGTTTTTACTTCTACCCTCAAACTATATCTATGATTTTTTAATATTATATTAATTTTGTTTATCATACAAAATGTTAGCTTGCTTGTCTGCAAACTACATAAACTTACACTATGATATAAGTTTGACGTTTATTTATGTATGTTCGTCTGTTTGCTTGTGGCATCGTAACTACTAAATAGATTTTTGTTCTCAACCTTGTGATAATAACGATGGCATCTTGAAACACGACCCAGATGCCCGCAACTTCGTGTGCGACAACTCGCGGTATTCGTTTATTTTGCAGCGATTAAAGTTAACCTGTTTTATACCAAAATCTGTCCAGTTGTTTCAAAGCAAATTCAATGCAAACAAAAATGACGCATACATAGAAACAAGGAATTAAATTATATGAAAATGAAAATTATTTAATTTCCAAAATTTTAATTAAAAAAAATTTGAATTATGACTCATTTATTTCACATATGGTAATAAAGGTAAGGTATAACTTTATAATATTAGTCTTGATATATACTTACTAGATCTAAAAGTAGATTTGCTAAATATTTTACGTGAATATAGGTGTCTTTACATTATTTCTCATGTAAGACATTAACAATATTTTAGCTCTCCACTAATCAAAAATTGTTATAATTACTGTACGGGCGATTTCCCAATGATAGGAAAATTATCATAATATATTACATACAGATCTCTACAAACGTAAAAACAAATGATATCCCAATGATAGGAAAATTATCAAAATATATTACATACAGATCTCTACAAACATAAAAACAAATGCCAGAAGTAATTTGCTCGCATCTCGCTGCCGCCCACCTCGCCGCCCGCCCCAGCATCCGCCGCCCAGACTGAATGATTATTTCCACGATGCATGCCTTACTCAGATCCTCTAAGGGCAGGCGCAGATTATAAGAAACTTGTTTTATAATTATTTGTTTTATTTGTTTTATTTGTGTATGTGTCACCTCCCTATATATTGTATGAATGATTAGTAATATAAGTTAGTTATTAAACGACAGACAGACAAAACATCTTTTAATTAGTCTCCCCAAGCGCAGACATTGCAGTAACAGAGTGCATCAAAATCGATTATAGTAGATTAGGTGACTAGAGGTGTAAAAGTAACGAAATAAACAGTAAGAGAAGAAGACACAAAAAGTAGAAGAGACATTAGCACCTAACAGAAACACTTAGGTATATGACCTAACTCATATTATGTTGACCGACCGCCATTAAGTGATCCGTTTTTTGGACAAGACCTATAAAAGAGCCCCAGTGGTGTACTCGACGCCGATTTAAAGTAATTATATGTATCCTCGCCAATGACCCTGGTGATAATACTTTAGGTATGAGCCTCCTCTGTAGAGTACACTCTGAAATTAGCACAGAAAGACTTACTTTTAACTTTCATGTTTGTATGAGAAATGCCCCAACATTAAATTTTTTTCCATACAATAATTAAAAAGGTTTTAATTATTGTATGTAAGGAATTTAAGGGAAGTAGATTAAAGGGTGAATATTTTACATGAAAATAAGACACTTATTTTCACGTAAAATATTTACCTAATTTACTTCTAGAACTGCTAAGCTGCTATTATCTAGACTAATATTATAAAGTTAGACTTGGTGTAAAATAAATGAGTGATAATACTTTAGGGTGGGTATATGTGCTGTGAAAGTACCGGCGCCATAAGTATATTATCACTCATTAAAATGACTGCTTGTATAGTAGAAGCGAGTTTCTTATCTTTCAGCATTATTACTCACTAACTGTGCCTGCGACTACATTCGCGCGGTTTTTGAGTGACTTAAACCGTTTATGCAGCGCACGCAACAAAAGTCCTCAAATGTGAATAATTTTCCCCGTTTTTGCAACATTTCTCGCTGACGCTTCGCTCCTATTGGTCGCAGCGTAATGTTATAAAGCCTAAATAAAGCCTTCCTCCATAAATGGACTATCCAACAAAAAATTATATTTCAAATCGGATAAGTAGTTCTTGAGATTAGTGCGTTCCAACAAATAAACAAACTGTTCCGCTTTATAATATTAGTATAGATTAATATTATAGTCTGTACAAGCGTGCGCGGTGCCTAAGATGCGTGCCTACTGCTAGATTAAGATCGATCGCCGCGCGCGAACAAACGATGTCTCCGCGACGATCCATTGTCGTTACCCGCTTATTAATGAACGATCTAATTGCGTTGTTAACGCCATTAATATCGAGGGAAAAGTTCGGGTGCGAGTGATTACGTAAATTGTATTGATTTGTTGTATTCACAGACATATGTACTCTGCTTAATCTATTCAGATCTATATGGGCATTTCTCTGTAAGCTCATACACGTCCCATACAAATGCTGTCCTGGCAATTATTTTTATCATTTCCAAAAATTTGTGTTTTATTTCTAAGAAAATTAACTATTATTTTAGTAAGATAATGAGTCCCACTGAGATGTTTTTCATTCATATTTTCCAAGTTATTAATGATTTTCTAAGAAATCGTGACAGGGGACTGTTAAGTGAGACAGAGGACTGTTTTATTTAAAAGAAATCATATTACATTAACTAATTATTTATTGTTTTCATAACAATCAATAGAAAACAACATTTATTTATAAAATATGAAGTTAAATAACAACTTGCTTTGAATTTTCATATGAAAAATTAACCTCAAGTGGTAGAAACAGTACTCAATTAGATCAATATAGTCATATCATATCACCAACAATTAAATGTTTTATTCAGTATTCAATGAAACACTTACAATTATTACAAAACAGTATTTGATGAGATTTACAATCAAATCCTAAGGAATATTCTAATTCTAATAAGGAAAACTATAAAATTTAATCGCGTTTAAAAAAAATCGCTCTTGAAAACGTCAAATTAAGTAGAAACAGATAAATATTCTCTTTCTTCTCTTAACAATCAAGTCAGGATTATCCAATGGACACAAGTAAAAATATTTTTTTATAATTAATAAAAGTGACCACTATAGGCAATAAAGGCAGAGGACTGTTGCCAGGGGACTGTTTATTCCGGTTAGATTCTACAATATTTACAAAAATTATGTAGAAAAGTTTTTTAAGAATATACCCATCAATTGAAGGATAAATAATATAGCAATAAAGTTTATAATGAAATTACTAAAGTAATTAACTTACATGTTATGTCTTACAAGAGGACTGTATGTGGTAGCGATCCAAGCGAGTGTTCACCGCATAAATATAACTGTGGCACTAAAGAAAATAGCGTCTCAACGCCGCATTCGGCAAGGTAGGTAACTTCATACCAATTCTGTTTCGTTTTACTCAGTATAATGATCGTAAATATAATAGTTTTTTTATTATGGATTTAAATTACTGGCAGGGGACTGTAAAAAAATCTGGGAACAAAGTTTACAGAAGACTACAAAATAAATAAAATTCGTTAATTCTTTTGTGGCGATTTTTTTTTATTTTTTATGATATTAACTGCTACATGTATGTAGTTTGAATAACTTCTTCGTAACTGTTATTTAGTAACAGAGACAACATTTAAAAAAACCGTTCAAAGTTGGTTTAATGATTTGAAATCACTTGAATTTTTTCTTAAAATCGAGCCTAAATTCATAAAAACTTTTTCACAACGTCTAAGGACCACTTGCGCCAGTATGGGTTAAACTAATCATGAACACTTACGGCTACTCTGAAATTAACTTGCAAATATCTGACACTTTAACCTAGAGCTATTTGGTGCAAGTGGGCTTGAATTAAGTGATTTAGCAGTGAAGCGCTTAGCACCCTCTGCAGTAAACTAAATGATGTGATTAATTACTAACAATCAGTACGACTGATGTATTGGGCTGGTGTACAGTCGGCGACATACCGGAAGTTTCACACGTCGACCTTATTACCACAGCATAAGGTTCCGAATGTGATATCATTTTAATTTCATAGTGTGTACCATCACATTAGCTATCCAATTACATGATGTTACGACCTAAGCTGTGTCTACATTAATCCAGATTTACTTCCATCATTTGCCTTATTTATAAATTATATATATATATATGCCACTTAATATAAATACGCGAAGACAAAACATTGAATACTCATTAGTATTAAATGGACAGGAAAGTGAGAATGAATTTTTAATGCTTCTAAAGTACAACACAATAAAAAAGCACACCTCAGCAGGCTTTCTCCCGACGCAATCAAGAATCCAATCAGTTCGATCTCAACGGCTCTTGGTATTTTATTTGGTGGATTACTTTAAAACTAACCAGGATAAAGAAAAACTTTTGATCGTAACTTTTTGTACTCCCGACCATATCAATCAACTAAGAATCAAAATAAACAAAAGTCAATTTATTCGGGAGTACGCGGCACGATCGAATCTGAATCAAAATCGAAACAGTTTGGAGAGTAAGACCTCAGATTGTGACTCATACTTTATAACATGTTGTCGTTTAACAATTTGTCACAATGTACACATTTTATAAAAATAATTGAGATATATACAAACATAGGTACATACAGATAAAAATCTTAAATATGTGTATAGTATAAAAGTATTAAATATATATTATTATTTCCGTTGTCTGGTACCTGTAACACAAGTTCTACGGATACTTAGCACAGGGCCAGATTGACGTGGTGTGAAGCGTCCATATATAAAAAAAAATACTATAGCCAATAAAAAAAAATGCCTCCCACACCGATTTCAGTGACAGTGGCCGGTTTCGTTGAAGTCAGACCAGGCAACACGGGAGTTATTTTATAGTGCCCAAGTGTGCGTTCAATACACAGAAGCACTCTTCCTTCACTCTCGTAGCCCAGTGGGACGGATAACCGATACGGCTGGTGCAGGACAGATTTTTACATGCCCATCCGACGCATGGATCATCTTTCTTTCTTTCAGAAAAAAAAATCGATTATTAAAATATATCTTATCATATCTACGAGTAGCTAGATTCTAAACCACTAGACCAAGGAGGCGTTTAGTATATACAAACATCCTTACAGTAAGATGCCAAAACTTAGCATTGAAATGCAAAAGGAAACATCTTCCACGACTAAATATTGGTGGAGCCCCTCCAGTGAAAAGCCGATCGCGGAGATAAGATGCGCAAATATTGTCCCACGCCCGGCGAGAGACGATAGTATTTCCACTTCTTTATTTGTTAAGTCGTTTTTGAGATGATTTGTTTCAATTTGTTCAGGCGCTTTTGATGGTGGTGTGAAATGTGAATTAATAAGTTACCCTACAACAATATTGTGTCGTATGCCTTTGTAATAGTGTTTACTATCTTATATATAAAAATGAATCTTTGTTCGTTAGTCTCGCTAAAACTCGAGAACGGCTGAACCGATTTGGCTATTGTTGGTCTTAAATTTTCGTAGAAGTCCAGGGAATGTTTAAACGATTTTTTTTGCTCAACGAAGTGGGCACGGGTCAGCTAGCCTTATATATAAAAATGAATCGCTGTTCGTTAGTCGTGCTTAAACTGGAGAACGGCTGAACCAATTCGGCTATTTTTGATCTTGAATTTTGAAATATTCGTGGAAGTCCCGGAAAAGTTCAAACGGTTTCTATGCTCAATAAAGTGGGCACGGGTCAGCTAGTATTAATGCATATATATATTATATAACTCTATTTTTTTATCGGCTCTCTCCGTGGTCTACTCTATATCTGAGATTTTCATCCAAATAGACCCAGTAATTTTGGAGCCTAATGCAAACAAAAAAAAACATTTATCATATACTGTAGAATAAAGGCAAGAAATGGTTTTTTCACCATTTATACTTTTGTTTCACTATTATGTATGAATAAACAACGTTTGACGGATTACAACTACTTAATTTAAAGGCTAAAGTTACAGATCCCAAGGCACTCCGAGCTCTGCCACAGTGATTTCTTCGGCTGAATACAATGTAAAAACGACTTTTAAAACTCTAGAATTAATTAAAATCTGAGTAGCGAAACGTGGCAATGAAATTCCATGTCTCATCCAATTATATTCTAAAGGAAAAATTTATTATCTACCCTACTTCCTGATTAACCGGAAAATACCAAATAATCACTCCGTCCACTCCATTATGTGGGACACTATTGTCCCGCTAATCAGGGGGTCACACCCTGTCAATTGCGGAGTTGTCCCGGTTTTGTGAGCGCTAATTACACGGTCACTAGTATCTGGGATGAGATTTTTCTGTTAGATCAGTTTTGCTCTATTATATGTATAGGTTCATTCGAATTCATTCGACGTGTAAAATAAATAAGTAATGTATTGCATATGTATCCTTTATATAGAGTGATTCAAGGTTCATATAATATTAAACCGAATATAGTGTGCAGAGAAGGACGCGTAGAGCATTTTTTTGTTGTGGCACCTCATATAAATTATTTAATAAAACTCAAAAAAAAATACAAAATGACTACAAGAAGTGAATCTTACTATGCTGGGGCTCGCGGGGTGCTATACACAAGGTCTAAGATCTGGCCAGGATTGAAACTCATCTGTTTTTTTAATTTTATAGAGATCTTTAATCGTGATTTGTTGCGTAAGTAATTTATATGATAAACCAAAAAATGCTCTACGCGTCATTATATTCGGCTTAATATATGAATCAACCTGTATAGTATATATTTCCGGGTTTTTTAATCCACTCACCCGGTTAAACAGGCGCTGATAAAATCTAAATAAAACAAACAAAATTCGGCGGCGAGTTGCGGAGAAAGCAATTTGTGCGTTAACCCGCCTCAAGCTGACAGGGGACTGATTGTCCCAGGTGCGTCCGCTCGACGGTGGACAATAAATTGCTCCACCGTCCACGGGACTCCCCGACAGTTTTTTAAGATGTCAGCCATTTAATTGTATTGACTGCTGTTGATGCGGGTGTGAATATCCGTCGTCGATACATATCAAGGGTTCAGAAGTTTATTTTGCGTAAAGGTGCCTATGGGACTTCTTATTTTATCTAAAAGCAAATATTTCAGCAGTTTTTAAAATACAAAATTGCCTCTTAACCCAACTGTAATATAGCCACAAGGAAAATGATTTTGGCAATGTATGCTTGTCCCACCATAGCTCTTAGTGGGATTTTAATGAAAAATGTATCAATAGATTTTACAATCGGATTACAAGTTTTTATAAATTTTCTGGTTATTCAATGTGAACGTGTGGTAAATGCTATGCTTTACATCTAAAGATTCAATATACAATGTATTATTATTATTCTATTGCTATTTGCAAATACTGTTTATATGCATATACAGACCCGTATTAATTTCGTACCACAATAATCCCTGGCAATTTGATCCGGGAAGCCGATCGAGCAATAACTTTGTTGAACCCGGGTGTATTGCAGTAACTGCCACTTACAGACTATCATAACTCAACATTAACTTGCTAATCTAGCATAAACGTATTTAGCCACAAGTCACATTGCCGCAGACGACGCGACGTGTTATTCTTCTATAAGAAACGCACACTTAAGAAGAACAACATTACGAAATATGCGAGCTACCTACTATATTCATAATCATTATTAATACCTTAATAATAATTAATAATAATATTTATGGACTCCACAGACCACGTCAATCTGGCCCTGTGCTAAGCATTTGATGAATTTGTGTTTCAGATACCAGATAAGGAAAATAACATATTATTTAATAATTTTGTACTACAAATATTATATTTTAGATGAATGATGAATGTAATTTAATTTTTTTTTATTATAAAAATAAAAAAAAATTAAATTACATTCATGGATTTAAAATATTAAAATTGTTAAAAAGAGATGACTATTACCGAGTTTCTTACGCCGGTTCTTCTCGGCGAGCTAGGGTTGAACCGGTGGTAGCATTTTTTGTTGTTTGGTAGACTTTCCGTCAATGCTTGTTAAGTTTCATTTGGAAAAAAATATTTTAATTGAATGAATATGTATGCGACAAAACCACGAAAAAACGCGACGTGACGACGACGCGATGTGCCGATGTGAGTTGACTCTTTTGGGGTCTCGCGTGCCGCGCGGCCGTTACGGGTCGCGTCTAAAACTTTTACAAATGACCGCTTTTTTAATAAAATTACTTTCGTTGAAATGCTTAATTACAAGATTGCTGATTACATATTTTTATAATGTTTACACGTTTACATGTTGAATTAACTTTATTGCGGTTTAAATCTTTTTTAGATTTTTATGCTGATACAAATTTTATGTTGTCCTTTCAACATGTTGTGATATTTTAGTTTGATTTGTTCTATGGAAGAGAAAGAGTATTGTGTAATATTATCTGATATTATACTATTTATTAATACGTGTAGCATATCTTTGTACTTTGCGTAAGTTGCCCAGACGGAGGAGTATAATATTTTCCACACTTACAGTCGGTTTCTGAAACGTATATTATTCAAAATACAAATCGTATAATTATCAACTAGTAGGTTTCTTGGGTGAATTAACCTTATCTATGGAATTTTCACCAGCCTTGCAAATGTGACTCGACTATATTATAATTCTTTCTTTTAGAATTCGTGAAAAATATCTAGATTTTATGCGCATCTAAGAGGCAAGAGAACCCTAATAATTATTATTATTAATTCCATAGAATTTTTTACATTTTGTGTGAATAGCAAAATCACAACATTATGATAAAATAACAAATTAATAATAATAATGAAATAGAAAATAGAAGTGTTAAATTTGAATTAATAAATTCACTAATTATACTGATGATGAATGAACCCTATTTTAACATAAAAATGCATTTAGTCTGTATGGACCCCCTTCGGGTAAAAGCCCCCTAACAGCCTTTTACCTGAAGAGAACTCTTATAAATTTAATATAATTTATTAGATATAATAGATCTGAAATAAATATATTTTATTTTTATAATCCAATGTAGATTGTAGATCACAGGGAGACAAGTATTTATTATTCCCCACGTATAAGGCTGCTTACCCGCGATAAACTGAAAATCCGAGTATTTTGATACCTTTTTACTCGTCTTGTTGAAAAACCCCGAATAATACGAGTATACGTATATTCATTTTCATTGTAATATTTACCAATCCTTTCATTTTAAGTGAAGACTCAGGAGACTATTGTGTTTTCAAATAAGTTTTATATGATTTCAACGCGCTACATATACCCCTTTCTGGCCATACAAATATTCGTTCAAGGTCATTCGCTTTATACAAAACCTTAAGTAGTGTAGCATTCATATATTATAATATAAGCCTTAAGCTAAAGATTTATTCAAAAAAAGAAAAGAATGAAATAATCACTTTATTTAACTATTACTTTAAAACACGAAATAATTAATAATTATTACAACGGTTATAAAATCTACCCAACTATGCTTTAAAGAAAGATTACAACAGTACGATTTATAATAACGGTAGTTAAATTAACTTTAAAATAAGAAAAACGGCTCACAATAATTATAAAGTCCTATTCCGTACGCACTACCGGTTACCAATCTTACCTGGACGTCGATGCACGAGCAAGAAGACCGAATGACAGAATGTAACGGCTTATAAAGGTCCTAAATTTACCGACAAAACTCCTACTTTCTAAGATCATCGAAAGCATTTAATCATCTCATGAAATCAGAACCAGGAATCGACCTGTTTACTAGCAGCTTAGCATCTATCAACTCCACAATAATTAAGCAATGTCACCGTCTAAGCAGTTAATATTATTTTACTGTTTGCTACTCCTTTGATGGGCAACAATCCTATATTATATTCTATGCTAACCCATAGTTTGTATGTTTATTACACTAACCGTTTTTTAAATTCTTTAAAAGTGTATAAATTTAAAACTCCTATCTGTGGAGGCTTGTAATTGGCTTTTTGTAAATTATTTTATAGTCTATTATATTATTGTTAGCTGTAAGCCACTCAAATAAAATAAAATAAAATAAATCGACAGACGGTTTGACCCCTTTAACAATATTATTAGGCTCGCCAATGTATTATCACGATATAAACACACGTCCAGTCGGGGCGACTGATCTAGCTAAGACTGCGTCGCCATCTTATGAAATCAGTATACATATTATTTACATACACCACAAGTAGTAAGTATCTGTGTTTCGCGGTAAATGAAATAGAAACTCGTCGAACGTTTCTCGCGCTATTAATTTTTACATCATTCCATAGTCAAAATCGGTAATATGATGGGGGAACAAAAGGTTTTTTACAAAGGTAACAGTCATAATGTGTTTTTGATAGCAGGCGCGTCTACGAATTATCTTTCGACGTGAGCGGCGCCGCGGCACGCGACGATGCGTGAAGCGATAGACTTTTTAATATAGAGGGTCGTTATTGTTCAAATAGTGACAGGCATAGACTACTCTAGAGGGGAGGTGTTGTCTATGACACTGAGCAACGAAAAATCAGTGCAACAAACGATTTGTTGTTGAAATGTTTTACAGAAATGGAAAATATCACCACCCTAAAGGGGAGGTGTCTATGACACTGAGGAAAATCACTGTAAGACAAAGATTTGTTAAGAATGATTTTTGTACAAATGTTTCAAAGAGTTTACACGGCTGAGAGGGGTTAGATATTGCTAAAGTTACTGAACTAAAAATTCAGGTGCATATGAAGACGGGTTTTTTTCTGAGAGTGTGTTTCGTCAAAAAGATTCCACTCTAGTGTTGGTAGGCGTTAGGCGAAAAATGTATATTTATTTGTACAAGTAATGTCAAACAGGAATTGTGAAGACTACAAAAGTATACACGACATACGAATGACATACTATATGTATGACATTCGTATGTCACTACTGTCTAATGTTTAACAACTAATAAAGTGAAAAATAGTACCTATACAAGTAATTACTATATTATTACTGTGTAAATAGGATAAGATTATTCTACTTCTGGAGTGATAACAGCAATCTTAATCAGAAATAGAGACATTACAGAATGTAGCAATATCGTTACAGAGGTGTAACAGTTAACAGTCTAGTCACGTAGCCCATAAACAAACTTAATCCTCTAAACGGAGTCGCGAAGTGTATTTGCCTAAGATCATTACTGTTATGAATATTAAACCTCGGTGATTATTGCCGAACACCGTCGACGTACCATAGCAAATGGTAGCCCCAAAGGAATACTTGTGGAAGCCACAAAGGGAGATCTCCCACCGATATGCTTAATAAGGCCAAAGCCCACTGTACTAGTTTTTCAGGTGTTGTATAACGGGTGTAAAAAGAACAATCACTATAACTTTGGGATATGATTTCTCGTTATTATATTTCTAGAAATATTTTTTTTACAAAAACTTTTTTGCTTTTTCGTTATTCTTCGACAAAAAAATAAGAAATGGTAAAAATAAAAAATAAAATTGTAGTTTTTGACAAAAAAAAAACATTTCCCTATATATAGCGTTGGACTTAGAAAACTTGTTCGCAAAATATAAGCTGACATTTACAGCAAGTGACTTTTGTTACAATATGCATCATCCCTGCATATTGTAACAAAATTCACTTGCTAGTGGGCTATGTAAAATATGTCCGATTTAATTTGAATTAAAAACAAAAACTCGCACTAAGCACAAAGACAGACACAGACAGGGTGTCTGTGTGTTTAGTGCGAGTTTTTGTCACTACTAGGCGTTCAATAGTTGAACACAATTTGGCAATTAATGATAATTAATTCGGTACCATGCATATTGTAGTTAATTTCTTCAAGGCGAACAAGAACATACAATTGCATCAGTTATGATATTCAGGGTGTCAGATTTCTTTCACACACAATTTTATTGGTCCAGCCACTTACGAAATTAATAAATAACAACACCAAGACAGACTTTATCATAATAAGATGAGTGATAAACATTACCGACTTTAGTAATGTGACTTCTATAGATGGTACGTCGATGTCCCAGACGAAACAAGGGAAATTGCCGCCTCTGCGTGACGTCACGCCGATGGGGCCCGCCAGGGGGAACAGCTTGTGCTTTTTAATCCATGCGATATTGAGAGATTGTACGCCATATTGTCCCTAGTTTGATCATTTCAGTGCTTTTCCGGTCGGGATAACTTATGACGTTTTCGTGGTCCTTTGGTTGGCAGATTGTTTAGGTTCTTGACTATGGAGGTTACCAGTTTGATCTCACGTAGCAACGAAACGTTGTTGTCAACTATGTTTAGGACAATGCAGGCTAGTCGTCGGCATTAAAAATGTCGGGCTTGCTTCTCTTTCTATCTTTCTTTTGATCTCTTGACACAGTCGATTAAGAAATTAAAAGAAAGACACCGATACCGAAAACCGCGTATGATCTTTATAATTGAAGACATAAATGGATATAGGTGATATGTAGCAAAATTATAATTTCGAGAAAATTAAGTTCAAACGGTCACTTAAACATTTTAGAATATGTCGTAAAGTATTAAGTACATTAATCTAAAGATCCATCTCTAGAATCAGTGTACTTAATACACATATCCTAAAGTGTTTAAGTGACAGTTTAAACTCATTTTTTTTGGGTTTTTTTGCGACATATCACCCGTTCATGTCTTCAATTATTTGGCACCGCTATCAGAAGAATAATGTAAAATATTTAAAAATTTAATAATAATAAATATTATTATTGATGGGATAGATGAATTAGTTGTTGATCACAATACTGAAAGTAGGCATTCTTTGCTTGCTAAAAATGGGACTGAGCAAATCAATGTTCACTGCATATTTACAATCACTGTGTTGTCTGTCAACAAACCGCGAACCTGTAATTGACTAAATGGCCTACCCCTTTAATAATATTATGTCAATCCATTACTATCATAAAGGGGTTTTATGAACTACCCTCGAGCATGTCGTGGAAATCCAAACAAACTCAATAAAGGTTTTGAAATACGTAAATGGATTAAAGCCAACTCTACAATGGTACCAAAAAGTGCAGCCGTCAGCCCTTCTCTAACGAGCCCGCCCCAGCCGCCCTAGCCGCCCAGCCGCCCTCGACCCAGCGAGCTGCAATAAGAGGATCTGCGCCCTTCTTCACTCTAAGCGATTCAGTAAGATGGCCGAAAATCCGATTTGTACGATTTTTCGGAGGGTCTCGCATTTAAATGTCTGAAATTATTTAATGAGGTGTAAATATTAATGGCAATTTTTATGGTAAGTGCAAAATGGTATTTGATAAAATGAAAGAATCTATTCTCTTTAGTTCCGATTTCACCAACGCTTGTTAAAATACCATGCCTTCTTATTCATTGGCAGGAACTACGAGAGAAATAACATGATATTTAATGAAGACTTAACTTTTACATGTGTTGGTGAAATTGGCTATCAAGATTACGCTTGTGGCTTTTTTTACGTTGTAAACATATTCTGTATACACTTTTTAAAAAAATAACAATTTTCCATCTATTTGCTAAAAGATGGCCCCGTCCGAGTTTCTTACGCCGGTTCTTCTCGGCGGGCTAGGGTTGAACCGGTGGTAGCCTTTTTGTTGATTTTCCGAAAATAGCTTGTTAAGTTTTATTTGGAAAAAATATATTTTGAATTTTGAATTTTTTTTTTTGCTTTTATGTATCTTCAATGCCTACACTTTCGAATAAATAACTGCTGGGAACAGGTAGTTTTGATGACTACTGTGGTTCAGTAGTTAGCACGTCGGTGCTTTCAGCTGTAGGTCACTGGTTCGATTGCCGCCAAAGGATCAGAAAAGTTTTCTGTGATTTTATCATGAATGTCTATTATTAATGTGTAAGTAAGCACCACATCAATTTCGGTAGCACTTTCCGATTTCATTGAAACCAGGCCAGCTAGGACTAAGGAGATCAGCCTACATGGTCCTAACTAACTTAAAAACACCACTTATATTTGTTTCAACTAGGGAATCGAACTCACGTTCAGAATGGCAAGCTCTAAACCAGTGTACCACGGACGCATTGAAGCCTATTTAAAACTGACGCAAAGGCAATAAAATACGTGATTATACTTCATAAGGTAAAAAACAGGTTTGGATTTCTTTTTGTCCTGACAGCTATCTTGACGAAAAAGATTAATATGACTGTTGAAGTTGAGACTTGCCGTCTCCAGGCTACCGGTAGTGTTTAGTCGCCGCTACACAATTGAGTCGCCGCAACACGCTATTGAGATTTTTTATATACTATAACTTTTTGTTATCCTTGCCACAAAAAAATGTTTTTTTAGATTGTAAAAAGTAAAGAATATTTTTTGTGGTTCTTGACAAAAAATGTTTAAAAATACATTTCTAGAACGAGTAAAGGTAGTATACATCGCAAAGTTATAGTGACAAATTTTTACAACCTGTATATTTTGTTTTCGATTAGATTAAATTAGATTTTATCAAAATGTACACTGCACTACCGGTAGCGGCAACTCGCGACAGTCGTCGGTGGCCCCTGTGCGCCCCTCCTGGCAATTGCATTAAATAATCCAGCAATCACGTCCCGTCCACGCTACAACACTCGAACAAACCCGGGACACTTAATTAGTGATATTTTAATGCTTAACGCTAACACTGTCTTAAATCAACGGGCAAAACGGTTGTAAGCTCAAATTTTATTTTATTTTACTTATATTTCAAAGATGTGTTTGTATTCAATAGGCTTAGAAAATACTGGATCGATTTTGAAAATAGATGTTACAAATAAAGCCACAGGGAATAACATAGAGTACTTTTTATTACGGTAAAATGCACGGTACCTGTGAGATTTGTGTATAGTATAAAAAGCCTCCGTGGTCTAGTGATTCAGAGATTCGCTCTCCACTCGGAGGTCGCGGGTTCGATTCCCGCGTTGGAACAACAAAATATGTTGTTTTGAAGTTTAGTTAGGACAATGCCGGCTGATCACCTGACTGTCCGACAAGAAAGGTGTTGGGCATATAAAAAGTCGGTCCTGCGCCTGATGTCCCGCCAGTCGTGTCGGTTATCCCTTCCACTAGGCTACGAGAGTGAAGGAAGAGAGAGTGGTTTTGTGTATTGCGCACACAATTGGGCACTATGAAATAACTCCTGCGTAGCTGGCCTGGTTTCAATGAAACCGGCCACCGTCACCGAAAGCGGTGTGGGAGGCATTATTTTTATTAGTATAAAAAGTATTCAATATATTTCCGTTGTATGATACCTGTCACACAAGACGATACTTAGCACGAGATTGACGTGGTGTGAAGCGTACATAGAATTATCAATTTAGATACATAGGTAGTCTATACATATAATAAATCTGTAGAGGGGTCATGTCTGTACATTAAGAATATTTAAGTGAAAATCAAAAAAAGGGGGTCTATAAGAGCCACAGAACCTAAAAATAACATTTTTGAAAAAAAATGTCTGTCTGTCTGTCTGTCTGTCTGTCTGTCTGTCCGTATGGGAATGTTTGTCATCGCATCACGCCAAAACCGCTCTATGGACTGAAATGAAATTTGGCAGGCAGGTAGCTTATGACCTGAAGAGCATTATAAGAAATTATTATCCCGAAAAACGAAAGGGTTCCCGTGGGATCTTCAAATAATTGTAGCTATCTATTTGACAGTATTTCAGCCAAACTACTCAATGTATTTAAATGAAATTTGGCAGGCAGGTAGCTTATGACCTGAAGAGCATTATAGGAAATTATTATCCCGAAAAACGAAAGGGTTCCCGTGGGATCTTCAAAAAATTGTAGCTACCTATTTGACGGTATTTCAGCCAAACTACTCAACGTATTTAAATGAAATTTGGCAGGCAGGTAGCTTATGACCTGAAAAGCATTATTAGAAATTATTATCCCGAAAAACGAAAGGGTTCCCGTGGGATCTTCAAAAAATTGTAACTACCTATTTGACGGTATTTCAGCCAAACTACTCAAAGTATTTAAATGAAATTTGGCAGGCAGGTAGCTTATGACCTGAAAAGCATTATTAGAAATTATTATCCCGAAAAACGAAAGGATTCCCGTGGGATCTTCAAAAAATTGTAACTACTTATTTGACGGTATTTCAGCCAAACTACTAACGTATTTAAATGAAATTTGGCAGGCAGGTAGCTTATGACCTGAAGAGCATTATTAGAAATTATTATCCCGAAAAACGAAAGGGTTCCCGTGGGATCTTCAAAAAATTGTAAGTACCTATTTGACGGTATTTCAGCCAAACTACTCAACGTACTTAAATGAAACTTGGCACAAAGGTAGATTGTAACGTGAAATAATCAACATAGTTAATATTTTTAACCGACTTCCAAAATAGGACGTGGTTTCTCAATTCGTAAATATATGTTTTTTTTTATGTTTCTTCGTGGATATCTTCGTCGTTTATGAACCTATTTTAAATATTAATGTAATACCACTACTACTTAGTCTTTGAAGATATACGTTTGGAAATTTCGACATCGTTTATACTGCAAGCATATTATGGTAATTAATAAATAAAAAACCGGGCAAGTGCGAGTTGGAATTGCGCACCGAGAGTAGACCGCCGACGCCGAAAAATTTGGCGGTCGGCGCCAGCAGCGCAACGTCGGATTGAAAGTCGGCGTCGGGCGTCGGTGTCGTGACGTTAGGCGTCACGGCGTTGGGCGTCGCGGCGTCCGTCGGCGTCACGACGTCGGGCGTCGCGACGTTAGGCGTCGCGGCGTTGGGCGTTGGCGTCGCGGCGTTCGGCGTCGGGCGACGGGCGTCGGGCGTCGCGACGTTGGGCGTTGCGGCGTCGGGCGTCGGCGTCACGACGTTGGGCGTTATGGCGTCGGGCGTCGTGGCGTCCGGCGTCGGGCGTCGCGGCGTCGGGCGTCGGCGTCGCGGCGTCGGGTGTCGCGGAGTCGGGCGTCACGACGTTGGGCGTCGTGGCGTCGGGCGTCGTGACGTTGGGCGTTGCGGCGTCTGGCGTCACGGCGTCGGGCGTTGCGGCGTTGGGCGTCGTGGCGTCGGGCGTCGGCGTCGTGACGTTGGGCGTCGGCGTCGCGACGTTGGGCGTCGCGGCGTCAGGCGTTGGCGTCACGACGTTGGGCGTCGCGGCGTCGGGCGTTGCGGCGTGCGGCGTCGCGGCGTCGGGCGTCGCGGCGGCGGACACCGCGGCGTCGGGCGTCACAGCGTCGGGCGTCGGCTCCACGACGTTGGGCGTTGCGGCGTCGGTCGTCGCGGCGTTGGGCGTCATATACGGGACATTGGCGCGTTTAAACAAACAAACAATTTACATTTGGGGACTTTCGTTGCATGCGCTGCACAAACGGTTTAAGTCAAACAAACACTACGCGAACGAAGTCGCGGGCACAGCTAGTATTTTATATATTGCTTGTAATATTTACCTTCTAAGCTATTTAATTGAAGTTCCTGTCCCAGTGAGGTCGTTATGTCTCGTTTAACATCGCGAGGGGTCGGCGATGACTAGGCAGCTCGGGGATTTAATATCCACAAGGAAAAGGAAAAAATTGATTCATCACAATGTAACAACGTTTATTCCTGGATATTCTATAAATAGTTGTTAGTTCAGGTATTTTGTGTTTTGTGCCATATTTATTTAGCTTTTATTGAGTGTACCTTTAATTGTCCCGATGTATGTAAACAAATCTTTTATAGTTAAATTTGAGCCACTTCCTAGTTACTGATTGAGCTGAAGTTTTCCATGCATAAGTAAATTGAATCAATACTTCACAACATGGAGCTTTTTTTTATTCTTTATTTCTTAAAGAGGCTTTTACCATACACGGCATGTCAGCCTCACCATAACTGATACTAAATAATAATAAATAATTTACATTAAACAGAAATCAAACCTATTACTTCTAAATTTAGCAAAAAAACTTCTTTCTTTCGTCGGCTCCTTTCACACACTCTCAAATGATGAATATCCCCAACTACACCGCATTTGTCGCAGTTAGGCGAGTTAGATATTTTAATCATAATATATCTATAGTAACCATAAGGATATTAACCCGATTCAACATGTAGCTGATCTGATGATGTAGGGGTAAGATAGGCCTCGGTAATATAACGACACAGCGCCATCGAATTTGGGCTCGTTTGATTATTTGATTCTCATTCCACATTATGAGTTCAGCGTTGCGGATTTCGTGGTACGGCTCCCACGGTGCGTGTTGTGGGTTCCGCGTTGCGGGTTCAGGGTTATGGGTTCAGCGTTGCGAGTTCCTCGGTGCGGGTTGCGGGTTTCATGTTCTGGTCGCGCTGAATGTTGCGGTTGGTAGGCAGTGTAATTGAATTTGATCACAAGTAAGACTATACGCTTAGCGACGTGGGCACGGGTCAGCTATTAAATATATTAAAGAAAAGTTTATTTCTTTTATTTACCCGACACGACTGGCAAGAGAGATACTGGCGATGTCACCCATGTAATATAAACCACACCAGCACATTCAGATGCCGTAAATCATACCGCTGGTGCAGTCGTGCAGGGGATTTGCGGCTCATATTATACAGATGACGGCTGTGACCTACTGAGATAATTTATTATAACTGTTATAATATGGCTAATCCTACTTATATTATAAACGCTAAGTCCCGATTTCAGCAACGCTTGTTAGTGTTAACGGTTTGTTTAATATTATGCCTACATTCATTGTTAGGAAATACGAGAGGGATAACATGATATTTAATGAAGGATAAACTTTAACATGTGTAGGTGAAATTAACACCTACAATTATCTTTTGACTTAATTGTATCTTCGAAATGGCTACAGCTTCGATTATATATAACTGCTGGGAATAGGCAGGCTTGATGACTCCTATGGTTCAGTAGTTGAGCGCGGTGCTTACAGCTGGAGATCACTGGTTCGAATCCCGCCAAAGGAAATCAATGTGTATTATTAATGTGTATAATGGTGAGAAAGGCTCTAAAGTTTGTAAGTATGGATGTTTGTTTTTCTTTCACATAAAAGCTACTGAACAGATTCTAATAAAATTTGGTATGGTAGTAATAACATAGGCTACTTTTTATAACAAAAACGGTACGCACAATAAGACAAGCATAAGTGGCTAATGGGCGTCGTGATGGGACCCTCTGAGGGTGCAAATGATCGGCGTATAAAGTCCAGAGACATCTCTCCTGCCTCAAGCCGTTCTGTAAATGTTGCCGCCTTGGTGCACAGTACGTGCGACCATTTTAAGGGGCCAATTTCAATGAGTTGGCGAGTCACCGTCTGCCAACTTTATGATACATGTAACCAGGCAGACGCCATAGTCCTTCCATAGTCATAGATACCCAGTCCACGAGCACCTCACCCCCATTAGCAATTTTTTTTTTAACCAACGGTTAAAATTTTAGGACTATTCCTATATTAACCAATGGGTCTCCGAGGGTGCACTCCCATGGTACGTACAGAGAGAGTCGCTGGCTGGTGTCACATTATGTTTAAATTCAAATTGTGTGTTGGGACCTCTGCGTGTTGGCTTCAGCCCCACGCACGCCTTTTTAAGGTCCGGGACTTAATTGCCCGTGAACAAAAAAATATATACACAAACAAAAAAATATATCATTAGATAGTATAATATTGGCGCTGTCAAACTCTTCATTGTACCATGTAACTTTACGTAGCTATCAAATACTCCTGTTTGGCATACTACTGAGACATTTCACTACACTTTGCTAAATATAAAATAACACTTTGCAGGTACATATAAAACACGTACGAACACGCTATGCATTTAAATGACTACCTATAGCTTTTATTTGGCAGTAAAATAAAAAATTGAAAAACCATTTAATGGAACGGCCTGTTTATTTAACGTATGACCTTTCTGCCATCGTGATCTCGATTCTTTCTGATGTCAGACTGTCCCGCTCATTCACGCATGATATGACGGGGGTGGGAGCGGGATAGATTGACAATCGTAAAAAGTCTGTCCATGTCACCCCTGCTCACGTATTCCGGTCAGGCAGGACCAGATTTCACCACCATTATAGCCCTGGTATAAAAATATTATGTCAACCCAAATATTGCGTCCCCTCCGAAATACAATTTGCCCATGATCAGTTCGGATGGAGTGGTCGAGAATATGCTTATAGTATAACATTATTTTTAACCCCCTGACGTAAAAAAAATCGTAGCTCCTAAACGGATTAACCTTTTGATTTTGTTTTATAGGCATTGACAGGTTATTAAAAATCTATAATATTTATAGACGCTTCACACCACGTCAATCCTGTGCTAAGTATCCGAAGAACTTGTGTTACAGGTACCAGACAACGGAAATATATTTAATACTTTTATACTATACACATATTTAATATTTTTATCATATTATACATAAATTTAATACACATCCATGACCCAGGAGAACATTGAAAACTTTTGTTCCCTAGGCGGGATTCGGACCCGCGACCTCTCGTTCGAGCACCAACGCGCTCAACCACTGCGCTATGGAGGTCGTCAGTACTCAGTCAGTTCTATATCTTGTTCCTCTGGTTTCCGCCCTTATACTTGGTACCAGCCCTTATTCTATTGTGTTCGTGTACCGGCAATAAATAGTCGACAATTCGTACTTGCGATGATCAAACAGAACATTCGCGCCGACAGCGTGGAAGCTGTGGATCTTAATCTCGCCTTGGCTCCTCTCCAGCAGCAGCTAATTCCGCTGAACACGAGCAGCCAATTACGGAGATGAACAGAGGTAGCGGGTTCGAATTTGTGGCAACGTTCGTCTAAGTTACGTGGAGAAATCTAGATTTATCCCTAGGGATGTGATTATATAAGTAATAATAATAATAATAATGCCTCCCACACCGATTTCGGTGACTGTGGCTGGTTTCATTTAAACCAGGCCAGCTATGCAGGAGTTGTTTTATAGTGCCCAAGTGTGTGCGCAATACACAGAAGCACTCTCTCTTCTTTCGCTCTCGTAGCCCAGTGGGATGGACCGACACGACTGGCGGGAGATCGAAAATTCAAAATTTTTTATTTCCATATAGATTATTAAATAACAATACTGAATTGTCCTACATTATGCCTACCACCGGTTCGGAAACAAGCCCAGCCGGCGTAAAAAAACTCGCACGGGGCAGGGGGATCAGGGGCAGGACCGACTTTTTACAAGCCCATCCGACGCATGGATTATCTTTCTTGTCAGACAATCAGGTGTTCCAACCAAACTTGAAAACAATATTTTTTGTTGTTTTAATGCGGGAAACGAATCCACGACCTCCGGGTCGAGAGCGAAGCACTGAATCATTAGACCACGGAGGCGATACATGAAATAAAACATCGATTATTTATTTATGATCGATTTTCAGAAAAAAAATCGATTAGTAAAAAAAAAAATTATAATATCAATTCTAAATAATTCACTTCAAAACATCATAGTGGAACATTTTATCGGTAGTCTACTCGTACTATGAACTCCGGAATTTATGAGTTAACTTCAGCATCGAGTGTTCAGTTCGCAGCACTTGCTAACTCCAGCCGATTGTTAAATGAAGCATAAACCTGGCTTCATTACTTGCCGTTTTGCATATTATTTTGACGTTTATGTACCTTTTGTACATTATCTATCTGTATACAACGTTTAACAAAAATTTGTTTTGAAAAATAAAAAAGCTAATTCACCCATGTATAGGACAATTCAACAACCCGTGCGTTCGTGTGTATGTATAGACTAGGAGCCCGCGAGCCCCAGCATAGTAATATTCACTTCTTGTGGTCATTTTAGACCTTTGAATTTTTTCTGTGTTATATTAAGTAACTTTTATGAGGTGAAAAAACAAAAAATGTTCTACGCGTTATTTTACTTCAGACTATATTATCATTCTGTATATGCCTAAAAATAAGTGAATTTATCCATTAATTTTTAAACTAGTTATACAAATAAACATACAAGTGAAGTTTGTTCAACTCAATTAGTTTACACACGTTTATTCCCGCAGCAATATTAGTGGGCAGTGGGATTAAGCGTGGGCATGACCGTGGGCTTTATCGTGGGCGTGGGCAATTGTGGGCTGCTGTAATCAGCACGGACACTCAATGTTTCGACAGTGGATTAAACTCTCGCTGTCTGTCAGCGCGTACTACAAACTTCAGATAAGTTAAGACAGGTGAATAATGCTCTGCTGCAATGCCTCTGAAGCCTGGATAAACTAAAATGCTAATAGTAATTAGCATTACACACACTGTTATACACATTTTTTTATTGTTAGCAATTAACCGTATTAATTAACGAGTCTTAAAATCGGGCTTAAAATTTGCGATCGCAACCTCTATACTACTTGAGAAACTAGTTGAAAGACAAAACAACGTTTCGTTTCACTTTTAAAAATAAACATACCTAGATGGTTAAGATGAAATGTGAAAAAAAAATATATCAAATTGTTTAAGTAAAAATAGGTGACAAAAGTGAAAATTGTGAATTGTATATTAGCTAAGTACCTTTTAAATATTATTATGTAACAAACTACAAAATTTGAATATTTGCACGCCTTAATTGGGCAAAATAAGTTAGAACAGAATTTACCTACATTGTAACATCTTAATTATTGTACCTTATTTTAAGCAAATAAAATATTATCTATCTATCTATCTAACAACTTTACTTATATAGTGCATTTCACGTCAAGCGGGCCAGAAAAATAAAGTCCGATCTTGGATATTGTTCATAATTGGATCAATTGCTCTTCCATAGGTAGGAATAAATGTACGTCCTTACTTTTCTTTTTTATGCTTAGTTACGAATATCTGCACCCTCAGAGAATCGTCTGATGCTGAACATCTAAAAGCTGATTTTTCAAAAGTAGATGAAGGTAATCAGATGGAATAAAGAATAAGTAAATAGTGTTTGTTTGAGTATTTTCATTGATTTTATAGAAAATAAATTGAAATTAGAAAAAAAATCGTACAGTAAACCGAAAGTTAATATTAAACTTATTTTTTTTTCAATTGGGCGATTTTTTAAATTTTATTTTAAGCTTTTAACTTTTAATTTTAATAGCTTAGAAGATACACCTCACCTTTATCTAATTAGAGTTTGAAATTAAAACTTTTTAATGATACCAAAATCAGCCAGATACAATTGGTATAGCCCAAGAGATTGTATGACAAGTTCATACATACTATTATAATGCGAAAAGACTTTTTCCCCAACATATTATTATACACGGACGAAGTCGCGGGCACAGCTAGTACATATAGTCTGTCAGATTTTCATTCGAACGCAAACGAAGTTGGAATCATTGGCGGGGCGGAATTTTGGCAACTTGTCCACGCAGCAGTTGCGGAGCCTTCCCAACTCGCCGACACGGTCCGACTAAAGGTGAATACACACCAACGCGGGAAAAATAGCAACCCACCATCAACGGGATATATTAGCAACTGATTTTCAAGTGCAATTCAATTGGGTTATTGAATGAATATTAAATTTATTTACATTTGGACTCGTTCGACACAGAAAATGAAAACAATGAACAAAATCTTATATGAGTTAGGATAAGTTTTTAAACATTTGAGTTTTTAGCAATTAAATAAAGTTGTCTATCTCTTTCTCGCAAATCGATATTTTTACGCAGGTTACTGTAATGTCTATGAAGGGTTAACAAAATAACATAACAATATTTCGTTCCCTTCTCGTTCGCACATTATATTTAAAAGTTAAATACCTTCATTATTTTTGATAGTATTTATTTATATTACAATAGCCCCCTGATAAGAAATAATTTGTTTACCAGGCGGCTATAATCATTCAAAAGACTAATTGTGAACAGACAACGTATGTCTATAAATTATATTCCACTAGCTGACCCGTGCACACTTCGTTGAGCATGGAAACCGTTTAAACCTTCAATTCACCGGGACTTTCACGAATATTTCAAGACCAAAAATAGCCGAATCAGTTCAGCTGATCTCGAGTTTTAGCGAGATTAACGAACAGCAATTGATTTTTATATAGTCTATGTTACTCAGTGATAATCAAAAAAAAAAATTATAAAAAAAAAAAAAAATTAGTTTGTAGCGCCTAAACTTATGTAAAATTCTCGGGGAAGGTTTTAGTGTTCAAAAAATTTGCTAGGTGGCGCTGTTGTCAATGCGTAAATAAACTTAATATGATAGCAATATGAAGTTCGCCAGCTAGTATTTGACATTTTAATAGGTGTCGATCAATATGAACGCACCTTTACGGCCTCGCCGACACTCGCCGCCACGCGCCGACTCGCCGCTCCACTAATTATTGTCGAAAGCTTTTATGTTATTGTATAAAGTGAACATTCTGTCAGTTGTTATAATTTCGTTTAAAGTACAGATTTATTTGTCACTCAGAATAAGCCTTAACTTTAGTCACTAGTGAAATTTCACCAGTGTAGGGATATATTACCACTTGACCGCACGGCCACGGCACGACCACGGCATGACCACGGCACGACCACGTGATCCCACAATATGACATGTGTTAGCGACGACAGAGCGACAAAGCTGCTTATGCCGTTCCTGGGTCGTATCAGGGACGTGTCGTGTGGTGAAAAACAAAGCTACAAAATTCAATCAATATATGTAATGGTAAAAAGTGCGTGGTGGATCTACATATTATTATGTAGCTGGTAATAACTTAAGGGCGTGTTTCACCAAGAAATGTTAAAGTTAACGCCATGTTAAATATCATGTTATCCCTCTCGTATTTCCTGTCAATGAATGAGATGGCATGGTATTTTAACAAGGCGTTAACTTTAACATTGCTTGGTGAAACACGGCCTAAGACATGAATAGATGAACGTGACATGTAGCAAAATATTGAATTGGATTTTTTTTTATCCAAAGTGACACAAACATTTAGTACATTAATCTAAAGATCTAGAATTAATGTACTCTATACGTTAGTACATAATCTTAAATGTTTAAGTGACAGTTTAAACTTAATTTTCAGGGTAATTATTTTTTGAGATATCACTTTCAACAAAAAAAATGGTTACGTGCGGGAAAAGAATGAGTCACTCGATTTCGTTGCGTTAGCGGCGGTATAAGGCTTTTTTATAGTGTTTATTTAAAGTCGCTTTTAACATCTATGAGGCATAAGAGTTCGTGCACCCATTCAGATTTGTAAAAAGTTTTGAACTGTATCCGTCGATAAGTCGAGAATAAACGGAACGGCCTCACCATACTTTTCTCAAAACAAATCGCTACATATCGCTTATGTCATTTAGCGAAACTTACGTCAAATTCCATACATTATGTTTTCGAACTTCGTAATCGATAAACAGCGATGACATCTTAAATCAGCCCAGGGTAATTTCGAATATTACTGCGATGGACGAAATTCGAATCCTGAGTTTTCATGATTATTGTGTCAATCGAAGTGTGCAGTTTCATCATTGCTTTCTAATCCCCAGTTATAGATATGAAACCCTTAACGCATTTCTTTTTATGATGCAGCTGCAATACTCTGTATAGCGACTGATTTGTCATTCAGTCTGTAGTACAGATTGTGTACAATAAAACAATATCCCGCACAGATTAGTCAAAGAACGGAAACAATCCCGCGGGAGGGCCGGCCCTGCCGAGCACCGCGGTTATTATACTGTATAGACACTTTTAATTAAAAATACATACAAACGACTGGAGCGTTTAGAGTATACGATACGACAACGATATTAAATTAGTGTCGGCATATTTTAACGAATACTTTTTATTATTAGGTATTATGTTTGTGTATAGCTTTCGGGCAATTAAATCTTTGAAAGGCATGCGTGGGGCCGAAGCCAATACGCAGAGGCTCCGTTACACAATTTAAATTTAAATATAATGTGACACCAGCCGGCGACTCTCCCTGTACGCACCATGGGAGTGCGTCTACTGATACCCACCGGTTCGTGTAATAAAGTAAGGAATGGTTAAATGAAACAATTAACACTGTCCTTAATAAAAAATAATATTATTATGATAAAAAGATCTGTGACAGTGTTATTTGACTTTTAATTTTTAATATACTTGTATTACACTAAATTGAAGTAGTATTTTAAGGGCCCTCGCCCCATGCCAATAGCTAAAATATAGCTTAACTTAAATGAGTCATGTTTTTCAACATTACAATATAAAAATATCGCAGACTTAGTTCTTATTTAATAATAATAATGTTTTTAGTAACAAGTAAAAATATATATTTTTGGAACATTTAACGGGAATAACTAAAAAATCGTATCGTATACGCTAGTCGTAAGCTCTAAAGTCCAGCCTCAATCATCTTTTGTTCAATAGTGAGACATTTTTAATTAAGAAAATCGGCGTATTGTCGCGCGGGCTGTCAATGATCTTGACGGCTTTGTCTCCATCTGCACGGCTGGGGGAGCACTCAGCATTTAGGCGATTAAGCGCAGCTTATAAATTGCTGTATTAATGAAGGATGTTTTTATGAGTTTTTTTTTCTATACTAGCTGACTCGTGCCCACTTTGTGGAGCAAAAGAAACCGTTTAAACATTCCCGGGACTTTCACGAATATTTCAAGACTAAAAATTGCCGAATCGGTTCAGCCGTTCTCGAGTTTTAGCGAGACTAACGAATACAATTCATTTTTATATATAAGAAGAAGAATAGCTAATTGAGGCCCATGTATATTCGCAATGCCAGAGGAGTTGAAAGTGCGTTGATTGCCCTTGGGTGATCGGAGCTAACATAATATGTTATTATGTCTATTGTCCATTAATACTAGGTATGTTATAAGCTACTAGTTGTTGTCGCGACTACGTGCACAAAAAGGAAAATTCCAATAAACCGTACATTTTGCCGCGATAAAAAATTGCCTATTTCCTTTAATGTACTCTATTCCATGTCTGTGCCAAATTTTATTAAAATCGGTCCAGTAGTTCCGAAGCCTGTTCAATACAAACAAACATACAAAATATACAGTATCATTATAGACAAAACAACTTTTGCAAATCCGCTTATTCAAATGACGGCAGTGAAACGTCTGGGCTTATTTTACATTTAAATGCAAAATAATAAAATGTATCCAACTAGAACTTTGAAAAAAGCTCCTTTCAGCCGAGCTTTACAAAGCACGAACCCCCTTCGCTCGCAAAATGACAAAAATAAGTTCCATTAAGAAATTAAGCTTTTCGAAACAAAACAATGGACAAAAGAACGCGAACCTCGCAATAGTTTGATGTTGAAATAGCGAACACAGCACTATCATTTATTAAGTCGGATAGCGAATTTTTCATAATATACATGCACTAGTTAATGGAATCAGGCGTTACTTTGTGGAAATCCATAGCATAATTTTTTTTTTAACATATATATTATATATATATAATATTTATTATACTTAATATAATATGTTAAAAAAAATAATGCTATGGATTTCCGCAAAGTAACGCCTGATTCCATTAACTAGTGCATGTATATTATAATATATATCTCGCGAAAATTGATAACCACAACCTGTAAGCAAAAATGAGTGAGTGTACCCAAAGGCATGTGTTTGATGATTTTTTATTTTTTATTTATTGCCATATCGATATGCGATATAACGGGTGTAAAAAGTGCAGTCACTATAACTTTGGGATATGTTTATACTACCCTTTCTCATTTATAGTGTTTGTTAGCTATTTGTTGTAGATTGCTAAAGCAAAGCGAAAACAAAATATGAAACGATGATTTAAGAATTTAACAGTCACTATATTGTCCAGAAAAGCACAGAAGGAATACAGTTTGTTTAGGATAGATAGTACAGTTTATAAGACTCGATAGAACACTAATAAAGCGAAAAGGAAACAGAAAATACAAGAAATTTAAGAATAGAAGTAAACACGTAAATATCGGTTAAAAAGCTCGCGCGCAGCCTCACGGCGTCGCGTATGCAAATCGACTGGCTGTCGTCTTTGTCCTAGCGGTGCGGGCGCACCGGTTTGCGAGTGCCTAGCAAACCGGTATTTGAGCTGCGTATTCTGTGCGTTTAAATAGACGCCACACATTCTAGTTTTTTTTTATATTTTTTTTTTTACAAAAATTAAATTGTTTTTTTGCATTATTGTTATTTTTGCGACAAAAAAATAAGAAATGGTGAAAAGGAAAATTTTTTTTTTTAGTTTTTGACAAAAAAAAAAGAAAAAAAAATACCTACATTTCCAAAATGAGGAAAGATAGTATAATCGTATCTCAAAGTTATATTGACTGCTCTTTAAATTTTATAACAGGTACTGTTAGGGCGTGTATCACCTAGCAATGTTAAATTAATCCTTCGTTAAATATAATGTTGTTCCTCTCGTAATTCCTATTAATGAATGAGAAGGCATGATATTTTAACAAGCCGTTATTAGTAGTATACCGTAGATCTGTGGGTGATGAAAGTATGTTGCTATTCATTTTAGCTATGCCGCCTACTACTGGACATCAGCCCACCATTTTTAACCGACTTCCAAAAAAGGGAGAGGGCTCTCAATTCGGCCTTGGAGTGTCAGCTAAAAGAACAACATCTTAAAGTTGCTGACTTGAATTTCACCGTAGCTAACACCGACTTCAAACTTCAATAATATTTCAAATCGGTTCATAAACGACGAAGTTATCCGCGAACAAACATAAAAAAAAAACATATATATATACGGTCGAATTGAGAAAACTCCTAATTTTTTGGGAGTCGGTTAAAAAGAACATTAATAATTGTATCTACGTTATAAAAATATTATTTTACGCTTTTTAAATGTTTTAGTCGGTTTTGTAAACGTTCCTTTTTTGCTATTCGTCATCATCATCACCAGACAACGGAAACATATTATAATCCATGAACACAGAAAACTTTTTGTTCCTTCGGCGGGATTCGAACCCGCCACCTCCAGCTCGAACACCAATGTGCTCAACTACCGCGCTATGGAGATCGTCATTTAATAATTCTAATAAACGTCCGTCGAACTGATACTCTGTTTTAAAAAAAAGTCAGGCTTCTTTTAGATATCGCGATACAAACACTTTGATGTCTTACACAAGCGATATCGGATGCAGATATCATACCTACTAGTCTTGCGCAGTAGTTTACGACTAAAAGCGCTTAGATTAGGTCGCTCCTAAACGAACCAGGGCCCTGATTCAAAATACTATCGCTATGTATCGCTTACGAAGTTCGAAAACAAAATCTATGGAATTTGATTAAAGCTTAATAATAAATCGCTTGTCATTTAGCGAATCTTATATCAAATGCAATACATTTTTTCAATTTTGTAAACGATTAATAGCGATGGCATCTTGAATCAGTTCGCTAATGTAGTTCGCTAATGTAGTTCGCTAATGTAGTTCGCTAATGTAGTTCGCTAATGTAGTTCGCTAATGTAGTTCGCTAATGTAGTTCGCTAATGTAGTTCGCTAATGTAGTTCGCTAATGTAGTTCGCTAATGTAGTTCGCTAATGTAGTTCGCTAATGTAGTTCGCTAATGTAGTTCGCTAATGTAGTTCGCTAATGTAGTTCGCTAATGTAGTTCGCTAATGTAGTTCGCTAATGTAGTTCGCTAATGTAGTTCGCTAATGTAGTTCGCTAATGTAGTTCGCTAATGTAGTTCGCTAATGTAGTTCGCTAATGTAGTTCGCTAATGTAGTTCGCTAATGTAGTTCGCTAATGTAGTTCGCTAATGTAGTTCGCTAATGTAGTTCGCTAATGTAGTTCGCTAATGTAGTTCGCTAATGTAGTTCGCTAATGTAGTTCGCTAATGTAGTTCGCTAATGTAGTTCGCTAATGTAGTTCGCTAATGTAGTTCGCTAATGTAGTTCGCTAATGTAGTTCGCTAATGTAGTTCGCTAATGTAGTTCGCTAATGTAGTTCGTCAAATCCCAGCTGTTTTTTTTTAATTCAAACCAATTGCAACCACGACTCTACCTTGACCATTTTTGTACTTATACATATTATCAGGATTTCAAATTGAATTATATTCTTGTTTCATGGCGAAGTCGGGTTATACTTTTTTAAACTTTTATTTCCGTATAAAATATTATATTTTAAGCACGCTTGAATTAGGTGTACCTGTATGTAACTATGTAATTTTTGAAATTAAAATTTGGATTTCATAGAAAAGTATTGTACTTTGACCACGATTAGGTTCCAAGGTCTGATGATGGAGCCAGAAGATTGGCCAGTGCCTATCTATGACGATATTCCATGATGGATTATCACTATGACATGAATGAATATCGTGTCATAGTCGTGTTTGTGAGAAAGGCCTCGTAATGAACTTGCAGAGACATGCAGAGGATCAATCAAAACTCGTTATGTTCTATTACCTGTCAATTTATTTAAAAGTTGTAGACAACTTGACATTGTTCGACATGCGCGTAACATGTAACCCCGGCTCCACACTACTCGCGGAGTTCCTCGGCGAAGTACGGCGAAGTACTAGTAAAGTTTGACGAGGTAAGCCGAAGTGCATCTCTACACTATCCTATTCGTCTAACTTCGTTCAATTTCGCGAGTAGTGTGGAGCCGGGGTAGCAATACTATGATTCTCTAGCGCAGGCGCTTAAAGGTGCGTAAATGAACACGACCATTATATTATGTAGTTATGACGAAATCAACATTCTTATCAATATGGCGTAAAACAATAAATTCAATAAAAAACTTAATCTGACAATGTTTAATCCGTGTCACAGCGAATTGAAACTCGCGGGTTCCGGAACTCGCGACAATGGCGCCGGGCAGTGCTAATCTTTTCATTAAAAAGCGATTATACACTGCACGAGCGCGCTAATACGAATAAAACTGCCTCTCAATCAAAGTGGACCTTGTTAGCCTATTACTAAGAGTGGATTTCCATTGCAGCGGAAGGACTTCACGCTATGACATTTCAATTTGAATTCCTGCTACATTTTTATGAAAAAAGCAGGTTCATGTCGCAAGCGCGATCAAGGGGAATCGCTGATCGTACTAAACAAGTTTGCCTTTGATATTTCACACTAACGCCGCTTCAGCTGCCGAAATTAGGTGATTTTAATTTTAGATTTGATGGATTGGATTTCATACTAAGTTAACTACATACTAAGGTAACTGCATTCGAAATTATACTTTTGTTACTTTTGTAGCCTACCTTACACGTTTTGCTAAATTAATCATCTTTAACTTATGAAACACGGTCGGCTTTGCTTAAGAAAGGTTTAAGGTTCAAGAACCTTAAAAATCGGTAGTATTCAAAATAAGATAAAATAAAAATGAAAATGAAAATTATTGATTATTGTATAAATAAATATGTTTTTGTTGACCAAAAATATATTTTTACAGAATACCAATCTTCTTCTTATATATAAAAATTAATTTCTGTTTCGTTAGTCTCGCTAAACTCGAACTGAACGGCTGAACCGATTCGGCTATTTTAGTTTGAAATATTCAAGTCTATTTTTACAGAATACCAATCTTCTTCTTATATATAAAAATTAATTTCTGTTTCGTTAGTCTCGCTAAACTCTAACCGAACGGCTGAACCGATTCAGCTTTTTTAGTTTGAAATATTCGTGGAAGTTCCGGAAAGGTTTAAACGGTTGAACACAAACTGTCTCTATCATGCTCAACTTTAATATCTAATTTGTGGCTCAACGGAATGGGCAAGGGTCAGGTAAGTTTAAATATAAATGAAATATTTTATAGCTTGATTTTAAAACCAAACCACAGGTTGGCCCGGGCAAAATATTATGTTTATTTGGTTTTACTGTTCAACGTAACTTAACATATTTTTAAACTTTAATATCCCAGGTCTGGGATTAGAGTTTAAACACTTTGAACTGCGTCAAGAAACGAAGGTAGTCAAGTGTCCCCCGCTACTAAAGAACAATTCATACTAGCGCAGAGTCAAATGATATTTTTGAATTATAAATATGGAAAGTTCACCTTTATGTACACAGCGTAATGCACATATTCCTACTGACACACACAAAAGGCAAATTTAATCCTCATTTTAATCTTTGAAGGTTATGTGCATTACGTTGAAGACATAAGGGTGAGGTTTCTTTATCACGATTTTAAAAGTTCCATACGTTGCGTGTCGAGACGCAAAAATGGGGCTTAAGACCTTAGTAAAAAGGCGAATTACGTATGTAAACTTATATGTACTTATTAAATGACCAACTATATGATACGCGTATAGCTTCTGAACGCAATGTATGAGCCCTAGTATCTCAATCGCGCTTATTATTTCGCTATAAATACGCGCATTCTGTAGCCCTAGCAGGTACATATTAATGAAAGTTCCGTGAAGTAATCGATTGTCAATTGTATTGGCACTATCATAAATAACACACTTACTTTAAGGTTACTTTCTAGTAACTTTGCATGGGATAAATATAATAATTTATGATATTTTTACGATGGTTATGACTAGTTACTAGTTTCGAATGGATCCACATATTTTGTTTATGATTAACAAAATAACGAAAAGTATAACAGCTATTAAAAATTGAGTGATTGATCCTGGTATATCTCGTTGCGGCGATTCCGAATATACTATTAACTAATTTTCGCCAAAAATGTCGATTGCGTTGTTTATGATAAGGGTGACAGATTTTTTTTTCATGCATTTCATACAATTATTCGTTGACGTTACTTAACGGAGCTTTTAAATGTTCCTGTCTACTTTTCATGGTTTTAAATAATTGGTGACTAGCCGCTAGCGATAGCTCAATGACTTTAACATCCCGTTTTATCAACCCATCAAAGTTAAAACCCATTCAAGGTGTAAACAGACAAGTGGGCATGAACGTACTTGGTTGCAATCCAGCCGACTCAACCTCTGGTCGCAGACAACCGGTGCAAGCAACTTCTAGAGGTTACCTGCACCGGTTCGACTCCGGACGCGAACTCCGGACGCGGCATCTCGCGACTATGCTCGAGGGCCCTCCGAGTAATAACGGAGGTGTGTAACTGTGCCCACTCGCCCTTCACTAGACGCGCTTCTATAGGTATGGGACTCATTTCTTTTGATCGATAAACTCCAATTATTTTTTTCTATGTAGGTTAATAACGCTTATACAGGCTGTAATATTAATAAGTGATAATACTTTAGAGTGCGTATGGGTCCCATAGAGTTTACTGTAAAAGTACCAGCGTTGAAAGAGGTACTTTTTTAAATTATTGTATGGACAAATTTATGATGTTGGGGCATTTCTCATAAACATGAAAGTCACATAAACAAGAAATAATTCAGTGATAATACTTTAAGGTGTTTATGTGCCTCCTATGTAGAATATACTGTGAATGTACAAGCGCTAAAAGACTTATTTTTGTCTTTCCTATACAATTTTTTTTCCTAAACAAAAAAATTTCCTATACAATAATTAAAAAAGAATAGCTCTTTCAGCGCTGGCACAGTAAACTCTATATTCAGGACACTAACACACCCTAAAGTATTATCACTCAATAATATTATAGCTTGTATAGTGTAGTAATTTACAAACAATATTACCGATATCAGACAACCCTAGCAACCGATATTTGCGGTTTGTAATAACTTCCCCTATTGTCTACCATTAGTCATTAGTTGTTGAAGTGATGACGCGTGCATTTCTCCTGTTTGTGGGGATATTAATGAGTAACATAACCAAGTTATAAGAAAATTATTAGGTACATTCTGTGAAAATGAAATGAAAATGAATAGATATATATATACCTATATCTATTCATTTTCATTTTTATTTATAGATGAGATATAAATATATAAACATCCGGTTTCTGAAAGGCTGATCTAATCGTTGATCAGCTAACATTTGAGTTAACAAACCATTCTGAACGCTCATTGTTGATCATCACTGACAATGACTTTGCTCACTACGTAGCCACTCATGCTGGCTGGTTATGGCCCTCCTCTAAATTCCAAAGCCAATCCTCACCACCTCCCAGGGCCTAAGGGTCACTGGACCCCATCCAGGGTTACATGACTCCTTCCTAGGGTGATGTAACGTTCCGCTGCTGTTATCGTCTCTGACGGGTCCGGCGGCCCAGCAACAAGCGGAGGAGGAGGCACCGATGGGTTTTAGTGGGTAACCCCGGGTAAGCTCCTCACTGCGTCACCCGGGCGAGTCCCACATATCCCGGTTGCTACTCCCCTCACGCCACCGGAAATTCATAAATATATATCTATGGAAGCTTCACACCACGTCAATCTGGCCCCGTGCTTAGTATCCGAAGAACATGTGTTACAGGTACCAGACAACGGAAATATATTATTTAATACTTTTATACTATACACATATTTAAGATTTTGATTATATTATACAGAAATTATATTATACGGAAATTTAATACACATCCATGACCCGGGAACATTGAAAACTTTTGTTGTTCCCTCGGCGGTATTCGAACCTGCGACCTCTTGTTCGAGCACCAACGCGCTCAACCACTGCGCTACGGAGGTCGTCAAGAATTTCCCATCGTAAAAAAAAGGGTCATGTAACGCTGGGTGGGGTCGCATGACCCCGGGTGAGGTCGCGGGTCAGCCGGCAGCCGGTAACGAGCCTAGAGAGACCTTCACTTCTTGTCAACTCCGACAATAACTTGTAAACTTTGACGAGTTCAGTATAGAGCGAAGGTATTATAGATATGCCTCGTCTATTATGCGGCACAAAAGAAAGGTTACTGACTGCAGTAGCCTTTCTACTACTGCAGTCAGTAACCTTTCTTTTGTAAATGACTGTAAATGATTCTAACGATTATTGAAAATGAAAAATCTTTTATTTCCAAGTAGGTTAGTTAGAAGAAAGTAGAGTTACATATATTAAGAGGAAACACCACGAAATTTTTTCCATACAGAGATAGGGGTCTACGGGATTCCTGTTTCCTCCCTGGGTAATGCTGCTAGAGTAACATTTTTTTTCCTGAATATCTATGTATATTACTTGTAGTTGTTGATAAGTTGATAAAACATACACCTATGTACATTTATAAAAGTCCTAGTATAAGTTAATTTTAGAATAATTATTGTACATGAAGAATAAATAAATAAATAAAATAAATAAATAAATAAAACGGGCTGTTAAGAGGAAATACAAGAACTTTTTTTCCATACAAAAATAGGGGTCTAGGGGATTTCTATTTCCTCCCTGGATAGTACCTCTAGAGTTTAAATTTTTTTCCTGAATATTTATGGATTTTGTTCGTACGTCCCTATTTTTTCCTTTTTTTAATAAATTAATGATTTAAAGACATATGAACGTTCAAAAGCCTAAAGAAATGGCCAGATTCTCCGCTATGTTTTAACATCCAGTAAACAGATTTGACTACATTATACAACAAAATCAAAAAATAGGAACCTAGCTCAATTATTTTTTTAGATAATAAAGAAAAAATATCTAAATCGGTTTAGTTTTGGAGGAGGAAACAGGAATCCCGTAAAACGTCGATTTCTGGTACTTTTAATTGAAAATATCCGTTCAAGTTGCAGTTGTCTCTATCGCGCTTGTGCTGGCTAGCTAAGGCTCTGCGAGACAGTAATAGATTTTATAAATTTCTCTTTCTTCTCTCAATAGTGCTGTTTTTTTTTCTCTTAAGAATTTTGAGCGATGCTGTGCCGCTTCATATTCGTGTTCGATAACGTTGTTGCCAATGTAAGCCCACTTATATCTCGATGAAAGTGGCCCAAAGCCTGTCTACGTTTCCTAACTCTACATCCTCGACTTGTCACCGGCACTAACTTAGACATATAACTGAAAAGACATCCCCAAGGAAATATTAAATTATACAGATATTATACAGCGCTGTTACCAAGTTTTTATTGCTACCGGTGGACCAGAGCGAGATATATAGCACTATAAACGACAGACAGACAGACGAACCGATCCCTTGCCCAAAACGGGACATTATTACTGGCACTTTGCTATCCTTATGTCATCATCATCAAGTTACAGACGTCACCCTTTGCATGTATTGGGCCAGCGCAAGATATACGACAGTCAGGCGGACGAACTGGTTCCATAGTCAAAAAGGGACTGATACTTCGCTATTCATCTGTCTGTCACCAAGCTATATTCCATAAACTGTAATCCCCTATTAGTTTTTCGCTATACCCTATAGTTTCGGATATCGCCTAACTTGCCCTTCTTAAAGTTTCACTCTGTATATAGAGATGTTACACAAATTAAACATAACTATAAAAGTGAAAAAAAACTATCTTATCAGTGTCCAGTCGACGACAGATCCGGTTTACCACTTTTGGACCTTATCAACACATTAATAAGGCCAAAAAGTGGTAATCTGAATCTGTCACCGATGGTACGATGCACATTTGCTTAGTTTTCACTTTGGCAGTCCCCAAAGGCTGGCCCGCAGGTTTATTTTGACAAAACGAAGCTTTCGTAGTCTGTTCACTGCAGAATTTAGCCTCAGGATATCAGGACTATTACGAAATTTACACCCTTAAAAGTTTGACACGAATTCGCAAAAAACATTTAATTCTCGAACTACCCACATAAATACACTTGAGGAGTTCAACTTTTTTTTACTTTGTGAAACATTTAAACTTGAGATTATACCCGTTGGCGAGAGAACGCACTCGCTTATATATTTATTAAAAACTTTACAGCTTTGTAACGCTGTGCTTGGTTTAAAATTTTATAATACTTTGTGAAAAAATATCGCTTAGCAATTTTGTACTGAGATCTTGTTTGAAAACAATAAAGTTAATAATTACATCACATGATCGTAAGGACAACTTTGTTCTGTGTATACAGGCTTTTATATAAATGAGTGATAATACTCTATGTAGAATTTACTAAGAAAACTCTGGAACTTTCTCAGTAAATTTGAAGTATTTTTAATTTTTGTACGACAAAATCTATGATGTCGGAGCATTTCATGAATTTAAAACAGAAGATTAAGAATTATAGCTTTTCAAAGCTTCTTAATTATGTCACTGACTCGCTCGCTCACTCACTCACTACTCACTCACTCAGACGCTCAATCACTCATTTACTGACCGATCATAAAAGTATTAGGCACAAATATGAAGTTAGATTTGGTATAAATGAAGGAAAGTCTTAAAAATGTTGTGATTTATGTCTAGTTATTTAAATACGCCAACTGCAATAACTTTGTAATCCCATATAAATATTATTGATTTGATCACTATAAAATCTGGGGGCACGGGAGTGCCCCCAGATCTTATAGTGAAAAAAACAAGACGAGCCAAGCGAAGCGCAAGGGCATTACCTACCTTTTCTCGAAAGGTTTCGTTGTTTTTTTGAACTCTCATAACTTTGCTTTGGATGATGCTACATAGTTGAAAATTTCAACATATAATGACACCAGTAAATACATGAAACGTACAAAGTTTGAATGTTGTAGCTATTATAATTTAGATTTTATCAATGTCTAAAAACCCCAGATTTCGTCACTGACTCATTTATAGATCATCAAAATTCATAAGGTACTTCCTGACGTCCTAGTAAGCTGATATTATTTATGTAAGCTGTTATTACTACAAAACCAACAAAAAAAATATTAAAATATAAATGCCGCCATTTTGAATCCAATATGGTGGACGGTACAAAATGGATGTTTAATATGTTTATTATACGGATATGATCTTTAATACATAAAAGAAATATTATATTATACAATATTATACAAGTACATACAAAAATAAGACCTATTTTTTGTAGGACCGATAATCGGTCAGATTTTTGCTCCATATTATTTCTATCCGACTTTATTTATTTGAGTGCGTTGCACTATAACTGCAATCAGTATGTTCTATTTGATTGTGATTATTAATCGGTGACCGATTTTTTGTAAATGAAAAATATATCTATGAGAAAATTAGTTTTTTATCCACTTATTTAAAATTAGCTGTTATTTATTTGGTAAGTAAAAATTAGGTAAGAATTAACAGGCAGCAAGTAGTAATTTGTCGTCAGTGTATTTCGATTAATTATAAACAATTAACAAAATAATATTACGTCGATCACATGAAATCGGTCCGGCATAAGCTCCCACTGATGTTACAATAACGTAATGATTGTGTTTATAGGGAATCTTATGTAAAAACCGTTCGACACTTCGATAGCGCGATGTAGGTAGCTACCAGCGCAATCTATGTTTGGAACTGTGAAACATCTAAACATACATTTATCAACACATTTAACAGTCGGTAACGTTATAATGATAACAATAAACGAAAATATTACACGATCAATGTATAAATAATTTAAGTGTTTAATCTTATGACTATTAACATAATAATAATATGATTTTTAACACGTCACGTCATGACGTTTAAAGATGGCCATAATAAAAAGAAAACCTTAAAGCTATTTTTCAAAAAATATAAATAAATACATTTTTTCCCTTCAAAAATGCTAAGTTGCACTTAGGTGTATGCAGTTAGCATAAGTTTATAAGAATTAGTACCTCTAGTAACCAACAGATGGCGGTGACCGTCGTCTGCATACGATATTATTATAGACTTACCGTATTATTTTAATAAGTATCAACATGCTTTATTAAAGGCAATCTCCCTCGTATTATATATAAGTAATTCTCAAATTCTCGAATTATTAGTGTTGAATTTATACTAGTGACATCCTAGAATATCCAAATAAGAAGTTTTACTCCAGCAATAAAATAATGTATATTTTATAATTTATATTTATATTAAAAATTATATATATTTTTTTTTAATTTATATTTATATTTAATATAATAATATAACAAATAAAGAAATATGGACGAGACATTTATTTGAAAATCCGCCTCTACCTCTTAAAAATTGCGGTGAAAGTTTATACACGGTATAATATTGACGGTGACATCAGTCGACGTCACTAGGCTAAGGCGCTGACTGTTCTATTTTCCGTAAGTAAAGGCCCGGGGTCAAAATAGGTTATCTTTAAATTAAAAAAGTCCATTAACCAGCTTACAAAAATAAATGAAATCCCACCAAAAACATTTTCATGTAAAAATGTTGTCAAGACGAGCCTACACAGCTTATCCTGTGAAAAAGTTATTAGATATCGTATAAAGCCAAGCTCTACAGTACACCTTAATCAAAATCTAGTCACGTTATCAAGTATCACGTTTTAACTGCAATATAGCGTAAGTGAAGTTAAGCCTGGTGAAGTAAGGGCGCATAGATCAAGAATTTTGGTTCTACACAAGCTTGGCTTTATACGATATCTAATAACTTTTTCACAGGGTAAGCTGTGTAGGCTCGTCTTGACAACATTTTTACATGAAAATGTTTTTGGTGGGATGTTGTTATACCAACCAACTAACCCGGACTTGGAATAACCATATCTCACAACTTAAGAGGAAACACCACGGTTGAGAGAAATACAAAATAGGTATTTATAAAATCTATTGCTGTCTCGCAGTGCCTTAGCTAGCCAGCACTAGCGCGATAGAGACAACTGCAACTTGGACTGAAATTACCTATTAAAAGTACCAGAAATCGACGTTTAGGGGATTTATGTTTCCTCCTCCAAAACTTAACCGATTGAAATATTTTTTTCTGTATTAGCTAAAAAAAGAATTGAGCTAGGTTCCTTTTTTTTGCTTTTGTTGTTTATTGTAGTCAAAACTGTTTCCTAGATATTTAAACATAGCGGAGAGTCTGGTCATTTTTTTTAGGATTTTAAACGTCCATATCTCTTTAAATAATTAATTTATTAAAAAAAGGAAAAAATAGGGACGTACAAAATCCATCCAATATCCATAAATATTCAGGAAAAAAATTGTTACTCTAGAGGTGTTATCCAGGGAGGAAATAGAAATCCCCTAGACCCCTATTTTTGTATGGAAAAAATTTCGTGGTGTTTCCTCAGCTAAGTAGCGAGACTACATAGCAATACTACTAGGATATACGTATAATACCACAAAGCAAACGGTGCGTCAGTCTCAATTGAGCATTACTTCTAACGACTGGACTTGTTATAACATGCAGGAAGCTGACACTTTGGATGGACATAAGCTACTTTAACCCGAAGAAAAACAGTAATCCCGTGGGACTATTTTACATCGGACATACCACAGCGGAATATGGATCAGTTTTTTAAATTATAAAATGCAAAATCACGCAAAGCAGAAAACGAATGCGAATCTTTTTTCTCTTTTTACCCAACTGCGGGAAAGGGTTATTGTTCTAATTTACGGCTGACGCGTGATGGATCACGGCTATATGTCAGGAGTTTGATAGGCAATTTTACGACCAGGGCCTCTCATGCCTCATACGTTTCAAACGTCAGTCTATCCCGCTCGTACACTTACCAAATAACGTGCGTGTGAGCAGTATAGACTGACATTCGAAACGAAGAATCGGATACCAATCGTTTTAATCACTTCCAATCATGTGACGCTTGTTACGGCCGCGAGTTGTGATTAACTATTACTCTATTGGGACTGGGTTCGATTACCAGATGATCATTTCTATATTTGATATATCTGTTTCGACTCTTTTGAAATGGGTTTTCATGTATGATAGGTAGGCTTAGATTAATATCGATGTACACAGTAATAATACACAAATCACATGCACTTTGTTCACTTTAAGTTATTTAAGATCAAAGTTATTAAAATGAACGGTTTAAGTCATCATCAGGTGCAAATAACTTAGTCGAAACCGGTCGTGTATTTCAATAAATTTAATGTTACGAGTAAATAAGTAATTAAGTGAAAAAAGTGCAAGTTATTTGTGTCTTATTACTGTGTAACATGAATTTTCACTTATAGCATATTCAATAACATAATACAATATCGATGTTAATACGAAAACGTTAGTTAAATACAGTGGCGTTTATATCACACACATCATGTCATGATATTGTCTTGAATAATAATTATAAATAATAAATTGTTTATTTTCTCTCCACAATAATTCAAATAACAGTTTTAATATTTAGCATAATTAGTACAGTCTTTGTGCGGAGACTGGAGTCTTAAACTAAGCAGTTTCCTGCACTAAGCAATTCACAGACTAACACTATTGTTATTGCAAGTTATTACAATTGTTAGAAGTTAGAAAACTTATAAGCGTTTTAGTATTTGGTCCGATTTGAAATGTAAAAAGTAGCGGGCGGATTTTGTTCAATCACTCAATTATTACTCGTATTATGGATTTTGCTGCTTAAATTAACAGTACAAAATTGTGCTTCGCTTATATTATGCCAAATCCAATAAATTTCTATTTCCGAACTTAGTAAGTAATAACAGTAATGGCATCTTAACTACCCTTACACCCATCTTAACTATATACCCAGGATACATCAGAAAAACGATTGGACAGTAAAAATAATAATAAAGTTTACAAACTGAATAGTATAATACTGACACAATACAAAGTCACTTTGGCACATCGGCGACATTTTGCTTAGGGTTGAATTAAGTTCACAGTAAAAATTATTACAAATCTTTAAGGCACCAAAAACTTAGTCAATTATTATCATTCATTTCCCGACATTGGTTACAGCGTTGTTATATATTGTCATACTTTACCCAATCGTACACAATTTATGCCCACAGAAATATTGAGCACATTTTTCATGATTATGTTGCAAAACTTATTTTTTACTTTTTACTTACTTTTCATATTAATATTAAGTCCGAGCTATTTGTAAGCACCTATATTTTCTGGTTCTTGCGATACAAGCGGTGCTTAGTGCAAGAGCCGGTGTAATCTCTTTTTAACCTAGCTCTATGTATATTGTTAGATTTAGTTATTTCTCTTGTGAAAAAGTTTTTGGTAAATAAACATTATTGTTATTATTATTATTATTAAAACATTAAACTTATTCGATTGTATTGGAAGCACTAAAACATCAAAACATCCAACTGCAATCGCTAGCACAAAAAATGGTATTATTGTAAAAACTTACAGCGTTACAGAAAAATCCGACACATACTAATGATAGTGCTGAAAAAATACCCACTCGCCGCGTAATCCTCCGCCGCGTAAATATTGTAAGTGGTGCGCGCAGACGGGCCACTGTAAATAGTGTGTGCAGACGGGCGATTGTTAGACTAACTCGTGTTGACCTAGTGGCGAAGTTGTGACGTGTACCTTTTTTAAAACTTTTATTGTTTATGAAATTATTAATAAATAAATAAAATATTTTATTTTTTGTTTTATACATTAGAATATCTTATTTTATTTCTTTTATTTATATTTACTAGGAAAAACATACGGAGACACGATGTTCCGCTCGCTACATATTATATGTGTAATCATTATTTGTACTTTGATATTTTGTAAATAGAGATGAAAATGCTACGGAGAAAAACACGAAAAAAAAAAGTCTGTGCCAAAAAGTATGTGCTAAAGAGTCAGTAGCGCGTGCAGAACACCGTTTGTTAGTAGCGTCCGCAGATGGGCGATTGCAAGCAATGTCAGAAGGGCGATTATAGGTCTAGGTTACAATTCACAACTAGCATTTTAAATGTTTTTTTTACATTCATTTTATTGTAGCCCTTGGCAAACAATTAATGTAAAACTAAAATTATTTAAGTACCATTTAAATATTGAAGATATTAAATTTAAAAAAAGATTCTGACGTCACTTTGACATTATAATAACCTGCGTACAAATATCGTTTTGCGAGAAAAAGATAGGTTGTTATTTTTTTTATTGCTTAAAACTTAATAATTGTTTTAAATCTTATCCGAATTATTATTTTAGATTTCGCTTTTCTGTCTATATTAGTACATTGGATTTGGACTACTTCCGTAAAATGGACACTCAATTTCAAACCAACCTGGCGCTAATATCAATGTGACGAACTATCAAATATCAATGCAATCCTATTCTGCCGTCGTACGAGAAAAGGGCACATCTATCATTTTGGTCAAACTGAGATAATTGGGATTAAAGTTTTTAACATATTCTGCTTCATAGTGTGGAAACCTATTGCTTAAAAGAAAAAAAAACTGATGATATATATGCGTTAAGGTTAGTACTACTATATTTTTGACTTTTTAGTTTTTATATATAATTAATTATTAAATAAAATCAAATTATTCCTTTCAACTTAAAAAATACGACTTACTACAAAGAAAAGGCATAGTTATACAAATGTGCCCTTTCTTTACGACTCAATAACCAATTTGCTAGCAATATTAAAAAGAAAGGTCACATTTGGTTATCTATGCCTTTTCTTCAAGTAGTAAGTGGTATTTTTTAAATATATTTTTTAATTATTCTGCTAATTGCGCCTTTTTAATATAAATTTACATTATAAAAATCTACATAAAAATAAAACAAATAATTGTGTGAAGAAAGTTTAATAAACTAATAACTATAAAAAATAAACAACAGAAACAAAACTTAACAAATCATCTTCTAGGACACCAACATTTAAATAAAAAAATGTTCTATATACATTTAATCGTAGAGATATATTCAAAAGTTATTAATTATTAGGGATAAGCATCTACCTACTAATTTGGTTAACAATTAATATAACTTAAGATTTAGAAACAAAAAGTGCTATAGTAAAAATTAAATATTTTTATTCTTTTTACTAATAGGTTGGACCCCTAACTTAAAAATCTATAAAAAAATAGTTTATCTAAAGCACAATATTATGAAAAATAAATCAAAATATTCTTAATTTTACAGAGGTAGTAATAGGAACATTTTGGTTTTGAACCTTCATCAAGTTTACTCTATTAGAGCTTATTCTAATTATTATTTATTGTTCATTTACAGGAAATAGCTTACACCCGTAATTATTAAAGGCACTCGTAGTTTTATATTATTAATAAAATACTGTTATTATTATTATAAAAATTAAATTTAACTATAACAAACATAACATGGTACTTGGTTGAATTATCACAATTCAATATATTGGTACTTAATAACTATAAAAAAGTTTAAAGAAAATTAAATAATCAGTTTGCTTATAATATTAATATAAAAAATAGTCTTTAATTTCAGTCTTCATAAATTTCTGTGAGATCAGCTGAACTGTCGTTAACGGGTAGGGTTTCCCAAAAACCTCTTCTGTTGTCAGGCATTAGTGGCCCAAGCTTGGAAAGTATAGCTGATTTCCTCTCAGATGTTATACCTCGTGGAGAAATCTTCTGCTTAGGCAATGGAATGCCAATTTTAAGATTTTTAACTCTCAAGAAATCCAATTCTATTTGCTCTTCGGTATAAGGCTGTTCTTGTAGAACATCGAATTGCTCCCTCGCCGAAAAGCGATTTCAGACATGTTTTTTAAATAAGCTCGCGGCACAGAATGTTGTAATTTATACGAGGAAGAGCAGTCTTCAAAATAGTGAAAATCCTGGACTGTCATTTTTTTCACCACGGTGTTCGAACCAGTATCAGCGACAGCTTTGCAAAAATCTTCAAAGTCATACACTCGCTTGTTCTTCTTAAGTGATTGCTCCACTCTATGGTGAAATTCATCGGCAGCCATAAAAGTATGACCAACTTCCAGATAACGCAGAACAACACTTTCAATATTTACAACCTTGGAATTGACTAAATATACTAAGTAGGAAAAAAGGCACCAATTTTTGTTTTGGGCCGCGCAGTTATCCAGCCACAAAATCACATTTTTGCAGTCCCGGTTTTCAAGGAAAAATGCATGAAAGCAGCTAACAATATCTTCCTTCTTTCTCCCTGCAATTGCTTTGTGCCATAAGACTCCCAGTGTTTTGCCAACTCCATGAAACCTTTTGTCACCTACAGGAACAAAACTCTGATTGAAAACGATAAGCCTTGGACAAAAAATTACCGTTTTAAATTCTTCCATGCGAGGTAACATTATAACCTTTTCTAAATCAACTGCAAATATTATGGTGTCAGTATTTTTTTGCTTCGTTTGGCTCTCAACATCCTCTTCATATTTTTTTCTCGCTGAAATGTACCTAGTGTGATGATCTTCATATCCTTTACATTCTTCGCAATTCCTGTGTCTTATTGCTGCGTTAGGATTGTGAATAGAAAATTTTTCGCACAATTCACATTCCTCGTGTCCAAGCTTTGTGAAGGATATTTTAAGCTTATTTACGACATTCCTATAAAATCCATAGGAGACATTTATTTCAGGCTCTTTCTGACAGTAATTGTCGTACATCATGCGGATATTGATATCCGAGTGCAAATATTTCCGGTTCGGTGCATGAACTCTCCTATAATAATGCGACACAACTGGACGAAAATACATAATATGTTCTTTTACCTTTGTACTGTCTATTTGTGAGGGATTCGGGTTATGACCTCGGCCGTCAGCAATAGGCTCTGCGTATTGTGTCTTATAGTATGTGTCAATAATGTTCCTCACAGCCTTACAGTTACTTTTCTTGTTACTTTTCTGCTAGCAAGCGTGGAGTCGCTTCGACGTCACAGGCACAACTGGCGCGTTTCAATCAAACCCTGCCCTTCTTCCCTCACCCCTAATCGTAAATAATTAAAAGAAAAGGCACAACTGGTTACTTGTGCCTCTTATACGTAAATTAATTGAGACATGCATGGATCATTCATTAAGTAGACAGGGCACATCTGGCATTTGAGCCTTTTCTTTGTGTTACGTTGTAGGTGTGCCTTTTCAAAGTAGTTTTTAGTAAAAATCTGTATGAAGTAATAGTCATATCTACGTATTTGTGCCTTTTCAATATAATGATAAATACATGTGCCTTTTCATTATATAAAACGTGAATATTAGTGTCATTTGTGCCTTTTTAGCCTACCGTATCTCCGAATTCCTTGGAGATAAAATTCTACAAAAAATTGAGCAGATGTGCCTTTTTTCCCTGATTCTAAATATGTATATAACTCAATTGTTTTAAAAATGTTAGTTGTGCCCTTTTTTCTTACGACGGCAGTATTTTTCATTATAATCCAGAGATTTTGTAGTTCATTGTAAAATTAAATACGTAAATTGGGATTGCAGTCTAGCGACTGATCGCAGGTTTGCACCGCGTGGAAAAAAAGCGTCGCTCGTCTGCACCGCCCGCGGTCTCGGCAATTAGACCGGCGGAGGGCTGTCGAGGGAGGCTTTGTTCTGTGAAACACTCCGCAGCCTGCGTGCCTACACCGCGTAATATAGGAAGGTCAAGTTCTGAAGTAGTGCAGTTACAGCTTCTATACAGTTCAGTTACATCGACGGTGGTTTGCACTGGTGTTCTGTAAACTCAAAATAAATTAATTTAAAAGAGGTTACGAAAATAATTCTTGTAGAATCCAAGATGATGAAATACAAAGTTCAGTTCCCAAGTGTGTACGCAAAAAGAACTCTTCTTTTAAGTGGTACAGGTGACATTACCGGTGACTGATGAGTCGCAGTACCGACTTTTTCATACCCGACCCGACCCGACGAAGTCGTGCCTGACAGATTCTTTGTTGTTGCCAAAAAATAAAATAATAATAAAAAGACAGATTAAATTTTGTTGTTCCAACGCAGTGATTGAACCCACTACCTTCAAAGTCGAGAGCCAAGACCACTGGCCCACGGACGCAGATTACTATTCTCAAGAATGGCAATTATAATATTATTTTAGTGACAGTTTTAATGCTAAAGTTTTGTGAGGACAGTTCACTAATACGAAAGTAACGTTTGTCGCTCTATGGTAAACGCGTTAAAAAAAGTTTTTATTCAAAATCAAAAAACAAGGTTTGTTTTTTTAAGGTTTTTTTATAAGGTTTTTTGATAATAAATTACAATTACCGATTCGAAACCCTAACCCGGCCAGTAAAACCGGCGTAAGAAACTCCATCTTTTAACAAAAAGGATAACCAAATTGTTATTTAAAAAAAATCGTTACTACTCGCAATTTTAAATCCTGCCTAAAAGAAGAAAATAAAAGATTTACTTTTCTCGAATCAGTTTTTGCATGATATAAAAATCTGAAATAAACCTTTACTATTAAAAATATTGACATAAAAATAAAATCACTTGAGACACGCACAAAACATTGAATTGCTTTTCCAATTTAATTATTATTTTCATAAGAGGAGGAAGCTAAATTAAAAGGTGTTGGTAAAACTAACTAGCCTCTTTCAATTTGTCGCCAACCAACAAGCTCTAAGCTCTTCAAACGCACACAAATCAGGTGTCACAAGACGCCTGTATCTAACTCGATTTGTCTGACGAGGCGCCGTTTTTTGTCGTCTAATGAACGACCCCCACCTCCCCCCCTAAAGCCTCCGGCCGCGGCTGGATTAACAGCCTCACAGCGACACTTAAGTGGGCACATATTTTAACTAGCCGCGCTATTTGTCTCGGTATTGTACTCACAATAAAAAGTTGATTTGTTGTTTTACACAACTTTTTATTTCCACTTTCTTTTATGTGTAAATAAAAAGTTGTGTATTATTATTGTGAACATTTTGTAATCTTGTAGCGACGTAAGACAGTTTGGTTTTAATCTAATCACTAAAAAACGGTCATAAAATACATTTCGTCTTTGTATACTTTTAATATACGTAATGGTCCAAAATCTGTTATAATTGCATTTATTTTTCAAAAATTTTTTTTCATACTATTCATACAATTTTACATACAAATTCATATCCAAGCGCGTTTCATACAGTTAACGTTTTCGTTAGCGAGTTACTTCCTGTTTATTGTATTTTTAGCTTAACGTCTACGTGATTTACGTAGCCCGTAGCTTCGTAGCGCCGTAGCTCGTAGCGTCGTAGCTCGTAGCACCGGCGTAGCAGCTCTACGCTAACGAGGCTCGACCACGCAATTTGTATTCTTGTTTTGGTAAAATTAACTCGAAACATTTCTCAAAATAACTGACATAAATATGTTCGCTGTGTGATCATCATCAGCGTGAAGCTATGTAAAAGTTTTGATTTTTGTTTAACGATACCAATTTTGATTACAATGTGTTTCATATATCGTAAATTTAACAATCACTCCGTAGAAAGCGTGTAAATTAATTTGAATATCGTTTCAGCATTCGGCAGTGAGTGGTAGTGTAGTGTAACAATACCCAAGTAGGAGGTCGCGGGTTCGAAAAATCAAAAAAAATCTGTATTCCTGGTTGTGTAATAAGTATTAAACATAAATGTAATCTGTAACTTCAAGAACTAACCATATCCTTGACATAGTTTAAATAGATATTATTATTTGTTGTTGAGCACTGTTGGTCTTTAATTATATTTATTGTTTGTTTTAATACTATGTAAAATTGCATGACTGTTTGTTGCTATAATAAATTAAAAAAAAACTTACATAGCCGAGGGCCACTAGAAACACACCTGGAATTCATCGAATGAATTCAGAATTGAAATTCATATTTGCAGTGTGTATTTTAATATAAAAACATTCTACCAGGAAATTTTAATCTCGGAGTTTCTATAGAGCGGGTTTTATTCGTTGGCCCGTCTGCATGTCTGTCTCGAACTCATCGAAGGCTCTCGAGGAGTCGGAATTAATTCCACAGCCTTCGTCCAGGAACAGGAATATTGTTCCTTTAGGAGCTCCTTTTTGTAGCAAATGAGATACCTCAATATCAAGACTAGGTATTGCTTTGAAATTCAGTCTGAAAGTACATAGAGTCATCTTCATATATTTTAAATGATCTAGTAAATCTCACGAGGATGATAGAGTCGATCACCGACAAAACTTCCGAAAAAAAGGTAAAAAAACACCAAATTGAAAATTACTAATAAGATGAAAGTCAGTAGACAGATATAGCCTTAAATCATCATCACTTTAATAGGTTTTAAAAGATTCGCTTGCTTGTATGTCTCATGTCTCATGAGGTTGATCGAAACTCCCGAAACAATAAAATAATTTAAAAAAAACAATACTTCACTTATAACACTCTAATAATAAGATGACACTATATGGCAATATTAGTGTACTAACTTAACTATAACAATATACTTCTGAACATGAGTATTACATACATATGTATACAAATTGTTTTGTTATATTTGTTTACATTTTATTGTATTTTTTACAATTTTGGTCAAATCTTTTTGCTAACAGGTAGTAACCATGTTCGAAGTGTATGAAACATAGGAATAAATATTTCTACTTCATAGCGACAATAACGAAAAAAATAACCCAAATAATAAAATTCACTACAAGAAGAATACCTAATCAAATAAAAAACAAACTTTCTGCGGGAAAGCTAAAATTAAACTTCCAAATAAAACTCGAATTCGTTGAGGCAATAAAACACCGCTTAATATTTCCTTAATTATAAAGCTCGAGTCATTTCCTCAATATCCTGAAACATTTTTAAACCGCCCTCCATAGGAATAATTCATTTACACGCCCCTAATGACCTACTGGGACATAAAGAACCAGTGAAAATCGGCAATAACCAGTGGAAACTGGTAGAAACCAGCGAGAACCGGTATGGAGCGGTTACCAAACGACCTCCATAAATATATCTTACATTTCAATTTATTTCTTCCTTATAGGCTTGTAACAAGTATCATTCCTATATTTTATATCGTCGTAAAAATATTGGTTATTTATTTCTACTGGTAACAATTAATAATTGCTAGAGAGCAGAAAGATTATTCTAGAAGTAGGTAACATACATCGTATATTATTTTCGAGATGATATTTCTGTAAATTTCGAGTTTCTGTACTATAGACGCTTCACTCCATGTCAATCTAGTAGTCCTGTGCCAAGTTTTAAAGAACTTGTGTTACGAATAACAGAGAACAGAATGTTTTTTTTTCAGAAACATAATGATTTTAAGTTCGTCAGATTTCAAATCCGCACCGTCTTTACCAGCTTGAACAACGCACTAACTAATAAGCCGCAGAGGTCGTAAAATAGTTATTAATAACCATAAAAACAAAATTTCTAACAAAACAAAAATAAATGAAGACGTGAGCGAATGAACTGGATGAAGGTGATATACGCAAAATACTATTTCGAGAAAATTGAGGTCAAACTGTCACTTACACATTTTAAAATATTTCGTAACGTATCGAGTACATTAATCTAAAAATCCGTCTTTAGAATAAATGTATTTAATACGTTACAGCAAATCATAAAATCTTTAAATGACAGTTTAAAGTAAATTTTCTGGGTAGAAAATTTTTGCGACATAATAATTATACACATTCATCCACTCATGTCTTCTAATATAATATTACTACTGCTACCTCTTGCTTGTCTTACTACTACTACTTCTTGCTTCTTACCGACAATTTATAAATGTAACAAAAATGTAACACAAATTTAATTGTCCCTCGTAGAAATAAAAGGTATTTGACGAGGTAATAGCCATTTCAATTACAGAAATTCTCACGATCTTTGTCTTTGTAGTATTTTTATACGGCGAGACGCCGCAGGAATTCGAGACGTTTGTTGTGCTTTGTTACATCGTTACAGTTTTATTGAGGACCCACGAGCGTTGGTGACCGATTTTTCGCTTTTAAAAATAGAATATACTGATTGCAATGTGCTAGAAAAAGCAAGTCTCAAAATCGGTCATTTTTGTATGCTGGAATCTGCGGCAAAATCGGTGGGAAGATAGGCCTACAAAAAGTATTACCGTCACCATACTTGAAACGGCCGCCTGCGAGATGTAATAATCGGTGACCGATTTTTTGTCTGAAAAAAAGTCGGACAGAAATAAAAGAAAAATCTGCCCAATTATGGGTCCTACAAAAAGTATGTCCGAAGAGGCCCTACAAATGTTGTTTTGCCATCTAAATTGACCTAATTCTGAAACCAAAAATACCTACTCTATAAAGTTTTATATAGTATGAATTATTTAACTAGGAGATGCCGTTCAGGAGATGTTTTGTAAGAAAAATTGTGACGTGGCAATTTAAATATAAGATTTTGTTTAGGGGTAAAAAAAACTTTTGGGTATAATAGTTTTTTAATTTACTTTATCGTTTACACAAAAAAATTAGGAAAAATTTGCTCAACCTGATTTCAAATTGGATTGAATAATAATATAGCCCTTTTATTCCGAACTATTTTTAGATTTCACGTTTTTGTTTTAATAGTTTCTTATATTCTCGCCTCTACAGAGGTCGTCAAATTTAAATTGGATTTTCACTGTTTCACATGTCCAATAGTTTGAAACTTGGCTCTCTTGTTTTGGACAATGGAGGGTGAGTTTCTGATAAGAAAGAAGATCTATTCGTCCGATGGACATGTATAAATCGCCTGCGTATTATCTCTCTCCAGAGTTTTTTTTTTTTATATGGACCCGTGTAAAAGGTGGGTCCGACTTGTTCCCCCTATCAGAGACAGGGACAATTGTTTGCTTTATTAATTTTTAAATTTTTTATCGTGTTTATTTTCTCTCTCCAGGTTATGCGTCTCTCTAGGTTACGAGTATAGGAGAAAATGTTCTCTTGTAGTCCAAGCTTGGCTCAACTCGTGGGTTCATGTCCGGCTTGGACAATGGAAATTTTCTTTTAAGGTGTACCTACCATGCAAATCATGTGCAAGTGAAAATTAGTTCTATGCCTTACCTTTCTCCAGTCATCTCACTGAGTTACGAAAGAAGAGAGTGCTATTGTGTACTACGCACACACTTGTACAACAAACAAATTGCTACGCAGTTTGGCTGCATGTCTTAAAAATATTAGTTGAAAAATATATTTTTTAGTATTAAAAAAACAATAAAATAATTCCTCCGTAGTAAATTTTCAATAGAACCGGCTAACGTCATCGAAAGGTTTGGGAAGCTTGTGGAGATCCCCGGTCCAACATAAGGAGGTATAATAACATTAGGACATTCACCGGAGACCAAGCGAACATTGTCGCCCGATGAAACATTTATGAGGGAGCTGAGATATGTGCGGTCCGCCATGAGATGTGTATAATATCTTATGGACATTTGTTTGGCGAATATAGAAAAGAACAGCAATTTATTTTTAAATATGTTTCTAGAATGACAAAAGGTAGTATAATCATATACAAAAGTTATTTATATTATTGTGACTGTTCTTTTTACACCAGTTATACAAAAAGAAGCTTATCATGAAGTAAACGTATTTATGTGTACTTATAAATCGATCACACTTGGTCGTATTAAACGTGCACGTGAATCCGTTTTATTTCACAAAATAGCTGTTTTCGAATTTTCATTACTTTCGAATTACACCTTTAGGATTATTTTAGCGATACGCATTTGAGTATTCTAAATTCACTGAACTTGAAATATGTTTAGGTTACAACATTTATTTGTAATTTAATTGTGTAAAAGTGACATTAATTACTAATCTATTTCTTTTGCTTACAAATGGTTGACTAAAAGTTAAATTTTAACATCAATATGATAAATAGATCGTTAAAATGATCAAACATAAATAATGTAGCAATATCATATTTCACAAGAACATGCGACCTGTTATTATACGCAAAAACGACCTTTATATCGCATATTAAGAGCTCACAAAGGCCGCCCACAAAGTCCGAAACATAATGTGACCTCTTTGTCTTCACGGCCTAATGAAGTTTTTGTCCCACCAAACTGGTCCAACCCCGAAATTAATTCCACGAGTTACGGCCGAGATTAAAACGATATTTTGTTGACATTTTTCAATAATGAAAACATCTTCCATTTAAACCAGAATTCTTTAGTCGACACAAAGTGGCTTGTTTAAACATCTGTAGACAAAACACCTTTCATTAGCCTGTTAATTATGAAATATAATTTATCTTTAGATCATCAAAGGCAAAGTTGAACAACGCCGTAACATTTTGAAACTTTAGGAACATTACAATTTCTATGTTGTTTGGTTTTAATACACGATGAATGTAATCAATAAAACATTTATATACACGCGGGTGATTGAGACTAACTATCAACATATCAACTAAACCTATAGGTTATATATAACTCATTAGTTTTAATTTACGGTAATGCGTTACACCTACAAGGATCACTTATAGAGTTTGTAAATAATTAAAAATCCATTATTGAGTTGTATAATTGAGATCAAACCCGCATCGCTGCGTCAGACACTGAATTCCAATTTGGTAAAACCGCAAGCCGAGGAGAGGATTAAGGACGAGGATGCGCGAAACCGAGCTGCATGACGCGGTATTCCAAAATAGTCACCATGAGCTCAGCTATCCTATTGTATTTGAGAACTAGCTGATATTCATAAGAAGTTTCACTTTGGGCGCCAATGGGGAAATTGGCGCCCAACGTGGGGCCAAAATTGTAATTTTTTTGTTTTTCGGATTTTAAACATTATTTACATCTATGTAAATAATATTAAGGACCACGGGTTTTATAAAAAGTCGTTTAAGTTAATAGAATTTAAAATATTGAATATTATCATATTGTAATAATTTTTAAGTTAGTTTATTTAATACCAACCTCAAGTTTATGATTTAAAAATGTATGACAATTTAGATTTATTGAAAGAACGAATGAAAGAATTTTGGTACCTACCCCTGAATATTACGAAATCAATTTTCCGGAGATCGGAGAAGCAGGCTATCCGTAAACCGTGAAGATCAGATCCTTGTGCAATATACAAGGATTGTTTATTCGGTGTGGAATTTGTATCTGTTGGAATTCAATTGTTTGGGTTAAGTTTGATTGGTTCTGATTCGGTAACAAAAGACCATCTGACTGGAACTTTGGAACAAAGAGTTTCCGCGATGAGTCCTTCTGATATTCGTACATCTGAAACGTCTGAATACTCTTGATATGTTAATTCGTTCTCTGAATAAATAATTCATTTGTTAAGACGAATCGCACTGCGACATTGTTATTCATTTAGCCGCTTTTGGAATTTTCACCGTGTCCCACCGGTATAGAGTTAAATTTGGATCATGTGCGCCTGTTTAAATTGAAGTGATTTATATGAGCTCATAAATGAATTTATAATAATTCATTCTGTGACGGTATCGTCGGAGTGTAATTTGAGGTTTATAATTCATCGAGATTATCACACGATGACAGCTCGACGCAATCCGAATAATATTTTATGTAAAGCTGTGATTACGTGTATAAATACATGATTTCATGTTAACTCATATATCCAATTTTGGTTTACCGATACAATGTATGCTTTAAATTTCGAGAATGGTTTGGCTGAAAGAACACTTTATTAACTTATAATGTATTTTAACTTAACATTTGCTGGATGTGCAATCAGTAATATTTCAAGCCTTTAGTTTTTTATATTTTTTTAATTTACTTAACCATAAAAAAAACGGTTAAACAATAAAGAGGTTAAAAAATAATACCAGTCAAGTGATGCAGATTTTTTTTATTTACAAACAAGTTAATGAGCTACCGTGCCTGCGACAACGCCCCAGTGTGTGACAACGGACAAAATTAATTACAGACAATTGTTTAAATTAGTAAATGACAATATATTATTCATAAATGATTTCAATTAGTCTGCGTTTAACGAGATAATAAAGTTTCACGCTCGTTGCACGCACGTCTATTTTACTAATTTGCTGACACAATTCTGTGTATTTGTCATAATCGCATTTGTATCAAATTTGGGAACGTTTTAATTTTCCACACAAAACTTTTCATATCATAAAAATATTATGTAACTAGCAGACCCGTGTCCACTTCGTTGAGCATACAAAAGGCTTGTGATGAAAAGTTTAAGCCTTCCCGGGACTTCCACGAATATTTCAAGACCAAAAATAGCCGAATCGGTTTCTCGAGTTTTAGCGAGACTAACTAACAAACAACTAATTTATATATATATATATATATATATATATATATATATATATATATATATATATATATAGATATAGATAGATTAAAAAATCTGTGATCGAACGCTCTAAGCTTTATCAATGACCAGTAAATACTCGGGTCCATTTGACAGCAATTCCAAGATGGCGGAGCAAGATGGCGCCTACATATTGCTGCGCGTCTGACGTTGACAGAGCGCGCGCGGTGCCAGCTTACAGATTTCACATTATTTGTAACCTGTCGGTACTAAAGGAAGTACTATCAGCAGGTTATGAAGCGATATTAGTGAATGTTTTATTCTGAAATGGTCTTCGAAGGATTTTTAATTCCTACGACAGTTAAAAGATACAAATATCAAATCAAATTCATTTTATTCAGAATAAATTTTACAAAATGTTTTCTGAACATCGTGTCTATGTGATGCCTACCACCGGTTCGTGAACTAGCTATATCTTAAACATAATACGTAAATAACATAAAACTTAATAAGTAAAGTTCGTACTTAACTTTTCTATTTTTATTGCTTAGTTAATAAACGAAAAACATATCATTCAAATAGAGATTTATTTTTAAGTACCAAGCCCTTATCTGTATCCAAATAAGAATTTTAAATATGAGAAAGTTCGTTCTAAAATTTCGTTATAACACTTTATTAATTAACCTAACTTCGATGTACTGAAAACCAGTTTTTATATTTCATTAATAGAATACGAACTGTATAATGTTTGTTTATAAACGAAGTTGGTCACGAATCACAATCCATGCCAATGAACACACATAACTTTTATACCCGACGTATTTCGTGAAGTGAACATTTAAATAAACAATTGTACAAACAAAAAACAAAAACATTGGCAACCATTTACTTTTGTTGACTCTGGACCATTTTGATCATAATATTATTAATATTTAAATTAAAAAGTTTGATGGCGCACGACGATATTATTGTTAAATTGTCTTTGATGTATATCCTGGCATGATATAATTTCTGATGGAATAGAGCTAGACGTAATGTCAAACACTGGAGAGTCGGCCATTTTTAAAGACAGTTTGGAGAACATGGAGCGCTCGCATCCACGTGTTTGATGGACATCATAATTTCCATTCGATTTTATCTTGCTAATTATAAAGGATTTCAGTGTTTGTTAAGTTCTGATTCTAATTAATATGCAATGGATCGAGTTCACCAAAAATACTATCTCCTTGTCCGAAAATCCACGCCGTATTACTAATTATAAACCATCTAATTCCGCTAGGCTGTCCAAGTGCCTTTAAGTTTATTACAAGATAAAATATGTTACAATGGTTGTATCAAAACTTTGCTACCAGTTCAAAACCTTATAATGAAACTCGGCTTTTCGACTTCTACCCCCGTCCCAACCCCTGTAGGGGATATAAGATCACAAAGCCAGGAGTAGCCAACAAATCCAAGGTCGCATTGGCCTTCCATTCGATAAGAGTTCGCTTCATATAAATGTAAATGTCCCAGTATGGGGTGAGAATTACACCGTCACAATGGCGTTTGATTCAAGAATTTCCCCATTGAATTTGTAATCTTTTGAATCTATTACGGCTGTCAGAAAAATCTGTCTTTATAGGTAGGGTTAGAAAGCGATTTTGACTCATTAAATAAATTGTTTCCTAAGTAGCCTAACCCCACTGTCAGTCTCTCGTATGAGCTAACTTAGAGCAGAACTGCTATATATAGCTTATTTTTTTATAAATAGCAGTTAGTAAATTTAAGAAAATCGTGTTAAATTATATATGTCGCAATCATCTGATTGAATCCGCTATTTAATTGAATGACTAGCGCGTTCATTGAATTCTATTTTAGCCAACAAATTTAATGAATCCGAGGCTAAGACAACCATTTAATATTTTATTTTTAAACTTCAAAATTTCCGAATGTGTACTATTATAACGTATATAAAAGTAAATTATAAAAAAAAATATCAACACATTCCTATCAGTACGAGAGTGTTTGACGCCATTATATAACCGCCTAGTGATTCAATTAAAAAAGCAGATTCAATCAGTATAGTAATTTGTATCTTATATTTTATACAACGTTCTTGCAATTAATGAACTCTGTGGCGCAGTGGTTTAGAGTTGGTGCTCAAGCGGGAGGTCGCGGGTTCGAATCACGCTGAAGAAACAAAAAGTTTTCTGTTTTCCTGGGTCATTGGTGTGTGTATAATTTATAATTAAATGTATAAGTATATTTTTTTACAAAAATTAAAAAAGTATGTTTATTCTCTTTCGTTATTCTTGCGACAAAAAAAGAAATGGTAAAAAGTAAAAAAAAAAGTTTATGACAAAACAAATATAAAAAAAAATACATTTCCAAAATGAGGAAAGGTAGTATAATCGTATCTTAAAGTTATAGTGACTGTTCTTTTTACACCATGTATATTTGCGTTGTCTGGTATCTGTAACACAAGTTCTTCGAAAAGTTGTGGTGTGTAGTCTAGTTTGTGGTGTGAAGCGTCTATAGATATACATTGTGTACTTTGTCAACAAAACATTCATTTTATATAATTTTGAATTACAAGCTGTAACACTGTAACTAGTTTTTATGTTTCCTTGACTTTAATAATATTATCTACCGTAAAATAGAGGCTTTCTAAGCTAGACAAAATGTCTAATTATGTCTAGCTCGCACACATTACATCCCCTAAATAAAAACAAATGGCGACGGAGGGGATAGTTTAATACAATTACAGCAATCAGTACATGGGGTATAATGAAATGCGCCGGACGATACAAATTCTTCTTTATTACCGTGCGATAGAGTTCATATTAGATATTGATGTTGTTATTCAGGGATGACCAAATATCACATTAGTAGTCAAATCGCGTACCACTTTTATATATTAGTTGCTACTTTGATGTTTGTAGTGTAAATAAATTTTGCGTTCCACCGGAGATTTGAATAGAAATGTTATGCAGGTTGATTCATGAATTAAGCCGAATATAGTATAACGAGAAAGACGCGTAGAGGATTGTTTGTTTCGGCACCTCATATAAATTACGTACCACATCGCGACAAATCGCGAATAAAAGTCACAAAACAGATTAGTTTCAATCCTGGTCAGGTATTAGGTCAACGACCAGTGCGTTCGTGTTAATGGACTAGGAGTCTTCGAGCCTTTGTATAGTAAGATTCACTCTTTGTGGTTATTTTAGACCAGTGATTTTTTTTTGTGAAAAAATATCTAACAAAAAATATATATATTATGCTCTACGCGTCATTCTCTTCACGCTATATTCGGCTTACTAAATGACCCATGAATCATTCTGTATAACATAGAGCTTATTACATTTATAGTATTTTATTTATAGTTCCAAAAAAAGAAAAAAAATTAAAGTATGTATCATAGGTAATGATGTTTATTTTTAAAAGTGAAACAAAACCTAGTTTTATCTGTTGTAGGTTCTCAAGTAGAGGTTATTATATTTAGGTTGATCGCATTTCTTGAGACCTAGTTTCAGATTGGGCTAGGGTTGAACCAGTCCGAAAATAGCTTAGTGTCATATATGTCAATAGTTAAGTGTCATTTGGAAATACAATAATTTGATTTGATTGTTTTATGAATACAGGCCAGTCTTTTCAAACCTTACTACAACTCCGGTCATATTCAATGTGATAAAGTAAACAAAAGTCATGAGCGGCTAAAATGCTATCAATTTATATGTCATTTGTTCACTGCGAAACAAAATGGCTCGTTAATTGAGAAGATTTTTTTTGTTGTCAATCTAATGTTCACCCTATTCTAAATGCACATTGAATTGTAACAGTGTAATGAAAAACCCAAAATGGTTTCTGTTATTGGTCGAACTTTATCGATTCTAGAAGTATCTATCGTAGCTCAGTGGTGCAGCGCGTCAATGATCAAACTGGAGGTCGTGGGTTTGAATCCCGCCGAAGAAACAATGTTTTATGTGTTCTTGGGGCATGGATGTGTATTGTTATATTAAAAATCATTAATATGTATTTAAAAGTAATAAATATATTTTGGTAATACAAGTTCTTCAGATACTTATAACGGAACCAGATTGACGTGGTGTTAAGCTTCCACAGATATTATTACATTATTTTTATCTAAGACAGCTGAACTTCATGTATGTCTATAATATATAATATGACTTGTCACTTATAGTTAATGGAATCAGGCGTTACTTTGCGGAAATCCATAGCATACAATTTAAATATATTATATCTAGCAATATCCCGCGAAAAATTTTGTTTCGCGGGATATTGCTAGATATAATATATTTAAATTGTACTTGTCAATTAAGTTTTCACAATAGATATTCAATTCGAAATTATCTTAATATTCCCTCCACGAATAAAAAGCCACCCTGTAATTTGGGGTCCAGTGCCCCCGAGATGGGGTTCTAATTGTAATAACTACCCCTCAAGATCCTAATTGTAATAACTATACATAATTGGTCCGAAACGAACTATTGTCGTGACAATGGCATGTAGATTCAAACGTGGAAATTACGTCGTTTGCGGTTCATTTGCCCGTGGAATATGTTTGGTGTGAATACGAACTAAGGCTCAACTCATATTGGCGCAGAACGAAGCGGCAGGCGTGTCACCTACAGAGTAATATAATAGTAATGCATCCCACACCGATTTCGGTCGGTTTCTTTGAAACCAGTAGGCTTACTCCCGACACAATCGAGAATCAAATCAGTTCGATCTCAACGGTTTTGGCATTATATTTGGTGGATTACTTTGAAACTAACCAGCGGGCTTACTTCCGACACAATCGAGAACCGAATCCGTTCGATATCAGTGGTTTTTCGTGCTTTATTTGGTGAATTACTTTGAAACTAATCAGGATAAAGAAAATTATTAGATCGTAACTTTTTGTACTCCCGACCATATCAATCGAACTATAATCAAAATTAACAATCAATTTATTGGGAAGTACGCGGCACGATAGAATCGGGATCAAAATCGAAACTGTTTGTAGAGTAAGGGCCCTGGCCAGCTACGCAGGAGTTGTTTTATAGTGCCCATGTGTGTGCGCAATGCACAGAATCACTCTCTCTTCCATCACTCTTGTTGCCCAGTGGGACAGATTACCGAAGCGACAGGCGGGATATCAGGCGCAGGACCGACTACATGCATATCCGACGCATAGATCATCTTTCTTGTCAGACAATCAGGTGAATCGAAACAAAATGGCTCGTTAATTGAGTCGGTTTTTTTTTTGTCAATCTAATAATAATAAATAGATCACATTTGATTGTAACAGGGACATTAAGTTTTGTTGTTATCCTAATGAAAAACCCAAAATGGTTTCAATGCAGGTATCTGTCATTGGTCGAACTTTATCTACATTGTCGTAACCAAACTTGAAAACAAAAAAAAATGTCAACAAGATCTGTGTCTTCTACGATTAGGAAGGCGTATGGATCGATTTAGAAAATTTTAGATTTTTTAAAGTAAAGTTACATCTATATCAAGTACCACAGTATTAAGTATTTAGTTGCATACTACTGCTGTACCAGTTGAAATATGAAGGCCTTTGATAAAAGAATTCTTTCTTTACAGACCCGACATTTTCGGGCAGCATACCTCTTTATAAGGTCCCAAATTCTTAAGAAACTACTTGATGATGCCCGCGGCTTTGTTTGCTTGTAACAAATACTTACTGCACTGTATTGTAAATTAATAATAGTGACTATGCTATGTAGGTAACATAGTGAGTATTATTACACTACGGACGTTCGGGGATAGTGCCCAGAGCCCTTATTAAAGATGTAATCGCTATAATCACTTATGAAGTTCGAAAACAAAATGTATGGGATTTGACATAAGCTTCGCTTCGCAAGGGCGCCAAAATTGTCGTGGTTGTATTATATTTCCCGTGGCTCCGTGGGTGGTGGTTCTGTCGGAGTACCGCCGAGTTTTAGTACTCCACAGGATGCGGCAAGTACCATTTCTCGGCGACAAAAAAAATAAATGGGCGCCAAATTAGGAAAGTTGAAAAAAAATGTTTTAGTGCTACCGTGTCCCCCTATAGTATTTTTATTATTTTAATTAATCATTCCCAACCATCGAGAAATTGAACTCGTATACATGTTGTACAAAAATATGTAGTAGAAAAAAATCTGATAAAATAACTTTGGAATTGTATTTTGTGTCTATCCGTAGCTTCGAAACGGATGAACCGATTTTGATAATCATTTTTGGTCCTAACCCGAACGAGAGTGCTCTTAACTTATCATCATCATGTAGGTCGTGAGCTTGCCAGTCACAGAGTTTTTTTAAGTTCTTTGTTGTCTACAAAAACAATATCCTCATTTTTTCGGCCGTCGGGTAAACAGACAACAGAGTACACACATCACTTAGATGTCACTAACATGAACATTTTCGAGTTCCTTTAGCTTTTATTTTAAAACCGATCTCGAGACAAACTCACAACAAAGATACTAACAACGTTCGGTCCGTATCGACCATTAGACCTCGTTCGCACGAGCGCTTTATAACCGCTTGACAAGAAACGCTGAAAATAGAACTCTTAGCTAATAGAATAAAAATAAGATATAATGTGACAGATAGAAAACATGGTAGAGCCTTTAAAATGAGACACTCGTTTGAGTTAAGCTAAGTTGCAATAGCTAATATCGACGACCAATTTAATAAATAAAATGTAATTTGACATAAGCATCGCTAAGTGGCAAAATGATGCGTAATACACTTAGCGATGCTTAATCATGTGACCCCATACATTTTTGTTCTCGAATTGCGTCATCAAAATTAGCGATGACTAACGGCCAAAAAAAATAATTTATTTGATCCATCTCTTATAATCGTGCGAACAAAAAACTCCCGTGTGAACAGAGGCTTAGTGGTTCAAACGGATATTTAATTTGTTACAGTAACATAAGTTAAACAGATTAATTTATTATTTGCTATGTGGATAAGAAGCTGATCAATCGATTAAGAACATTATAGCTGCTCTGTTTTAGGCATGTCTTTATGTTTGATTGTAAATTGAACGTATTAATTTAAGACTCGATTTCACCAACGCTTGTTAGTGTTAATAGCTTGTAAAATACTTACTGTTATACTCTCATTCATTGATAGGAATTACGAGAGAAACAACATGATATTTAACAAAGGATCAACTTTAAAATTGCTTGGTGAAACACGCTCTAAGTCTCGATTTCACCAACGCTTGTTAGTGTTAACAGCTTGTAAAATACCTTCTCATTCATAGAGGGGACATACGATAAAGACAGCATGATATTTAATGAAGGAATAACTTTATCATATAATATGATGCTGAAGCAAAGGTTTTGTTTACATTCATGGCACAATTACTAGTATAGTTGTGTTTCTTTATTTATAATTTGTTTGTCACTAAGTATAAGATTAGGTTACGATGGGACTGACTTACGCTGTGCGTCAAAAGTCCCTAAATTAAAAAAAGAATAAAATAAAAAAAATTATCATGTGTTGGTAAAATTGGCACTTAGACTGTATAATATAAATCACAATTTGTTTGATATTAGTAACATAATTAAGATACTACTGAAGATGATATTATACGAAAAATAATATTTATTTTACAGAAGTACCTATGTGATAGAAAGTAGAATTATACTTTTAAATATAGTTATTTTTGCCACGAACACTACTACACGCGGGCAAAAGCTAAGATGTATAATTTTTAATATTCACCTACTATGGATTATAAATGTTGGTTCTACAATCATAAATAACAAAGAGTTCGATATTTTGTACGGTTAAAGCCTATGAAACGACATCCGATTCCAGCCGGATCCACCCAATCATTACGATGGCCCATTGTTTGGGGCCGCGATTAATCATCTTCCGCGCCTCATGAAAGGCCTCATAAAGGGCCTCCTACACATTTGTCAGCGGCCCACCAAATTGGGCCAATATTTTAAATGGCCCAATCGAACGTTCGAAATGTGTCGAATTTTTCTGTAACTCTATTACCGGGCAGATGTAGGAGGTTATTGGAGATCCCCAGATGGGATGGATGATAGGATGAGGATGCAATTATTGTGGGGCTGGGGTGTACCACACCACTCGTGCTATACAAAGACTCAATATTTTCGATCCTGCTTTTGGAATAATGTACTGACAATAACTCGGATTAAATTAGGAGTAAAAATATTGCTCTGCCAACGTTACCGTGTCTCAATGCCACAATATCTGTTTAAATTTAGATTAAAAAAAATTAAGTGTTATAATTAGGGATTTCAAATCACTACCTTGTTGACCTACCTTCAAAAAACCGGTGGTAGGTCATCATGTAGGACAATTCTAAAAGCGTTAGCATCTAACCTATTTAGAAATAAAGTATTTTTGATTTTCACTAAATCAACTTTGAAATATTTTAACCGACCTCCAAAAAAGGAGGAGGTTTCTCAATTCGACCGTCTATATAATATGCTTTTTTTTTTAACTTTGGCCTCAGTTATTAAACAAATGTATTTTTAATAAGGTAGGAAACGACTAAAAGCTTATTGACTGTGATTTGTTTATTACATAAATGATTAGTAATCTGCTACTGTTCGAAAAGAAAAAAAACAGTGACTTATGTATGGGGCGTTTTCACGTCAATGCAAGTACCAATTCCTTATTCTACCATTATATTTCAGCAACTACCGATTGCATCAATTGCTATTTACGTTGTTACACGTACAATTATGTACTAGGTATACATAATTGACGAACAACATGGCGGCTCAACTGTAAATAAATGATTGCAAATCGCAGGGCAATACTGCGGTGTTGTTTGCGTTCCTCGGCAACTTCACATTAATTATTTAACTTTCATTTGCTTATTAGCAGAACGCGGAAAGGTTTGCAGATTTAAAGTTTTATAATGAAATTGTAATTGTGTTTTAAATTACGTCTCTCAGTGAATAGAACGGCAGTATAAATGCATTTGGAAGTGACAATAGATTTGTTTGGTCAAATTATTTTTCGACCCCCAGATTTATTTCCCGTTGTTATTACAACGATACGTTGAAAATATAGGATTAGGAACGCAGACCCCTGGTGGTTAATGTATACAGAAGTAAAGAGAATGACGCGTAGAGCATAATATATATATATATACACTATGACTTTGGGATAGGATTATAGGACCTTGAATGATTCTAGAAATTAATTTTTTTAATTATTTATTTTTTGAAAAAAAAAATTTTTTTTGCTATTTATTATTTTAGTCGCAAGGCTGAACAGTTTGGAACAACGTTCTGCATTAAATTCTGAAATTGTATCATTTTTGCTCTAGTACGTAATGAACGTCTTACGCGTGCTATTGACCTCTCAGCGTAATCAGCTGATCGCTGTGTTGTGCACGTTGTACATTGCCTATTGAAAATTTTTAAATTTTTAAAACAGTGGGTTAAAAGCAAATTACTAGTACCAATGAATATATCTCTTGCCTGGTTGTTACCCCACGAAGTTATAGTGACTGCTCTTTTTACACCCTGTATATGTTATATTCATTTTATTTTAGTTTTTTCACAAAAAAATTATCAAAGGTCTAAAATGACCACAAGGAGTAAATCTTTTTATGCCGGGGCTCGAACTATACACACGAACGCACTGGTCGTTGACCTAACACCTGACCAGGATTGAAACTCATCTGTTTTGTGAATTTTATGGAGATATTCAATCGCGATTCGTCGTGTTATGGTAAGTAAGCGTCATTCTCTTTACACTTTATGCGGCTTCATATAGGAACCGTGATTCGGCCTGTATATGGAAACGTTTTCTGTATCCTGGCTTAGCTAGTATATTATAATTTGAAATGATAAGGAAGTTTTCTAGAACATTCCATATTACTCTAACTATATATACTTGAAGTACTAGACACTCTCATACTGCCACACTTCCCGAATTTGAAGGTCACGTCCCGCGACGCTGTATAGGCAGCGCATTATGAATTGATTTTAAAAATTTTAGAGGATAATCAAATAAAATGTAAGGTCACATGTAATATAATATATATTTGGACAAGAATCGAATACAGATTATCTTAAGACCGTCCAGTAAGACTATCTTAAAATAATTATCACTAATTGTAACATTTTGTAATAACTTATTTAACCAATTTCTTGGAATCGAACGAATATTTATTGTTAGGTCAAAAACTACAAAGCGTCGCTATAGCTTCACAACCTCGTAAACCTCCGTAAACTTAAAGTACAATTTTTCAGTAGAGTCAAAAAACTTAATAATTTTATATTTTATTATGACATTGATTTTGTTTTAAATGAGGTTCAGTTATGTACAGTATACATCCAAAATCCATGTAATAAAATCTAAAATTAAGTTTTTGACTCTACTGAAAAGTTCTAGTTTTTTTTTAAATACGAGCTTGAGAAAGTAAAACGTGTGTGGATTGTACAATGCAACTCTTGATAAATCTAACACAGTTTAAACGTTACATCAGAATTCAAATATGCATTGAAAGATAAAAGACATCGCGAATAGGAAGTACTTATCCGCCATATGAAGTGCAATCTGCATATGCATACGGCACCGGGTTTCCAGGTCATCTGCTCAAGTAAGGATCTATAAGTAGAAGTAAATTTATGGATCAGAAAAATGATTATACAAGATGTAAAATAAAGTAATAATACTTTAGGTGTGTGCCTCCTATGAGTACTTTCACAAACTACCAGCGCTGAAAGACTTAATTTTGACTTTCATTTTTGTATGAGGAATGCTCCAACGTCATACATTTTGCCATACAATAATAAAAGTACCTCTATCAGCGTTTTCAAAGTAAACTCTATTATACGGGATCTCCCATACACATCCTAAAGTGTTATCACTGATTCATAATATAGCCTGTAGATCCATTAATTTATCCCTCTTTTTCTGAAAAGTAATATTCTTTAGAAGTCTTAGAAACAAATAGATAAATCTAATTTTATGATAAATTAAATTTTGATTTCTATTTAAAAACAAATCGGGAAAAGATAAAACTTGTGTCAGTCTAGTTAAGTTGTAAACCCATAGTTGGCTAACTAACTAGCTTAGCTAGTTAGTTAAACTAAACCTTAATATTATTGTTGTGATGCTACTACAGCCTTTGGGTAGGGTCCATTTACACGTCCAATTTTAGGTTAATCTATTACTTTTATTCCGTAACACGTTACAGTACACGTAATTTCAGTTTTTCAAATAAATCTTTCGACCTCGGGGCAATTTCTGGTACTATCAAACATGACAAGGAAAATAATCTACACTAATATTATAAAGAGGAAAGATTTGTATTTTTGTATGTAACGACTTAACTCAAAAAGTACCCTGGACCGATTTTAATAATTCTTTTTTCATTAGAAAGCTACATTACCATTGAGTAACATAGGCTATATTATAATCAATTGCTGTTCATTAGTCTCGCTAAAACTCGAGATCAGCTGAACTGATTCGGCTATTTTTAGTCTTGAAATATTCGTGGAAGTCCCGGGAAGGTTTACGCGGTTTCCATGCTTAATGAAGTGGGCACGGGTCAGCTAGTAATATAATAAAGTAAAGAACATAACATTCCCAAAAGAATATACTCCCGATACAATCTCCAATCGATACCACACCGCAGATAGCCCTTAGCCCAGATGCACGCCCTCGACGCCCTATACCTTCCCAGGGCTCACCCTAGCCTGGCCCTCGAGCCGCGCCAACAGGCACCATCACACCCTGAGCCCCTCGTAACTGCTGCCGCGGCAATTTCTAGGACGCTAAGGACTTTAATTCCTCACGTGAAAGGAAATTTACACGGTATTTACGGAATACTTGAAAGTGCATAAAGGATTTTACGCTGCACTTCACATTTTCTAAAGTCAGTAATAACTACGCATGTGGGAACGTAAATGAAATAATTGGGCGCCTGTACAGCAGTCTACTGCTGTACAGGCGCCCAATTATTTCATTTACACGTTTCATGTATCGCCTCCGTGGTCTAGTAGTTCAGAGCTTCCCTCTCGACTCGGAGGTCGTGGGTTCGATTACCGCGTTGGAACAAATATTGTTTTCAAGTTTGGTTAGGATTGTCCTAGTCCTACTGTTAGGCTGATCACCTGATTTTCTGACAAGAAAAATGATCCATGCGTCGGATGGGCATGTAAAAACGTCGGTCCTGCGCTGTTCTCTCGCCAGTCGTGTCGGTTTACCGTCTCGGTTATGAGAGTAAAAGGAAGAGAGAGGGTCTTTGTGTATTGCGCACATATTTGGGCACTATAAAATAACTCCTGCGTAGCTGGCCTGGTTTCAATTAAATCGGCTACCGACACCGAAATCGGAGGGGAGATATTAAGGCGTTTCATTTAGTTATGTCACTGTCAATAAAGTGTTGGTTTGATCTTAAAAAGTATTGGGAGTATTGTAAGGTATCAAAATTTCAAAATTCAAAATTCAAAAATTTTTATTTCCAAATAAAACTTAAAAAGCTATTTTCGGAAAGTCAACAAAAAGGCTACCACCGGTTCAACCCTAGCCCGCCGAGAAGAACCGGCGTAAGAAACTCGGACGGGGCAATCAATATCAATATCAAATTATGTTATATAGTAGGTATATAGACATTATAAAGGTTGTAATATTAATGAGGCGTTTCGTTTAGTTATGCTAATAAAGTGTTGGAGTTTCATGGTAAGTATAAGAAATGGGAGTATTGTAACGTATCTTAATAAGGTTTAGATATTATACAAGGTGTAAAATAAATGAGTGATAATACTTTAGGGTGAATATGTGCCTCCTATGTCGAGTATACTGTGAAAATCTAGCGCTGAAAGACTTACTTTTGACTTTCATGTTTGTTGAGAAATGCCCCAACATCATAAATTTTCCCGTACAATAATTAAAAAAAAGTACCTATTTCAGCGCTGGTACTTTCACAGTAAACTCTATATATTATGGGACCCATACACACCCTAAAATATTATCACTTATTCATATTATAGCCTGTATATGTAACGAACATACATTTAATTTGTGACGCACACAATACACAAATTTCAGACATTTACATAATTACATTATTACAACGTATTATTATTCCTGAAAGGATAGATCATTCATCAATTAGTTTATTATATGTATGTATTAATTTAATAATATTATGTACCAGTCAGATAGTAGTTAAGTTAATGTGATTTATGTGATAATTTAAATATGCAAAATATGGCAACTAGGTTCGGCCGAGGTTCTACTTCAAATTAGGGACTCCCCAAATACAGAGTTTCGTCTACTTGGCTAAGTGATAAAACCAGCTTTTCAGTATTTGGTCGTATACAGTGTGTAAAAAGAACAGTCACACAGACAGACATATTTTTATTATTTTTTGTCAAAAACTTTAAAATAATACTTTTAATTAAGTATTTACAAAAATAATTTATATTTTTTTTGTAAATAATTAAAAAAACACATTTCTTGAATGAGAAAAGGTAGTATAATCATATCCCAAAATTATAGTGACTGTTCTTTTTACATCCGTTTTATAAACTACAGAAGATCTAGATAGACACTTGTGCGATTGTATATTATTTAAAATCATTCAACTACTTACGCAGTCGATACGGTCATTATCTCTATGTTTAACTACATTTAGGCGTCCTAGTACAAAGATTGACGTCATGTGTTTTCGTAAACCCATTTAGAATAAATATTTTTTGACTTTGAAAGAAACATGTTTAGAATCTGATCGAACAAGATGCCAATATGCGTACAGCCCAAACTCGCGGTGAAGAGTTCTAGCTTATTATAAACCCAGTTATAATAAAGAGTGTTCGCTGTAATTATAAAACTAGCACTTACCCGCTTGTTGTCTCGGAACTTGAGCCATCCACTCATCACACTGTTGTCCACATCATAACACTCCTCCTCCTCGACCTCCCGCCTCGTGGGGAGCGGAGACCCCCCCGGGCTGTCCATCTCCCGTCTCCTCATCACGGGAGTGCACTGCTGCGACATCCTCCCCTCGTTCACGGCGTCACTCCTCCTGCCTAGTACCGGAGTCACATTCGCCGAAACCCCCCCGAGAAGTCTCCGGCCCGCGAAAGGACTGTCCCAGGCCGGCTTCTTCTTGCACTCCGTGTGCAGACACAGCGCCTCGAAGTTGGCCAGCTCCACCGACACACGTGTCTGCAGCCCGCTGGGGTGCGTGGTGAGGATGGTCTGCTTGGCTATGCTGCAGCCGTGGCGGAGTAGCTCGTCGCGGCGCTCCATCGCGTGCTCTAAACCATCAGCCAGTCACGCGATCACGGTCCATCCGTCAAAAATATCGGCCGCATCTGGAACAAGTTCATTATTGTTCAGCTTTTCAGGTAATGCCCCCGTTAATAGCGCTTTATCTGGGGCGATCTTAACTGCGAGCGACGGAATTGTTTAAAAATTGTGCCGAGTTCGTGTTTTGCGGGATTGGTTTTTACACCTTTTGTCGGTAAGCGTTAATTAGATATTCGAAGTTCACGCGGAGTTTTGTGGAATAATTCATACGCTCGGGACTTTAATCCGCCGACTCGGAGATGCCGAATTCCTGCGCATCCGTCTCGTAAAATCGGTCGTAAAAAATTCTCCGAATGCCGACCGTGACGTAATCGTATAATTAAATTTAACTGAGGCCCTTTTAAAGTGCAATTAGAGAGAAGGCGGTGCGTTGCGAAGAAAACGCGTATAATTGACTGTTTCTGATTCCGAATGGGCCCCGAACGTAATATTCTGTCCATTTATCGGGAGCGAGTTGTAATCTACGGAATAATAAGGGTAATGTCGTTTTAATTCAGGAATACCCCCTTAATGGAGCGGGGTAATGGCGGAGGCCGACGGCGGAGACTTTGAAATATTGTAACGTAATGATATTACTGCGAACGAGATCAGGAAACATTTCCGATGGAACCTCCAAATTGTTTCAACGAATTGATTGTGGCAATTTTCGGAAGTCAGTTTCTATTCAATTCTATGTCGTTCCGAAATTATTCCCTTCTGACATTCATGGGAGTTTGGGTTGTGGGACGAGAGTGATTTACGGTGCGATGATAAAGTTACTCTAGCAGCATTACCCAAGGAAGAAATGGGGGTCGCATAGACCCCTGTTTCTGTATGGAGAAACATCAGTCGTGTTTCCTCTTAAAAGTGAGATAGCATTCCACTTTCAGCTCGTTTTCAATTTTACTTGGTACTAGATTGTTGTGTTTCTCGCGACTTTTTTGAAAAGAAATTCCACCGGTATCGTAATTTTTTATGCAATAAAAGCCTGTGTTAATCAAGAGCCTTAGCCACTACCATCAAAATCCGTTCAAGTCGTTTTTGCGTAAAAAACATCAAACATCCACCCATCCGTAGGTGTCTTTCTACTTCTATTTTCTCGGATTAAGGATACCCAATACCCATGCCATACTTTTATGACCAACTCTTTGTAGGTGATATTCTACTGATTTCAATAATGCAAAGCACATACAATCATACAAAAGTCGATCACAAGACATTGTACGGCAATATTACACTTACAAAGTATAGGCCTAAAGGCGTGTTTCACCAAGCAATGTCAAAGTTAATCCCTCGTTAAATATCTTCCTCTCGTAATTCCTATCAGTGTATGAAAAGGCATGGTATTTTAACAAGCCGTTAACACTAACAAGCGTTGGTGAAATCGGGAATAAACAATTTTAAGGGTTTAAGGGTGTTCAGATGCGAGTCCATATTGATTAAGGGCAACAATTTTACAAACGCATTCATTTGATGGGATACCGGAGGGGTGCATAAAAAATAACTTGTCAGAGTTGTCAGTCACTTCTTGGATGTCTATATTGGATATATGAATTACGCAACGTTAGATCATATTTCCATAGATATATCTACTTAGAAACATACTAGTATACGAATACTAGTATGTTTCTAAGTATTCCCTTTCACGTATTCACATAAATTATTTTATTAAATTGGCATTTGGCATTATAGCTATGTATAACAGGTGTAAAAAAAACAGTCACTATAACTTTGGGACATGATTATACTACCTTTTCTCATTCTATAAAACTTTTTATTGTTTTTAATAAAAAAATTTTTTTTCATTTTCGTTGCGACAAAAAAAAGAAAAAAAAGGTTAAAAGAAAAAAAAATATATATTTTTTGACAAAAAAGTACATTTCTAAAATGACAACAGGTAGTATGATCGTATCTCAAAGTTATTGTGACTGTTCTTTTTACACACTGCATAACATATACATTTCCTGAAGATACAGATAGGTATACGGTAAATCCTAATATTTATGAATTGAACCTAAGATTTACCAAAAGTGGTAAAAGCCCTAATGATTTTGCGATTCCCACTTTTACCACCATTCACTTGGTAAGTCTTGGTAAGATAAATGAGTAAATAAGCACTAATGTTATTATTACCTAATATATTACTATGCTACCTCCATAAAAATAATAATACCAAAGTTTTTGACTAAAATAAATGAAGGCTAGTTGAATATAATAACAATCGATTTGAATGTAATAGACAAACAAGTAAAATTGCAGACAATAGACAAAATTACGAGTACTCAAACAACAATTTCAGACAATTAGGCACAATACTCTAATGATATACTGTCATGTGAATGAACCTTTATAAGGGCGTTGCACAATATTGTAGTCCCGGAGCCATGGAATATATCCTGTCTCGAGTGTGACAAATGACCAATTTGTGAATTTGGCTTTTGCCGACGCTGGCTCTTGGACTATCTATATTGGTATACTCGGTATTCAATATTGTAGGACGTGCAAATTCAAAAGGGGATTTAGATATAGTAATTTCCAGAAACTGTAGCAATGTATATTACAGGTACTTCCAAAGTGTGTACTTATTTTTGTAAAAGTATATGTCGAAGCATCAAGATATTTGTGTTTTAATTATGATATTATAATAATTACGAATTGGTTAGCTTGAGCGACGTCACGATTGTGTCATTATGACGTAGATAGTTGATAGTTGACAACTGACAGCTGACAGATAGCAACGGTCAGATTTGAGTTGACAGGTATTATGTTGACAGTTGACACATTAGATCAACAGAACACGCTGTGTTACCATCTAATCGTATTGCACCTTTTTTTGATTTAATTATTTGCATTTGCATTTGCATTACGCATCCCCCAGGCAGAGTCTCCTAGGGGTATGTGGAGCTCACGGCTCGCTACGGCCGGCTTACCCACTGAAACCCCTTTCGGACTGCCATCAGCCCTTATGTTGGTTGGCCTACCATCCCATACAATCTAAGTTTAATACCAAAAAATTGCAATAGATGTTACTACTATTACCGTTTGTAAATTATAATCTCTAAGGACTTTACCCTTTACCAGTCGCATTGCCAGTATTAGGGTGATACCATTTTCTAGTACTGGGTCGTGTCTATGTTATATTATATCTACTTTGTGGTTGGGTGGAGTGCCCTGGATCTGTCAAAACATAGTACCTGGCAAATCTCAATGAACTGGTGGTCATTACGCTTTTATTTCCAAGCCATCCTGCTCTAATATGAAACTACAAGTGTTACTTACGTTTATATTATACCGGCTCTAATATTAATGAATGATAATATTTTAAATAATTAATGGAATCAGGCGTTACTTTGCGGAAATCCATAGCATACAATTTAAATATATTATATCTAGCAATATCCCGCGAAACAATTATAACCACAACCTGCAAGCAGATGAGTGAGTGTACGCATAGGCATGCGTTTGATGCACCTCCCTCCTCCCACACTGCTTATGCGTACACTCGCAAGCAAAAAACATGAAAACACCACCACCACACAAGCAATAATGTTAACACGATCGTGCAAAGTCCCACCACCATGCAGGTTGCAAAACTCGACGCGCGTTTCGCCCCGACCCCGAAGCATCCTCAGGATGTTGACTCTGCGAACAATGTTCGTTAACGAACGGGATTAGGGAGGTGCATCAAACGCATGCCTATGCGTACACTCACTCATCTGCTTGCAGGTTGTGGTTATAATTGTTTCGCGGGATATTGCTAGATATAATATATTTAAATTGTAGATAATATTTTAGTTTGTGGGTCCCGTGTATAGTTTACTGTGAAAGTACCTACTAGCGCTGAAACAGTTATGATATTTTAATTATTGAATAGGCAAATTTATGATTTATTGATTGGCATTTCTGATAGAAACATGAAAGTCAAAAGTAAGTGTTTCAGCGCTGGTACTTTTATAGTATACTCTACTTAAACACATAAACAGCCTAAAGTATTATCTTTCTCATCATACCTACTGATTTGACATGTAATATTTGATAACTCAACAGTTCAGTGGAGTTAGCAGGAATAATTGACTATGAAAGTATTCGTTTTCGCAAAAGAATTGTTTGAAAGTATCGCCCAAACAATCAACATATCATTCAACGGAGCATACATTGTGTATGTCCCCTTATATCAAGAATACCCAATAGTGAACACCCGGCCTTAGCTGCCCCGTGAATAATGAACGCGATAATACGCGCAGTTATGTCCGTCTGTCTGTCACGGCCGACTGTTATGTGGACCGCACACGTCATATCCATCATCATCATCTCTGCATCGCTTTAAAATCTACACTAATATTATAAAGAGGAAATATTTGTATTTTTGTATGTAACGACTTAACTCAAAAAGTACTGGACCGATTTTAATAATTATTTTTTCATTAGAAAGCTACATCATCACTGAGTAACATAGGCTATATAAAAATCAATTGCTGTTCGTTAGTCTCGCCAAAACTCGAGATCATCTGAACTGATTCGGCTATTTTTGGTCTTCAAATATACGCGGAAGGCCCGGGATAGTTGACACGGTTTCCATGCTGAACGAAGTGGGCACGGGTCAGCTAGTATAATATATATATAATATACAATATATGAGTCGTATAGAATAAAAAACAGCAATCTGTTTTTTGACTTAGTGTACCCATAATAAGTCAAAAGTCCAATTGCTGTTTTTGATTCTATGACTCATATACAGGCTGTAATATTAATGAGCGATAATAGTTTAGGGTGTATATGGGTATCGTATACAGAATTTACTGTGAAAGTAACAGCGCTGAAAGAGAGTAATTTTTTAAATAATTGGAAAATTTATAATGTAACATTACTCATACAAACATGAAAGTCAAAAGTGAATGTTTAAGTGAATAAATAAATAAATAAATAAATAGAACTTTATTTGACATTTTAGACAATACATACTCTTACATTAAGTGAAGATATACATAGGTATTTAAAACACAAAATTTAACACCAGATAACACAGCAAAAAAGTAACAAGAAAGAACACAAGGAATAACAAATAGCATGTTCATATCCGGTGGGAAGTGTAGGTAGTAGGTATTGCCCAAAATCAAAATGGAATACCACTCAGGTGTATCACCACGACGCGACGCGTCGCGCCGCGATACCTGGTCTTCCGTGGCCCCAAATCGTATAACGTACGACAGACTCAGAAAGCAATCATATAAATTATTATAAATCAATACATTACATACGATAACAAAGGAAAAATAATATAGTGAAAATATAATATTATTATTATAGTGGTGTGCGCTGCTAACTACTCTATGCTAGCTGAACAATAGCGCGCTCACACCATCCGTGACGCGGCCATGCCTCGGCTCAGTGGCTGTAGTGATGCTGTGTGGGGAGCACGCGCGCCCGCGCCACAGCGCTTCCCTACCGCCCACAGGCCACAATATCAGCCATCACGCACACCAGGCTTATATACATACAATATACATACATAAAGTGTTAATATTAATACAATTATCTTGTAATGACGAATAATAATAGTAATGCGAGTAACAGTAAAATGGTAAGTGCATTGTTGATAATTTTTAAAGTACACAATTGTTATAAATAAATTCAGAATTAAATTAGATAATTTATTATTATAGAATACTATATTAATAGACTAAACTAATTATTTCAGGAACACTATATACTATACGTTGCGTGTAAACTCGAGGCTCGACTGCATAAACTACAGAATATGTTATTATTACGGGGAGCTACAACAACACAACAAAATATAAGTATCGAAAAATGTCGATACCGGGCAAGCGTCTTGGAACTTCATGGATACCACTATGTTTCGGCTTACATCAGGAACGGTGAGAAGTAGTTACATTAAACATTAAAAAAATAAAAATAGGGAATAGTAGGAAGTAAATAAATATATTACTTATATATGTAATAGATAACAATGTCATTTTTATATAGGTAGTATTAAATATAAATAAGAAATAATATTTAGGGTATAGACAGTTGGTCGTGAAGAAGAAGCGCTTTTAATTTTAATTTAAAATTGTATGTGTTTTTCAGAGCTCGGCAAGATGGCGGTAACAGGTTGTTCCAGATTTTACTTGCCAGGTATCTGAAACTACCCCGAAATGCAGAGGAGTGGTGACGTGGAGTGTGAAGCAAAAATGCGGAGCCTCTGGTGGTGACAGTCCCATGTTTTTCGCTAGCCCACTGTAACTTTTCAAATAGGTAAAAGGGAGTTCTAGATTTAACAACCCCAAACAACAGTGTAGCGAAGTGCAGTTTTCTGCGGCCGTCCATTTTAAGCCAACGCAAGTTGTTTATGTATGGCGTCACGTGGGTACGAGGTGGGATGTTACAACAATACCTAGCACATGCGTTCTGTACTCTCTGTATAAGACATTTCGACCTTGCGAGCAAACAGGGACCCATAACTGCATCTGCATAGTTAAGATTGGAAAGCACTAAAGATTCACACAAGATACTACGCAAATGTTCTGGGATATAATTTCTTATCTTGTATAGTAGTTTTAGTCTGTAAAAGCATTTACCTACCGTCTTTGCCACATGTTTTTCAAACTTTAGGCCTTCGTCCATGAGTACTCCTAAGTTACGCGCTTCCGAAACTCGCTCGATTACTCGATCTTTGATACGGACAATGGGCTGATCGGCTGTAATTTTTTGTACCTGATGCTTAGTACCCAATATCATGAACTTGGTTTTGGTTGGATTAAGAACTAGAGCATTGTTGTCAGACCACTCACATATCCGCGCCAGGTCATCATTCAGCTTGCTTACAGCCTCTATGACATTACACGGCTTGAATGTGATGTAAAGCTGGATGTCATCTGCATAAACATGAAATTTACAAAACCGTATGCAATGAATGATGTCCGCGCAGTATACCGAGTACAGCTCCGGACCGATCACTGTACCCTGAGGCACGCCTCTGACTACGCTGCTAGGATCTGAACGCAATGTATTTCCGTTATTATGCTTTACTTCGACTATTTGAGTTCGGTTATTAAGATATTCAGAGAACCAAGCTATGACTCCTTCCTCGAAACCATAATATTTTAACTTCGCTAACAACAAACGTATATTTATTGTCTCGAATGCGCGTGAAAAGTCTAGCAGCACCAAGATAGTGGCCTCACCAGCATCCTGTGCCGCGAGTATATTATCCACTACGTCAATCAATGCAGTAGTTGTACTATGCCGCCTACGAAAGCCTGATTGTGCCGTGGGCAACACGTAGTTCTCTTCAATGTACGCACTCATTTGGACACATATAACTTTTTCAATTACTTTAGAGATACAAGGCAGTATGCTGATAGGTCTTAGATCTTTTAGTTCTGTCACATTTTCTTTTTTCGGTAATGGTTTTACCATCGCTATACGCCACAACTTAGGAAAGGTATGAGTTGTGAGAGACAAGTTAATTACTTGAGTGATGACACTTAGACAATGGGGAAGACGACTAGCCATCAGCAACATATCTAAATTTATGTGATCAGTACCCATCGCGTTGGATTTAAGCATCTTAAGATGTTTTAGAACATCATTATTATTAATAGTAGTAAACCTAAACTTAGAAGAGCTAAACGTGTGGGTATCAAAAAATGCAAGCGTCGACTTCGGTATTATGTTGGAACCCGGAACATCCAAGAAGTGGCGATTAATGACGTTAGGATCAAGAAGATTGTCTGGAAGTATTACATCCGAATTGGATTTATGCGCATTAATGTTGTTCTTAATGTGTTTCCACATAACTTGTGGGGACTCAATGTAAGCATTTATGTAAGTATTGAAGTATGCTACCTTTTCTCTAGTAAGCGCGTTCGAAACTTCGCGTTTAAGGTCCTTATAATAGCAGATGTGTGCCTCAATCTTTGTGCTACGTGCACGTCTCTGTGCATCATCACGGCGTTTCATCAACTGTCTAATATTATAAGTTATCCATGGGTATTGGTGATCCTTAACGTAAATTGTTGTAACAGGGGATAATAAATCAAATGCCCACAGAACACTCTCATTAAACAAACGAACCATGTCATCAACATTAGACTGCTGCTTAATATATTGCCAATCTACCAAGTTCATAACATATTCAAAATCGTGAGGTTCTATATCTTTTGTAGATCGATATGTTATTTTCTTAGCTAACGTCTTAACTTTAGGTACGTCTATTTCGAAAGTCAAGAAAGCATGGCTACTAAGGTCAGGTATGTGGTCAACCCAGACGCGACCAAGATTAGCATCAGTACACACCAAGTCAAGAAGGGTTTCTGTGTCAGTGGTAAAGTGTGTGGCCTCATTCGTGAATTGACGCATTCGATGTATTGTCAGAAATTCGTCTAACAATTTGTAATTTGTTGTTTTAGTATTTAGGTAATTGATATTAAAATCGCCAATGAGATACAAAAAGTCATGGTACTTTCACATTATACTCTACATAGGACCCACATACACACCCTAAAGTATTATCACTCATTTATTTTACACCTTATATATCACTTTAGTATATCTCTGGGAATATATCATCGGTAACTTTGTTGCGGCAAAATGTAGGATTCCAGCATAAACATGTAACATAATAACATATTTTCATGCTTATAATATAGTTGTTAAATAAATTAATGATATAATACTCTGGGGTATATATGTGCCTACTATGTAGAGTATACTGTGGAAGTACCAGCGCTGAAAGACTTACTTTTGAATTTCATGTTTGTATGAGAAATGCACCAATATCATAAATTTGCCCATACAATAATTGAAAAATAAGTACCTCTTTCACAGTAAATCCTATTTATCGGACCTATACACACCCTAAAGTATTATCACTCATTAATATTATAGCCTGTATAGATTATTAATATTTTATATTTCTTAATTAACTAGTGTTATATTTTCATCCACAGGACTGGATAATAGACATATTCATACAGGTTGGACAGTGGACTGGCAAACGATTATCATGCAGTTTATTTAACATATTATACATATACTAGTGATTTGCTTCTTATCGAACCTTGTAACTTTCAACTAAAGCTCTTATCAATTTATTATAAAACTAGCTGTGCCCGCGACTTCGTTCGCGTGGTGTTTGTTTGACTTAAACCGTTTATGCAGCGCATGCAACGAAAGTCCCCAAATGTAAATTGTTTGTTTGTTTAAACGCGCTAATGTCTCGTATATGACGCCCAACGCCGCGACGACCGACGCCGCGACGCCCGACGCCGCGACGCCCGACGCCGCGACGCCCAACGTCGCGACGCCGACGCCCAACGCCGCGACACCCAACGTCACGACGCTGACGCCGCGACGCCTAACGTCACGACGCCCACGCCCAACGCCGCGACGCCGACGCCCGACACCGCGACGCCCGACGCCGCGACGCCCGACGCCGCGACGCCCGACACCGCGGCGCCTAACGTCGCAACGCCGACGCCCGACGCCACGACGCCCAACGCTGTGACGCCCGACGCCACGACGCCCGACACCGCGACGCCCGACGCCGCGACGCCCAACGTCGCGACGCCAACGCCCAACGTCGCGACGCTTAACGTCGCGACGCCCGACGTCGCGACGCCTAACGTCACGACGCCGACGCCCGACGCCGACTTTCAATCCGACGTTGCGCTGCTGACGCCGACCGCCAAATTTTTCGGCGTCGGCGGTCTACTCTCGGTGCGCAATTCCAACTCGCACTTGCCCGGTTTTTTATTTATTAATTACCTACGCTAACAAACATGTAGCCTACTTTGGGACTTTACGGTTAAAGTACTAACTTCCTTTAGACGACAAAATAACAAAAGTCCAAAAGAAAGAAAAAACCCAAGCCGTACCTAGCATAAAAACTAATAAATAAAAATATCATGAAAAACATAAATCTTACTTATAACTTTTCTAATTTAATGTACCTATGACATCTCATTCATATCTTGAAAACAAACTATCCTACGCCTATACTTTATTAATCGTATTTGCAAAACCTAAGTATAATAATAAATAACTTCGCACAAAGTAGGTAATAATTATTTTCACTCGTACTGGAAAATAAGTATTACTTTGTGCGAAGTAAATTTAATTGTTCCTTTTAGTTTTGAAGTCGTTTTTTTTTTTGTTTAAAATTATTAAATTTTCAGATTTTTAGTGATGGGTATAGACTGAGTAGGGATAATTCTCGAATGATCAAACGACGATTATTTGAGGACGGAAAATGAAAAACAAAAAACGATTAGATAAAAAAAAATAGTAGAAAGAGAAAAAGTCTACTGCTGCAATATATATATGTATATATATGTATATAGTTTACTGAAACGCGAAATTTTTTGATATTATAGATCCAGGATATGGTGCAAAACCTAACTGTTTGGTAACATATGCTTAGACTACTTCAGAAAAAATCAAAATCGATATATTATTCCAAATCAATTTTGAGGATTTCCTTCGATTCCTCACGGATCCCATTATCAGGTCACCATTTGGTGACAATGGGACCAAATTTAAATTATACCCTACACAACATAAAAAAAAATTAAAATCGTTTCAGAAACGATGAAGATATCCGTGAAGAAACAAAAAAAACAAACATATATTTACGAATTGAGAAACCTCCTCCTTTTTTGTAAGTCGGTTAAAAATATTATGTTGGCTATTTCATGTTACAATCTACCTTTGCGCCAAGTTTCATTTAAATACGTTGAGTAGTTTGGCTAAAATACCGTCAAATAGGTAGCTACAATTTTTTGAAGATCCCACGGGAACCCTTTCGTTTTTCGGAACAATAATTTCCAATAATGCTCTTCAGGTCATAAGCTACCTGCCTGCCAAATTTCATTTCAATACGTTGAGTAGTTTGGCTGAAATACCGTCAAATAGGTTGCTAAAATTTTTTGAAGATCCCACGGGAACGCTTTAGTTTTTCGGGATAACAATTTCCAATAATGCTCTTCAGATCATAAGCTACCTGCCTGCCAAATTTCATTTAAATACGTTGGGTAGTTTGGCTGAAATACCGTCAAATAGGTAGCTACAATTTTTTGAAGATCCCACGGGAACCCTTTCGTTTTCGGGATAATAATTTCCTATAATGCTCTTCAGGTCGTAAGCTACCAGCCTGCCAAATTTCATTTCATTACATACAGTGGTTTTAGCGTGATGCGACGACAAACATTCCCATATGGACAGACAGACAGACAGACAGACATTTTTTTCAAAAATGTTATTTTTAGGTTCTGTGGCTTTTTTAGACCCCCTTTTTTTAATTTTCACTTAAATATTCTTAATGTACAGACATGACCCCTCTACAGATTTATTATATGTATAGATATGCTTGCCCTGGATATAAATAAGATAAGAATAATTTTACCCAGAAAATTGAGTTTAAACTGAAAATTAAACATTTTAGGAATTATGTAGTAACGTTTTAAGTACATTGATTCTAGAGACGGACCATTTTTTTTTGGACACATTAATTTACGTAATACGTTACGCCGTATTATAAAATGTTTAAGTGGAAGAAATAAAGAAAGAAAGAAAAGGAAATTTATTTGGTAAAATATTCACAAAATTATACTTGATGTAACAAAAAACAAAACACATGAAATTTTGTGAGCACCGTAAGTTAAAATTATTAAATTAAAGAATGAACTAAATTTTCTCGAAATCCGAATTTTGCTACATATCACCTTCATCCATTCATAATGTCTTCAATTTTTTTTTTTTTTATAAAAGTCGGTAATCTAAAAACTAAAATCCTGATTGAAAATGAGAGTAAAAGAAAGAGAGACTGTTTTTGTATATTACGCACACATTTGGGCACTTTAACAGTTTTAAAGGTTACAACGAAATCGGCCACCGACACAGAAATCGGTGTGGGGAGCTAGTATAACTATAATAGTAAGTTTAGTGTAAATACCTAGTACCACAAAGTAGATATACTAACAGAGACACGACCTAGAACTAGAAAATGGTATCACCCTAATACTGGCAATGCGACTGGCTATTTTTGTTTCCTTCGATTTCCAGACACATTCTGGGAACCGCCATCTAGTGGTATTGGAAAATACTAATTACTAATTTCGTTTCGTATCTTCTTCTTAATTAAGAAGTTGAATTTAGCTTAATGTGATGTTTTGCTTAAAAAATATGCTTCTCTTTATTTTAATGACAATATGTGTACTTAATCTATACTAATAATATTATAAAGCGGAAGAGTTTGTTTGTTTGTTTGTTTGTTTAAACGCGCTAATCTTAGGAAGTACTGGTCCGATTTGAAAAATTCTTTTTTTGTTGGATAGTCCATTTATAGAGGAAGGCTTTAGGCTATATAACTTTACGCTGCGACCAATAGGAGCGAAGCGTCAGTGAGAAATGTTGCAAAAACGGGGAAAATTAATTACATTTGGGGACTTTCATTGCGTGCGCTGCATAAATAATAAAATTTACAAACGTTAAAAGTAGTGACACCTATTGCATTTTTTTTTCTATTAAACATAGATTGTATGGTATGCTGGCCATGCTAGTAGGTACTTACAGTCGGTGTCTGTGGCCCAGTGACCCGTTCAGTAATTTATGCCATGTGTTAGGCTTAGCTAAGCCGGGGTAAGCCAAGCGATCCAGACTGAACTCCAGGTAATTTTGATTCAGCGAGAGTGGTTTAAAGGACATGTTTCATGGAACTATTTACGTTTAAGTACAACTTTCGTTAACAGAACTTAATATTAAGGGTGTGTTTTACCAAGCAATGTTAAAGTTAATCCTTCGTTAAATATCATGCTGTTCCTCTCGTAATTCCTATCAATGAATGAGAAGGCATGGTATTTTAACAAGCCATTAACACTAACATGCGTTGGTGAAATCGGGGCTAAATCTCTGTTTAGGGTTTTAATTTTTTTATTTTCGGGTTCCGTTTTGTCACACATTGTGTCGATTAATTTCCCTTGCATATAAGAGTAAAAGAAAAATAGTATGTCCTTGTTTATGCACACGTTTGGGCATTATAAAATTACCCCTGCGTAGCTGTAAAGTAAAAACTATAATCCTAATGGAAAATGTGAGTTGTGTGTGTGTGAATTAAAGAAAGAGAGACTGTCCTTGTATACACTTTGGGCACTTTAAAAGTTGTCAAGGTTTCAACATATCGGCGACCGACGCTGAAATCGGTGTTGTATTTATCGATATTCACAAGTTTGTTCGGCCACCACTACCCGTGCACCAATTTGTCCGTTGTGTGACGCGCACGGAATTCATTATTGTACTAATGAATATTACTGTAATCGCCGAAAAGTTCACAGGCGACTATTAAACTGTTCAAAGTGGTTAATACATAATTGGCTGACATTTTTGCCCGAGGCCAAAAGGAAGGGTAATTAATGCATGTATATAGCCGTAGCTACACTACTGATCCGATTCGAAATAAAAATGTAACAAATATTTATGCAGGCTATAATATTAATATAGTGATAATACTTTAGGGTGTGTTTGAATCCCATATATAGAGTTTACTGTAAAAGTACCAGCGCAGAAATAGTTTTTTTTTAATTCGTGTACGGCCAAATTTATGATAATATCATTCATTTCTCATAGAAACATGAAAGTCAAAAGTAATTATTTTAGCGCTGGTACTTTCACAGTAAACTCTACATAGGAGGCGCATACAAGTATTATCACTCATTTATTTTACACCTCGTAGATATAAATAATATGTTTGTTTGATGTAAGCAAACTCATACGTAGGAATCAGAGAGTTTGTGTGTCTCTTGCGTCTTAAGCGAGCTTAGATCACTAAATTAGGATCGGCAAATAGTTCACTAATCGCATTATCACACAACACTTGGTCCCTAAGGAACTATTATCCCTAAGGGACAGCGGGATTAAGAAGCGCCTGTTTTGATAATGAAACAGCTGTTTCAAGTCGAGTTTCTGTAGTGAAATTACAGGATATTATTAAGATTGAAACAAAAATACGTATGCTAAACACAACGACTAAAATGTTAACACCGGCCTGATTTTAACGGACTTCCAAAAAAGAGGAAGTTCTCAATACTTCCTGTTTTTTTATAATGTTCACCGATTACGCTGATACTAATTATCTGATTTGGATAATTCTTTTTTTATTCGACCCAGAATAACTGCTATTTGGAATTTTTTCACTTTTGCTTTTATAATTGACCCTCGATACAAAAATGAGTATTGAGTAATAAATAGAAACTACATTAAAAAACCGACTTCAACAACTAAAAAGTATAAATAAGTAAGGTTGTTACAAACTCATCTTTGCTGACACTGACTTTGTATTTCAGAGCTACTAAATTTGAATTTGTACTAACGCCGGTTTCTGAAAGGCTGATCAAATTGATGAAATCAGCTAATCTGAACGCTCATTGGTAAAAACAGTGACTGCGAAGTAATGTTCACCAATCAGCGTTCAGATTAGCTGATTTGACCAATTGATCAATTTGATCAGCATTTCAGAAACAAGGCGTTAGTTTAGTATGCTAGTACCTAGGTTAGACTCTGGATTTCAGCTAAGACTGAAAATATTTCTACCTAAAATAGTAGTAGGTACTAACATCTAGTGGGAACTACGTAACTATTTATGCGTGTGGAGCGGAACATAATAATATATGTTAATACACCTTTGTACCTAATCTTTGATTTTTTTGGAGTTATATTAATTAATTTATATAACACTAACTTTGTTCGCGTGGTTTTTAGTGACATCAACCGTTTATGCAGCGCACGCAACGAAAGTCCCAAAATGTGAATAATTTTCTCCGTTTTTGCAACATTTCTCACTGACAATTCGCTCCTATTGGACGCAGCGTTATCTTATATAACCTAAAGCTTTCTTCTATAAATGAACTATCCAACAAAAAAAGATTTTTTCAAATCGGACCCGTAGTTCTTAGGAACTTAGCGCGAATTATTAGTGCGTTTAAACAAACAAACTCGTCCGCTTTATAATATTAGTATAGATGAGGTGCAAACTAAATAGCAGTTTTGTGCAACAAAAAATGGCGTCATTTCCTTCACACTCAGCTTAATATAATATGAACCATGAATCACGCTGTGTACGCGTGTTAAATTAAACTTTAAAGTTACAACATGGTTATATTGTAAGCGTCCCCTGTCGGCGGACAGTTCACACTCCGGTACACAGCGCTCGCACCGCGGTCTTGTTGCCTTGTTTGTTCAACACCTATTTATAGACTACACTGGGAAATCATAGTTAAGATAGATACGACACAATATCTCTAATATTAATGTGAATGTCCGTATGCATACGCGAAAACTGACCCGTGCCCACTTCGTTGAGCATAAAAACCGTTTAAACTAAAAATAGCCGAATCGGGTCAGCCGTTCTCGAGTTTTAGCGAGACTAACGAACAGCAATTCATTTTTATATAATATAAGACTAGCTGACCCGTGCCCACTTCGTTGTGCATAAAAACCGATTAAACATTACAACATATGTTAAATTTTTCTGACTTTTTAATAAAAGCATTGGATAACAATTTACAGGTGGATGTCGTGTACACCGACTTCTCGAAAGCATTCGATAAAATAAATCATGATAAGTTGATCGACAAACTTGCGAGAGCCGGTGTGCACGGCAACCTCCTCAGATGGATCAACTCTTACATAAGAAATCGTAGCCAGGCCGTCTACCTTAAAGGTCACTCTTCCCGATTCCTCCCTGTCCCCTCCGGAGTTCCCCAGGGATCACATCTTGGGCCTCTACTGTTCAATCTCTACATAAATGACATAGGATTAATATTCAGACATAGTAAACACCTACTTTACGCTGATGATACAAAAATTTTTATAGTCATTAAGTCCATAATTGATTGTACAAAACTACAAATTGATTTATTATCTCTAGAGCAATATTGTGAAACTAATCAATTGTTCTTAAATATAGACAAATGTTTTATTATGTCATACACACGCAAAATTCACCAGATTAACTTCGACTACATGATAAAAGATTCTATCCTTAAAAGAGTTTCAACCATTCGAGACCTCGGCTTGATAATGGATTCCAAATTAACTTTTTATAATCATATTGACCATATAGTTAGTACCGCATTTCGTAACCTAGGTTTTATGCTTCGTATAAGTAAACCCTTTAAAGACGTTAAAACATTAAAAATTCTTTACTTCTCTTTTGTGCGTTCTATCTTGGATTTTTGTAGCACTGTTTGGAGCCCATGTTTTCAATCACATATTAGTCGCATTGAAAACGTCCAGAAAAAATTTCTTAAGTCACTTAATTACCGTATAAATATTCATAATGAAACTTATGTAGATGCCCTACGTAGACATAATTTAGCAACTCTTCATAACAGACGAACCATGTTTGACATCACTCAATTATTTAAAATTTTAAATTCGCTGACCGACTCGCCTTCTCTATTATCTAAAATATCATTTAAATCTCACACGCGACTTCCTGTGCGCCCCTCACGAAATAAACCACTTTTTGTTCCTCCAACACTTTTTAAAACTTATACTCGTAACTCATTTTTATACCGTTCCACTAACAATTATAATAGAGACTTCACCGACATAGACATGTTCAATAACTCTCTCAATAGCCTAAAATCAAAATTGAAACGTAAATTTAATATTGTCTGAGATCTTTTACTCGATTTACAAATGTTTCCTTACATTGACACATATTTATTATATTATTATATAGTTATTTGCTTATATTATGTATCTAACTTTTTTTTTTTTTTTTTTAAGCGCGTCTTTCTAAATAAGAGCTTAAATTTTGTTATTGTTTCTGTAATTCCTTTTCGGCACTGTAGGTTTATTATAAAATCATATATGTTGCAAGTATTATTCCTGTATGTAACTGTTTGTTGCCAAAATAAAGAGAAAAAAAAAAAAAAAAAAAACATTCTCTGGACTTCCGCGAATATTTCAAGACTAATAATAGCCGAATCGGTTCAGCCGTTCTCGAATCTTAGCGAGACTAACGAACAGCAATTCATTTTATAAATAAAAAAGATAAAAGATAAAACATGTGCCCGCTCGTCGCTACCCGGCCGGAGCCGTGTCTCCGCGGCGGACACGATTTATTCCTTCTTATCTTTTCAATTATCGGCCCCGTTAATGTGTGGGTTTTAGTGGAATTAACTGATAACCTACTTGCCCTGCGACCAATAATGTTGCGTTAAAATACAGCCCCGAGAGGTCCAAACTTAGTTTTGGAAAAAAACATTTTCTTTAATATCCACCTTCGGTTGATTCATGATATATTAAGCCGGATATGGTATGAAGGGAATGACGCGTAGAGCATTTTTTGTTTTGGCCCCTCATATAAATCTATACTAATATTATAAAGCAGAAGATTTTGTTTGTTTAAACGCGCTAATCTCAGAACCTACTGGTCCGATTTGAAAAATATTTTTTTTGTTGGATAGGCCATTTATAGAGGAAGGCTTTAGGCTATATAATATTACGCTGCGACTAATAGGAGCGAAGCGTCAGTGAGAAATGTTGTAAAAACGGGAAGACTTTCGTTGCGTGAGCTGCATAAACGATTTAAGTCGCTCAAAAACCACGCAAACGAAGTCGCTGGCACAGCTAGTTACTTAATATAACGCGATAAATCTCGATTTAAGATCTCCATAAAAGTCACAAAACAGATGAGTTTCAATCCTGGGTCCTGCAGGCTTACTCCCCACACAATCGAGAATCGAATCAGTTCAATCTCAACGGCATTTGGTATTTTATTTAGTGGATTACTTCGAAACTAACCAGGAAAAAGAAAGATTTATTTTCTGTACTCTCGACCATATCAATCAATTGAGAATCAAAATAAACAAACGTTAATTTATTGAGAAGTACGCGGCACGATCGAATCTGAATCAAAATATCGGGAATATATTATATCTGGAAAGAGTGGCCAGAAATAGCGAATGATCGGGACTTGTGGAAACAGAGAGGAGAGGTCTTTGCCCAGCACTGGGACATTAACAGCGATTAGTAATAATGATATCCGATAATAGGCAGCAGCAATATTTCAGTACCACTACGCTCACTATTCCCTCTATGAAATACTGTGGGGGAGCCTGATGCTGTCCAGCAGTGGACGTCATGACTGAAATGAAGACCCTTATAGTTTTCCATAATGCTAAGCGATTTTAATATATTATAAAGTGTTTTTAGCCGGCATGAAATACACGTTTTAAGAAACGCACACTTAACCGAACCGACCGCGTGAAATCTAAATTTAAGAATTAACGTTATAATAATAATATCTATGGACGCTTCACACCACGTCAATCTGGCCCCGTGCTAATTTTCGGAAGAATTTGTGTTACAGGTACCAGACAACGGAAATATATTTAATACTTTTATACTATACACATATTTAAGATTTTTTAGTATATTACACACAAATTTAATACACATCCGTGACCAAGGAACATTGAAAACTTTATGTTCCCTCGGCGGGATTCGAACCAGCAACAACTCGCTCAACCACTACGCTACGGAGGTCGTCTGATTGTTTTGTAAGTTTTTTTTCTTCAATAATATATAAATATATTTATTTTCAAAAAATACATGGTTTAAAACATGTAACCCACCAAACTGCATGCCAGAATATTAAATCTTAATCTCGCATACTTGCCGTGAGAATCTAGAACATTTATTTTGATCCTAGACGAAATAACGTCATCAGATTCGGCAAAGTCGATCAGTCTTTCAAGTCAAGTCGGTCTATGTGTTCTACCATTTAAAGACACGACATATTGCATGTATCAATAAAATAACATATTGTAACAGCTCTGTCATGTCAAAAAAAACATTATTCGTCGCGATCGATTCCTTCACGTGCATATTGGTGCAGGCCTCTTTGACCTCGATTCGTTCGCCGCGTTTGGATCGGATAAGTGTACGTTCACCTTTACACTAGTTTGCATCCTCACTATATATAAAGGCAAAACCAATTTTCTAATGTATTTCGATAGTCGTTGTTTTTCGTACATCGTTCATCATACAAAAACGATGATTGTCGATAGCTATTAACAACATGGTCGCGCTGTAAAGGCGATTTTTTTTCATACCGAAATGAGACGAGGTGCTCCATTTTCAAAATATACAATTTTCATATAACTATAAAGCCTATGTCAATCGCGGCATCACTACGTATCAATTGACGCTATAAACAAACATACACACATAGACTGCCAAAATCATTACCTTTCCTTTTGGCTCCAAAGTTGGGTAACAAGCTCACTATTACTATAGTTAGTTGTAACAAGTGAGATAACTAACAAGTGACGTCACAACTGCGGCCGCCGGGGTCAACTTTGTGCAACTAGTTTGAACATAGTTTGATGGGTAATTAAATTGATATATTGTTTGGTATCATTTAATTACCTACCAAATTGTTTATCATAATTGTCAAGAAGTGAGCGACCTGATGATGATGAATTAATAGCTAAGATCACTCTCAAACAAGTCCGCTTTTAGGCTTTATATAACACTAATGACCTTGAACGACTATATTTTGTATGGCAAGAAAGGGGTATCGCGCTGACCGGATCATAAAATCGTATAAAAACTCGTTAAAAATAAGTAAAATATTTGTAAAAACTACATCGACAGTCCCCTGTGACTTGTTTTACGTTTAAATAAAACAAGAGCCAGGGGACTTGATGTCACAGGAGATAGATGACACACCTCTGTTTTCGTTGGAGATTAAAATGCTTTTTTGATATTCGGCTTAAAAGTAACGGCCTCACGGAAAACCGGCGTGAGGTAATTAGAAAAACATTAAAAAGCATATTTACCGTAGCTCTGGAAGTTTAACTTGCTGCGGTCAGCTAACGTGGCGGTCGGCTAATATGGCGCGAGCTAATTACACCGAGATCCCAGCTGAGCCAGACATCCCTCATATTCTTACGTATAAACCATGTACGACGTTGTAGTGTAAATCCAGTCCACAAGCGCGTTGCGTTGCGTTTTGTCGCCCCAACGCAAATATTTTGACGCAGCAGGCCACACAGACGCTACGCTGCTTCGACGCAACGCGCCGTGTGGAAAGGCTCTTAATATTATGTACGAGTACATTAATTATTACACTTGCATTAGCAATTGTAATAATTATTGTGTCATCCCTCCCCACCGTACACCGTGTGTGTACGGTGGGGAGGGCGCCAAAGGTACAAAACCATTTCCATCAACCATCAACTTTTCTTAAAAACTTTTTAATGAATTTTTCGTATGTTTTAAGTAGAATAATGACAAATTACAAACTGAATAAAAAACAATAACTGAAAATCAACTTTTGATGTAGAATTTTAAGAACATTCACGATTAGGCCGCTTTTGAACGGAAAAAAATAGGTCAGAATTGGTTTGGGAGCTACGATGCTACAGACACACACAAACACTTCAAACACCACTCTGTTTGGTCGGTGTTAATAAAATATTATAAAATGAAAATCACACCGATTACTTTTTATGTTAAAATGATAAACATTTTATAAAATGTAAGAATATAAGGGGTGTCTGGCAGGTCTGGGACATCAGGCTAAGTTGGCGCGAGGTAACATGGCTGCCGTGTTCTACGTCTGTTTTATGCTAATGCCCTTTTGAGCCCAGTTTCATTACACCAAGTTTTTAGTTTATGTAATCGTTTTGTTTATTTATCACATTAACTACAGGGGTTAGAATAAATTACGACGGAACACTGACACTATAGTTAAATTAAGTAAGTCACATGTGATTCTTGTTATTCCGCCAAGCAGCGGCAGGGACAGCCTCGCCGGTGTCCATGCTTTCATTGTGCTTTTATTTTGTTGATTGTATGCTAATAAATAACAACAAATAATAAAAGTAAAATAAATGTGAAGGGTCCATACAAAAAAAAATTGCTTTTTGTATGGACCCTTGTTGTTTTTTTGATTAGCTCTAGTATGTCCCCCTTAAAATATTTATTTTACTTTATTATTTAATGTTATAGCGGCAAATGTGTAATTTGTGAAAATCTAGCTGTCGCGGTTCTTGAGGTACATTCGTGACAGACGGACAGACATAAACATTTAGTAATAGGTAAAAATAATTTTAACACTTCGAGCCCTCAAAACTAGGTACCGGCAGACTCAAACTAGTCTTAGTTAGGAAAACAATCCAAAACAATTGAAACCGCCATCGAATCGTTTGACCAGCAGGCTTACTCCTAACACAATCGAGAATGAAATCAGTTCGATCCCGATTTATTTGGTGGATTACTTTGAAACTAACCAGGATAAAGAAAATCGTTAGATCGTAACTGTTTTGTACTCCCGACTCTAGTCGGGAATGTCAATCGACTGAGAATCAAAATACCTAAACAAACGTCAACTCCCGACACAATCGAGAATCGAATCTGTTCGAACTCAACGGCTTTTGGTTTTTTATTTTGTGGATTACTTTGAAACTAACCAGGATAAAGAAAATCTTTAGATCGTAACTTTATGTACTCCCGACCATATCAATCGACTGAAAATCAAAATAAACAAACGTCAATTTATTCGGGAGTACGCGGCACGATAGAATCTGAATCAAAATCGAATCAGTTTGGAGAGTAAGACCCCTGATCTGCCTCGCCGTGCCCGCCAGACCTGCCAGACCGGGTAAACAGTGTAAATTATTGCCGAAACACAATCCGATGCGCTAACAACATGGACAAATACTGCCAGATTCGACGAAATGGTTACACGCTGATTTATAAACGAGTATACTATAGAAATTGTTACTTAGGCTGCGGTCGAGAGAGATATGTGTGTAAAAATCAGTCACTTTACTATGGAGTGAAGAGAAGGACGCGTAGAGCATTTTTTCTCTTGGCACCATGAGGTGTATATGAATTGTGCCAAAAGAAAAAATGAATACAGGGTGTAAAAGAGCAGTCACTATAACTTTGAGACACGATTAAACGACCTTTCCTTATTTTGGAAATGTATTTTTTTAAATATTTTTTTTGTCTTTACTTTTCACCATTTCTTATTTTTTTGTCTCAAAAATATAAATAAAATAAAGCACAAACATTATTTTTTTTAATATTAAAAAAAATAAATTACGAGAATGAGAAAAGGTAGTATAATCATATCCCAAAGTTATAGTGACTGCTCTTTTTACACCCGTTATATTACTTACCATAACGCGACAAATCGCAAAACCCTGAACCCAGAACCCTGGTCAGAAGCCCATGAGCCCCAACATAGTAAGATTCACTCCTTGTCATTTTCGACCTTTTTATAATTTTTTATCGCGTTATGGTAAGTAATTTATATGAGGTACCAAAATTAAAAAATGGTCTATGCCTAAATCTCTACACACTATATTCGGTATTGATATATGAACCGTGGGTCACATAATAGAAGAAATAGGTATAATAGAAGAAAGAAGAATAACAAAAAAGCAAAAACAATATTTCTCTAAAATATTTGATAATAATAAAAAGAGAACATTTCCAGAATGAGTAAAGGTTAGTTTATCTTTTTTTTCCACCATGTCCCAAAGTAATTATAACTGGCCTTTTTACACCTTGTATACAAAATATTAATAGTTGTGTACCCAACTACTGTGTTACTATCTAAATTAAAAGTACCTTTGTTATTTGAGAGACTCTTAACTTTACAGAGCGTTTGAGTTACGTTTAATTAAAAAGGTACGGTCAATTTTAACTTCAGGTGGAGCACTGTATCAAAGTGTCAAGCTTTAATTTAAACTGTGGTTTTACATCGAGCAAAGTTCATCGGAAAAAGTTTCTGAATTAATACTGGGGACCTATTCTCAGAAAATACAGAAAAATTCACGTTCGAAAAATAAGAGGGCCTTAGTAACAGTAGTTAGCTAGTCTAACCTGAATTCAGAGATAGCGATGATGATTTTCGAAATCTTTAGTATAATAGCTAATGAGCAATGAAGTAAAACTTTTTAAATATCACTTTTTACGAAAATAGCGCGGATGAAGAAGTATTTTTCACTTAAATTTTATAGAAAAGGAGTGCAGAATGTTAATATTTTAACAATTTGAAAATCTGCATTTAAAAAAATAACAACATAATATATCCCTGTTAATAACATACGTTGTATAATTACAGTAGGTTGGACACATTGGTCAATCTTTCTTTCGGATTCAATATAACTCAAAGAAAGTTGAATCTTTAAAAAATCGTCAAATTTCGCCCACGCAACCTCTACTATTATAATAACTACCACTCCAAGAGCGTTAGTTTTTGGTTACTTAAAGTTTAAACGATCGCATATGAACTTTTCTCTACTGTCTGAGAATCGCACCCTTGAGGTTTCTGAATATTCAGTTTCACTTAGCCCCAACAGTTGTTAGCATGCTTCCTGTAGCTACATGCTACAATGTTTGTTAGCATGTGCACGCTTCGTGCACTGTGTAGCTACATGCTACAATGTTATAACGTAACAGGAAGAATCGATACTTTAGTAATAATTAGGTATGATATTATTACGTAAACCAAATCTTATAAAAAACAGATTGTCCGTAGGTCATGTAGGTCCGACGATCTCCGTAGCGCGTTGGTGACCGAGCGAGAGGTCGCGGGTTCGAATCCCGCCGAAGGAACAAAAAGTTTTCAATGTTCCTGGGTCATGGATGTGTATTAAATTTGTATTATATACAATAAAATATTAAATATGTGTATAGTATAAAAGTATTAAATATATATCCGTTGTCTGGTACCTGTAACACAAGTTCTTCGGATACTTAGAACGGGGCCAGATTGACGTGGTGTGGAGGGTCCATAGATATTTTACGAGGATTATTCTAACTGGTATAAAGTTTGGCTTCTGGATTATATAAAGGTAATACTTGTATGTATGAGCAGTTATTTGCATACAGTACATGCACTAGGTCAGGACTGTCCATATAGGGTTTTTTTTCGATTAAACTGCATTCACCATAAAACATTATCAAAATATCTGAAGCCTATTCCTATAACTAATTCAAAAGGGCTTTGCGACTGCCAAACCAGACATTGTCCATTAATTAAAAATACCAGGACAACAGATACAATAAGAGCTATCAAAGTAATTGAAATCTCGTCGAGTGTTCGAATTTTAAAATATTTTTCACAACCCTTAAACTATCGAATGGATGAACTAGGCTCGCATATAACGTTGGAACTCATATCACGTTGCAACAATAAAATTTAATAATTGCGGACATCATTGGATTAAGGTGATATGTTGTAGCAAAATAATGATGTCGGGAAAATTGAGTTCCAACTGTCACTTAAACAATTTAGAATACGTCGTAAAGTATTTATTTATTTATTTACAAACTACAACTATCATCACAGGTACTTAACCTAATACAATAGTGTAACAAAAAACAAAATTACTTTAACTTATCATCTAGCTTACTTACTACACAATATGTCACCTTGGTGAACTCATCCAATGAGCACGTAAATAAGTCGACACTGTCCGTATTAAGTACATCAATCTAGAATCAATGCACTTAATACGTTACTACATATTTTATCCTAAAATGTTCAAGTGACTGTTTAAACTTAATTTTCTGGGTATTTTTTGCGACATGTCAGTTTCATCAGTTGATATCTTAAATTATTATAAGTAGGTATCTAATATCTAGTCCTATAATGGATAAATCATTTCAATATATTCTCGTAATTGAAACCCTTTTTTAAGTCACTACAATATTAATAGAAACCAAACACGTATAAAGTCAGCTGGCTGTACAGTTAAGTTTTAAACTGGAGTTTGATCTTGTGGCTGAACTTAACCGAGAAAGTTAATTTTAAACTGCTTCTACTTACAGTCTTACTCCAGTCGAAGAAACGAGGTTTGCCAAACTTTAATTCAGCAAACAATCTCTACTTTTGGTTACGATGTCTTTTAAACCGTTATATTGTCGTCCGCCATTTCGACCACGTAGTTTGAAAACTTGTACAGGGTGGCTTATATTAACGAGAAAACGCCCCACACATTCCCATCACTGCAACTTCTGAATCAACATATTATGTAACCAATCTCAAAAGCCCATTGATATGCTCTCAAGATTCACCGAGGTATATGCTAGATCTGTCTTGGGACCCGCAACGAAATTAATCAGAAGAATGAAGAAGGAATAAGAACTGCTAGCTCTAATTTTTTCTTCACAACGCAGGCAACAGGGTGGCTAGTCGGATTGTCTCAGAGGCCACATATTCTTCCTTTGACTGAAATAAAAAATAATAAAATATAAAATACCCCACGTATTTATTGTCACATAGAAGTAGTACTGCCCTGTTCCTGTTAAACAATTAACTAGGCCTTTGCTCCTTATTCTGTTGTCTTAATTACCGCAGGTCTTATCGGACCTTTTATTAATAATGGAGGCCAAAATAACAATATTTACTTGCGTATTTATTTACATATTTACAGTTTAGGCATTGAATTAAAATGAATTTGTACAGAAAAAATGTAACTTAAGAGTTCTAAATTTAAAATTATTAAAAAATTACCTACAATGTGCTAAGTTTACATAAGGTTTGTGTCTTTATAAAGCTGAACAGGATGATTTATATATTATTATATAAATAAATAAGGGTCCTATGCCTGCGGGATACGAATACTGGAATCTAGAAGTCTAGTTTAAATAAACGCAATAATACAGTTATCAGTCAGTAAACTACAGCAGTTAGTAAACAATCGGTTAAACTAACTGAGCTTGCGTTTTCATTTCAAACGAACTGCAAATTCGCAAATATTTTGTTCTGCACTCTCGCTGTGTTTCACTTTAAAACGGTGGCAGAAATATTCAGTATTTAGTTTCAAATTCGTTTGAAAATAGTTACGAACAATTGTTCTGCCCGATTATATCGACTTCACATTACATTATAATATCATAATATTTATACACGGTGTTACACAAATGAGTGAAAATACTTTAGGGTTTGTAGGTCACTATGTAGAGTATGGAAAAACGGCCGTTGTTTCTTCTTAATTATATGTATACTTACGTAGCATAAAAAGTACTTGAATATATTTTATTTGCTACCCGTAACACTTACTACTGTGAGGACTAAGCACGGGAACAGATAGACGTGGTGAGACTTATTATTGGGAACCAAAGTCGAGTTGATATTTGCTTACTATTGGACAATATTGTATGTTTCAAATCAAATAAAAAAAAATCCATCTTTTTGGTAAAAGGCCCCATGCGAGTTTCTTACGCCGGTTCTTCTTGCTGGGCTAGTTCCCGAACCGGTGGTAGGCATCATGTAGAAACGACGTTCAGAAAACATTTTTGTAAAATTTATTCTGAATAAATTTTTTTGACTTTGACTTTGAAATCAAAACATTTTATTCTGAACGTTTTTTGAACGTCGTGTCAATGTGATGCCACCGGTTTGGCAACAACCCCAGCGAGAAGGCGTAAGAAACTTGCGTGGGGCCATCTTTTACTAAAAGTGGTAAAATTGCTCGTTTCATATAACATTTACAAATATCAAAACCAAATCTAAATAATAAAACTACAATAATTTTATAGTATATAAATATATTCTTGTATAGGGCTACTTTATTCCCAATGTGTGCTGTTATTCCTAAAATAATTTACTGCATGCTTTTGCACACAAATGTTCTTTTGCTACTTTCTTAAACTTATTGTTTGAAAAATTATTAACGTTTTCTGGGACCCTATTGTATAGGCGTATACATTGGCCCTTAAACAATTATTTTCCTTTACTGAGTCTTTGTTTGTTGATTAACAACTGTATTGTATATAAGAAATTTTTGCTTACGGATTCCGAATGATATACTCCAAATCATATGTTACCCTGGTACACTCAATAAATAGCAACACTGCTCAATACAATCTCGGTCAAGAACGATCGCCTTCTGCTTGGCCGGGCACAGTTATTGCTGGTCCTTCCAGCCTGATGGACGTCCCCCCAGCCTCCCCCCTCCCGGGGAGCAGAGGTGACACGTAATTGAAATAATCCCAATTAATCCCACACGAACCGTTACACGCTCGTGGCAGTATTGCTTCATCAAAAATTAATATGGCGGAAAGTAATCACTGTGGACCCTATGTTATACCCTTTACGTATCCTATATGTACATATATTTGACAAAGGTTATGATTAGCGTGTAGCAGGCTAGAGTTATAATATAAGTAGCTTAACCGTCTTCGATCAATACACTATAATAGTGCCTCCCACACCGATTTCGGTGACGGTGGCTGGTTTTATTGACACCAAGCCAGCTACGCAAGAGTTATTTTGTAGTATACACGTGTGTGCGCAATACACAGAAGAACTCTCTCTTCCTTCACTCTCGTAGCCCAGTGGGAAGGATATCCGACACGACTGGCGAGAGATCAGGCGCAAGACCGACTTTTTACATGCCCATCCGACGCATGGATCATCTTTCTTGTCAGACAATCAGGTGATCAGCCTGCAATGTCCTAACCAAACTTGAAAACAACATTTTGATGTTCCAAAACGGGAATCGTAACCACGACCTCCGGGTCAAGAGCGTTCAAAATACACCATATACCGGACTTCCACGAATATTTCAAGACTAAAAATAGCCGAAGACGTTCTCGACTCTTAGCGAGACTAATGAACATTTTTATATATATAAGGATAATATTGAGAAGAATTTGACAGAAAGTCTCCAAAATACTGCTAAAGTCATATAAGAGATTAGAACCCTCTATTTACCTCACATATCCTTAACTTTGTAATTAACTTGCAGTGGTAAGTAAACAGATGTGTTTGCTCTGCACAAAGGGCAATTTCACAGCGGATTCCACATTGGAGATGGCACGTAAGGAATTCAGGATTTACACCGATGAATTAGGTACTGAATGTCCAAAGAATATCCCTAAACAGGCTGTAATATTAATCCGATATTACTTTAGGATGTCTATGTGCTGTCTAGAGTTTACTGTGAAAGTACCAGCGTTGAAAGAAGTATTTTTTTTTTCTTATGGGAAATGGGAAAATATTTTTTACTGTATGGGAAAATTTATGATGTTGGGGCATTTCTCACTTAAGCCTTCCCTGGACTTCCACGAATATTTCAAGACTAAAAATAGCCAAATCGGTTTAGCTGTACTCGAGTTTTAGCGAGACTAACGAACAACAATATATTTTATATATAAGATAAAGATAATTCTTAGGGAAGAATTATGCTTTTTTCTACGTTACTTAATGAATAGATGAATGTTATATGTCGTAAAAAAATATCAAAAAATTGACTTTAATCCGTCACTTACTCGTAGACATATTTTTAGGATTTGTAGTAAGTATGTATAGGGAGAACGAGAAAATGCCCTTAAAACTCAAGGGCAAGATCTACAAGTCCGTCGTAAGACCTGTCGTACTGTATGGATCTGAATGCTGGGCAACAAAAGAGATCGATGAAAGAAGAGTACACGTGGCGGAGATGAGAATGTTGAGATGGATGTGTGGTGTGACAAGAATGGACAGGATTAGGAACGAATATATTAGAGGAAGTTTAAAAGTAGCAGCTGTGACTGAAAAGTTGAGGAATAAAAGGTTGTCGTGGTATGGACACGTAATGAGGAGGGATGAAAGCTACATTGGAAGGAAGGTCATGGCTATGGATGTGGAAGGATACAAGGGTCGAGGTAGACCAAAAAAGGTTTGGATGGACTGTGTGAAGAAAGATATGCGTGATAAGGATGTGTGTGCTGAGATGACGAATAATAGAGATGAATAGAAGCGAAAAACATGTTGTGCCGACCCCATCTAGACTGGGATAAGGGCAGGATAAAAAAAAAAGTAACGTATTATGTACATTGATTCTAGAGTATTTATATTAATGTACTTAATACGTTACAACGTATTCTAAAATGTTTAAGCGACAGTTTGAAGTAAATTTTCTCGAAATTAGAATTTTGCTTCATATCACCATCATCCATTTATGTCTTCAATTATTATTATTCAAAATTACCAAAGAACTTAAATTTTACCAAGCAATTTTTGATGAGCCTCTAACGAGCTCGTAAATGAACCATAACTCACCAAACACTGAGGTGCTGGAATATTTCACTGATAAGCGGAGATTAAGTATGAGTTCACACCGAGACACAACGCAGCTCGAATTTATTAAATCGAAAATATTTTATGTTAAAATAAAACGTAACAAGTATTTTTTTCTGAAAGTCAAGAAAAAGCCGTCTGTACGTACGGTACTGCGGCCAAAATAAAACAAAAAATATTATTTATAGTTTTTTTAAAAGTATGAAAGAGTTTCTTCAATTTTAGTTAATTGTAATCAAAATATATATATTGTGTTGCTAATTACTTCTTTTATAATTTGTTACTATGTTTTAATTGTACTTTCATATAAGTTAATTAATGTAATTGGGGTCACCCGTTTTAATCAACTATAAAATAATAAATAAATAACTTATTATTTAATTTATTAATTATACTAGGTAAATTACCCAAGATAGCGATTATTTATGAACCTTATTTCTTCTACTGAAATATACCCATTTTATTGCAAGAACATAGCGGCGTAGCTCACATTTTAATAAAATAATAAATAAATGTTAATTCAGCAAAACGCACATTACATTACATAACGAAAAGACAAACACATTCATTATAATATTTCTCTCACTCTGTTGTGAGTTTCTTACGCCGGTTCTTCTCGAAGGGTTAGGGTTGAATAGGTAAATTTTTGTGTTGACGTTTCGAGAATAACTTGTTAATTTTTATTTAGACATAAGATTTTTCATTTACATATAATTCAAATAGTCAGGGTTCCCCCATACATTGTTTTCACTTGATTAATATCAAGCTAATTATTCGTGAGTACCTTCATTTTGATGAGTCGCCCAAGAATTTCTTGGATGGAACTCTTGTTTGTGGTAGCTTACTTTTTCGTTCTAGTCAGAACTCTTAAATTGCTATCTCAAAAAATTTAGGCTGTTTCATCTCGGTGCCAACTGACCCTTATGATAACTCTGTTACGTCATCACTTTCAGCGATAATTAAAACCGAATTAGCTCCCGAGGGCTAACAAACGGTTAGCCCTTGTAAAAATGTTGGGACATTTATAGCATCGGAGATAGAATTCATCCGAACTGATCTGAACTGATCCAAACATATCCGAACCCATCCGATCTCGTCAAATCACATTTAATCGTATCCGAACTTATCCGATCGTACCCGATCCCATCCGATCGTATCCGATCTCATCCGATCGTATACGAACATATCCGATCCCATCCGATCGTAACCGAACTTATCAGATCGTATCCGAACATATCCGATCCCATCCGATCGTATCCAAACTTATCCGATCATATCCGATCCCATCCGATCGTATCCGAACTTATCCGATCGTATCCGAACTTATCCGATCCCATCCGATCGTGTCCGAAGTTATCCGATCGTATCCGAACTTATCCGATCGTATCCGAACTTATCCGATCCCATCCGATCGTATCCGAAGTTATCCGATCTCGTCCCCTGTATGTCCGCTAGGAAATGGAGCTGGTAATTGGATTTTAAAATCTCCTTTCAACCCTCAATGAGTCCACACACACATTTACACAGCCACATGAGATATGCTACACTCGTTTTGTTCAACAATAATTAGTTTGAGCGTGACACGTCGCCATGCCAATGTACAGACGTATCTCAATGTATTGCAGAAAAGCGTTTGTAATCACAAGATTTGTCATAATAATATGATCGTGGGTGCATAATTTCTATTAACATTAATTTTCAATTTTCATTCCTTACATTTAAGAGATCTAGATAATATTGTTAACTAATTTGTAATATTTAATTAAATGTGTAATGTTGATAAGGCCAGCTTTATGATGTACGTCCTTAAAAAAATAAAAGATTAAAAAAACAATTGTTTTTCTTTTGGATTTTCAGGTTGTCGATTGGCGCGCCAACTTTTTATTGACACAGTGAGTTGACGTTAAGTAAATTGAAATTGTATCGATAAGAAGTTTTTGCCGTACAATGCAAATATTCCTCGGAAACACTGCATTTTTTCGAGATAGATACGGAAATGTTTGATTTTTAAGACCCAGGAGCATGGAAAAGTGTTGTTCCTTCGGCGGGATTTGAACCCGGGACCTTCGGCTTGAGCACCGCTCATCCACTGTGCTACAGGGGTCGTCAACAACAATATTGAATCAATAACGTGTCGGTAACCCGTGCGTGACCGCCGGACGGCGCGGCGCGGCGGTACAGTCGAAGATGTTTTATTCACTACACATGTAAACAATGTTAACCACTCGTGAACATGAAGGTACTAAGGACATAATGGAAGTATTGTTATTGAATAAAAGCATTATGTGTAGGTTTAGGTGGATTTTATCATAGACTAGCCCACTTCGTTGACCATACAAATCGTTTAAACATTCCCTGGACTTCCACGAATATTTCAAGGCTAACAATAGCCGAATGGGTTCAGCCGTTGTCGAGTTTTAACGAGATTAACGAACAGCAATTAATTTTTATATATAAGAGAAGACAAGCTGACCCTCACTTTGTTGAGCACTGTTCTTTTACTTTGAGTTGAGACACTAAAAAGTAAAAAATAAAAAAGGATAATGTGAGTAATTGTTGAAGTCAGTTTTTTTAAAACGTAGTTTTTTTTTGCATTTTTCGATCTAAACTTCTGCTTTCTTTCGTCAAACACACTAGCAGATTTCAAATTCCTATTGTACAGTTAACATAATATATAATGCATTGTGTCCTATCGTATACCATTTCTGAAAACTTTGTTCATATCTTTGCACAATGTATTATGCCAACTCCGGGCATTATAATGCACAAAGGTAGAATTTATGCAAGACTGTACTATGGGCAACCTAAAACATGTCCTTTGCAAAGTGCATACTATAATATCTTTGTGCTTGCAAAGAGGCTTTTTAATAATTTTGTGTATGAATAGAGGCTGTGATTACCCTACAAGGTTTTTTATCACTGCCCGTTCTCAAATGCAACTCAAGTTAGGGATCGCCTAAATCATACTACTGTGTTATTTTGAACTTTTTAAGTTTTAAAAAGTAGGCTGTTTCTGTGCATCATTAATGTTTGAAATATAATTTATATAAAAAGTGTAAAAATACCAGTTTATTAAAAATAAAAATACAACTTTGGAATATGATTATTCTAGGTACCTTTTCTTATTTTATAATATCTTTTTTTTTAAATATTAAATACTAGCGACCCGCCACGGCTTCGCACGGGTGCAATGCTGATACTAAATTAAATACACTACAGAAAAACTATAACTGATACGTCGCAAACGCAAATTTTAAATTTGTTATATCTCCGAAAATATTTGTTTAATGCATGCTGTAAGGAACCATATTGATCTATATTAATTGCACACTGTATTTAAGGTACTTAATTCGATAAGGATTAATGCCGTATTGCTTAAAGTAGCTTCGTAAATAAGCCATTTTTTTCACGTAAAAAGTAAACAATAAAAATGGTTAATGTGGGTTATCCCTAAAAGATGAACATATACCATCGCGGACTTTTTTGTAGACCTTTTTATGGTGTACAATACTGTAGTACATTAATTTGATCTAACTCGTAGGGTTTAGGCAGCGTTTTTGCTAAAATAGGTTAATTTACGACATCATGTTAGAAACCTCTAAAATTAGCAATGTTGCCTTAGTATATTATGCATGTATTATACATATAAACCTTCCTCTTGAATCACTCTATCTATTGGAAAAAACCGCATCAAAATCCGTTGCGTAGTTTTAAAGATTTAAGCGCACATAGGGATATAGGGACAGAAAAGGCGACTTTGTTTTATACTATGTAGTGATATTAACTATTATTTTTACAATTTATTCTTTCCTAGTCACAAGAATAAAAAAAAGTAAAAAAATACACTTCCAGAATGAAAAAAGTTAGTATAATTCAAAGGTCAATAATCATCCAAATCCTTTTAAAATACAGGATGTAAAAAGACTGGTTACAAGAAAGGTCCCAAATTAAAATACAGGATGTAAAAAGACTGGTTACAAGACATTGAGCATGTTTAAAGTCAGGATTTGGGTGGCGACGCATCACTCTCAAGTCTTAAAACGCGTCTCCTACTAATGTTTTGTAAGCAATGTTTCGAAAAACATTTTCATGATACGCGTCTTTAGGTCAACAAAGACATGAGATTTTTAAACGGGCATTGGCCCACCTCACATTCCCACCACTGCAACTCCTGTGATCCAGGATCGACAGCGGTAACCGACCACGACAAACCCTTTGTTATGATCTCAAGGCTGCCCGAGGGACAAGCTAAATCTGTCTCCCACAACGAAATTAATCAGAAGAAAAAAAAGGAGGAGTAGGAAGTATTCCAGTTTCCCTCCCCAAGCAAAGTGGGAGACAGTACAAAATTGTAATGACTCAAAAGGCCAAAAAAATTAAGGGAAAGCACCACGGGAATATATATTATTATGTCATTGTAATCTAATTACGAGTTTATGTAATTTTTGGAAATTTATTATGATGTATTCATATGATTCCGTGCTTTCAAGCGTTTCTGCCATAATTTTTATTGGAAACACTCATCAGAGTGTTACCAATAAAAAAAAAAGCACGAAAATTGCTAGCGCTGTCCTCGAGGTCACCCTAATATAAGACTCCAGATTTACAAATTAGGCTGTTAAGCATTGTAGTTCTTTTATCTCGCCAGAGATCACACTCCCATAGAATGTAATGAAAGACATGAGATGCACATTTCGCGTGGCGACGCGTCACATCACAACAAAGACGGTGGCGTGCGATCGACCCGGCGCCACCCGATACGGAAGCCGTACACCACGCGAACCGGCACCCGGCGTAAGCCAATTACGACGTCTGTCTTAGACTACGCTGGTGGGTGACTTCACCTGAAGAAAAATTTGCAGGGTTGGTCCATACTGGGGCCTTACTCCCCAAACTGATTCGACTTTGATTCAACAGGCTTACTCCCGACACAATTGAGAATCGAATCAGTTCGATCGCAACGGTTTTTGGTATTTTATTTGGTGGATTACTTTAAAACTAATTAGGATAAAGAAATCGTTAGATCGTAACTTTTTGTACTCCCGACCATATCAATCGACTGAGAATCAAAATAAACAAACGTAAAAATATTCGGGAGTACGCGACACGATCGAATCTGAATCAAATCGAATAAGTTTGGAGAGTAAGGCCTCAGATTTAATCGTGCCGAATACATTGACCTTCCAAGGTTTAAATGGTTTCTATGCTCAACGAAGTGGGCACGGGTTAGCTATTACTAGATATCAAACAGTGCTGGCATACAACACGCGTTACTGTTTTCCTATTTTGTACGAAACTCAAGTCCTACTCGCACTTAAACGTGTTTGTTTAAGAGGAAACACCACGGTTGAGAGAAATACAAAATAGGTATTTATAAAATCTATTGCTGTCTCGCAGTGCCTTAGCTAGCCAGCACTAGCGCGATAGAGACAACTGCAACTTGGACTGAAATTACCTATTAAAAGTACCAGAAATCGACGTTTAGGGGATTCCTGTTTCCTCCTCCAAAACTTAACCGATTTAAATATTTTTTTCTTTATTAGCTAAAAAAAGAATTGAGAATAGAGAATCCTATTTTTTGCTTTTGTTGTTTATTGTAGTCAAATCTGTTTCCTAGATATTTAAACATAGCGGAGAGTCTGGCCATTTTTTTTAGGTTTTTAAACGTCCATAACTCTTTAAATAATTAATTTAGTAAAAAAAGGAAAAAATAGGGACGTACAAACAATATCCATAAATATTCAGGAAAAAAATTGTTACTCTAGAGGTGTTATCCAGGGAGGAAATAGAAATCCCCTAGACCCCTATTTTTGTATGGAAAAAATTTCGTGGTGTTTCTTCTTAATAATTAAAATCCTGCACCAAAATGATAATCTAAAAACATACAAATTAGAACACCGAAAGGTATATGTTTAACATATGTTTCAACAATTAATAGTTTTTTAAACAGAATAAAATACTTTGTTTAACTGTATTCAAACAAATTTCCTTTGATGTGAAGATTAATGACAGATCAAAGTTTTAATTTAAGAACGGACCGCAATTTCGAGGCTTTTGGTTGATGACAATTATTTCTAATTACCCTCAATTAGCCCTTCTAAATAACCCTCTAATAAGCGCTTGCGACCCTTAACTTTAAATATTTTAATGAACAATTAAAATAATTAGGTCGGTAGTTTATTAGGTATATTTTGGAAAACCAAAACGCCATAATATAATATAAGATATTAGGTCAGTTAAGTTATTTACAACTATTTCTGTAGCAACTGAAAGTCGTTCCAGTCGACACGACTGGCGGTAGATCAGGCATCTACCGCCAGTCGTGTCGGTTATCCATCCCACTAGGCTACGAAAGTGAAGGAAGGAGTGCTTCCTGTGTATTGCGCACATACTTGGGCACGTGGGATTTTTTTTGGGTAAAACTTTTTAGCGACATATCACCTTATCCATTCATGTCTTCAATTACTTCAAGAGGGGTTATCGCCAGCTGTGGACAACAAAGCTGAAACGACAAGAGTCGCAAGTCCTGCATTTAGCCGCCGTTACTGGAATCTATAACGTCTGTTAAGCTAGAAAGGTCAAGTCGGCAGAATCACTCGTTTTATATCTCAACATTTAGTGCTCATTTAGTGCTAATTAAATGCTGATAACAGATATTTGGTGCTGTGATAGTTGGACCAAAAATGAGCATTCTGCTAGCTTTATATTAAGCTAGCAGTGTACGATTCGTGACCGCGCTATAATACAGTGAGCAGCGTGAGGCAAATGAGCTAATAATTTAGTGCTCAATTAGTGCTGCTATATATCTACTAAGTGGTATAAGTAACCAGATTTATCTATACTAATACTAATATTATAAAGAGGAAACATTTGATTGTTTGTTTGTTTGAATGAAATAGGCTCTGAAACTCTTAAAACCAATATGAAAAATTCTTTCGCCGTTGGAAAGCTACACTACTAGCGCTGAATATAGGCTATATTATATATTTTTTAAAATTGGAATTTGTATTTTTTGTAAGGAACTCTTTCTTACTAAAACCCCAAAATGTAGCCCAAAGTGTAAAAAAATTACCTAAAAAATTTCTTACATCGTGTGCACTTCGACAACGGCTTGACCGATTTTGCAATTTTTTTTACGGTTTGTTCGTTATGGCAGCACTAAATGAGCACTAATTATTAGCTAATGTGCCTTTCGCTGCAACTGTATTATAGCGCTGTCACGAATGGTATTCTGCTAGCTTAATAAAAAGCTAGCAGTATGTTCATTTGTGGTCCACCTATCACAACACCAAATATCTGTTATCAGCGCTTAAGCAGCACTAATTAAGCACTACATTATTAGCTCATTTGCCTCACGCTGCTTACTGTATTATAGCGCGGTCACGAATCGTACACTGCTAGCTTGATAAAAAGTTAGCAGTGGTCTATTTTTTGGCCTACCTAACAGAGCACTAAATTTCTGTTATCAGCATTTAATTAGCACTAAATGAGCACTAAATGTTGAGATATAAAACGAGCAGAATTCTCATTTCTGGACCAACTATCACATCACCAAATATCTGTTATCAGCGCTTAAGTAGCACTACATGAGCACTAATTATTAGCTCATATGCTTTTCGCTGCAACTGTATTATAGCGCGGTGACGAATGGTGTTCTGCTAGCTTAATGAAAAGTTAGCAGTGTTCTCATTTTTTGGTCCAAATTTCACAGCACTAAATGTCTACTGTAATCACTTAAGTAGCACTAAATGAGCACTAAATTATTAGCTCATTTGCCTCACGCTGCTCACTGTATTATAGCGCGGTCACGAATCGTACACTGCTAGCTTAATACAAAGCTAGCAGAATGCTCATTTTTGGTCCAACTATCACAGCACCAAATATGTGTTATCAGCGCTTAAGCAGCACTAAATGAGCACTAAATGATTAGCTCATGTGCTTTTCGCTGCAACTGTATTATAGCGCGGTGACGAATGGTGTTCTGCTAGCTTAATGAAAAGTTAGCAGTGTTCTATTTTTTGGCCTACCTAACAGAGCACAAAATTTCTGTTATCAGCATTTAATTAGCACTAAATGAGCACTAAATGTTGAGATATAAAACGAGTGATTCTGCTGACTTGACCTTTCTAGCTTAACAGACGTGAATCTATACTATACTAATATTATAAAGCGGAAGAGATTGTTTGTTTAAACGCGCTAATCTCTGGAACTACTGGTCCGATTTGAAAAATTCTTTTTTTGTTGGTTAGTCCATTTATAGAGGAAGGCTTTAGGCTATATAACATCACGCTGCGACTAATAGGAGCGAAGCGTCACTGAGAAATGTTACAAAAACGGGGAAAATTATTCACATTTGGGGACATTCGTTGCGTGCGCTGCATATTATACGGTTTAAGTCACTCAAAAGCCACGCGAACGAAGTCGCGGGAACAGCTAGTGTTCGATAATAATATATTTGAGTTTCTCGATGGAGTTTTATTCTGTGATGTTATTGGCCGGCGTGCGGGCCGCATTGCGGTGCTGACATTAGACACACAGTTGACTAATGGAATCGGCAACGACCAATCATCAAAGTATGCCATGCCACCCAATACCGTCTATTATTTAATAATAATAATGCCTCCCACACCGATTTAGGTGACGATGTTCGGTTTCATTGAAACCAGGCCAGCTATGCAGCGGTTATTTAATAGTGCAAAACTGTGTGCGCAATACACAGAAGCACTCTCTCTTCCTTCACTCTCGTAGCCTATTGGATAACCAACACGACTGGCGGGAGATCAGGCGCAGGACCGACTATTTACATGCCCATCCGACGCAGACAATCAGGTGGTCAGCCTACATTGTCGTAACCAAACTGAAAGCAATATTTTTTGTTTTTCCAACGCGGGAATCAAATCCACGATCTCCGAGTGAAGAGCTCGGCTCTAAACCACTAGATCACGGAGATGACATTTGTATACTATTAACGCAATTAAATATGTACATTTCGTTGTTCTGCCATCGTGATTCAGATGTCATCGCTATTATCACTTACGAAATTCGAAACGCCAAACTTTGCCAAACGATATACGAAGTGCACTTAACGAAGCTTATGTCAAATCCCATACATTTTATTTTCGAACTTCGTAAGGGACAGTCATGACATCTCGAATAAGAGCCCAGATTGACGTGGTATGTGGTTTATACTATTGGACGCTTCAAACCACGTCAAAAAGTATGTGCTAAGTACTTTTATACCATACACATATTTAGGATTTCCATTATAATAATACACAAATTTAATACACACCCATGACCCAGGAACATTGAATTTTTTTTTGTTCCCTCGGCGGGATTCGAACCAACCTCTCGCTCGAACACCAAGGTGCTCAACCACTGCGCTACGGAGGTCGTCGTTTATGTAATAATAATTACCGGTGCGGAAGAACCGACGTGAGAAAGTAACAACTCGTAATAACGTCGTTATAAACGGTCGCTGTATATAAAAAGTTTGCACCACCGGGATAATGTTGAAAGGGAAAAGGGATACGATTGCTTATGATCCCCGGATTTATTTGGATCAATTGCATTCCCCACGTACACAATTTCCTTTATCCCGGAAATATATACGTAAGCCGAATATACTGGAGGAATATCTTTTGTATGTCGCACCTTTGAATGTATATTTTCAAGTTAAGTCCATCTTTTTGGTAAAAGATGGCCCCACGCGAGTTTCTTACGCCGGTTCTTCTCGCTGGGCTAGTTCCCGAACCGGTGGTAGGCATCATATAGAAACGACGTTCAGAAAACATTTTTGTAAAATTTATTCAGATTTTTTTTTTAACTTTTGACTTGACTTTTAAATAAAGGACATCTGTGTAGACACAATAAAGTTATAATAATGTGTTTCACGCCACGTCAACCTGGCTCTGTGAGAACTTATTCGGGGGACCAGCTGTTTACTGCTTTTATGATACACTAAATGTTCCCCGCTGTACGCGAAAAATAAATCCACAGGAACCGTATACTTTGACGCCGTAAAAGTAGGCAATGTGTTCATCTGGTATATATCAACAAATTCATCTGATCAGTAGTTTTTAGTGAAAGATCAACACATAAATACTTTCGCATTTATAATATTAATTATGATATATTATTATTATTTTTTAATAATGCACTTTTTCCTACCTAGACAGGGTTCGAACCAGCGCTCCACTTGTACATCTACGCGCTAAGCTACAGAGATTGTAAACAAGTATTGTGCTCTTTGATATATTATTAAGAAAAATATTTTGCCTGCGTTTATACAAAGCATAAACTATAGTTATACAGAAGTTCATTAAAATCGGTTCAGTAGTTTTTACGTGAATTTTCTCATATTTTTTTTACATTTAGAATAGTGTCTTCTTTGATGTATTTAGATACATTGTGAATCTTACCTACTTATCCAAAATATACAAATACTAAAAATATATATTATTTAAAACAGAAAGAAAGAGTAAGCAAAACACAAAATAGTTGTTGTCGTAATTCGCATTGTTTTCGTGATCGTTTTCAATATCAGAACGATATGCAATATTACAAAATAGTTTTGAAAAACTAAACAAAACACGCTTAATTGTATAAAATTATCTTTGGACCTTAATACTTAACTATGTAAAATGTTTAATTAATCAGATTTCTGGAAATTTGTGAAAAATGCTCTAAGTTTCCGTATCTATGTAAATAGATACTAATAAAGCTAATAAAATCGTGATAAAAACATAAAACATAATTTTGTAATGTTTTTTTTTTTTGTTTGACGACCTCCGTAGCGCAGTTGGTTGAGCGCGTTGGTGCTCGAACGAAAGGTCGCGGGTTCGAATCCCGCCGAGGGAACAAAAAGTTATCAATGTTCCTGGGTCATGGATGTGTATTAAATTTGTGTATAATATAATAAAAATCTTAAATATGTGTATAGTATAATAGTATTAAATATATTTCCGTTGTCTGGTACCTGTAACACAAGTTCTTCGGATACTTAGCATAGGGCCAGATTGACGTGATGTGAAGTGTCCATAGATATTATTATATATTATTATTATTTTCTTGTAAAATTGAGAGTGTCATCATTATTGTTCGACTAAGTTCCTTTTCCACCCATTACCACGTAAGGTGTTTGACAAATTGGTCTAAATTTCTTTTTAAGAACTATCTTAAGCATGACTGACCGATATATTAATGCAGTAATATTATTCCCATATTGACCAAGGTTGTGGTTTGCGGGTATATTCAATTACATTAGCCACATCCAAATTAGTGCTGTATTTTGTCAAAACATAACATGTACATTACATTATTATATTTCAAAATATGAAACACATCGCGAACCTATAAGCATGTTAATTGTAAACAAAACATCGACTACATATCTAAAAATCATGAATAAAGTTTTTTAACTAACTTCACTTTGAACTTACAAATAAAATTTGCAGGTTTATTTTTTTTGGACCAAATAAAAATCATTATCCAAAACACATTAGATAGTCTATGCACAGATACTTACAAACATACACACTTCACTTCACATTCACAGTTCCACTTCCGCGAACTTCACGATTCGAAATTCAAAAACAAACGCGTGCGCTCCGCTCGACCGCGCTGGGAAAACTGACGAAGAAAAGATTTGCCATACGAGTTTCCGCGGGAGAGGGAGACGGGATACGGGAAACCGATGTGTGGGAGTGGGACGGAATGTATCACGTGTGCGGTCAAAGCCTACGGTCATTGCCATGCCAATTAGTTTTTTTTCTTAATCGGGATGAAGTTTATTGTGATATTGATTGGCTGTCGGGTTTGGCAGGCAAGTGGTGTAGAACATGCGGTTATGAAAGTTTTCATGTTTAGGATTCCGTGCCACAGGATAAAATTGAAGACATGAATGGGTGAAGGTAAGCATAATTCTGGTATCAAGAAAACCTACATTAATGTAAAGAATCGTCTCTAGAATCAATGTACCTAATACCTTATTATATATTCTAAAATGGTTAAGTGACAGTTTGAACTCAATTTTTTAAGTAATTTTTTTAGCGACTTTGCTGTCTGTCTGGCACCAAGTTGTATCTCGTGAACTCGTGTTAGTTTAACAGTTCTAATTTTCACTCATTATGTACTTATGATACCGATAATAAATAATATCTACGCACTATATTCGGCTTAATATATGAACCATGAATCACCTTGTATAAGATATTATTAATCATAGGGTGCAGGGGATGGACACCTTGATTTTAGTTGAACTAAAATCAAGGTGTCCATCCCCTTCACCCTACTTACCTAACCTATGGTGGAGTTTGAACGCTTTCAATAGTTTTCTAATTGTTTTTACCTCTAACGGGTGTAAAACGAACAGTCACTATAACTTTGGGATACGATTATACTACCTTTTCACATTCTCGAGATGTATTTTATTTTTAATTATTTTTTTTACAAAAATATTTTTTTTTGCCTTCTCGTCATACTTGCGATAGAAAAATAAGAAATGGTAAAAAAGAAAAAAAAAAGTTTTTGACACAAACAAATTATAATATTATGTTATTGAATGTACTGTAGGTTCTTTATGGAAATACATGTTACACAGCAATGATACACAAATTACTTGCACTTTTTCCACTTTATTAGTTAATTAACAGATTTATAAAAATACACGACCGGCTAAGTCATCATCTGATACCTGATGGTGACTTGGTCGAAATCGGTCGTGTATTTTTATAAATCCCATCATCTGTTTAAAAAAATACATTTCCAAAATGAGGACAGGTAGTATAATCGTATCTCAAAGTTATAGCGACTGTTCTTTTTACACACTGTATGTCACAACACGGTGTAAGAGCGGGCCCTTTGACCAGCGAGCTGTGGCGGCTGCTGACACTCCACTGACCCTATTACCGGCCGCTCGTGGCGCTTCACACGTCGCTGCGTACTTGCGGGTGACCAAGAAATATTCCACAGCTCCAATAATAATGACATGAACGGATGAAGGTGATATGTGGCATTCTAAATGCAATATAAATACATCCATAACCCAGGAACACAAAAAACTGTATGTGCCTTTGGCGGGGTTCGAACCGAGTCTGTTGGCTCCTGCCGCTCGCCGATATCTCAAATTCACGATTTCATTCGTCGTATTTTTTTCTTGTAATATTGTTTTTAGTCTCAACATACAGAATTATTAATACAAGTAAAATATTGAAAAATATTCTGAAATTACAGATAGTAAATGCAAGAGGTGCTACGCCGTAGTCGCGCTACGGCACGTAGACGCCTACGGCGTAGACTTGTTCCGACCTATAATTGCGTACTTTAAGTCAAATTATCAAGATTATCTACGTACGCTTAAAGTAGGGGAGCCCACGAAGGATTCTATAAGTAGCAAACGTGTCAGATTAAGATAGCATAGGTGCCATGCCTCTGGTGATAAAAAATTGTTGGGGAAATCACATAAAAAAGGAATTAAAATGCATTCACAGCGGCACGAAAGCGCTAAGTTTTTAAATACTTATTAGAATTACTAATAATATATTCATTATAATAACTAAATGTTTTGAGTGGAATTATACACATAATCTATACAAATAAATAAAATTGAAGTGTCTGTTTATAACTTTCAATTAGCAATGTATTACTAAATGCATATGACATTATAAAGGATACTGAAAACGAAAATGCAATTTTAAAAAATGTTCGTCTGTCTGTCTGTCTGTCTGTCCGCATGTCTGTTTGTTCCAGCTAATCTCTGAAACAGCTGGACCGATATTGACGAGACTTTCACTGGTAGATAGCTAAAGTTATGAGTATTAACTTAGCTACTTTTCATCATCATCATCATCATCATCATCGTCATCAAACGAATAATCTCCGAATCGGCTGGACCGACTGTGACGGGAGCATTCATCAGCCGTTAGCTTATGTTAGTAGTAGTAATTTATACATCTATAGATATAAACGAGTTGCCGGTTCCGCGTTGTTTTTTTTTTGTTGAATTTCATCAAAAACTGTTTTTATGCTCAACGAAGTGGGCACGGGTCAGGTAGTATAAATTATACACGATGCGCGCGACTTCGTCCAAGCATAAGAAAATGCCGCAGGAATTTTTCCTAATCTCCATCTCCAATTTCGTTATTCTTCCTGTTTCACTACACTTTCCAAAGGTCCGGGACTTAATTGCCCGGATGTAAAGCTATACACGAACATAATAATAATAGTAAAATATTCATTCAAATAGGTTATTTAGATTAGTAGTTATAATATATTTCTTTTTTATTTAATTATTTATTTCACACAAGAAAATTTTAATATACTATAGTTTACCAAGAAAGACGACACAAAGGAACTGCTTATTTCAAAAGAAATACAATATAATGTTCAGTGTATTTGTAGATATGTATAATTGCAGATTAACAGTAAAGTATATTAATTATTTTGTGCTTAATTGTATATAAATTAGTTTAACTATTTACTTAAAGTTTGAACCGATTATTTTTTTTTATAATATCTTTGTGTCGTTGCAAAATTTATTTTAAAAAGAGTGGCGCTAGTTGCGGTTATTCCTCGCCTTAATATACGCAAGTTGTGTGAAGCTCCACGTAGCCAGTTCTGAAGGGCCGAAGGTTTTGTGGGTTTTTGTTGAGGTCGCGGGTAATAGGTCCCGTGTCTCTGATGTAAAGATATCTTGAGTGACTCAACCATGTCAATATAAGATCTATAATATAATAAACGAAAAACGAATGAACGGAGCAATGAAAAAAGCAAAAAAACACTCAGAGCAAAATCGGGAGAAGAACACCTATAATGAATATCTCAAAACACAGGGATTATGGCACTGTTACACAACTATTACTTCTTTATAGCTTCACCTAAGTGTCTGATCTTATCTGAGAATATAATTTTATATTATGTTTATTAACGAAGTGTCGACTTTTTACATGCCCAGCCGACGCATGTATCTTTCTTGCCAGACACTCAGGTGAGCTTGCATTGTCCTAACCAAACTTGAACACAACATTTTTTGTTGTTCCAAAGCGGGAGCACCCACCTGGTCGAGACCACTAGACCACGGAGACGTTTTAACAAAATAAAGTAGGTATAATATCATGAACAAAAAAATTCCTTAAAATATGGCCGCACCCCAGCTATCGACAGCTGTCTATCGAAGAGAAGAGTAACTCCGCGGCCTGCGACGTCTCGACTCCATCTCTGCTCGGCTGATTACACAAACGTCTGTCATATTCATCATCCTTTCTTCCTTCTCGCTGAACGTACTTTGGGTTTCTTCAGAAGATTGATAACTTAATAATATTTTACTACATTTTTGATGGCTTATAATGTGGCAAAGTAGAAAAAAATTACAATACTGGAAAGCAGTATTACTAATTTCAAAGCCTATGAATTTTGTTCCGCTTTAATATTTTTATTTAGAACTAACATATACAGTGTAATGCATGGTTCATATTATATCCAGCCAAGTATAGTGTGAAGAGAAGGACGCGTAGAGCATTTGAACGCGATAAATCACGACTCATCAGATTTGTGACCTTTAAAGAGATTTTAACTTCATAAAGGTCACAAATCAGATGAGTTTCAATTCTGGTCAGGTTCGACGACCAGTGCGTTCTTCTGTATACACTAGGAGCCCGCGAGCCCCAACATAGAAAAATTCACTCCTTGTGGTCGCTTAAGAACTTAGAAATTTTTTGAGTTAATTAAATAATTTATATGAGGTGATAAAACAAAAATGCTCAACGCGTCATTTGGCTTACTATATAAACCGCGAATCTTCCTGTTTGCGTATAATGCTACCAATTTAAATATCACCTATTGACCGTACTTTATAAGATGCGTATAATATAAAATGACACTTTAATTATTCGAGGCGCACATCACGTCGCCGATCATAATACGTGATAAATCTTAGTTATAATTATAATAATATGTATGTTAGTCTGTAAGGTATTTATAATATGGGCCTATGCCGCCCGAAATAAAGATTATTATTATTATTATTATTATTAATTTGGGCTGATTTTTGAATCGTCAGATAACTTCTATCTGTCGAATAAACATGTGACTTGACATTTGTCTCATACAAAATCTGTAAGACACATATTCATTCGTGTGTCAAATTTAATGTTGAACAAAAACATTCCGTCCATGAACACTAAGCTGCCGCCTATTTGCAGCAGTGATACGAAACGGCACTAAACTTTAATACACTCTAGTTCCATGTGAAGTGACGTCACGTCACGCGTCACGCGTCGCCGTGACACGCGTGACGCGGGGGTAATTACTTTCCCGCTGCACGCTTAAGATTGAGGGCCGTGAGTGCATCTCGACGGGTGCAAGATTGCCTGCGTAATTGCGAGTGATGATGATGGGCTAAAGATACTGTATACTATATTATTTCACACACCGTTCAGATGATAATAATATAATAATTATATCTATGGACACTTTACACCACGCTAAGTATCCGAAGAACTTGTGTTACAGACAACGGAAATATATTTAATTACGACCTCCGTAGCGCAGTTGGTTGAGCGCATTGGTGCTCGAACGAAAGGTCGCAGGTTCGTATCCCGCCGAGGAAACAAAAAAATTTTAATGTTCCTGGGTCATGGATAAAAATCTTAAATATGTGTATAGTATAAAAGTATTAAATATATTTCCGTTGTCTGGTACCTGTAACACAAGTTCTTCGGATACTTAGCACAGGGCCAGATTGACGTGGTGTGAAGCGTCCATAGATATTATTATTAAAAAAAATACTTTTATACATAGTTAAAAAATGTGTTATATTAATACACATCCATGACATAGGAACGAAGAAAACTTTTTGTTCCTTTGGCGGCATTCGAACCCGCGACCTCTCGCTGGAGCATCAACACGCTCAACCACTGCGCTACATAGGTATTCAAATGCTGAAATAATGTTTCTGATGATGATGTATGTATGTAGGTGTAAAATAAATGAGTGATAATACTTTAGGGTGTGTATGTGCCTCCTATGTAGAGTATACTGTGAAAGTACCAGCGCTGAAAGATTTACTTTTGACTTTCATGTTTGTATGAAAAATGCCCCAACATCATAAGTTTGCCAAAAATAATTAAAAAAGTACCTTTTTCAGCGTAAACACTTTAATACGGGACCCATACACGCCCTTTCACTCATTAATAAACCCTGACCCAGCATACCCTGTAAACCCTGAATTCTTTTTGTTCCTTCGGCGGTATTAAAACCCTCAACCATCAGCTCGATCACCAGCGCTCACCCCTGCACTAAGTAATTCATACCCACAAAATAGTTACAACGTTCTAATTAAGACGGCCTAGTCTATACTCACAATCAATTGTGTTCCGCGTAGGTCGTCATTCAATTGAACTTTTATCCATTAATTTTGTTTCTTGACAAGTTTTTCAATAACACTTTTGATGGAATTTCTCCACACTCTCCGTCTCTTTCTATATCTCTCCCTCTCGCTCTCTATCTGTCTCCCTCTCTCGGCCAAATGACGGAATCGCGTGATAAGCTTCCATTCCTCACGTACAGATATATACATGGTGCTCTGCGATTGAATGCGGTAAAAGCTTCGTGTGGATATACAAGCTTGCAGCTTTACAAAAAGTTTGTGCAAAAAGTCCTACCCGTTCCGACTGAACAGATTAATACTTTTACTTTCAGTTTTGTATATCTCTCTTATCGGCCAGTCGAAACGAATAATAACGATTTCTTAAAATTTTGCATATTATAGATCTTTTTTTAAGTAATTCTAAACTCGCTGAAATCTGCAGGAGCAGTTTCGTCAATTGTGACGGACAATTTTTAATAATATTTTTTTTGTATCTATAGACGCTTCACACCACGTCAATCTAACCCTGTACAAAGTATCCGAAGAACTTGTGTTACAGGTACCAGACAACGGAAATATATATTTAATACTTTTATACTATACACGTATTTAAGATTTTTATTACATTAATACACATTTAATTCACATCGATAACCCAGGAACATTGAAAAATTTTTGTTCCCTCGGCGGGAACCTTTTGGTCGAGCACCAACGCGCTGTGCCACTGTGCTACGGAGGTTGTCAAAATTGTTATTAATTATTGTGTTTAAATTTACTAAGGCGATATTATCGAAAGACCCTCCAACTTCTTCTTGATTGTCCAGCTCTTCATCTGAGCAGGAGCAAGTACCTCGGGCTGCACGAATACTCTACAGCAGAGGAAATTCGCACCGCAGGCCCCCACCATATCGTTCGCTTCATGAGTAACATAGGACTAGGGACAGTACTGTAAAGCGAAGGAGTCACAATAGATCCAGAAGGGTCGCAGTGACATTAGGGCCTGACAAGGCTAGCCTTTAATTAAAAAAAACCACTATGCCGATACATTAGTTGTTACACATAACGAAATGAAAACTTCTTAAACCGCTTCGTTGCGTAACGCGTTACGGCACTAGTCTGTCAGGCTTCTCTTCTTTCACTCTATCCTACAGCACTATTTTTTTAGTTATTACTTCTGTGGCTTGTCCCGAGACAAACACTTTTTTTTTAATCTCACTGCCCGATGTATACAGGCTGTATATAAAGATATCCGCTGACGTGCGACGGTTAAAAACGAATTAAACGGAGCATCCTGTAGCCATTTGTCATACGCCACCTACACCTATATAGTGATATAGGCGAGGAGACCAGGGCGGATATTGATATTCACTTTATATCTGAAAGAAAAAAAATGTATTTGGTAAATGTAAATAATTAATAACTATTTTATGAGTCCATTGATATTCATAAAAATTTAATTAATAATTTACTGCGTGTGCTACGATAGAACAATCATAAATGAACACAAACATAAATACACAATATGATTTGTATAAAAATACATTTAATACGATATATTGACGAACCAATTAATTATTATAATAATATCAATTAAATATTGTACTACTACTGCGATATTGTGAGAAATTATATATAAGTCTTATAGGTATATTAATGTGACAAGGGAATATTTGAAATACAAGAGTATAATTGACGATAAAAATTTATGATATTGGTATCGCAAATATAATATATTATGTTAGTATAAAAATAAACATCTCCATAAAATATGAAATACCTGTCCTGTCCAACGCCAAAATTATTATTGGCATACAAATATTCAAGTATAAAAAAATGTTTACAATTCCGTCCCCAGGCTCTCGGTCTATATTATAATCCAGTTGGTTATTAGTTTTTCCATATTCCACGAACAAACAGAATTACTTCTGGCGGTGTGGTGGGGGGGGGGGTAAGTCAGTTTTAATTATTCCCCCCATTTAACCACTCACTCGCCACGGAAATTACTTTGATTTTTCACTTTGTAAATTGGCCAATTCGTTATAGTGTTTCAAGAACATTGTTTCATTTGAAAGTTATTACGTTTTGAAATTGATTCTGACAAGTTTTACGGTGTTACCTTATTAGTTTGTTTTATCAAACGATCTTCAAAAATATTCAATCTCTAAAACATTTTTATATTAATAATGAAGGATGCTTTTTACCACATTAGCGCGAGATGAAAAGGAAGAGTGGTGAATTTGGCATGTATATGTCGCAGTCATCTGGTTCAATTTAATTGAATGACTAGCGCGCTATTTAATTGAATGACTAGCGCGTTCATTAAATCCTGTTTTTGCCAACAAATTTTAGAATCCGAGAATAGGACAACCATTTAATATTTTATTTTTAAACTTAGAGAGTTTCGAATGAGTACTACGAGTATAATAACGCACAATTAAGTAAATTAATCAATAAATATATCAACACATTGCTATCTGTACGAGCTGTTTGACTCCATTATATACCCGCGCTAGTCATGCAATTAAATAAGCAGATTGAACAAGATGACTCCGACATAATATATATTATTATGTATGTATAGTGCCTAAACTATTGACGACCCCTTCATTATAATATCTATGATAATAATATAATAATAATAATATCTATGGACGCTTCACACCACGCCAATCTGGCCCTGTGCTAAGTATCCGAAGAACTTGTGTTACAGGTACCAGACAACGGGTAAATATATTTAATACTTTTATACTATACACATATTTAAGATTTTTATTTATATTATACAAAAATTTAATACACATCCATGACCCAGGAACATTGAAAACTTTTTGTTCCCTCGGCGGGATTCGAACCCGCGACCTTTCGTTCGAGCGCCAACGCGCTCAACCAACTGCGCTACGGAGGTCGTCATTTTATTAAATTGGCTATAACGATTCTCTTTACATTTCGATATATTTTACAATATTGTAGGTACTAAAATTTTAAATACTAATATTATTTAGCAAACGCCCGAACAAGGCACTAAGTTTTATATATTTTCAATGTATTATTATGTATGTACTTGGTTTCCAAGAAAGAGTTTGAAGTTTGAAAAAAAATAATGTTGAATAAATGAGGCTAAACAAATATTTTACCACAAATATAATTTACGTATTATTGTTATAATCTCCGTGTTAAAGCTTCATTTAATGTGATTCAAAACATAATGGAACAATAATTGAATGTGATGTTCATCATGGAAGAATAATTTAATGTGATGTTCATCATGGACCAATAATTTAATGTGATGTTCATCATGGAAGAATAATTTAATGTGATGTTCATCATGGACCAATAATTTAATGTGATGTTCATCATGGAACAATAATTATTTCATATCATCACTATTAGCACATAAAACATATCGTTGCAAACAAACCTTAAAGAACGCTAAACAGATTCAAGTCTCGTGCGCTGTGGCGCGACAATGGCAACACAATTGTTAACCAATAGCACCTCGACGCACTCAGTGGCGTAATCAGTCGGCTGGCCCGTCGCCAAATGGGTGAGGACACCTTACACTCAACTGTACATTGTACTGGTATTGGGTATCGTTTGTTTTGCACCTTTTTCTGAAATGATAACTGAATATCTTAACTTTAAATGTATACTTTTTTAAATTTTAGACTTATAATTTTTACTTAAAAGCTAACGATGACAAGCGACATAATTATTGAAGACATGAATGGATGAAGGTGATAAGTAGTAAAATTATGATTTCGAAAAAAAATACTTCAAAGTGTCACTTAAACATTTTAGAATACTTCGTATCGTATTAAGTACATTAATCAAATCCGTCTCTAGAATCAATAATATATATCCTAAGGGCGTGTTTCACCAAGCAATGCTAAAGTTAATCCTTCGTTAAATATCTGTTCCTCTCGTAATTCCTATCAAGGCATGGTATTTTAACAAGTTGTTAACACTAACATGCGTTGGTGAAGTCGGGACTAAAATGTTTAAGTGACAGTTTAAACTCAATTTTCTGGATAATTTTTTTTGGGACATATCAGCATTTCCTACATATGCATGACTTTAATTATAATATAATATCTAATAAAAGAACTTTCTCTAGGGGTTAACAGGCACAATTGATAACTACGTTTTCGTTACGTTTTCGGAAGAGGATTGTATGATAATTACGACCGTTTCCATACAATTGATATTCGATATTTTTACGAATACGTTGCAGTTGATTGTTCCTGCTTGGACTACAGAAAGGCGAATTATTGCTTACATGCAATGTATCCTAGCCTAGTACGATATACTTGTACGTGTTAGTAAAAAAACGCGCGTAGCTTCTGGATGCAATGTAAAAAAATATAAAAAATATACAGGGTGTAAAAAGAGCAGTCACTATAACTTCGTGGGGTAATAACCACGCAAGAGATATATCCATTGGTACTAGTCATTTGCTTTTAATCCACTGTTTAAAAAATGTTTAAATTTTTAATAGGCAATGTACAACGTGCACAACACAGCGATCAGCTGATTACGCCGAGAGGTCAATAGCACGCGTAAGACGTTCATTACGTACTAGGGCAAAAATTATAAAATGTAAGAATTTAATGCAGAACGTTGTTCCAAACAGTTCAGCCTTGCGATTAAAATAATAAATTGCAAAAAAAAAATTTTTATTCAAAAAAATAATTATGAAAAGAATTCATTTCTAGAATTAGTCAAGGTCCTATAATCCTATCCCAAAGTTATAGTGACTGCTCTTTTTACACCCTGTATATATAGATGCTTCACACCACGTCAATCTAGATCCCCCTCTATTGATTTGTCTCTTATTATATATTATTAGATAACTAGGAATCTCTTATTAGATAACTAGGAATAGAGTGCATCACTATAACAATAATCAACAGAAGTCGATTTAAACTCGGTTTTATAATGGAGTTAACTAAATCCGAATGAACCGATTAACGAATTAATCGGCATCGCGGTTTGGGGCGGGGCCGCGCAAATCGAAAACGATTTCGTCCACAAATACACAGGCGTAATTATTCTTCATTATCATCAGCGCATCACAGTTAACGTTTAGTTGTAAGGAGACACTCTGGTGCTGTGGTTCAGAGCTTGGCACTCGATCGGAGGTCACGAGTTTCCGCGTTGGAATATTATGTTGATTTTAACTTTAGGATGAGGCTGATCACCTGTTTATTTGACACACTAATATTTTAAAGCGGTAGAGTTTGTTTGTTTGTTTTTGGTTGTTTGTTTGTGTGTTTAAACGCGCTTATCTCAGGAACTACTGGACCGATTTGAAAAAATATTTTTTTTTTGGATAGTCCATTTATAGAGGAAGGCTTTAGGCTATATTACGGGGCTATATATATATAAACGGGGATACTTTCGTTGCGTCCGTTGCATAAACGGTTGAAGTCACTCAAAAGCCACGTGAATGAAGTCGCGGGCACAGCTAGTATATACATAAAAGTGGTGAACGAATCGCAGTGAGAATAAGACAAATCAGGTTTATATGCAACTAACTAATAAAAATAATAAAAAAACCAAAGGAAATAAAATTTATTTGGTAAAAATATAACAATTAGCAAAAACATAAATGAAGACTTTATTATTACGTTCCGAATCTTCTTGTGAACGCATTATTTTGTAACTCAATTTCAGCTTTGACTTAATAAAAATTATTCGCAAAAAAATTCCGATAGACTCAAAGTTTGTTACGAACTTTGTATGAAGGGCTCGAGGGCCCCATTTACTTGCCCTTATCTAAAGTACTAAAGTTATTCATTATGCAATATTAGGAAGCATTTTTAATCCGCGTTTATGAGAAAATCATTACAACAGTAGATCATGACCGTTTTTTGTATAAAAAACCGATCAAGTACGAGTCGGACTCGCGAGATTTAAATAACAATAATAGCTCCCCACACCGATTCCGTCGTCGGTAGCCGATTTCATTGAAACCAGGCCAGCTACGCAGGAGTTATTTTATAGTGCCCAATTGTGTGCGCAATACACAGAAGCACTCTCTCTTTCTTTTACTCTCATAACCCAGTGGGACGGTAAACCGACACGACTAGCGAGAGATCCTTCGTGTGGCTTTATCACAATCCCCCTTTCTGGGGTATTGGTTTTCGGTATCGGGGCTTCCGTCATGTCCCATCACCGAGGGGTACACCTTGCCTCACAACCGTTTCTGGGGCGAGCTATTGAGCTCTTGGCTGGGCGCTTCGTCCTCTGGGGCAAGCTGCTCTGATCCTGCTCTGCTATCCCTGTACCACTCCGGCGGTCCACCCCGCCAGGTGAGATCCCCGGTAACCCCGGGGAAGGCGCAGCGGAGGCTGGCAGCGAGAGATCAGGCGCAGGACCAACTTTTTACATGCCCATGCGACGCATGGATCATCATTTTTGTCAGGCAACCAGGTGATCAGCCTGCATTGTCCTAACCAAACTTGAAAACAACATTTTTTGTTGTTCCAACGCGGGAATCGAACCCACGGTCGAGAGCGTAGCTCTGAACCACTAGACCACGGAGGCGGTATGTAGCGGCGATGACAATAATAATAATTGTAAAACCTATATATGTAGGTACTCCTTTCTTACTGTCACACTCTAATATTGTAAAGGTTTGTTGATGTACTAATATAACTGGATATGTTTTGATAGAAATGAATATTAATGTGATTAACAGAAGTCTTACTTGCTTTATTTAATGTAGAATTAATAAAAAATGAACAGGTTATGTGTACATAGGAACTGAAAAAAGCATTAAAGTGAAGTATAGAAAAATATTTTTAGGCTGTAGGCAATACGAGATTTTATTTTTGCAATGGCTAAAATCTTTTGGCAATAGAAATTTCAGATTAAATGTGATCTTAAAGCAAAAGGCTCTATCTCGAGCTGCATATATTAGGCACCTTATCTAATACTTAATGTAACTCCAAAAAAATTCAAAGGTCCAAAGTGAGGAGGGGATCTTACTATGCTCGTTCCTAGTCTATACACACAAACGCACTGTTCGTTGACCTAGCACCTGACCAGGATTGAAGCTCATCTGTTTTGTGACTTTTATGTAGAAATTTAATCATGATTTGTCGCATTATGGTAAGTAATTTATATGAGGTGCCAAAACAAAAAATGTTCTACGCGTTGTTCTATTTACAATATTTTCGGCTTGTGATATATGAACCATGAATCATTCTGTATAATATATAATACATAGACTACCAAAATAATTGCCTTCCTTTTGGCTTCACAGTTGTAAAAGGAGCAAAAAAGAGCAAATATGAGACAAAAACGAGCCAATTGTGGTTATTTCAAAAGGACAAATCTAGAAACTATAAAATAGGAAACTCATTTGGCAATGGAAATGTTTTCCCATGTAAAGCGCGGCGTGTCCCAGTTCTATTGTTGGGCCAGTTTAAGATAATGAATGTTTTTATAATAATTTAATCCCGGTTAAGCTGAAAAATATTTTAAACAATACAGTTATATTGTTTTAGAAAGTTGAACAATGGTTTTAATATTAGCGTTGCTTGTGACGTTGAAATTAATATCATACTCGTAATGTCGCAGGAGCATTCTTTATTCTTACATTTTAAAGTGTAAACGAAAACTTGTCTTTAACGTATACACTAAAATATCAACGAGCAGACACAAGCGAATATTGTGTAAAATAAATTAGTGATAATACATTAGGGTGTTTATGTGCCCGCTATGTAGAGTATAAGTGAAAGTACCAGCGCTGCAAGACTTACTTTTGACTTTCATTTTTCTATGAGAAATGCCTCAACATCATAAATTTGCCAATACAATAAGTAAAAAAGTAACTCTTTCAGCGCTGGTACTTCCTTAGTAAACTTTATATACAGGACCCATACACACCCTAAAGTATTACCACTCAATAACATTAGCCTGTATAGATCACCGAAATATAAAATATTCTAAGCAATAATATAAAAATAGTGTATTTTTTTTTGATAAGGGAATTAGTGTTTGATACAATTTTTTAAACTATCTATAATTGATTATTTTCTGAATAACATATACAAATCAAACACACTATATTATATATGTCACCGTCATCTGAATCTGCTATTTGATTGACTGACTAGCGCGTTCATTTGATTATTTTTTTACCAACAAGTTCAATGAATCCGAGACTAGGACAACCATTTAATATTTTATTTTGGAGCTTCAATTTGTATTTTTAAACAATATTTATGAATATGTACTATTATAACGCACATTAAAGCGAATTAATCAAAAAATAATATATCAACACATTGCTATCTGTACCAGCTATTTGACGCTATTAAATGACCGAGCTAGTCATTCAATCAAATAGCTGATTCAACCAGATGACTGCGACATATTATACATAGCCTGCGCGTGTCGAATATTACGTGCGATAAATAAATCAGTCACACCCTAAGCCGCCGCCTCATCTCAATCCCGGCGAAACGCGTGCGCCCCCCGCGCGTGACGAGCGACGACTGACACTTGACAGCTGACGTTTGTTTATTGAATACCCGCAATTTTAATTTGTTTGTTTTTAACCCCCAACTAACACAGAGGGGAGTTATAAGTTTGTATGTGGTTCGGGCTACTTATAAGATTTGATTATGTTTATCACAGAATGTTTAAGTATTTGCTGTCTACACTAATTTTGTAAACAGGTAATATTTTTTGCACTGAATATATGCCGAAAGTACTGGATGGACCGACTTAGACAAAATGTGTCTAGTACAGAGTAGACCATGGTAAAGTAGGTTTTGTTCGGTTGCTCAATCCATAATATAATTTATAAAATACGATCTGGGGGCTGGATAGTGAGGCACTAGTTTGTGCGATTGCCAAGTCAATCTACTTATTTATTTAAAACATGAAAGACTTTTAATGGTATTGATCATCGTTATAAGATTTTGTTACACTGCCCGACTAACCCCTTCTTGGCATAACATGTATCTCACAACTTTTTACGGTAGAAGAAAAAGTTTTATGACAGCATTTAAAACCGCCAAAAGTCGAGAGGACCCTCGAGCTACACCATCAGAACCTGGGCCCTGATTTAAGATACCATCTCCATTATCACTTAAGAAATAAAAATCACGAATGTATGGAATTTGATATTTAAAGCTTCCCTAAATGAGAAGCGAAGCGAAGCGTATGTCACTTAGCAAAGCTTATTTCAAATCACATACATTTTGTTTTCGATCTTCGCGAATGATAATAGCGAATCTTGAATCAGGGGCACTATCAATTGTTCTAGCTTCATTCATAATTCCTAACGCTGATAACCTTTGTAGAGAGTAATGAACGATCAGAACAGAACCAATATCGCAGATCAGCAACACTTTGAGCTCAAGATCAAAGGCGTATTCATGTATACTTATGTATACATTCCGCCGAGGATGCAGTTTGCTAGTTGCAAACATTCCTACATCTGCCGCGCAACTAATAAGCAAATAATATTCTAATAGGGGTCGTCCAATGGACGGGTAATTGTGGGGTGAATAAAATATGAGCATAATTTTTGCATCACTCTTCTTACAAACTATAATATTTTTATAAACTGTAAATAAAGCCTCCCACTCCCATTTTTAATATAAGATTTACAAAAAATGAGTGTTTACAAAACGCTAAACATATTCTATTTGATATACTATCCCTGTGTTCCAGGAGACGCTCTGAACGTTCAGATCATTCATAACGCTGACATTGACAGCTGACAGTGCCTGTGAAAACAGTTCAAAACGATCCTAAACAGTGCTAAAGAAAATAGTAAATTAAAATAACGTTTTTTTCGTTCAGAGTTGCGTTTTTTTAGCACTGTTTAGGATCGTTTTGAACTGTTTTCACAGGCACTGTCAGCTGTCAATGTCAGCGTTATGAATGATCTGAACGTTCAGAGCGTCTCCTGGAACAGGCCCTATACCTACATATTAAAGTTGTTTAATGTTCCGTTATGAAATACAATTTTCGCGTATGTGAAAACATTATATACATTTAAAATGAATTCTGTGTATGGTAGGGCAATTCACAAGCCGTCATTATCGGCTGCGCTTGAAGCCCATTTGGTAAAGTGGTTTTTTCAGCGCTGAGTATTGTAAACAGAACCTAGGTGGAACCTCTCCCGTATTCATAGTCCAGACGTAGGTTTTAGTTTAGGGATAAAGTAAAGGGTATTTTTACCAGGGTGTTACGAAGCTCCGTAACCGTCACCGAAACTGTCGAATATCCGAAAAATATTATCTGTAACCGTAATCAAAATGAAAGTTTTTCTACATTAAAAGAGAAACCAAAATTTTATATCCGTGACCGAAATTATCCGAAACAAACGGATAATCCTAAATATCCGTATCCGAAATTTAATATCCATTTCATCCCTGTTTTTTACCCTCGACAAAATGTTGTAAGTTCGACGTGTTTGTAGCATCGTAACTCTCAAACGGATTAACCTATTTTGATTTAGTTTTTTTTTGTTTGAAAGCTGACGTGATTGAGTATAATATCGTATGTTCAAAACGAGCTCCTTGGAAAATTCTTGCGACATCCATTCAAGACTTCAATTGTTATCGACAACTTCGGAATACGTTGTTGCCATCTGTTTCTGCTAAGCCCACGGTAGGCGTGACTAACCCACAGTCCACAACTACAGGCGTAACTAGCCACGTTTATGCGTGGAATATCTTTCGGTTCGTTATTCAGCCTCGTGGCCTGCACTATAGCTAGCGGAGGCTTTCAGGGCGTTTGGAGGCTGCGCTAAAAGTGAGGCAATTAGGAGATTAAAACGAATTCTTTGCCACTCCATAATGAAAGCTCTACCTACTCTACATGTGTTCTACCTTTATACCTGTGTGTCGAGTACGTCACAAAAGCTGGTGATTGTATTACCGGTAAGGTACCATCTGCATTTACCATTGAACACACAGGAACTGACCGCATCGTCTGCAGGCATGGTTCACGTATTTACACGTGAGTGAGTGCGCATAATACATGTAGCCCGAGGCAACTTGTTCGATTGTACGTCAGGTAGAGACAATAACATATTGGGTCTACAGGATGTAATATTAATGAGTGATAATACTTTAAGGTGTGTATGGATCGCTTATATAGAGTTTACTGAGAAATTACCAGCGCTGAAATAGGTATTTTTTAAATTATTGTATGGGAAAATTTATGATGTTGCCGCATTTCTCATACAAACATTAAAGTCAAAAGTAAGTCTTTCAGCGCTGGTACTATCACAGTATACTCTACATGGGAGGCACATGTACATTGTACATACGTGTACCTCCTATGTAGAGTATACTGTGACACAAGAAACAAGGCGTAGAATTAATGAGTGATAATACTTTCGGGTATGTACCCTAAATTAATATCACTCATTTATTCTACGCCTTGTTTAGTAATATTAGTAATAAGCCTTCGTGGTCTAGTGGTTCAGAGCTACGCTCTCGACTCGCAGTTAGGACAATATAGGCTGATCACCTGATTATCTGACAAGAAACATTTTATATCATGACAACTTATCGTTTTTTTTATTTGAAATATAAGAATCTTATAAATCTGTACAAAAGACACTTTAATGGTAAAAGTCAACCAAATGCTATCAATTTTTCCTGCTGGAACTGGACATAAAAAGGTTTAAACCCTGTTTACCCTACATGCATCACCTGACCTCGCTCTAGCCGGCTATTCTTCAGGCTAACACACATTAGTCGAGATTAGCCATTAAAAACGGCTAGAAAATACATGCGGTGGGTTCGCGCAGACAAGCTACTTCGCTGAACGATTGTTGTACATAATATATTTTTGGAGCGACCCAGGCCGAGTTTTTTGTAAACTTTATAACGTTACCAAATACTGTTCGTAATTTATTTCTGTAACATCGAGCAAAATATGATTCGCTGCAGTGAATACATTCTGCTAAAGTAACATTATTAGGATTTTTTAAATACCAACCAAAACCATTTTACTATTTTTATTTATTGGACCATGCAGGTCCTTATATAGCCAGACTTAAATTATATAATAGTTACTTAAATTTTCATGTATTGAAATAGGTAGCTACCGCAAGGTAACTCTCCACTAAACGCAAATTTGCCAATCTTTTTGAGTGTGACTCAAACATAAATCTAATTTATTACCGAATACTAATAATATAACTAGCCTAGTCATAAATACTGTTATATTTTTTTTATTTATTTGTCCATTTATATCGATTGTGACACTTACAGAAATCACTTTTAAATCATATTGTTTATTATTAAATAATAATAAAATAGTGTTAAAAAGTTTAAATATAATATGTACGAAAAAGCAACGCAACAGAACAGCTTGTGGCCAGTCTGTCTTGAATCTGCTATTAAATGTACGCAGTAGTTACAACACTATTTTCAACTTTGCCGTTATTAACGGACTTGACCTTTTGAGTTGCTTTGTGTCTTTATCCTCTTGTCATTTGACGTGGATTGGATTTATATCATGAGACGCAAAACTTTTTGTTTCAATTTATACCACATAATCCTAACTTCATAATACTCTTTACTACGAAAACAGTAAAATATAATATATAATCAAAGTATAATATATAACATTATGTAAATATATAATTCTAAAACGTTTTTTAACAATGTTCCTTATCGCGCGTTCCAAAAAAATCAAGACCATAAGTTGTAACGTCCCTTTTTTCGAAAGTAAAATTTTTTTAGTTTTTGACAAAAAAAAAATACATTTCCAAAATTAGCAAAGGTAGTATAATCGTATCTCAAAGTTATAGTGACTACTCTTTTTACACACTGTATATATGTCTCTCATAGAAAGCAAGCCAGTTATTTTACCAAAATTGAGCCTACTGATTAAGTTTATAATATCGCCAACCGAAAAATTGAGTGTTAGCTCAAATATTAGGTTATGTAACATTTTGAACGGCTTGGAGGTGAGGGGGGGGGGGATATTAACGTATGATCATCATTTCATTTTTAGTGTACACTACTTGATAAGCCGGTTCCCAGTAATTTTATGGGTGGGAAGTTGCCTGTTCTTACGCTTGCCAGGCGGGTTGTCAAGCGCAGTTTTCAGATTCTTTCCGAGGAAACGTTGCTACCAATTTCCGGATATGTATGTTACGACACCCACGGGAATGATGGTTGATGGGAGGTGATATTCTTTCTGCGGCACCCCAAGGATAAGAGAGATTCTCTCATAACACAATGGGACGGTAAACCGACACGACTGGCGAGAGAACAGGCGCAGGACCGACTTTACATGCCCATCCGACGCATGGATCATCTGTCTTGTCAGACAGTCAGGTGATCGGCCTGCATTGTCCTAACCAAACATGAAAACAACATTTTTTGTTGTCCTAACGCAGGAATCAAACTCACGACCTCTGGGTTGAGAGCGTAGCTCGGAACCACTAGACCATGGAGGCGGATAAACCACACTATGAAAAGCAGGAGAGCTGCCAGCTGATGATGATAAACCAGCAATGACAGTAATTTCGGAACCTCATAACGAGAATAAATAGTCCGTCTGTCAGTCGCAGGAACATTGCGGTTTTATTACGAATATACGCCCGCGACCTGCCAGCCGCGCGCCCATCGATCATGCTTTATTTGAATCATAATAACTGTCGTATATATTATTTATTTCGCGTTTTTCTTGTATTTGCTATGATTTTGGAGATAAGGATGAGCCTCTATGAACATTTTGCTTAAACCTTGACAAGTGAGGTAAACTTCCGAATCTCGCGAATATAATATAAAATATCGCGAATAACACTGTTTCTGTAGAATGTTATTGATAGATAGGTTATTGAAACCGGCTGTAAGACAGGACCAGGCCTTTTGACAGTAATAAAGTCAGTATATACCTTAATACCGAAAAAATACAGTGTTCCTGTAGTATTCTGTATAAAGACAGGTGGAGCGGCAATAGCTAGTGTTGTACTTTGTTAACAACTACCTACTTTGTTAGCAACTGATCGAGATGTAATAAAGTTAAATAAGTATGTAAATTATACTACACCTAACTTTGTGACTATATGAGGACAAAATATTAGGATAATAGGGATTTGATTTACAAACAGATTCGAAGCCTTTACTATAAAGATTTGTGACTGTAACAAAATTAAAATTTCAAATTACGCCTCGATCTGTTAAGCAGCGAGCGGACATAGACGCACACCCATAACACTTTTTCGTCGGGGGTTAAAAACAAATGCATATGTTTATCACTAACATCGTTAGTGCCCCGTGACGCCGGCGTCGTGTCAGTTTGCGTCACGTGTGTCAGTAACGTCACGCGTCATGTCAGTCGCGATATTAGGGGTTTGACGTGACAGGTGCAACCGGCGCCGGGGGATCGATGTTGTATCCGATATTATGCGCTCTGTGTGGGGCCACGACTGTGGCGACGTGCGGCATGCGGTATGCGACAATTTTTTGTGTAGGTACAATAAATAAAAAAAACATTAAAACATTTACTGCCAATTTCATCAACATAGGTTAAAGTTAATCGTTTATTAAATATTATGTTATCCCTCTTGTATTTCCTGTCAATGAATAAGAAGAATTTTATCTTTTCGAACTCGGGTCTAAGGCTTCTGGTAAGTGAATTTGATTATTGCTTAACAAAATGTATGGCATTAGACTAATGTCTTCGCTTTGTGACATGCACATGCGTTTGAAAGTGAACCTTATATTTAATCCCTGTAGCCGCGTATGATTAGCTACTTATTAGATTTAATTTCAAACTAGTATAAACGAATTAGTTTATAATAAGATGGTGGTTATGTGGAGATGAAATAAGTCTAGCCTCAGTGAAAAAAGTTTAGCGTATATTCAAAATAAACTGTCACAAAAATCAGGGACAAAGGATTTGGGAATAATTATTAGCCAATCAGTGACCTTGGCGTATGCGCGTAAGTTGTGACGTATTAACGCGATCAGGTGATTGGTGTAGGCATATAACGGTTCTTAGTTTGTCTCTGGGCTACGTTCAGGAATTGAAGGACACAGATAATATCAAACATCTCATACATTTTTGTTTTCAAATTTAATAGCATCTTGAATCAGGGTATCATAGGCTGTATAGTTGACGCAGTCGGGGCAAAATTTTGATCAAAATCGTAGTTGTTAAACGACAAAAATCGCAGATTTACGAGCCCTAATCGAGTCACTCCACAGAGTAACAAAATCTGACTACCTACCGTCGGGAGCGGCGCTAATGTGACACGAACGTGAGCCAGGCGCGCATCGGAACATGGCGCTACAGATGCAGTTAATCATGATTATTCAAGTCCTAGGCCCGTATTAATAAACAAGTCACAAACTCGGTCTCAAGAATTACGATGGCCACCTGCACTTGACAATCTGTTAGACAAACAAAACAACGTATCGATTAAATTTTAAAAATTATCAACTTTACTTCTGCTACAATTACATACAATACACAAAATATATTTAACACATCAGACTACAATACAGGTTGATTCATGGGTCATATATTAAGCCCAATGTAGTGCGAAGAGAATGGCGCGCAGATAATTTTTTCTTTTGACACCCCATAAATACTTAATTTATATTTTTTTAAAGTAGAAGGTCCAAAATGACCACAAGCAGTGAATCTTACTACGCTGGGGCTTACTGGCTCCTAGACACGAACACGTGGTCGTTGACCTAAGACCTGACCAGGGTTGAAATTCATCTGTTTTGTGACTTTTATGGAGATCTTTAATCATGATTTGTCGCGTTATGGTAAGTAATTTATACGAGTATACCATAACAAAAAATGCTCACAGTAAATTCGACTTAATATAAGAATTAGCCTGTATAACGTAAATAACCTTTTGTTGGTGATGAAAAAGGTCAACGGTTACGGAAACCTTAGTTAAGGCCGTGTTTCACCAAGCAATGTTAAAGTTAACGCCATGTTAAAATACCATGCCATCTCATTCATTGGCAGGAAATACGAGAGGGATAACATGATATTTAACATTGCTTGGTGAAACACGCCCTTAATCGCTTACATTGTAGTCCAATCGATTCTCTTGATGAATTTATGATAACCTAAACAAAACAAGTTAAAATAAAAATCCGCCATACGGCTGACAGATTCGAAATTCATTTTGTGGCGACGCGTCTTTCTATTCGCCAGGCCTAATACAATATTTGACATACCGAATCATATTCTATTCCTGACATTTCAATATGACGTCATAAGCAAATCCCCTCTGTCTATACTCCCCCGTTGTCTCCGTCTAACACTCCCCCTCTCTTTCGCACTCCCCCCTGTTTCCCAACACACGATTACATTCTAACCACTGCTGTATTGGCACGTAAAGCAATCTTTGGATGTGGCAATATTTAACCCTCGACGAAAAACAGAGGGTTGTTAAAACTGTCACAGACGAAGCTACTAGCTATAATATAACGGGTGTACCACCGTCACTATAATTTTGGAATATGATAACACTACCTTTTTGCTTTTTCGTTATTCTTGCGACAAAAAATAAGAAATGGTAAAAGGAATATTTCGTTTTTGACAAAAAATACATTGCCAAAATGAGGAAAGGTAGTATAATGGACTGTTTTTTTACACACCGAAGGTATGATATATATCCGGTAATTTGATATAATATATTTTGATGTACTAATTATATCGTAATATTAATATATGAAGGAGACAGGTCTCCTTGTGGGCGTCACTTTGGATTCTCTGCATCTTCAGGAAATAATAGGCCGCATATACAGTACCGGTATATTGTTCGAAATATAACAAGGTTGCACTCTCAAATATTAACTCAGGGCATGGATGCAAACGGATTCATTTCGAGACGCGACGAGGTCGGCTGACATCTTGGCTAACGTGCGGTTCTCTCAGTGTCTTCTCCAGAAGAGTGTCTCGTCGACAATGTCATCGGCCATCGTTGTCATAAGTGACACCTGTCAAACGAGCTGTCATAGCCAAATATCACTGAACACGTCCAAGTCAGTTAGACTTGACGTCTCGATTCCGTTCTCAGCTTTCGTTCTCCGACAGATATATATTATAGCTATGCTGTGACGGTCTTTCTAAGTTTATCGTGTCTGTTTATTTGTGTGTGTGTCTGCTTTCGAACGGATGAACCGATTTTGATCTAGTTATTTAAGTTAGATAGCCGACGTGATTGTGTCCTGCTATAATTCATTATCATCAGTACGCTGTCTGAAAATTATTTTCGTTAATAAGTCGGGGCTAATACAAGAATGTGAAATATTCCTTATACTAGTGTTGCAACTCAGATTTAACACAGTAATCTCGCCGGCGCTGTGGTAGCATTTTTGTTGACTTTTCGAAAATAGCTTGTTAAGTTTCAGTTGGAAATAAAATAATTTGATTTGATTTGACCAGGACAAAAAACGAATATGTTTGCCTTGAAGAAAAGGCTTATGTATAGCACGTTCTAATTGTGTTCACAAATAAATATTATTCTATTATATTCTAGTATTTTTTTAGCTTTTTATGGATTGTTGGTACGATAACGTCTCAGTCTTACATTCTCTACAGCCTGACTGGTGAGACATGTGCAGTACTTACGGAGAGTACTCGGTACTCGATTCCCATTATAAATATGTAATAAAATTGGGTACTTCATTTTTTACCAAATTTTCCTTTTAAATAAATGAATCATGGATATTATGAAAATTACGCGGCTAGGCAAGCTGGCGCGGCACGGCGCGGTGGCGTGCGACATCAACGTAGGTAGTACGGGAGCGTTCCTACACGCGGTGTCCATGTGTTGGGTAAAGAATTACCTATTCAAGTTTAAGCTACATTACTCAGTGATTAATTGATATTGTTTTTTATATTATTTTTTTTCATCTCATATAAAAGCCAAATATCACGTCCTCAAGTATTGCACATGTCTCACCAGTCACACTGTATAATAATATATTCTTCAACATGAGGTATTCCTTGCTCGCGGTCTCTTAAGTCTGTGTATGCCCTATCCACGACGCAGTCACTTGGTGTTGTCGCAGGCAATCGCACGGTGTCACACAGAAGCGGCCGGTCAAAAAGTAATGGAGGATAGATGAATAGCCCAATGTACCCTATTACGTAACGGTAGCTCCTCAAACGATACTTACTAGTGACTATCATTTTAAGACTTTTCTATAACGCCAATCACCTTGAACAACATTTTTGTGGGGTAAAAGCGGGGTAAAATCGGTTAAAACTCGTTTAAAAAAAAATTGCAAAAGCTAAAACGATAGTCCCCTGAGCTTTTCGTCACTTAAAATACTGAAGTAATTTTCACACTCGCTTTACTAATATATAAAGAGGAAAACGGTTACAACGTTAAAAAGGGAGTTCTTTGCATATTTTTTTTAGCTATAGCAAAACAAAAATATAAATTTATTATTTATCGATAGAGATAATCCTCTGGTAATTTATATAATGAAGATTTTATTTCTTTTTTGTTTGTGATTTTTAAATAAAACGAGTATTGAAAAAAATATTCAAAGTGCACAGATTGTTTGGTTTTGATGGATGGTACAGATATAAAGCAGACCATTTTTTAGCATTATTATAATATCTGATTAAATAGTTTTTAAAAATATATATATACACACAAATTACAGACTTACATATTACTTCACATATTTTCTGGCTAAGAATTTTAAAGTGCCTAAGTGTGCCCAAATAAACAAAAGGAACATCTTTATTTACTCATAACTAGTAGGTTAGCTAGCTCATTCAATCCATATAATATCATCTTTCTTGACTTAAAGATATTTTATGTCGTTCTAATATCAATAGAGTTTGATCGCAATATACACACTTAATAGTCCAGGAGCCGTCGCTTGCGGAGCAGTTACACGGATCCAATTGCAGTCCGATTAGAAACGCTCCGGACTCCCGGACTATAAATCCCCGTCCGGCGCCGGACCTTACATTAAGGTTCTGCTGGATTTCAATATTTTAGCTGAAGCGTACATTGAAACTAACCGGAATGCTTAAGGATATCTTCAATCGGCTGTGTTCTAACATCAATAAAACAAATGTTACTACATTTTATAATAATAAGAAAACATAGAAACACAGCTCAAGCGGTTCTTTAGTATATAATGAAAAAGAACCTAAATTGGATAAGTTTTGGAAGTGGAAACAGGGATTTCCTAAACGTCGATTTAGCTGACCCGTGCCCACTTCGTTAAGCATACAAACAATTTGTTAACCGTTTAAACCTTCCCGGGATTTCCACAAATATTTCAAGACTAAAAATAGCCGGATCAGTTCAGCCGTTCTCAAGAGTTTTAGCGAGACTAACGAACAGCAATTCATTTTTATATATAAGAAAAAGAAGAGAGAAGAAGAAGATAGATGGATATAGATAGATTTCGTTCAAGCTGCAGTTGTCTATCGCGGTATTGCTGGCTAAGTAAGACACTGCGAGACAGCAATATATTTATAAACACCTGTTAAAACCTCTTTTACTGTTTTATAAAGATTTTTTATTTTGTATTTCTCTGGCCCGTGATGTTTCCTCTTAAAATTCAAAAACCGTTCATCTCTACCGGCGTCGCCATACGTCATCCGCCGCCGACGAGCGACGTGTCTCGTCGAAGGTGGCGATAAATAACGCGTCGCCACGTCGAGATAGCTCTCATATTTATTGCATATTTTTTATCTCGCACCTTTGTCAGTGTTTGCGGAGGTTGTTGAACTTTGAGGGGAGAAATGCGAAAATCAGAAAAAACAATAGATAGAGCGCGAACATCGTCAAGCCACTAAATAATAATATAATATCTATAGACGTTTCACACCACGTCAATCTGGCCCTGTGCTAAGTATTCGAACTTGTATTACAGGTACCAGACAACGGAAATATATTTCATACTTTTATACTATTATAAAAGTATGAAATATATTTCCGTTGTCTGGTACCTGTAATACAAGTTCGAATACTCAGCACAATATTAAATTTGTCAAAATCTTAAATATGTGTATAGACACATATTTAAGATTTTGACAAATTTTATACACATCCATGACCCAGGAACATTGAAAACTTTTTGTTATCTCTGCGGGATTCGAACCCGCAACCTCTCGGTCGAGCACCAACGCGCTGAACCAAGGCGCTACGGAGGTTGTCAACTAAAGTAAATACAAAAGCGAATTTGAATTTGCTGTGTATCTAGTAACAGTTTCATAATGCCAAACGACGATTCTAAAACACATTAAGAACGTAGCTTTACGTTTTATTTTGACTTTGTTGTTTAACTTTAGACTGGATTACCAACACATAGGCTACTACTACCTGCCATTGAATTTCCCAGAATATTTATTTGGCTATCCCACTTTACAAAATGAGAATTCTAACACAAAACTTCAGCAACTTGCCTAAATCAAATGGAACCCAAATAAATTTTTATGAAACAAATCGTCATAATTGCCTTTGCCAGGGCTCGTGAAACAAACCGGCTGGAGATCACACGAAGACCAGCGATTAGCGGTAATCAGCCGAGGAAATACACCACTCCAGGTACAGCGGGCTGAGGGTACACGCTATAAGCGGTAGCGGTAAAAACCGCGCTAAGTTTGCGCACCAAAGTGTCCGCACAAAACGAGCAATAAATCATATTTTGTCGCTTTACATTCTCAACCTTATATCTAAATAATCTATGTATTCTCGATGTTATCTAGCTTGAATTAAGAATGTATATAAAACTTAATTTTATATACGATTTGTTGTATGAGACTCCCTTAAATATTTATTTTATTATAAGTATCACAAAACGGACAATAGAGACTTAGTATTGGGGTCCCATTTTAACCCTTTGGGTACGAAACCCTAAATAGTACAAGATACGAGTAGTAGGGGATGGTAAGCGATTACCACCTAAAACACATTAGATAAGGTTTTTTTATTCACACATTTTACTCACACTTGCCACAGCAAGTCTTGCGTATTGCTTTTCACAAAAAGCAATACGCAAGACACAACAAACTCTGCAGTGATATACATAATATGCAATTTGTGCCAAAGCAAGACTTTTCCGTGTTAAAAGTGATTTAAAAAAAAAATCAGGAATACATCCCAAAACTTGATATGGCATTGTGAGTTCCTTTGTAAGTGTATACGAAACTAGGTACGTTTAAAATAATATATGTATATAGGCATTTTCACACTACGTCAATCGATGCCCCTGTGCAAAATCTCAAAGATCTTGTCTTAAGGGTACCAAACAACGGAAATATAATACTTAATACTATAAACTATTTTTTTATATCAATATCATGGATGAGCCTTGACCTGTACACAAACTTTTCTGTGCCTTTGGCGGGATTCAAGCCTGTGATTTTCAGACCACGCTACATAGACTCCACTCTATGGCTTTCTTGCTTCTTCTACTTCTACAGCTTCTTTAGCGGGATCCGAATCCGCGACCTCCGCCGTGAGCGCCCAGCTCTGACCCCCAGACGTCTCATTCGCGGCCGCCTATACCCTAGGCCACGCGCCGCGATAATTCACGCGGTAATTAGCGCTACAAAGTGTCCACTGTACGGCTTCACGGTTTTTTACCTTTATTTATGGCGGCCGTTTAACCGACCCCCTGGCCCTGTTATTAACTTTTTCATTACGCAAATTTATGGGAACAACTTAAGTGACTTTAAAATTTCGGTTTCTTACAAATTAAACGGTGTCTCGGCGGAATTGTGGCCCTGTGTTTGAATATAAGTACTTAATAAATGTGTTCATAAATTCTTTGGGCTGTTTGGCGTTTCGTTGTTAAAGTTTTCGGTGGGAAATATTGTAAAATTATGGCAAAAAAAAAGATTGTCTATTATTTTAGGAAAATTTTAGGTAATGTAAGTAGGCAACATCAGCATTTGTTATATAATTACTGATGATTATGAAATAGGTACTGATATGCAAGACTTATTGGCCTTTTTCAATTGCATATTTTCAAAATAATATAATATTAAACAAAACTAGATATTCAAAGAGTGATTAGTATTTGATTCTAGTTATAGTACATAATATCTTTAAGAAGATTTTCCAATGAAATAATTAACGTAGATTAATAGATGCGCGGCGATAGAAACCTAGAACGACAGGAAACCATGTTTTCCTTTTATTTTTTAATACACAGTGTGTAAAACAGTAAAAACTGATAAAAACAAACAATAACATTGAGATTTTTTTGTCAGAAAGTAAAAAAAATCATTTTATTTTTTACCATTTTTTTTGTCGCAAGAATACCGAAAAATCAAAAAATATATATTTTTTGTAAAAAAAATATTTAAAAATACATTTCTAGAAAAGGTAGTATAATCATATCCCAGCTAGTGTTTTACGCTATAGTGACTGTTCTTTTCGCACCCGTTATAATTATGAAATTTTTATTTTATTTCATACACTTTTTACATAGTATAATGGCGGAATAAAGGTCATGTTCTAACCGTCAACGGAAACAAACGTAAATTTGTATATTATGCATACAGTCATTACTTACCTAACATTATAGCCTATTATGGGTTAAATATATCATCGACAAAACCCTGTATGTATGTATTTAACCACGATACTGTAACGAATGCCAGCATTTATTTGATTGCATTGATGAAAGATAAGCGTTATTTCACTAGAACACCGACTATTTGTACTGATAAGATCTTTTATCTGTAATTTGTTTTTGTGGACAAAATATTTATGGAGTTGCGTCAAATGTACTATCTCATTACCGGCTCACTGGGTAATGTTTTGTTCGATTGGGAAGCATATTTAAATACGGTTCTGGACATTTATTTCTCAACGACGACCTCCGTAGCGCAGTGGTTGAACGCGTTGGTGCTCGAACGAGAGGATGCAGGTTCTAATACCGCCAGGGAACAAAAAGTTTTTAATCATCCTGGGTCATGGATGTGTATTTAATTTGTGTAGATAATAAAAATCTTAAATATATGTGTTGTATGAAAGTATTAAATATATTTCCGTTGTCTGGTACCTGTAACACAAGTTCTTCGGATACTTAGCACGTGCACTAGATTGACCTGGTGTGAAGCGTCCATAGATAAAAAAAAATAATTACATAATTCACACTTAAGAACAAAACAACCTTAACTATTAAAGTAATTATACTGGTACAAGGGGCAGTTTAAAGATTTTAAGTAACATGTTTATATTATGTTTGCTTTTTTCTTATGCGACTAAAAAAGTAATATTATTTTTAGTTTTGGACAAAAAAATACATTTCTAGAATGATGTAACTGCTATTTTTACAACTTCTACAATATACTTTTATATTTAGTTTCACAAGGACATGGAAATAATAAAAAAAAGCGTTGGAAAATGACGTCATAGCGTCAAGAATTTTAAATTAAAAATGTCCGAAACTGCACGTCGTATCGTTTTTTTTACTAATTTTTTTTGGTCAACAAAGCTGTATATGTTTAGCTCTACGTAAGAGCTAAAAATTGTGAACATTCTCCATTAGGTCCCAGAACTTCAGAACATGGCCTATTCTTATCTTTCTTATTTAATGGGTTCCCAAGTCAAAAATTGTACGTAATAAATGAATGGCCCCTTATAACAACTATAATATTATCCACTCAAGTACTGTAGAGCGGGCGTCACCGGGTGCGCTGACTGATGCCCTCCATCCGTCAGGGAGGCCGGGCGCCGCCCATACCGGAGCGATACGAGGATGTGGCAGTTCAGGGAAAAAAACATAAATTGTCAGTTATTAAATAATTGCCTAAATTACAGTAATAGAAGGTGGCCCCGCGCGAGTTTCTTACGCCGGTTCTTCTCGCCGGGTTAGTCCCCGAACCGGTGGTCGTCATGTAGGACAATTCTAAAAGTGGTGTCTAACGTAGTCAACAGCTTGGTCTAGCTTAGATCGAAACTTGTTAAAGACTGGCACATGCCTATGCATCATAGTATTTACTTAAATGAAATTAAGTACTATATGCATAATATCTATTTTATTACGTTTAATACAAAATTTGTGTATTTTAACATAGTTTAGTTGGTTAAGAAACCTCGTATTTTAGAAACATGCATATTTTGCTAGGCATTAACAATATTTGAATGTTGTTTGTCACTTACTAATACATATTAAAAGATTTATTAATTATCTACATGTTCTCAGATACACTGCCGAACACTCAAAAGGCTGATGTCACTGTCACTGATTGGCTGAATGACAAGGACAGCATGTTACTTAAGCGCTACTTAATTTGACGTTTCCGTATTTGGCTGTCAGTATCTTAGGAAAAATCTGTCATCAGATTTTACAGTAAAATAGAACTAACGGAACATCCAAATTCCATTTCACACAGCTGTAAATTATTAATAACTGTCCCACCTATTTCCTACTCCCGAACTAATGTGATCAACCTCTAATGGCAGCACCCCTCTCCCTGCAGAAGGTCGCAGGTCCTGCAGAAGGCCCTTCCTGGAGCATTCATTTGGCAAATCGTCGGGCATTATGGATTTTTTATGGCGTGCAGATAATGGCGTTGCTCCTGCATTTTATGTCGGCCACAGGCCAGAGACAATAAAATGATGTTTATGGTCGCATAAATAATATATATCGATCTGTTTGTTCTCTGGATTATAATGCCTTTTCGAATTTAAAACAGAGAGCCAACTGTTGAAAATACAAGGAAATATGGTAAACACATTTTTTAAAATAAAGTCACAAGTTAAGTATATTAGTTAATGGAATCAGGCGTTACTTTTCGGAAATATATTATTATAGCATACATTTTAATTATATTATATCTAACAATAACCCGCCAAAAATTATAACCACAACCTGCCTGCATAGGCATGCGTTTTATGCTCCTTCCTCCTTCCCATACTGCTTATGCGTACACTCGCAAGCAAAAACGTGAAAACACCACCACCACACAAGCAATAATGTTAACACGATCGTGCAAAGCCCCACCACCATGCAAGTTGCAAAACTCAACGCGCGTTTCATTACGAACAATGTTCGTGGACTTAACGAATAACTCTGTTATTGTCGTAGAAGTGAACGAACTGATGATAAATTATACATAAGTACATTCGGCATCATGTTAGCTTTCAAACAAGCACAGACACGTCAATCTTTCTAGGCTTTGAGCAACAAAACGCTAGATATCGTGTCAGCACAAGAAATCCGTCTATGCCAACATCAGCTCCAGTTAGTTTCTGGGCGCTTTTTTCTATTTATAGGTAGGTTAGGTTAGTTGTTATTTGTATGTAGGTATTTTTTTTTATTTTAATCCTGTTATTAAGTTGTTGCTCAAATATTTTTTAATATTATAAAAAATAAATTTAGAATTAAATACGACGATAATCCTGGTAAAAATAAATAATATTCCCTGTGTTTGTAGTGTTATTATAAACTTGTAAATGAGACGACTTAAAACTTAAGTTAAGTAACGAGTAGATATGGAAAAAATAATCACGAATACAATTTGAAATTATTTCAAAATTGATTAAAATTATGTTACTCTTTTCGGTTAGTGTAAAATGTAAATATTTTGTACTATTATATCAAGAATTGTCATACTAAAAATAAATAAATTTTAAAAACTAACACGAGTTAATTTTTCTACCTACATACTTACAGGTACTTTGAATAAACACAGAAAGTAATTAAAGAACTTTATTAATAATAACATCCAAACATTAAATATCACAATCAAACTTTCTTTTCAATACTTTATCAAATCAGAGAAATACAAAGATCACAGACTAAAAACTTGACTTGCCGAAGATGTAGTTGCCGGGGGCGCTGGTGTCTTCCGACACGAAGTACTCCTGCCAGAGCTGCTGGAACTCAGCCCAGGAGATGCTGGTCTTGTCCTTGGCCATCTTGGCGAAAGACGCCAAAGCCTCATCCTTGTTGATGCCGAAAGACTCGCAGACCGTCGCGAACTCTGCACCGTCGATGGACCCGTCGTGGCTCGCGTCTTGCAGGTCGAATATCAGCTTGCAGTACAGCTTCTGCCATTCCAAAGGAGCTGAGGGGTTCTTGGCGTAATCCTCCCACATGGACAGCCACTCGTCGGCAGAGATCTGGCCGTCGTTGTCTTTATCCGCGTGACCTTGGAGAGAGTCCCAGATTTTCATCAGGTCGGCTTCCATTTCCTTCTGTTGCGCGCTGCCCGCCGCCCATCCTCGCATCTTGGCGATTTCTTCGGCTGCCAACTGGAAATCTTTCTTGTCGATGGTCCCGCTGTTGTTCTCGTCGAAGAAGGACGAGAAAGCGTACATGAGCTTCTTCTTTCTGAAATCGGAGACCATCTTGCCTGTGTCTGTGGAGCGAATGAGCCGACTGTGGTGTTGGTTTCTTTTATATCGCGTGGGTGACTGCATCAGATACGTTATCTGGGAGTTATCTCGCCTGCATTGCAGCGATTAGTTAATGCCGGGAATAAAAATATAAGTATGTTCTTGGGTTTTCCGTTTCAAGAGTACAATGATGCTGTTCTAATCCGTAGTATTGTTTATTATTATATTACTGATAACTATTTCACGATATCTGGAGTTAAAAAATTGTTTTCGTCTATGAATCGCTTTATTTTGCTTGCAACGATATTATCTTACCGATGTCCTGTATTAATTATTTTAATCGAAATTCAATTCTTCATTCATCGCATTGTTACATCTGAAGAAAACTTAATACATTGAGTGATACGAATACAATACCATGATTATTGTTTTAATCTATAGACTTTTATTCTACAATTATTGGCAATGTCAAAATCGCGTATTTTTACTGTTAAAGTTTTTCATTTGAGGTTTAAATATAATTATTAATTATTCTTTAATTGTTATAAAATGTGTTGGATAATTAAAATGTGTTGGAAAGTATCCACAATAAGTTAATTTGTGAAAATTTGGGTGTTTTTCGTTTGTTTGCGTAATCGCTCGTTTTGAAAAGGACGTGCTATAGTAGATGATGACGTGTCTGTTACTATTTGGACAGACTATCTGTCCGTGTTGTGTGAACACATAATTTAATAATCACTTACACAGATTGTTATGTTTGTATTTCTCAAAGTTAATGCCCGCTACGAACGACAAAGATAACACTGCGCTTGCGTCGATCTAGGATGTAGCACTGTACATTATATTAATATTAATAAATTAAAATTGTGTGTTGGGGCATCTGAGTGTAGGCTTCATCCCGGACTCGGAAGGCATCTTCCGAAGGTCCAGGATATAATTGTCCGTGAGCAAGGAAAGTTATACCCACGCCGATTTTGGTGACGGTGGTTCATTGAAACCAGGCCGGCAATAAGTTATAGTGCCCAAGTGTATGCGCAATACACAGAAGCACACTTAGGCACAGGACCGACTTTTTACATGCCCATACGTCGCATGGATCATCTTTCTTGTCAGCCTGCATAGTCCTAACCAAACTTAGAAACAACATTTTTTGTTGTTCCAACGCGGGGATCGAACCCACGACCTCCGGGTCGAGAGCTAACCTCTGCACCACTAGACCTAGGAGGCGTTGATATTATAGTTAATATGTCTACTGTGACACACTGCAATTTTATCGCATCGTCTGTAGTCTTTAGCGGGCATAGCTTGTTATATTTTGTAGTTATTTTTATACTTTATTTGACACAAGATGTTTTCAGCTACTTCGTGCCCGCAAAATAAAATCCCGTCGGAACCTTACATTTAACACCATACAAAAAGTAGACTATGTTATTCCTTATATTCTACTCAATATTCATACCAAATTTCAGCAAAATCAGTTCGGTAGTTTTTATGTGAATAAGTAACAAACTTTTTACTATTACGAGTATTGTAACTTTAGTGTTGGTTTTTACTATTACGAGTATTGTAACTTTAGTGTTGGTTTTTACTATTACGAGTATTGTAACTTTAGTGTTGGTTTTTACTATTACGAGTATTGTAACTTTAGTGTTGGTTTTTACTATTACGAGTATTGTAACTTTAGTGTTGGTTTTTACTATTACGAGTATTGTAACTTTAGTGTTGGTTTTTACTATTACGAGTATTGTAACTTTAGTGTTGGTTTTTACTATTACGAGTATTGTAACTTTAGTGTTGGTTTTTACTATTACGAGTATTGTAACTTTAGTGTTGGTTTTTACTATTACGAGTATTGTAACTTTAGTGTTGGTTTTTACTATTACGAGTATTGTAACTTTAGTGTTGGTTTTTACTATTACGAATATTGTAACTTTAGTGTTGGTTTTTACTATTACGAGTATTGTAACTTTAGTGTTGGTTTTTACTATTACGAGTATTGTAACTTTAGTGTTGGTTTTTACTATTACGAGTATTGTAACTTTAGTGTTGGTTTTTACTATTACGAGTATTGTAACTTTAGTGTTGGTTTTTACTATTACGAGTATTGTAACTTAACTTTAGTGTTGGTTTTTGCGATTTGTACATTCGCGTGAATTTGTCAAATTAAGTCCCGATTTCACCAACGCTCGTTAGTGTAAGCGGCTTCTTAAAATACCAACTCATTCATTGACAGGAAATACGAGAGGGATAACATGATACTTAATGAAGGATTAACTTTAACATGTTTTGGTGAAATTGACACTTTGTCTAGATTTCACTTGTTTGCTTGTTAGTGTTAGCGGCTTGTTTACCATCTCATTCATTGACAGCCAATACGAGAGGGATAACATGATATTTAATGATTAACTTTAACATGACGTGTTGTTGAAATTAACACTTACTCCTTGTTCTTATCCCTATTTATCTTTTTAACATCATAATAAGGGCTTTACTTTCTCCAACTCGCGGACTGCGGCATATATATAAATCATCGACTTCCCTCATATCCTCCCCTGGCCCTCTGGCCCTCTGTCGCGCTGTCGGACCTCCGCCTGGTGTAATACGTCAGGGCTTCCTCCGTCCCTCTGTACGCCTTTGCCACAGATATAAAGAAAGTATGGAGCAATAACATCCATGATGAAAAAAGAAACAAAAATCCTGACTACGTAAAAAAACAAGCACTTAGATAGTCTAGAATGGAACATAACAACTGAACAGTCGGGATCCATTATTCGACAGCCAATCTCATTGATCATTGGATCCCGACTCAACACTCCTTTGCATCGCGCAGTCGGGTAAAAAAGTGACGTTATTTATTGGTTACTGTTCTTCTTGTGTTAACTGTAAATAAATAATTATATATTTTGTTATTTATCTTTAGATGGCGCGGCGATTTACGAAAAACACTGTAGGTCATGCAGTCGTTCGTCATCGCCGTTTTAAATTTGATTTACCGCCAGACGTAAACCTAACCCAAAGTATTTCGTGGGGGTACTCGACTAACAATCTTCTCGGAAGCTGGCCATTTCCGGAAATATTATATTCCCTCTATCGCCTTATACGGCGTCCACATAATAGCTCCCCTCACCGATTTCGGTGTCGGTAGCCGATTTCATTGAAACCAGGCCAGCTACGCAGGAGTAATTCTAAAGTGCCCAAGTCCGCAATACACCGAAGCACTCTCTCTTCCTTTTACTCTCATAACCCAGTGGGACGGTAAACCGACACGACTGGTGTGAGGACAGGCAAAGGACCGACTTTTAACATGCGCATCCGACGCATGGATCATCTTTCTTTTGAGACAATCAGGTGATCAGCCTGCATTGTCCTAACCAAACTTGAAAACAATATCTTTGTTGTTCCAACGCAGAAATCGAACCCTCGACCTCCGGGTCGAGAGCGAAGCTCTGAACCACTAGACCACGGAGGCGCTTAGACGTCCACAGGAAAAATAGGTTAGAGAACTGTGTGGAAATCAAGACAGGTCTTATATATACAGTTTTCATTCGATCTATTCGATGAGACTATATTTTAAGAATATTAGGGACCAGATTTACTATAATCTAATAATTTAGTGTTCAATTATTTAGAAGTTTTGTCGCTTACTTTATATAGGACATGATTGACACCTCCGTGGTCCAGTGGTTTGAGCTTGGCTCTTGACACGGTCGTGGGTTCGATTTCCGGGTTGAAACAACTGAAAATGTTGCTTTCAAGTTTGGTCGGTTAATGTAGGCTGAACATCATTGTCTGACAAGAAAGATGATCCATGTCTCGCATGAGCATATAAGAAGTTAGGCCTTTCGCCAGTGTGTCGGATAAATTAAATAAACCACGACAAAGTCCCGATGTCACCAACGCATGTTAGTGTTAACGGCTTGTTAAATTACCATGCCTTCCTTCATTATTAGGAATTACGAGAGGAACAACATGATATTTAACGAATGATTAACTTTAACATTGCTTGGTGGACGCCCTTAGCTTACACGCTTTCACTTTTTTTCATTACTTTTTACCACACTTAACAAACGACCTGATGACCTTGACGACCTGAACCAATTTCCAACAAACTAGAACACTCTCGACTGATACACCTTTCAAACAAAAAACCGTATTAAAATCCGATCATTCGTTTGGGAGCTACGATACCACATACAGGCACATACACATTTACACAGACACGTCAAACTCATGACACCCCGTCGTTTTTACGTTGGAGGTTAAAAATAGCTCAGTTCAATATCTATGTCTGTGGGTTGGCCCGAGGCGCGTGTAGAACCATCGCCAGCCACCATTGTCTTGCATTACAGAATACAGGCCGTCGCGTTGTGTTCTGGGCCTTTATTCTCGATGCATTCGCTATTATCACTTACGAAGTTCGAAAACAAAAATGGAATTTGACATAAGATTTGCAAAATGACAAGCGAATGTCACTGGGTTATGAGAGGCAGAGTCCCTTGTGTATGAAACCGGCCTCCGACACCGAAATCGGTGAGCGCTTATCCTAACAAACTTCCCACCCGTCTAGTATTTTATATAAGTATTTTTATACATTTAATTAAAATACTATAATTCCAGTTCAAACAACATTCATGCTTTATACACAAGGAAAAATGTAGGATTAAATTAAACTTCCTGAAAATTGTTGTGTAATGTAGTATACTGCATACGTAATCAAAATTGTAATTAGACGTTTGCAACGCCAAAAATTGTGTAACTGCGTACTTTTATTATATTGGATTCCATTTATATCAACCCTTTTATCCCAGAGATGAGGGCAATAAAAAGTCTACCGTTACCACTTGGTAGGGATTTGCGATCGCAACCCGATACCCGAATCGAATCGTCTATTCGAATCAAGTAAATTTACGTCGGGTATTATAGACCTGGAATATAGGTAAGAGCTCATATTTAAATCATTGTAGTTGCCACAAGTAGCTCGTGGCCCTGATTAAAGATGCCATCGCTATTTATCGCTTACGAAGTTAACGCTTAAGAAGAACGCAACTCGAATTCGCTTATCATTTAGCGAACCTTATTGTCAAATCTCATACATTTTTGCTATGTGTAAAAACATGGTGTCAATTTTCGTTGTTTAAATCTATAGATAATATAAAATAATATAAAAAAAATAATATATAAAAATGGATCGCAAAATGTGTTGGTAAGCGCATAACTCAACAACTCCTGGATCAATTTGGACAATTCTTTTTTGTTGTATTTGTTATGGTCAGGATTAGGTTTATATTAATTTAGGAAATAAAATGTTAAAATAAATAAGCAGAAAATTATAAAATTTCGCGTTCCGGGGTCCGGTTTTGCGGATTCCGCGTTCCGTTCCGGGTTCCGGGTTCCACGTTGCGGATTTGCGGGTTCCTGGTTTTTGTTTTTTTTAATTGAATTTCATCACAAACTGTTTATATGATCAACGAAGTGGGCACGGGTCAGCTAGTTACATATAAATTAATTGAAGACATTAATCGATAAAGGTCCCAAAAAAAATTTCAAACGGATTTGAACGAACACTTTTCTTTATTATTGATCTCCCAGAAAATAATTATGTATATTTTGACAGCAAATAATCGTTACGTACTTATCTGTTAAATTAGCATCCGATCCGATTTTCCAAAACATCGGCACAACCCTAGTCCCGTAAATAACACAAACAATAACCAATTTGGTGGCAGCAATATGTTCGGTTTTTGCGGGCGATAGCGCCGCCATTAATGTGTGTTTGTATTGTTTTATCTCCCAAACGTAAATGACGCGGGTGTTTTTTGTTCGTGGGCCTTGTATACGTGACTTTGGCCGTTTGTGTTGTGTATTGCTAAAGTTGAAGCAAATTGTTAAAACAATGTTATATAATTGGGTTTTAATTTATTGCTAAATGGTTTGCTTATTTGCAATTTAAAGAATTAAAAGTAAATGTAATTGTGTCTGTGTACATACCTAATCTGTATTATCTATAGGTTCTAATAGTATAAAACGGAATGATTATTGGTTGCTAATAAAGGTTTTAAGTTTTTTTTTGTTTTAATTGAATAGGCTCTGAAAGTACTAGATTGATTTTAGTAAAATTTAATAAAAAATAATAAATAAATCTCTTTATTTCGGACAACAAACAAATGAATAGGTACTTAATCTAATCTATTGGTTAGTAAAAATCTTATGCTATATTATTATTCTATTTTATATTATTATGAATATAAATTTGACACAGAGTAGATTTTTTTTTTTTTTTTTTTTTTTTTTTTTATTTATTTATTTATTACACATACACAATATAATAAAAAAAAGCTGCACATACATGTTAACAGTATCTAGATAAAAACATATTAAGTAGGCATTATTCAACAAATTAAGATACAAAAGCCAATTAAAATCTGTTTCCTCCAAGTATACAGATATATAACAGATAGGATGGTTATTAAGTAGGTAGGTACATGAATTTCATTATTATTGATTAAGCTAGCTTACCTAAAACTTGCAAAATATTGTACATTTTATGATAGCATACTGTGATGCTTTTATTTAGAATCAATTCAAAAAAAAAAAAGATTCTGCGGAAGGATATTATAATATGCTACTTTTTACCGCAAGAAGTACGGTTCCTACGCATTTATTTTTTGTCAATGGAATAAGCGTGCTTTGTGGTTGTAGCTTACATCCTAAAACGATAGGTAAACAAGCCACGGACCTTTCCGCCAAGCAGTGAATAGGGCTGCTTAGTTTTAGCATTTAAGTTTAATTTGTATCTTGCAAGTACTAGGGTATTATAAGTGAAGCCGTGGTTCGAACTCCGGAAGCCCCGCGCAGTCCTGTACTGATACTTCCGACAACTTCTACAGAACCACATCGTCTTGTATTTTGATATCTGTCACCAGGGATAGTAGCACTGGATATGGCTTGTTACAATAATAATGCCTCCTAGACCGATTTTGCCAGCTACGCAGGAGATGTTTTATAGTGCGCAATACACTGAACCACTATCTCTAGCGGGAGAGGCGGGAGAGAGCGGGGAGGCGGGAGATCTTGCGCAGGACCGACTTTGTCCATCCGACGCATTTATATTTTTCTTGTCAGACAATCAGGTGATCAGGCTGCATTGTCCCAACCAACTTGAAAACAACATTTTTTGTTGTCCAACGCGGCAATCGAAACGTGAAGCCACGACCTCCGAATCGAGAGCTAGGCTCTAAACCGTTGTGGTCTCGAGGTCTCCGTGGTGGTAGACCACGTTACTCACACTAACATACATTTATATAATAACACCAGATTTGACACGTTTATCAAGAGACATCTACAAGAGGCAAAATACCTTAAGTCCCGATATCACCAACGCATGTTAGTGTTAACGGCTTGTTAAATTACCATGCCTTCTCGTTCATTAATTACGAGAGGAACATGATATTTAACGAAGGATTAACTTCAACATTGCTTGGTGAAGCACGCCCTAAGAACGTTAAATCACTAGTTATTATTGTTGACGTCAATAGCGAACCAATCTGGCCTCAATTCGATACTGAAACGATGCGATTGTTATCAAATAAGTCATAAGTGAAAACAGCTGATGACGACAATAGATATATCAGTTCCCAGTATAATTATTCAGCGGTGAACAAAATTGAAACAGCAGTCGCCAACGCTTGTAGTGTTGACGTCTTGTTAAAATACCATGCCTTCTCATTCATTGACAGGAAATACGAGAGGGATAACATGATATTTAATTAAGGATTAACTTGAACATGTGTTGGTGAAATTGGCACTTAGAGCGGGTACCCATTAGGCTTTCAAACGCACGCTTCGTAAACGCGCGTTTTGAGAACCAGGAGTTCTGCACCGACAGTGTACTCTATATATTATTATACTCAAGCGCGCTCTTTTTCTTTATCCAAAAACGCGCGTCAATAAGCGCCTAATGTGTACCAGCCCTTAGTGTAACATAAACAACACATAAACTAATTAAAATAAGTAATTGGAGACATGAATGCATGAATGTGATATGTTAATGTAGCAAAATTCTGATTTCGAGAAAATTGAGTTCAAACTGTCACTTAAACATTTTAGAATGCGTCGTAACGTACTAATCTGACGATCCGTCCGATCTAGAATAAATGTACTATGTCTGTCACTTCATGTTTAAGTGACAATTTGAACTCAATTTTCTCGGAAATTTTTTTTGAGACATAACACCTTAATCCATTTATGACTTCAATTATTACTATTGCATTTTAAAAATCAACGTTTCTCCGTATAATCCATTCGCGTCAGCAGTGACTCATCCGTGCAAATGTCACAATGACGCTTAGGGGCGTGTTCCTTTAGGCGCTCTTTTTACTCTGAACGCTCAGATCATTCTTAATGCTAGTGGAACGACTGACAGATGTCAAAATTTAATATTTCCTTTATATCCCAAAAATTCTATTTATATTTTAAATTAACAATAATAACTACATTAAAAAAGAATCTAGAATAAATTTGTTCTATCCATAATTTAAAAATAACATCGAGATCAGTGAAATCTGTGAAATCTAAGTAAATGTCAAAAACAAGATGGGTAAAAAAGGTAAAAATATGCAAAATGACGTGATCATTCTGAGCGTTTTGAACAGTTTTTGACAGCTGACAGCTGCATCTGGAACACGGGGTAGGTAAGCCTTGCTGAAATGAGCCATTGTCATTTGCACAATTGTCTCTTTAAACTTAACGCGAACAAAATTGCAACATATATTATGTACCTATAGTACATGCCGTATTTTTACTGTAAAGTTTTTTATTTGAGTTTTAAATATATTAATGATTGTTTAATTGTTGTAAAATATACTCGTACCTATTGGATAATGAAGTATGATACTTTTATATTCCGATGAAAGTTGCTCACAATAAGCGAATATAATATTATGAGATAAGTTCAGTGTTTGTTTACGTTTAGATTAAATTGAAAGGGATTTACTATACAGGCTGTAATATTAATGAGTGATAATATTTTAGGGTGTATGGTAATGTGTATGGGTCCCGTATCTTGTTTACTGTGAAAGTACCAGCAATGAAAGAGGTTATTTTTTTTACTTATCGTCCAAATTTATAATGGAGCATTTCTCATACAAACATGAAAGTCAAAAGTAAGTTTTTCAGCACTGGTACTTTCACAGTGAAATCTACATAGGAGGCACATAACTAAAGTACTATTACTCATTTATTTTACACCATGTATCCTTATACATTCTGTTAGACAGTGCCATTTCCAGTACACGATGTGCTCTGGGCAAGTGGACGGTATTATTTTTAATACCACACACAGTAAGTACCGCGGTCGAGACGACCTCGCTACTGATCCAAGATCCACCTTCTCCACAGTGGCACGGCAGCCGACACGACCCCTAGTACAATGAAAGAAACCGCAGTTCCGTAAATGCGATTGTATGTTGGGACGGTATGTTATCAACCTATCTTATAACATCCCTAAAGCAAAATGGCAACAGCTAACATTTTGTGAGATCGGGTATATTTATTTACAAGTTAAAGACTGACTCCAATTTTGAAAATGTTGATTTACGGTTCCTGATATTTTGTTTTGGCACCTGATATTTATTACTTACCATATTGCGACAAATCGTGATTAAAGATCTCCATTGTGACTTTCACAATATAACAGATTTAATCCTGGTCAGGTCTTAGGTCAACGACCAGTGCGTTCGTGTGTATAGACTAGCCTTCGAGCCCCATCATAGTAAGATTCACTCCTCGTGGTCATTTGAGATCTTTCTTTTTTTTATCGTTTTGACATGGCAGTTTTTACGTTATAACGCGGTGGATAAGTGCCATTGAAATTGGAAAGTAGATGGGCAAGTTTTTTTATTTTTTCCGGCAAATGGCCCATCACGTTTCCACTAGTGCAACTCCTGTGTAACCAGAATTGAAGGTGGTGGTCCAACCTCAAAAACCGTTGGATAATATGCTCTCCGGGGCGCTCGACGGACATGCTAGATCGGTCTTGGAAGCTGCATCGAAAATAATCTGAAAAATTTAGAAGAAGTAGAAAGTGTTCCAGTTTTTGTTTATATTGTATCATATTCAACGCTTCCGTGGTCTAGTGGTTCAGAGCTTCGCTTTCGACCCGGATATCGTGGTATGTACAATTTTTTGGAACAAAAAATGTTGCTTTCATGTTTGGTTAGGGTCATGCAGGCTGATCACCTTATCTGACAAGAAAGATGATGCGTCGGACGGGCATGTAAAGAGGTCCTGCACCTGATCTCCCGCCAGTCGTGTCGGTTATCCGTCCCACTGGGCTACGAGAGTGAAGGAAGAGAGAGTGCCTCTGTGTATTGCACCTTGGACACTGCAAAATAACCCTGCGTAGCTGTCCTGATTTTAATGAAACTGGCCACCGTCACCGAAATCTGTGTGGAAGGAATTTTACATATTGAATCGGAATGGAGTATTCCAACTCTCTTACAAGTATAAACCTATTCTATTAATATTCTACTTCGAGATATTTTGGGGCCACGGAAGACCAGGTATCGCGGAGGGCCCGTCGTATCGTGGTGATACACCTGAGTGGTATTCCATTTTGATTTTAGGTAGTACCTACACTTTCCACCGGATATGAACTTGTTATTTATTATTCCTTTTATTTTTGTTGTGTTATCTGGTGTTAAATTTTGTGTTTTAAATATATATCTTCACTATGTATTGTCTAAAATGTCAAATAAAGTTCTATTTAAGTAACGTAGAAAGTGATTGGGTACGAAACCCGTTGTACAATGGAACCAGACTTCGTAACCGCAAGCCGCGCTAGTCCCGCACAATGCGATATTTACCTTCAGCTTACGGTCGCGATTCAAAAACATTCTCATATCCCCACGTCTGCGTCTAGCTGTTACTTTGTCGACGACAGCGACTGTACGGCTGGAGCTTACGCGGCTTTTTGTAGAATACGAAAAGCGTTTCGTGTAGGGTAATCGCGATATTAGGGTTTTCGTGAAATCTCGAGGATCTTTGAGAGATTATTTCGATATTATCTTTCCAACAATTGAAGACATGAATGGATGAAGGTGATGTCACAGAAAAAATACCGAGAAAATTGAGTTTAAACTATCACTTAAACATTTGAAGATTTGTAGTAGTTAACGTATTTGTATGTACCTATATATTGATTCTACAGACGGATCTTTAGATTAATGTACGTTACGACGTATTCTAAAATGCTTAAGTGACAGTTTCAACTCAATTTTCTCGGAATCAGAATTTTGCTACATATCACTTTCATCCCCTCATGTTTTCAATTGTTAGATATCATTCCTTGATGGTATACATGAGCTAGTCTTCTTGATTCATCTCGAAAACATCTGTGGTTAAGTGGTTACTCGCGCCCGTGCTAAAACCGAAGATCGTAGTTCTTATCCCGCCAAATGAACAAAGAAATTATCTTTTTCCTTTCACTCGTTCTTCAAGTTCTTCAAAACCTCGAAGAGGAATCACGGGACCAGATCGACGTGGTGAAGAAACATCCATTGAAATTCTGATATAGTCTAAAAGTCATCACGTCTTAAGACATTGAGAGCTTAAGGTCGTGTTTCATCAAGCAATGTTAAAGTTAACGCCATGTTAAAATACTATGCAATCTCATTCATTGATAGGAATTACGAAAGGAACATGATATTTAACGAAGGATTAACTTTAACATTGCTTGGTGAAACACGCCCTAAATGCTCTAACTTTTGCATTCAAATTAATTGTTTACAATATTTATGAAGTAAACGCAAAACCTACAAAATACCGATTACGCTCTTGATATTTCCACCGCAATTTTTATCCAACAATCGTTATAATCGCGGCCGTAATGTGTTAAACCCCGCAGCACTTTCAGTCCATTACACCGAGTGTTGTTTTCACTCGTTTCTGTAATAACCCCCCCTTCGGCTGAGGGGGGAGCGAACGCTATATAGGCCATAACAATTTCAAAACAATTAAAGGGTGCGAAACGAAAAATAAATACAAAAACGGTTTATAAAATGGAGTTTGCACTTGATTGTCCCCTGTAAGAGGGATCCTTCTGGAACCGTTCATTTTGCAACGATAAAAGTAGCCTATGTCCACATCCGTGTCCCATCCCATTTCTGTGCTTAAAATCGGTTCAACAGTTTCGGAGCCTATTCAATGCGAACAAACACAAAATTCCTACTGGTCGGATCTCATAATGTCCTGTGTTGTGAGAGATGATGTGATTGAACAAAAAGCTTGAACTCTATTTTGATAAGGTACCAATGGCGAAACTGCAGGTTACTCCCGGCACAATCGAGAATCGAATTAGTTCGATATTAACAGCTATTGGTATTTTATTTAGTGAATTGCTTTGAAACTAACAAGGATAAAGAAATTCGTCAGATCGTAACTTTTTGTACTTATTCCCGACTATATCACTACTGAGAAACAAAATAAACAAAACTCAAATTATTCGGGAGTACGCGGCACGTTCGAATCTGAATTAAAATCAATCAGTTTGGAGAGTAAGGTCCCTCCTTGTCCTTCAGAGGGAAGCGCTAGCCTGTATAGAAAGAAGAAAGAAAGAAAGAAAATTTATTTGGTAAACATATAAATTCAAAACAAAAAGTAAAAACCATAGACCAATTACATGTATAATTGGTCCATGGTAAAAACATTAAAGAAAAAAAACAAAATTTACCAAATTGGTAAATATAGCAGGTATGATATATTATGAGGGTCTTTCTAAGGTAAGCTTAAAATTCAAAATAAACGTTTAAAATCCGGACCCCCTTATAAAATGATAAGTACCTATGAAATTGTCGTTCTGCAGTAGGTACTGTCTATTTCAAATCAAAATAATTTTTGTTTGACTAAGAATTCTAATTTCAAATTAATTTTATTTTAAAAACAAAGAATTATTTTTCTGAAAGATGTCATTTGTTTATTGATTAGTGTTACATTTTCATCGCTTTTCAATCTTTTTCGTCATCATGAACACTTTGAATATTATGAAAGTAGTTATGAAATTATGATATACGTGGCAGCAACATCAACCACTATTACGGAGCGAACACGAAAAAACCAACGGAACGCCTGTTATTGGTCAGTTACGTTCTGGAAATTTCGACCTGAAGAATGAACCAATGACCGGGAGGGTCGCCCAAAGACTTTGTTCGACAATGACAAATTAAAAGCGATTGTGAAAGCTGAGGATTCACAATCTACGGCGGATAATATAAAATCTAAATTAACTTAGTTATTTAGAAACTTATATTATAAAGCGGAAGAGTTTGTTTGTTTAAACGCACTAATCTCAGGAACTACTTGGTCCGATTTGAAAAAATATTTTTTTCTTGGATACTCCATTTTATAGATGAAGGCTATATAACATTACTCTGCGACCAATAGGAGCGAACCGTTAGTGACAAATGTTGCAAAAACGGGGAAAATTATTTACATTTGGGGACTTTTGTTGCGTGCGCTGCATATTATACGGTTTAAGTCAGTCAAAAACCACGCGAAAGAAGTCGCGGGCACAGCTAGTTTAGAAATAAAAAAGGCATTCAATATAATAATTTATTTTAACATAACTTGTTATTAGTCTTACATGTCATTTATTAGTTATCATACAATTTAATCACACTTCATGATATTTATTACCGTCTCACATTACATTCATTGCAAAATTATAATATAATTTAAATTGATAATAAAAATAATACAATTTATTCGTAAAAGCTATAAAGCGTAATTTCGAGGCTAGGACATTTTAACAGCGGATATTTTTAACTAATCATAATATTATACGCAACCGTACCGTAGACCTGGGCCTCAATTCTCATGACCCGTAGGCTGATTATGTATCTTGCAACAGCAATTTGTACAATTGTTTACAATAACGCTGTCAAACGTATACACTTGAGAGCGATGTTGTACACAATTGTACAATTTACGCCTATCGAATTGCTGTTGCGAGATAATCAGCCTGCCGAACTTCGTTTCATCAGTCTGTCCCGCTCGTGCAAATGTGATTTAGCACCCGTGCGAGCGGGATAGACAAATATTCGAAACTAAGTAAGTTCGAGGCATGAGAATTAGGGCCCTAGGGATATAACTGCCCACAACTTGACGAAAACGCAACACAAAATAATAATTCTAAAGCTGTTGAAAATAGAGGAAAACTAAAATGCAATTAAATATTACAAAAATTGCATACACCCCACCTTTAAGAGTCGCAACAGAGTTTCCACCCCCCAAAAGAAGAGTGTTTTGTAAATAAAATAAAATCTGCTGTTAAAATTTCTTACTCCACACGCCACACATAAGCAGAGGTAGATAACATCTCAATAATCACGGCAACACTGGCACCCTTATCATAAACAACGCAATCGACAAACTTTTTTGCGAAAATGAGTTAATAGTATATTCGGAATCACCGCAACGAGATATACCAGGATCAATCACTTAATTTTAATAGCTGTTATACATTTCGTTATTTTGTTAAATATATGGATTCATTCCATACTAATAACTAGTCATAACCATTGTAAAAATATCAAAAACTAACTAAATATGTAAATATAATATCGCACATACAAAGTCCACATTGAAAGGCAGTACTTAAACAAAACAAAAATATTTGGAATATTCCTATTAGTTTCATAGAGACAACAAAATATAGAAAAAACTTTTATCGCGATTTGAAGTAACCTCCAAGCACGTGCGTTGTTTATGATAAAGACGGAAAAATACTAGTATATATTATTTAATGCATTATATTAATTTTCAATAAAACATAGATATAATAATATATGAATACTTTATATCAAAGCGGTATGTATGTTAAATCAGCCATTTATATAATATGAAACTTGCAGAAACATAAATCAGGGCAGAAGTAACAGAATTTTATTAAAAGAAATTAATGCAATCAAAAACAGTTACATGTTACATCTATACTTTAAGTAGTGTGTTGAGTGCGAGTTTTTGTCATTACTTACCGTGACGAAGTTAACTACAATTTGCACGGCATCGAATAAGTTATTGTTTACAATTAGGGGCGTTGCTTCGGACAGACAAGTCTAGTTAAATTCTTCATGGCGAGCAGTGTCAAAAGTTCGCACTCAGCCTGCGGAAATGCTTTTTACAATCCAGTCCTTTGTCTGGATATACGTTTGGTTTCAACCACAATATGAACTGTATAAGATTGAAAATCAATTTACTTATTCTATATGTTTAGCTAATAATATCCTATTGCTATTTTTGCGTTCACCGAATGAGGCACTGATTTATTCAAAGACTTTGTCTCGTATAAAAGTAGAGAAAAGTTAAATCCTTAGCTATTTAACATTTACATTATCAAAGCGAGGTTAGTATAGATTATACTGATAACTTTTCTCTACTACATATTATAAAAACTTTTAGCTAAGTTAGGCTGATCTCGTAATTAATGTTCAATTCGCAGCATGGTCTCAGTGTCAGTATCTCTGTCACACACATCTAACCCGAATCAAATCTAACACTGAAACCGAACTGTGAATTGAATATTGATTACATTAAGTGCTCCATTGATTCAAAATCAAAACTAAATATACTATATTAGATATATTATTATCTACAAGATGCAAGACGCTTCTGAAATTTAAACCGTAACATAATGTTAGGGTTTAATGTTAGGAAATGTTTGGTTACATCTTTAATTAGAGGCAGTTCACACGACGAGAGAGGTGTCTGCGCACAGATAACCCAGTGTATTCATAGCCTTCTGGTTAAATGTACTTCAGGGGTAGACATACCGAATGCCTAGACCAATAGTTCATTGAACTGATACTAGGCTTAGTTTAACTGACGCACATAAGTATATTTAACCAGCCGGCTATGACAGAATTCACATAATACAAACATTTGTATACGCACGGCGAGTGAGTTCTAAGTTGACTTGTTTTTACCATCTCACTTATAAAAATATTTACACACTTCATAAGCTACACAATTTTTGTCCTTGTCTCTCAAGTGACTTAACAAGTCAAACGAGAACATATGGTATAGCTTATACAGTGTGTGAATACTATATTAATAAGGACGAGACCGAATTAGTGCGTGGCGCTACGTTGCATCGTCGAAGCATCGATTTCCTTATATTATTTATTTTGACATGACTAATAAAACAACGCATCGTTGACGCAACGCACTAATGGGCGATAGTTTTATTGGGAGTTGCGTAAATGTTCTGTTGCACATATGGTCTAAAGACGCGGATTTCTCACTATTATGTGGGCAAGGTTTTACTGAGAGTACACTATCGAGCATATGCAAGGACCGCGTCCGCCCCGCGTCCCCGTGCGTGCACGGGGCTCAGGACATCTGCGTCGTGCATACTCCGCCGCCGCCGCGTCCCCGTGTGTGCGCGCACGTGCACGAGGCTCAGGTGAGCTGCGCGCATGCGGCCAGCAGCACCTTGAGGCCGGGCAGGAAGCTGGCCGCCGAGGCGAAGTCCGCGCCGCCCGCCAGCGCGCCCGCCGCCGCCGCCGCGCCCGCCGCGTCGCCCGCCGCCGCGGCGCCCGCCAGCATCTGTAGCGTCGCCACGCCCGCCTCCGATAACTGGAAATGTATATGTATAATCTATTTAGTACCTGTTTGTATCTCAGTAGGTGTAGATTTAGTATCTACATTTATTTTCATTACTTAGTTATAAGTTAAATGTTAACGAATATAATTAATAAATGTTGAATATATAATATCAACAATAACTTAATATTGTAATTCGTGTACTGGTAGCGACATCTATGGAAGCATTTGTAAACTTTGTATTGTCTATTAGTAAAATAAAGTTAGTTGTGTCAACCTCACTAAGCGTTTCATTATAGGTTATGTGCCGGTTACGTTTTTCACGATTTACGTTAATTTTGAGTTTATTTTATTTCGCGATAGAATTTTAGTGCTAGTCTAGCTAAGATCGCAGATAGAAATAATAAACTGTAAAGTGATTCAGTGTGAAAATGACTTCGAGTTACCTAGTGAGTGTGCCTAAGCTCAAAGGGCGTGAGAACTATGGCGAGTGGGCTTTCGCTGCGGAGAATTTTTTAGTGTTGGAAGGACTGTCAGACTGCATCAAGCCGGAGACTGGAGCCTCAACAATAGGAGACGCGAAGACAAAAGCTAAGTTGATTCTCACGATTGACTCATCACTATACGTCCATATCCGAGACGTAGAAACCACTCGGGGGCTGTGGATGAAGTTAAAGAAACTCTTTGATGATTCGGGATTTACCAGAAGAATAAGTTTGCTGCGAGCGCTTATTTCAATTCGTCTTGAAAACTGTACTTCAATGACTTCTTACGTGACGCAAGTTATAGAAACAAGTCAGAAATTGAGCGGTACGGGGTTTAAAATCAATGATGAATGGGTTGGATCGCTTTTGTTGGCAGGATTATCTGAAAAATATGCACCTATGATCATGGCGATTGAGCATTGTGGAATTGCAATAACAGCGGACGCCATTAAAACAAAGCTATTGGACATGGAGGAAGGAAATAGTTGCGGCGATCCTAGCGCCACAGGAAACGGAGCGTTTGCAAATTTCAAGAAAAACAAAAATGGCAACACTAGTTTTAGAAGCAGAGACAATGGACAAACGTCAAAGTCAAACTCAAAACTTGTGAAGTGTTACAAATGTAAACAGACTGGCCATTATCGCAATCAGTGCATTTTTCCTGAAAAAAATTTGTCAGATGTAAAAATCAATGAACGTAAAAAGTCAAATGCGTTCAGTGCTGTGTTTCTAAATGGCAATTTTAACAAAAGTGATTGGTATGTAGACTCAGGCGCAAGTTGTCATTTGACAGCCAATAGAAACTGGATGAAGAATGTTTCGTATGACCAAAACACTAAGGAGATTGTTATAGCCAACAAAGAAACAGTGCCGATCACATGTACAGGCGATGTACCGATTTCTACGTTGTTGTCATCATGTGTGTATGATATTGTTGTAGAAGGTGTGATGTGCGTACCGAGTTTAACAACGAACCTTCTGTCTGTGAGCCAACTGATTGCACAGGGCAACAGTGTATCATTTACTGCAAGTGGTTGTCAGATTAGAAATAGGATTGGAGAACTGGTGGCCACAGCATGTTTGGTGAATGGTGTGTACAAGTTGAACATGCCAAGGTGTTTATCAACTGCAGCATTGGTATCAGCTGAAGTCTGGCATCGCAGACTTGGGCACATAAATAACAACTATTTAAACCAAATGCAGAACGCAGTGGAAGGCTTGAAACTTGACAGTAAGAAAAATATATCAAAATTATCTTGTGTCACATGCTGTGAAGGAATACAGAGTCGTCTACCATTTCCGAAAAGTAGCAACAGGAGTACTGAACCTTTGCACACAGTGCATACTGATTTATGTGGCCCAATGGAGAGCACTTCAATAGGTGGGTCCAAATACTTTCTTATATTTGTTGATGATTATACCCGAATGATCTTCATTTATTTTCTGAAGAATAAAAGTGAAGTGCTTATATATTTTAAGAAATACAAATCTGAAGTAGAGAATCAGCTCAACAAGCAAATTAAGATTTTGCGTAGTGACAATGGCAAGGAGTTTTGTAATATGGAGATGGATGGTTTTTATCAAAACATGGAATTATTCATCAGAAAACTAATCCATATACCCCAGAACAAAATGGGTTATCGGAGCGGTTCAACAGAACTATTGTAGAAAAGGCAAAATGTCTTTTGTTTGATGCTGATTTAAAGAAAAACTTTTGGGCGGAGGCTGCCAACACAGCTGTATATCTGCAAAACAGGACAGTTGCATCATCTCTTAATGGGAAAACCCCATTTGAAATGTGGACAGGTGTAAAACCGGATGTCAGTCATGTAAGGTTATTCGGCAGTACAGTTATGACACATGTGCCTAAAGAAAAGAGAAAAAAATGGGACAAGAAATGCGTAAAATGCATTTTAGTGGGGTATCCAGATAATGTTAAAGGATATAGGATCTTTAATCCTGAAACAGGAACCATCACTACAAGCCGAGATGTGGTAATTATTGAGGATGTTACTGGGGAAAATACCAAAGAAGTGAGAGAAACCTCTGTCTTAGATCAGACACCTGAAGAGTCTTTTGTTCCAGTGGGGGGATCAGAACCTGATTGTTCTGAGAATACAGAGAATTATTTCCATGAAGAAAGTGTCAGCACAAATGACAGTGACGATGCATATTTACCATGTGATGGTGATTTGCTTGAATCCTCTTCTTCTTCGCCTAACACTTCACAGAGTAGTACTGACACATTAACATTTGAAAATGTCAATGTGGTGCGTGGTACAAGGCCCAGACAACTACCAGACAGGTATGGGTTTGTGAGTGCTCATGTTAGTGATAATGACTTAGACAATAACAGTGAACTTACCTTAAAAGAAGCCTTGAAAGGATCAGAGAGGTCCTACTGGTTGGAAGCAATAAGAGATGAATTACAATGCTTTGAAGACAACGGTGCTTGGGAACAAGTTGACATTCCAAAAGGTGGTACAATTGTTAAGTGTAAGTGGGTTCTGTGCAAAAAATATGACAATGAAAATAATGTGCGCTATCGTGCCAGACTAGTAGCTAAGGGATTCTCACAGAGATACGGTGTAGATTATACAGAGACATTTTCACCAGTAGTGAGACATAGTACACTAAGACTATTGTTTGCTTTATCTGTGTTATTAGGATTAGAAATAACTCATTTAAATGTTAAGACGGCATTTTTAAATGGCGAGTTAGATGAAACTATTTATATGGAGAAACCAGAATGTTATAATTTTGTTGATAATGTTCATAAAGTGTTGAAACTAAAAAAGGCCATTTATGGTTTGAAACAGGCATCTAGAGCCTGGAATAAAAAGGTAGATAGTTGTCTACAGAGTCATGGATATGAAAAATCTAAATTAGAACCATGCATGTACATTAAAAATAACAATAAGTATAAAACCATTGTAACAGTGTATGTCGATGACTTTTTTATATTTTCTAATAGTAAGGATGAAACCAGTTATATTAAAGATATATTGTCAAATCAGTTTCAAATCAAAGACTTAGGCGAAGTAAAAAATTGTCTTGGAATTAATGTAAACTTCAATAAAAAGGAAGGTTCCGTTACTCTCAGTCAGGAAAATTATATAAATAAGTTATTATGTAAATTCAATTTATCTGACTGTAAAACAGTAGATACTCCTATGGAGAGCAAACTAGTTATTAGTAAAGGCCAGGATATAAACAAACAGGCCCCATATCAGCAGCTCTTGGGCAGTTTAATGTATTTGTCCGTATTAACTCGACCAGACATTACTTTTGCTGTTAACTATTTAAGTCAATTCAACAATTGTTATACTAGTGTCCACTGGTAATATGCAAAGAGAATATTAAAATATTTAAAAAGTACTAAAAACTATGGACTTAAATATTGTAAAGATGGCAATCATCAGATTACAGGTTTTGTTGATGCTGATTGGGCGTCTAACACATTGGACAAGAAGTCTTATATGGGGTATTGTTTTCTTCTCTGTAATAGTGTAATCTCATGGGAATGTAAAAAGCAAAGTACAGTGGCCCTATCAAGTACAGAGGCGGAATACATGGGGATAGCAGAGGCATGTAAAGAAGCATTGTACTTGAAAAATTTGCAATATGAAATTACTGGTTCTGATTATACTTTTAATGTATTTAATGACAATCAGAGTGCACAGAAGCTGTCGGCAAATCCTATGTTTCACAAAAGGTCAAAACACATTGATGTCAGGTACCATTTTTGTAGAGAATGTGTAGCAAACAAAATAGTAAATATTAAATATTTGCCAACAGATGCTATGCCCGCTGATCTCTTAACAAAGAGTTTAAATAAAAACAAACACTACAAGTTTATGCATAGTTTGGGTATAACTAGTATATGAGTTCTCTTGTTTTAGGGTTATTGTGATATAGTGGGGGTGTTGAATATATAATATCAACAATAACTTAATATTGTAATTCGTGTACTGGTAGCGACATCTATGGAAGCATTTGTAAACTTTGTATTGTCTATTAGTAAAATAAAGTTAGTTATGTGTCAACCTCACTAAGCATTTCATTATAATAAATGACGCATTTTTTAAAAATAGAATACATAAAATATAATTACTCTGTCATCGACAAAAGGAGGTCTTAAAGTTGAGGCGCTCTTGTATATAGCGCACACACTTCAACACTAAAACTGGTTTTGGACTGGTTTACAACCAACCAACAAGCGTTTACTACTGTTAGGCGCTGCACCAAATAAAAAAAATGATTTTTCCTTTCGATAAAACCTTATTATGAATATCGATGACTTCGCGGTACCACAATGCAGCGTCATCGCGTAGGTGGGAAAGAGAGAAACACTCTGTGCACTGCTCTGTATCTCTCAATGTATTGTTAATACTACAGAGAGTATGAGACTCACCCTGTGTTCTCTGAGCAGGTCGTACATGGCCTCTAGCCTCCTGTGGACGTCTTCTAGTTTTCTCTTCATTTGCTGTAACATGAATAATACAAAATATTTTATTTTATTTATTTTATCTCGGGAGGGGTGGTTTATGGGGAAGTGGTATTCTTAATCCGGCATCCCACAGACAATAATTGTGCATTAGGTTATAATAACAAAAAGTAAGTACTTACCGGGTTAGCGTTATGCTGGCAGCGGTCGAGCAGCGCGTCGAAGGTCTGCTGGAGGGGGACGTACTCGTCGGGGAGGGGGGGCTTCTCCACCGGCGCCGCCACCGCCGCGGGCTCCACCGGCTGAGGAACATGTTAGTGTTGTTGCCAGGGTACTGATGGCCAAGGTACTGATGGCCAATGTACTATTGGCCAGGGTACTGATGGCCAATGTACTGATGGCCAATGTACTGTTGGCCAGGGCGCTGATGGCCAATGTACTGATGGCCAATGTACTGATGGTCAATGTACTGTTGGCCAGGATACTGATGGCCAAGGTACTGATGGCCAATGCACTGATGGAAAATGTACTGTTGGCCAGGGTACTGATGGCCAATGTACTGATGGCCAATGTACTGTTGGCCAGGGTACTGATGGCCAATATACTGTTGGCCAGAGTACTGATGGCCAATGTACTGATGGCCAATGTACTGATGGCCAATGTACTGTTGGCCAGGGTACTGATGACCAATGTACTGTTGGCCAGGGTACTGTTCATCAGGGAACTCTTGGGACTGTCATAACGTTATTGCCAGTCCAGGGTACTGATGTAATGGTTTAGAGGCAAATGTCGCCAGAATTATATTACATTAGTTGGAAATTGTTAAAACAATTGAAAACATGAATGGATGAATGTCGCAAACAAAATTTACTCAGAAAATTGAGTTTAAACTGTCACTTAAACATTTTAGGATATCTAGTTAGTATCAAGTACATTAATTCTAGAGACGGGTCTTTAGATTAATGTCCTTAATACGACGTACTCTAAAATGTTTTAGTGACAGTTTGAACTCAATTTTCTCAAAATAAAAATTTTGCTTCATGTATTCATGTCGTCAACTCTTTCTTACCAGAAGCCCAATACTGTTTTCTATCATAATTTGAAGAACTATAAATCAAAACATACCGGCTGATATGCTTGCATCGTCGGCTGGTACTGATCCTGGTATTGCCCGGGCATCTGCGCCTGTTGGCCAGGGTACTGTTGACCAGGCAACTGCTGGCCAGGGTACTGTTGTTGCCCAGGGTACTGTTGTTGGCCAGGAAACTGTTGCTGACCAGGGTACTGCTGTTGGCCAGGGAACTGCTGTTGGCCAGGGAACTGCTGTTGGCCAGGGTACTGCTGTTGACCATGAAACTGTTGTCCGTATTCCTGCCCGGGGTTAGGAACTAGAGGCACGTGCTGCGGGGGCTCCACTCCGAATAACGGGTGTGTGATGGGCGTCTGTTGCTGCATTTCTTGTTTTGGCTGGAAATACACATTATTTGTTTAGAGGCCATAAGGCCAGTGACGCCATTAATTGAAACAGTGAAAAACACTTTCAGCAATGCAAAAATAGGAGAAAATACACTTTAAACAATAACAAATAGCAAACGCATGCCTCTAACGCGCAACGAAAAAAAAGTCAAATAAATCTTTGAAAAACATGCAAACTACTTTTTGAAGTATTTGCCCTAAATGATAGTTATTGAAGCTAGTATGATTTAAAAACGGTATAAATTATTAGAATACAGAAATAAAAAATAAGTAGTCTATCGATTTTTCTTTTGTGGTATTTTACACACATAAAACGTATTATTATTGTATTAATAAAACCTACAGGGTTTTTTAAAGGAGACATTTTAATTACCTCAATATTTTTTAAACACAAAACAAAATTCAATGTTCTTTTTTCTGTTTTCTTTTTACAAGTGTAGTGAGGAAACATGTGGGTGAACTCTGCTAGCGCAATAGCAAAACGTATAAATAGTCACGTAATTGTTGTATAATAGTCATAAAATAGTTGAATAATAGTCATAAAATAGTTGTATAATAGTCATAATGTTACAATCCATTAATAGTCATAACTGTAACATGGTCGTATAAGTCGTGTAAAGGGACCAATCACTTGTAACGTAAGACGATTATTACTAGTTTATATTCAACCCTCCCTTCGTGTAGGTCTATATAAAACCCCCCTTCTCCTTAATACGAATAGACAATGCTCTAAATAAGACAAAAGACATACGCCCGGTTTCTGAAAGACTGATCAAATTGATCAACTGATCAAATCATCTAATCTGAACGCTCATTAGTGAACATCATTTCGCAGTCACTGTTTTCACCAATGAGTGTTCAGATTAGCTGATTTTATCAATTGATCAATTTGATCAGCCTTTCAGAAAACGGGCGATAGTCGGCATCCCTCCTCCAAATCGTCTTGCGTTACACATGAACGTCCCCAACGGTCGCTACAGCTAACCTCGTCCGCGCGGCGGCGCTGTATGACGCGTCCCCACTCGCGGCTGCCGGCGTGACGCGCCGACATTTCGTACCCTACCTCCTACAACAACTAGCTTTAGTGGCTTTACTGGGAATAGGAGTTCGCTAGTTATCGGACTCGACGGGCTTCACTAAATACACGTGACAGCGTGACGTGTGCACGGCCGCCGAGAGATCCAGATGTTAGACTGACACTGATATTCAACTTCGCAACTCGGGGGTTTGATTTTCTATCGTGTTGTATTCGTGGCATTGTATTTTACATGAATTATGACCATAATTCAAGACATGAGTGGATGAAGGTGATATACGCAAAATACTGATTTGGAGAAAATTTAGGTCAAACTATCACTTAAACAATTTAAAATATTTCGTAACGTATCGAGTACTATAAAGTAATTTAAATATCCGTCTTTAGAATAAATGTACTTAATACGTTACAAAATATCGTAAAATCTTTACATGACAGTTTAAAGTCAATTTTCTGTTTAGAAATTTTTTGCGACATTTATACCTTCATTCACTCATGTCTTCAATTATTATTGACTGATGTACCTAATTAGTCAATTATGCCCTGCTTACTCCCGACACAATCGACAATAGAATCAGTTCGATCCGAACGGCTTTAGGTATTTTATTCGGTGGATTGCTTTGAAACCAAACAGGACAAAGAAAATCGTTAGATCGTAAATTTTTGCACTCCCGATCATATGAATCGACTGAGAATCAAAATAAACAAACGCCAATTTATTGGGAAGTACGCGGCACGAATCAAATCAAAATCGAATGAGTTTGGAGAGTAAGGCCCCAGAATATATTTTCAGTGAATTTAGAATAATTATATAGTCAGAACCTTATACTTTTTTGTTGCATAATAACAGTACACCGGATCAGTCGGCAGCCGCACACAAACACATTCATGTAAAAATATATAAATAAATCACATCGTACATGATACGTAAACATTTGCTGACAAAACACAGAAAATATAAATACTAAATAAAATATAAAGCATAGAAAATCAGAAATGAATAAATTATATAATATATAATTGTAAAGCCTGACCAGGGAAATAGAAAAACTACACGCTCACTTTTTGAATGCAGCAACACTAGATAGGATATAATCGGCAATTAAATTTTTTTTTGTGAATTTTCTGCAATGATGTTTTCCATATTCCTGGGGCCTTCACAATGCTTAATTCGACTCGGAGCCCCGATTTAAGATGCCATCGCTGTTACTGCTTACGAACTTTAAAAACAAAATGGGATTTCACATAAGGTTCGCTAAATGACAAGCGAATTCGTAAGTCACTTAGCGAAGTTTATGTCAAATTCTATACTTTTTGTTTTCGAACTTCGTAAGTAATAATAGTAATGGCATTATTCCATACATTCTGTTTTTGAACTTCGCAAGTGATAAATAGGCATCTCGAATCAGGGCCCTGGTTCTATATACGATGCGTTTCGCATTCTGTAAGTTTCCCAATCCGGATTGAACGGTTATTACGAAAAGCCCCAGTGGGCCAACACTTGAATATAATTTTAATAAAATAAAATCGTCTATACTCCGATATCTTTAGTAGTATACCATTGAAATTAGGCAATAAAATATTTCAATGCAGGCTAATCACCTGATTGTCTGATGATAAAGATGATCCATGGGTCGGATGGGCATGTAAAAAGTCGGCACGGCGCCTGATCTCTCGCCAGTCGTGTCGATAAATCTTCCCACTGGTTATGAGAGTAAAAGGAAGAGAATCCTTGTATTGCGCACACACTTCGACACTGTAAATGACTCCTGCGTAGCTAGCCTTATTTTAATGAAATCGGACACCAAAATCGGTGAGGGGAGCTATTATTATTGAAATTAGATTCAATAGTAGGCTCACTGGTCAGGTTGTATTGATTTTTTACAGAATGAAGAATCAAATTCACCTTCGCTTTAGGAGTCATCATTGGTGGGTCGTTCCAGCCCGGCGCGGCGGGTTTGGGCGGTGGGGCCGCTTTGACCGGCTGCGCGGGCGGAGCGTTGTAGTAGCCGCCGTTCACCGATGAATTTAGGGTTGGGTTAGCCGCCATTGGGTTAAGTGGGGCTGGATTCATCGGATTGAGCGGGGCCGCCATTGGATTAAGTGGGGCCGGATTCATCGGGTTAAGTGGTATTGGGTTATGGGTAGGGTTCATTGGATTCGAGTTTATCGGTGCGAAGTTGTGCGCGGGCACGCCGCTGTTGTACTGCTCGGGGATGGGACTGTTGTACCCAAAACCCGGTTGAGTCTGCACCGGGTTGTTGTACCCGTACTGGTTGTACGCCGCCGACTGCACCGAGGGGTCGACCTTGTACTTGGAGCGGGAGGTGATGCCACCTGAAACGTGATGAATTAGCTCGTTAAAAAAGAAGTGTGGAGTACCCATGTGCTTAACCCCACTACGTTCATAAGCAAAAATGATTTTCATACAAATAGTTTCAACGTAATACAAATAGTTTCAACGTAATACAGATAGTTTCAACGTAATACAAATAGTTTCAACGTAATACAGATAGTTTCAACGTAATACATTTGCTTTTGGTTCTTTGAGCTTATTTTATGAAAGCCTGATGGTAAACAATAGTGTAGTTTACTAATGTAATTTTATTATTTATAAATATACTAACTTTCATCTAAAATAAACGTTATTACAATTGCCACTATTAAAAGTTTATAAGTTAACATAAATTATTGTCTATCGCTTTGTTGCAAAAACATCTTCTTCCACTCTTGGCTTTGAAAATAGTGCAATAACGTCACACCAACTTAGGGCTCAATCTTTTTAAGGTTTAAGATGATAAGAAATGTGTTTTAGATTGTTTAAATAGCATGTCTTCTAGTACTGGACTACACTTTAAATAGGCCTTAACTTACCAGTAGCACTGTTGACGCTCGGCGGTCTTGGTGGTTGTGATATCGAGCCTCCTCGGCCGCGGTCGGGACCTGGAAAACATTTCTACGACGTCATAAATAAATTTAAATACTTAAATGTCACGAGAAATCACATGTTAAAGTAATCCTTCATTAAATATCATATTTCCCTCTCGTATTTCCTATGAATATGAGAAGGAATGGTACTTTTAAACTAACAAGCGTTGGTTGCGAAACTTCGAGCGGTTAGATTTAAATTGATACTACAATGTCATATGCACAAAATTGGATCATGAATAAATATATACTGACCGTTGTTATAAGCGGTGTCGTTGTATCCGTACTGCGACCGCTGCGACTGTCCGCTGACCGTACGTGTCCGCGCGCCCACGTAGCCCACACGCTGTGACTGTAACTGTAGTGACATTATGATTAACTAGCTGACCCGTGTCCACTTCGTTGAAAATAGAAACCGTTTAAACCTTCCCTGGGAAGTCCAGGGACACTTCTAGACCAAAAATAGCCGAATCGGTTCAGCCGTTCTCGAATTTTAGCGAGACTAACGAACAGCCATTCATTTTTATATATAAGGTAAGATAAGATTCTAATAATGTGCTCGCCACTGACCGGACGCATTACAGCGATCTTGTGTTCTAGCGATTGTTCTAGCTCATTTGATGCAAATCGAACCTCTAGCTTTCGTTTACACTAGCTCTAGGCTCTATGTTCGTTTGATGTAAATCGACCTTAAGGGATAGAGTGGCATTGTAAGTGGAATGATAAGGTTTTAGATTCATTTATAGTAATTTCGAATGAATAAAGTAACTCTCAGTTTTAAATACTGCAAATACAAATACGCCATGCGAGCTTAATAGTAGCGTCAACTCAGAACTAATTTACCACGCTAAATGAGGACTGATGCGAGTGGTGGCCATTAATTATTACTTACACGCCGCCGTCCGACTGCAGGCCGTAATAACACAATACCTGCGTCTGCTGCTGCCGCAGCGCGCCCCGCAGACGGTCCCGCAGCGGCGTGGCCACGTCACTGAGCGCCGCCAGCGCGCTGTGCAGGCAGCCCTGCGCCGCCAGCTCCGCCGCGCACGCCTCCAGCACCGCCTCCACGCCGCCGTCCGACTGCAGGCCGTAATAACACAATTTAAACACAAGGACATCGTCCGTGGGTTGCCGGAGTAAGAATATCACCTCCCATTGACATTTTCGGTGGGTGTCGTAAAAGGCGACTGAGGGAATACATATCCGGAAGTGTAGAGAGGATATAGGCAACTACCCCTGAAATACACTGAAATACGTCACAGTTGATACAACGATATATAACTACATACAATAATATGTATATATGTGTGGCATACATGCACGCAAATGCACCCGCGCACTTAGGCACGCTTTTGCGTTTCGTTTTTCACTACACGATGAACTTCGTTTTTCCGAAACTACATACAGAAACAGTAGACAATGCTACACATATTTTTGTTTGTCACCGCTCGCTGGCCGCCTCCATTTACTCTTTGCAACATTCATCAAGACTGACAACCTGGATCTAGATGGAATTATGTGTTGGATAAATAGAAGTATCTCCTGCTATGTACTCACCGCCTGGCTCAGCCCGCGCACCTGCGCCGCAGCACGCAGCAGCAGCGCCAGCGGCGCGCGCACGTCCTTGCGGGCGACGGCTGCGGCGCCGCCGCTCGCGCCAACCGCGCAGCACAGCGCCGCCGCCGCCGGCTCGCCCGCCTCGCGCAGACGAGACGCCAACATCTCTGTAATATCAATTGTGTTTATGAAACAAACCCGAGATTTTTTTAACGGGCATTGGCCCACCTCACATTCCCACTACTGCAACACCTGTAAGCCAGGATCGACAGCGGTAACCGACCACGACAAACCCTTTGATATGATCTCAGGGTTGCCCGAGGGAGAAGCTAAATCTGTCTCGGGACCCACAACGAAATTAATCAGAAGAAAAAAAAGGAGGAGTAGGAAGTATTCCAGTTTCCCTCCCCAAGCAAAGTGGGAGACAGTACAAAATTGTAATGACTCAAAAGACCAAAGAGAAAGCATATCTTATTATGACTTTATGTCATTTTTGGGAATTTATTGTGATGTTGATGATGGTTTCCAATATTAATTATGGCAGAAACGCTTGAAAGCACGGAAAGCAGGGATGGGCGCTGTCCACGAGGTCACCGTAATATTACTCCAGATTTACAAATTTACAAGACTCCAGATTTACAAAAAAACCCGAGAAACGATAATATCAACTGATGATGAGTACATTTGATTTCAAATAAGTGCAAGTCGAACTCATGCATGAAGTGCATCCATACAAGACGACAAGGAATTTTTAAAGCCATTTTTTTTTGCCGCACAAATAACAAAAAAGCATATTCCAAACTTATAGTGACTGTTCTTTTTACACTCGTTATACACTAAGCATCGCCCGCCAGCTCAGTTTTCTTTGACCTAGTCTGGGCACAATGCTTCGATACGTACCACAATACCGTCCCAGTTCGGCGTTGTCCGCGTGCGTCACCAGCGCCGCGAGCGTGCTCCGCCAGCTGCCGGGGTCCGCGGCCCGCAGCAGCGGCTCCCAGCCGGCCCGCAGCAGGCCGCCCGCGAGCAGCGCGACCGGGTCGCCGGCGGCCGCGCGCACGTGGTAGCGCTGCACGCGACACACCAGATCGGGGCTGCCTGGAAACATAACGTTGTATTGCCCGATTCATTACGTTAAGCGAGGACTAAACGCACAGGTTTAAAGAGTAGAATTGTTCGATTTCGATTTATTTTAACTGCTTGAATATACTGTTGGTTTTATGGAAATTCATGTTCACAATAATAGCACACAACTTTTATTTACACTTTTCCACTTTATATATAAAATAACACAACCGGTTTCTTTAAAATCATCATCATCAGGTGTCGAAACCGATCATTCAATCGAAACCGGACGTGTTATTTTGTAAAAACTTATAAAAAACGTAATAAAGTGTAAAAGTGTAAATAATAGTTGTGTATTATTATTCGATTTATTACACCAAGTAGCAGCACGCTATGGTAAGGGAACGACGTTATTTGAGTAATTTCAGTGATAAACAAAAGGTAAGTAGCATTACCTACGCTAAGTGAGAACTGTGACATATAGCGCGATGTGAAGAAACGCTGTCAATTTAAGTAAGTTTACAGTGTTCTCTCATTAGAATGCACTACCCAATTATTTGTTTATCATAGCACCCGTACGGTTATTTATTGTTTTTTATGAAGGTGGTACTTCTATCAGTAAGCCTGGGTCTGAACCCACATTAATAAAGATGTCTCAATCTAAATCTTAAAAAAGACATGTCTTGGTTGATGCGACCTCAAACGGCGATTTGCTTCTCAAGGCGGTATGATTTATTAAAAAAAGACGTGTGGCACTCGGGGACTGCCGCGGTAAAGCTATTGCATAGCATTTTTATCAACTTATCCGATACAACCAATGCCACATAGAGGCGAGTTACTGAACTAAAGAGACAAGCGTGATATTTCAAAAAAGGCATTCAAAAATTCTGCTATTCATCGATATAACGCTCAAGGCCCGCGATAGAAGCAATGCTGTTTAGTTAAGAATAAAAAAGATATTTGAGTCCCTAATTTTATAACTAGATGGCGCAGTTGTCCTCCTACATCGCGCTATCGAAGTGTTTTAAAATTTGCATAAGGTCGTGACCGTAACTATCGAGTGTTCTTCCATAGTGGAAATATACCTATATCAATACAGTGTGAGTGTTTAATTGACCATATGCAATATCTTAAAAGGCCTTAGAACTCTTAACCTAACACAGTGTCGGACTGATCCGTACCCAAGGAGGCGATGAGTAGCGCGTCAGCTGTGCGCTTGGCCTCCAGACACAGTTCCACGGCTTCCTCCACGTTCCCGCACACCAGCGCGCGGCAGATCAGGCTCGTCGAGTCTGCTGGACAGAGTTACATGATATATAGAAAGAACGTTCAGTGTGAAGTAAACTATGAAATATCTAATATTTAAAAATGATTTGCAAGTCTCGCTCGAGAAGGGCTGAACAGTTTCGGCTATTTTTGTCTTGAAATAAAAATGAACTGCTGTTCGTTAGTCTCGCTAATACTCGAGAACGGCCGAACCGATTTGGCTATTTTTAGCTAGTATTCAATGTTTTTGCGAATTTTCAAATTTTCAGCGCTAGTACTTTTACAGTATACTCTACATAATCACATACACACCGTAAAGTATTATCACTCATTTATTTTACACCTTCTATAGTTGAGACCCTTACCGTCGCCGTTGGGTATGAGCACGTTGTTGACGGCGGGCTCCAGGTCCAGGTGGGACAGCTTCCGCTCTATCTGCGTCTGAGTCTCCTGCAATACAATATATTCTAGTATATCGCCACCGTGGTCTAGTGGTTTAGAGCTTCGCTCTCGACCCGGAGGTCGTGGGTTCGGTTCCCGCGTTGGAACCACAAAAAAATGTTGTTTTCAAGTTTGGTTAGGACAATGCATGCCGATTGTCTGCCAAGAAAGATGATCCATGCGTCGGATGGACGTGTAAAAACTTGGTCCTGCGCCTGTCCTCTCGCCATTCGTGTCGGTTTACCGTCCCACAGGAGAGAGTGTCTTTGTGTATTGCGCACACACTTGGGCAGTATAAAATAACTCCTGTGTAGCTGGCCTGGTTTCAATGAAATCGGCTACCGACATCGAAATCGGTGAGGGAGCTATTATTATTATTACATTAATTTTTGAATTTTCTGAACCCACGTTTTTACATTAAATTTTTAAAAACGTGGGTTCATAAAAGTTCAAATGTTTTAAATCTCATAAATTGCAAATGCAGGAGTTGCTACTCAACTATAGTTCGTCCCTGATAAATATAACCTAAAGGTAAACAAGCCGAAAACATCGAAATTTTCCCTTATTCACATATTGTGCACACTTCTCAACACTGTCACAGGTATATTAAAGGATTACACTTCATTATCCAATACATTTTATAACAATTAAACAATAATTAATATGTTTAAACATCAAATGAAAATCTTTCACAGAAAAAATACGCCATTTTGACACTTCCGATTGTAGATAATAAGCCTATAGTCTGTGGATTCATAGCAAACAATAAGCAAACAATAATATTGGCCAATTGGCATCACTGATTAATCTATGGTTGTGTCAAAGACGGATTTGTTTACGTATGGGTTAAATTTATCTCGGACGTAATAGTTGAATATTAAGTAGAAGGAAGATGTACGAATAGCTATATACTCACGGATAGATCTGTGCTGGTGTCAGTAGACAGCTCCGCTTCGGTCTCCGTCGACTCTCCCTGTGTTAGTAGTTAGTGGAAGTGGTTAGCAGGTGGTAGTGCTATAGTACAGGACTAGCATCGTATTAGCAGTATGAAGGTCACAACAGTCGAAGTATTCAGAACATGGCAGTGGTTGCGTATAAGCACGAAGAATTAGAAAAAATTTGAAAAAAGGGGTCGTATATATATCGAAATATATTGTAGTATTATGTATAGGCGCTTTTAGGATTATTAAACATATTTATGTCGCAGTCATCTGATTGAATCTGCTTATTTAATTGAATGACTAGCGCGGTTTCTTAATGGCGTCAAACAGCTCGTACAGATAGCAATGTGTTGATATATTTTTTGTTTAATTTACTTTAATGTGCGTTAGAATAGTTTCACATTCGGAAATTTTTAAGTTTAAAAATCAAATATTAAGTGGTTGTCCTAGTCTTGGATTAACTGAATTTGTTGATAAAAATAGAATTCAATGAACGCGCTAGTCATTCAATTAAATAGCGGATTCAATAAGATGACTGCGACACATACAATAGGCTTTTTTACTACAGAATCATTTAATCATAATTATCTCTAAGGCTGGTCCTGATCTGAGGTCAGCGAACAAGTTCCAGGTGGGCAGTGACACCCACCTGGAGTTTGGTGGGCTGCATGACTTAGAAATGTAACTTTAAAAAAAATGAAGACTTTATTACTTTTTATTTATTTATTTTTATTGTTACACCTTCGCGAAATTTTGCTAGAAAGAGATAGTCAATATTTTGTGTTGTATTTCCTTATATGTAATCTTTAGTTTCGTTTCGTTATCGTTTAATATGCACAATAAATTGTTAAATGAATAAACTAAGTATTTAGGTGTGCTTTTTTTTCACATATACCAAAATAACTTTTGTTTTAGATATATTATGTTTGTCTATTCAAAAACAATTAAAATTTATTTGTTAAAATGTGATATTCGAGACTAGTAAGGTGAGTATTTTCATTAAATAAATAAATACATTAGATAACGTTAGGAAAACTTTTCGCAAATTATTCGTGCTTGGGCTAGATCTTGTCTTGCTAGAGTGTAGACATATATTTTAAGAATTCAAATAGCAGTTAATAAGTAACAATGCCATAGTCGAAAAGATTAAAGAAAATTCAGGACGTAAAACGAAATGAGAACTAAAAACGAATATAAAATTTGTAAATTAAGTAACTTAACAAAAGTGCTAGAAAAAAGGCAACAACTTAAGATCAGATTGAGATTTTAAAGTGCAAGTTAAACAGTGCATAATTAGAATTAAACAAAAACAAAGAAAATAAAACTGAAATAAATATATAAATAAGTACGTACACGACTTAGGCCCGTCTGCGCGTGCGCGTCGTTGGACGGTCCTTTGAATTTCTGAGGTATTTCATCTTGTTTGAAACCTGCACCAGGCAATATAATATTTAAGTTATGTAATTTTCAAAGTCAAAGTCAAATTTTTTTTATTCTGAACTAATTTTACAAGAATGTTTCCTGAGCGCTACTATTATAAAGTATTTACTTTAATCCGTTTTGAATTTGTTAGTAATTTTAATTTCATCAACGTTATTCCTCTCGTATTTCCTGTCAATGAATGATAAGGCATGGTATTTTGACAAGCCGTTAACACTAACTAGCGTTGGTATAATCGGGACTAAGTGATAAGGATGCCTCTAGCGAGATACCAGTATTTCTCACCCCTCCTAAATCAGTAGTAAGTTTTTGAATTTGGAATAAAATGGTGTATAGAATGCTCGTATTATTTTTCGGCAGTTTTCCGCGAGACCGTACCTAGCAGGTTGAGTATCTCGGTGCGACAGGTGGGGAGGAAGCTGGCCCGCAGGATGAACCACAGGTAGCGCTCGTTCTGGTCTTCCGACTCGTCGCCCTTCTGCCGACAGTACCTGCGGGCAAATAAATTATATATACATATAACATTGAATTGCTAAAACTCGAGAACGGCTCAACCGATTCGGCTATCTTAGTCTTGAAATATTCGTGGAAGTCCAGGAAAGGTTTAAACGGTTTGTATGTTCAACGAAGTGGGCACAGGTCAGCTATTAATAGATAAATGTACGCTAATACTGTTGGGTTGTATCTAGCTAAATCACCGTTTTCAGGCCAACTTGATGGGGTATGCAAATAAGGATGTTGGCTCGTATCAAATTCATTCACATTCTTACAAATTTATTTTTGAAATTGCTAAACAGTTAACAAATATACAGAAGAAACAGTTGTTTAGATTGCCCTTCTCTTTTCCGCAAAAAATTGTCGCAATCTGCAGTATCTGCTACCACCAAACATGTCATTACGAGGAAACAACACAGGCTAGAGAAATTCAAAATAGGTATTTGTAAAGTAGTTGTATCCGCCTTAGGTACTTTTTTATTATAAACTAAAAAAAGGCTTGAGCTAGTTTCGACTTTGTCATAAAATCCAATTTGTTGGATGTTTAATAACAGCCGAAAATCTAGCCATATTTTTTAGGTTTTTGAACGTATATCTCTTTTAATAATTAATTTATTATTTAAAAAATAGGGCCGTACTAATAGTATACATAGATATATAGAACATAGATATCCAGGAAAAAAATGGTTACTCTAGCAGCATTATGTAGATAGGAATTTATTACATAATGCTATACCATTATGAATTAGGTTTAAAAAATGTAATGTCAACATGACGTTTGACAGATGAAGCCTTAGTTATAAGATATTGCCTATATTACTTAGGGCCGATTTTTCAATAGTCAGAATAAATATGTGACTGGCAGATTTTGTATGGAACAAATGTCAAAGTCACATGTTTATTCAACAGATAAAAGTTATCTGACGGTTGAAAAATCGGCCCTAAGTATAATAAACGTAATATTAAAACCCAATTGTACGTGTGAATGGACTCTAACATATGCTGTGGCACCAACAACAGCATGGTGTCAGAAGTGGGATACGAACCCACGCCCTCACTGAGGGCGACCGTTGTGTTTCCTCTTAATGTATGGCGGTAGCAGATTGTAACAGTGAAGTTTTAACATTAGCTTGCATTTGAACCGAGCGCTCGTGATGTCAACTCACTCTGCCAGCGTCTCCGCGGCGTGGGGCTCGCGGGAGCTGGTCAGCCGCAGCACATTGTCCAGCTCGTTGGCTCGCTCCACCACATCCGGGTCTGTAACTACCTGAAATATAACGCCCAATATAATATATACATTTTACCTTCCAATAAAATGTGTATTATGTTCCTTAACGTCCAAAGTCCTTTATGAGAGTACATCGCTTGCTACCGATTACAGCCCATAGATGTCGTACCGTTACCGCTCCCAGCGCCACCTTCCGTTAAATCTGTGAACTAAGTGAAAGCCACAAGCCGCCATCTTTGATATATCAGATCATTGTAAGTGTCTCATAATGATGAGGGTGGACACCAGGAAGCCCTTACTAGGACTTTGGACGTTAAGGAACATAATACACATTTTATTGGAAGGTAAAATGTATATATTATGGTTCCGTTTGACGTCCAAAGTCCTTTATGAGAGACGTGTTTGTTATCTCCTGGTGGCTTGTGAATAATGCAACAATGTGATAAAGTTTTAAAGTAATAAAAGAATCACAATATCACCTATCAAGTAGTACTGTGTGTCAAGAGACTGGTCGAGTATTTAATTCTTTATTTAAGAATATATTTTGGTTCAAGTAATCCGACATCACAATAATTACTGCTGATGTAAGTTTCCAGGCGTAGCGTAAAAATATATATATATATATATATATCTTTATAACATAATACGTATTTTGAGAGGAAAACTGTAAAAGTACCCGAGGCGTTCACCAAGATACAAATATGGCACCGCCAGTGTGGATTAGTTTATATTCCAAGCAACTGGGGTATCACAAAATTTTAGCACCATCGAGTCCGCTACTAGTAAGGGTTGAATGCAATTAAAAACGTCTTGCAAAGTTAAAAAGTTAGTTACTATTCGATGCCATCGTGTGACACTTTTGGTTCTATGAATAAAATATATTACCTGGATGGTACAAGTACTATACGCTATGTACTAGTGTAATAGAACATCTCTGCAAATCTAGACTTATTCCTGAGAATTAAAGATAAATATTACCGACTATGTCGCCTTTGATCCTTTCCAGGACTGTGGAAATCGTCGCAAAGATCTTGCTAGGTGACCGACCGGCAATTAGGGAATAGATGTCCATAAGCTGCATCACGTCTTCAGTGTCTTACATTTGACAGGAACTTCGTAGTTGCGATTAGTGTTCCATATACTTTTACTGAAGCTGTAGCGTGCCAGCGTTAGGCAAGCAACCTTCCCGATTGGGGTGATGAAGGTTGCAAAGTTGATAAACCCTATGAGGCGAGACCTGCATGAGGGACCAACCGCCAGCTGCACAGGAAACTCCATAAACTCTAGCACATATACAGTATCTATTTTTTCAATAAAACTTTATTAAAGTGTCATGGTGAGTGTCCCGAGCTTTATGTAGCCTTTGAAGCTGTAATGTGCGAGCTTTCGACCCTTAAGTCTAGGACTGATTTTGACCCAAAGTCGACTACAGACAAGAGACCCTGAGTTCTAGTACGTCTGCAATATCTTGGTTTTCAATAAATACAACATATTTGGATGTGCGTCTGTATCTGCGTTAAGAAACTTTTGTCTTCGTTTCATCGACAGGAACCTCGTCTTAGAATGTATGCCATTATAAAGCTTATGAATGTATACCATCAATAGAAACCTTATATTAGGATGTGTGCCATCATATAAACATCTTGTTTGCGTATCATCAATCCCTGTATTAGTATTAGAACGTGTGCTATTATAAACATATTGTTTGTGTATCATCAATCCTTGTATTTGAATATGTGCTAATATAAACATCTCCACTTTCTATCATCAACAGGATATTTGTATTAGAATGTACCTATGCCATTATAAATCTCTTGAATTTATATAATTGATAGGAAATTTGTATTAGGATGTATGCCCTTATAAACATCTTGACTTTATACCATCGTTAAGAAATCTGTTTTATGATGTGTGCCATTATAAAACTTTAGACTTTGTATATTGGACATAGGTAAAGCACGCGTCGACAATGACTCGAAGGCCAAAGTGGATATAATATTAATATTATACTCTGTAAAGCTGAATCCGTTTGTGCAACAAACAGACCACTGCCCCGATTTTCATAGGACCTGGTATACGTAAAGTAAATAGGCGCAAATGTTTGGCGTTTCAGCCAACAGCAATCCTGCTATACCCGGAGGTAAATAGTTTCGACACTGATATTATAGTCCCAAGAGGAGTAAGACCTGCTTGAACAATCAGCTATTAGTCAATGTATTGTAATGAACTTGTACTGTCCTTATTGACTTTCAACAGGGAATTTGTATAGGTTTTGTGTCCCTTAAATATTACTCCTGCAGTGTAAGTGCGCGGCTGTACGACCTGACCCAGCGGGATGAAGGTTAGGAAGCTAATTGTTTAGTTTCGAAGCTGATATTATGGCCCAAAATCCCAAGAGGTAGAAGACCTGCTTGAACTGTCAGCTGTTAGTCAATATATTGTAATGAATTTGTACTGTACTTATTGACTTTCGACAGGGAATTTGTATAGGTTTTGTGTCCCTTAAATATTACTCTTGCAGTGAGAGTGCGCGACTATACGACCTGTCCCAGCGGGAGACGAAGGTTAGGAGGCAAATTTTTCAGTTTCGAAGCTGATATTATAGTCCTAACTTCCAAGAGGTAGAAGACCAGCTTAAACTGTCAGCTGTTACTTAATGTATTGTAATAACCCTTCTGTATTTACTGACTTTTTGAACAGGGAATTTGTATAGCGTATTGTATACCATAAATATTGACTTTGCAGTTTGACTGCGAGGTGATACGACCTTTCCCTGCGCGGAAGATCTAGGTTAAGAAGCTAATTTATAGCCTGAACTACTGCAGTTGGTATTATGTAATAGCCAACAATTATTTATAAATTTTAATGTCCTCGGTAAGCTGACATTTATAGTTCAAAACCAGCCAAAGTTTAGAACCTTTAGAATTGTTGAAGCCTGATTCTTGGTTCGATGTACTGTACTAGAAGGCCATGTATTTCATCATCTCGATCGATATTTATATAGCAAGCATACCAACAGTCTGTGTTATATATTTAATGGTAATAGTATTTTAGCCACAACTACAAAATGAACGAGATTTGCAAATCTAATGACTTTGATTAATATCGCGAGGGCGTCGACTGTACAATGGATTTCTACCACTTTATTGATAATATTCGTGATGGCGTCAACTGTACATAGTTTAAATTCATAACAATACCTCTTTTTAAAAAATGATAATTTATGTGAGGGAACCGACTGTACATTTTATTCGATCACTTGTCTCAGTTTGAAATCATTCTATTAAAGTCATATTAAAATCAGTAAAGTTTTGATCTCTTATATATTATGTGGTCATATTATATAATATATTATATCCCCCCCCCCTTCTTTTTTAAGGAGTGAGGATGGCTTCCAGAGAACTTGTGTGTTCGTAACCTGAATGTATGTTATCCAGTCCGCCTACTTTTTATCTAGGCTTGTCAAGCATTAGATATCTGCGTATGCATAAACATGAATTTTCTAAGCTATATTATATAGGCTTAGGGTATGTTTATTAAAAATATTTTCAGGCGTCTACTGTTAGAACCGAACAGTCAAGACGTTTAACGTACCTATAGAAGGTCTGGAAAAGTTGTAGGTACTTCCAGTGCAAACATCGATCTATTTCGTTCAGAAATGCTATGAGTGAAAACATCGATCTATTTGGATCGGAAATGTTATGAGTGTAAACACAGATCTATTTGGATCATAAATGTTATGAGTGTAAACATCGATCTATTTTGATCACAAATGTTACAAGTGTAAACATCGATCTATTTCGTTCAGAAATGTTATGAGTGAAAACATCGATCTATTTGAATCGGAAATGTTATGAGTGTAAACATCGATCTATTTGGATCAGAAATGTTATGAATGTAAACATCGATCTATTTTGATCACAAATGTTACAAGTGTAAACATCGATATATTTCGATCAGAAATGTTATAAGTATAATGTATTTTAAACTAAATATCTGCAGAACTGTACGTACTGGCTCAATTAGCAATAGAAAAAAGCTGAACAACTTCGCAAAAAATATTTTACTACCCTCCGCGAAGTAAACGTAAATGATTTAACGGATGGAAAATTCGATTTAGTAATGAAATATTTGTATTAATACATTTACATGGCCATTTGAAATGTAAAAGACAGCGGTTTATTGTATGAATACGTTTACATTTTAGGTAATACGTCTCCGTTCCAAAAATGGCGGTAGCCGTAAAAGTTTAAAAATAGCATTTTTTGTTAATTAATTACTTTTATATATATTCGGATATCACGCTATGATAAACAGGTCACCGAATTAGGCACGATCTCAAGAAGTAGATCATTAGTACCCGCCGCATAATCGTGAAAATTTATCATGTCACTCACCAAATGCGGCTGCAAACCTTTTGCTTCGATCCTAATTTCAAACGGCGAAGAGATTTTCTGCTCCATCTTCTACAGTAACCGCCAATAACGAGTTCAAAACGACGAACTTTTCACCGCGATATCCCGATCGCGTGATTTACGTCTACCCGATACGCGGTAAAAAACTGTATAATGAACTCTATTGACGATCAGTAACGGTTTTACGACTTTATAAAACTCAAAAATTTGTTTTAAATAGAATTTAGAATTAAAAGTTAAGTTAAATTTATAACTTAAATAAGTAAGTTTTTAGCGACTGCATGGTTGCAAAAACGACGCAACAATGATCTGATATATCAAAGATGGCGGCTTGTGGCTTTCACTTAGTTCACAGATTTAACGGAAGGTGGCGCTGGGAGCGGTAACGGTACGACATCTATGGGCTGTAATCGGTAGCAAGCGATGTACTCTCATAAAGGACTTTGGACGTCAAACGGAACCATAATATTCGCAAAACGCCTTCATTATCTAGAGCCTAGCTCTCGACTTGGAGACGACCCCCATTTCCGCATTGGAACAACAAAAATGTTGTTTCCAAGTTTCGGGCAATGCAGGATGATCACCTGATTCGTCGGATGGGCAAAAAGTCGGCCCTGCGCCTGATCTGCCGCTAGTCGTGTCGGTCATTCGTCCCACTGGGCTTCGAAAGTGCAGGAAGAGAGTGCTTCTGTGTATTGCGCGCACACTTGGGCACTATAAAATAACTCCTGCGTAGCTAGCCTAGTTTCAACGACAACGGTCACCGTCTCCGAAATCGAGGCATTATTAATATAATATTCGGCTTCCACACAACGTTATTCTATCCTCGTGGTTATTGGGCCCTTATTTAAACGAAATTGTGGGATTTGACATAAGCTTGGTTACGTGATATACAATTTCCCTTGTCATATAGTCTGTAACCTTATTCCAAATACAATTTTATTTTCGAACTTCGTAAGCGATAATAGCGATAGCATCTTGAATCAGGGCTCAGACAACGGAAATGTAGTATTAAATAATTTTATACTATACAGCAGTGGCTTGTGATTCTGCTTTGACAGAGAAAGCCTAGACAGGGGCTACTCTCTAAGCTCAATTGACGTTTGTTCATTTTGATTTTCAGTCGGTTGATATGGTCGAGAAAACAAAAGGTTACGATCAAACGATTTTCTTCATCCTAGTTAGTTTCTAAGTCATCCACCAAATAAAACATCACAAGCCGTTGAGATCGAACCAGATCCGACCTACAGTCCGACCGATCCGACCGAAGCCTACAGTATAGGAATTTGTATTAGAATTTGTATTACTCCTTACCCTTTGATGTCCATCAAAGGGTAAGGAGTAGTACAAATTCTAATTCAAGTAAATGAAGGCTACTTGAAGTATATTTACCTGACTTATATGCACCGTCTTCTGTGACTCTTGTGGACATTTCTCAAAAGTCACCAGTTTGCCGCCAAACTGAAACAAAACAATTAGTCTTTTAAATAGTGACGTCACGTTGTTAACCTTACATAGACATTGCACCATCCGGGTATAAAAATTGTTTAGCAAGATTTTATTTAATTGCTTAAAACTTAAATGTTTTAAAACTTATCCCAATTTTTATTTTATATTTAGCTTATCTTTTTGTTTTTCTCCGTTATGAGTCGAGTTACGAAAATCAGTTCCTTGTGTGTGCGTATACGTGTGTACGTGTTCCTTGCATGAGCGTATACACGTGCGTGCGTATTCCGTGAGCGTGCGTGTACGTACCGCGAACCGTGCGGCGACAGGTCGTCGCAGCCAGCGCGGCGCGCGCGCAGGCATGGGCCGCGCGGGGGCGGGCGCGGGCGCGGCGACGGCGGGCAGCGCCTGCAGCTCCGCCGCGCCGCCGAACGACTCCAGGAAGTTGCTTGCAGCAGTCGCGCTTTCCTGCACACCAACAACAACATATTTTTGCAGCAGTCGTAATATATCTATAGTAAACAAAATTCAGGAGTTCCCTACCTTAATTTAGAGTTTAGGAAACTTATGTGAGGATGAGGTCTCAATCACAGTTTTAGCAGACAATTACATGTCTTGTTGCGTCTTCCTATGGCGGCCGGGACTTCCACAATTCGAGTACTGTGATGAAGTAAGCTACACTCCGCAGCTACACTGAACTGAATTTCGGAGTCCAAATCTATACTATAGTTGCGTCATACGGACGAGCGTTATTCTCACTCTATTTTATTATGTCACGAACTCACCCGCGGCGGGCCGGAGCTGAGCAGACTGTGTACTGTGACGGTGCCTCCCGCGGCGGCCAGCAGCTCCCCCCGCGGCGCCCACTCCGCCGCCAGACAGAACCGGCCGTCAGATTCCAGCTCTACCACGAGCTCGCCTCCCTGCGGACATAAATATATTAGTACTGTTGTCTCTCTCGCACATAGTAATACAGTTATTTGTATATTGTATGGCCCTGTTCCACTTCCTAACTCTAAACGATCTGCGTTTCTTTAGCACTGTTTAGGATCGTTTTGAACTGTTTTCACTAGGTTCCACACGCACTGTCAGCTGTCAATGTCAGCGTTATGAATGTTCTGAACGTTCAGAGCGTTTTATGGAACACACTGTGTATATAGCATTCGTTTTTCTCTCTCGCGGTATCGCCCGTGTGGAATAAAAAGAATCTAATGGTACTTCTAATACCCCCAAGAATATGTGTACATAGCTTCAAGGCGATCGGTTCAGTAGTTTTCGCGTCAAAGCGTAACAAACACACGGACATTCACATCTATAATATTAGGAATTGCTGTCCCCCTTGCATATTATAATACAGTTATTTGTATATTGTAGAAAGCTGGTTCTACTACATAGGGAATAATAGGTAGGAATTTGGATAGGAATGGATTTGGCCCCACTCCACTGACATAGCCAGTTCCACGACATGCTCACTAGAATTAAATACTCTTATCTGGCTCGTACAATGGCACTGATCCTCGATCGTCGCATGGAGACTATAAATAAGGATTGTCAATAGTGTTCGACGAAAGCTATAACTATAGTTTCAAAACTGGGTACAATGGCGCTAGAGTCGCAAGGGTAAAATATACTATGAAGTTAGCAATAAGTAAATAAGGAGTAAAGTGAGTTAAGTTACTATTATTTACCCAGATGCGATTGTGGCGCCACCTTAACCTATGCATTTTGACGGACACTTTCATGTAGACAGATCCTTATCTCTAGTCTTCATGAATCGTCGCTACCTCATAAAGTACACAGTTTACACAGTTTGTTATCCTCCACCCCCACTCACCGGGCGTGTGCTGTTGGGGTTCCACACCATAAGACGACCGTCTTTGCCGGTGGACAGCAGGAGATCTGGATCCTGGGAACACCAGGAGAGAGACAGGGCTCCGGCGCGGTGCCCCTCCATCGTTACTACGGGAGACGCGGCTAACCTGGGGACATTAATACACATTTACACACATACTAATGAAAAATGGTGTGTGGCTATGTGATGGATGTTTGTTATACGTGAATACGGTTACTAAGTGTATTAAATTATTTGATTATTTAAATATTCAGTGGTATCATTGAAATGTCACGGAGATGAAACATGTAGATGCAACTCTAAACTTATCCCCAGATTTTTCATTCATTCATTCTGAATTGCGTCCTAATGACAGCAATTTTAAAACATATTCACGTAAATATTTACACACTGGAGCTATACAATGTTTTATTTTTACCCGATACATTAATTTAAAAAAAATGAATCAAGAAAGAAAGTAAAAATATGTCAGTATTAAAAGAGTGCTGCATTTGATAGCACGGTGTGAAAGGAAGGGAGTTTCGTCCGTAGGCTGCTGGGCTTTCCCAGTGGAGTATATCCATGTTGGGCCGGCCCATAAGAAATCCCTGGGGACTCTTCCGCCATTCCCGTGGTAAAAAAATTAGATACATACAGAAAAGTCACTTAACAGTCAAAGACAAAATATTGACCAATACTTCTCGTGTCTCTATTACAGTAATTTTAAAGACGTATTCAAATCATGAGCGCTATCCACATTACCTGAGGTCCCACAGCTGCACGACGGGCATCTGGTCGTCCTCGGAGGCGATGCACAGCTGCGTCGCCACGGACGGGTGCCACGCCAGCGCCCGCCATTTTGTTCGAGACTGGGAGTCACTGGAAATAATGTTTAGTTTAGGGTTACCGTCAGGTAACTTATGTAATATGTTATCATAGCCGGTTCTTCTCGCCGGGTTAGGGTTCCGAACCGGTGGTAACTGGTAACTGTAATTGTAATTTATTTTCAGAATTAGCCTTAAAAAAACAAATTTTATGTTTTAATTAATTTTGAATAAAAGCTTTTTTATTTTACTATATTTTTTTTTATTTTACGTTGTCAATTTTTCATGTAAATTCTGTTAATTACCCTAAGGTATAATATACTTGACGATTAAATCAGATTTTATAAATTAAATTAAAGTATATAAAGCGTTACCTTAATTTCATAATTGGTTCATTCTTTCTTAGATCCCAAACTAGACAGCTCGTCGCGAATGTTGAACCGAGAATATGTTGCACCTGGAAGAAAATATTATCTTTTTACATGGGAGCGTTCAATATTTAGGGGGGCGGGGGTCTTGTAAAACGTTACGATGCGCTACAGGGGCGGGAGAGGGTCTTTCTTACAACAGTTACATAAAATTATTTCTTTTTTATATGAAAAATTAGGGAATTAATACTGCCAAATTGGCAACCCTTTTCATTTATGTTTTACGGAGAATCCCTCGATTGTATTAGTCTGTCATTTTCAATTTGTTTTCGCATGTTGGCCAATCTTTTCGTTTATATTTCACTTTTTGTTTATGGAGGTAAATTTTACAAAAAAAAAAGTCGCTTCTATATGATGCCTACCACCGGTTCGGTGCGAAGCTAGCCCAGCGAGAAGAACCGGCGTAAGATCCTTTACCAGAATTGGGAAGTCTCTAATAAACCGAAACCTACCTGCTGATTCCACGCTACGCCCTGCACGTGCTCATGCGGCTGATGCCTGTTGCCAGGCGCCATGGGCTGGCTCGTGTTGTACAGGTCCCATATGAAGATCTCGCTGTCCGACGCGCCGGACGCGAGCAGGTTCTTCTGGTATGGGTTTATGTCCAGTGCTGATACCGCACCTGAAGTTATACATGTTATGGTTATGATAAGTGATATACAATACTAGCTTGTTTTTTGTTACTATAGCACAGTTGTTGGTTTTACAGTTGTACAGGAGGCCTTTGCTAAGAGGCACGCAGATACAAAAACCGCGCTACCGTAGTTTATAAATTTGAAATGTAAGAATTTTTTTTTTTTTAGGATAATAAATTGTAAATTTGTACTGAATAAAGCCTATAATAATAATAAAAAATAACACAGTTAATTACATTGTCAGTCTCAAGTGTACTTAAGTCTTTTGGTTGCACTAGACTTTGTGAAAGAAAAGAATGTTATGATTATTACAAGTTAAAACAAGTCAAAGATAAAAAGTATTTTAATTATCATATCATTATATTTTACTACTCGCAGATAAATATAAACTTTTTTTTGTATTGGCATTCTGTTTTATGACAGAAGTTTTGTGATAAGGGTAATGGTTATCTTACAGTGGCCCAATTCATATCAATTAATATAGTAGTTTATGTAATTTTTGACCGACATACCGATATGATAATATGTAATATGAAAATACATCTTAGTTTAAATCTTTCAGATTTTATTGTTTTAAAAAAAATATCTTTTACAGGTTTGGGACCTGTTAATTACATTTTCTATTTTACACATTAAATACCTGTGTGTTTAGAGCAGCTGCCTATAAGTGAATCTGAAGCGCTGTTGAGCAGTTTGTCCGCATTGTAGAACTGTAGCTGCCCTCCGTCACAACCTCCTACAATGACACCTGCGCCTGACCATACCAGCTTTTGAAACCTAAAAACAAAATTGTGGATCACTAAATTATTCAACTGGCAAATCAAATAATAGTAATAAATATACTCAACATCACATCTGCTTATGGCAAGAATGAGAAAAAAGAATGCAAGATTTAACAGAAACACAAAAACATTTATGATATTTTATTTACAGTCCAATAAATTGTTTACAGATTCAAAGATATATTAATTACATAATATGGTAGATTTTGGGTGTAACAAACAAGAGACTACTGTTACATATCGTCACTATATTAATTATGATTTTAATATGATTTCTATTTTCCTCCAAAACACCAAATCTTGTATCCATACTTGGTAAAATCTTTACTTAGAACTGTTGCTAGTTAGAATATCAATTTATAACTGAATAAATTTATATTTTCTATATATTTTCATTCTGAAACTTATATGTACCTATTACCTAGTTGTTTTATTGTTATAGTTTGCATTAATGAATATAAACAAAACATGTGAAGGGTCTCTTTGTCGGCTGACATTAGTCATAACATCTGGATGACAATAATTATGAATTAAAAAGGCCTAATGGTTTGTTAATTTTAAACAGAACCCAGAGTATGTCTAAACCTTGCTTTAAACTTAAGGGATTAAGGTAAAACATTGTTACAGACAATTTGTTGTAATAAATAAAAAGGTACTGCATAATGTAATATCCAATAAATTTTAAGATCTCATATAATATTTATCACTTAGCATTCCAGTAAAGGTATTAAAGTTGGCCAAATTCAAATTATTTATTTATTTTTATTTTACAATTTATGTACACACAATAAATTTACAAAGAAACATTGCTAAAATACATTTTGTACAAAGGTACATCTTATTCCAAAAATGGAATGTCTTCCAGAAGACCTAAGAAAATAGGAAATTGCAGAACTTAAAAAGAGCGAAAGAAAATTAGTGTGCACCTACTTATTCAATAAAAAAAAAAAACAAACTACTTAATATATTATAAACTTAATAAACATAAATAAAAATAACATAATTATAAATAATACATATAGCTAGATAGTAAATAAATAAATTCACAAAAATATATAAGAAAGTACAATTTAAATGTATAAAGATAATATAATAACAATACAATAGTCTTAGACTTGTCTGAGGTAGTATTCTCTTAATCTCTTTTTAAATAACGTGAGCGTTTTACACTCACGGATCTCTGTCGGCAAGGAGTTCCAAAGTCTCGCAGCGTGTATTGTGAAAGAATATGAAAAGAAATCGGTATGGTGAGATGGAATTTCGAGAAGTGTGCGTCTAAAAGATCTGCAAGAATCATCCTGGAGATGGGGAAAAGAGAACAGGTCATGTAGATATGAAGGGGAAGTAGTTTAGTAGTTTAGAATTATTTTAAGCACTAAAAAAAGCAATTAGTCTATTAAACACTAAATATTATATTACATGTAAGGTAATAAAGATGTTTAAAAATACACAATTTAACACATCTTTGGAGTGTGAGTTATATTTATCTTAAGTGCATCTTCAAAGACTTTAATATTGAAAGCAATTGCCTTCAATTTATATCAATTAGCACCCAAACTAAATAGCACTTACTTGTTCTGCGTAGGAATGCCGCCTTTTAGACTCAAGTCCGTGCTCGGGTCTTCCAGATTCAGTGTGTAGAGCTCCAGAAAAGAGCTAGAGCTAAAATTGGCATCCACCTGCTGCGCCGCAGACCCTGCGGCGAGCATCAACGGATACTGGTCCGCCGGAGACCAGCTCACGTTCACCGTCTTCTTCAACTCTTTCAGCTTCATGTTGGCAACCAATGTTCACTAAAACACCGACAACAGCACCGGTTACAACTTACAGAAGACACAATTATGTCACTATTTATTTACGACGTAACAGATGGTATTGTCACTAAAGCAAGTTCTGGTCTAAAGTTATAACTGTAGTTAGAAGTTTTCTTGTGTAAACTCGACAAAAACCACGTATAATTAGCCAGAACAGCAATATTTACCCATAAAAACACCGAGCTGGCACTTCCAACGTGGCTGACATAAATATATTTCTTTTTGACATTGACAAATGACAATTAAGGACAACAGACGTCAGCCGTCAGGTGACAGCAACGTTCGGATATTTTGAAAATACATTATCTAGTTCAGAATTATAATCAAATAGAAAATATTTGTTCAATAATCAAATTATGATCACAAGAAGTAGAATCGTAATAAAAAGAATAAAAATAATAATTTTCCAAAATTAAAATATAGTTTTTCTCAGTAGTTTTCATAAAATGTTCTGTAACCTGGATACCAACAAGTTTTGTAACTAATTTTTTTATGACAAGACCCAATTATTTTTGTTTTGATTTATGTCTTGCACTAAGGTCTTGCACCACTATTGTAAGTCGATAGCAAAAAAATATTACAATATAATATTACCCATAGCTGTTTTCGCCTACAACACAATATGGCAATTGCTCTGCCAACACGGGAATGGAATCGTATCGTAGGATGGACGAATGCGGACAGGGACAAAACTGGCGTGGTACAACGGCAACAGTACTTACAACAGCTCAAAGACGCCAGCAGGGAAATGACCAAACACTGGCCGAACTCGCTCGAGGTATATTTTAATTCTGACTTTAAAATAAATTCTACTGGTATAAAATTGCCAAAAATTGCCATCAATACTTACGCGACTCAAGGAATAGATACCTATAATTATAGATTACCACCTGACTGGCAACTTGCCGGCCTTTTAAATTAGCTAGTGGAATACCCTACCTAAGGCCTTCGGTACTCTCGTTCCGTCTTAAACACAGTTTTCGTATTGAAAATATTTTTAATGCACATTGGATAGCGAGACTGTAATAACACTCCAGTATTATTCGGCTAATTCGTATTGAAGGATCCCCACCATTTATCGTTTCAAATAGCTGTAACGTCCACAGTTTCTAAGCAAAAGCCTGTCCCAAAGTATTTTTGGCGAGAAGTGCCTTGCCACGCTTGTCAGGCGAGTTGGCAAGTGCTTTGTTAAAATAATATTGCCTGTATCGTCCTTTACGAAATCCACCGGAATAATGATTATTATGGCTATTTTTCCGGCACCTCACGTATGACCCCGGCTCCACACTACTCGCGAAGTTGAACGAAGTTAGACGAATAGTGTAGAAATGTACTTCGGCTTACCTCGTCAAACTTTACTAGTACCTACTTCGCCGCACTTCGCCGAGGAACTTCGCGAGTAGTGTGGAGCCGGGGTTAGTACCCATCATTAGTATTTTTATTAGAACGTGAACAAACGCAACGAGGAGATCCGTCGTGCGCGCAAGCAAGCGGCTGAGGAAGCAAACAGCAAGTTCTACAAGAAGTATTTAAAGCGCAAGCAGGAAGAACAGCAGCGTCTGATGAGCAACGCCAGAGACGTGGTCTTCAAAGATCAGGACGCGCCGAAGATGCTGCTCAGGTTTGTTGAGTAATCGAGCAACTGATCAACCGCATTGTTCATAATATTAAGGCTTCTGGACCAGACATTTTAACGACTTAGGAAACCGGGCATAATAATTGAATAATTAGGTTCATCAGTCAATAACACATATAGTCATAATTCATGTAAAATACAATGACAAGAAGCCTGATTTTTATACGTACACAAATTAATCATGCTATTAAAAAGTCAGGCATTAAAGTTTATGGTTTAAAGTTCAAACATTTAAAACGGATTTACCTACCGCAGGCGACATCGCCAGCAAAATCTATTCTGAAATATTCTTACAGTGCTGTGATCGAAACAGTTGTACTGAAAGAGAGAGAAGAGCAGATAAAGTTTAACAAACACCTACGACAGCTGGCTGAGGAGAGGAAGACTAAGGACGACCTGGACATCACCAGCAAAGCGAAACAGTGGCATCAGAACAGGCTCGAAATGAACAAAAGAAGATTTGCTGTTAACAAGCAGCACCAACAAGAAATCTTACAACAGTAAGATTACTACTTCTGCTGTGATTTTAGATTTGTTTCTCTGGAATACCTTTAGCTAAGATGTCACCGGTAATTAAGTACGATGATGAAATCAGAAATAAAAAATGTAACGTGATGACGTAGTACAAACAAAGATCAAATGAAGACTGCTCTCCGTTTATTAATATTTAACATCTTAATTTATAGGCTACATCATTCAGTTATTATAAGGATGCTAGTACTTAGTACACTTACAATAATTATTAGGTTAGATACACACCATACCTGCAACCTCCTGCAGGTCGTCAGTCCACAAAATCCCAAAAGTCGTCGTTCGTTATTTTATTCACACTAATTACCTCTTACCTCTCCCAAAGTATTTATTTGGAGGTAGTAGCCTTTACTCGTCACGCTTACCAGACGGGTTTGCGACGCAACGGCCGCGGAAACGCTGCTACTACTTCCGGATGTATATTCCTTCTGTCGTCTTTAACGACACTCACAGGAAAGATGGTTGGTAGGGGGGAGGAGATGCTATTCTTCCTCCGGCATCCCACGGACACATAAAATGTTAAAGCATAAAGTATGAAATAATAACTAACTGTTGTTGCCACGACACAGAGCTCACGAGGCAGCAGAACGCAGCCGAAAAGAGCACGAACAGGAACTGCTCTTCCAGAAGACCGACAACTTGAAGGCGAACCAGCAGATGGAGGCCATTGGGAAATTTGAACAGGAATTGGTATGCTATCTCTCTTTGTAACTATCCCAAGGTACGTAGGTGATTCAAAATCTTAGTTTAAGAACGATAGACCATGGACCAATATTGGTCCATGGTTAAACTTACGTAGTAACTGTTTACGTGGTGAGACGGAGTGACGACCACAAAGTAGATAATAAACTTAAACCAACATGACATACTTAAATAACTTTCCTTTAGCTAGCAAGTTTCCTACTGCCCATTATTACTTGAAGAGATCTTTATAAAAAGTGCAGATGAATATCTCTTCAAAGTGAGTGATAGCTTACGAACGGTCCAACCGAATTGTCATAGAATGTTCTTTCGATCCTCGTTAGAGTCGTTACATTAACTATCTACTAATAAAAATATTTGGATACGGGATAAGCGATAATATTTTGACCTTGTTATGCGACTTCCAAAAAAGGACGTTCTCAATTCAGCCAGATCTTTTTTGTAAAGTGACTTTTCTAACTTACTTACTTACCTTTACCTTACTTACCTTTAGCATAAACAATATTATGTAAATATTTTATTACTCAGGGGGAACGTAATTTGTAAATAGGGCTTCTATGGAAGATATACCTACTTCGTATAGGGTTACATCTAAAGCACATAAAATTAAAATCAATTAGGCTTACTATACGTCTAATATTCTCGTTTAGAAAGAGGCCGAGAAAGCCCGTCGATGGTCGGCCATGGAGAGCTGCCGGCGGCAGGTGATGGAGAGGAGACGCGAGCTTGCGGCGCGGGACCAGCTGGACGACAAGCTGACAGCCGCGCTGACACGAGCGAGGGACCGCGTGGTGTGCCGCACTCGCGCCACCGAGGACAAGGCGAGAGATTGGACGAGTGGGCGAGGGAGTTGGTGGATGCAGTAAAGGGCGTGAGTGTGCGAGGGAGATGTGAATGCAGTAGAAGAGGGCGTGAGTGTGCGAGGGAGTTGGTGAATGCAGTAGGAAGGCATATGCGCGAGATGTAGAGACGGCGACAGATAGCCAAGAGAGAGCCGAATTTAACACCATTCTCTTCGGAAGCAATTAATGTTGCACTTTTATGTAGTTAATCAGTACCGTGGTATTTTAAATAAGTAAAGTCTAGGTATTATTATTGTTATAGATGAGGAAAGAGAAACTTCAAATATTGGAGCGAATAAGCGAGACATTGCAGACGGGAGACGCAGAAAGGGAGGCAAGAGAAAATGAAATTTGTGAAAAAGTAAACAGGGACCAACAAGCTAGGTAAGTGAATGCTTACTGTGATCAGCATAAATGGGCCACTCATTAGATCTGAGTGGCCCACAGATATTCCGTGGAATTTGCGTAACTTAAGTAAGTACTTAGGTATATACCTATAGATACCTAACACTTGCGCTGTGTATTGCCTGTGCCCCGTGCAGGTATGGGTGTATAATATTGATTGTGTGTTACTTATCTCTTGGTTTCCTACTTTGGTGATCGCCTACTATGTGCTACTGAGTCTATGTTATAAATAAGAATAAATATAGTAAAACACAAGCTACTTGCACTTTATTACTTAGTTATTTTACATTAATTAATTATTACTTAAAATACAGGACCGCTTTCGACATAGTCATCATCAGACGTCAAAACCGGTCGTGTATTTTAACTAATAATCAATGTGAAATATAAAAGAATACAAGTAGTTTGTGTTCCACCAAGAAACACATTAAATAACATAATGTGATAAGAATAAAGTATTTATTTTCAAAAGCGACGAAGCACGTCGTCAGGCAGAACTAGAAAAGCAGCAACGAATGAAACAGGAGCGTATAGAGGACAGGAGACGGGACCTCGAAGCGGAGGAGAAAAGACTTCACGACTTCAACACAATGAAACAGTGGGAGATCATGAACAGGTACGTATGGAATAAACTACGCGTCGCCGTGTAAGAACGATCCCACGCACACGCATACAGCTGTTGATACAGTAGGTAACGAAACTATGCTTTACCTTGTGTAACGCGGTAAGTGGTTTAAGTAAACAAGGCGTATGGATGGATATGCATGTTATATTGCTGTTGGGACTATGAGAATGAGCCTACAGAATATAGGCATCTATCGCAATTCGAAACTAACCGGAAACTTTGATTTCATCTTTTCAGGATATCGATAATAGTATAGATTATAATCATGAATCTAATTTATTGCACTGCTATTTGGATTTGACAGTTCTCTCATTTGAAACACGATGCTAACGCCAAGTTGGCATATTTACCTGATTACTTATTGGTTCAGGTTCAAGAATGCTGAACTTTACGAACGGTACAAAGAGGAGCAGCTCCAGAAGAAGGCAGAGACAACGCAGCAGTACAAAGAGTTTATACTGAAGCAATGGGTGTGTTTGTGTTTAAATTAATTAATGCATAAAAGTTAAAAAAAAAAACTGTAAAACGACTACGCAAATTATATAGCCTCTGTTAACCGGGCCGGACCCTAATGGCCCGGATAACGAATCTCTTGACACATCATTTGTAGCAGTAAACTTAGATTTCCAATTTACCCTTCCTTTTGGCATTCTGATTCGCTGTAGCCGGATAAAAATATGGATCAAAGGGTTCATTACGCTAAGTAAGGAGTGTGATGTGTGCCGCGTTACATACGGTTCAGTAGGCCTACTAAAGAAAGAAAGAAAAAGAAAGAAAAAAAACTATTGAATTTAATTTCAATGTATCGACATTGGGAGTGGTTTAAAATTTGAAAGTTCTCCGACAAACTTGCCGCTAGCGTTGTGTTTCTACGCAGAAAAAAAAATCGATCTATTGAAATTAGATGCATACTGAACACTGTATAAAATATATTTTAAAGCTATTGCATAGCTTCTATCACGGGCCTCGAGAGTAGAGACCGAATCCAAAAATTCCTTAACGAAATTAACCTAACACTCCGACCGGCACAGCGGTGATACTTTTAATTGCCATCTATCGATGAATAACAGAACTTTTAATGACTTTTTGAAATATTACGCTTGTTGTCTTGTCTCTTTAGTTCAGCAACTCGCCTATAAGTGGAATTGGTTGTATCGGATAGGTTGATAAAAAAGCTTTACCGCGGCAGTCCCCGAGTGCCACACGTCTTTTTATTTTTACAGAAGGAGGTTACAGACGCGTCCGCGGCCGAGACTGCGGCGCGGCGCGCTTGGTACGGCGCGCGTGCGGAGCGGGCTGCGCGCGCGGACGAGCGCCGCGTGCTGCACCTGGCGCGCGCGTTGCACGCCGAGGCGGTCGAACACGCGCGCCCCGTGCACCCGCTCACGCGCGCCACACGGGTGAGTGTAATAAAAAATAAATCCTCCTACACCGATTTTGGTGACGGTGGCCGGATTCATTGAAACCACGCCAGCTACTCAGGAGTTTTTTATAGTGCCCATGTGTGTGCGCAATACATAGAAGCACTCTCTCTTTCTTCACTCTCGTAGCCCAGTGGGACGGATAACCGACACTACTGGCGGGATATCAGGTGCAGAACCGACTTTTTACATGTCCGACGCATGGATCATCTTTCTTGTCAAACAATCAGGTGATCAGCCTGCATTGTCCTAACCAAACTTGAAAACAACATTTTATGTTGTTACAACGCGGGTACTAGAATACGAGCTTGCGGCGCATCCCGCGTGGTCATTGTTATTTTGTGATGTCCTCCAGCTTTACTTCTGATAAAAAAATTTGCGGGTCCCAAATGTATATTGTATACCTTGTCCTGCTCCTGAGATCATATCAAGGGTTTTTGTGGTCGGTTACCGCTGTCGATCCTGGCTCACAGTAGTTGCAGTGGTGGGAATGTGAGGTGGGTCGAAGCCCTATAAAAATGTCACCGAAGTGTTATGTTTTGTTTATCGCAGCGCTACTGCAAGATGCAGCGGATCCCTGCGCCGGAGTGGCCGGGGCCGGCGCCGGCGCCGCCGCCGACGCAGGGCGAACAGAGAAGGGATGGTCTTAGGCTGCCTGAAGTAAGAGTATTTTATCACTCGTTTATTTATTTAAGCATCATGCACATTTGTACAAAGGCGGACTTAATGGCTTATACTGCGTTTCCACTGACGCGAAGCGGGGCGGCCAGGAGCTTAGCTGTGCCCAAATTAACCAATCACTATGCTCGTGCTGTTTCCGTGGAAACGGAGCCTTAAGGCATTATCTGCCAGAACCTTTTAGGTAATATTGTCTTAAGAGGTAGTAATAATCCCCCTTAGTTATAGTTATTATCACAACAGATAGTCCAATGCTTGCATGCATCTTTCAATTATAAATTGTTTTCTGTCGACATTGAAATATGACATAAATCTTGATTAGAACTCGACACGCTTAGTTGATTTTAAAATCGAGTGTCGATTTTATGGAACTGAATAAAATCGACGGGTTTAATCTGATTAGTTAAAGATCTGCCAAATTCGTATGTCGATCTATTGAAATTAAATTGGACAGTGTAACATAGCGTATTGAATTATAAAGCTTGAGAGTGATTTATTATTATCTAATTATAGTATGTATGTCCGAGATCAATTTAACCCATACGTAAACAAAGCCGTTTAAGACGCAACCATACATCAGTCAGTGATGCCAATTGGCCAATTGCAATGATTATTAAATTGTTGGCTACATGACTATATTCTACAATCGGCAATGTCAAAATTGCGTATTTTTACTGTGACAGTATTTCATTTGACGTTTAAACACATGAATTATTGTTGAATTGTAAAAAAGTGTATTGGATAACGAGGAATGATACTTTAATATTCCTGTGAAAGTGTTGATAAGTGTGCACAATGAGTAAATAAGTGAAAATTTTAGTGACTTTTTACGTTTAGTTTATATTTATCTGGGACGTACTATAAAATATATTTTTTTGATACAGTTAACACCAAAGACAAGAGAAGAACGTCGTGAGTTCGTCCTCGCCGGTCCCGCCAACGGCCTGCAGGGGTCAGAATAACGCATCGGCTATATTTCGTAAGACATCAGTGCCTACGCTAAGCAGGCACACCTGAAGGCTCGGTATAGTAATGATAACGAATAACAATTTTATAAAAGCATGACAGTGAAAATATGACGACCTCCGTAGCGCAGTGGTTCAGCGCGTTGGTGCTCGACCGAGAGGTTGCGGGTTCGAATCCCACCGAGGGAACAAAAAGTTTTCAATGTTCCTGGGTCGTATGTGTATTAAATTTGTATGTAATATAATAAAAATCTTAAATATTTGTATAGTATAAAGTATTAAATATATAAAATTATATTTCCGTTGTCTGTTACCTGTAACAAAAGTTCTTCGGATACTTAGCACAGAACCAGATTGACGTGGTGTGAAGCGTCTATGGATTATTATTATGACAGTGCCAATACATTATTTAAAATCAATTTTTTTCACTTTACGGAACTTTCAAATGTTCCTGCTTGTGCTACAAGTCAAGATGCCATCGCTAGTATCATTTATAAAGTTCAAGAACAAACTGAATGGGATTTGACGTAAGCTTCGCTAGACAAATTCGTATGTCATTTATTTCAATTTTGTTTACAAGTAATGCTGTCACTGTCCCTCTTTAGCGTAATGATAAGGACAGCATGTGCCTTAGGCTCGAATTATATACGCGACTTATTGTGTGCAACGATTTATTTAAAAGCGGCCCAGCCGCATCTCTGAATTGCAAATACTTGATTGCAATTTCACGACATTGCGGCCGGGTCGCTCGGTCGCATATAATTTGAGCCTTAAGCGCCACTTAATTTTACTATATTCCGTATATATAGAAAACCTTATACAGGGTGTAAAAAGAGCAGTCACTATTCTGGCGTGGTGTTATAACCAGGCATGAGGTATATCCACTGGTACTAGTCATTTGCTTTTAATCCATTGTTTTAAAATTTTAATTTTTTGCAATACGCAATGTAAAACGTACACAACCTCACGGGCAGTAGCGGGTAACCACGCCCCGCGCCGGTTTTCGCGCGTACAGATGCATCCAAACGAATTGCAAATAGAGAAAAACAGCTGATAGTGTTCAAATAAACATAAACATAATAGAATAAATCTAAAAATTGCATGCTCCTTACACCGATTTCGATGTAGGTGGCCGATTTCGTTAAAACCAGGCCAGCTACGCAGAAGTGCCCAAGTGTGAGCGCAATACACAAGGACGCTCTCTTCCTTTTACTCTCCCCATAACCCGGGACGATTAACCGACACGACTGGAAAAATAACAGGCGCAGGGCCGATTTTTTACATGCCATTGCTACGCAGTACGCATGGTTTATCTTTCTAATCAGACAATCAGTAAACTAAGAAAATACTTTCTTTTGTTCTAACGTGGGAATAGAACCCACGACCTCCGGGTCGAGAGCTATGCTCTGAACCACTATACGATTGAGGCGATAATACTTTAATATTAATAATACCGCGATACTCAAGAACACTCTTTATCCTTTTACTTCCATAACCCAGTGGGAGGTTTACCTAACTCGATTGACCACCATGAGAACACGCCGCAGGTTCATATTTCATGTCGACAATAAGGAGATGTTCCAACGCGGGAATCGAACCCACGTCCTCCGCCAAGCCAAGCTTTATACCACCTGTTAGCGGAGGCGACTATAACGTCTTAAGAACACGTTTATAATAATAATAATATCTATGGACGCTTGTTTATGCGACATTCGCAATGCTCATTATTATTTAATAAATTAAATTTAAAACTTAAAATTAATTGAGATTGTGACACAGTAGGTAGCTTCTTAGTTTAGTTTACAAACGAAAAATATGGTCCGACAATTAAATTGACCAGCAAGTCGACAATTTCCAAATTCACCGATCAAACATCATTCAGTTACAGAATAAAGACGTATTAAAAACCTGAATAACCAACCTTGTTGTGTTTTAAATCCTCAATGCCTCTGCAATATACCTAAAATCTTCTTACGCGGTACTTAAATGTATGGCGTAGGTATTTAAAAATGAAAGTCACACACAAACACATTTAAACAGTGAAAAATAAATAATACTAATTAGTAATCACAAAAGAAACACCTAAAAGAAACGAAACCGTAATAATAAACACAAAAATTAAAACATTTAAAACGATGATTATAAAATTATCGCGGAAAAATAATAATCTAACCACACGGCTTTACTGCCACGTGCCAACTGTCTACGAAAAAAATAATTTACGCAAAACATGTACCTACCCAATGCACTAAAACGCAAAATGCTAAGCATGCACCCAATGCACTTAAAGTATCGATAGATTTGGATATCGATAATTATTAGGTACCTACCTACCTATTTTATTTTTCATACGTGAATAATTTTAATGTTAAGTAACATAATTAAATGTTTAAAATTTAATACTTCATTAAGTTACCGTATACTCGCATTAGGTAATAATGAGATCATCTTTAAATCTTAATATTACAAACATTATTAATCTATTTTCAATTAGTGGTCTGAAAGATATTCATAGAAACTTAGCTGAATGAATGTAAAACAGTAAGTTACATAGTAATTATTTAAAAATATCGACTACGTCGAAGTTAATAATTTTCATAGGTCACATCACTAATAGGTAGTAGGTTCTTTCGCCCGCCGCCCCCCGCGCCCCGCAATCCCTTGCAACGGTCGGCGCGGGAGGCCTTTGGTGTGCATATTTCCCGCGCGGGAATATGCACTTTATTACAAAGTAGCAGAAAGTAGAAAATAGTATTTTCTAAAGAGTTGTTTGTCGGTATGTTTTAAACGTCGACACAAAGTATTTTCGAATTCAGTTGTAGTTTATATCTCGAGGTAAAATATTGGTTGATTTATTTTTTAGTTAGGTATTTTTTTACATCATAGGTAGATTGTGTTTGAAAGCGTAATGTTGTGTTGTGTGATGTGTCCATCTAATGATAATTATTGTGTTATGCTGCTTGGATTGCTAGGAACTATTGTTATCGAAATACGAATTTTAAAAGTTTAAGTGAGACGTGAGTCGTGACATTGTAGATGCGACTAGCTACATCATTCACGTAAGTAAACAGACGTCGTTTTACATACCTACTTAATTAATCTGAATTTGGACTGAGTAGGCTACGTTTTAAATAGGTATCTTTCAGGAATCTTCGCTTTTATACATCGTCTGTATTACAGTTAATAATTACAGACTCTGTTATTTCCATAAAAAAGCGATGATTGCCGATTGCCATTAAGAGTTAGTTAGTATGTAGGTACACAGGTTTTGTTACAGAGAAAGTTTTAGTTTGTCATGATAACAAATTCGAGCGAATACCTATACGATGCAGGCAATCTAGGAGTTCCAAGTTCAAAACGATTCATCCGTCCGCTGGTGACTACACTATGTGTAAGGTCCAGTTGTACCAGATTTTAACCCAGAGTTAGTTTATAACTTACGAGTTGAATACCTAACACTTAATACAAACACATTTGGTACAAGGCTTATAGTATTCGCGTGTAGACTGAAGGTACAATATGTATTAAAATTACGGTAGGGAGTCGGTAGGTACTCTGAGTGAGCGCCGCGCGCTCAGTCAGCTGAGGAGGTCAATAGACCGCGCATCGCTTTTCATTACGTTTTAAGGCAAAAATTATAAAAAATAGGAATTTAATGCAAAATGTTGTTCCAAACAGTTTAGACTTGCGACTAAAAATAATAAATTAAAGAAAAAAAAATTTTTAAAAAAAAAAAAAAGTTTAAAAAAAAGTGCATTTCTAGAATCAGTCAAGGTCCTATAATCTTATCCCAAAGTTATCGTGACCGGTCTTTTTACACCCTGTATATTACAGGTAACGAATAAAACGCAGTGATACAAAAAGTTCCTTTATTTCGAAATTCCATCAGCGTTCACCGAGAGAGCGATATGGCACCGGAGACCTGACTAGAAGATCGCGCCTCCTACCGTTCTGTGCGGAGCGCTTCGGCCACACTCGGCTAGCGTCGGAAACTAGACAGAGATGACATCATAGTGGTGCTTTTCCACTAGCTATGAGGGCTGAGGCCTGAGAGAGGATGCTTTACAAAGCTCCCCGCTCAGCAAAGATTCGTTGCTGATGAAAAAGCAGCCTCAAACAGTTAAAACGCATTTAGAATTGCATTAAAATATTTTAGCTATAAAATTACATTGATTTAAAATATACAACGAAGGTTTCCGAAGCGAGCCGAGTATGGCCGACGCGTTTTGTTCGTTCGTGTCGTTGGGATCGAGAACTTATAGTAGTTACAGCTAAGTCTTTGGTGAGATGAGTGTAGATGGTAGGGGGGGTCGGCGGATGACGTCACTAATACTGCGGCTGCGGCGGACGGGACCCGGGGAGACCCGAGATAAGGCCCCCTACACAATAGCATGACCACCGTAGAAACGGCTTCTTTCTACGCACGAATAGACAAAATTAATGATAAATAAAATCTGTTACTGAATCCATACAATCTGTCTGTCTATTATTGTGTATACAAAACGCAATTCTACGCTGTCCATGCAAATTGTGCTGGGCCCCGCGCCGCCTGCTATTCTACATAAATCTATTAATACTTATACTATCATAAATTCGAAGTCAAACGATTTAAATAGCTTTTAAAATAAATTTTACGTTGTTAATAAAATTGTAATGTCATGTAGAATTAACAAATAAAGTTATGACCTACTGGCTAATTTTATTTACGTTAATTAGGATGACAACGGTGAAATTGGGGCGACAGGTGAACGATAAGATTTGTTTGTTGCGACGAATCTTAAATACTTTTGGTCCAATATTTATCACTAACATAAAAAGTGTAACAATAATTTAAATATAGACGAACAAATAGCACATATTTGACCATACAATCACACATTCCTGATGCATAAGTACACATATCACAAAACTCAAACAGAATTCCATTACTCACAAATTCATATAAACCATTGTCATCCTCGCCGTACAAATAAAACTTAATTAAAACTTGTGACCGCAAACTAAAATTAACATTATCTAACTCTCAGATCTATTACGCTAAATAAATATCTATTTGTCGATGGCGGATCTTATTCTAACTTGTACTCTCGAGTATCTTATGGCAAGACGTTATGTACATTATAAAAATATTGAAATATGACATGCGGGCAGTAACCCGGGGACGACTGGCGTCTCGTGAAATAAATTAAGTAACGAAACATTTGGCACTAGTCTAATACTTATCTAGGGAAATGCGTTGGGAGAAATGCTCGGGCGCGGCCTACACTAACTTAATAATTTACATCGTTATTGTGTTCCTTTACAGTCTTATAAGTGTAGCACACATCTCTCGATATGTCGTTATGACGTCATAGCGTCGCGCACGCAATGCGTGCACGCAGCGCGTGTGCGTGCGGAGCTGCAGCCAAATAACGCGATGCGTTCACGATCACGTTATCAGTGGTTCACGTGATATACGCGCGGTAACACGGTCGATCCACGTGATGTCTACGTGGTGACGCGTGCGGCCCACGTGTTGTACACGTGGTTACGTGTGCGGTCACGTGACGTCGGCGTGCGGTCAGGGCACGTCGCGCGCGGCGTCCATGGCGCGCGTGAGGCAGCGACTCACACACAGCTTGCGCGTTGTCTCGCCGCGGACTGGGCTGCAATTATTAGAACATTTTTTAAGCATCATACTTTGAACATCTGAATATTACACACACAAGTTATATTTCTAATTTATGTAATTCGTCACCTAACTTTACGTGTTACAAAGTTTAAGAACTAACTCCTTACTAATAAAAATATTCGCACACTTAATAGCTTATGCTATATTATAATGTTTTTTCCGTGCCTGTCATCAAGTGACTTTTCTAACCTATCTAAGGAGAAGAGCATTGCTTATAGATTGTGAATTATAACCGTGCTACTTGTATATACTTACTTTAGTAGGAATGGTTCTCTGTGCGGCGAGTCCATGGCTAGGGTTGAGCGTGGCATATCACCTGCAACAGCAAAGGTTTGTTTTAAAACAACATATTATAGAGACCCTACAGAACGTTTGAGACTTAATAAATTAAACAAAAACCCTTTTGAAGAAAGCTTTTAGCCCTTTCATTTGATACCCATATTGTTGAAATATATTAAAATCACTATTCCGCCATCTTTGATGTTCCGCCATATTGGATTTAGAATGACGTCACATTACTTTTTGAGTCGCTCTCAACAAGCCCTTTCATTTGATACCCATATTGTAGAAATGCATTAAAAACAACTGTTCCGCCATTTTGGATGGTCCGCCATATTGAATTTAGTTTGACGTCAAACAACTAATCGTTTATTGTCATCCAATCTAAACGTGCATACAAAATTTCAGCTTAATCGGTTAAGAGTGTCTGCTTCAAAATCGGGTCGCAAGATTCCACCCGAACATCCTTACATACATACATTGCAAGTTAAATAAAAGCTTTTAAAAAATTAAAACAGTGGTCAACCTGTAATCAAAAATTCGGATAACTGTGCCATTTAAAATAAGATGGTGATTTTTCAATCGTCAGATAACAGTTTTCTGTCGTAAGTATATGTTATTTTGACATTTTTATACACTGCCAAAAATCAGCCTTAAATTGACTATAATATTATGTGCGTTTGTGTGTGCGTATAGCCATGCGTGCGTGTACCTGACGTGCTATATCCATGTGCGGGTGAGAATGTCAGCGTGTCGCGCCGCAGCCGCGATGACGTCACGTCCCGCGACAACGCCACGTCACGCAGTGACGTCATCTCACGGGACAGCGGCGTCAGCGGGGACGGGCTGCGAATATATTGCAGTGTAACTAGTGGACTGCTGTGATTTTAAACAACACAAATACACAATGATAACAACCAGCTTGTGTGATTTTTTATGGAATAAGGCATAACATCTACTTTTTTGCCGTATCCGTTGGGTTTTTATCGTATGTTAAAAATTTTTCAATACACATACTTCAATTTTTATTTACAATGCGACTTTTAACAATTGCAATTGCTTGCAAGATACAGAACATTTATCATATTAAATTTTACAACGTATACGCAAAAAAAACTACGAACACAGTCTTTATTAGTTGAATACGTTACCATTGTTGCACCCGCAGTAGCGCGTCCGTCGAGTGAGCCCGCGTGCGCATGCGCCGCGTCGCCACGAAACGCAACCGCAACGCCGCCACTACGCACCACGCGCCCGTCCTGTAATAATACACGATATGAGAGTCACTTATTTATGTAAGAGTTTCAAGACTTAGGGCGAAGTTCCGTTAATTCGTCACCGCCGCCTCGATTTCCATATATTTTTTATGACAATGCAACGCTATAATGGGGCCTCGCTCTAAAGCGCTTTGCCAACGCGCCTGCTTGTAACGGATTATATTGGGGCGATTTTTTACTTAGTTTCGATAAAAACAGTACGCCAAGCAGGGACATAAAGTAAAGTCACCTAATGATAATAATCGTATTAAAATTATGACAGAGCAAATACAATTTACATTACATTCGACTAATTTTTATGGAGCTATCAAATGTCCCTGCTTGACCGGCTGAGTTGATGTTTTGTATAAATATATATATATGTATATATATTATGTATATATATGTGTCAAATCTGTTTACTTATTAAACCGCGTAACGTAATTGACGCTAACAGGGGTAAATATGGTGTCAAAAAAATGGGTGGAGCTTGGGGGACCAGGCGCCTGCAGGCTCTATAGAACCTAGAGATATATATGTATGTATGTGTGTTACCGGAAGCGCGCGAGCGGCGTGAGGGTGTCGCGCGTCAGCATGCGCGCCTCGAGCTCGTGGTAGGGCGCGAGGGAGCGCTGCAGGTAGCGCTTCTGCCACACCAGCGCCTTGCGCCAGCTCTCCAGCAGCAGGCAACGCGCCTGCAGGTAGCGGATCTGCAAGTGACGTCATATTTAGCAGCGAAACAACGCAATATATACACATTGTCTATACAGTGTGTAAAAAGGACAGTCACTATAACTTGAAGATACGTATAGCTTTCCTCAATATGGAAATGTTTTGTCAAAAAGTAAAATAAAAGTTTTTTTTTACTTTTTACCATTTATTATTTTTTTGTCCCAAGAATAACGAAGAATCAAAAGTTTATAGTTTTTGTAAAAAAAATACATTTCTAAAATGAGAAAAGGTAGTATAATCATATCCCAAAGTTATAGTGACTATTCGTTTTACACCCGTTATACTAATATTAGGAAGAAACATTTGTTTATTTGTTAGATTGCATTGAATGGTTGGACCGATTTTTATGAAATTTGTTTCAATTGTGTTATTATTATGAACAGGAATATCCACCAAGAAGTAACAGTACTCTAATAAATGACTGACGCTTTCGCCGACCCGGAAATGGATGGATTTACAGGCTGGATGGTCAGTATCTTCCATTTGTTATTGTCAACATTAAAAATGAAACTAGACATTAAAAACTCAAATAGAGAAAAGTCATCGGTTGACATTATATATTTTGGAGCGCGGTTTTCGCGTGATTTTATAATGATTTAATTTATAATTCAAACAATGTACACCATGGAGCCAATTAGATCAAACACCAACAAATTAGCAGAGATGATGTAAGTTTACATTTACGCACATAAAATCATTAGGGATAATTTCGACTTAAAGCAATCACCTACAAACTAACTATCGCTATATCTTAGCCAATTTTCCTTTCTCTTGCTATATTTATTCGACTGAAGGAACATGTCCATTAATATATCTGATTATTATAATATTATAGGTATTAAAGGGAATGTTTTTCGAGAGCGTATAACATTATGTAGCTAAATTTTATACTAGCTGTTCCCGCGACTTCGTTCGCGTGGTTTTTGAGTAACTTAAACCGTTTATGCAGCGCACGCAACGAAAGTCCCCAAATGTGAATAATTTTCCCCGTATTTGCAACATTTCTCACTGACGCTTCGCTCCTATTATTCGCAGCGTAATGTTATATAGCCTAAAGTCTTCCTCTGTAATGGACTATCCAACAAAAAAATAATTTGTCAAATCAGACCAGTAGTTCCTGAGATTAGCACGTTTAAACAAACAAAGAACTCTTCTGCCTTTATAATATTACTAGCTGACCCTTGCCCACTTCGTTGAGCATAAAAACAGTTTATGATGAAATTCAACTAAAAAAAACAACCCCTAACTCGGGAACGCGGAACCCGCAACGCGGGAACCCGGAACCCGCAGCATGGGAACCCGAAACCCGCAACCCGCAACGCGGGAACGCGGAACCCGCAGCATGGGAACCCGAAACCCGCAACGCGGGAACCCGGAACCCGCAACGCGGGAACCCGGAACCCGCAACGCGGGAACCCGGAACCCACAACGCGGGAACCCGCAACCCGCAACGCGGGAACCCGGAACCCGCAACGCGGGAACGCGGAACCCGCAACGCGGGATCCCGGAACCCGCAACGCGGGAACGCGGAACCCGCAACGCGGGATCCCGGAAACCGCAGCATGGGAACCCAAAACCCGCAACGCGGGAACCCGGAACCCGCAACGCGGGAACCCGGAACCCGCAACGCGGGAACCCGGAACCCGCAACGCGGGAACCCGGAACCCGCAGCATGGGAACCCAAAACCCGCAACGCGGGAACCCGGACCCCGCAACGCGGGAACCCGGAACCCGCAACGCGGGAACCCGGAACCCGCAACGCGGGAACCCGGAACCCGCAACGCGGGAACCCGGAACCCGCAACGCGGGAACCCGGAACCCGCAACGCAGGAACCCGCAACGCGGGAACCCGGAACCCGCAACGCGGGAACCCGGAACCCGCAACGCGGGAACGCGGAACCCGCAACGCGGAACCTGCAACGCGGAACCCGCAACGCGGAACCCGCAACGCGGAACCCGCAATGCGGAACCCGCATCGCGGAACCCGCAACGCGGAACCCGCAACGCGGGAACCCGGAACCCACAACGCGGGGACCCGGAACCCGCAACGCGGGAACCCGGAACCCGCAACGCGGAACCCGCAGCATGGGAACCCGAAAGCCGCAACGCGGAACCCGGAACTTGCAACACGGGAACCCTGAACCCGCGACGCGGAACCCGGAACCCGCAACACGGGAACCCGGAACCCGCAACGCGGAACCCACAACGCCAAACCCTTCCGTGAACGTTGCTGGTTCTGCGCTGTCAAATGAAATAAATAGTATCCTATGTCCGTCTACTGGCTCTAAGTTACTTCCTCACCAATTTTCAACCATATCGATAAAGCCGTTCTTGAGTTATAAATAATTTAACTAACACGACTTACTTTAATACAAATAGCTGATGTATAGATGGAACTAACATAAGCTAACGCCCGGTGAATGCTCCCGTCACAGTCGGTCCAGCCGATTCGGTGATCATTAGTTAGATAACGATGATGATGATGAAAAGAAGCCTAAATTAATCCTTATAACTTTAGCTGTCTACCAGTGAAAGTCTCGTTAAAATCGGTCCAGCCGTTCCAGAGATTAGCCGGAGCAAAGAGACACGCTAACAGACAGACAGACATTTTTTTTTTATTGCATTTTCGTTTTCAGTAGCAAGAAAAAAAAAAGACAGAACAGACAGACGTTAACTTCGCACAAAGACAAATGACGACAAAAGACATAGTGGCGTCTTATCATGACGTTTTCGATTTTTTTTTTAATTGTTCGTGAATTATGACCATGGATCTAACTCCTTCGATCTGATTTTTAAATTAACATTTATAATATATTCTTATTACAACTTATAACTTAAGTACTTTTTTTTAAATAGGTATATTTATAGTTGTTAAAAGATTAATCGATTTTTTGAGTAAGTCTCTAGTGTTTAATAAGAAAAAGTGTTAACTGACGTAACATTATCACGACGTTTATTTCATTAAATCATAATTTGTATATTATATTTAAGATCGTTTATCAGTGAAAGCAAATCGTAAAAAAACTCATATTGGTTATGTTGACAATAAATATCTAATAATTATTAAATAAAGTTTAGTAAATCCTGCAGTTTTAACAAAAAGAAAATATTTATTTTATTATGTCGTCGTTACAACGTTACGTCGCTCATTTTTGATAAACTGTCAAATGTTACCTATTAAAATGACCCGACTATTTATTAGTGGTGGACAAATAGTTTAATGAATCCAAATAGTTTAAGTTTATGTTAATACGTTATTTATAGCATTTCATAATTTTTATTTTCCATTTGTAAACAATGTCGTTACCATGACACCCGTGTCATATAAACTGGCAACGACGTGAATCGATTGAGCCCAGGTTCAAACCCCGCGTGACCATCACGTATTTTCTTCTTTTTTCTAATTTTCTGCTTATTTTTTTCAACATTTTCTTTCATAATAACCTTTTCGTGACAATAACGAACATACCGTAAAAAAAATTGCGAAATTGGTCAAGCCGTTGTCGAAGCGCACACGACGTAACAAATTTTGGAGGTCGTTTTTTTACACTTTGGGCTACATTTTTGGGGTTTTAGTAAGGAATCCTACTTTTTTTAAACATATAATATAGCCTATGTTCAGCGCTAGGAATGTAGCTTTCCAACGGTGAAAGAATTTTTCATATTGGTTCAGTGGTTTCAGAGCCTATTCCATTCAAACAAACAAACAAACAAACAAACAATCAAACGTTACCTCTTTATAATATTAGTATAGAATAGATTATAACGCTCAAATATTTTAGTATGAACCATAGATTATTAAAAGTGTAAGTGACATAGGATATAATAATATAGAAAATAATAGGCAGTCTTTTTACCCGACTAATAAGTCAAAAGGGTTGTGATTTTGGCAGTATATGGGTGTATTTATGTCCACTAGCGCCTAAACTACATATTATACGACTTTACACACGTTAGCTACTGGCCCGTGCAAGTTTCTTACGCTGGTTTTTCTCGACGGGTTAGGTTGAACCAGTGGTAGCTTCTTATGTCAACATTGCGAAAATACCTTGTTAGGTTTTATGTTTTTAGATTTTATTTTAACCCTTTATATAAAAATGAATTGCTGTTCGATAGTCTCGCTAAAACTCGAGATAGGCTGAACCGATTCGGCTATTTTTGGTCATGAAATATTCGTGGAATTCCAGGGAATGTTTGTTTGCTATATAATTTACGACTAGGGTTAATTTTTTTTAATAAGAATTGTGATTATCTTCCAAAAAAGTTTTAGTTCCAAGTTTGTTTGTGTAAGGGACGTAATGTTTAGTATGTGCGGCGACCACCCGCCTGTCACGTGCAAGGCCGACCTCAACGCCAGGCGGAGCGAGACGGCACACAAGAGAGAGAAGGACAGAGCATGCCCCTCGCACACCCTCGTCACTCCCAATGTAAGTAACAGACGCCATTTTACCATGGAGCAATTGAAGACATGAATGAAGGTGATATGTAGCAAAATTATTATTTCGAGAAAATTAAGTTCAAACCCTTAAACATTTTAGAATATTATGTCGTAAGCTGTTTACATTGTCGTCTTTAGAACTAACGTAATTAATACGTTACGATTACGACATAATAATATATTAAAATGTGAAGTTTAAACTTAATTTTCTCGATTAAAAATTTTGCGACATATCACCTTCATCCACCCATGTCTTCAATTATTATATGCGACCAAAGAGATAAGTTAGATATGAACGGAATTGCATCTGATACCTTTTACACAATCATTTCTAAAATCGACAGCTGTAGTCCAAATTTGTAGGCAGAATTTGATACTAATAATGAAACATTATTCCTAGGTGTTCCCTGAAGCCGCTTTAAATGTATCGAAACAGGAGTTAAAGCCTGCTCGCTCGGTACACGCTTCCACGGAAAACGCGCAGATATTGCAGGGTAATCTATACTATCTAAGTATATATTATAATAATATTATAACAATCAAGGGTTTATGTATTGGATAGAACGCGCTAATCTCAAGAACTACGGGACAGCATTACAAAAAAATTAACATAGGTATGTCGCAAAAATTTTAATCGAGAAAATTGGGTTCCATTGGAACTCAAACATTTTAGAATACGTCGTAACGTATAAGTTAATTAATCTGAAGATCGGTCTCCAGAATAATGTACTTAATACGTTACTACATATCCTAAAATATCTAAACGACAGTTTAAACTCAAGTTTCTGGGTAACTTTTCTGCGACTTATCATCTTCATCCATTCATGTCTTTAATTGTTACTGCAATATATTCTATGCCATGTAGTATGTTCTACTAATATAACGGGTGTAAAAAGAGCAGTCACTACAACTTTGGGATATGATTTTACTACCTTTTCTCATTCAAGAAATGCAATTTTTTTTTTTACAAAATGAAAAAAAAATTTCTTTTGCTTTATTGTTATTTTTGCGACAAAAAAATAAGAAATGGCTAAAAGTAAAAAAAAATTTTTTAATTTTTGGACAAAAAAAAATACATTTCCAAAATGAGGAAAGGTAGTATAATCATATCTCAAAGTTATAGTGACTGCTCTTTTTACACACTGTATATCCTATGGGTTTAACCGGTGGTAGCGTTTTTTACCCGACTGGGCGACACGAAGCAGTGGTATTGTGAACAGCCTATGTTGTTCATTTTCCATAAAATCTTGTTAAAAATATTTTTTTATTTTTGACTACGCTCAGCGGCGGCGCTGGGGGCGTGGCGGTGGGCGCCGTACCAGCTGGCGGGCTGGGCGCTGCTGGTGCTGACGGCGCACGCGCTCACCGCGCTCGCTGATCTGCTAGACGCCGCGCTGCCGCCGCTCAGGTAACTTTACTATAGTATGTCCCAGATCAATTTAACCCAAACGTAAACAAATCCGTTTATGACATAACCATAGACTAGTTGTCACTCCAGTCATGTAACCATCTTCGCTTGGGCACTATAAATGACTCCTGCGTAGTTGGTTTTAACGAAACCACCCACCGACATCAAAATCGGTGCGACGCATATAAGGAAAAAGGAGCCGAAATATGTACGCATATTTCGGCTCCTTTTTCCTTATATGGCCTTTCTCAAGGAATTCTTGCATTTTGCGTGAGATGGCCCTTCTATCTTCTTATATATAAAAATTAATTTCTGCTCATTAGTCTCGCTAAAACTCGAGAACGGCTGTACCGATTCGGCTATTTTTAGTCTTGAAATATTCGTGAAGTCCCGGGAAAGTTTAAACGGTTCATCACAAACTGTTTCTATGCTCACGGGTCAGCTAGTCAATTATACAGTGTGTAAAAAGAGCAATCACTATAACTTTGAGATACGATTATACTACCTTTCCTCATTTTGGAAATGTATTTTTTTATATTTTTTTTTACCAAAATCTAAAAAAAATATTTTTTACCATTTCTTATTTTTTTGTCGCAAAAATAATAATAAAGTAAAAAAAATACATTTGTAGAATGAGAAAAGGTATAATAATATCCCAAAGTGACTGCTCTTTTTACACCCGTTATACATATTTGTTTCACAGACGCGCGTGCGACTACTGCTGCGTCATGTGCGCACGATGTTGGACGCAGTGCGGGCGCGCCCGCTGGTGCGGCGCAGGCGCGGGCGCGGCGGGCGGCGCGCTATGGCTGGCGTACGGCACGCTAAGTGCCGCACGTGCCGCAGCCTTGTGGGCGGTGCGACCCTTGACGGACAGCCGAGATGATTGATCAAATTTTGATTGTGAATATATTTTAGTAAAATTGCTTTGGTTTTTGTTATGATGGCCACCGGACAGCTAATATTAGGGAGTTTTACGACATAACTGTGATGATGCCGGTTAGTATTTACCCAATCCCAAAACACAAGTTTACGTAACGGTAGACCTAATTAAACGCTTTACACTTTTAATGGCAAGCTTCAATTTCTTTTATTTTTATTTCGGATTTTTAATCCAAGCGAGCGAAGTCGTAACTTATAATGCTAGTATTCTATAATTTAAGTAACGTAACTTCTATTATAAATACTCACGGCTTGGTCCTTATCCTCGGCGGTGGGTCGGCCCTTGAGCCGCGTCAGCTCAGGACTCTCCACTTCCAACCTCGGCGTCTTGGAGCCTGGGTCCACCTGAAAAGTACGTTAGAAAATATAATCGTTATGGCAAAAGATATATTATAGGCATTATAGGTATAGTCTGGGTCTGATTTAAAATATTCGAGTTTCTTACGTACAGCGTGTTTCTCTCGGTTTTTATTAATACAATTCAAAATACCACTAATAAAATAAATTATGACAACACCTTAACTTGGTCGGAATACATTTTTTTGTTTACATTGAATTCACATTGATTTGGGAACGTGATTTTTTAAATAAATAATAAAAATAAAATAAAAAACGTTTAATTTCCTAATGAAACTTAACAAGCTATTTTCGGAAAGTCAACAAGAAAAACAAGCTACCACCGGTTCAACCCTAACCCGCCGAGAAGAACCGGCGTAAGAAACTCGGACGGGGCCAACTTTTAGCAAAAAGATGGAAAATTGATATTTTTTACAAGTATATTATATTTTTTACAATGTAACTAAATCTATACATATTAATATTATAAAAGTTTGGATACATATAGTAAATAAATATAAGCAGCCATTATGGTTATCCACCTTATTCCCAGGGTGTGCAATCATTAACAAAATCAGTTATTTTATAATAAGCTTTAGCACACATAGTTCTTTAACTACTTTTTTAAATTTATTAATGGAAAAATGTTGGACATTTTCTGGGATTTTATTGTCTAGGCATACATTGCCCTTTAAAAGATTTACTTACTTTGCTAAGCCTGATCATAGGTATATCGAGCTTGTGCTTATTTCTAGTGTTCCTACAATGATTTTCACTTTTTGTTTTAAAATTATTTAAATATTTTCTTACATATTATAAATTGTCCAAAATGTATTGAGATGCAACGGTTAGGATTCCTATTTCTTTAAACTTTTCTCTCAGAGATTCAAATGAGGACATTTTGTAAATGGAACGTATTGCTCGCTTCTGCAGCACAAATATTGTGTTAATGTCGGCTGCATTTCCCCATAAAAGGATGCCGTAAGACATTCGACTGTGAAAATAACTGAAATAGACTAGTCGCGCTGTATCTTCGTCAGAAATTTCTCTAATTTTTCTGACTGCAAATGCTGCAGAACTGAGCTGATCTGCCAGGTTGGCAATACGAGGACCCCACTGTAATTTACTGTCTAGAAATACAGTGTTGTCGACTAAATTAATTTTCTCATTTTTTTTTTGTTAAATAAAATATATGGGAAAATTTTTCAACAAATTTCCCATATTTTATTTAACAGGTGGCCCACGCGAGTTCTTACGCCGGTAAGTTCCGGCGGTAGGTCATCATGACAATACTAAAAGGTTAGTTCCTATTTGAAAATAAAATATTTTTCATTTTTGTTTTAATTTTCAAAGAGATGTACATAACGTGACTGACCCGGTCGTGTAGGGCGCGCGCGCGCAGCAGCTCGCGGCAGCGCGCCAGTTCCTCGCACGACTCACGCTTCAGCCTGGAATTATAATAACGTTATTAATAATAAATCATAATATAACCTAGTCCTGCCATAAATACTGATACAAAGAAAAATATATTTTTTTCTATTGCAAATAAAATTTATTTCTTTTATAGTGTGTTAGTTTTATTCATAAATAAAAAGGTATTTAAAAATGACAGATTCCAAATTCAAAAAATAAATAAATAATTCGTATTTATTTATTTTTATTGTAACAGTATTTATGGCCAGACTAGATATACTCACTGAGGGTCGTTACATATTTATGAAGAAATAACTTTTTATGATATACTTTCATGACGTACCGCATCATGGCGCCAGGGCCCTGAATCAAGATGGCATCGCTAGTCTTATTTTACGAAGATCTTTAACAAAATGTATGTGATTTGAAAAACTATTTGCTTGTCAATTAGCGAACCTTAAGTCAAATCCCATACATTTTTGTTTTGAACTACGTAACTGATAATGGCGATGGCATCTGGTAACAGCGCCCAGGCTTCCCTTCCTCTCACACATGCGAAAGCGACAGGCAAGCTCTTCTCTCATTCGAAGTCATACTGTGAGCTGCATTGAGGTATCGCGTCTGTTGGGCGTCCCGAGACACACTTTTTATTTTAGCAGTTTCGCAAACCCGCTAAAGCATCCCCCGTTCCTAATAATATGCAGGGGCCTTACTCTCCAAACTGATTCGATTTTGATTCCGATTCGATCGTGCCGCATACTCCCGAATAAATTAATCTCTGTTTATTTTGATTCTCATTCCATTGATATGGTCGGGAGTACAAACAAGCCTGATTTGTTTCACAATTATCCACCCAATAAAATACCAAAAGCCGTCGAAATCGAACTGATTCCATTCTCGATTATGAGGAGACACAGATTTGTTCTACGCTTACTTAGAAAGGAATTAAATTACAATAATTTAAAATATTATTACGTGTAAGAACGTAACTAACAGCTAGTACGAACTTCCACCTATTTCTGTGTACCTCCTGAGTTCAGCCAGCTCCGCCCGCAGCGCGGCGAGCGCGGCGTCCCGCGCTTTGCCGTCTCGCTCGGCGTGCGCACGCGCCGCGTCCAGCTGCGCGCGCATCTCCCCGCTGCGCCGCCGCTCCGCCTCCAGCTGCGCGCGCAGCACGCACACCGAGCTGCGCAGCTGACTCCATTCCGTCTGTACGAGAGAAAATTCATAAATATTGACAAGTTATAATTGAAGACATGATGAAGGTGATATGTAGCAAAACTCTTATTTCGAGAAAATCAAGTTCAAACTGTCATTTGAAACATTTTACATGCGTTGTAACATAATACTAAGTACATTTTATCTAAAGATGCGTCTCTAGAATGAGTGCACTTATAACCTTACTACATATCCGAAAATGTTTAAGTGACAGTTTAAACTCAATTTTCTTGGTTTCGCAAAAAAAAATACCCACTTAAATATCACCTTCATTCATTCATGTCTTCAATTCATTAACTTCTGTATCAAATTTTATGGATTTTAAAATATACCATGTTTATACAATGCCTGCCCAGCTACTGAAAATACAGGCTTCTAGTTTTATCCACATCAAAGAAGGGAATCGAAAATGGCCAGAACCCTATTGAGAAAAGGATAGTACAGCCGTCCTCAACTTGGTGCGGCCCGGCGCGTGCCGCCAGATTTGATATACTAGTATCTTAAAACTATGGATGCCAACGCAAGCGCCAAGAGTGTCGAGTCCTTTGGTCCAGCTAATGTCCAGCGGTCGACGCCATAACTAAAACGACGACAACTTTGGAATTCCAATTTGATGCCTACGGAACGTTCAACAATCGATCTTATATCTATAGCAGTAGGGTCCCACCTCGGCGCGCGCGTCCCCGGTGGCGCGGCGCGGCGGCGTGAGCGGCGGCGCGCGCTCGTCACTCCGCATGGCGCTCTCCAGCCGCCGCTGCAGCAGCGATATCACATTCGAGTTCTGTTGGTGCAGCGCCTCGGAAGACTCCTAAAGATAGTGATAAATTAAAAAAAAAAAAAAAAACATTTATTTCAAACGCTAATAACATTACACTACACATTATACAAAGATTAACAAAAAATAAAAAAAGATAACAGGAATTTTAACATAATATAATGTGAGAAATTATACAATAAACAAACACAGTAAAACAGATCATATTGTGAAACTTGAAAAGTTAGCATTTTTTGTACATGAAATTTAATGTATGCCTTTTTATTTGCTATAGGATAATATCCTCCGAGCGAAGTAACTCTAAATATATCTAATAGTAGAGCCGGGGATACGGTTTTAAATGTCGCATGGTTGCCCAGCACATACCGCATTTTTAAAACACATCAGAGGAATGATTGCGTGTGGGACTTCTCGCGATTTCCCTTCAGCGTTAAAGCGTCCGTATATAATGTACTTGAGATCTGAAAGTCTCATTGGTACACGCCACAGCCTGGGAATTGAACCAGCGCCCTTTCGTCTACCCACTAGGCACAAGGACGCTCTGACATAGTACTTAACTCTGCTGCTATCAATATCTGGAAGTTTGTGAGGATTAATGAATAAGGAGAAATGAAGAGAGTCACCTTCTGCGAGTCCAATAGTAGCGCGAGACGCGCGGAGTTGTCCCGCTCCGCCTCGTAGCGCAGCGCCGCGCACTGCAGGTCGGACGACAGCTGGTCGCGGACCCTGCGGAAAATCACCAGAGTATATTATATCATGCAATACAAACATTATTCTATACCATTTAGCAAAACAAACAGTACACAGTAGCTAGTAAACGTTCTAAGAACAACACATATGTTTTCACATATAAGATACTCCCGGTTTCCCGAACGCTATTCAAATGAATGATCAACTAACATTCAAATCAACAACCCATATTGAACGCTGATTGGTGGAATATTATCAAATTCAAATTCAAATTCAAAAAATTTTATTTCCAAGTTAAACTTAACAAGCTATTTTCGGAAAGTCAACAAAAATACTACCACCGGTTCAACCCTAGCCCGCCGAGAAGAACCGGCGTAAGAAACTCGGCCGGGGCCATCTTTTAGCAAAAAGATGGAAAATTGTTCTTTTTTAAAAAGTGTATACATAGTATGTTAACAATGTAAAAACTTAATCTATATATATTACAACAAAAGACAGAGTACATAAAGTACATTGAGGTAGCCTTGCATGTGGCCATCTTATTCCCAAGGTGTGCAATCGTCAATAAAATCATTGACCTTATAATAAGCTTTGGAACACAGACGTTCTTTAACTACAATTTTAAATTTATTGATAGGGAGGCTCTGAACGTTATTTGGGATTATATTGTACAGGCGTATACATTGACCTTTAAATGATTTAGTAACTTTACTCAGTCTGAACACCGGTATATCTAGCTTGTGCTTATTTCTAGTGTTCCTATTGTGAGTGTCGCTTTTCATTTTAAAATTAATTAGATTCTTTTTAACGTACAACACATTGTCTAAAATGTATTGAGAAGCAACGGTAAGAATACCAATTTGTTTAAACTTCTCTCTTAGAGATTCAAAAGAGGACATTTTGTAAATTGAACGTATGGCCCGCTTCTGCAGCACAAATATTGTGTTAATGTCGGCGGCATTTCCCCATAAGAGGATGCCGTAAGACATCCTACTATGAAAATAACTAAAATATACTAATCGCGCCGTGTCTTCGTCAGAAATTTCTCTAATTTTTCTAACCGCATATGCTGCAGAACTGAGCCTACTTGCAAGATTGGCAATGTGAGGACCCCACTGTAATTTACTATCTAGTGTTATACCCAGGAACACAGTGGAATCCTCTAGTTTCATTTTCTCATCATTTAATAGTATATTGGTTTGTAATTGCTTAACATTGGGCAAAGTAAATTTTAAACATTTAGTTTTTTTAGAATTTAATAATAAGTTATTAACATTAAACCAATGTACTATTTTTGAGAGAGCACTATTTACCTCGTCATAATTTGACTGTTGTCGCTTCACATTAAAAATGAGTGAAGTGTCATCGGCAAATAATACTATCTCATGTTTATCTTTAACTAGATAAGGTAAGTCATTAATATAGATGAGAAAAAGAAATGGGCCTAAAATGGATCCCTGTGGATCAGACTGAAACTAACTGGTTAAAATTCCTCAGAATAGGTTGATTCAAATCGCATGTCAACTAATCGGTGTCTTTGGTGAATTAACCTTGTCTGTGGAATTTTTTGCTTTGAATACCATGTTAGTTGATCATTCATTTGAATAGCGTTCGGGAAACCGGGGGTCAGTATACAAATAACAAAAATATACAAATAGACATTGGGTTAAAATATTGGATATATTAATGGTAGTCGGTTTCATGTCGACACAACGTTCGGAGAGTGAACATGAGCTTCCCCCAGTATTTCATGAGGAGGTTTGGAGAGTTGCCTAAGTTTGCCACGCTCGACAGGCGGGTTGCCGAGCGCGAGATAATAACAATGTCCGCGGAAACAATGTTACCCATTCCGGGATTCCTCTGTATTATACGACAGCCACAGCGAAGATAATAATAATAATAGATCCCCTCACCGATTTCGGTGTCGGTAGCCGATTTCAGTGAAACCAGGTCAGCTACGCAAATTATTTTATAGTGCTTAAGTGTGGGCGCAATACACAAAGATACTCTCTTTATTTTACTCTCATAACCCAGTGGGACGGTAAACCGACACGACTGGTGAGGGAACAGACGCAGGACCGACTTTTTACATGCCCATCTGACGCATGGATCATCTTCCTTATCAGATAATCGGGTGATCAGCCTGCATTGTCCTTACCAAACTACTTAGAACAACATTTTTGTTGTTCCAACGCGGAAAGCGAACCCACAACCTTAGGCTCGAGACTCGAGAGCGAAGTTTGTGTGTGTGTGTGTATTGAAGTGAACCACTAGATCTTACAGGAAATATGGTTAATGGGGAAGTGGTATTCCTACTCCAGCGCCCCGCTGGAGTAGGAATACCACTAATTATTGGCATATTCTGAAGTACCTGTTGAGCTCTGCGATGAGCGCGTCCTTGTCCCGCAGGCGGCACTCGAGGTTGTTGACCTGCAACTCCAGCTTCTCGTTGTCGCCGCGCAGCCGGTGGTAGCGGTTCGATGATGACGAGTGGACGGAGCTCGACCTGACGGTAGACCGGTTGTTTAAACGATGTACTCATTAAGCAGTCGCCGACAGATCGACAGGTTTGACGTATAACATCCCAAGTGATAAAGTATTGAATACTAGCTGTGCCCGCGACTTGGTTTACGTGGTTTTTGAGTGACTTAAGCCGTTTATGCAGCGTACGTACCGAAAGTCCCTAAATGTTAATAATTTTCCCCGTTTTTGCAGCATTTCTCACTGACGCTTCGCTCCTATTGGTCGCAGCGTAATGTCATATAGCCTAAAGCCTTCCCCTATAAAGGGACTATCAAACAAAATAAGTTTTTTTCGAATCGGACCAGTAGTTCCTGAGATTAGTGCGTTTAAAGAAAGAAACATCTTCCGCTTTATAATATTAGAGTAGATATCGCCAACCGTACTTCATTAACATTATAATCCAGCCCAACTAAAATAATAATAAATAATCTAACGTAAGCTTCTATTACTATAATAATTTACGGTGTTCAGATCTAAATAAATGTAAATGTGAACAAACACTACCAAATATTAAAATGTTACTTATTATCCCATCAATAAGATGAACCTTGTGTTCCTTTAGGCGCTCCGAACGTTCAGATCGTTCATAACGCTGACATTGACAGCTATCAGTGCGTGTGGAACAGTTCAAAACGATCCTAAACAGTACTAAAGAAACGCAAATCTGAACGAAAAAAAGTTCAGATCGTTTAGAGTTAGGAAGTGGAACAGGGCCTAATATAATCTACACATTAACTTAGTCGAATTTGATTATTTTGTTTACGTTTACAATATATTTGATTAGAATAATTTTGTTTTGACCGTAAAACCAATTCGGCTCGAACGTCCAAAACTTGCTTTACTTTTAACTGCAACTCACCTCGACGAATTCAGCGCAAGACGAGGTATATCATCTCGGTCGTCGCTGTTCGCTGATAAAATCTGAAAAATGTACTGACATCATCAAAGGGCACTAGACATTGCATTACTAACGAAAGCCATTTTTACGTCGTGCTCCGCTTTTCACAACCATTTTTATTTATATTTTAGTAATTAGTAGTAGTATCTAAGACGAAGTATTTTACATTTGAAGACATGAATGGATGAAGATGATATGTAAAAAAATTACAAAGTAAATTGAGTTTTAACTGTCACTTAAACATTTTAAGATATGTGGTAACGTATTAAGTACATTGATTCTAGAGACGGATCTTTACATTAATGTAACACGTTACGACGTATTCTAAAACATTTAAGTGACAGTTTGAACTAAATTTTCTCGAAACCTTTATTCATGTCTTAATTTATTTGCAAGATATAGGCTGCGTTTCCACTGACGCAGAGCGGGGCGGAGAGGAGCTTGCGGTGCCCAAATTGACCAATACCTATGTTCGTGCTGTTTCCGTGAAAACGAAGCAGATATTTCGAGTTTCGCGTCAGTGGAAACGCAGCCATGATGAAGAATGTCTATAATATACGCTCACATGCTCCACGATCTGATGATCGAGCTCGTGCGAGTAGTCCAGCTGCGCGCGCACCGCGTGCTCGAGCTCCGCCGTCGGCGACCGCGACCGCTGTTCCATCTCTGTCTGTCTGTCCACTAGCTCCATCTGACGGTGGCTCTCGACTAGCTCCTTGTGTCTGGCCATTAGCTCCATCTGACGATGGCTGTCCACTAGTTCACGAGCGCTCATGACCTGGACCTCCAACTCTTGACATTTCGCCGACTGCTTTTGGAGTTTCTCTTTTAATTCTGTCACGTTTGATTCTTCTCTCAACCTGTAAGGCATTGTTATGTATATGTGTTCACTATTTATATGAAAAAAAATGTGTTTCTTGTTAACACTCGCATATGATGATGTATACTTGATTATTTTATTGAATTTCAATCACAATTTACTTAGTTGATTGTTCTAGAAACATTAGTATCAGTATTTTTTATCATCTGTGTACAAATATAAATAAAATACCATACACATACCTGGCAACAACTACCGCTAACTGCTCGCCAAGTTGTTGCTTTTCCGCTTTCAGTTTCTTTATCTCCACTTGTAAGCTGTCCGCCTGTTGCAGCAGTTCGATATTGTACGAATCTTTCTCAGATATGGTTTTGGTCGCTTGACTCAAATTACCTTTCATTTCTGTCAAATCCAACTTCGCCTTTGCAAGCTCGAAGGCCTAAAAATAAAGCATTTTAGTTATGTACTATAACGGGTGTAAAAAGAGCAGTCACTATAACTTTGGGATATGATTATACTACCTTTTCTCATTCTAGAAATATATTTTATTTTTTTTATATTTTTTTTATATTTTTTTACAATAAATTTCAAAATTTTTTTTTTTGCTTTATTGTTATTTTTGCGACAAAAAAATATAAAAATGGTGAAAAAAAAAAAATTAAAAAAATACATTTCCAAAATGAGGAAAGGTAGTATAACCGTATCTCAAAGTTATAGTGACTGCTGTTTTTACACACTGTTTAAAAATGATAATTTACAAAGACATTTATAATACCTTATCATTTAAGTCTTTCTTGTTAAAGTCCAGTTCATGCTGCAGATGTGATATCTGTTTCTTTATTTTCACAAGCTGTTTCTTGTCACTAGCCGCTTGACGGTCCGATGTTAATTTTTCTTCGTTCACTTTCGTCCTTGGAGAGGGACTTCTAGATATCATTTTGAGTTGTTCCTTCAGTAGGGCTATCTCGTTGTGGTAAACGTCCATATCCTCGTGTAAGATTTCTATTTCTGTCTCTTTGTCTTTAAGGTTTTGATTCAATTGTTTCATTTCGTCTATTCTCGTTGACAATTCATTATTTAGCGAGTTCAGTCTTTCGACTTCGCTATCGCTCTTCTGTAATTTCAAAGAAGCATTGTCTTGTTCTTTTTCAATCTTGCTAAGTTTTAATTTCAAATCATTGTTTTGATCGCTGAGTTGGTCATTCTCTTCAATCACTTTAGCCATATCCCGGTTCAACTCGCTAATAGAGTTTTGTAACTGCAGTAGTACGTTGGTTTTCTCCTCCAGTGCCTCTTTTACGTTGTCTAGTTCCTCATTCTTGTCGTTGAGTCGTCGTTGCAAGTCATCTAATCGGTCCAAGTGCTGGTTGAGGCTGTCGATTTGTTGATTTTTCTCAGAAACTAACTGTTCTATTTTATGTAAATCGTCAACTTTCTCTTTCATTTGTTTATTTTCTATTTCGTATTTTGCATAAACTATATTTTTACTTTCCAATTCTTCTATTTTCGATTCTAAGTCTGTTATTTTACTCGTCAGATTGCGTTTTTCTTTTGCGAGTTCCAGTATCATATTTTCTCGGCGTAATATGTCTTCCTTGAGTAGATGTAAATCTCTTGACTTTTCTCCCGCCTCTCGCGTCAGTTCCGCGAGCCTTTGCTCCAAAAGCTTTTTATTTACAGAGAAGCTTTCCAATTGGTTTTCATAAAACTTCTTATCATTTTCCATCGTCGCCACTGTATTATCTAGCAACGTTTTAAGTTCTTCAACTTCATTTTTAAGAGCCGGAAACTCGCAAAGCTGCTCCTCGGCGTTTTTCAATTGCGATTTGTATATTTGCAACTCGGATTTCGCTTTATTGATCTCCTGCTTTAGCTGTGTCAAAATATTGGGGAAATTTTCCCGTTTGATGTCCAACGTTATTCCCAGCTCCTGCAAAGATGGGAACTGTTCCTCGTCGTGTGTTTTATTGTCCGAAGGTTCTAGACTGAAGTTGATTTTCTTGGGCTCCACACTAATATTTTTGCTGTCGCTGATATCCCTGTTGGGGTATATCGAGCAGTTGTCCGGTATGTTCTGCGGGTGTTTGAGGCTATCTTTTTCTGCGCTGGCTAGCGCTGTCGTCTCGTTGACGTTTCTCTTGTATACCTCTCTATTTTGCGTCGAGGTGAGGTAAGCCGGTAGGGAGTCCGCGTGCGGCGTGACGTCTTTGAAGTCGAAGTGATCGACGAAGTCGGCGTGTAGGGAGCTCATGTTGGGCTGAGCGTCCGGCGGTAGGGTCTTGTTGAGGGCGGGTCTGTCGGGGTTGGTGAAGCTGGTGCTGTGGTTCTTGACCTCAGCGCGACGCATCTGCAAGTCTTCGTCGTACTCCGATATCGACACGATATCACTGAGCGTCCTCGCGGAAGCTTTCGCCTCGATAATCTCGCTCTTTTCTTTTTCTTCCTCTTCCAATTTGAGCGCTGTGAATGAGTCATAGGTTATATTAGTGTCGGTCTAGACTCGGGTAACTAACCTATTTACCCTGAGTTTTGGAGGCATTCCAACTCAACATAAACTATAATTTGCAACTGCGTTTCAGATTTATGCGCCGACTGCAAGTGCGAGTTGAGCGAGCGCTGACAGATTTAATATTTATTGCAATAGAAGTAACAACAACAGGATTTGTATACTTTTAAAATTTCTAACATTTAACATATATTATGTTATTATGATATGATATTATTACAATATAACATGTAGTAGCGTTTCGCTTGAGTCTATTGCAACTTTAGAATTTAAGAACCCCTTAGCGAGTATTAAATTTATTATTACAATAATATTAAGTATCAAATTCATGCCTAGCATAAACCTGTAGCACAAATATTAGCATTTACAAATTTTTGTTTGGGGATCTTACAGTTTTTTTTTAATTTAACATCGATCATAGCGCCGGGTTCGATCATCACGAAAGAAAAATAACTCCTTAGGTATTCTGGACGGCGCTAATCGCTTATCGTCAGGCGGCCTGTTTAATTTCGCCTATGTGGTCTAGTGATTTCGATCCCCGCGTTGAGACAAACGTTGTTTTCGTGTTTGGTTAGGACAATGCAGGCTAATCACATGATTGTCTAACAAGAAAGATGATCTATGCGCCGGATGGTCATGTAAAAAGTCGGTCCTGCGCCTGATCTCCCGCCAGTCGTGTTGGTTATCCGTCCCACTGGGCAACGAGAGTGAAGGAAGAGAAAGTGCTTCTGTGTATTGCGCACACACTTGGCCACCGTCACCGAAATCGGTGTGGGAGGCATTATTGTCTACATACCCATGATTTCATTGAGCTGTTCCTCTTTATCGGCGATGGCCCTCTGCTGCTCCCGCACCGTGGCCTCCAGAGCATCCTTCTCAATCTCCAGAGCTTGAGCCATTTCCTCCAGCCGGGCTATTGTGGACTGGGCGTCGGAGAGAGCCTTCTCTAGTATAATCACTTTGTCTTTGGGATTACCTGTAAGGAAATGGATGGTTACTCAAGTTTAGAAGAAAATAAAAAAAACGGTAATTTAAAAAAATTACAATCCAAGCATCGAATCGTTTAGGCTGCAGAGCCGATTACCTAACAATTGAAGACTTGAATAGATGAAGGTGATATGTTAAAAAATTATGATTTTGAGAAAATTGAGTTCAAACTGTCGCTTAAACATTTTAGAATACATCGTAAAGAATTAAGTATGTACATTAATCTAAAGGTCCGTCTCTAGAATCAATACTTAATACGTTACTACAGGTTCTAAAATGTTTAAGTGACAGTTTAAACACAATTTTCTGGGTATTTATTTTTGCGAGATATCATCTTTATTGATTGTCTTCAATTATACGTACAAAAATGATTCGTAGTTAGGTAAAAATTTGATAGCTTTAGATTGTTCAAAAGGTCTTAGATTTATTAAAATGCGAATTCCTTTATGTCGAAAATAACTGACTAGTACTTATAACTTATAAATTGCAATATTTGTCTGATACATAAGAAAAGTGACTTAAAGATAAAGACATAACGTTAAAAAGCTATGCGCTGCGTAAATGTTTTATTAGTAAGCCGTGTACCCACACGACTCAATGCATTTAAAATTTAATAGAATAAAAAAAACTAAATTTAAATAAAAAAAAAACTGTGATTTATCGTGTAACATTCCTATCACACCTAACAAACGACCTGATGAGATAGAAGACCTGAACCGACTTCCACTAAACATAGCTAATAACACTCTCGTCTCGACTGATATACCTTCCAAACAAAAAAAAAACGCATTAAAATCGGATCATCCTTTTGGGAGCTACGATGCGACAGACAGACACATACACATTAACACAGACACGTCGAAGTTATAGCACCCCGTCGTTTTTGCGTCGGGGGTTAAAAGTAAACACGTACATAAGTTCCCGTAGAGCGGCTGGTGTTGTTCATGGCGTCTGTCTCGCTCTTCTGTGCTCTGTTTCAGGCGCGCCAGCTGCTTGTCTTTGGACTCTAAATCCTCTTTCAATCTTTGGACCTGGAACAAAAGCAATGTTTTAACAGGTCTATTGTTTAACTTAAGTACATTTTTATAAGCCTCACAAACAATTGTTCAGAAATAAACTTGTATTTGTATTTTATTTATTTTTTTATTATCGCTCGCGTTGGCCTACGCTCTTCCAATATGTATAGCCGACTTAAGATGAGAAGGCTGCTACTTATTTCCTGATATAATCTCTCTGTCGCCCTTAACGACAGCCACGGGAACGGAGCCGTACTTACTCCCGCAGTAATGTCGTATGTCGCTACACTAGTGCGGCGTGCACGTACCTCTGCGTGCGCGTCGCTGAGCTGCACGCTGAGCGCGCTGCTGGCGGAGTGCGCGAGCGCGTCGGCGTCGGCGCGCTGGCGCTGCAGGCGCGCGGACAGGGACGACAGCCGCAGCGCCTGCTCCGACATGCGCGCCTGCAGCACGTCCCGCTCCGCGCGCACCTCCTGCGACAATCAATCAAAACATACTACTAAAGTGATCAGTGTCAAGACAGTGTAACACTTGTTCATAGAAGGCTCTAAATTAAACAAGAAAATCTACAAAGTACAAATATTAGCGAGATTTTATTTAGGTTTAGGTCACGTTGGGCGCCAATATTACACTTGTTCATAAACTTGATGATTGTACTCGTATGTTTGTTGCTTTCACATTTAAAGTACAAAACAAATTTAATTGATAATTAGGGCACAGATAAAAGCTTTGATAATGACATAAACTATACATAAACTACTGACAAAACGATACTAGCAGGTGATACAGTTTTTTTAATACAACAAGTATTTAAGGTTTTGACAGATCATGGATATTGAAACATTCAAGGTTAATAAACATATGCGATATGGTGCTGAAATTATACATTATTTACCTTAACAAGTCAACGTGAACTATTAACTATAATTTACATAGCCCAATTTAACCGTGTCTCGTAACTGGTCAGTTTAGTGGCGCGGATCGAACTAACCGGGATCACGCGCTATATTTACCGCTGTGCCACTTATTGTTCGCGGTAAATACGTCAATTACATATATACAGATGATATGTGAACCTATAAATGATAGTAAATATTCCTTAGGAATTAGACATTCAATGACAAATCCGTCTACATTCCACCACTACTGGATACAACAATTATAACTGTTCTAACTCACAAAGTATCTATTACATTAATGTCCACATATTATGATCAATGATTCTTGTCCGTGTTCTAGTTGTTAAGAGCGTAGCTCTCGACCCGAAGATCGTGGGTTCGATTCCCGCGTTGGAACAACAAAAAATGTTGTTTTCAAGTTTGGCTGATCACCTGATTGTCTGACAAGAAAGATGATTAATCGGATGGGCATATAAAAGTCGGGCCTGCGCCTGATCTCCCGCCAGTCGTCCCACTAGGCTACGAGTGTGAAGGAAGAGAGAGTGCTCCTGTGTATTGCGCGCACACTTGGCAACTATAAAATAACTCCTGCGTAGCTGGCCTGCAGGGCAATCGCGCTAAAAAACTTTAGCTGAAACGCAACCGAAACGTGAACGTTACTCGACCTTATGACGTATTCGGTATCGCGCTATCCTTTTGACTGCTAGGTGAGACGAAGCTGGACCGTAGTTGTAACTCAAACGCTGTCAAACAAAAAGTTCATACGGAGCTAGTTTAACTCGCACGCAGCTCGAATGTTTGGAACAAAGTGATCGTATAAAAGTAAAGTTTTTGAATCTAAATTGTGTAAAGGACCAAAAATGTTCAGCTGGATTGGAAACGAAACGCAGCTGAAACACAAACGAAACTAAGTTGAACCTCAAATGAAACGTTGTACAATAGCGCGATTGGCCTGCTGGTTTCAATGAAACCAGCCACCGTCACCGAAATCGGTGAAGGAGGCATTTTTATGATCAATGATAACTTTTAAATAAAGCCTATATGAAGGAGTATTCAAGGTCACCAATTAAGCGTATTCATCATCAAAATGTGAAAAACTGCTTTTGTATTTTTGTGTGACAATTGTACAGACCTTGTAATAGTATGTTTTCACAAAACGTATACAAGCGAAAAAAGATTGTTGTATTGTTGACATCAACAAAATACTTTTCGTTATTTCATTGTACACTTTGCCAACGTGGTGAATACACATGTCCTAGCAAAGTACTTCCTACCACAAACATTTGGAACATAACGAAACCATAAGGGACTATACAAAGTTGGTGGTACAAAGATACTATATATTTACGCAATAAATAAGATGTATACGTCTGGGAAGAGATTTACGCTAACGAGCAAAACCGCGCTCATAATTCAAGATGATGGCTCTACAAACAAACATCTTTAAAAAATACAACATTCAACTACAACTTCAGGAGTTCGTATCTGTTTTACGACTGAAATAAGTCCTACGCTTTTCAACCACTTTGAGGCATTCTATGCTCTTAGGATAGGCCTAAATAAATGATTTGAAATACGGGAGAAGACTCGAGACATTCAAAATAGAGCTCTGTGCAAATAAATTAGAGCTGAAAATCAAACACGACGATAGTCAAGTGTGAATATCAAATTTGACAAAATGAGATCTACTCCCGGTTTCCCGAACGCTATTCAAATGAATGATCAACTAACATGGCATTCAAATCAACAACCAGGGCCCTAATTCAGGCCTCGAACTAAGTTTTTACTATCGGTCTGTCCCGCTCATGTAAATGAGATTTACTGCGCGTGCGAGCGGGATATACTAATATTCGGAACTAAGTTCGAGGCCTGAGAATCGCCGCCCAGGTTAAAATTCCACAGATAAGATTTAATTACTAATGACACCGATTAGTTCACATACCATTTCAATCAACCTTACCTGAGGAATTTTAAGCAATCAAGTGTGCTGTGTGACCGTGATGTAATTATCTGTCCGTTCCTTTCTGTCTGATAATTTTCCATTCCATTCATACCACCAATCAGCGTTCAATATGGGTTCTTGATTTGAATGCCATGTTAGTTGATCATACATTTGAATAGCGTTCGGGAAACCGGGGGAGGACAGTCTATACTTTAAGCCAAGTCTACAGTTCAGTGAGCGATTATCAGCTCTATTATTGTAGCCTAGAGTTCTATTTCGAGTGCTCTAAACTCCGGATTTCCGGATTCCGGATAAAATAGGCCCGGTCATAGAGACAGACAAACAGAGAGAGCTAATAATAACCCTCTTTTTTGCTTCTCGTCGGGTAGAAATAGTGACGAACATACGATTGTGAATATTATTTCTACGGTTCTATCTTCTTTATGATGGAGACACAAGAGCTAATGTTCCATTCCTCTAGTCTCCATGACAATAATTATAACAATGCCTCCCACACCGATTTCGGTGACAGTGGCCGGTTTCATTGAAACCAGGCCAACTACGCAGGAGTTATTTTATAGTGCCCAAGTGTGTGCGCAATACACATACGCAGTCTCTCTTACTTCACTCTCGTAGCCCAGTGGGACACGATGGCAGGAGATCAGGCGTAGGACCGACTTTTTACATGCCCATCCGACGCATGGATCATCTTTCTTGTCAAACAATCAGGTGATCAGCATGCATTGTCCTAAAGAAACTTGAAAACAACATTTTTTGTTGTTCCAACGCGGGAATTGAACCCACGGCCTCCCGGTCGAGAGCGAATGAATCTCTGAACCACTAGGCCACGTTGGCGTTCAAGTCTCGATGATAAAGAAGATAATACAAACAAAAGTACAACCGTAGAAATAATATTCAAAGTCGTACGTAAGAGGAACCTCTCTATTTTTATCTCTTTAATTAAACGCAATACATATACAATGGGAGAGCATTTGTCAACACGAACTAATGCCAATAGCGCGGGCGCACAGCCGACGATAGACAGGAAACACTAAAGGGAGATAGAATAACGATAAAAGTGTCTGCCTGTCTGGTGTGACAGTTAGAGATAAATCGTCATTAACATTATTTCAACTATGACGCCCACTACCGGAATTAAGCAAGCACTTCAACAATAATAAAAAAAAGTAACTCTATCAGCGCTTTCACAGTAAGATATGTTATTGAATGTACCGTAGGTTCTTGATGGAAATACATTTTATTTAGTAATAATACACTAAATACTTGCACTTTTTTCCCACTTTATTAGTTTTTTCACAAGTTACTTATTAAAATACACGACCGGTTTCGACATAGTCATCATCAGGTGTAGGTAGATTTAAATTTTTAAAAATATTGTATACATTGTGCAGAATTTTTTAGAGTTGCCAGCATCAGGAAAAAAATTAACAATTTTGTGCACTTTTACTTAATTATTTTCTTTCACAGTAAACTCTATATACGGGGATACACACCCTAAAGTATTATCACTCATTAATATTACATCCTGGGGCCTTACTCTCCGAACTGATTTGATTTTGATTTAGATACGATCATGCCATGCCACGAACTTCCAAGTAAATTGACATTTGTTTATTTTGATTCTCAGTCGATCGATATGGTAGGTAGTACAAAAAGTTTCGATCTAACAATTTTCTTTATCCAGATTTGTTTCAAAGTAATTCACCAAATAAAATACGAAAACCACTGATATCGAACGGATTCGGTACTCGATTGTGTCGGGAGTAGGCCCACTGTATATGGACGGACGATAGGTATCAGTAAAACTCAAAAATATTGTATGTTAGAGATCCATTTAAGTGGTAGCAATTTAGGTTTAATTTGTTGTTAAAGTATTCTCTTTCCTTTTAAACTAAAAGGAATAACTAAATATTTATGTGTTAAATGGTAAGAATAGGAAACCAATTTTCGTTTTTATTAAAGTTGTAGCCCCCAACGAAACACGACGCGGAACTGATTCAAAATTGAACTTTATTCACTACGTGGGAAGATACACATTGTCAAGCGAACTGAACAAGGGATTTAGGATAGGAATTTGGCGCTAATAAAGAAAACATTTAACACGATTTCTAAGATTTCCGACGAGAAGATTGATGTTCACAACGAATAAATCCGAGAATCGCATTTTAGACATAAAATACACTCGATTCAGTTTCAAAACAAACAAACTATTTATAGCTCAGTCGAGGTATTGACGCGCACGGAAGAACGGCAAACTAATTACTAAGTTTTAGCTTTTGGCGATACACCAAACAAAACGAACAACGCTTCCTAAGTTTGTGACTTGGACTAGTTTTATTTAAGAAGCTCTAGGCACGCCCGCGACTTCGTCCGCGTGTAAAAGTAAAATAAATACCAGATTCTGGAACACTCTTCATGCTATTTGACTATTAGACCCGTATATATAAAACATTCTCTATCGAAACCTCTACTCAAGACAGATAAAAAAAAGAGTTCGTTTCACTTTTAAAAATGAAGAACTTTACTTATGTCACATACTTTCTTAAAACGAAAAAATATAGATTATACTTATTTTAATATTATGAATAATACAGTTTAAAGAAATTAAAGTACTATGTAACTTAAATAAGGTTTTTTAATTTTAAAAGTGAAAGTTGAGGTTGCATAATATCATTTACAGATGCAATTCAAACGCTTAGTACATGTAGATATGCCTAATATTATGAAGCCAAAGTATTTGTTTCACCGCGGTAATCTCAGAAACGTCCGATTTGAAAAAAAAATGAGCTAGGCTAGGCTAAAGCTATTTATCGTAAAATATTTAAAATCGGCGGTTTTATTTCACTATTTCACGCTGACGTCGCGGACACAGTGATAAACAAAAGCAAAGCGATTGTTGAAACAAAAGATACGTCAGTTTTGGCAACACAAATTGTACACGATCTTCTAACACTTATTGAGCTGCGTAATTGCGCTTCATAATAAAAATAGCCTATGTTTTCAGTGTCACGAACAGAAAAAACGCAATCATCAACGAAAATATCGTTCGCGAAACTCACCGTCAAATCCGGCAGGCCCATTGAAAAGAAATGCTTGAAATGGCTCCACACAGGCATGTCACACCCACACACGCGCAATGACGGTTACATGATTATATTATTTACAGCGGGATGGCAAATGTGGACGATATTTAGTTACACCCTCTCCAGTGTTCATATCCGATTTGATTTAAACGTCACCAAAAATTATTCGACCTAATTAATATAATTATAATAGCTGACTTTAAAATCATTATGTGTTTACACCCTTGTTCACTTTGTTTACGTTTAGGTCAAATTGGATGTGAATAGAATAGGACCTGTTTGCAGCAAAACACGCTTTGAAACATCGGCGGACACTGAAACACAGAGCTGCGAGCGCTGAAACGCGACGCGGGGAGGCGGGAAAATCGGATGCGGCACAGCGTGGTCGCGATGAAAATTAGCCGGTTTTCATCGAGACCACTCCCGTCATACTTTTTGTAGGACCGACAATTGGGCAGATTTTTCCTCCATATTTTTCTGACCGTCTTTTTGTATGGACACACGCCGCGTTGCACTATAGTAATTGCAATCATCATTTTATCAATTATCACCTACAAAAATTGAGCACCGATTATTACGTCATTCGTATCAACTCAAAACTTCATTTCGATCCGTAACTCATAATTCAAGACATAAACTTAAATTTCGAATAAAAAAAGTAGTTATACTGTGCATATTTCGGCCATTTTTACTGCATATTTCCATGCACATTTCGGCACTCTGATATTGCATATAATCCGATGTCTAGTCATAAACCTAAAATCATAAATAGATTACAGATTGGAATTTCCTGACACTACAAGTAAACATAATAAAATTGTAAACCGCCGTATCCACACATCACGTCCACGCGGGTGGGATATAATTAGCGTGCACGTGTGCGTGCGCGGCGCTGTGTGCGTGCGCGTACGCAGGGCTGCGACTACTGTGGCGCCTGCGCATATTTTCACTTTTAACTAAACTCGTTAACGGGCTCATAAAACCGCGCATGCTGTAAGTTAACGTATAATGCTTTTGTTTGAGTAATAAAGTTGTGAAATTTGCCCATAAGGCGTTTTATGAGACGTGTGTTAATCTACCGTAAACGTATATTTTACGATTTTGATTACGACAATATACATCCGACATATTACGCTGACGTATTTTCTATTTGTACATTTAAATAGTAATATTTATAACGTTTAGTAAATATTCTACATTTTATTAGCAACTTGCGTTTTCAAATCAGGTGTGAGGTTATCGGATAGTGGAAGGTTAATGCCCTCAACGGCAAAGATTTGTTTCATTTGTAACTACGTCTTTTCATATTAAGCAATAAATACAATAAAATGTGGTAACATTTCAATAAACTTTTTGTGAATCTTTTTATAATAATAATTTTGTACGGTTCGTAAACTTGAGACGCCGCGCCGGTCGCTGAGTGAAACTAATATGCTGCTGATAATCATAATATATATTTTCTAAGATACTAAATGCTAATGTGTTACACTATACGATAACACGATAATGCGTGAACAGAGCTAATAATCAAATTCTATCTAAAAAAAAATGAGCGTGCGCGTGAATCATATAATTTGATGCTGATGCGTTTATATTTTGGCCTTTCTACGGTTACACCGCCCAAATTTCTTGATGGTGCTATTTTTTAGTCGATTGTTATTCTTATGCTTATTTCAATTACATCACAGACGAAAGCCCTGACATGCAATAGAGCGTGCAATAAAATCAGCGACATTAGGGTCGATTAAGCAGAGTGATTCAGCCATTGTCAGGTCCGAGACCTCGCATCATCCTTCATTGGCTGTGCGACCATTTAAAAACAAATATTATTCACTTATTCCATGCGATCGGTTACAGTTGCAATAGATGTTTGCACTGTTGCAGTGGTTTTGAAGAAAACATATAAACAGAGTTGTAGAAAGTAACAAAACGAAATAGATTTAGCAAAAATATTACCTCTTAACGAACTACACTACTAAAATAGACACTAGGGGTTGAACACAGAAAACAGTGATTTTTCCTAATTCTATTTTACCTAAAGAATTCCGATTTAAGCATCTTGAAACAAACGAAGTATTTTTGTTTTGACTATTTTATCCCACCTTGCTCGCGGTTTAGTAGCAGCCTTCATCATATTATCAGAAAAAGTTAGGGTAAATTTAAAATTTCTAGCCTTGAGATTTGTTTGTTACACCGTAACGCCTAAAGTTCTGTTCCGATTTTAATACAATAGGTGATGGCCTGTGTAACATCTAGTATAGGTTAAATTTGAAATTGTGTTTATGCCTTTCATATACTAGAGAGATATATTAAGTTTATCCATGCACATTTGAAGATGATATGTAGAGAATGGATGAAGGTGATATGTAACAATATTCTGTTTTCGAGAAAATTGAGATCAAACTGTCACTTAAACATTTTAGAATACGCCGTACTCGTAAAGTATTAAGTACTTAATACGTTACTGCATAACCTAAAATGTTTAAGTGTTAGTTTAAACTCAATTTTCTGGGGTTTTTTTTCAACATATCACCTTCATCCATTCATTCTATTAACATTAATAAGAACATAACTAACAGAATCACAGTGCACAAAGGAACTTTATGTGGAGCGGAAGTTGAGTTATCTCCGAGAGAGCGAATTACCGTCTGTACGAGATTGAATAATTACATAACACAACGAGCGGTTATTAAGTAGTTACGGCGGGATAATGTGTTCACCATTTCCGCTATTCGTCTGTGGAACGCTTTGGGTGTGTTTCACCAAGCAATGGCTTAGTTAATCCTTCGTTAAGTATCATGTGACGTGATAAATGAATGAGAAGGCATGGTATTTTAACAAGCCGTTAGCCGAAATCGGGATAAGACTTATCTACAAAAAACCATGGTTTAAATCAACATTAAAAAGGCCAAGTGCGAGTTGGACTCGCGCCCTCTATTCCGTACAAAAAGCAAAAAAACATCTCTTCGTCTGTATCTGTAGCATGGAAGATTGTGTTTTAGTATTTGCTGTTATAGCGACTACAGAATTATATAATCTGTGAAAATTTCAACTATCTGGTTTCAACTAGCTGGTGGTTACATCACGAGATGTAGGCTATTGACAGACTGATAGACAGCGAGGCCTTAGTAATATGCATAGGGTCCCCTAAAAAACTCTAAAAATATTTTAATAGCACTACTTAGATTCATCCATATACAGATAATTTATGAGTCAGTACTAAGTACGAATATATATATAAATTTTTTTAGATAGTGTTTTTTTTTGTTTTCATAATTATCATACTTCCTTTTATATTGTTGCTTGATTTAATGCCATAAATGAAATACCATAAGGCAAGTTTCACATTACTAGCACGCTGTCATGCCAGCACTAGCCGGTGCCAGTAGGTGTATTTGTGAACTGTGACCAGCGTAGCAGTGTCATGCTGGACTGCTGCCAACTACTCGGGGCAAGGTCATCGTATACTGGACAGGGGACGTGCCCCACGCGGCGTTAAACCCATATTTTTATCAACAGGTTTTGGAGCATAAGAATTTCGATAAAATCTGGATGTGGCCTATGGTCATAGATCGATATCAGAAGACAAATACTTAAGAGGAAACACCACGGACAAGACAAATACAAAATAGGTATTTATAAAATATATTGTTGTCTCCAAGCGCCAAAAAATACAGGGGAGTATTCTGCCATGGTAATTAAGAGAGCAGTAAATCATAAAAGGCGGTTTAAAAAAAATGGCTCTTGAAGAAAAATCTTTATGTGCCATTTTCTCGAAACCGCCTTTTCTGGCTCACTACTCTATTAATTACCTGTGGCCGTATTATGATCTTTAACAATACCAGCCTGGTTCCAGGCAATTCAATAATACGGTCTTAAACTGCCTTGTCCTTTTTCATATTACAGCGACATGTTATACTGAATGGATCCACCCTAGTTTGGTTGTCTGAAAGTGACATTTGGAAGCAAGTCAAGTGTCCGCAACAGCTAGTTAGCTGCGAAAATTGCAGGCAGCCATGTTGTATGGCGTAAACTGGCTGGCTTGTAATAGGCCCCAGGGCAATATTGATTGGGCTATTCTTTTTCCGGCACCCCAACGACTAATATTACTATCGCAAATAATAAAAAATCAATAGCTTCATTTAATAATGTTTAGGTTTAGCGAGAGCACTTATCTGATACCATTGTTTTTTTAAGTACTATGATTTTCTTCGTCTGCAATACAAGAATAACTATACGTAACAATGCAAAAAGACGAATAAAAATTTACTTAAATATTGTTTGTGCTATTCACATTTTATAGTATATAATTTTTTTATAGTATAAGCTCGCATCCAAATCGTTCAATATATTTGCTCTGCAGCTAAATCTCTTCACATTAAAAATAAAATTAAAAATTCAAATAATAAAGTAAAAACAACATGGCAAATAATTGCGACTGAAACTGGAAGAGTCACCACTCGCAACTCAGATTTTAAATTAAATGTAGATAATAAAGTAATTAAATCCGATAATGAAGTTGCTACAGTTTTTGAGAAATTCTTTGCTGACATTCCAGTTTCAACAACAAAAAATTTAATTGCCTCTTCTGTTGATGCTGAATTGCTTCTTACAAAAAATGTAAAAAAGTGTGAAGTTGACTTTCGATTTAAAGAAATAGCACCCCAAGACATAATAAAAACTTTCAATTTATTAAATATTAAGAATACCGCAGATTTATGGGGACTATCAACGAAAGTTATTAAATCGATAGTCGATATTATCGCACCTTTCCTATCAACAATTTTTAATGACTGTATAAAAAGTGGCTCTTTTCCTGATTTAATGAAACATAGTAAAATAATACCTCTTTTTAAGTCTGGTAGTAAGTCGGATCCATCCAATTTCCGGCCTATATCTATTCTACCAACGTTAAGTAAAATATATGAAAAAATTATTCTTAATCAAATGCTAGCACACTTTAATATTAATAATATTTTACATGAGAAACAATTTGGTTTTACCAAGGGACGCTCTACAACAGATGCAGGCGTCGATTTGTTAAATTATATTTTTAATGCTTGGGAGGAATCGCGGGATGCTCTTGGAATATTTTGCGATCTCTCCAAGGCATTTGACTGTGTGCAGCATACAACATTAATCAGGAAACTAGACCACTATGGGGTAAAAGGTCCAGCACTTGCCCTCTTGAAATCATACCTATCAAATAGAACTCAGAGGGTTGAGGTGAATGGAAAAAGATCCTTAGGCTCTAGAATAGAGATGGGGGTCCCACAAGGGTCTATTTTAGGACCTTTTCTATTTTTAATTTACATAAACGACCTACCATACCTCATAAATGAAAAACATGGGATAGTATTATTTGCTGATGATACGTCTCTTCTTTTTAATATGAAACGGCAAAATATATGCCATGACGAAGTAAATAATGCTCTCTCAATGATAGTACATTGGTTTAGTGTCAATAATCTTTTACTTAATAATAAAAAAACAAAATGTGTAAAATTCACATTGCCTAATGTGAGGCAAACTGAAACCAATGTGCTATTAAATGATGAACGTATGGAACTAGTGGATACTGCAGTATTCTTAGGTATAACGTTAGACTCTAAACTTCAGTGGGGCCCCCATATTGCTAGACTGGCCGACAAACTCAGTTCAGCAGCATATGCAGTTAGTAAAATTAGACAATATTCAGATGAAAGTACAGCACGCCTAGTGTATTTTAGTTACTTTCATAGTATAATGTCCTATGGCATTCTGCTATGGGGCAGTGCTGCAGATATAAATAGTATCTTTGTGCTGCAGAAGCGAGCTGTTCGGGCAATCTACAAGCTGGCCCCCAACACTTCTCTTAGAGAAAAGTTTAAGGAAACTGGAATACTAACTGTAGCTTCTCAGTATATCCTCTCTAATGTATTATATGTTAAGAAAAATGTAAACCTGTTTATAAGAAAATGTGATAATCATAATAGAAATACTCGGAATAAGAATAAACTTGTTGTTCCAGTGACTAGACTAAGCAAAGTAAAGAATTCGTTTAAAGGCCAATGTATACGCCTATACAATAGGATCCCAGAAAACGTTCAAAATTTTTCAACTAATAAGTTTAAGAAAGTAGTCAAAGAACGTTTGTGTGCAAAAGCTTACTATAAAGTTAATGATTATATGAATGATAGCACACCTTGGGAATAAAGTAGCCCCCTACAAGGCTACTTATATATAGTACATTCTATGTTATTTAGCTTTAGTATTGACATATTTATATGTAAATTTATACTTTTTTTAAAAAGAGAAATTTTCCATCTTTTTGGTAAAAGATGGCCCCATGCGAGTTTCTTACGCCGGTTCTTCTTGCTGGGCTAGTTCCCGAACCGGTGGTAGGCATCATATAGAAACGACGTTCAGAAAACATTTTTTTGTAAAATTTACTCTGAATAAAAATATTTGATTTTGATTTTGATTTTGATTAAAAGAGTGGTATGACGCCAATAGTATCGGGTCGCGGGTGTGTAAATGACGAAAATAGAACTCAGATTCCAGAAAACACGGCCAGTTTTTCATTGGAACACTGACACGCCATTTCTAACACGCTGAAAATGCGGAAAAACAAATATTGTTTAGAAACTTTGAAATAAAATAGAAGAGATTATTAAAATTGTATATTTTTGGTATGTTTACGAAATATATTCTTAAAATTATTTGTATATGAATGCTACGATAATAATGTCAAATACCTAATATTACCTTTTACTTTAATTAAATCTGTAAAATCTTATTCCTAAGCCAATGATTTGGAAAAAAGTTACACAGTTAAGAGATTTATTACTAAGCACTAAACTTTTATTCTATATGACTAAAGTACGAATTATATCAGTCCGTAAATTACATGTTATGCACGTTACGCTCAGGTAGAACTGTCATTTTACCAGCCAGTATTTAAAATCAGAGAGTGTCATGTTAGATTTGCGTTTATACAGGCCCCAGTATACGATTTGCGAGGACTCTCAACTACAACCGCAATCATACGTTCACATAGGCGTTCGTGTACGCATTTGTGCGTGTGGATAATGCGTGTATCTTCCACAATCTTGACCGCCACTAGTACGTTACCGTACGCGTGTACGTACATCATGAACGTGTGTGCGTGTGTATACGCATCTGGGCGTGTACATTTTACGTACCTGCGCCATATCCTTGAGCGCCGCTCGCTGCATCTCGAGATCCGCGATGCGCTTGAGGGCGGCGTCCGCGGCGCGCGCCTGTCCGCCCAGCGCCGCCCACACCGCGCCCAACACGCCGCCCGAGCCGCCGTCTTCGATCTCTTCATCTGACGAACCCGCGGAGGCCACCTCGGGACTCTGTTTAAATAATATAACAATTCAAAGATATTTAGTATTTATCTTGAACGGTGTACACAATAGTATGCTGAGTGCGAGTTTTTGTCACTACCTATGACGTATGACTTGACCTGCGTCCTTTGTAACGCCAATACGACGATAACGGAAAAGTTCTAAGTTTTTAAGATGTTTCTTTGACTATATCTCGTTAGATTTACATGGAACATTTTTTTTTTGTTTATTTATTATATTAGCGAAATTGTCCATATAAATAAACATAACTTGTGCTGGACTGGTTTAAATGAAACCGTCACTGTAATCGACGTGGGCAATACCTGTGGCACTTCCCGGCGGTCTCGCAACGACACGTCCTCGGTGTGATCGCTGTTGGGCGGCGACACTCGCTCGTGCGCGCGCTCCAGCCGCCGCCGCCGGCGACACACCCACGCCGCGACCCGCCCCGCCTGTAGCGGTCAATACCATTAAACATATATAAAGTAACTTTGTGGGAACAGTGGGGGCCCCATGGATATGTATATAAATGGATATAAATGGCTGGGGTCGTGATGATTTCAGGGATTGACAACGACTAGCCTTCGGGAAAATGGAGATCTCCGACCGAGCGAGATGATATGCTCGGTCAGGCCGGCGCCGTTTGAAAACTTTTTATAATATATTTTGATATCGCGAATCATTCACTCATCAAATTGTGGCGCTAATTGATCCACACATTCAGCCAGCTATTTAATTTCCGTTCCGGAGAGTCAATATTTAAAATAGAATTTCTTGTAACATATATTATAAAAATATTTTGTTGCTGCGCTTATCAGTTTTACTTTAACTACTGTTCTACTGAAGGAAGTCGGCTCTTGACTTTGGGTTAGACCCCCAAATTATGAAATAAGGGCAAAACAGTGTACAAAATACATAATTTCAACATAAACATACCTCTTCTTTGATTTTTTCCAACAGCTCATTATATTTATCCTCGTCTTGAGTGCACCTGAGACAGATATAGTCTGTCTGTTCTACTCTCTCGCTCTTCAACGAATCCAGCTCGCCAAGCTGCACTCTTATCCTGCTGTCTCTTTCATCTATCGTCCGTTTCATCTCCTCCAACTGCTGTAATACTTCTGCCTCTCTACTCGTCTTCTGTTCCAGTTTGTTCTCCAAGTTTCCTATAATGTCACGGAGATAGGAGATCTCTTCCTCCGAAGCTTTCGCCTCCTGAGCAGATTTAGTTTTTCTTTCTTCCAAGTCCGCAATAATCTGGTTCATTTCGCGCGTTTGATTTTCCAACTGCTCGACCTATTATAAAAAAGGCGATAGTAAAAACAGATCTGTTAAATTTTCAGTTAAATTTGCGTTACTTTTATAAAACAAATTTAAAGTTACAAAAATGTTAACTAAGATCGAAACATGCAATATTAAGTACTAATAACACAAAGCATATCACAAATATGTAATATAATGTAAAGCAATCAAGCAGAATAGCACAATACATACGTTTACAAGCAGTAGAAATACATGAAACTAACTACATAGAAAGAACATTAACTTGAAATCTTTATAGATAGTATAGTATTAGTAGTAATTATAATAAGATAGTAGAATTATATTAATAGTACTGTATAATGAAATAAAATATTTATAGATAGAGTAGATTGTACATGTACAGGTACCTATAGCATTATTTATCACAAGATGAAAATGAGGGTCAGAAAATAATCAAAAAATAAATTGTAAACAGTGTGGAACTACATTTAAGTCTCAATTTCACCAACGCTTGTTAGTGTTAACGGCTTCTTAAAATACCATGCCTTCTCATTCACAGGAATTACGAGATGGATAACACGATATTTAATGAAGGATAAACTTTAACATGAGTGAAATTGGCACTAAATCTGTCTATCGGTGTTTCTATCCTGCTCTAATAGTTGATTGGGTAAAGGATGGATAGATGCAATGATCACAACATGGAGGTAACTTACGCGCACACTTTGCGTCCGCGCTTGACTCTGCGTGACGAGCAAACTGGACATCTGTACACGCCGGGCAAAATAATTGGGCAAGCTATAGTTAGTGTCAACAGAACTACAAGACGACAAAACGTCGCTCTACCCTCTCAATGTCGTATGTAAAAAAAATACAATTTTGCAGTAGAGTCAAAAAACTTAGTAATGTACATGTAAACTTAGTAGTAATTTTAGATTTTAATTTTAACATTTTAGATGTATACTGTACATAAGTGAACCTCATTTAAAACAAAATCCATGTCATAATAAAATATAAAATTATTAAATTTTTTGACTCCACTGAAAAGTTGTAGTTTTATAGATACGAGGTTGTGAAGGTAACGCGACGAAATGGCCCAGCGGTTTAGCGCGTCGGTACTCAAACCGGAGGTCGGGGGTCTGGTCCCGACAAAGAAACAAAAAGTTATCTAAATACTTCGGTTATGGATGAGTATTAACATGTGTATAATATAATAAAAATCATAAACAAAAACAATATATATATAATACGTTTTTTGCTCCTGTAACTGAAACTTAGCACGAGGCTATATTGACTTAATATGGTGTGAAGCGTATATATTATATGTTTTGAAGACACAAAGTAACGTATTAACTGTTGTCAATATTGTTGCTCTCTTATATACACAAAGGTAGATTAAATCGACACATATATATAGATTAAAACTCGAGAACGGCTGAACCGATTCGGCTATTTTTGGTCTTAAAATGTGTGGAAGTCCAGGAAAGGTTGAAACAGTTTCTCAACGAAGTGGACACGGGTCAGCTAGTTAGGTATAAAATTTTAACGAAACATTTGTTTCGTTGCCTTACAACACATACATTTTACTTATATAATACATGGAACAAGCAAAATATTAGTTCAGTCACAGAAACATGTGCACATGTGTTAATAACAAAAAATAAAAGGGAAAATTAGTAGAGATTTTGCTAAAATCGTTGGATGGAAACCAAACCACAGGACAAACACATTAGTAGTAGGTGTACATAATATTTATAAGTATACACACAATATAACGGGTGTAAAAAGAGCAGTCACTATAACTTTGGGATATGATTATACTACCTTTTCTCATTCAAGAAATGTATTTTTATTTTCATTTCTTTACAAAAATTTCAAAAAATAACTTTTTTTTGCTTTATTGTTTTTTTTTTGCGTCAAATAAATAAAAAATTTTGAAAAGTAAAAATATTTTTTTTTTAGTTTTTAACAAAAATTTTTTTTTCTTAAATACATTTCGAAAATGAGGAAAGGTAGTATAATCGTATCTCAAAGTTATAGTGACTGCTCTTTTTACACAATGTAGTAGACCGCATTACAATACGATTGAAGAGCTAACTGTAGCACTAGGAAAACTGGTGATAAAAGCACAGGTGTACGCAGCTTAGCGCGTGTTGTGTGCTTAGTTGCGATACAAATAGTTGTGCAATTGTTGAATAAACAATGATACAATATTATTTTTGTCGTGTGCGTGCGTGTGTACGCCACATCGCACTTGTACGTATACGTATGTGCATCATCTTCCAAGTTACTATGAACACAAGTTTCTATACTCTGTTTCAATTCAATGTGATTTAATGAAGACAAAGCTCAATGTGGGTAACGGTCCCAATTTAAATTATTGAAAAAAAAATACAGTTGATGAAGTTCATTTCTTTTTTACATTAAATAACGGAATATGTACGTGCGTATACGTCCTCAGACGCTTACTTCAATTGACGCACAGACTGCGTGTACGCAACATTGCACGCAGGCGTCCGTACTCACTTCAGCCACTATCCTCGCGTTCGTATTCAGTCGCGCGGCCAGGCGAGAGTTCTCTTGTTTCATCTGCTCAAGGCGCTCCGCCCATTCCTCAAGCTCCTGTTCTCGCTCAGCCGCTTGCTCCTCAATAAATTGACGCGTGGAGCGAAGCTGCGAGCTGGCTGCCTCCAACTGTACAAATGATATCGTTAGTAGAAGTGTATTTTGGATATATTTATCACCTTGATGTAATAGAAAAGAGACGGGAAGAAAAGCTTCAAACATTCGGCGCTCAGACATCGATTTATCTTGATAATATAGTAGAAGATGAATAATGGTTTACAAGTTGGGGCGTTATATAGATACTCGGGAAATGCTATTCACTTTATACTTTTTTGCTAACTTTAATTGCTATATCAGGCTTAAATTTTGTATCATTTTTTTGTGCTAAGAAGGCTAACTGTACTTGTGGCCGATGCCGAGTAGAGGTCGAGAATACATCTAGAAATCTATCTAATCAGTAATCAGTAAAACATGCTTTATTCAGAAATAACAATAAAAACCTATTTAAAGCAGAGAAAAATATGTAAATTATAAATTATGTGTGTAATCGTAAAAGAAGATAGTTTGTGTGGATTAATATTTGGACAAGAAATTTGATAAAATACTCATCAAAAACTTTTGGATATGAGAGAGATCAGTCCAATAAATATTTACGAATATTTGGTGCAAACAAAAAAGGGACAAAATTTAGATAAAAAGAACCTTAATTACAAATATTCAGAATGCCTACAGATAAAGCAAGCACAAGTACGCATGCGCTATGGACATAGAAGATCTGATATGTCGTTGAGGTTACCTGCGTACAGCACGCACCGTGCAGCGGCCTCTGGTGGACATTTTTAATATTAATAACGTAGTGAATTAGGCTAGAATTTAAATTTTAACTTTTTTACGAATACGCAATACACATATTGTACTTACATTGTAATGAATTTTTTGTTTCAATTGAATATACCTTATATAAATAAATAAGTCACGATAGGTTAAAACTAACAATGTTATCATTTACGAAATAAACAAAGAGGTCAATAACTATAGCGCCATCTGGCATCCTAATCACTCATTACAAACTTTATAAAAAAGCAATACGCCTCTACCTGTCGGAATATCCAGGAGGATATGTCGGTTTACACACCAAAACCACCTACAGATTGCCAACCTCGCAAGGGACCGGCATTCCTACCAGAATTTGTGGGCCTTTCAATAAGCGAGCTCCTAAGAACCAACGCTTATGAAGTGCGCATGCTCCGTCCGCACGTCATTCAGACTATTCCCGTCTCTATCGCACGCACCTGTTGCCGCAGGTCGTCTCGCTCTGCCGCGAGCGCGTCCATGTCGCGCGCGGCCATCGCCAGCTGCTCGCGGGGGGAGCGCGTGCTCTCTAGCGAGCGACTGCCGCCCGCACTGCCCACTTCGCCTGCACCCACGCCGTACCTGACAATTCATAACGTAATTAGCTTGTTGCACTTTAGATAATACTAGCTGACCCTTGCCCACTTCGTTGAGTATAAAAAGAGTTTATTAGAACGCGGAACCCGCAACGCGGGAGCCCGGAACCCGCAGCATGGGAACCCGAAACCCGCAACCCGCAACGCGGGAACCCGGAACCCGCAACGCGGGAACGCGGAACCCGCAGCATGGGAACCCGAAACCCGCAACGCGGGAACCCGGAACCCGCAACGCGGGAACCCAGAACCCGCAACGCGGGAACCCGGAACCCGCAACGCGGAACCCGCAGCATGGGAACCCGAAACCCGCAACGCGGAACCCGGAACTTGCAACACGGGAACCCTGAACCCGCGACGCGGAACCCGGAAACCGCAATACGGGAACCCGGAACCCGCAACGCGGAACCCACAACGCCAAACCCTTCCGTGAACGTTGCTGGTTCTGCGCTGTCAAATGGAATAAATAGTATCCTATGTCCGTCTACTGGCTCTAAGTTACTTCCTCACCAATTTTCAGCCATATCGATAAAGCCGTTCTTGAGTTATAAATAATTTAACTAACACGACTTACTTTAATATAAATAGATATATAGATTACTCCTACTAACATAAGCTAACGCCCGGTGAATGCTCCCGTCACAGTAGGTCCAGCCGATTCGGTGATCATTAGTTAGATAACGATGATGATGATGATGATGATGATGAAAAGAAACCTAAATTAATCCTTATAACTTTAGCTATCTACCAGTGAAAGTCTCGTTAAAATCGGTCCAGCCGTTCCAGAGATTAGCCGGAGCAAAGAGACACGCTAACAGACAGACAGAATTTTTTTTTTAATTGCATTTTCGTTTTCAGTAGAAAGAAAAAAAAAGACAGAACAGACAGACTAACTTCGCACAAAGACAAATGACGACAAAAGACATAGTGGCGTCATAACGTGACGTTTTCGATTATTTTTTTTAATTGTTCGTGAATTATGACCATGGATCTAACTCCTTCGATCTGATTTTTAAATTAACATTTATAATATATTCTTATTACAACTTATAAGTTAAGTACTTTTTTTTAATAGGTATATTTATAGTTGTTAAAAGATTAATCGATTTTTTGAGTAAGTCTCTAGTGTTTATAATAATTAGAATTTTTAATAAGAAAAAGTGTTAACTGACGTAACATTATCACGACGTTTATTTCATTAAATCATAATTTGTATATTATATTTAAGATCGTTTATCAGTGAAAGCAAATCGTAAAAAAACTCATATTGGTTATGTTGACAATAAATATCTTATAATTATTAAATAAAGTTTAGTAAATTCTGCAGTTTTAACAAAAAGAAAATATTTATTTTATTATGTCGTCATTACAACGTTACGTCGCTCATTTTTGATAAACTGTCAAATTTAATGTTACCTATTAAAATGACCCGAATAGAGTGGTGGACAAATAGTTTAATGAATCTAAATAGTTTAAGTTTATGTTAATACGTTATTTATAACATTTTATGATTTTTATTTTCCATTTGTAAACAATGTTGTTACCATGACACCAGTGTCATATAGACTGGCAACGACGTAAATTGATCGAGTCCAGGTTCAAACCCCGCGTGACCAATACGTATATTTTCTTCTTTTTTCTAATTTTCTGCTTATTTTTTTCAACATTTTCTTTCATAATAACCTTTTCCTGACAATAACGAACATACTGTCAAAAATATTGCGAAATCGGTCAAGCCGTTGTCGAAGCGCACACGATGTAAGAAATTTTGAAGGTTGGGTTTTCACACTTTGGGCTACATTTTTGGGGTTTTAGTAAGGAAACCTATTTTTGTTGATAATATAATATAGCCTATGTTCAGCGCTAGGAATGTAGCTTTCCAACAGCGAAAGTATTTTTCATATTGGTTCAGTGGTTTCAGAGCCTATTCCATTCAAACAAACAAACAATCAAATGTTACCTCTTTATAATATTAGTATAGACATACAACAACACAAAGCCTCCTACACCAATTTCGGTGTCCGTGCACATCGACATTTGATGGTGATATTATACTTTGTTAAGCGCTGTTACACACCGAAAAGTTACAGTTCCCCTTACTTTTGGTCCCAAATGTTACTTTTGCAGTATTTGATACAACATAAATAATAATAGTAGTGTCACCCCTCTATGACGTCACCGCGCGGCGAGTCCGGGGGCGGGACGTCGCCGAGGCTGGCGAGACGCAACATGGCGGCGTCGCGCTCCGCCCGCAGCGCCGCCTCACGCTGTAGACACTCCTCGATCGCTTCCTCCATACACTAGAAAGAGACAACAATACTTTTAGTCTGTGAAACTGGGTGTAATATATGAATTTGATAACTATTCCCGTGGATGTCGTAAATGGCGACAGAGGAAATATATTTTCAGAAATAGGAAGCAGTGTTTCCGCAGTCATTGTTATTTTAAAACTGAGTTCGGCATCTCGCCTGTCGAGCGTGGCGAGTATAGGCAACTACTCCCCATGAAATACTTTGTGTGAGCGTTTAGGCTTCTTGCTACGTCCAGCAGTGGGCGTCATAGTTGAAACGACGTCTCCCGTTTAAGGCCAGTAAATAAACAGATGGACTCTGGCGTATGTTGTACGTAAACATCTATATCTATATTCGATACTTGCTGACCCGTGCCCACTTCGTTGAGCATGGAAACCGTGTAAACCTTCCCGGGACTTCCACGAATATTTCAAGACCAGAAATAGCCGAATCAGTTCAGTTGATCTCGAGTTTTAGCGAGACTAACGAAAAGCAATTGATTTAATATACCTATGTTACTCAGTGATAATGTAGCTTTCTAATGAAAAAAGAATTATTAAAATCGATCCAGTACTTTTTGAGTTAAGTCGTTACATACAAAAATACAAATCTTTCCTCTTTATAATATTAGTGTAGAAGTGTAGATATAATATATTTATATGTAATACATTTTTAAGTTTTGCTGTATTTGAGAATTAATCCAAGACTTATGATTTCAATTTCTAGATTATAAAATTTATTATTCATAAGTGAAAGCTTGTTATTGCCATCTTTACTTTTAAGTTAAATTGCTAGTGTTACTATTTACTAAGCTGTAAGTTTTCCGAATAAAATAAAATAAAATATTTCTATTTCTATATTATCTATATATTCGATCTTATATATAAAAATTAATGGCTGTTCGTTAGTCAAGTTAAAACTCGGGAACGGCTGAACCGATTTAGTTATTTTTAGTCTTGAAATATTCGAGGAAGTTCCGGGAAGGTTTAAACGGTCTGTATGCTCAACGAGGTGGGCACGGGTCATCTAATTTTATATAGATGTTTAGCACTTTACCAGATTTCATAGAAGATACCTGACAATCAATGCTTACTTTAAAGAAAGATATGCAGATATGCTCTGCATATCTTTCTTTAAAGTAAGCATTGATTGTCAGGTTCTATATATGAAAACAAATGAATTATTTTATTTATATTTATATTTACCTTCTTCTGGTGCTGGCAGTTTTCGCAATCCTTCTGTGTCTCGTACTCGTCAACCATCTCTGTAATCTTGACCGGACTGCACTCGATCATCTTGGACTCATTTGCAGGTTCTAGAAACAGAATCAAAGGTTATCAATATTATATGATTTATATTATACAGGGTGTAAAAAGAGCAGTCACTATTACTTTGAGATACGATTATCCTACCTTTCCTTATTTTGGAAATGTATTTTTTTTATATTCTAACTGTCAAAAACAAAAAAAAAATTGTTTACTTTTCACCATTTCTTATTTTTTTTGTGGCAAAAATAAATAAAGCAAAAAAATTTTTTTTATTTTTGTAAAAAAAAATACATTTCTACAATGAGAAAAGGTAGTATAATTATATCCTAAAGTTATAGTGACTGCTCTTTTTACACCAGTTATTTAATTTTATATAAAGGAGAAGATAAACGTTGAGTCGTATCAAGAGGTCAAAAGTAAACCACAGGACAGAGAAACATGGCGATTACTCCACCGACAAGAGCCTAGCTCTTAAGATTTGAATGAATGAGTTTTGTTTCTACTCACTAGTGGTCAGTCTGTCGCTCAGCTGCAGCAGCTCGTGGGCCTCGGTGCGCAGGCGCCGCAGCGACAGCTCCAGCTCCGCCTTGATGTTAGCGCCCAGGTCTCGCTGGTGACGCAGGAAGCCGGCCACCGCGCTCTCGTCGAGCGAGGCGAGTATGTCGTCTAGACGAGGGGCGAAGTGCACGCGACGAGACACGTCGAGCCCGGGGCTGGAGGGGCGAGAGTCCTCGAAGGTGCTGCTGTGAGGATAATTCATTTCATTGATTTTCATTTGGGTGCAGCTGCAAATTTGTAAAGTTAAAAATGTTAAATTTTAGGTTATTTAAAATCAATTCTTGCTCGCTAACTAAATCGTGTGAAAGGATATATCTAGAATATCTGAAAACTGAATATTACAGTAGGATATTAAGCAGACATTGTCATGAAGAAGGAAGGAAATCATCGTAAGGAAACCCGTACTTGGTAAGCCCCAGACATACCCGTATGTTCTGGGCATGCCGCTGAAATTACGATGGCAACCACGACCACCACGAACCACGAATACGACATTTAACGCCGCCTGTCCCAGACACTACAGTATTCAAAACGTGGTCACTATGCTTGGAAAATTATAAATGATCTAATAACGGATAAAAAGGCCCAAAAGTTTTGTTAGAATAGGCGCTAAATTATCTAAGTCTTTAGAGATAACAAGCCACATAACAAATTGTTAAAAGAACAGTCCCTATAACTTTGGGATATGATTATACTATCTTTTCTAATTCTAGAAATGAATTTTGTTTAATTTGTTATTTTACAAAAATAATAAAATGAAAAAAAAATGCGTTTTCGTTATGCTTGCGACAGAAAAATAAGAAATGGTACTTTTTTTTTGTTTTTGACAAAAAGAAACATTTCCAAAATGAGGACAGTATAATCGTATCTCAAAGTTATAGTGACAGTACTTTTTTCACATTGTATAACCCCCGTATATTACGTATATTTTGATACCTAATTACTTCAAATCAGATTAGTATTAAAGGCGCTACGACAAAATAAATCGACCGCCGGCATTGTCGCACTGGGATGGTAAAGATACCTGTGTCGGTTGTCTTACATCCGTACAACAAATCACTACATTATTATCGACGGCGGTCAATCCGTTTATAAACATCAAACGAGTCTAGGTGTACGTCAGACAGCAAAACGACCACTGGACTCGCAAGTTGGCACCACGCCAGTGCACTTGCACTGTGCAATAATTTCCTAGAACCCGTGGATAGTGGACGCGGCGCATAATTAATAAAGATTTACCGCGGAGGATATACAACTTTCGCGGAACCGTCGCTCGTGATTTACACCTGTTTGATGCGTTACTAAAAACCGCATGAAATCCTAAGCCTTTCCACGTATTTCACATGCTTTAAATCTGCACATAAATAGGATCGGTATTTGTTTAAATCGTTTTTAATCGGAGACCGTGTTCGGTGGCTTGTTTTTTGATGCATGCGCTTGTAAAGCACCAATCAAAAACCTTTATTAACTATTGTTAACAATGTCAAGTTGTCTACAATTTTTAAATAAATTGACATTCAGATCAAATTTGTAACAAAAAAGAGACAACTATAATAAACCTAGCAATAAAAATACAACGATATATTAATTTCGTAAAAATGACATCATATCTATTCTTAATATTATAAAGCGGAAGAGTTTGTTTGTTTAAAGCTAATCTCAGAAACTACTGGTCCGATTTGAAAAAATATTTTTTTGGTGGATAGTCCATTTATAGATAAAGGCTTTAGACTATATAACATTACGCTGCGACCAACAGAAGCGAAGCGTCAGTGACAAATGTTGCAAAGACGGGGAAAATTATTCACATTTGGGGACTTTCGTTGCGTGCGCTGCATAAACGGTCTAAGTTACTCAAAAACCACGCGAACGAAGTCGCGGGCACAGCTAGTTATTAATAAAAAACATACTATTGCACATGGCAATCAGGGCAGCGGCATAATACGCACGCTGTAACGCACGCACGCACGCAAACGTCCCTCGTCCAGCGTGCATATGGGGATACGTACTCGTCGGGCGCGAAGTGTCGCAGCAGGTTGTGCAGCAAGGTGCGGTTGAGCTCGTCCTCCGCGCTGGCGCAGTACGCCACCAGCTGCGACAACGCGACGCGGAGCTGATCCCTGCGACACAAAGTTGAACTATGAATCGACAATCACAGTAGGAGCACTAGAAACAAGCTACAAGCTAGATATACCGGTGTTTAGACTGAGTAAAGTAAGTAAATCATTTAAAGATCAATGTGTACGCCTTTACAATATAATCCCAAATAACGTTCAGAGCCTCCCTATCAATAAATTTAAAAATGTAGTTAAAGAACGTTTGTCTCTAAAGCTTATTATAAGGTCAATGATTTTAGTGACGATTGCACACCTTGGGAATAAGATGGCCACATGCAAGGCTACCTCAATGTAGTTTATGTACTCTGACTTTTGTTATTATATATATTACTAGTATAGATTAAGTTTTTACATTGTGAACATATTATGTATACACTTTTTTAAAAAAGAACAATTTTCCATCTTTTTGCTAAAAGATGGCCCCGTCCGAGTTTCTTACGCCGGTTCTTCTCGGCGGGCTAGGTTTGAACCGGTGCGGTGGTAGCCTTTTTGTTGATTTTCCGAAAATAGCTTGTTAAGTTTTATTTGGAAATAAAATATTTAGAATTTTGAATATTAAGTGCAGATGTCGCGTTTCGTACATCACACAATTGCATCAGTGTGTGAGTTATTTGTCACCACTCACCGTGAGGAACTCGATTACAATTTATAAATTTACAATTTTTATGGCATCGATTTAGTTACCGTAATTTGCCACTGGCTTCCTTGGTTTTTTCTTATAGTACGTTCGAGATAAATTTAACCTAAACGTAAACAAACCCGTCTATGACACAACCAAAGACTAGTCAGTGATGCCAATTGGCCAATATTAATACAATGATTTTTGTTTGCTATGAATCCATAGACTATAGGCTTATGTTCTACAATCGGCAATCTCAAAGTGGTGTATTTTTTCTGTGCAAGATTTTCATTTGATGTTTAAACTTATTAATTATTGTTTGATTGTTATAAAATGTATTGGATAATGAAGTTTAATCGTTTAATATACCTGTGAAAGTGTCGATAAGTGTGCACAATAAATGAATACGGTAAAGATTCGATGTTTTCGGTTTGTTTACCTTTAGGTTAAATTTATCAGGGACGAACTATACAATGTTCCTTTCTGGGGTTCAGTAATTCAAAAGGAGAAGCGGATCACTTTGTTGTCGGTCTGTCTGTCAAGACTATTAGAAATCATGTTCGAAATCACAAATGATCTTGGCTAAGCTGAGCCATCGCATGTTTTTTTACCTCTCCTTGGTGAGCTCCTCGAGCTGTCTGTTCTGGTCGAAGCTGTGGTTGCGCCGCTGCCGCCATCTGTCCCCGTCCGCCGGAGACTCCGACCGGACCGCGGAGCACTAGAACAAAAAAGGAGGTTAGGTGGTGCTACATACAATCAGTTTTGTCCTAAACAGAATCAATTTTTTGCTGTTCCTAAGCGGGAATCGAATCCACCACTACTCCGAATCCACTGGATCACGGAGGAGTCTGATCAAGTCCATATATTTCTATTCTACGGCGACATGTTTGGAGGAATTTTCAGGCTAAGATCTTCGCTATTATTGGTTGTCCACTAGAGTGTTAAGAGGTGGCCATAGTTCATAAAAACATCCTTAAGTTCTTTGACATTCACACTGAAAATGCTAAAAGAAGCAGCAGTAAACACACTAAATTGCTAACATTTTTGCTTGTGTGGTGGTGGTGTTTGCACGTTTTTTGCGAGTGTACGCATAAGCAGTGTGGGAAGGAGAGAGGTGCTCTGAACGCATGCCTATGTCAAATTTGCAAACAATATATATCGCTAGAAAATCTAAATTTTCTCTCGGTCTCTGAAAGGCTGATCAAATCGACGATCTGCTAACAATTGCGTTTACAAGGCATTCTAAACGTTGTGTGGTATGCTTACAATATGGATATTAAGACATTACAAAATCGAACTGTGCTTTCTAACATGCTGGTTTATGAGTGGGTATAAAAACCTTGATATGGTAGCATTAAAAAATTCTCACTTAAGATGCAAAGTTGTACATTGTTCAATTAAAGAATCAATGTTGCGAGTGATGTTTACCAACGAGTGTTCAGAATGGCTTGTTAACGCAAATGTTAGCTGATCGACCATTTTATTAAAAACGGGGATAATATATGACACTAACTGTGCCCGCGACCCGCCGACCGCACGCAACGAAAGTCCCCAAATGTGAATCGTTTTTGCAACATTTCTCACTGACGCGATGACGCTTCGCTCCTATTGGTCGCAGCGTGATGTTATATATATATATATAGCCTTTAGCCTTCCTCTATAAATGGACTATCCAACAAAAAAAATATTTTTCACATTGGACCAGTAGTTCCTGAGATTATATTAATAAAGAAACAAACAAACAAACTCTTCCGCTTTATAATATTAGTGTAGATTGTATGCTATAGATCTCCGTAACGCTTTTTCAACGATTCAATTATCAAACACAAACGTACCAAAAACCTCCTCAGCACGACCATATTGCTACATGTTGCACTACACAGATGCACTCAACACATTACTTATGTCCACACTGTCACTGCATCCTTACACATCCTCAATTGAAACGAATATCACTTTATATTCAGTTAAGACAATTTAAATATCCAGCTGTCTTGTTTAAGTTGTGTGCTGTATTTGCTAAGGAAATGAAACATAAGATTTTTGTTTGGATTGTAAATCATTTAAAATACGTTAGGGTCTACGAGACCGGTGGTGGGTGATTAAGGGTTAAGGTTATTACTTATTAGTTCAGAATTAAATATTCTTAATAACCTATGATGAAAGCTACCACTTGGAACTTTAACTCCATATCACGCCAACGGTAGAATACTAATAAATAATTAATTAAGTAGCACTCAAGTCACATGCTGTCCTGGGCATTCCGTCAAGCAGTAATAGTGACAGTCATAAAGTTCTTAACTTTAATTAGCGTCTCAGTATTCGGCCGCAAGATAAAAGTTGAGAACTTCTCGTTAAAACATTACCAAAACTTCTATCATACCTGTGTTGTTAACTCCAGTTCAAAATCTTTTAAAACTTTCAATAAATTGTTTACTTTTTTTACAATTTACATTACACGTTTAGCAAACACAAATTACTTAACCTTAATTTTGTCATGACGTTTCTCATTTGACATTTACTATTTGAGGGTAGTTTGAAATTTGTGTATTTGCAAAAATATAGAATAAAGCGTTTTCGGCATTTGATTTGACATAAGCTTCGCTAAGTTACACGCGAATTAGTATGTCACTTAACGAAGATTATGTCCAATCCAGCAGGCTTACTCCCGACACAATCGAGAATCGTATCAGCTCGATCTCAAAGGCTTTTGTTGTTTTATTTGGTGGTACTTTGTAACTAGCCAGGATAAAAAAATCGTTAGATCGTAACTTTTTGTACTCTCGACCATATCAATCGACTGAGAATCAAAATTTAACAAAACAATTTATTCGGGAGTACCTACCTACGCGGCACGATCGAATCTGCCCCTGATTCAAAGCAATCCACCAAATAAAATACCATAAGCCGTTGAAATCGAACTAATTCGATTCTAGATTGTGTCGGGAGAAAGCTGCAGTAATGTCAAGTTCCAATTTGTAATGAGTGACGAGCACCATGGGGTGGTAAACGAAGTGTCAGTTTGGAGGTTACAAAGTACGAACTTTGTCATTAAATTCTCAGAGTTCACGATTTCCCTAGATAACAGTTGTGTTTGCTGCAAAATAGGTCATAGAATATCTAAAACGTACCGACTACACCAACCCACGCGCGGGTGAAATAATATTGTGTATGTTTCTTTGTATCGATGTTTGCTTTTGAGAATCGTAAAGTGGAACAACGTGAGTAAATACATTTGAATATAATAATAAAATAATAGCTCCCCTCATCGATTTCGGTGTCGGTAGCCGATTTCATTGAAACCAGGCCAGCTACGCAGGAGCTATTTTATAGTGCCCAAGTGTGTGCGCAATACACAAAGACATTCTCTCTCTCGTCCTTTTACTCTCATAACCCAGTGGGACGGTAAACCGACGCGACTGGCGGAAGATCAGGCGCAAGACCGACTTTTTACATGCCCATCCGACGCATGGATCATCTTTCTTGTCAGACAATCAGGTGATCAGCCTGAATTGTCCTAACCAAACTTGAAAACAACATTTTTTGTTGTTCCAACGCGGGAATCGAACCCACGACCTCCGGGTCGAGAGCGAAGCTCTGAACCACTAGACCACGGAGGCGATATAATACCTACGTATGTGACTCTATCACAAAATCTATTAATTCAGAGCCTAAATTCGGTCAGTAGTACCTAATTAAGGCCCTAGAATAAAACATAGTCCTTTAGAAATCAAACTCAACAGGTGCCCTTGCAGAAGTCAGTTCATTCAGTACATTCCCAGAAGAGCGTTTCCCATCACACAGGATACCTCACATAAACAAAATAAACCCAACAGAAATAAGTCCCATAAACGCCGACCATGTGGCTCTTTTTAAAAAGCACGACCCTTTTAGATAGCGTCACGCTAATTGCGACTTTGAAGCCAATCCCATAAGTCGCTTTATCCCAAATCGGGCATGTCTTTTGAACTTCTAACCTCGTGACTCGGTATGCGCTGATGTTAACCTTATATATATGGATATAGGGTTGTTTTTTCGATGGCGTATGCGTCTATTTGGCTTCAATAGGGGAATGATGCTGGGGAGATTCAGAGATAGAAAGCGGTAAAAATTAATTGAAAAGGGCACGAATCTTGTCGACGTGTTCGGGAATCTCTTGCAATCACTAATTGTGATTGAAGCCCCATGACACCGACTTCAAAAAAAACATTAATTGTAACTACATTATAAAAGTACTAGCTGTGGCCGCGACTTCGTTCGCGTGGTTTTTGAGTGACTTAAACCGTTTATGCAGCGCACGCAAAGAAAGTCCCCAAATGTGAATATTGTTTCCCGTTTTTGTAACATTTCTCAGTGACGCTTCGCTCCTATTGGTCGCAGCGTAATGTTATATAGCCTAAAGCCTTCCTCGTACTATCCAACAAAAAAAGAATTTTTCAAATCGGACCAGTAGTTCCTGAGAATAGCGCGTTTAAACAAACAAACAAACTTTTCCGCTTTATAATATTAGTATAGATTATTTTATACTTTTTAGTTGTTCAAGTCGATTTTTTTAATTTACACACATTTCAAATTCTTGTGAAATGAAAGTGCTGGATAATGACGTCATCGAGACGAGAATTTGAAATAAGTATAACATGTATAACTCGGAACCTAAGCTAGATATTTCCCGCGTAGCACAAAATGTAAAAATACTAAATCGCCAATGTGTTTATGCAGCATGTAAACTACTACTATAGTAAATTTCATCAAAATCCATTCAGTAGTTTCTGTGTGAAAGCGCAACAAATATAAATCCACACACAAATATTCGCATTTATAAAATCAGTAGATATAAATACAATATAAGTAAATATAACACGGGATAAACTTAGTGAATGAAATAGAAAAGTTTATCAGATCCAGACGGAAGTTTCGGATCACGTTTTGCTATCAACTGCAAAACTGCAAACAAGCTTCTTTATTATGAGAACAATACGCACGTTTTATCCTGTTGTTATTTAGTATTTACGTATCTTATGGAAACTGTGGGGTTAGCAGACACAATTGCCATCTACGTATTCAATATTTTACGAATACGCAGCTGTCAATTGAAGACATGATGTACCAAAATCATGATTTCGAGAAAATTGAGTTCAGACTTAAACATTTCAGAACACGTCGTAAAGTCTTAGGAACATTAATCTACAGATCCGTCTCTAGAACTACTTAATATATTATCCTAAAATTAAGTGACAGTTGAACAAAATTTTCTGAGTAAAAAATTTTTGGGACATAGCCTTCATCGATTCATGTCTTCAATTGCTTCAAACTGCTTCGCATACCGGTTCGTTTATCAATTGTTCAAGGATATTTACTTTTTTAACCCCCGACATTATAACCGTGGGGTGCCGAAGATAGAATAGCACCTCCTCATTAACCATCTTAACCGTGGGTGTCGTAAAAGACGACAGAGATAGATGCTGCCCAGTTCCGGGCACTGTGAACTGCGTTCGACAAACCGCCTGCCAAGCGTGGCGAGTATATGCAACTATCCCCCATGAAATACTTTGGGGGAAGCTTATTTCCAGTAGACCTCCGTAGCGCAGCGGTTCAGCGCGTTGGTGCTCGACCGAGAGATTGCGGGTTCGAATCCCGCAGAGGGAACTAAAAGTTTTCCATGTTCGTGGGTCATGGATGTGTATTTCTGTGTATTAATAGAATAAAAATCTTAAATATGTGTATAGTATCAAAGTATTATATATATATATATATATATATATATTTACCCCCCAAACAATTGGGCGTCCCCTGAAGGAGAAATTGCATTTAAAGTGGCGTCCACCGGCATTTGACGTCCGCATACTGGACGCCACTTTGTTAGGTAGCGGCAGTTACGTGCTTTCGGTCCCAGCTGCCACCAGAACAAAAATCGATGGAAGTCAAAAAGTTGATAGTTCGACTGAAAAAGTATTTGCAAAAGTTTCAAGAGATTCCGCAACGCCCGCGTAGCGCCACTGCCGGGCGTATATTGCGCAGCCGTATACATCTTCACCACTTCACCGAGTACCCGCGTATTTGGCGTCCGGCTATGCGACGTTGCCAAGTCGTACGCGCCGCTACTTTGTTTAATTCTCACTCAAATCACAAATGTTTACTTTAAAAGAATACGCACGTCCGCCGCACCACCCGTGCTGGTGATCTTTTTGCGTCCTTGCGACCGGTGCCTGTTATAAGTATTTTTATGTTAACTTGAAGGATGTCGTCTTGTGGAAGAAATATTTAGAAATGACTTGATGAAGCTATACTGTACTGTAGCTGCTTGATGATGCCCTTTCATTAATTTCCTCCTTCACATCGACATCCGCGCTCATTCCTGTCCGTTTCGGTCCTCTTACTAATAAACGCGCTGTAAGTTCAACCTAGGTTCAACTTTATTTTTGTCTCCGTCGGATCTGTTTATTCTGGCAGATACAGAAATACGAGTAAAGTTGAACTTACCTACATCGCATTTATTAGTAAGGGGGTTGAAGTTACAGTTACATAAACTTTTATTACCGGGCAGACATAAAAAGATTCTGTTAATTTTACTATAGTCTGACCACTACCTCTGTACCGCGCGTTAGGTCGGCTACCACGGTACAGCGGTAGTAGTTAGACTATATTATCAGAAATCCTGTTATTTTTGTGGCGTCCGTATATTGCTTTTAGACGTCCGTATATCATAACTTTTATTTCATTTTCTTGTAAGTAGGTAGGTATAAGTCACGTAAAAAGAACGCTGGTTTGGAGGTATGGAGGCTCATACAACCAGCGTTATTTTTACGTGACGCAACCTCTATTAAATTTAACTTCCTTGATTACTATCAGAAATCCTTTTTTATTTTATGGCGTCGTTATCTTGCTTCACGGCGTCCGTATATTGTCTTACGGCGTCCGTTTATCACTGTGTAACGTCCGTATATTGCTTTCCGACGTCCGTATATTGGTTTCTGACGTCCGTATATTATATTCATTTATTTTTAGGTTTAACTTCATTCAGCGTGGTAATCAAGTGGTGTGCGTATATTATCGTATATGCCTTGTGCATTGTGCTTTCTTGCTACGTCCTTTTTTTAACCGTAATCATATTATGGCACATTATATATTTTCATTGATATATCCCACCGATTCTTCCTTTCTGTCAGCAGTGCTAAATTTATTTTTAGGTTTAACTTCATTCATTTCCTCACCTAGATGCCTAATGACTTACTCCCTTAATATCGGTTACGGACTACATCATTTCTATTCTGGAAGATACAGAAATAAAGTTGAACTTACCTACATCGCATTTATTAGTAAGGGGGTTGAAGTTACAGTTACATAAACTCTTATTACCAGGCAGAAATAAAAAGATTCTGACAATTTTACTATAGTCTGACCACTACTTCTGTGCCGCGCGTTAGGTCGGCTGCCACGGTACAGCAGTAGTAGTCAGACTATAACAGAAATCCTGTTTTTTTTGTGGCGTCCATATATTGCTTTCGGACGTCCGTATATTGCTTTTGGACGTCCGTATATTGCTTTCAGACGTCCGTATATTATATTCATTTATTTTTAGGTTTAACTTGATTCATTTCCTCACCTAGATGCCTAATGACTTACTCCCTTAACATCGGTTACGGACTACATCATTTCTATCCTGGAAGATACAGAAATAAAGTTGAGATTACCTACATCGCATTTATTAGTAAGAGGGTTGAAGTTACAGTTACATAAACTCTTATTACCAGGCAGAAATAAAAAGATTCTGTCAATTTTACTATAGTCTGACCACTACCTCTGTGCCGCGCGTTAGTTCGGCTGCCACGGTACAGCGGTAGTAGTCAGACTATAACAGAAATCCTGTTTTTTTTTTTTGTGGCGTCCGTATATTGCTTTCGGACGTCCGTATATTGCTTTTGGACGTCCGTATATTGCTTTCAGACGTCCGTATATCATAACTTTTATTTCATTTTCTTGTAAGTAGGTAGGTATAAGTTACATAAAAAGAACGCTGGTTTGTATGGAGGCTCATACAACCAGCGTTATTTTTACGTGACGCAACCTCTATTGAATTTAACTTCTTTCATTACTATCAGAAATCCTTTTTTATTTTATGGCGTCGGTATCTTGCTTTACGGCTACCGTATATTTTCTTACGGCGTCCGTTTATCGCTATTTAACGTCCGTATATTGCTTTCTGACATCCGTATATTGGTTTCAGACGTCCGTATATTATATTCATTTATTTTTAGGTTTAACTTCATTAATTTCCTCACCTAGATGCCTAATGACTTACTCCCTTAACATCGGTTACGGACTACATCATTTCTAACCCGGTGCGATCGTAGAACTATTTCTATGATAAGATACAACCAATTATAATTTTACATAATTTCTGTTCTGAGTTTTCTAGAGTCTTATTATAAGGCATTCGAATCGGGTTAAAATATTTAGTGCGGAACAATTGATACTCTGGTCTGGCGCTGGTCAATACAAAGACGCAACCCTAAGAAAGAGATAGATAATAAAACTGAAAATTGGCAACGTCGCATTTCTTTGGCAAAAGTCGCCGGACGCAAAAACATCGGCTCTTTAGTCAAAAATCACAAGTATATCCAGGACTTCAGAAAGTCACCCAGGTGGTTCGGGGTTCAAAAGTGTTTGGGCATGACTGCAAGAAGAATATCGTAGAAAATAAAGTTAGCGGAAAACAAAATACGTCACAGTGCTGGAAATGATTTAGTTAAGAAACATTCATAGAAATAATTAAAAAAATAAAAGCAGAAGTAGGGGACGTCGTAATAACGCACGACCACCGTGACGCCAAAACGCTTCCTGGATGTATATATATATATATATCTGGTACCTATAACACAAGTTCTTCGGATACTTAGCACAGTGCCAGATTGACGTGGTGTGAAGCTTCTATAGATGTGTAGATATAAATATAGATATATAGATATATATATACAGTTGAAAGCTGAAATCATGATGACTGCAAGAAATCCCTTTGCCATGTTTTACATACTATAGTAAGCCCTTTATCGAACTGTCATGACCCAAAAAACGACCAATTAAAGTATGTTGCCAAACAATTCCGCTGCAAGTACAGCTCCAAATAGGCCCGTCGTTGAACGCGGGCCCTCTCCCTAATCAATAAACGTCCCAAAATGGGACACTTCACACTGCAGAGAGCTCAGCATAATCTGAGGGTTCCGGAGGTATATTGATCCGTACTAAACCCCGACGCAAAAAGCGGTGTAAGTTTAACGTGTCTGTGGCATTCTAGCTCCCGAACGGATAAACATTTCAACTTAGTTTTGTATTAAGGTGCGAGTGTTTAAAATCGGTTGAAATGAAAGGTTGTGGGGGGAAAGTGGGGAGGGACAACCGAATGTCAGCAAATATACTCGAGTGGGGTCTCAAATAAAAGCGCATCACGCATCATCTCAAACCTGCACATCACGAAAAAATATGTACAATAATAATTATCGGATGTGAGCTGTGAAAAAGTTGTTTCAATACAAATCTAAATTTAAAAAAATCGTTTATTGACAAATTCGCTCTCAAATTTGGATAGATATTAGGTGTTGTCCGCGACTTCGCATTAAAATAAACCTCGTACGTTTTTCCCCCTAGTAATACTTGCCTATGTCCTTCCCTAATCTGTATGCCAGTTTCATCACAATCGGTTTAGTAGTTAACTATTGAATGCAACGAAACAAACAAAGTTAAAAATAGAGAGATATTATATCTCTATATTTTTAACAATATACAAATTATGATATATATTAATTAACTATGGTATACGTATTCCAAGTTAATGTATTCAAATATACAAAGGCTTTCTTAAAATAAATACTTTAAGTCCTGATTTCACCAACACATGTTAGTGTTAACGACTTGGTAAAATACCATGCCTTCTCATACATTAATAGGAATTACGCGAGGTACAACATGATATTTAACGAAGGGTTAACTCTAACATTGCTTAGTGAAACACGCCCTAAACCTCACTCCTAAAACCGCATAATTTATGATGATCAGTAGCCCAAATACAAGCAATTGATACTTAATTACCTATATTATCCAATGACATTGTTGAGTTACGAATACTTTGTTGTCACTTATTCCTGCTAACCCCATTGTTTGAGGAAATGTTAGAACATGATTTAGTAATAGACGCGTATGTTAAGCATAACGTCATCCAAACATTAATAGACTGGATAATTTAGATCTGGCGTTAGACATTTGTTGTGTTTATTTTAAAACGTAGCGTTGGAATTAACTAAAATGACTAATTATAATGAGCGTTAGATAAACCTACAGCTGTTAGTAGAGACAGCTGATCAGTTACATTTTTTATAATCTACTATAGATGTTACAATTACAAATTTGTAATTGTTAACAAACAGTTTCCATCTTCAAGACCAATCAGAATCTTTTGGCAATGTTTCAGGAAGGATATGATAATACAATTTTGTATAACAAATAATTCGAGATAAAATTAGACAATCCAACACTATCACATACACAATACATCACAATTTGCAACGGTCACTATTCGATTAGCAAGTTAACACATCCGCGGATCTGCACGCACGCACGGCCGCACACGCGCACGCAGTGACGTCACGTGCACGTACTCTCGCGGCGGGGGTCTCCGCGTGACTGCCAGAATCAGGAGCGAGATGTTATTGTTTTTGTGCGGTTATATTTGTTTGGCACAATGCATGGTCTCATCTCAATTCGCGCCATCATCGCTTAATGCTCCTTTAATTAGCTAGTTTCAGTAATAAGGATACTATGTATAAATAATACTTTAAAACACGCTTAATTCGAAATGAAATTACCTATTAAAAGCATGGGAAATCGGCGATTAGGAGACCTAGAGATTACTTTGATTATAAACTAAAAAAGGCTTGAGCTATGTTCCTTTGTTTATAATTTGTTTCCTGGATGTTTAAACATAGCCGAAAATCTGACCATACTTTTTAGGTTTCAAAACGTCCATATTTCGTTTAAAAAGTAATTAATTTAGGAAAAAAAGAATAACATAGGGACGTACTAATAGTAGATATACATAGATACTCGGGGAAGAAATTGTTACTCTAGTGGCATTATCCAGAGATGAAACAGGGGTCGCGTAGACGTACAACAAACAGTGTTGTATGGAAAAATGTTGTGTTTCCTCTTAAGGGGGCTTAGCAAAATAATATGTATGTTGCATGTCAATCATGAGATTACAACTATAAAATGAATCATACAATACACTTTAGACTCTACAATGCTTAATGGGTACTTCATAAGAGTACCCGCTTTTCATTTTAAAAGCACTTTTGGCCTACTGAAGCTGTGACTCATCGCTACGTCATCAACGCATCTATGACGCAGGCGCTCATCTCACCCCATAGATGTAGAAGTACAGTTGATGACATTCGTAGTGTACCAATTTTGAACCTTATGTATATTGTAATAAGGTCAAAATGTGCCTTGTAAAAGGCAACGACCTCTCTGACCTTCATTTATTAATGTGACTCAAAACAAAAAGGCAGTTTCGCATTCAAGAAAAAGCTGAAAATACTGTTATACTAGATCCTTCCCGTTACACACAAAATTAAATATTAGTAGTACATTTTATGTTAATCTATCATGTAAACCATACAAAATTTAGCGTGAGATCAACAAACATACATACAAACTTACGCATTTATAACATTAGTAGGATACTGATCTTTGAATTACTAGTTAAAAGCTTTCAGATAATTTTAAAAGAAAACTTTTCAAGTACCTATCAATATTTTCAAACAGCCAATTAGTTTGTCATTTTTGTCTAGTCAGCGGGCCTACTCCCGATACAATCGAGTACCGAATCCGTTCGATATCAGTGGTTTTTCGTATTTTATTTGGTGAATTACTTTGAAACTAATCGGGATAAAGAAAATTGTTAGATCGTAACTTTTTGTACTTCCGACCATATCGATCGACTGAGAATCAAAATAAACAAATGTCAATTTATTAGGAAGTACGCGGCATGATCGTATCTAAATCAAAATCAAATCAGTTTGTAGAGTAAGGCCCCAGATCAAACAGTATTGATGCTCGGTAAACTCCATAAATTATCTTAATAAGCTTGCTCCAAACATTGTCTCTCTCACATCTGTTCGTGTTTGTCACTCACAAATACATCCGAAACAAAGATAGACCGTTAATATTAGAGTGTTCCCCTTGACCGATTTTTTATTAATATTTCCGTTGATTTGCCAACATTATAGTGGATTTTATATCATTTGTTTATAGTATATTTAAGAATAGAATGTGAGACTGAAGAAAAATGCTGTAGTATATTTATTTTTACAAATATCGCTATCAAGCAAAGTAAAAAATATTAAATTTACTAACAAGCTTCAAATACAAACTCTATACTTTTTTGGCATTTTGTTTATTATGTTTAATTTATCGTAATTTTAGTTGATGCTTTAAAATTAAAATATATTATATCTAGCAATATCCCGCGAAAAAATTATAACCACAACCTGCAAGCAGATGAGTGAGTGTACGCATAGGCATGCGTTTGATGCACCTCCCTCCTTCCCACACTAGCAGGTTGTGTTTATAATTTTTTCGCGGGATATTGCTAGATATATATATAGAATGCATTTAAATTGTATGCTATGGATTTCCGCAAAGTAACGCCTGATTCCATTAACTGTTGATGCTGTCAGTTTTCCCAATAAAATAAAATAAAAATATAAAATAAACAAATATTGAACATTGAATAGGTGACAGTTTAATTGATATCATTGATGTCATTATGACTACATGACAAAAACTGGGGCAAAAAGATCCTAGAGTGGAGGCCACGTACTGGCAAGCGCAGTGTGGGACGGCCACCTACCAGATGGACCGACGACCTGGTGAAAACTGCCGGGTCACGTTGGATGCAGGTGGCAATGGACCGGTCGCACTGGAAATGTGTTGGAGAGGCCTATGTCCAGCAGTGGACAGTAAAAGGCTGAAACGACGACGACGACAAAAACTAGCCTCCCCTCTCGGTGACCAAGCGTACCGAGTACTTGAAGATCCTTCCCCTAGCAGGTTCCCCCTAATTCCCCCTAATGAAGGGTACTGACAGTACACGTCGTCAGCACACTTAACACGCGGAAACATCCACTCAAGTTGGGTTTCCGGCGTATACACAGCATGGGGGCAGGACAATAGGTCAGGCCATGGCCTACCATCCCATACAATCTATGTTTAATACAAAAAAATTGCAACAGATGTCACTAGATACTATTAACGTTGGTAAATTATAAAATATAAATATGCCGAATTAAGTACTTACAAATGTTGACATTAAAATAAAGATAAGCATATTTTTTAAGCACAACATCACATTAAGCTAAATTAAACTGCTTAATAATTAAGAAGAAGATACGAAACGAAATTAGTAATTAGTATCTTGTGGAAACAATACATTTTCCGATAAAAAGAGCCAGAGATAACAGAATACAGACCATAAACTAATATTTTACTATCTATAATATAACATTGGATCGCAAAATGTGTTGGTAAGCGCATAACTCAAGAACGACTGAACCGATTCGGCTATTTTTGGTCTTAAAATATTCGTTGAAGTCCAGGGAAGGTTAAAACGGTTTGTAAGCACAACGAAGTGGGCGCGAACCAGCTAGTATTTAATAAAAAAAAAGATTATTTTTGCATAAAGTTAATCCTAGGTTATTCCTTATTTATACCGAGTATGACTATTCCTAGTTTAAGCTTGGAATATCCTATGGATAGACAATTTTTATAAGTAACACAAATAGAGCTTACAGATAACCCTAAAATCTGCGTCATGTCTGTCGTCACTTTTTAATTTGCGCGCCGGTAGTCCGACACTTCACCCGCTGAGAGATGTTCCAGGATCCTACAGGATGTCTGGTCCAAATATAGACGACAAATCTCCCGGATTATGTCGGATGAGACAAAAAAAGGTTGTTGCGAACATGCTGGTTATAATTGGGTGAATAGTATTAATGGAGGGTCTTAATCTATCATGTGTGTTTTACAAGTTCATCGTCATACAGTTTTAACATAATCAACTTTATGATCGTAGTTTTCTCTGCGTTTAGTCCCAATTTCACCAACTAGTGTTAACGGCTTCAAAATACCATGCCTTCTCATTCATGGGTAGGAATTACGAGAGGAACAACATGATATTTAACGAAGAATTAATATTAACATTGGTTGGTGAAACACGCCCTTAGTTTTGTTGGCATAACGTTGCATTATAGTTGCAAGGAAAAACGTTTTTATCGAAATTATTATTCACACTCTCAGGAGTGGAGAGGCCTCTCCAAACTGATTTTTGATTCAGACTCGATCGTGCCGCGTACTCCCGAATAAATTGTCGTTTGTTTATTTTGATTGTCAGTCGATTGGGCCTATGAAAAGGAGGGGGTTCTAATTTTAATTATTTCGGTCGTTAGTTATTTCTTGTATTAGATGAATGAATAAAAAAGCTAGTTTATTTTTTGTTTTTGTCTTGAAACTGCGCATTTCTGGGTCCGGGCGCTTTATAATTAAAATTCCTCTGTTCCACGAAGTTAGTCCCTAGCGTGTTGTTTATGATGCGCTGCGAACTTCGCGCACGTTGTTTGTCCTGGGGCTGTCATGTTTTAATTGTTAGTGCCTACCCTAATTTAAATGCTTGTTAAGCTTTGTTAAGTTTTTTATTGTCATAATATAAAACTAACCCCCGGTTTCTGAAAGGCTGATCAAATGATCAAATCGTCGATCAGCTAACATTTGAGTTAACAAGCCATTCTGAACGCTCATTGGTTCACTCGCAAGAACGAATCGGGGCCCAGGCGTCATTTCATTGTTCAATTTATGCGTCCATCTGACGTTTCCGCTGGCTAACTAAATCTAGATCTAGGCGGCACTCAGGTATGCATTTTGCAATAAACGGCCAACGGCCTATATATGGGACCATTCATGTACAACGTCACATTTCATAATTCTGTTGACACATCCCGCTTGTCACAGCCGGTCATTTGTGACCCCCCCCCCCTCATTAGTGTGACGTCACATATTTAGCAAAAATTGTATTTGTGAACAATTAATTGTGTTTTCAAGTCTGGACAGGACAATGGAGACTGTTTACGGATTGTCTGAAAATCCTACGTCTGATTTCTCAGCAGTCGTGAAGATTGGGAAACCACTTATAATCCAAAGGATGAGAGTAGGTACGCTCACAATGTTTCAACAAACCTTTGCGAAATCAATATTGGTTCTATATTCGTAAATGTAATAACACATATTAGAAAATAGATATGCCATAAGATCCACACACTCTGAGGATGGACTGGCCATAATGGAGCCGATAGCTATACGTCTCTTGACTCACTAGTCACTAGACCAAAGTTGCGCAAATACACGGCATTAGGCTGCCCACACCCTACCTACTTTCTGTTAGCCGTCTTTGGCACAGATGGTTTCACCATACAATTATGACCGATTTTAGCACCTTTTTTGTGTAGGACATGTGCTTTTATCATCATCAGCCTGAAGATGTCCACTGTTGAACATAGGTCTCCCCCAAGGATTTCCACAACGACCGGTCGTGCGCTGTCTGCATCCAACGGCTGCCCGCAGCTCGGACCAGATCATCGGTCCATCTTGTTGCCGCCCTACGCTGCGTCTTCCAATCCGTGGTCGATCTCCGAGCGAAGTGCCCTGCCCATTGCCACTTCAGCTGACTGATACGAGCTATGTCACTTATTTCAGTTCTACTGCGAATATTCTCGTTTCGGATTCTGTCCCGCAGAGAAACTCCGAGCATAGCTCTCTCCATAGCTCGTCGAGTGACTTGGAGCTTACGCAGGCCAACAGACAAGGACCACGTTTCAGTCCCATAAGTCAATTAGTATGTTATATAGTCTATTTTGACCTACAAAAAGTAGATCGTGAGCGGGCAGCCTTATGGTACACTCGCATAAATATCAATTAGTAGGCCGTGCTCACGTAATATATGGAAGTGTACAGCCGCGCACATAAAGCGTTTGAAGATATTTTTATTGTTTAATTAAAAGTACCGTCGCCGAATGATTCGGTTTACAACTTTTGAACCTTATCATGTAGCGGTAAGGTTCGAAATGTGTTAAACCGGATCTATAGGCGACCGTACGTATGTGTATGGACATTAAATGTTATTTTCAACCGACTCCATTATTGTGTTAAAACGCCAGGTGTTGTCTCAAACCTCAGCCAAACAGTTTAATTGTTTTTGGCCAATTAGTTTAATAGACATTTTAAGCAGTTTAAGAGATAGTTCACGACAATAATGTGGCAACACAAATAAAAATTCTTCGTTGGTGACAAACAAAAGGTGAACTAGTTAAAAGAGAGAAAATGGACGTTCACACACGAACGACGACCTCCGTAGCGCAGTGGTTGAGAGCGTTGGTGCGAGAACGAGAGGTCGCGGGATCGAATCCCGCCGAGGGTACAAAAACAAGTTTTCAATGTTCCCGGGTCATGGATGTGTATTTTTGTGTATAATATAAGGTTTCTTTCAGTGAGCTCATGAGGCACCCAAATATTTGTGCACCGGATTTTTTTTCAAATGCGCCAAAACTGTATTGTGGTCAATCCCCAGTTCTTCAGCTACATCGTAACTACTATCTTCTATCTTGCTCCACTTTTTCAAATATGACTTCAGTTTTGTCCGTAACAGGGTGACCAGAGCGACGTGCATCTTTGATATCCAAACTTTTGGATTGAAAACGCTTAAACCAAACTTGCGCGACACTCACAAATGCTGCATTAAGTCCATAAACATCACAATTTTTTTTCGCGGCATGTGTTGCATTTTTACCTTTTTTGTAATAAAATTTTAAAATGTATCGAATTTCTTCATTAGAATCACTCATTTTAACAATAAGAAAAATAAATGAAAATCTAACATTTACCTAATTTGAATTTGGAATTGTCTTTTTCTGTAAAATTAAAACTTTTTAATGATACCAAAATCAGCCAGATACAATTGGTATAGCCCAAGAGATTTTATGACAAGTTCGTACATACTGTAATGCGAAAACTTTTTCCCCAGCCTATTGTAATAAACACATTTGTACGCGATCATACCGAAGCCGAAGGTGAATTTAAAATGATTGGAGATGATCTGCAGTTTTTGCTCTCAAGGAACACTTTGGCCGTTGGTCAATACTCAATTTGATATTCAGGTCATCCAGCAACAGGGATTAGGAACATCCATTTCAGATCTATTTTTAAAAGATAAATGATTAACACAATCAGGTAAACCTCACATCTATTAAAATGTAAGTTTCAAAACATGCTGTTTGAAATCAGCTGTGTGTTGCCTTAGCGACCATCATTCGTATTATTGGATTTTTTTTGCATAAATCTATGGACGCTTAACACCAGGTTGGTCTGGTCCCGTGCTAACTTGTGTTACAGGTACCAGACAATGTAAATTTATTTGATACTTTTATACTATACACATATTTAAGATTTTTATTATATTAATACACATCCATGACCTAGGAACGAAGAAAACTTTTTGTTCCTTCGGCGGGATTCGAACCCGCATCCTTTCGCTTGAGCACCAACAGAGGTCGTCAAATGTCTTAACATAAGCAGTAATCCATATTTTTTTAAACAACATTCACAAAAGAAAAGCAATCCCGAGTCGAGTTAAGCAATGGACTAATGGTGATGAATAACTAAGAACGCGCAATCAAACTTATAAACGTTAAATATCTATTATTATAAGATGTATGAGTACTACATGTCTGTGATAACAGCTGACGGACCATATTATACGGGACGTGTAAGCGACCACCCAAGTAACTGTACAATGCAACACGACACGCATTGGGAATGCTGAGTGCACATCTATACTAATATTATAAAACGGAAGAGTTTGTTTGTTTGTTTGTTTGAACGCGCTAAACTCTGGAACTACTGGTCTGATTTGCAAAAATATTTTTTGTTGGTCAGTCCATTTATAGAGGAAGGTTTTAGGCTATATATATGTCGCAGTCATCTGATTGAATCCGCTATTTAATTGAATGACTAGCGCTTTCATTGAATCCTGTTTTTACCAAAAAATTTTAGAATCCGAGACTAGGACAGCCATTTAATATTTTAGTTTTAAACTTCGAAATTTCCGAATGAGTACTAATAAAACGAACATTAAAGTAAATTAATCAAAAAATATATCAACACTTTGCTATCTGTACGAGCTGTTTGACGCCATTTTATAACCGCCTAGTGATTCAATTAAATAACCAGATTCAATAAGATGACTGCGACATATATAACATTACGATGCAACCAATAGGAGCGAAGCGTCAGTGGGAAATGTTACAAAAACGGGGAAAATTATTCACATTTGGCGACTTTCGTTGCGTGCGCGCTTCATAAACGATTTAAGTCACTCAAAAACCACGCGAACAAATTTGCGGGAACAGCTAGTTAGTTTATAAAAATACATTTAATCCAGACGTATAGCAACAAAATAATATTAAATCCAGTAATGCATTTCTGGTAACAATTTGAAATCCAGTAATGCATTTCTGGTAACAATTTGAAATCCAGAAATGCATTTCTGGTACTACAAACATCAGTGTAGGTACTAGAATAGCACATTTGACATGAGTGGATAGAGGTGATACGTCGCAAAGTTTTACACCACGTCAATCTGGTCCTGCGCTAAGTATCAAGACGACTTGTGTCACATGTACCAGACAACGGAAACATTAAATAGTTTTATACTATACACATATTTAAGATTTTTACTATAATAACTAGCCGAGTCGTTGAACATACAAACCGTTTAACCTTCCCTGGACTTCCACGAATATTTTAAAACAAAAAGTAGCCGAATCGGTTCAGCCCTTCTCGAGTTTTAGCGAGACTAACGAACAGCAATTCATTTATATATATATGTACCCACTTCGTTGAGCTTAGAAACCGTTTAAACCTTCCCTGGACTTCCACGAATATTTTAAGACAAAAAATAGCCGAATCGGTTCAGCCCTTCTCGAGTTTTAGCGAGACTAACTAACAGCAATTCATTTTTATATATAAGAAGAAGAAGGTAATTAAATACACATCCATGACCGAGGAACACGGAAAACTTTTTGTTCCTTCGGAGGGATTCGAGCGCGCGAGCACCAACGCACTCAACCACTGCGCTACGGAGGTCGTCAAAAAATCAGCTGAACATCAGTATAAGTGCGACAGCGTAATAATATTTTGACACACGCACCAGCCAGGCCACCCCGCGACATAACAACAAACGGCCGGTATAATTAGAAGTTCACTAACCTGCGGCGGGCTGGACCGCGTACGTTTTACAGAACCTGCAGGGCAATCGCGCTAAAAAACTTTAGCTGAAACGCAACCGAAACGTGAACGTTACTCGACTTTATGACGTATTCGGTATCGCGCTAACCTTTTGACAGCTAGGTGAGACGAAGCTGGACCGTAGTTGAAACTCAAACGCTGTCAAACAAAAAGTTCATACGGAGCAAGTGTAACTCGCACGCAGCTCGAACGTTTGGAACAAAGTGATCGTATATAAGTTAAGTTTTTGAATCTAAATTGTGTAAAGGAAATAAATACTAGTAAATTTATTGAATATTATTTTACCATAAGTAAAATAATAGACAATCTTAGGGGTGAATCCCTAATGTCTGACAAAAGTTTGCGTTTCGTTTCGTCTGAGGTTAAGTAGCAATTGGAAGGTTAGCGCGATACTAAAGTTTGTGCAGCTGGATTGGAAACGAAACGCAGCTGAAACACAAACGAAACTAAGTTGTACCTCAAATGAAACGTTGTACAATAGCGCGATTGGCCTGCTGCAGGCCAATCGCGCTATTGTACGTTTCGTTTGAGGTACAACTTAGTTTCGTTTGTGTTTCAGCTGCGTTTCGTTTCCAATCCCGCCGAACAGACTTTAGTGTCGCGCTAACCTTCCAATTGCTACTTAACCTCAGACGAAACGAAACGCAACCGTCAATAAATTTACTAGTATTTATTTTTTTACGTTTGAGTTTCAACTACGGTCCAGCTTCGTCTCACCTAGCTGTCAAAAGGATAGCGCGATACCGAATACGTCATAAAATAGTTTCGGTTGCGTTTCAGCTAAAGTTTTTTAGCGCGATTGCCCTGCTGGGGGCCTATTACAATCTCTTAATTCCAGCCAGTTTACGCCATACAACATGGCTGCCTGGAATTTTCGTATTACGATCACATAATAACTGCTTGATGACAGCTAGTCAGCGGACACGTGACACTTGACTTGCTTCCGAACGTCACTTTCAGACAACCAAACTAGGGTAGATCCATTCAGTATAACATGTCGCTGTAACATGAAAAAGAACAAGGCAGTTTAAGACCCTATTATTGAATTGCCTGGAACCAGGCTGGTATTATAAAAGATCATAATACGGCCCCAGGGGCCATATTTTCAAACTTCAGATTTCAGATTCAGATTCGATCGTGCCGAGTACTCCTGAATAAATTGACGTTTGTTTATTTTGATTCTCAGTCGATCGATATGGTCGGGAGAAAAGTTACGATCTAACTGTTCTCATTATCCAAAGTACTCCACAAAAAGATTCTCGATTGTGTCGGGAGTAAGCCTGCAGTACGAGTTACCAGTAAAATCGATAAGTAAGGGACAATCACCAAAGGAGTTAGACGCCAGATTTCCCCCTTAGGTATAATCTACTTTCTGTACGCCTCCCTGGTCTAGTAGTTTACACTCAGGTCGTGGATTCGATTCCCGCGTTGGAACAACAAAAAATGTTGTTAAAGTTTGGATAGGACAATGCAGGCTGATCACCTGAGTGTCAGACAAGAAAATTGATGCATGCGTCGGATCATAGGATGGGCATGTAAAAAGTCGGTCCTGCGCCCGATCTCCCGTCAGTCGTGTCGGTTATCCGTCCCACTGGGCTACGAGAGTGAAGAAAGAGATTGTGCTTCTGTGATTTAAGCCCACGCTAGGGCATTATAACTTACTGCGTTGCCCTGGCTGGCCTGGTTTCAGAAAAACTGGCCACTGTCACCGAAATCGGTGCGGGAGGCATTATTATTATTACTATCAGTACTCATTTGACAAAACACAACTCGAGCCATATTTCACGTCGGTTTGTAATACTCTGCCTTTCTCTGGTCGAACCGATATATTATACGAGCTGAAGGAAGGAAAAAAGGCACTCAACTCCACAACAGTTTAACCCAGAGTTATCTGGCGCAAGTGGGCCTTGGTACGTATAATTGTTGCATCACGGTTATGAAGAAATATTCCTTTTCCGTATATCCCTAAATTCCCCAACCTAACCGAAACACATGTGCACAGTTGCCGACGTACCCGGTCCATTTCAACCTTATTCCTATGGTAATAAAGTCGAAAACTAGCACACCGAGTGTACCTACAAAGTTGCAAACGTAACAAGCACATTTACGTACTGTTTATAGTTAGCGCGTCCAAATGCAGGTTAGCATATTATGCAGCACTCGAGATCCACTCGACGCTAATGTATCGTTGATGGTAGTGTGTGATCGCTGGGAGATCAATATTTGGCATCGGTGTCAGTAGAGTGTGAGATTTCAGAGACTTTGAATGTATAAAATTATGAATATACTATATTGTGTGCAAAACAAAAAATAACAAAAATATTTATAAAAAACTAGCTCTGCCCGCGACTTCGTTCGCGTGGTGGTTTATGTTATTATGATTATTAAAAAGGAATAATTCTTTTATACATATTTTTTGAGTAACTTAAACCGTTTATGCAGCGCAAGCAATGAAAGTCCCCAAATGTGAATAATTTTCCCCGTTTATGCAACATTTCTCACTGACGCTTCGCTCCTATTGGTCTAGGTTCCTATTTTTTGATTTTGTTGTTTAATGTAGTCAAATCTATTTCCTACATGTTTAAACATAGCGGAGAGTCTGGCCATTTTTTTAGGTTTTTGAACGTCCATATCTCTTTAAATAATTAATTTATTTAAAAAAGTAAAAAATAGGGACGTACAAACAATATCCATGAATATTCAGGAAAATAATTGTTACTCCAGCAGGAGGAAACAGGAATCCCCTAGACCCCTATTTTTGTATGGAAAAAATTTCGTGGTGTTTCCACTTAAGAGTACAATATCTGAATTTATTTCATTGGATTTAATTCTGACTATGATTCAGGACATGTTCATAATGTTTCAGTTTATTTGACTTCACTTGTCATTTAGATTCGCTAAATGACAAGCGAATTCGTATGTCACTTGCGAACCTTAAGTCAATTTCCATACATTTTTGTTTTCGAAGCTTATGTCAAATTTTATACATTTTCCAACTTCGTAAATGAAAATTGCGAAATCTTGAATCGGGACCCTGTATCTGGGGGCACGGGAGTGCCCCCGTCAAGACGAGCCAAGCGAAGCGCAAGGGCACTACCTACTTTTACGGACACTACCACTTACTACCTTTTCTCGAAAGGTTTCGTCGTTTTTTTGAACTCTCATAACTTTGCTTTGGATGATGCTACATAGTTGGAAATTTCAACATATAATGACACCAGTAAAAACATGAAACATACAAAGTTTGAATGTTGTAGCTATTATACTTTAGATTTTATCAATGTCTAAAAACCCCAGATTTCGTCACTGACTCATTTATAGATCATCAAAATTCATACTTGCTGACGTCCTAGTAAGCTGATATTATTTATGTAAGCTGTTATTGCTACAAAACCAACAAAAAAATTATTAAAATATAAATGCCGCCATTTTGAATCCAATATGGTGGACGGTACAAAATGGATATTTAATATGTTTATTATACGGATATGATCTTTAATACATAAAAGAAATATTATATTATACAATATTATCCCCTCGTCTGTGGGGCCCGCTACACAAGTACATAAAAAAATAAGACCTACTTTTTGTAGGACCGATTATCGGCCAGATTTTTGCTCCATATTATTTCTATCCGACTTTATTTATTTGAGTGCGTTGCACTACTGCAATCAGTATGTTCTATTTTATTCCGATTATTAATCGGTGACCGACTTTTTGTAAATGAAAAATATATCTATGAGAAAATTAGTTTTTTATCCGCTTATTTAAAATTAGGTATTATTTAGTTGGTAAGTAAAAATTAGGTAAGAATTAACAGGCAGCAAGTAGTAATTTGTTGTCAGTGTATATAAACAAAATATTACGTCGATCACTTGAAATCGGTCCGGCATAAGCTCCCGCTGATGTTTTAATAACGTAAGTATTGAGTTTAGAGGGAATCTTATGTAAAAACCGTTCGACACTTTGATAGCGCGATGTAGGTAGCTAACAGCGCAATCTATGTTGGAACTGTGAAACATCTAAACACACATTTATCAACACATATAACACTCGGTAACGTTATAATGATAACAATAAACGAACATATTACACGATCAATGTATAAATATAATTTTAGTGTTTAATCTTATGACTATTAACATAATAGTAATATGATTTTTAACACGTCACGTCATGACGTTTAAAGATGACCATAATCAAAAGAAAACCTTAAAGCTATTTTTCAAAAATAAAAATAAGTACATTTTTTTTTCCTTCAAAAATGCTAAGTTGCACTTAGGTGTATGCACTTCGCATAAGTTTATAAGAGCCGTACAAGAATTAGTACCTCTAGTAACCAACAGATGGCGGTGACCGTCGTCTACATCACGATATTATTATAGACTTACTGTATCATTTTAATAAGTATCAACATGCTTTATTAAAGGCCCCTCGTATATATAAGTAATTCTCAAATTCTCGAATTATTAGTGTTGAATTTATACTAGTGGCATCCTAGGATATCCAAATAAGAAGTTTCACTCCAGCAATAAAATAATGTATATTTTATAATTTATATTTATATATAATATATAATATAATTATATAACAAATAAAAAAATATGGACGAGACATTTATTTGTAAATCCGCCTCTACCTCTTAAAAATTGCGGTGAAAGTTTATACACGGTATAATATTGACGGTGACATCAGTCGACGTCACTAGGCTAAGGCGCTGACTGTTATATTTTCCGTAAGTAAAAGCCCGGGGTCAAAATAGGTTATCTTTAAATTTAAAAAAGTCCATTAACCAGCTTACAAAAATAAATGAAATCCCACCAAAAACATTTTCATGTAAAAATGTTGTCAAGACGAGCCTACACAGCTTACCCTGTGAAAAAGTTATCAGATATCGTATAAAGCCAAGCTCTACACTACACCTTAATCAAAATCTCTCAAAAAGTGGTTAGATCTCATGTAGAACCAAAATTCTTGATCTATGCGCCCTTACTTCACCAGGCTTACCTTCACTTACGCTATATTGCAGTGAAAACGTGATACTTGACCGTTTTGCTACCGTTACAAACATTTCATATGAATTCATTAATCGTGTGCGAAATAAAACGGCCAAGCATCACGTTTTAACTGCAACGTAGCGTAAGTGAAGTTAAGCCTGGTGAAGTAAGGGCGCATAGATCAAGAATTTTGGTTCTACATGAGATCTAACCACTTTTTGATAGATGTAGTGTAGAGTAGAGCTTGGCTTTATACGATATCTGATAACTTTTTCACAGGGTAAGCTGTGTAGGCTCGTCTTGACAACATTTTTACATGAAAATGTTTTTGGTGGGATACCATTTACCGAAAATGACTCACTTCATTATCTATAATGATAGCTAATAAAACTCGTTTTCGTTTTCTTAAATTGGCAAATCTCGAGTCACCACTCAACAATGCGAGGGTGTTGGTATTTTTAACATTCATCTCCATAGATCTCGGCCAAGTATCAAACCGTCACGGGCGCGCTATTCGACATACGTCGGTATTCAAGTATCAAATCAGGTCGATGTCACTTAAAGTGTCTACAGTATTTACAGTAAATTCGAGTTAAATAGGTTTGTATATTGTGGTGTTTGTATGTTACATTTATATTAAGGACTACATAGTACAATATCAAAAAAACGTTTTAGTAAAAATTTGTCTACATGTAAAAAAATGTTTTTGAGATCCGCACCAAGAGGTTAAAAAATAGACCCTATATAACTAAGGTTAATAAATAAACATTTAATTCAGATATTTAGGTACATCCATTAGGTAATAGTTATTTTAAATAGAGTAAATTCTTCCTTAAATCCATTTTTAATTAAAATGATTTGATGTGATATATAAACCTAAGTTTTTACTCTTATTATATTTGTAGTAAGTAAATTTTCTATGACAAAATATGAAATAAAATATTTTGAATCCAGATTGATATTAAACATACAATTTCTGAACGTTGCGTCTACATAATGCCTACCACTAATGGCGCAGTTCAATAACCAAGCTATCTACTAGATAAGAATATTGTATGGCGATATATCCTTTGTTATAGATAGATCGGATCGCATAGATATTAGAGACTAATAAAATATAGTACGTCCGAGATAATTTTAACCCAAACGTAAACAAACCCGTCTATGACACAACCATAGACTAGTCAGTGATGCCAATTGGCCAATATTAAATATTAATGCAATGATTATTGTTGGCTACATGATTCCATAGACTATATTTTACAGTCGGCAGTGTCAAAATAGCGTATTTTTACTGCGAAGGTTTGTAATTTGATGTTTTTAAATATTATATTCCATATTGTTCAATTGTTATAAAATGTATTGGATACTGAAGTATGATCCTTTAACATACCTATAGTAGGGGAGCCGAAGAAGGGATTTTTGTAGTAGCTCGAGCGCGTCAGATTAAGATAGTATAGGCTTCCGACTTGTGTCTAGTTATCATGGTATAGAAATCAGATTTCGAACGTGGTGGGTTAAAAAAAAATTTTTTTTTGAGTATTGAAATGTCATCCAATCTGTCAGATTAAGAGAGGGGCTGTTTAGTATACCCCAAAGAAGCTTCCATAAAAAGCACTGACGATTCAAAGGTTAGGTAAGCCTGTAGGGACATTTTTAAATATAAAAATATAAAGCTTCATATTTTCCTAACTAAGTTTGGCAGATATTTTATTTTGCACTAAACTAAATGATTTAGTCCTTGTTGTCTAAAATATAATAATAACTGACCGAAATAAGCAATTCTCTAAATATATTTTCTTTTCCAAAACTTTAAAATGGCCGCAGTTTCTGAACCCACCGCTAAAATAAAAAACGCTCTTATTTTTTTTTATCAGTTTTACCTAATGTAAAAAACCTACTAGGTCTCCATGACGCTCGAGTGACTACACGTTTAGCATCATGGGCTCCCCTACTGCTATGAAAGTATTGAAATTGTCGATAAGTGTGCACCAGGGATGTTAGGAAGCTCCATAACCGTAACCGAAACTATCGTAATCCGAAATAAAAGTTTTGCTATTGTAAAAGGTTACCAAAATTTAATATCCGTAACCGAATAATCTGAAACAAACGGATAATTCGAAATAATTTCATATCCATATCCGTATTCGAAATTTTATATCCATCCCTGGTGTGAATAAGTGAATATGTGAAAATCTCGATGCTTTCGGTTTTTGTACCTTCAGCACAAAGTAGATATACAGGGTGTAAAAAGAGCAGTCACTATAACTTCGTGGGGTAATAACCAGGCAAGTGATATATCCATTGGTACTAGTCATTTGCTTTTATCCACCGTTTTAAAAATTTAAAAATTTTCAATAGGCAATGTACAACATGCACAACACAGCGATCAGCTGATTACGCAGAGAGGTCAATAGCACGCGTAAGACGTTCATTACGTACTAGGGCAAAAATTATAAAATTTAAGAATTTAATGCAGAACGTCATTCCAAACAGTTCAGCCTTGCGACTTAAAATAATAAATTGCAAAAATTTTTTTTTTTTACATAAATAATGAAAAAAAATCATTTCTAGAATCAATCAAGGTCCTATAATCCCATCCCAAAGTTATAGTGACTGCTCTTTTTACACCCTGTAACAGAGACACGACCTAGCACTAGAAAATGGTATCACCCTAATACTGGCAACTCGACTGGCTATATTTGTTTCCTTCGATTTCCACTATTGGAAAATACTAATTACTAATTTCGTTTCGTATTTTCTTCTTAATTAAGGAGTTGAATTCAGCTTAATGTGATGTTATGCTTAAAAATATATATCTTTATTTTAATGTCAATATTTGTACTTAATTCGGCATATTTACATTTTATAATTTACAAACGTTAATAGTAGTGGCATCTAGTGCAATTTTTTTGTATTAAGCATAGATTGTATGTGATGGTAGGCCATGCCTTCAGGTTAAATATTATCTGTGACGTACTATAATATATCTGAACTGAGCTAACTAACGTACCTCCTTCTCCTCTGACCCCCTGCCGTCTGTCCCTGGTGCCGGTGCCGGCGCGGGCGGCGCGAGGTGTATCTTGTCCCGGAGCGCCACCAGCTCCAGCGGCCAGCTCGACAGCTCCGCGTCCGGGTCCGACAGCAGCACCTGCAGGCCACGGGGTGGTTCATACGGTCGCTTATCGAGGAAGGGTAGAGTAGCAGAGTGATTAGGAAAGAGACATGCAAAGTGACTGTGTCTACAAGGTGTAAAAAATTTAAAAGAATGTTACACGCCAAGGACTTATCACACCTAACAGCGACCTGATGACCTTGAAGATACTAGAGTAGGAGTTTGATATTCTAACTGTACCGGATTCATCATCATCATCTCGAAAGACTTAAATCAAAACCACTACTATGAACCACTTGACAATAAAACGTCCTTCACACGTATAGTTCGGACCGCAAAACACGACGCGCTGTTTCAACTCTCGCTCCGAAACGAACATGCAGATGCGCGGCGCTGGCAGTCCCAACTGGGCCCTGATTTAAGATACCATCACTATTATGACTTACGAAGTTCGAAAACAAAATGTATGGGATTTAACATAAGCTTCGCTAATAGACGAGCAAATTCGTATGTCATTTAGCGAACCTTATGTCAAATTCCATACATGTTGTCTCCGAACTTCGTAAGCGATAAATAGCGCTGGCATCTTGAATCGGGGGCATGTACCCTAATGCAAGATGCCATCGCTATTATCACTTACGAAGTTCGCAAAACAAAATGTATGGGATTTGACATATGCTTCGCTAAGTAACACGCGACTGGCAAGCGATGGCATTTTGATTCAGGGCCCTGACATGCCAAACGCTATTCCAGTTTCATCCTCACACTTAATTATGTATAATGCCGGCAGCCCAAACTTTTTAAGTCGTACTTAACACGACACTTCATACACACTACATACACACACTTGTACCGCAAGTTTCCAAAATTATTGTTTACATAAGTTAATAGTTAGTAGCCGATACTGACTGACTCTGGTTAGGGTACGTATCACACAAATTAATTTGCAATCTTTGGAAGAAATTATTTAATGAATTCAAACCCATCCGTGGTTTGGACCGCAGTCCGAACTAACCGTGTGCAAGACGCTTAACTTTTTACACTTTTCCAAAACAATACTCACAATGACATCAACTAAACCGGCCATTGTCACTGCACTGAGGTCCGTAGCCTGTACTCAACTGAACAAATCTGATGACCCTTGCACCCCTTATCAGGTTTTACATATAATACACTAATAAGTGACGTGCAAGCGAATATGTGCTCTATTGCGTAGCAATAGGGTGGATTACTGTGATTATAGGATGGTTATTATGATATTACCCCGTTAGTTAATATGTTTGTTTATTTCAACAATAACTAATAAAGGGTGCCTCATATTATTTACATATTATGTACAAGCTTAAAATTTAATTTGTTTATGTAACATATATATTTATTTTCTTAAAAATGTGCGAATTTATAAAAATTGTTTAATGTACAAAGATTTTCTGGCAGGCTTTTTACACCAGGGGCATTACTCTCCAAACTGATTTGATTTTGATTCAGATACTTACTATCGTGCCGCGTACTCCCAAATAAATTGACATTTGTTTACTTTGGATTCTTAGTCGATTGATATGGTCGGGAGTACAAAAAGTTACGATCTATTAATTTTCTTTATCCTGATTAGTTTCAAAGTAATTCACCAAATAAAGTACGAAAAATCACTGATATCGAACGGATTCGGTTCTCGATTGTGTCGGGAGTAAGCCCGCTGGTCAATCTGCACGCTGAGTGCGAGTTTCTGCAACTACTCAAACGTGAAAATGTTGACTTTTGTTCTATTTGCCTAAGCGGGATTTGAACCCGCGAGAGATCTAAATTGAGCGCCGACGTATTAACCCCAGTCCCAGAGGATAAAATACCATATATAACTTAACTCGCACAATTCTTTCCACACTAACATACCGACAGTGCAAGTTGAATAAAAGCTTTTAAAAACAGAATGTGATTGAAAATATCGTTGACAACGTTATTTCCTTGCAACTGGAACGCACAGTCACTATAATAATAATAATAGCTCCCTTCACCGATTTCGGTGTCGGTAGCCGATTTCATTGAAACCAGGCCAGCTACGCAGGAGTTATTTTATAGTGCCCAAGTGTGTGCGCAATACACAGAAGCATTATCTCTTCCTTTTTCTGTCATAACCCAGTGGGACGGTAAACCGACACGACTGGCGAGAGAACAGGCGCAGGTCCGACTTTTTACATGCCCAGCCGACGCATGTATCATTTTTCTTGTCAGACAATCAGGTGATCAGCCTGCATTGTCCTAACCAAACTTAAAAACAACAGTTTTGTTGTTCCAACGCGGGAATAGAACCCACGACCTCCGGGTCGAGAGCGAAGCTCTGTACCACTAGACCACAGAGGCGATAGTCACTATAACTTTGGTATATGATTATACTACCTTTTGTCATTCTAGAAATGTATTTTTTTGTCAAAAATTTAAAAATATTTTTTTTTTGCTTTTTTGTTATTCTTACGACAAAAAAATAAGAAATGGTAAAAAGTGAAAAAAAAATAGTTTTTGACAAAAAAAACATTTCCAAAATCAGAAAAGGTAGTACTTTTAATCGTATCTCAAAGTTATAGTGACTGTTCTTTTCCTGTATAGGCCATATCCCACACCAGACTTACTACTCCAGGTTTCTGAAAGGCTGATCAAATTGATCAATTGATCAAATCAGCTAATCTGATCGCTCATTGGTAAAACAGTGATTGCGAAGTGATGTTCACCAATCAGCGTTCAGATTAGCTACTTTGATCAATTGATCAATTTGATCAACCTTTCAGAAACCGGGCGTTATATTATTGATACAACACTACATGAAAATTAGTTTCAGCTCAGTATTAACAACTGACAATATAGCTTATCCTTAAGCGTACACACTTGGCAGTCCGCCAAAACAAAATCACATTGTCCGCGTGTCTGCCCCGGATTTTGACCACGCCGTCTAGTACTTTGTGTTACATTAGCAATTGTAATAATTAAAACACAAATTCTGTAATATACTTACTATATTTTTACAATATCTTTTTGTATTATTGAGTTTAGAAACAATATACAAGATATTATGTGTATGTGCCTACTATGTGGAGATTACTGTGAAAGTACCAGCGCTGTAAGACTTACTTTGGACTACTTGGCTGGTTTCAATGAAACCAGCCACCGTTTTATTTAAAACATACTCACGTGGACAAGCACTTGTAAATATCCAAGCATTACTTTCTACACTTTAATTTTAACACACACTACAAACAATTTACTGTCTAAAATCTATTATAGTCGAACTTTTAAACACTACACACAAGTAACTTATTACAAGTTCAAGGCCTTTAATCCTAATAAAAAAATAGCTGTCAAACTTTAGTTTAGTGTACACTGTTCAATAAAAAAAACAAAACATAGCATTTTCGCGCGCATTTTTTCTTTTTTTAATTTACAACAATGAAGTGACAAAAAGACTCGGAGTCTGGGCGTCTATTGACAGGCCTTGGTCTATTTGTGACGTTTCAGTAGTCAGTACCCTGCCATTGGACTGTATCCAACTATTGTAGGACACTACGGTTTAAAAACACTCAGCGCCTTTTATTAGTATTATAAACTCAAAAGGCGCCAATCTCTTTATTACACTGTTTTTAACAAAGAAATTCGATTTATGTTTCCAAAATATTACAAAATAAATTGTATTTATATAAGGAACATTAGAGTACATAAGGAGGTTCAATTATTCGCTATATATAGCGAATAATTGAACCTCCTTTCTAACATTACATTTAAACCATTGATTAGTTATTCCGAGTAACTTAGTCTTACCCTAATAGCTAAGACAAAGACATTGAAACGCCAATCGGTTGTGTAAATATTTCTATTAGTACTGAAGATAATTTATATTTTTGTCAGTATAAAGTTTTGTTTATTTATCTCAAAGATTGCTGCATAAATTTGCGCAAGCTTTTTATTTTAATACCGAGCTGGGTTCTTAAGGATGATGATGATAATGATGACAATAAAAAATATGTTCCCTACTTCAGCTTTTCGAAATCTTAAAATAATAAGTGAATGAGCGTCGCGAATGAGATTTGGCAAGTGGACGCGTTCCGGGTTAATGTACGGAGACACTTACAGCAGTCACTAGGTCAGGATAAATATAATGATATAGTGTATATCTTTATTTTTTTTATTTTTTCGCCTATCTCTTTTACACAGTAAATATACAAAATTAAATAAATGTCAATCCGCATAGCAATATAGACTCAGCAAATAAAAAGTAAAAACACACCACATGAGGCAATAAAAAACTTGAAAAATATTTTTAGCTTCATCTTTTTAAGTTTTTCGAACACCTTTATAATTTTTGGCATAAGTTGATGTTAGTAAAAATACTTACATAAAAATACTACAGATATTTTTATGTAAGTATTTTTACTAACATCACACAGTCACAACTCACAAGTTTTAGAAGAAAATGTAAAATTTACATATTATTACGTCTTTGTTACTACCGCCTTGTAATCGTAATTATTTACATATGTGTGTAGACTGTGTACCTACGTGCGTATACGTTCCATGTGCGCAATACGCACACGCACGTCAGCGTACGTTTGAGCGTATACGCGCGTAAGGGTACATGTTTGAGCGTATACGCGCGTAAGGGTACATGTTTGAGCGTATACGCGCGTCAGGGTACATATATGTGTGCGTACACGCACATCAGCGTACCTATGTGCGTATACGCACGCCAGTGTACGTATTTGCGTATACGTGTACATACCTGCAGCTCTCGACCCAGCTCGTGAAGCGTCTGTTTCCGCACTCGCTCGTCGCGGTCGCGCAGCCGAGCATCCTGCGGCGACGGTTATCACACACGAGCGGTTAGTCGCAGGCGCATGCGGAGAGACACATTAGTGCTATATACAAGTTATTGGGGAGCGCACCATGGAATTCCTTGGGTATACCTCCTATGTAATATATTGGTAAGATCGAGTCTTTAATTTCATTTTTAACTAAAAAGATAATATTTTATTTGTTTGCTTTAAATAAATGCAAGTTTTTGTCGCGGCAAACTGTACTGTTACCGCGGCATTTCGTTTTGTATTGACAAAGTGTTGTCAACGTATTGCTAAAGATAAAATCGATAACAGTTGACCATAACAGGAGTTGTAATACATAGGAGGTATCATTATTATTTACATAGATTATATTACAAGTCCGTATGCCACCGAGTAGGGGGTAAGCAGAGACGGGGAGAAGAATTCCAAACCGAGTGCATGAGATAGTTCTGACTGCCAATACAGACAGTAAAGCACAGATGTGAGAATAGACATTTAAAAAAAGGAAATTATGTAAATTTATTCGTCTGTATTCGAAGTCAAAACTATAGAATTGTATGTATATAATTGAAGTTGTATCTAGAGACAGCACTGCAAAATTTTGATAACTGTCAATATAAAACATTGTAAAATGTTGTACCTAGATACGTATTAGACTGTTATAAAACACAACACCATTTAAAATTGTTTTAGTTTGTTAGGTATACACCCAGCTTTTGTAAGTTTGTTTCAGAAAATTTTATTTATATGACAGAGACAGCATATTTAATTTTGACACCAACATACAAGCATAATCCCTCGGAATTTGAAACCGGAGGGTTTTAAACACACTCGATCAATTATTATTTTAATGTCTAAAGGTAATCACCGTTACTTTTGTGTATTCTGTATATTAATTGCGATCTTTAATTTCGCTGTTAAAATTATATATTAGATATATTTATTATATAATTCTGATTAAATTAATTTTGACTAAATTAAGAGGAAACACCACGGTTGAGAGAAATACAAAATATTGATATTTATAAAATCTATTGCTGTCTCGCAGTGCCTTAGCTAGCCAGCACTAGCGCGATAGAGACAACTGCAACTTGAACTGAAATTACCTATTAAAAGTACCAGAAATCGACGTTTAGGGGATTCCTGTTTCCTCCTCCAAAACATAACCGATTTAATGTCTTTATTAGCTAAAAAATAATTGAGCTAGGATCCTATTTTTTTATTGTTTGGTATAATGTAGTCAAATCTGTTTCCTGGATGTTTAAGCATAGTGGAGAGTCTGGCCATTTTTTTAGGTTTTTGAACGTCCATATCTCTTTAAATAATTAATTTATGAAAAAAAGGAAAAAATAGGGACGTACAAATAATATACATAGATATTCAGGAAAAAAATTGTTACTCTAGAAGCATTATCCAGGGAGGAAACAGGAATCCCGTAGACCCCTATTTCTGTATGGAAAAAATTTCGTAGTGTTTCCTCTTAATGTGCCATTGTAATCATTTATGCGGGGAATGCGTGACGTTTAAATTGGTACCATTATAGTCGTAGCTGATTGAGTGTACTGTTGGTTCTTGATGGAAGTGCATGTTCACAATAATTACACACAACTTCAATTTACACTTTTCCACTTTATTACGTTTTATTAAGTTTTTACAAAATACCACGACCGGTTTCGATAAACACCTGATGATGATATTTAAATCGTGTTATGTAGTAGTGAATAGCTTGCCTTGTCATATTCTATGATTGAATGAATATATGGTTGTGTGAGTAACAATGTATAAACTGACCTTTTCCAGTTCCAAATCGATGTCCTGAGGGTACTCGTTCGCTTCGGTGTTCTCTGTCGTATGTATGTGCGCTTTCAGTTGTGTTATCTGAAACATAAAGTACGTTTTGTTAGTATCAACTTTATTTTCACCATTGATAGCCAAGGGAATATTGAAGGCGGCTAGATCTGCGTGCGTGCACGCACATATGCACGCATGCACGCACTTATGTGCGGTGACTGCGACGCGGATACGTGTGCGATGTTGCACACAAATTCAAATAAAAATTTAAAATCTAGCCGCACAGCACGGACTGTTCGCACTGTTGCTATCAATGTGCGCCCCCCCCCCCCCCCCTCCTCGCATAGTTCACTTCTGGATTAGGCGCTTGCAGGCGTCATCCACGCTCCCAAGCAATATTTGAAACTCTTTGTTCCCGGTAGAAGGCTTTCTTTCCCCACGAATGTTCACATAATAATAATAGTGCAGAAAGACACTCTTCCTTTTACTCTCATAACCCAGTGGGACGGTAAACCGACACTACTGGCGAGAGAACAGGCGCAGGACCGACTTTTTACATGCCCATCCGACGCATGGATCAACTTTCTTGACAGACAATCAGGTGATCAGTCTGCATTGTCCTAACCAAACTTGAAAACAACGTTTTTTGTTGTTCCAACGCGAGAATCGCACCCGCGACCTACGGATCGAAAGCGAAGCTCTGAACCAATAGACCGCAGAGGCGCTTAAATGTCCATACTCTACTATACACCAACAAGACGCTGACCTGTTCCTCGAGCGCCAGCACCGTCTCCCGCTGCCTCGCCTGCAGGTCCACGACGTAGGCGACATGCTCCATCTTGAGCTCCTCCAGCTGCTGCTCGTAACGCCGCGCCGTTTGCTCCACTTCTGGAGATAAGATGTTCGACAGCTGGAAGTGATAGTGATGTATCGTTAATTTGCATATTTATAGTTATACCATGGCCTACCATCCCATACAATCTATCTTTAATACAAAAAAATGCAATAGATGTCACTACTATTAACGTTTGTAAATTATAAAATGTAAATATGCCGAATTCAGTACAAATATTAACATCAAAATAAAGATAAGCATATTTTTAAGCATAACATCACATTTAGCTAAATTAAACTCCTTAATTAAGAAGAAGATACGAAACGAAATTAGTAATTAGTATTTTCCAATAGTGGCGCTTGATGGCGGTTCCCGGAATGTGCCTGGAATGGAAATCGAAGAAAACAAAAATAGCCAGTCGAATTGCCAGTATTAGGGTGATACCATTTTTAGTACTAGGTCGTGTCTCTGTTATATATATACTTTGTGGTTATACTCATATTTTATTGTTGATATTGAATAGGCTCCAAAACTACTGGACCTATCTTCGTGCTGTACCAATAGATAGAGTGGTTCTTGAGAAGGTTTTAATATATTAATCGGACTCGGTAGATGGCGCAGCTGGCGGAATAGATATGACTGTGTTATTAACTATTTTTTTTTTTTGTTTTTAGCTATCTAGTGGTGTAACGAAATTTTGGACGGGGACGAACGAAATGTAGCTGCAACAATAAACTGTGTCCCCTGATTTCGTTATCATTAGTATTTTAAGATTCACCCAGCCAGAAAGCAATTTTAAAGCTGGACGTGGATACGCCACGACGATACGTGAATTACAAATAAATTTTATGTTAGATTGGTTATAAATCAGCGTAATGTGTAAATGGTTTTTAGTGTATGGTGTAAGTCTAGCCGTAAGTTTTCCAAATTTTTAGTAATTGCAAATAAATGACTTGATTGATTGATTGAAATGTAATAAAATAAAATGAAATATTACCTCAATGGTGAGCGAGCGGAACGGCCTAGCGTCGCCAGCACCCCCCTCCGGCGACGCACAGGACCGACTGCGGTCCACGTCTTCTGAGAAACTGCGAACATTAAATAGAAACATTATACAGTGTGACTGGTGAGACATGAGCAATACTTAAGGACGTGATATTTGGCTATTATATGAGATGAAAAAAAAAATATTATAAAATTTATATCAATTAATCACTGAGTAAATGTATCTTAAACTTGAATAATTATTTACCCGCGCATGGACACCGCGGGTAGGAACGCGCCCGTAGATGGCGCAGTTACGTTGATGTCACACGCCGCCGCCGCGCCGGGGTGCCGCGCTGGCTACATAGGTATGCCTACTTTCCTAGCCGCGTAATGTTCATAGTATCCATGATTTATTTATTTAAAGGAAAATTTGGTAAAAAATTAAGTACCTAATTTTATTTACATATTTATAATGGGAATCGAGTACCGAGTACTCTCCGTAAGTATTGCACATGTCTCACCAGTTAGCCTGTACATAGTCAGACATGGTTGACCTCTCAGTGATGATGTACGCAACCAAGTGGACGCACCACTAATAAAGAAACGAGATTATATATTTGTTGTTAATAGTAACCAGTGTGTTGTGAGTTGTAACATGTTATCAAGAACAAGGTTAGCGGGAAGAAGAACAACATATTTATAACGTTACATTCTTACGAGTGACTACGCTCAGGTGATATAAAAAAGTATTGTATGCTACGTCTAATACCTCCAAGAATATGTGCTCAAAGTTTCATAAGGATCGGTTAGGTAGTATTCTAGTGAAAGAGTAACAAACACGGACATTCTCATTTGTACTAATAAGAAGAAGTCTTCTCAGATATTTTTTATTTTTTTATATAAGAGATATCTATATTCTTAGAAACATAACTATGTACATATATATCATGAATACATAGTTGGCAATTGATTCGGCAAGTAAAAGATTCTATACTTCTATGACAGCAGTATCAGTCATTGTCCTCAATTTTTTTAGCACTGATTATAAACTTCGAGACATGTAAATTTATTTTTTGTATTACATTAATGTTATTTTACTCAAAGAAAACATAGATACAAGACAGAGAATAGAATAGTTGTGGCTTCTTTAGTAGACCCTAGAACATACCTATAAGACCTAGAACTAAAAATGAGCCAGAAAAAGACAATAAAGAAATAAACTGTGGATAGCTGTTATTGGCCTAATGTATGTTAATAGTTATAAGCATTTCCTTTTATTGTAAAAATATTATGGCTGTTGTTATCCCTGATAAAATAAAATAAAATAAAGTGATGACAAAAGATATAGAGGGCGCACCTTCGATCCGGATAGCACAAAATATAGTTTAAAAATACATTCCTAAGTGGACGCCGACATGCGAAATTGCTTAGCATTAATGGTTTGTCTTGTGCATCCATCAATCTGCTTCGCTTTTTATATTATACTAGATTGAACTGTGCCCACTTCGTGGAGCATAGACATTAAATAAGATATGACATATTACAAATTTGCAAGAAAACTGTTCCTACTTACCCTTTTCGCCTTGGCAGCATAAAAAATAAAAACATTAGAACATTACACCAATGAAACATAAAAATTATTAAAGTTTAAAATAGCTTCATACTTTTTAGCAACATCTGCACATTTCTGTTCGTAGTATTTCCGCAGATTGTTTAAGTCTTCCTCATGTTTGACGTTCAGTTCGTCCCGCAGCTTGTCAATGTCTGCGGAGCCAGCTTTCACTGTCGATAACAGCTCCCTCAGCTGATGGATTTTAAGCATATTCTCATGCACCTCATGTTTCATTTGAAATTCCAACTTCTTTAACGTATCAGATTCAGTCTTTGCATGTAAATTTTCATTTACCATAAATTGCATAAAACTCTCTTTTAGTTTGTTCCTTACATTATCTTCTATGCTTGTATTATATGTGTTTAACAGTGTAGTTAGTTTACTTTCAAGGTCATACTCAAGTTCCTCAGGTGTGGATGTTCGTATGTCAGACTTGGAGTGGTCTATTGTTATTTCTTCCCTGTCCATATCCTTCTCGCCGTTAGAACTTTGTAGAGAAGTGCTGCCGCTTAGCAATGCTGAGAAAAACTTCGTACTATCCTCTTTTACCATGCTGTGATACTTAATAAAATCTGAAAGCTGTCCCTTAACAGTATCATGATCAGACCTCTCCCCAACAATATGCTGAAGGTTTTGTACTTCATTTGTTAAATGCTCATTATCTTCTATAAGATTATCCCGTTCATGAAGTGTTTTCTGTAACGAGACCTTTAGTTCTGCAATATGTTTATTGCGCTCTGTTATAGCTTCTTCCAAGTGCATAAGCTGAAAGACAGATAGTAAGCCAATAAACATATGACAGAAAAAAGCATGAAATAAGATTCATTGATAGCATGCCTTAAATGTAGCATTCATTGGTGTAAATTGTAATAAAATTGTACAAAATTATTTATAAATACCAGCCACCATGTAAACAAAATAGTGTCAATGTGACAATAGCTTTGACAAGTCATAAACAAAAAGAGATCCATGTGACTTGTTATTTTTTCAGATATTTTTTATCCATAAAAAAGAAAAATACAAACTACAAAATAAAACAAAAATATAACATTGATGTGTTTTAAATAAAAGAATATACATGCAGTCATACACCTTTTTACAGGCACATTTGCAGCGGCAACACTACATACCATGCAGTGAGTGTATGTTTTGATATCATGCAGCAGACGGGTGCAAAAAGAACAGAGGCAACGCTACCTTCCCGTAATACTCTTCACATATTGTTCTATAGTCCGTGCTTAGGGTGGAATAAGAAACATTTTCATCAGGTACAAATGACTTCGGTGTCTCATGCCTCTCCGTTTCGTCCCTTGCGATATCTTCCACAAGAATCTCTTCAACCAAAACATCTTGCTCTATTCTAGTACTTCCGTCACTAGGCGGAGTTATTGATTTATCAGGTACGTCTTTAGTCGGTGGGTCAAAAACTTGTATATCTACACTTTCATTTGTGTCTAAACATGGAGAGAACATATTAGTGATTATCGGTATTGGCAGACCTGGTCCTATCATAGTAGAGTTTTCTGGTGGGGGACCAAATATTATTTTAGCGGCTTCATATTGAAACTTTGGTGCTGCTTGGCCTCTTATGTCTAACTTAATTATTTCTTCGGAACCTGAGCTACATTTTCCCAAAGACTCTTCCTCATTTTTGAGACTCCCGTGGGCTTTAGAATCCTCTTGAGGCTCATTAAGTGAATCAAGGTAAACACTTTGAGGAGATTGAATAGGAGTGTCATCAGGCTTGGGTGACAGAGACTTGGGTCTAGTGATATCTCTGGAAGAGAGATCAGATGAGGCCAACACAACTGGACTCTCCTCACTAATATGCACATCAGATGCATTCCAGGACTCATGATTTGGTTCAAATAAACTGGGGCTAATTGTACTGTGTGCAGGCTGTTCACTTTGGACAATGTCACTTACATTCTGGCTATGTTCTTCAGACTGTCTGCTTTGTATATTGTCACTTACATTCTGGCTATGTTCTTCAGACTGTCCGCTTTGTATATAGTCACTTACATTTTGGCTATGTTCTTCAGACTGTCCACTTTGCATATTGTCACTTACATTCTGGCTATGTTCTTCAGCCGGCTCACATTGAACATTGTCATCACTGATATTCTGGCTATGTTCTTCAGACTGTCTACTTTGAATATTGTCACTTACACTCAGGCTGTTTTCTTCAGCCTGCTCACTTTGGATATTGTCACTTACAATATGGCTATGTTCTTCATCTTCTGACTGCCCAATTTGGATATTGACACTTACATGTTGGGTCTGTTCTTCAGATTGTGCACTTTGGATACTGTCACTTACATTCTGGCTCTGTACTTCAGATTCCTTAGAGTTTTTATGTGATTCTTTAGTATTTTTTGAGCCAGCTTCCTCTGTGTTTGATAAGTTTTGACTGCTTATGTAGCCTGTGGGAGTTTTATGTGACCTTGACTGTTGAATCTCAGACTCACTGATAGAATAGTCGAGGTTGGCAGCTATATGTTCAGATATAGATTCTGATGATTCAGTTTTGCTCTCAACAGTGTCATGTTCCCCCTCAGGGTTTTCATCTTCGCTTTGATCTTTAGTTATATTTGATCGATTGCCGACGAATGCAATCTTAACAACGGGAGCCTGCTCTGCGTGCACAATATCCGGAAGGACATTCTAAAAATATACAAGAAGGTAAAAATAAATTAGGGCGAATCTTGTGATTATTATCAGCGAGAAAACGTTCATCGACAGTGTTCTAATACCACAAAGTTGTCAACGATTTATTAAGACACAGTAAAATAAGGAAGGGCTATCGAAATAGGAAAGTTTATTCAGTAAGTAACTACATAATAAACGCTATGAAGCCAGTTAGAATTTAGAAAATTCGCAGTACTTTAATGTAACAAAATCTACCTTTATCCACTGGATATTTACCGTTGTTTTTGATGTTTGTTGTACATTTTTATAGCCTTCATCCATAATACAGCAAATTCATATTATTATTTTCAAATTAAAATATTCACACACAATCACCAAATCAGTCTCCAAGGCGACGTTTTTTTTTCAAACTGCAAACATACAAGATTCAATGCCAACAGAAGTTGACAGCTGCTGTCATTTTTTTTTTAATTTTATAAACCTACTGCCAATGACAACAAAAAGGCGGAGAAATATATTTTATAGGATAGAATTTTCGTCTTAAATTTTTAACACCGATTTTTATGAACAATCAATTCTGATGGCTAGTCAAAGTCAGCGCTGGCTGGGCACCGTTAATCACACAGTTATCTTCGTTAATCGTTAAGCCGCTACTTATAAAATTAACTTCGTTAAACGTTAAACCGTTACATTTCGGAAGAATAAATTCAAGTTAACGTTAATCCTTTAAAATCCACTAAAGGTTTTTGTTATAGAAGTTAACAGGTTATGAACAAAGAAAGACGTGTAGTTATTAAAATGTGGTTATTAAAACGTTAGATTATTAAAATGTGTAATTTAATCGTCTGGCATAAGGTGTACCTATATTCCTCTTCATGAATATTAAGAATTTAAAGTTTTCATCCGATAGTCATGCTCGTTTTGCAGTTAAAATGTCTTTACCTAAGGAAAATAGGCGTTTAATGCAGCGTAAAAAAGATCTGAAGCATGATAGACACCTCTATTTATTAGCTGAAGCTAATAAAGGTGTCTATCATGCAACGTCGGGTTATATACCTAGTCCTGCCATAAATACTGATACAAAATAATACAAAACCAAATATTTTTTTCTATTGCAAATAAAATTTATTTCTTTTACTGTGTGTTAGTTTTATTCATAAATAAAAAGGTATTTAAAATATGAAAAGTTTATACAAAGTGGCCGCCGTTGGCTGCAATACAGTCCTTTAAACTTTGAGGCCTGATATCAATAGAAGCACACACTCTTTCCATGGGAAAATTCCTCACTGCCAATCGTATGGATTGCTTCAGGGACTCCAAATTGTCATGGCGTTTAGAGCAAGACATACTCTCTAAAACTGACCATAAATCGTAATCCAGCGGATTAAGATCGGGACTAGACGATGGCCAATCTTCAGCTCTTATGAAATCCGAAACGTTCGTTTCCAACCAAGACTGCGTAGAGCGAGCTTTATGAGCTGGTGCCGAGTCTTGTTGGAAGGACCATTCTTGGTTATCGAACATAGTTTTGTTAAGGGTTTTCACTACCTTCTCAAGAATGGTATCTTGATACACTTGTGCCGATGTTTTGATACCTTTTTCACAAAAGTATGGCTCAGTCACTCCTTCATAGCTAATACCCCACCAAACCATCACTGACGTCGGATATAGTGCCCACGTTGCACTCTCTCAACCAATTGGGAAGCTTCCTTAGAGCTTTGAGCATAAATACGGTCATTTTTCTTGTTAAAATGTTGTTCAATTGTAAAAAAAATCTCGTCAGTAATTGTTTTGATTTTAGCACCCTATTCTTTTTTAAATATGTGTAATTATCAGTTAGAAAATGACCAGTACGTCTCTATAAGCTGAAAGTCTTAAGTCGTCTTTTAAAATACGCGACATGGTTCTAGGGGCTATCTTCATCTCCCGAGATAAAATCTTTTGTTTTCGAACCGGATTTCTTCGAATTATTTCTCTTACTGCCTTAACCACCTCATCTTTTTCTGTTACAAACAGAGGAGGTCTCATTGTACCTATTAATAGCCCGGTAAACAAACATTTTGCTTATACCAAGCGTATGGAGAGTTTTAAAAATTGCATTGGGCTCCATAACTACATTGTGTAACGCAATCACAGCGATTCAGCAGGCTTACTCACGACACAATCGAGAATCAAATCAGTTCGAATTCAACGGTTTCTGGTATTTTATTCGGTGGATTACTTCGAAACTTACCAGGATAAAGAAAATAGTTAGATCGTAACTTTTTGTACTCCCGACCATATCAATCGACTGAGAATCGAAATAAACAAACGTCAATTTATTCGGGAGAATGTGGCACAATCGAATCAGTTTGGAGAGTACGACGCCTGTTCTCTTTATCACCCCACCACTCCATTTCAATATCGCAAAATAATAAACAATGTACCTAACAACATGAGAAAACATAATGAATAATCATGTAAAAATGACAGATTCCAAATTCAAATCGAATATTTTATTTATTTATAATTGTAACAGTATTTATGGCCAGACTAGGTATTATATTATAATTCTTTAAAATTTTTTATCTAGATGTTTTAGTAATTGCCGAAGGACTTTCATAGAAAAGAATTAGGCCGTAGATACTTAACTTTAGTTGGGTATGTACTTAGATTATAAATATACCTACTCATGATCTAAGGGTATGCATGATAAAATGAAACAAACGAATGTCGTAGTTACTTTTATTTACACAATTACAAAAGTACTCTTGTAAATTAAGTTCTTGCATAAAATAAAAAATAAATATTTATTATTAACTTTGTTTACGTAGCTAATAATGCACTGCTGACACAAATTTCCCTCTAAATCTTTTTATTGTTGTAAGAGCTACATTAAACGAGCAAAGCTTTGCAATTTCTCCCTATAAAAACACGTTACAAATTGTCATATTCATAATGCGTAAAACCCTGCACTTAGTATTTCTAACATAATATTGATAAATACTTAAAAAAAAGTATCCTAACTCCGACTAAACAGATAGCGCTTTTCAATTTATACGTTGTTCCTTGGAAGATAAATAAACGCGGAAGGACTTAAATTATATGACATTTTGTATGGAACAAAATTGTCAGACATATATTTATTCAACAGATAAAAGTCATCTGACGATTGAAAAATCGGCCCTTAGATAGATAAGTTATTAAAACCGATCGTTTAAGAACTCATTGTACTGTATGTAATATTATGACCTCAAAAAAGTATTACATTCATCTTGTCACAAAATAAACACATGGATACATGAAAATTGGTTGTTCAAACAAACCATAACACTAAAATCTCAATGTACGTTCAGAAAATACTCGTTTTCTAACACTTTCGTGAGTGTTCAATTAAATTACATGGTATTTTGTAGGTTATTTCTTGCAAACTAGACTACACAGAACTACTGAACTAATATTACCTACTAGCATAGTATTACGTATTACGCTAGTAGATATAACTCAATGCATCGAACTAGCTTAATATAATCAAGTAAAGTGCACAATGCCACGCATTAATGCAATTAGTCCGAATATAATATTAAAAAAATATTATTGTTTTTACATAATATCTAGTAGACCAACTAGTCTAACACGCTTTTTGAACACTAATATAGATTTCTATTTAACTACTGTAATATAAGTAGGTAAGTACATCATATTTTTATTGCTAATTTATTTCCTTGCAAATATCTAAAATGACCATGTGATTAATTACTAAATATCTTTATCTATTGCAAAGCTCAGACCAAATAAACCCACGCTTCACTTTTTTATTTGGTCCGAGTTGCAATGGTTGCATTTTTTTTTTATTATGTACCAACGAGCACAGCAACTAGTGATGATGGCTAACCTTGTCTCTAAGCATACATCAGGCTTACTCTCAACACAATCGAGAATCGACTGAGTTCGATCTCAACGACTTTTGGTATTTTATATGGTGGATTGCTATGAAACTAACCAGGATGAAGAAAATCGTTAGATCGTAACTTTTTGTACTCCCGACCGTATCAATCGACTGAGAATCAAAATAAACAAACATCAATTTATTCGGGAGTACGCGGCGCTATCGAATCTGAATCAAAATCCAATCAGTTTGGAGAGTAAAGCCGCTGTATACCAAGCCTATGCCGTAGATTTATTTTACTGACCAGTGGAGGTCTTACAGCAATTTACGTTGTAGGAATAAGAATTAGTTTCGTTTAAGTAAAATGAGTTCTCATTCTACTTTTATGGTGACTTTAACAAAAACGTGCCGACGCACGGGTTTTATTGCTCGTCGATTACACCAATACCTCTATCACAAGTTTAGCTGAATCAAATTCATTGACTATAAAATTTATTTTAACAATAAGGTTATACCATTTTAGGGGAAGATCGAATGGTGCTCCAATGTAGCTATATTTTTTTTACCTTTTTTTTCTTTTTATTTATACAATATTTTAAAGACAAGGAATTTATTGTTACGTTTAGACAATAGCAACTCTAAGACCCAATACTAATTTAGAATAATTTACGATTATGAAAATATATTTTTGATCCATAAACACATCGACACATTTTAAATTCGTCAACTCAACAACAACATATTGCTAAATGCAATAAAAACGCGTTAAAGCGTCGTTAGTAACGTTATTTTAGAGCTATCTTTGTTTTATTGAAATCAATAGTGCTAAAACATGAATATTATTAAGCCAGGTGAGGTGAATTTTTTATAAAATTTCAGTAAGCTTGGGTTGAATATAAAAGTCGAAAAGTAAATACTCAAAAAACTTTGGCACTCAAGTTATAACCAAGCATTATTTTCATATCAAAACATACCTAGAACATCCTTTCTACATTACATATTACCTTCCAAACATAATAAGCAATATTGTTTACAACATGATTTACAGTGGTACAATAAATAACAGTAAAGTATTCTTATTCATTAGCAATTGTTTCATCTTGTAAACAAGGTCGAATATCATTTAGAATAACTGTTAACAGACTAAGGATGCCCACCCACGAGCGACAATCGGTGAACGACTTTTTATCGGTGAAAAACAGAACATACTTATTGCAATAGTGCACACGATATACTAAAGTCGGTCAGAAGTAATATAAAGGAAAATGCTGCCCGATTATTTAAACTAATATTATAAAGCGGAAGAGTTTGTTGTTTGTGTTTAAACGCGCTAATCTCAGGAGCTACTGGTCCGATTTTAAATATTCTTTGTTGGATAGTCCATTTATAGAGGAAGGCTTTAGTCTATATAACATTACGCTGCGACCAACAGGAGCGAAGCGTCAGTGAGAAATGTTGCAAAAACGGGGAAAATTATTCACATTTGAGGACTTCCGTTGCGTGCGCTGCATAAACGGTTTAAGTTACTCAAAAATATATATGAAAGAATTATTCCTTTTAATAATCATAATAACAAAAACCAACGTGAGCAATCAAAAGAAAATCGCGATAGTGTTTCCATTAAAAATTACTCTAATCTATGGTGTTTCCGACCACCACGCGAACAAAGTCGCGGGCACAGCTAGTCGGTCATAAAAAGAGTAGGGCGTGATCGGCACCCTAATGCAAATTACTATGAAAACTCCCACGATTATATGCACTTACAATTTACAACAAAAACCAGTTCTATCTTCGATACTTCTTACAAGAAATGATTTTCTTTAGTTGACCAGATGAAAAATTACTTTGATTTTTAGTTTTTTGATTAAAAATCGATTAACTCTACTAATTACCGTCTATAAAATACCGTCTGATAACTATTATTTATTGTTGCTGTCTCTGTTTAATACGTAGTAAAATTTATTACTTGAATTGTGTAAAATATTTATTATTAGTAAGTAGCTGTAATTAATTTCTTGCTTCTAATGCATAGTTTTAGCACCATTTTTCTCATGTTTCAATATACTGGGCGATTTTTATTCCGTGCCCAGAGAAACAGTGCATGTTTTGTATCAAAAACAAAAATTTATACACAAAAGAATTTGTGTTAACTCTCAAGTATATAAAAAGTTGAAAATCTTTAAAAAAAATGTGACCTTACTGCGACACATACTAGGCAGTAGGGTGCCAATAAATTGCTATTTGAATAGTACTAATTATATTTTTTTATCGTTATTTTAAATTAATAAACGATGATTTTGAATTGTTAGCGCACTGTTTCATGTTGTAAAACAAATTTGCACCATATAAAAAAGAAGTAAAGTAGGTACCTACTTAGTTCATTTACCAACTATTTCTTGAAACTGTTATTATCAACCAGAACAGTTTTCGTAAAGATACTTTAAAATTAAGACTATAAAAGAAATTGTAGTCACAAGAACCATTAAAATTATAATCTAATATTTGTTACAAATATTTAAAATAAATGTTTCTTTCGAAAAAATTCAATCTTTGGAAAAAATCAACTGACACAAACAATAAAAAAAAACCTAAAACAGCACGATTTTCATATAATTTTTGCGTCTTTAGTTAATTAATCTCCTGTGATGATTATGGCCAAATATTCTTTACGTATGGCAATTAAAAGGAACTATAAGGATTAATAATAATGATCAGTAAAAATATTTCTGTTATACTTAAATTTGTGTAAATACTGTATGAGAATAAATAATGCATCTGCAATATTGCGACTGTAACAACTTGGACATATCACGCTTAGAACAGTTAAGTAGTAAATATATAATTTAACATTATACGCACAAAACATGCACAGTGTGTAAAAAGAACAGTCACTAAAACTTTGAGATACGATTATACTACCTTTCCTCATTTTGGAAATGTAATTTTTTATTTTTTTTAGTTTTTAAAAAAAAAATTTTTTTCACTTTTTACCATTTCTTATTTTTCTGTCGCAAGAATCACGAAAAATAAAAAAAAATTACATTTCTAGAAAAAGAAAAGGTAGTTCATATACAAAACTTATAGTGACTGTTCTTTTAACACCCGTTATATTCTCGCACCCAGTAAATACAGTTTAGTATGAAATAGCTTCACTTTACGAGCGTGTTGTGGTTTCTAGGCGTAATTAATCTATTTTGAAACGTATATGCAATATCCTTAACAGCCAATTCAAGGAACCGTGCGCAATTACAATGAACATCTTGTTCCAACATATTGTCTGCAACTGTCGGAGCACAACCCATGACCTGTAAATAAAAAAAAAAGTTTAATAGTTAGGCACTCCTTATTTTTATATCGCCTCCGTGGTCTAGTGGTTCAGAGCTTCGCACTCGACCCGGAGGTCGTGATTTCGATTCCCGCGTTGGAAAAACAAAGTTTCATAGTTTGGTTAGGACAATGCAGGCTGATCACCTGATTGTCTGACAAGAAAGATGATCCATGCGTCGGATGGGCATTGAAAAAGTCGGTCCTGCGCCTGATCTCCCGCCAGTTGTGTCGGTTATCCGTCCCACTGGGCTACGAGGGTGAAGGAAGAGAGAATGCTTCTGTGTATTGCACACACACTTAGGCACAATAAAAAACTCCTGCGTATACCGTCCATTGTATACCGTGTTTATACAATGCTTACTTAGTATCTAAAAACGCAGGATTCTAGTTTTATCCACAATGATTTATATCGATAGGGAGTTGAAAATGGCCTGAACTGCTTCGAGAAAAGGATGGTACAGCCGTTCTCAACTTGGCGGGGGCACTATGCCCCAGATTAGTGTGCACAATAAGTGAATATGTGAAAAATTTATTTTGGTTTGTTTACGTTCAGGGCCTTACTCTCCAAACTGATTCGGTTTCGATTGAGATTCGATAGTGTCGCGAACTCACGAATAAATTGACGTTTGTTTATTTTGATTTTCAGTCGATTGATATGGGTGGGGGTACAGAAAGTTACGATCTAACGATTTTCTGCATCCCGGTTAGTTTGAAAGTAATTCACTATAAAAACACCAAATGCCGTTGAGACCGTACTGATTCGATTCTCGATTGTGTCGGGAGTAGCCAGCAGGTTAGATTCAAAAGGGACATAGGTGTATGTTAAACCTACCTACTCTATCAACTAAGCGTAATGTTGTGTACCGCGGAGGGCAGTCAGGTAGCCGAAGTGCCCCCCTCCTCCTCTTCTTCTTCCTCGTCTTGAGCCATCAGTTGTTTCGCCAGTTGAAGCGCCTGAAACATCAATCATTCACTATGACGTCTATATGACTGGATAAAAGCCTTCCCCATGGTATTTAATGGGGTTGGGGGAGTTACCTATACTGTGTGTTAGTGTGACGTAAACGACGCGAGGTGCAATCTTAGCTTGGTCGAGTTGTTACTCCGCATATATTTCCAGTATATTATTACACACATTTAATCTATGATATATTACCAAAGAAAACTTATTTTATTGTTCCTTTAAAGGTATTCCAACCCGCGACGGGCTTGAACAACGACGCGCTCTAGCACTGAGCCACAGTGGTCATCAATAATAATGACTAAAAATATTTTTTTTAAATGGTATCTGTAAAAATTTATATTCAGAAGAATTTTACAAAAAAATCTGAATGTTGTATAGGTATATGATGCCTACCACCGGTTCGGCTGGCCCAGCGAGAAGAACCGTCGTTTGAAGCCACCTTTTACCAAAAAGATGGAAATTTATTGAAAAAATATATATGTAGGTACTAGGTATGTATATATACCTATGTATATATATATTTACATATAAAATGGTCAATACTAAAACTGTACATTCTTTAGTATATATATGTAAGTAGCCTTGCAGGAGGGCCACAGTTAAAAAAAATTACGACATGTTACACTTTGTGCATTTGTTATAACAATATTATTTTGCAAGCCAATTATTTTGTAAAAACAAAAACGGCAGAATGCTGCAATACTTATGTATCATGTGGCACTCAAGTGGAAACACAGACGCTTAATATTAAGAGGCACTTAAATCACTATCCTCCGACGACATCTGCGCTCAGTGGTCGAGCTTGTAGATGCTCAAGGCGGAGGTTGTGGGTTTGAATCATGGTAAAAGAACAAAAAAGTTTCTGTGTTCCTGGGTCATATATACATGAATTACATAATAAAAATATGTATAATATAATATTTCCTTTGGCACCTGTAACAAAATACTTCGGATATTTACCACAGGGCCAGATTGACATGGTATAAAAGCATTCATAAATATTAATGTATGTTCTGCTCCCTATTTTAAAGTAGGTAGTGACTTTAGTATTCAGCTGTAAATTTCATTACGGATAAACATGCACGTTTTTATGTGGTTTACAGTGACTAACAAATAAAGTAGGTCAGTTGCAGAACATTTTTAAAAGACTGTAAGCTTGGTGCTAATGAAGAAGGTCATTCTTAAGTCAAGTGCCTATTAGATATAATGATAGCCTAGTCTGCACCGAGGTCAACATAATACATAGAATGTTATAGCACAATTTCTCTTCAAGCATTTTAAAGCCATGCCTTTTTTTAACTTATAAGTTTAGATACACACTGCACTTAATTTAAAATGTGTATAGGAAATAAAGGAAGGGTAATGGTATTAGCAGTCTATTTATGTATTTGTATAGGTTTCTTCCACTGAAGAGCTTATTCCAATATATAAAATTTGTTTAACAAATGAAGTGCCAAATGAGTCATAATTTACAATGGGTAACATAGGCTATATAATTTGTAATTGGGTTATAGTTTTTAAATTTTGTTTATAATGTTGTCAGTAACAGTACAGATGTATTAAAACTCACATTAAAGTGAGCCTCAAATGTAATAATTGAAAGCCAACTCCTTACGAACATAATTAAATATCAGGGATGTTAGAGAGCTCCGTAACCATGACCGAAATTATCGAATATCTTCTATACTAATATTATAAAGAGGTAACATTTGATTGTTTGTTTGTTTGTTTATTTGAATGGAATAGGCTCTGAAACCACTGAACCAATATGAAAAATTCTTTCACCTTTGGAAAGCTACATTCCTAGCGCTGAACATAGGCTATATTATATGTTTAAAAAAAGTGTAAAAAAACGACCTCCAAAATTTCTTACATCGTGTGCGCTTCGACAACGGCTTGACCAATTTCGCAAATTTTTTTTACGGTATGTTCGTTATTGTCACGAAAAGGTTATTAGGAAAGAAAATGTTGAAAAAAATAAGCAGAAAATTAGAAAAAAGAAGAAAATACGTGATGGTCACGCGGGGTTTGAACCTGGGCTCGATCGATTCACGTCGTTGCCAGTTTATATGACACGGGTGTCATGGTAACAACATTGTTTACAAATGGAAAAAGTTTGAGGAAAATAAAAATTATGAAATGCTATAAATACCGTTTTTATATCAGCTTAAACTATTTGGATTAATAAAATTATTAGGATTAACAAAAACATGAATACGGTATACATACGGATATAAATACGGTATGTATAGCATTTCATAATTTTTGTTTTTCATTTGTAAACAACGTCGTTACCATGACGACCGTTAGACGTTATAGACGTTTGACTTCGTTTCCATTGACGCGGGGCGAGGCGGACAGGAGCTTGCGGTACCCGAATTGACCAATCACTATGCTCGAAATCTCCGCTCCACTCCGCTTGGGAACCACTAAGTTCCTATGCGCTCCGCTCCGCATCAGTGGAAACGCCAAGATTGGGGAGGTTTTCCAAATCTATACATCTATACAAATAAATAAAATTGAAGTGTCAGTTTGTAACTTTCAATTATCAACGTTTTTCTAAATGCATATGTCGCAGTCATCTAATTAAATCAGCTATTTCATTGAGTGACTAGCGTTTTTATCGAATGACGACATTTAATTGAAAGACTAAAGGACAACTCGTCAAGTTGTTTATTGTAACGTCCAATGTCTTGACTGAACATTGATTGAACGTCATTTAGTCATTTAGTCATTGACTGAACGTCATTTAGTCCGATTTTTTAACCGACTTCCAAAAAAGGAGGAGCTTTCTCAATTCGATGAATAAGTAGGTTTTTTTTATGTGTGTTAGCGAATAATTTTCCGATTTTTTAACCGACTTCCAAAAAAGGAGGAGCTAGAAAAAATTTAGTATAAATCCCTCTTAATTGGGGGGTGGGGGAGGAGGGGACGGGTAGAACCCCCCCTACCACACCCATCTTTAGGAGACTACTAGTTTGGAAGATATTTATGGTTGAAGTTTTGAGGATATGTCTGTGTTTCCGGGATATTTCCAGGAGTAAAACAGGGGAGAAAGGTGGAGACGGCGGTAAGGGGACAAAGGAAATCCCCCCTACCCTTCCCTCTACTCAGCAACCACTAGTTAAGAAAATATTTACAGTTGTAGTTTAGAGGTTAGATAAAACAGACAAGTTCTACGTGGAGTCGGAGTTGATAGATTTGTTTTTGGGACAATGTCGGTCTGTCACGTCTCCGGCGCTGCGGGAAATGCAGCCCCTTCGCCCATGCGTAACGAATGACAGCAACCAACACTCGCCTTGGGCAGCTCCGGCTTTCTGGTCGCCTTCGGCGACCAGCCTCCGCCGCCACGGCGAGAGCTGGTTTCAACATTTCGTTACGGCGGGCGGGGGCTGCTCTCCCTCCGCGCCTCAGCGCTTAAATATACACTCTAGGGGTTGACAGACAAGTACTACGTGGAATCGGGGTTGATAGATTCGCTTTTGGGAAAATTCAGTCAGCTGACTGATTTTATGTCCGCTCTCATATAAGGGCTATGTTACAATCCGCTAACTAATTGGACGTTGAGCGACGATTGTACAATCAATGTTCGGCCTAGTCTTTTAATTAAATGTCGTCATTCGATAAAAACGCTAGTCACTCAATGAAATAGCTGATTTAATTAGATGACTGCGACACATATATGACATTTTAAACGATATCTTCTGCGTTCTTCAGCGTTGCGGGTTCCGGGTTCCCGCGTTGCGGGCTCCGGGTTCCTGCGTTGCGGGTTCCGGGTTCCCGCGTGGCGGGTTCCGGGTTCCCGCGTTGCGGGTTCCGGGTTCCGCGTTGCGGGTTCCGGGTTTCCGCGTTGCGGGTTCCGCGTTGCGGGTTTCGGGTTCCCGCGTTGCGGGTTCAGGGTTCCCGCGTTGCGGGTTCAGGGTTCCCGCGTTGCGGGTTCCGGGTTCCCCCGTTGCGGGTCCGGGTTCCCGCGTTGCGGGTTCCGGGTTCCCGCGTTTCGGGTTCCCGCGTTGCGGGTTCCACGTTGTTTTTTTTTAGTTGAATTTCATCATAAACTCTTTTTATGCTCAACGAAGTGGGCAAGGGTCAGCTAGTCCAATATAAAATTATCCGTAACCGTAACCGAATCCAAAATAAAAGGATAATCCAAAATAATTTCATATCCATTTCATCCTTGTTAAATAGGTATATAAAGTTCAAGCACTCAGCAACATACACATGACAACATAGGCAATGTTGTCAATATTGTAGATAAATATTACTTTAGCTTATCATTACTCATTGTTCTTTATCGATTTCCAATAAATTTGTTAGTTATATGGTGCTAGAAATAGATTGTGTTATAATTGATAAGGTAAACTATAATATAATACCAGCTTTTCCCTGACACTCCACTGTGTGTACATATCTCATGGTACCAGTGGATTTTTCCAGATAAAAAGTAGTGATCCAGAAAGTAAACTACTAACTTTATATGAAAAAAAATTACAAACATCCAGATATCAATCCTCTTAACTTTCACAAGGATAATAATAATTGAAAATATTACATACCCGTGCCCACTTCGCATACATACCATTTAAGCCTGCTCTTGGCATTCATGAATATTTCTAGACTAAAATAGCCAAATTGGTTCAGCCGTACTCGAGTTTAAGTGAGACTAACAAACAGCAATTCATTTTAATATATAAGATAAGATTATAATAATTATACTAGTGCATTTAGTTGTCTAGAAATGTATACAAAATATAATAGAGATAACAAAGCCATTTACTTCTCTTTATCTCCTTAGTTGTAGTGGGTAATCAGCTCATAATTAAATAGTACCGATTGAATACTTCATATTATCTATATCATAATATTTATGACCTATAAATTGCACTTGGCATGCAGAATTGATGTGACAACAACTCAATAATTATAACATAGATATTATTAAAATTAAAAGTGAATAAACCATTAGATGAGTTTGTTTTTTTTGTTTACCTGAAATTCATTGTAGTGCATTTTTCTTTTCTTTTTAAACTCCAATCTCCGCTGACGCTCCTCATCTGTCTCGTCCTCGTCGCTCTCGGAAGATTCTAGACATTTCGGCGGCTTGTTCATGCTGGCCGCCAGCTTCGCGGCCAGGATGTTGGCGTCCAGTTCGTCTGTCGGCTCCAAGTCACCGTCCACAGCCTCAGAATACGGAGTCTTCGGTTCGTCCACTTTCATGTGCCCGTAATCTTTGTCGGGCGGATGAAACGTTTCCATTATGTTAATCTCGTCAAATCTCTGTTCCTTTGGCCTCTTACTCGATGAAGACATAGCAGTATCTTGACTGTCTACACTCCGTGAAGTCTTTAAGATACCCTTGGAGGGTCTTTTCTCCAGATTCTGGGACATTTCGAGCACTCAATAAAACATGTTAATATAAGAAACAGAAGTCAATAATTTTAATGTAAATCCGAGACACAGGTTGATTTTCGTGAATAAAAATTTTATATTTTCAAAGACCTTTGCGAATAGCCGATATAATTTTTTGACATCTCAAAATTGCAGTGGTCTCGATTTTGACATTTGACAACCAAAAATAGATCTGTCAGTTTTGACATTTGTGGTGCAGATAAAAAAATATACCCGTTGAAAAATATTTTCATAAATAATTAAGCCCAAGTTAAAATTCTACCCTATTTCAGCATTTTCGGTAAAATGTGTTTGTACCACAGGGCAAAAAATAAATAAAATTTTTAACCCTAAAGGGAGTTACGAGTTTGATAATGTAAAAACTCTATTTTGAATATTTTCTCCGAAGCCTTTCAGTGTGTTCTTCTTGGGGCGTGTTCCTTTAGGCGCTCTTTTTACTCTGAACGCTCAGATCATTCATAATGCTAGTGGAACGACTGACAGATGTCAAAATTTAACATTTCCTTTATAACCCATAAATTCTATTTATATTTTAAATTAACAATAATAACTACATTAAAAAAGAATCTAGAATAAATTTGCTCGATCCATAATTTAAAAATAACATAGAGATCAGTGAAATCTCTGAAATCTAAGTAAACGTCAAAAACAAGATGGGTAAAAATATGCAAAATGGCGTGATCATTCTGTGCGTTTTGAACAGTTTTTGACAGCTGACAGCTGCATCTGGAACACGGGGTTAGATTCTCCCTGTGTTCCAGGAGCTGATAGTAAACGAAAATAACGTTTTTTTCGTTCAGATTCGCGTTTCTTTAGCACTTTAAAGAATCATTATGATCGTTTTGAACTGTTCTTACTCGTGTTCCACAAGCAGGTGTCAGCTGTCAAAAACTGTTCAAAACGCTCAGCAGGGCAATCGCGCTAAAAAGCATTAGCTGAAACGCAACCGAAACGTGAACGTTACTCGACTTTATGACGTATTCGGTATCGCGCTATCCTTTTGACAGCTAGGTGAGACGAAGCTGGACCGTAGTTGAAACTCAAACGCTGTCAAACAAAAAGTTCACACGGAGCTAGTTTAACTCGCACGCAGCTCGAACGTTTGGAACAAAGTGATCGTATATAAGTTAAGTTTTTGAATCTAAATTGTGTAAAGGACCAAAAATGTTCAGCTGGATTGGAAACGAAACGCAGCTGAAACACAAACGAAACTAAGTTGAACCTCAAATGAAACGTTGTACAATAGCGCGATTGGCCTGCAGAATGATCCCATCTTGTTTTTGACGTTTACTTAGATTTCACTGATCTCGATGTTATTTTTAAGTTATGGATCGAGCAAATTTATTATAGATTCTTTTATAATGTAGTTATTATTGTTAATTTAAAATATAAATAGAATTTATGAGATAAAAAGGAAATGTTAAATTTTGACATCTGTCAGTCGTTCCACTAGCAGTAAAGTTTGTTGAAACGTTCAGATCGAAAATTTCATTATTGTGCTAAAGAAACGACTGTGTGCGATAAGAATGATCTGAGCGTTCAGTGTAAAAAGAGCGCTTAAAGGAACACGCCCTCTATAAAAAAATGTCAATTTGACATTGACGTTGTCAACGTCTAAAAAAAGAAGAAGTACTTTTTGTGTAAACAAATTTATTTCACACAAAACGGGGCAAAAATCAGCTTAAGTTTGTATATTACTTTTAAAACATGAAAATAATTTAAAATGGTGGAAGATACAAATCTGAATTCCAATAAAACTAAGGTAACTACGACACAAATGGTCACAGGACATGCTACAATGCCAAAGGGTACAAGAGTGCTATTTTCAAGTTATTTCGTTTAATTATCAATATTTCAAGTTATCTGTTAACTTAAAAGTATTTTTCTAATATCTTCTTATCAATAAATAAGGGCAACAATAATTTTTACTTGGATATTTATGATGAAATTTCTTATATTTGTGAATCTTGTTGTTAATACTGTGTTGCGTTGTAGGTGAAAACCACACGGCCTAAAGCAGTGTATCTGTGGTTAGAAGCAGATGTCCAAAAGTGGCTACGGCGACATTGTAGTGATTACTACAGTTTGTACTGGGAGAGATTTCATGAGGTATTTTTTGACAATAATTGTAAGACTAATCCTAAAGCTCAATTTACCTAGTGCGTTGTTGTCGTACAGTGGTCAGTTTACAGCAGCATATAATAAATATATAGAGTATATTTTGTAATTCATAATATAATAGATACAGAATACAAAAACTCACTGTTGTTAAAATAGATCATGTCATTCACAGCTGTAGTACAGTGATCATAATATGATGGCAATGCTTTCCTTGGAAACTGGAGCTACTTTTACTTTAATGTTTTTTTTTTCACTAGACTTTCGCAAAATCATTGCCAAAGAAAATCTCACAGTAACCTTACATTTTTCCACAATTAAAAGTAGCCTGTGTCTTTCCCTGTGGTCTACTAAATCTGTGCCAAATTTTATTTAATCAGTCAAAATTTTTAAGCCAAATACAAACAAATCTTTCCCTAAATAATATTATACCAATATAATAAACATTTATAATATTAGTATAGATTTATAATATTATATGCTAATGTACAATTTTTTTTAATAAGACATTCAAATTATGTATTCTTTTATCAGCATGACATAACGGGCAGAGCATTAGTTCGTATCAATGATAACACTTTGCTTCGGATGGGCATCACAAACAAAGACCACAGGGAAGCAATATGGAGAGAGATCCTGAAACTAAGGCTCAAGACTGACATTGTAGAAATAAGGGACTTGGAGAGAAGACATTATTATTTCAACTATGATTTATGACATGTGAATTAAAATAAGTTGATTATATTGCCTAATTCCAAAATACTGTGTTAACAAGCCTGAATGATAGTATTTTTATGTGTTTGTATAATATAAAATGTAACACACAGAAAGTAAAATAAAACATTTGCAGAAATATTTTTCTTACTTAAAATAGTTTGAAACTCTACCTCAGTCCCAAAGTAAAATAAGTTTTTTCATTAAACACCTAGTTTTATTTAAAAAAAACTTAGTTTACCACATTGCCCAATTCAAGACAAACACAATATTATTTATCTTTGTAATTGAAAAAGATTTATCTAATGGTCATTAGATAGATCTTTTCGGAAATTAATGTAGAGTTAGGTATGCTATGTCTTTAGAAACCGGGTATAAGTCTAATAAAAGAAAATTCGCAATCGGAATGGATGTACTTATGAAAAGCAGAAGAGAAATTCAAATTAATTATAAAACGCGTTGTTTTTTTTTAAATACCAGTAGTTTTTCGAACCTTATCAAGAGATGGCGCTACGTAACACGTTCTAGGCGTTTAAAACTCAAGTACATAATGCTTAAATGTAGTAAAAATATGTAGGTAGGTAAGTATGTACGACTAATTGTTTTTATTTATTTAGACATTATATTTCTTAATAATTTATACAAGCTGTCGATATTTATATTTGATATTTAAAAAATCTTTTTAAAGATAATTGTCAAGAGATGGCGCTACATAACACATTTAAAATAATGTAAAAAAAGTAAAATAATAATAACCTCCGAAACGATTGTGTTCGCTAAGTGGGAAAGCGCGGTCTTCTAGTCAGTGGTCAGGGGATCAGGGGTTCGAATCCCGCCGAAGGAACAAAAAGTTTTCTGTTTCTCCGAGTCATTAAGAGGATGATATATAAGTAAAACACAAACTACTTGCACTTTTTTTCACTTAATTTGATATTTTACATTAATAATTACTTAAAATACACGACCGGTTTCGACATAGTCATCATCAGGTTTAGGTAGAATGATGATCGAGCGGAGAGTCTGGCCATTTTTTTTAGGTTTTTAAACGTCCATATTCTTTTAATAATAAATTTATTAAAAAAAGGAAAAAATAGGGACGTACAAACAATATCCATAAATATCAGTAAAAAAATTGTTACTCTTGAGGTAGTATCCAGTGAGGAAATAGAAATCCCTAGACCCCTATTTTTGTATGGAAAAAAATTCGTGGTGTTTCCTCTTAATGTCTACGTATTACATAGTATGTACTAACGTAAAATAGAAGTACGTCTACCTCATAAAAGTATATTTCTGTCGTTTGAGTACTCGTTTCCACGAATATTTCAAGACTAAAAATGGCCAAATCGGTTCAGCCGTTCTCGAGTTTTAGCGAGACTAACGGACAGCAATTGATTTTTATATAGGTATATAAGACAAGACTAGCTGACCCGTGCGCCAAAAATAGCCGAATCGGTTCAGCCGTTCTCGAGTTTTAGCGAGACTAACGAACAGCAATTCATTTTTATATATAAGACTAGCTGACCCGTGCACACTTCGTTGAGCATTAAAAAAACCGTTTAAACCTTCCCTGGACTTCCACGAACATTTCAAGACCATAAAATAGCAGAATCGGTTCAGCCGTTCTCGCGTTTTAGCGAGACTAAAGAACAGCATTTCATTTTTTTATATAATATTATTTAAGTTAACAATGCTATGCAATAAGTAGCAAGTTCCTATTGGACATGTGAAACAAAGACTTACAATATGCAAATCTGTGTCAGGTCAGCTAAAAATTATGTGTAAAAGCAAATAACTCCTTATAGTAAGGCTTCTCTTGTAGTCTAGCAGCTTATAACTTATCTACCTAAGTACTAGGAGGTAAGTAGAATAGTTATACTTTTAAAATAGTATTCCATCTTCGTGATGCCATAAAGATGAAAACATGAAGAGGAGCCGGCCACATTATTTGTGTCTTGGTTTTTCGCGGTAAGTTGTAATTGTGCGGTACGGTAGGATTTTAATTAACTACTTATTATAAAATACATAATCGATTCGATTCGAATTCAAATCGACTGAGATGAACTGTTAAATAACGGTAGTGTTATGCTTAGGTCTAACGAAGTACGAAGGAAGGGGTTTTAAAACAGTATAGTAGAGCTGCAGTTATCTTTATCTTTTCTTTATATAATACTAGCTGACCCGTGCCCACTTCTTTGAGCATACAAACCGTTCAAACCTTCCCAGGACTTCCACGTATATTTCAAGACTAAATATAGCCGAATCGGTTCAGCCGTTTACGAGTTTTAGCGAGACTAACGAACAGCAATTAATTTTTATATTATACTAGCTTAGCCGTGCGCACTTCGTTGAGCATAGAAACCGTTTAAACCTTCCCTGGACTTCCACGAACATTTCAAGACCAAAAATAGTCGAATTGGTTCAGCCGTTTTCGAGTTTTAGCGAGACTAACGAACAGCAATTCATTTTTTATACAAAAGATAAAGAAGAAGATTATAAAACACCATTCACGGCCACGGCTCTACCTTTGCCATTTTTGTACATTTATCACAATTTCTGCATTTCAAATTGAATTTGATTATTGAATTATTGAATTATTTTATTGACAATTGAATTATTTTCTTGTCTCAGCCTCTTTAGACCCTTTTTAAGAAGTAGGGTTATACTTAGTTTTCTTAACTTATTTTCATTTCATATTTTTTCTGTTTCCTCATCAACCCCTTATTCGCGAAGTCGGGTTATCGCCATTGAGACAGAGTGGTTCGCGATGAAGGTTTTAGTATGTTAATTGGATAGGTGGCTGTCAGCGCGTCAAGTAAAGTTTGCCGGGACTACTAAAATCGTTTACTATCAGGCAATTTGTCTGCAGGTTTGCGGGTATTAAAACAAATACACCGCGCCGGTAGTGCAATAAAAACGTTGAACAAAATATTTAGTGTGATCAATTAAGGCGGGTTTCGCAATATCAGAACAGTGGCATGCATCGATCTCATTGTTGTGCCAATTCTCAGCTGGCCCGTGGCACAAGCGACAGCGGGCATAACATTTATTTATTCTGGCTATATCCTACTAACTAGCTGTGCCCGCTACTTCGTTCGCGTGGTTTTTGAGTGTCTTAAACCGTCTATACAGCGCATGCAACGAAAGTCCCCAAATGTGAATAATTTTCCCCGTTTTTGCAACATTTCCCACTGACGCTTCGCTCCTATTGGTCGCAGCGTAGATAATGTTATATAACCTAATGCCTTCCTCTATAAATGGACTATCCCACAAAATTTTTTTTTTATCGGATCAGTAGTTTCTGAGATTAGCTCGTTTAAACAAAGAAACAAACAAACTCTTCCGCTTTATAATATTAGTATAGGTAGATTACACAGACTCCACAAACTACTAAGTCTATTAAATCTATTTTAATTGATGTTATTACAGCACCCTGGTAAACAAATAACGTAAAACTAAAATTATTCTAGTCTCAACCATTAAAAATAATGAAGATATTAAACTATAAAATATAATGTACGAACGATAAGTGACAACACGTTGTTAATCCTACATAGATATTACACCAACCTGTGTTAAATATATCGTTTTGAGAAACAGAGACAGATAATTTTATTTAATTATTTTAATGTTATCCTAATTCTTATTTTAGATTTTGATTTTCTTCGAAATGAGTTAAATTAAAGTAAATAATTTTAATATATTATATCTCTCAATAACAAACTAAAGCTTCCTAGCTTATTCCCTGGGTAATCCAAAATTGTCAAAGACACAAGATATAAGATAAAAATATGCGGAAAGTGCGTCCAATGATGGTTTCAGTTTGTTGTGAGTATTTTTACTTGATATGCGTACATTTATAGATTACTACCGCAGATAATAATAGAGACAATAGAGCTATGGATACATAAAAGATGTGTTCCAGTTCCAAATAACGTTATGAACGAAATTTTCAATCACATTCTGTTTTTTATGTATGAACATTAGCCGACAGCCGAAAGAAATAGGCATGTGATTTAACTGGAAAGTACCTTAGGCCCGTATAAATACAACAATCTCAAAGCCAACCTCACCTTGAGAACCTATTTGACAGATAAAAAAAAGTTTCGTTACACTTTTAAAAATGAAGAATTTTACTTATGTTACATACTTATTTTATTGTTTCCTGTAATCTATAATATGAATATAACGGTATAAAATGAAAATAAATTAAAGTACTATGTAACATTAATAACGATGTTCACTTTTAAAAGTGAAACGAAACATTGTTTTATCTGTCAAATAGGTTCTCAAGTTGAGGTTGGGTTTGAGATTAATTTATTTATACGGGCCTTAGAGACAAAAGAGTAGCCGCGCTAGACATGCATTCAAAAATAATATTTTCATATTCTTTTTATTTTCTAATTATTTTTTGATAAAAAAAAAGAATCTCGAGAGAGTAACTTTCTGCGTGGATTTCTATTATGTTACGTAAGGCTTTGCTTCAGCCTTCATCTCTGTGAGTAATAATGTTTTCTGGGCTTTAGCCCTTTCATCGTGGTCATATATAATACAGGTAGTATTAATAATATAATCTAAAAGTTTTATATACTCAAACACCTTCAAAAAATAATGTTTGGTTTATAGGCTATTGTTCGATAACTATAAATATTTACGAAATTTGAAAAAAATATCCTGAAAGAGGAGGAAATTTACCAAAAAAAGTTTACACTCCCGGAATTGTACCTCCATTATTTATATTTTTAAATTAACGCTGAAAATAGCCCTCCGCGCCATTGTTGCATGCAGACGGCCTCTTAGGCGTCAGTTAATATTTTTAAAGTAGGTACCTAAGTACTTAGAGTTAAATGAAAAGTTAAAATATAAAAATATGTAAAGTATAATCTAAATACTCACAAGAATTGATTTCTGTCGGATTTTTTCATATAAAAATTATATTTCAATAATTATGCTAGACAATAATTTTTTCAAACTTCCGTTATCGTTCTAAACTAAAAAATATTTAAATAATGTCCGTTTATAGAATAAATAACTACAAACCAAACACTATTTTTGAAGATGTTAATTGTTTATAACTTTTGAATTTTTTTTGGGCAAATTTCATTGTGATCATTACGATCATTATGATTATCAAATGGTCAATATTATCTAAATATCATTCGATATGATATTTAGATAATCATATCGAATAAGCTAACCACATATTATGTTATTTTAATCGCAGTATTTTAAACATTTTAAACTTATAGAAGTTTAAAATGTTTTTTATTCTACATACTAGGTAGTCTAGTCTACCACGAGAGGATATGGATCATGCTCCATAGAAGTCTAGGCCATAAATTCAAGTAACCAGCCAATGAAAACAAATATGCTATGCTTACACACAGCTATGTATAGTGAGTCAAACTGAAAATTTTCAGTTAAGTAACTAAGTATTAAGTATTCTCTAGGAACACAGAAAAAAATATTTATAAGCATTATTCGGCGAGCGATCATAACCGTGGTAAATTGTTTAGCGCCAACGCAAAATTACTTTTGCATATTTATATATTGCATTTGTTAGTTTTTGAACTTAGGGTACATTGGTTTAAAATTTTAATTAAAAAAAGCTTTAAAAAGTTTTTCCCACTTTTTTTAACGGTTTATTTTTTTTATTACAAATATATTAAGTATCTCAGACTTGCTGTAACACTTATGACCGTATTAATAAAGAAGTGTAAAACTAGGACTCTCTTGGTTGATACAAACTCATACTAAGATTAGCTTCTTCATTTGATTAATAGTTTGATTTCAAGGACGTATCAGGTGAACCGGGTTTAGGAACGCTGTTTCAACTAAGATCTAACCTTTCAAAACTGCTCTTTAATGTGTGACTAGTAAAATAACGTTTCGTTATTATACTTTTAAAAGTAGCAGATTTATTAGTTTCATAACAAATATAATATTTATCAATATTTCTGTAAATGAATGTAACAAAATTTTGTAGTATAAATATCAAAAAGAGACTTTAATCTTAATTATTACATTAAAAACCAGTTTTTCATTAATATTTTGGTAGAAATAAAATATTCCATCACAAAGAAAGTTCATATTCGGAACTAGAAATAGGTAAAACGGAATGAGATAGTGACATAAGCCTCAAAACAACTCTCAAATCACTGTTTACTTTCGAAAGTTCATCTACTCAAGTAGCAGTTTGACAGCTGTTGATAACGCTCATACTCAGTTGAGACACCGTCTTTAAGTTAAGTGCTTAAGTACTATTTATTAATTCGACTGTCATCTCAAATACTGACTTGAGGTTGAGGTTGAGATCGTTTTATTTATATGTAGTATGTATTACTTAATTCAAAATTCACAATATTTTATTTAGACATGAAACTTTACAAGCTATTTTCGTAAAGACAACAAAAAGGCTACAACACCAGAAATGAGCTTGTGCTTATTTATTATTAAAAGAAAGTTATATAGTAGCTAGTATATTATTTCTACAAGAAAGTTATGTAAATGAGAGTTGTCATAGAGCCTCCTTGCCTGTCAATGAATTAAAAAAATGGGATGTTGATTTTTAAACTTGTAGAGCAAATTATACTTAGCAGATTTGGAGCATCAATAATATTATATATAATTTTAAATAAGTATGATAAGTCAAAATATAAGCGTCTGTTTTCAATAGTATGTAAGTCTATCGTAGTAATTTAAATTTGACCGGCCGTAGGAAATTAATAAGTTGACGATTATAAACAATTTTAAAGAATTTATGTCAGTATATATTCATAAACACAAAAAAAAACTAATATTGGTCCACAGACGCTGGAGTATGTTCAACGACATAGAAAAAACTATTTAAAAAATATATTGACTTTAAAATAACAATATTATAACTCACAAACCAGCCGAAATCTTTACAATTATTTTAACAAAAAAATTAAATGTATAATGTAATCTAAAATATTCAAAACACTTACACCAACTGGGTCCATTCATAAGATATTATTTCTCCAAAAATAAAATTGGTATTTTAGTTAAGACTTATACAAATCGAGCTCAAAATTATTTTGGACACTTTTTACTAACATTTTTAGAGTATTATTGCTGTAATTATTCAGTTCGGTTGCCTTTACAACATTATAATATAATAGGTTTTGGTCAACCGGCTATTTGACGTTATGGCCCAATACGATCCTCGTTATTTGGCAGTAAGCATGAGAGAATGATGGACGCATAATAGTTTTTTTTATGTTTTTTGAATATAATTTAATTAGATTTATCTGATATTATATAATTAAAGTTAGTGTAATATAATAATTTAATAATAAATATGAAAAAAGCTATAGACTTCACGAAAAAGATGTAAGAAACTAGAAATGTCGATATCGATAAACAACACTAATTTATCGATATCATTATCGACTACGTGTCACATCACGCGTGTGTGTACGTATTTGTCCGCGTCCCCCTACCTCAAGCCTCGCCCCTCATAGTGCGATAGGGACAACTGCAGCTAGAACTGAAATTACCTATTAAAAGTACCAGAAATCGACGTTTAGGGGATTTCTATTTCCTCCTCCAAAACTTAACCGATTTAGATAATTCTTTCGTTATTAGCTAAAAAAAGAAATTAACTAGGTTCCTATTTTTTGATTTTGTTGCATAATGTAGTCAAATCTGTTTCCTGGATGTTTAAACACGGCGGAGAGTCTGGCGGTTTTTTTTAGGTTTTTGAACGTCCATATCTCTTTAAGTAATTAGTTTATTAAAAAAAGGAAAAAATAGGGACGTACAAATATTATTCATAGATATTCATGAAAAAAATAGTTACTCTAGACTAATTATCCAGGGAGGAAATAGAAATGCCCTAGACCTCTATTTTTGTATGGAAAAAAATTCGTGGTGTTTCCTCTTAATACAGCAATTAAATTTATTAGTGTGTTAATAATATTATAAACTTGGACCACGCTCGGCGTCTAGATGGCGTATGTAGACGCTCCGAAATAGCCATTTTAACTGTCTCTCCTTTGTTTATTGTTTTCTGCTCATTTTAAAACAACTATGCATGATCACTTTGCATAGTGACAGATATTTTAATAGTGTTTAGTGTTAAGACTCTTTTTCGAGGTATCCAGTAAATCAATCATCAGGAGGCATGTTTCATACCTATACATACATGGTATCACAAATTTTAGAAATTGGCGCTAGTGCTATTTTGTTTTACCAAATGCCCAAGTGCTGGTGGTCTAGGGAATTGTGTTAATAAGCCGCAACCACTGTTACCAACTAACCGACCTACGTTTATTTTGAGTCCTTTTAGACCCCACGCGGGGCGACTATTCTTAAAAACTTAGAAATTCCTAACTCAGCCCGCAGTATCGCGTATCATTAAATTAAAATACGATTTGTCACCCTATCTTTTTCCAATGGGTATGTTTACTAAATAATATTTTCATGCTTAATTTTATTTATCTATGTTATCAGTTATGAGAGGATATAACACAAACCTTTAGGTTGTTAAAATATAGATTACGACCACGCAAATAAATGATGAATGAGTTAGTTGACAGACAGACATTAACAAAATCAATTTAGACTAAGTTTACACCTATCGATTTCGCATATTTATAACAAACCAAAAAATATTTATAAATAAAGAAGACCTATATAGAGCCGCTACTCTACGATTCGTAGAAAGTGTTCGATTCGAATTTCAAACGTCACACAGTAGAAACAATGTTTTGCAGCCGATCGGCGCTTTGTTGGCGCCAAAAGACCGAACGGTCAAGATTTCGCATCTCTTGCCAAATTGAGTCCAAGAAATGTCCCTCTAATCGTCTATGGATATTACGAAATTAACGTAACGTGGCGACCAGCCTTTTGAACGCTTTTATTGTGTCAAGTCCCAGTTCTGTGCGGGTACCCGGTGTGCGCGGTTTTGGCGCGCGTTTTGCCGCCATTAATGTTTGGAATTGAGTGACGTTTTGTTTTTTTAATCGTCCAAAGGTGTGTACAAGTGATGCATTGCTATATTTTTTTGTTGCCACATATGAACAATCCGATAAGGAGTGATTTGAATTTTGCTCTTAAAAATTAATTAACTTCCTACATAATTCATAAAACATATATCTACTTAACATTTTATATTTTAATGCCTGGTCATTAACAAGGGAAAATTAAAATATACATATACCAGTATAGGAACTGTGAAATTAAATATTTTTAAATCATTAGATACATTAAGTTACACCATACCATTTAGAACAAACGGTTTCAGCAACCGACTTCATAATAATTAATATTATTTATTAATATAAACATTGAAGAACAGTTAGTAGCTAAAGTAGATCTATAACAACATGGTGTTATTAATCTTTGTATTGACTTGAAATATTTACAAAATGCTATTGATGCTTTTTGCGAATTTTAAATTATAAGGGTTAGTTACAATTTTCATATCAACGACAATAAAATGTGTGAATATTTTGGAGGCAAAACATGCGCTCTTCTTAAATAAAACTTAGTATACTTACATTTTTAAAGATATATTACTTAAATTAACTTTAGTACCATGCTTGACACAAAAACAAAAATTCCATCTGGATTTAAGATATTTGTGAAGAATGTATACGGTTTTCTTAAAAGAAACATCAAAATAATCGTTAACGTGTGCTAAAACATTAAACAACGTCGTTGTGAACAAACGGAAAACATTTTCGTTTATTTATAAATGTTTATCTGAAATATCTCTGCGTCGCCCTACTGTTCGTGTTATTTATGTCGGCATTTTTAAGGTTCGGGTACGCAAAGAACATAATATACAGAACTCTAATTACTAAGGCGACTGTGCGTGTGATTGTCACCACGCTGTATTTCAAAACCGTAATAGTTAGATAGTTGGAATTTTTAAAGATGATGTATTTCTGTAGCCGCGTGACCACTTCCTTACCTTAAAGTAAACTTTTTTTATCAAATTTTCCAAAACATTGTTTCTACTAAGTTTGAATATGAAATTCGAATCGAACACTTTCTGCAAATCGTAGAGCTGCCAATATTCCTCCTTTATTTATAAATATTTTTTGGTTTGTTATAAATGTGAGAACTCAATAGGTGTAAACTTAGTCTAAATTGATTTCGTTAATGTCTGTCTGTCAACTAACTCATTCATAAATTATTTGCGTCGTCGTTAGCTATATTTTAACAATCTAAAAGTTTGTGTTAAGTATATCCTCTTTTATAATTCAAAATACGTAACTTTAACAAGCTGTTCTGCCGTCCTTAACATAAACAACGCACTTACTTAGAGGTTACTTTCGAGTAAATCACGATCAAAGTTTTTTTACTAGGTATAGGAATATTCCAAATATTTTTGTTTTATTTAGCCTTTCAATATGGATTTTTCATGTACGATATTATATTTACATATTTAGTTAATTTATTATATTTTTACGATGGTTATGACTAGTTATTAGTTTAGAATGGATCTACATATTATTTTGTTTATGATTAACAAAATAACGAAATTTATAACAGCTATTAAAAATTGAGTGATTGATCCTAGTAGATCTCGTTGCGGTGATTACGAATATACTATTAACTAATTTTCGCCAAAAATTTTCGATTGCGTTGTTTATGATAAGGGCGGCAGTAGTAAAGTACGTGTTTACGATGTACACACGTACTTTTTGATCTTATCGTTTGATCTGGTCCAGCGGCAAGTACGGTAGTTTGTTTGTACAATATAAAGTACCTAACAGCCCAAACATTAAAGGAACTTTTCATCTATTATAGTCTATAGGCAGCAAAGAGTTCGTGCAAATTGTATTTTTAATCTTTATTTAACGAGCTTGTTCACTCAGTGAAACAAAAGTTAATAAATGCATAGACAATATGGTCTACGGGTCTCGTGTACCCTGAACCTAACCCCGTCTAGTTGCCAAATGCCAACCCGTTACAGCCGATGTGATTTGCTCCCCCATTCGCAGCGATTACGGATGCACAATTTGTGGTCTATGACAATATTAACCTAAATGGCCGATAATATCAGTAGGTATTGCCTATAGTATAGATATAGAGACTATACATCGTGTATCATGGTTTATATATCAAGCCGAATATAGTGTGAAGAGAAGGACGCGTAGAGCACTTTTGTTTTGGCACCTAATTACTTACCATCTATGAGTTTCTACCACGGTCAGTTGTTAGGTCAACGACCAGACCATTCTTGTGTATAGACTAGGAGCCCGTATGAGGCCCCAAAACAAAAAATGCTCTACGCGTTCTTCTCGTCATGCTATATTCAGCTTCATAGGACTAGGACCCATGAATCGTCCTTTATATAAAGTGCTCCTTCTAACTGTGTAACGTAATGCAATAAGCATCCTGTCTGCAGGCACCGGACAACAGAGAACGTCTAACGTTCTAAAATTATCTTCAATTGGTTTCTACAATTCAATCTGATTGAATAATTAATAATAACATGTGTACAGACGATTGTATAATTGAAAATAACAATTAGCATAATGATATTTCTGGAATATTAGGAAGAACGAATAGAAAATTCTTTATTTGTACTCAACAGAAAACACATACAACAATAATAACTCAATAAGAGGAATTGTACAAAAAGGCGGTCTTACTGCTTACAGCAGTCTCTTCCAGACAACCAAATAAAATAAATCAGATAACTTTAAATATACATTACATAATTACATATGTTACACTTACACATACAACTTACACACTATAATAAATAGGCATAAACCTATTTTACATCGTGGTAAGATTATTATAATATTATTTTAGGATTTTCAATAAGGTCAGTTATGAGAAAAAAGTTTCAAGATACTCCGATTTTAAGCTTAACGCGCGCACGTAATTTCAAGCTACCTTTTTGTAAAATAACGAAAGAGAATTAAATACAACTCGCAGTTGTCAATACTTCCTGCTCAAGATCAACGCCAAACTTATTGCAGTAATACTATACTGCAATAACGTCGTCGTCCGCAACGGTTTGCTAGCTGACTTACAACTCTTAGAGCGTGTTTCACCAACCAATGTTAAAGTTAATCCTTCGTTAAATATCATGTTGTTCCTCTCGTAATTCCTATCAATGAATAAGGAGGCATGGTATTTTAACATGCCGTTAACACTAACATGCGTTGGTGAAATCGAGAATAAAGAAATAAGATAAAACCTTCGTCAATTTCATTCATGACTCTTCTTCTAACTGAGGCTTCGCTCTTGTCGGTGGAGCTTTCTCCATTCCTCTCTGCACTCCGCCTTTCTCTTCATTCATGACTTAAGCCTTTTGTGATTCGAGTTGTTTTGTTAATGGCTACGCTAATGATCCGAAGACTGTTTTAGCTTCATCGGCCCATGACGGCTTATTCACTTTGGTCGATTCGAGCTCGCTCAGATAGAGGTATCCCTTAGCATGGCCTGCCATACTGCCTATACAATCTATCTTTAATACAAAAAAAATGCAATAGATGTCACTACTATTAACGTTTGTAAATTATAAAATGTAAATATGCCGAATTAAGTACAAATATTGACATTAAAATAAAGATAAGCATATTTTTTAAGCATAACATCACATTAAGCTAAATTCAACTACTTAATTAAGAAGAAGATACGAAACGAAATTAGTAATTTGTGTTTTCCAATAGTGGCGCCAGATGGCGGTTTCCCGAATGTGCCTGGACTTCACCCTTTGCCAGTCGCATTGTCAGTATTAGGGTGATACCATTTTCTAGTACTAAGTCGTGTCTCTGTTATATATCTACTTTGTGCCCTTAGGCTTTTATTCCGTTGGCATTGGTTAGGCCCAATATCATATTTTTGGCCTCTACTATCTGCGACCTTTGCCGATATACATACGTATTTGCGTGACAGATCGCCCGTCTGGTTCAGTCTTCATACTGCTCAGTTCCCGCGCCATTTGGTCTGTTAATTAAATCTTAAACGACATTTGTACGACTTCATCTAACGAACGTGTAATTCATCATCACATTCATCATCACCGCGACCATTATGATCAACATCATTATGCCAGGTGTAAAATAAATGAGTGATAATACTTTAAGGTGTGTAATGTGTTACTGTGAAAGACTTACTTTTGACTTTCATGTTTCTATAAGAAACGTCCCTACGTCATAAATTTGTCAATAAAATTATTGTTTAAAAAAAGTTACTCTTTCAGCGCTTTCAGAGTAAACTTAAACGGGCCCCATACACACCCTAAAGTATTATCACTCAATAATATACCAGCACCATACCACAAAGTAGATGTATAAACCATACCATCTCGTTTGGTCGGAGGTTGGTCCCATAAGGACTACAAGTTCCAACAATTTCCTCACCACTGGCAATGGACCATAATTTGAGAAGTGTTAGATGGCAAGGTTTGTACGACGTTCAATTATTCATTATCATAACTTCATAATTATGTTATTGAATGTACTGTAAGTTCTTGGTGTAAATTCATGTTACACAGTACACACAAATTACTTGCACTTTTTCCATATTCTTTATTAGTTATTTAACGTCAAGTTTATTAAAATTCACGGCACACGGCTATGACTAAGTTATGACCGCTGATGATGATAATATGTAGTCTGTTAAGCTCACATGTTATGTATATTTTAGGAACAAGAATCGTATAATGGTTATGCTCCTTGAATATCTATTTTTGTTTGACCATCCTGTGATTTCTAAGCGGTCTAAGCTAACAAGCAATTTGCGCTTCTCCTACCGCTGTTATCTATTTCTATTTAGCTTATTGTAATAAAATAAATATGTTATATCCGATATAAACTATAAAATGACTAGTTTTCTTTGAAATTGTGCCAATGTGTGGATAAAACAGAACATAATGTATTTCTCTGTTCGCATTGCAGTCATTTATCATGTAGTCTGAATCATTAGGGATTTAACGAAGGAGCACTTAATTAGTTCTCAGAATCTCTCCTCCTCCTTTTGGATTATAGATTCTAGACTACTGGATACTCGACTGCGTGTCTCAAGTCAGGAGTATGAAATGTCTTCACTCTTCCCGGAATAAAAAAAAATAGATTTCCAAATAAAACTACCACTGAAAGAGTATTTTCTAGGTTTGGCCAAAGCCTTTGAGCGAACTCCGAAACAAACCAATTTCAATCCATGATTACAGTATTTTATTCAAAAACCTAGTTAAGTTTTTAACTTTTACCTAATCGTGGAATGTAAAATATAGCGTTTCGGACTTTGCCTTGTCGATCTGAAGCTGACTCGCAGAGGCCCGAAATTTAATTTTTGGGTTAAGTCGGATTAAAACCATATAATATAGCCGATAACCAAAGGCACCAAGTTCTAACAAAATGTAGTATCGTACCGGTCTTTTTTTTATTTTGCGCAAATTATGTAATTGAAAGCATAGTACTTATATTTTGACGAGGATTATAAATGGAAAACATTTTTCCAATGCGACGTGTCATTTTTCCCGCCTTTTGAAACACCAAAATGGCGTCATGTATAATTAAATCTGACGTAAGAATCTGACCTCATAATGCCAACGAATCACTAACAAAAGCGGTCCAGTTTAAAATTAAAATATGACTGTGAGACCGGGGTTTTGTGGAATTCGCGTTCTGAAATATGCTGGGAAGATATAATATTTGTCGTTACAGCAATGGAGTCCATTACTGGACATAAGCTTCACGTTAAAGTATTTCATAGGGGCCAGTACTCGCCATGCTTGGCAGGCGTGTTAGTGAGCGCAGTTGATGATATTATTATTATTAATAGCTGTTACTGCCCCACTGCTGGGCATAGGCCTCCCCTCTCTCTTTCCACAAGTCACGATATTTTGCCATGACTGGCCACTGTTTATGAAACGCGTCTAGCTCGTCGCGCCATCTTTTCTTGGGCCGACCACTGTTTAGTCGACCAGTCGGTAGCCACTCCGTCGCTAAACGACCTGATGTTGATGATAACAAATATAAAAATGTAATGTGAAAATGTAACGCTGCTGTCAATTTGCCACAGTACTGTCCTTACTCTTGTAACTCAGTAAGGCGGGTGACCGACGCTTCTGGCGAGAGATCAGGCGCGGGCGCGACTTTACTGTATTATGCTAACCAAACTACTGCGCTGGTAATTAATGAGAGCAGTAAATCAGAAAAGGCGGTTTCGAGAAAATAAAACTTTAAGTTACATTTTCTCAAAGACTTGGACCAGGGCAGACTTGTAAACGACATATTTTGTTATTCCAACGCGGGAATCAAACCCAGGACTTCAAACTAACTCTCTACGTAGACAACAATTCCACATACCTGGCGAGGACTGGTTACCTACATATTGTGTATTAAATAATGTGTTTAAATTGTAAAACATAAACGATGGTTGATAAATGTTTTGTTGTTCCAGATTACAAGATGAACAAAAAGACACACAAAAAAAAGGTTTGTAAGTTTTAATATACAACTAAGTGCGAAACGTCTTTCTTTGAAAGGAATTCGATCATTCCTTCTTCTGCCTTCTGCAAAGTTTTATGTCACTAGGAAGAAGTCGTGGACACAGCCAGTATATCTATGCAGTGCGCACAAGGTATTGTGCCCTGCAGTCATTAATACCAAAGAACACTGAACTGGCGGGCAACACATATTATACGAATCATTAAGAAGAAACACAATAGCCGTTTTTCCACACAGCAACCGTGGTCCACGCGACTCCTATTTCCTCCCTGGATAAAGCCAGTAGAGTAATATTTTTCCCCAAATATCTATGAATAATAATAATAGCTCCCCTCACCGATTTCGGTGTCGGTAGCTGATTTCATTGAAACCAGGCCAGCTACGCAGGAGTTATTTTATAGTGCCCAAGTGTGTGCGCAATACACAAAGACACTCTCTCTTCCTTTTACTCTCTTAACCCAGTGGGACGGTAAACCTACACGACTGGCGAGAGAACAGGCATGCCCATCCGACGCATCGATTATCTTTCTTATCACAATCAGGTGATCAGCTACCAAACTTAAAAACAAATTTTTTTTGGGAATCTAACCCAGGACCTCCTGATCGATAGCGAAGCTCAGAACCACTAGGCAGAGGCGTTATTTATGAATACTATTAGTACCTACTTCCCTTTTTTTAATAATATTAATAGAGATATGGACGTTTCCTCTCAAACTTTCATCACAAAAGTGATCCAATCGACACTAATCCGTGACACCTTCAATATCTGCTTGAGCCCTTGAAGATTTACCGCAAGTTCATCTATTTCAGTGCGCGAGGGAATTGGCAAGCGCGTATACTCGTATATTATGACAAATATGATGCATCGCCTACCTGATGATGTAGAGATAGAGTCATTTAGCTAATGGCTCAATCAAGAGTCCATTTCTGATAATTTACATAAATATGCTGTGGGAATTCACGGCCTTATGAGGAAACACCACGAATTTTTTTCCATACAAAAATAGAGGTCTAGGGGATTTCTATTTCCTCCCTGGATAATACCTCTAGAGTAACCATTTTTTTCCTGAAGATTTATGGATATTGTTTGTACGACCCTATTTTTTCCTTTTTTTAATAAATTAATTATTTAAAGAGATATGGACGTTTATAAACCTAAAAAAAATGGCCAGACTGTCCGCTATGTTTAAATATCTATTAAACAGATTTGGCTACAATAAACAACAAAATCAAAAAATAGGAACCTAGCTCAATTCTTTTTTAAGCTAATACAGAAAAAAATATTTATATTGGTTAAGTTTTGGAGGAGGAAACAGGAATCCCCTAAACGTCGATTTCTGGTACTTTTAATAGGTAATTTCTGTCCAAGTTGCAGTTGTCTCTATCGCGCTAGTGCTGGCTAGCTAAGGCACTGCGAGACAGCAATAGATTTTATAAATACCTATTTTGTATTTCTCTCAACCGTGGTGTTTCCTCTTATGTCCACAGCTAAAAATCAGCACCAGTTAACTACTACTAACCGTGGTTAGTAAGTTACTGGGTAACTTGGTTGTATTCTTCAAGAAACCCCTCCCACTCCACTGAATAGCTATCCAATGGTGTAATTGAAATTCGGGTGGAGTTAAAGAATAAATGAATTGAATTGATCATTGATATATAGCTTCATCATCAAAATCCCCCATTTTTATGATTTGTTTCTTTAAAAAAGATGTATTGAAATTCGGACGGTGAAGGTGTGGAAAAACGCGTAGATTTCATGGGAATTAGCAGGAATGCCAGTTTAATAATTAAATTATTCACATAGATTAAATCCCTTAGCTCAAGAGCATTATGCCAAATTCTATAAATACAGTTGATAATCTTATTTTGCTAATGGTTCCCGAAATATCGAGCCTACAAATCAAATTCTTCACACAACAAAGTATCTCTACATTGTTGCAGGATTTCTTACCAATTATACGCGTGCCACACCATCCCCCGGTTTCCCGAACGCTATTCAAATGTATGATCAACTAACACGGCATTCAAATCAACCCATATTGATCGCTGATTGGTGGAATATTATCAGACAGAAAGGAAATGACAGATATTTTATAATTACACCACGCTCGCACTTGCAAGATTGGTAAAAAATCACAGATGGTTAATTCAGACATACAGGTTGTAATTTTTCAGATGTGACATATATTCGCTTTACATTCACAACTTCGTATCTATAAAACTATACCTTTAGAGTAAAAAATCTTAATAATTTTAGATTTTATTATGACATAGATTTTTTTTATTGAGTGTCAGTTATGTATTATATCTAGCTTTTTAACTGATCTAAAATATATAAAAAATATTTTTTATAGTATTGAGAAAACATTGATTGTTCAAATCGGAGATTCAGATTTTTTTAGATACATGGTTGATGAGGTAAAGCGGCGATATTTAAACTGAGTAAGGGTTTACTGTACCATAAGCAATGACAATATAGAAAAACAAGAGTTTTCTTTATTTACTACTAGCTGACCCGTGCCCACTTCATTGAGCATGGAAACCGTCTAAACCTTCCCAGGACTTCTACGAATATTTCAAGAACAAAAATAGCCGAATCAGTTCAGCTGATCTCGAGTTTTAGCGAGACTAACGAACAGCAATAGATTTTTATATATGTTACTTAGTGGTAATGTAGCTTTCTAATGAAAAAATAATTATTAAAATAGGTCCAGTACTTTTTGAGTTAAGTCGTTACATACAAAAATAGAAATCTTTCCTCTTTATAATATTAGTGTAGATGTAAATAACGTAATTTATTTACTTGAAAAATCTTAATTGGTTAGTGTGACTAGTGACTACACAACAATAAAATATCGGAACTTTTGAACACGTTTCCCGCTGAAAGTTTACGGGTTTAAAAATAACGCGTTAATTATGGCCTGTCCGCGGTGATCTGTCAGCGCGTGCGCCTTGACAGAAACGACCGCAGCGTCAACCTTGCTACTAACTAACACTATTGCTAGAGAGTCAAAGAAGTGTCGAAAAACGACAGAACCCAGTTTCGAGTGTGTTTTAGACTCCTAAACTATTTACTTGGGTTTTTCAGGAATAAAAACTTCCGAAAATTAACTTTGAATAACTTCTTCGTTGGGACATTAATATAACTCTCGTGGAACCTAAGTTTTAAAAGTGTTCTCAAACATTTAAAGTTTAACTGCTTTTAAAACTACTTTGCGATATTTAAAGCAACAAATCGTTACCTATTGGTACAGAAAACAGAAACTCATTTAATGTTACTTCCGAAGATTTTCTAATTATGTAAGTCTACTCGATTAGTAGAATGTGTAAGTGGTCTTTTCTAGGTTTCAGAATGTCTAGCCACGTAGTGTAGACCGTACTATATAAGAAGATAATATTAAAAATTGATACTAATCTAATGAATACTACTAAATGAATTAATGATATATATTATTAACATTGTAATAGTTTTAGAAACTTAATAGGAAAATTTGGTTTGGCAATTAATTACAGTTGATCCACACAACTCTATGACCCTAAAGCATATTATTGCAATAACAAAAACAAAGTTATGAATAATTCAGTAAGAAAGAAATAAATCCAATAAGTTTTGTTCTCATACAAATTACGCATTAGCAACGAACCAATTACCTACTTTAAAGGCTATTCGGATACATTAATACATTAAACAAATACAATACGGACAGCTTTATAGTGGCACTTACCTTTAAACGTAAAGCGAGCGTATTTATTTTGATCATAAGACCACGTTCACACGGTGGTGAATTGTATGAGCGAATACTTTTTTTTTATGTTCCTTCATGATGAGCAGGCATACTGCCTAGTCATTAGTTTCTATTCCGTGTTTATAATAAAATATATATTTTTTTAGTTTTTATTCCAGTACCTTCCAGACAGTATACGTCTTCAGTTTTTTCTGTCTCATTTGTTTCTATTTTTTTTCCTTAGTTTTTCTTCCAGTTCAAATGTCTTCAGTTTTTATGAGCGAATACTCTTGATTTAAATTAATATTGTATATTTTCGTGTTTTAACAAGCCACAAGCTTATTATTTATTTGTGCACAAAATGTAAATTCATAAAGTATAATTTCAAGCAGTATGGACTCTACGATTTAATTTAATTTTCTTGCTGTTACGAGTATTAAAAAAATATGTACCAAAGTATTTATAAATGGTATCTTTCTCGTTACCGATAATATTATTGTTTAACCGAAATTAAAGTCACCTTTATTAAAAAAAAAACATAAATGGGTGCGTGTACTTACTACTAATTTTGTGTCACAGGTGCGCGCGCATCTTAAAATTTCACTCTCATCATTTTTTCATAACGCGCCTAAAGAAGTATAACTTCAAAAACCTATAACACGACTACATAAATTATATAGTCTATGTTAGCCTATATACATGTTCAGCAGTGGACGTCTTCAGGGTGATGATGATGATGTTAGCCGGGCCACTATGGGTGCGTACCAGTTGCAAGGAAATAAAGTTATTAACGAAAATTTCTATCACATTCGTGAGTGAAATAACCACTCTTTAAATACTGTAGTGCCTGGGACAGGTGGTTTTAAATGTCGCATGTTTGCCCTGTCACATACGGCAGCATAGTCGGCGTAATCCAGATAAATAATTGGTCAAGGGGCCAACCGTGTGCGGGTTTCCTCCCAAATTTTCCTTCGTCGTTAGAGTCCGTGTAATGTACTTGAGATCTGGATAAGTGTCATTGGTGCAACAACCTGGGAATCGAACCAGGGCCCTGATTCAAGATGCCATTGCTATTTATCGCTTAGGAAGTTCGAAAACAAAAGCCTTCGCTAAATGACATACGAATTCGCTCTTCATTTTGCGAAGCTTATGTCAAATCCCATATACATATATTGTTTTCGAAGTTTCTAAGCGATAATTAGCAATGGCATCTTGAATCAGGGCCCTGTACTTTTACTGACTGCTGATCAACGGTCTACCCACTAGGCCACAGACGCTCTCAACTCCTCTGTAACAACTCTTAAGGGCGATTTCACCAATGAAATTAAGCTAGCTCAGTACACGCTGAGCTCGCTTCAAGCGTTTTAATAATAATATCTATGGACGCTTCACACCACGTCAATCTGGCCCTGTGCTAAGTATCCGAAGAACTTGTGTTACAGGTACCAGACAACGGAAATATATTTAATACTTTTATACTATACACGTATCTAAGATTTTTATTATATTATACACAAATTTAATACACATCCATGACCCAGGAACATTGAAAACTTTTTGTTCCCTCGGCGGGATTCGAACCCGCGACCTTTCGTTCGAGTACCAACGCGCTAAACCAACTGCGCTACGGAGGTCGTCATTTAAAAACGAACTCAAAACTCGGAATTGCATTTCACCAACCAAAACTAAGCGCGGCTCGGACCTAAGTTCTGCATTTGGGATTTCGTCGGCTTAACATCGTTGAGCGAGCTCAAGAGTTGTCACGTACCAAATGTCATGACATAACAGTTATGATGATTGTATTTTAAAATTCAGCTTTAATTTGTGTATATTAGTGCAATAGTAACACTTATGTGTAAAGGTATTTTACAGCTATACTATTTGAACTCGGCTTTCGTAAACCAAGCTTTGCTTAAAAACGTGGTGAAATCCGTTTGACATAAAACGAGAATTAGCGCGCTTAGTGGGAACTAAGATTTATAAAGCGTAGTTTTTGTTGTGAATGGTGAAATCGCCCCTTAGACGAAATATTACATATGCGATATACTTTTTATTGGCCTGAGTCAAGTGGTACGAGAATAGGTACATAGTGCCAGATCGTAGAACATCATTTCAATTGCGGGTTCCTATGAAAACGTATTCTGTGATGTTCCGCCGAATATTCAATGTAAGTCGTTCCTATTTATTTAAGTATACAGGCTGTAATATTAATAAGTGGTCATACTTTAAGGTGTGTGTCGGTGAAAGAATAACTTTTTTTTAAATTTTATGGGCAAATTTATGATGTTTGGCCATTTCTCATAGAAACATAAAAATCAAAAGTAAGTTTAGCGCTGGTACTTTCTCAGAAAACTCTATATACTTTATGGTGTGTATGGGTCCCGTATGTAGAGTTTACTGAGAACATACCTGCGCTAAAATAATTACTATTTTAAAACTGTATGAGAAAATTTATGATGTCGGGGTATTTCTCATAGAAACATGAAAGTCAAAGTAAATCTTTCAGCGCTGGTACTTTCACAGTAAACTCTACATAGGAGGCACACACACGCCTTAAAGTATTATCACAATTTTTTTTACACCTAGTATATAAAGTGTAGAATAAGTGAGTGATGATCGATAAATTGATATACATTTTATAAAGTTTACTGTGAAAGTAGCAACACTGAAAAAGTTTATTTTCTTTTGTTTACGCATGCCCCCCCGGACCAATCCAATCGGTCCATTATACATATTATATATTTCTGATTGGAGCAGAATCACAATAGCTAATAATTAGTTAAATGAAAGTCCACATGTTGAATCACAATAATATATATTTTTTACAATGTTTGAAAATGTTACAATTTTCTGCTACTACTTATCGGATAAAACGTAACACAAGAGACACGCCACAAAACTGTAACCACTTACTTCGGTTATACTTTGTATAAACTGCTATACTTATTGATTCTATGTATATCTAAACTTGGCAACGGTTTAATAAATTATATAAAATATAATAATTGATGCTGTGTCTAGGAGGCGTAGTGTCTGACTTCAGTTTTATACATTAGACAATTTTAATATTAGTGAAAGAATTCAATTCTATTGTTTATTTTTTTTCACCGGCGGAAACAGGAGTGCTCTTAAACACTGCTAGCATTTCGTGTAGGTACTTACAATCGCTTTTTATATTTTATACTCGTTTTTCTTATCACTTACGAAGTTCTAAAGCAAAGGTGTATGGGATTTGACGTAAGCTTCGCTTAGTGACATACGAGTTCGCTTGTCATTTAGCGAAATCCCATTATAATGCATAATAGCCATGGCATCTTGAATCAGGGGCCTGGAACAAGCTTGTCCATGCAGTCAATAATGATAGTGGAAAACAGGACAATGCAGGGTGATGATCTGATCACCTGATTGTCTGATAAGAAAGATGATCCATGCTTCAGATGGGCATGTAAAAAGTCGGTCCTGCGCCTTATCTTCCGCCAGTCGTGTCGGTTATCCGTCCCACTGGGCTACAAGACTGAAGGAAGAGAGAGAGTGCTTCTGTGTATTGCCCACACACTTGGACACTATTAAACAACTCCTTCGTACCTGGCCTGGTTTCAATGAAGCCGAAGTCGGTGTGGGAGGCATTAATGACAGTGGTACAACTGGCATTTCGAGACAAATATCTGCGAACAACTAATCCATTGCAAATTCATAATAATTATCGGACAGATCTTCATATTATCTGATCGCGGCGCATTCTCGAGTCTGCCTTATGTGTTCAATGCCAAAACCCTGGCGTGCTGCCATACAAAAATAACAATACTTATATTCCATTTGCAAAGTGATATTTGTGGTATTTTAAAAACGAGATGTGGTTATCATCAAGATAATGTGCCGTTTATACAAAGTACAGAATAATGTTTGTAAATGACCTTCTTTGTTACATTGGCGATGAAGCCCGTGATATTATGTTCAAGATGATAACGATAATATAGTGACGCTTTTTAACCAACTTAGAAGTAGGTACACCTTCTCCTTTATTATTTTCTTAAGAAATAATTTAGCGCATTTTTATTGCTATACAAGTCCCGATTTCACCAACTCTAGTTAGTGTTAGCGGCTTGTTAAAATACCATGCCTTCTCATTAAATGACAGGAAATACTAGAGGGATAACATGATATTTAACATGGCGTTAACTTTAACATTGCTTGGTGAAACACGGCCTTAATGAAGGATTAACTTTAACGTGTATTGGTGAAATTGGCACGTAATATTTGAGTAAATGAATCTTTCAAAGAGCTATTTTTAATTGAATTATGTTTCTTCATTTAAGTGGTTTGGTTTGATGAAAAAATATATTTTTTTTTTCTATGGATTCATTTCATACTTAGTTCTTCCTGTTAGTTTGTTAAATGATTCATCGTCATCAGTTCAGGGTAGAGACCCTTGCATCAGTAGGTATTAATGTGAAGAAGTAAGAAGTATACTCGTATAAATACTTCTTAACGCCGCGTCTTCCTTCATCGAAGAATAATTATAATTCTAATTATATCACGCACCTTGGGCGAAATAATAAATACAAAGAAAAATTGAGTGCAATAACTTTTAATGTCAAAATTCTATTGCAGAATAAGAAAAGAGGGAAGAATGACGGTCGAAACAAGGAGAACGTCATTGAAGCAGAGAAGGAAGTAGAGGATGCAGTAGTTCCAGAGGAAACTCCGAAAAAGGAACATTGCTATGAAATCAAACATTCTGATGTTATGGGGAGGTCAGTTATAAAATTGTAAATGTTAGATAAATACTAGGTAGACTAAATAGACAAAAGTAGATAAAGTGACTGATATGAAGTAATTAGAATAGAATATCAAGGAGATAAGAGTCTCTCTAAGACAGAAAACTAAAATAGTTTCGGATGAAAGTGTTTAAATTATATTTTCAAAGCTAGTCATATTAATGGCGCTAGAGTCGCGACGGTGTATGATACGAAATAAACATTAAGTAGTGAAGTGAAGTGAGTTTAACTTGTGGTATGAAATTTACTTGCCACCTTAATTTATGCATTTGCGGTACACTTTTTCATGTAAACAGATGACACTCCTTACCAGCCTCCGTGCAAAATATAATTTAAATAAACCAGTGATGGACATGATTAGATGATTAGATACGTAGATTGTCAACCCCTTTTTTATGGCTTCACTGTAGTCTTGTACAAAGAGCATTAAGAGCAAATATGATCATGACTCATAATAATTTCAGATACGTGGTGGCGACGCGTGATATCAAACCTGGCGAGGTGATCATGTCAGAGCCCGCGCTGGCGGTGGGACCGTGCGCCGGCTGCGGGCTAATCTGCCTCGGCTGCTACCGTGAACTTGACGAGAGCAGCTTGACCAAGTGAGTTGTTGTGGTAGCGAGGTGATCATGTGAGAGCCCGCGCTGGTTGTGTTATTAACAAATACTTCAGATTGGCACGAATCATAATATTGTTATAAATTTGAGTCAGTATGTTCGTATTTACTTAAAACTATTTAGAGCATCCTTGGTGCATGTAGACCGTTAATTCGCACTCGAGAAGGGTTTAGGTTCGATTCTCAGGCAGCGGTGTGTACCAATCAGATTTTACAGACCTTAGAGAAAAATATCGCGAGGAAACCCGTATCGGTGTGCCTTTTGGCATAGGCCTTTTTTTTTTTTTTTTTTTTTTTTTTTTTTTTTTTTTTTTTTTTTTTTTTTTTTTTTTTTTTTTGATATCGCAAGGGAAATGCATTACGCATCCCCCCGGGAGGGTCCCCGAGGGGTATGTGGGACTCCCGGCTCGCTACGGCCGGTTTACCCACTAAAACCACTTGCGGATTGCCATCAGCCGTTATGTTGGGTGGAGTGCCTGGATCTGTCTAAACACAGGCCACTCCTCCCTCGACCGGCCGGTTCACCTCTATAGGGACCGGACTTCCATCAAATTAAGAGAGCGCTCCGGCAAACTGAAGCGCTCTCCTCGGCGCCGAGACTGACAAAGCCGGGGAGGTTACCCATCCCTCTACCCGGAGCCCCGTACTAGACGTGAGATGGGAGGGCCGCAAAACGACGCCTCCGCACCCCCGTCCTGCGCCGGCGAAGCGGAAGAGAGAGAGGATCAGTCTCTCTGTCCCGCTCCGAGGCCTCCTTCTGCGACATGACGAATTCGCAAAAGGAGACCACCGCCTGCCAGGCCTCATCACTCTCGAGCATGCAGCGAACCACACTCGAGAGCGAGAGGTCCCGCCCAATCACTGCCACGAGATCGTGGCGCTGCACGGCCCATCGATCGCACACCTCTAAGGTGTGCTGGGCCGTGTCCTCCGCAGCGCCGCATGCGTGGCAAGCTGGCGTAGGCTCTCTCCTGGCAATCTTACACAGGTACGCACCAAAACATCCGTGTCCGCTGAGCACCTGTGTAAGACGGAAGGTGAGGGGCTTTCTCTTACGGCGCATCCACGCCGCAAGAACTGGGCGCAGTGCCGTGGCCGTATGTTGACCATACGGGGACTGCGCCAGAACCTCACCCCACCTTCGTAGCAACCACTGTTGCCCCAGCTTCCGCAGTCGCGAGAGCTCCTCCCAATTAGGCACCTCGCCTTGCAGCCTCTTCTCAGCGCGGAAGAGGTGCACTTCGGCGAGCACCGACGCCTCGAGCTCCCACGGCGGATCTCCAGCCAGAGCAGTGGCTGCCACCCAGGAGACTGTACGGTAGCCCCTGATTACCCTCACCGCCGTGACCCGCTGCGCCTTCCGCAGCTGAGCCTTATTGCGGACGGTAAGGGAATCCGCCCAAATAGGGGCTCCATACAGGGCTATACTCCGACAAACTCCGGAGTATAGCCGCCTGCAGGCATCGCTGGGCCCCCCCACATTCGGTAGGAGCTGGCCCAGCGCAGAGGCCGCCCTAATGACCTTCGGCCCTAGTTGTTCAAAATGGGGTCCGAAGGTCCACCTCCCATCCAGGGTGAGTCCCAGACACTTGAGTGTTGGGCTCACCCTGACCTCCGTCTCTCCGATAAGGAGTCGTGCACCCGGTGGGGGTCCTTTCCTCCCAGGCCCTCGGAAGAGCAGGGCTTCGGTCTTTTCGAGACGAACTCGAAGCCCTAGTCGCTCTATGCGGCTGACTACGAGGGATACTCCCACCTCGGCCAGCCGCGCAGCCTCCTGGTACGTTCGTCCACGGGATGTGACGTAAGTGTCATCCGCATAGCAGACGACACTCATCCCGGGAAGAAGGCCGCTCCGCAGGACCCAGTCGTAGCCGACGTCCCATAGGTTCGGACCCAGCACCGAACCCTGGGGGACACCGCACGCGACTCGCCGCCGCACTAAGGACCCCGACCGATCCTCGAACACGATCTCCCTATCGGAGAGGTACGCGTCCAACACCCTCCCGAGATACGGAGGCACTTCGAAGAACAACAGTGCCTCGCGTATTACGCTGTGGGGGAGGCTATTGAAGGCATTGGCGATGTCCAGTGACACCGCCACCACCACCTCCTTCCCGCGTTCCGCCTCACTCGTCACCGACTTGAGGCGCCTCAGCGCATCGATGGTCGACCGACCCGCCCGAAACCCAAACTGTGCATCACACAGTCCGGGCCCCGGCCCTTCCTCCAAGTGATGAACGAGGCGGGAGGCTATGACGCGTTCAAACGCCTTGCCCACCTCGTTCAACAACACGATCGGTCGCACCGCCGACGCACAGTCCGGTGCTCGCCCGCCCTTTGGTAGTAGGACGAGCCGACCCTCCTTCCATGCCTCCGGGAACTGTCCGCTTTGAAGGCAGCGGTTGAACAGTTGCCGGAGACTATCCTCGAGATGCACGAGAGCGATTGATAGGACTCTCCCGTGCACCCCGTCCGGACCTGGCGCCCTCCTCTTGCTACGGAGGCGGGAAAGAACCGTCTCCATTTCTAAGTCGGTGACGGGTGGCGGAACACCCTCCTCCATCGAGTCTGACGTCCGTCGGGCCATCTGCGGCGGAGCGAAATCTGCTGGGGGGTCCGGGAACAGCTCCCGGACGATATCACCTAGCAGTTCTGGCTGGAGCGTCTCTGTCAGTGGGGCCGACTGGGCGCGGAGTTTGTCTCGCGCCCTCTTGTACGGTCGACCCCACGGGTCATTATCAAGACCCTCTACCAGCTCCAGCCAAGCTCGCTCTTTGGCCCGGCTGGTGGCCAGCTTCAGGATCTCGCGCTTTGCCACGTAGACCCTGTAAAGCCGACCGGCTCTCTCCACGTCCTGGGGGCGGCGCTTCCTGCTGCGGCCGTACGTTCTTCGCGCCGCGTTGCAAGCAGCGCGAAGGTCGGCCAACTCAGCCGACCACCAGTACACCGACCGCCGAGGAGAGGGAGGACCGTGTACTTGGGGCATGGCTGCCCGACAAACGTTTGTGAGCACGTTGCCGAGACAGCCAGCCATTTCGTCCACCCCCATACCTTCCAGCGACGGTAGGCTCCAGCGGCCCACAATGGCCGCCTCCTCCGCAAGCTCCCGGTTGAGCTTGGTGAGCACCCAACGCGGGAACCTGCTACGCCCCCTGGACTCTGACGCCAGACTCAACGCAGAGACTGGAGACACTTCGAACCGTATGTAGCGATGGTCCGAAAGTGTCTCCACCTCTGTTACCACCCTCCACCCCTCCACTCTGCGCGCGACAGCGGGAGTGGCAAACGACAGGTCCACCACTGAACCGCCCGTCCGCCGCACGCAGGTTAGGGCTGTCCCAATATTGAGCAGGGACAGCCCTGAGGCTACAGCCCACTCCTCCACTTCCCTCCCCTTCGGGTCCGTGACAGTGGAACCCCACGCCGAGGACTTGGCGTTGAAATCCCCTGCCACTATAACGGGAAGTGGGGCTAGCCTCCTAATCAGCGGCCCCAGAACATCGAGGAATTGTTCTAGGGCGGCTAGGTTGCGGTTCGGGGAGAAGTACACCCCTATTACGATGTACTCCCCCCGAGCGGCAACTACGTATCCAGGCCCCCTCATTCTGGGTATGAGGGGAGGGCCAGCACCTGGCCTCACCACAATGGCCACGGAGCCCGAGTCGTCCCCAGCCCAGTGTGGTAGGGGAGGTACAAAATAGGGCTCCGCAACTATCGCCACATCTATTAACCACTCGGCCATGGACTGCAGGAAGAGGTCCTGAGCCGCGGCGCAGTGGTTAATATTGCCCTGTAGGATGCCGAGATGTGCTGGCATTACTCAATCATCTCGGCGTCAGGCGCCTCCTGTCTCCTCCCCGTTGATGTCGGGAAGGAGAAATTTTTTCCCCTCACCGGTGGGGGGTTGCATGATCGCCCCCCCATTACGTGGTCGGCCTTAAGTCCAACGTCTGTGCATATTGCACAGCGTGGCACGGCCGATTCACACCCGGCCGCCTTGTGGCCTGGCTGACCGCAGCGATAACACAGGGCGCTGCGGTCCGTAGCACACTGGCACAGTCCTGCCATGTGCCCTCTACCCAAGCACCTGTAGCAGTGCCTGGGACGGGCACCCTCATGAAAGAGACGCACTTTGCTCCAGCCCACCCGGACTGCACCTAATTGGTTGAGTTTTTTGGCCACAACCAACGGGCATGACATCCGGGCAAAGCCAGAACCGTGTGGGCCGAAATGTATCCTTCCGACCCACACTTGTTCTTCTGTACAGCCCCCTTCTGCAGCGATCGCCGACTTAATACGGTCCGCTGTTGCAGTCTCATCGAGACCCGTCAAACGGAAACTCGTTAGTTTGGCGGGCCTGACCACTTCCGCCACTCCTTCCAACAATTCTCCCATTTTTTGTGCCAGGACATCTGCCATTTCTCCACTATTACGCCCTGGCACTTCAATGAGGCGACAACCAGTCGCCGACGTGCGCACCCTGAGGGGGCCAATGCCGAGCTCCTCCGTGTTGATGCTCTGTTGCGCCCGTATCAGCACTGAGCTGTATGTAGCTCCTTGCATGGCCGCTTCCGGCTTCAGCTTGACGACCACAGCAGAGGATCTGGGGAGGACCAATTTGGCTCCCTTATTCTGCTTCGGTGCAGGAGGCGACCTCTGTGCCTTCTTCTTTGGCGCCTTGCGCCTCACCACCTCAGTCCAGGCGTCTGAAGTGGCAGGTGCAGGCGCAGGCAATGGTGCTGGTACCACCGCCGCTGCCGCCACCGAACGCTTTCCATCCCGAGGTGTCCCAGGCGCCTTGGAGGGGGAAGGTCCGAAATTCGACCATTCCCCTCGTTTTGACTTTGAGGCCCCAGAACCAGACACCGGTCTCACCGCAGGACGGACCGGCAATGTAGGAAACTCCTCCCGACTCTTAGGAGCTGCTTTTTGAGCGTTTCCTGGAGTCGGCAACACCTGACTCCTAGGCGTTCCGATTATCGGTGACATCTCCCGGACCGGTGCCTCCTTCTCTACAATATTTGCTGGCCGGGACTCACGATTAGCCATCTTCTTGTCCCCAGCCAACGGCGGGCGGACATTTCTTGGAGGCGGAAGTCGGTCCTCCAGAACCGCCAGGCGGCCGTCGACTAGATTTCCGACCAACCTGGCGATATTTCCCTCTAATATGCCCAGCTGCTCGCTGGACATCGGACTCGACGACGGAGGCGACGACTTTGCTTTTTTGGACGCCGCCTTCTTCGCCTCCTCAAACTCGCGCCTATAGCCGCGAACCTCCTCGCGCAGGTTTTCCACCTCCCGCTGCAACCTCCCGTTATCAGCACGGAGGCGCCTTGTTTCCTCAGCCTCCGTGCGGGACATCAACGCTTCGAGTACCGTCTTAACGGTTCCCGTAGCTCTCCGTATTTTGCTGGCATACCCACCCTTTAAATTGGTGGATCTGCCAGCAATGCCCAGTATCTCCTGAAGGTTATCCTCAGCCGCCTTCATTAGCTCCTTAGCTCCCAGCATGTCAACATCTAAGTCCAAAGGCCCGGGAGGGATCTCCAGGTTGCCTGGCTCCGCAGCCACCTTCATAAATGACTTCTTCTCCAGCGAGGCAACAAATTCCGCCTGGCGACGAGCGCTGGATAACCTAGACTCATTTCCCCGGGCCTTTCCACGCTTGGCGGTACTCTTCCGCCCAGGTACGTTCTCCACCTCCGTGTCGGAGCCGGACCTCTCCGAGAAGAGACGCTTGGCCCGAAAAGGCTCCGACTCGGAGTTAGACGGCATCGACCAGTCTCCCAAAACTTCTTCTAGGGTTATCCCGGCTCGACAATAACCCTTCGAGCGATTATTCGCTCGAATCTCTCCTAACTTAAGTTGGAGACCTCGTGCAGTTGAAGTTTCAACTGTCCTCTCCACTTCACCTGCACCCCCCTCAGCCTCCTCCTCCACTTCTGACATAACGTCCGAAGCAAACCAGGACACTCACCAAGAATATCCTGGCAAACACCAAATAAAATATGTACAGCACAATTTACACACAGAGAATAAACTATACCAAACAATTAACAGAAAATAAACCAACACCAAAACCACAAGAAAAACCCACAACCATATAAAGAAAAAACCTAACCTAATAATACTCCTCTCCCCGCGGGAGTCACCCGCGCAGGACAACACCGGGACAAACTCGTCGACCAGTGCTGTTCTACGTTGATGACACACGCACCACTTTAATATAAAAGTGGACCTAAGATAGAAAACACCTAAAAATTAAATATCTCGAGAACCAGACGGCGCACCGAGATACTAAGCACACCAAACAAAAGACAAGAAAAACCTCTATCAATCGACACCATGAACTCAAATTTCCCTCAGCGAGTATACCCTCCACCTTAGAAAATTTACGCTACTTTTGGCATAGGCCTCCTCCAATTCATTCCAATGGGTTCTGTCCCTTGCTATTCTCAACGAGAATGGAGGGACCTGTCTGTTTGAAGTCATCTTTCCATCTCCTATCTTGACGACTTTACCTCTTTCGCCGTCTCTTGGTTGCCATAGGGTGACTTGTTTGCTCCATTTATTAATATTTGTTGGGTAAGATATGTCTAGCTCATCTCCATTTACGGACGTCTATCCAGGTAAGAGTATCTGAGAGTTTTGTAGTTGTTCTTATAGTTAATGGAATCAGGCGTTACTTTGCGGAAATCCATATCTTTTCTTCTTATGTCTACATTCTTGATTTTGTCTTTGATTTTTACCCCTAGCATGCTTCTTTCCATGGCACGTTGGCATTTTGTTAGGCTTTCCCTGTGGTGAAGTGTTGTTGATAAAGTTGTACAGCCGTAAGTAAGAACTGGTAGAATACAGATCTCGAATGCTTTCTATTTTATGTGTTTGCTTTGCTTTTCACTATTTCCTTCAGCGACTAGTATTTTGTCAATCCTTAGGCTATTTGCCTATTTATTTCTTTTGTCATTACATCTGAAGAGGATCTGTCCTAAGTAAATATGTTCTTCGACATATTCGATCTTGTTGCCATAACTTTTATTTCCTAAGTTCTTTTGAACATAGTTTTTCCGATCTTGTTGCCATCTACCATAACGTATATTTCCTATGTTCTTTTAAACACAGTTTCAAGGGTTGTTTCTTTTGTTTACTTATTCTTTTATCTGATAAATTTCCAGGTGCTCCGGCTGCAAGTGGCCAGTATGCAGCAGCACCTGCCACGGCATCGGCCGCTACACCGGTCATTCCGCGTACGAGTGCACAGCGCTCAAGGCTGTGCCGCCAAACTACACAGACTTGGAGGATCTCAAGGACTGCTACCACGCCCTGATGCCGTTGAGGTAATTTGTGATCCTGATATTAAAATATACATTTGCCGTGAGTTTAAAAGGTGATGTGGCTTAAGCCTTTTCATTCTTCTCTACTTAATCCTCATTACTATCATCATCAACCCTTAAGAGCTGATCTGTAAGATCAATACAATCCTCAGATGTCTCCTCCTCAAAACAGCAGATGCGGCGAAGTGGGCGGTGATCTCCACCATGGAGCCTCACAACGAGCTCCGGCGCGCGAGGGGAGACATCTGGCCGATGAACGAGAAATTAGTGGTGAAGAGGCTGAAGAAGTGGAAGATGGACTTCGACGAGGAGGAGATACATACTGTATGCGGGATATTGGAGGTATTGTGATGTAGTTCTCTGTATCTCAATAGTTTATCATAATATCAATATACGAAAAAATATCGTTAGTACTATTTTGGCATCAATGCCCGCTTTCCACCGAGTCCCTTCACTTGAGCAGTCAGTAAAAAACCGACTGCTGCACCATTTTTTTCACCTGACCAAACGGCAAAAGAGAATCTGTCATTAACCATCTTGATATGAATAATTGCGATCTCCGTAGCGCAGTGGCTGAGCGCGTTGGTGCTCGAGCGGAAAGTCGCAGGTTTGAATCCTGCCCAAGGAACAAAAAATTTTCTGTGTTCCTGGGTTAGATGTGTATTAAATTTGTGTATTAATATAATAAAAATCAAATATGTTTATAGTATAATCATTAAATATATTTCCGTTGTCTGGTAACTCTAACACAAGTTCTTCGGATACTTATCACGGGGCTATATTTACGTGGTGTAAAGCGTCTATCTATACTTATAATAAAACTGTAGAGAGGTCAATTCTGTACATTGAATATTTTTTCAAAATACATATTGGAGGATGATTGGCGATCGATACTGATGCCAAAAATGCAATTAGTAAAATTTTTGTCTGTCTGTCTGTCTGTCTGTCTGTCTGTATGTGCACGATGGGAACAAAAATTACTGAAGGGATTTTAACCAAACTTGGTACGATTGTAGCCCATATTCCTGGGCAGGTTATAGGCTATATAACATAACGCTACGATACTTAGGAGCCGAGCAGTGACGATAAATTTGAAGCAAGTCGGATGAATTTCGCGCGCGCGGCCTGCGGTCGAACGGTTCGTGCGGGGGGCGCGGGGGGATCGCTTACACAGTGACGCGAAGCAATAGAACGTGGCACTAAAGTAGATTAGAACATCAAATAAGTACCTAACTATCAGGATTTTTTTTCTGGGAAAACAGTGTTTTCACAGTGTCATAATAATATAAAAATTGTATTTTTGAACTTGCTTCACAAATTGAAATAAATTATCATTTATTGTATAAAATCAACTTAACTAACTGTATAATTAAAAGAAATCCTTTCGCGATAAACTAAAAAATGGGCAATTAAGCGGTTTTTGGAAAGCTATTTATACCATCACGGTATTAATCCTTATCATTTTTAATACGTTAGTTGGCTTAAGCTTTCCATGAAGACTATAATATTTGCCCTTTATACCATGCAAATATAATGAGTAGTTTAGGAAATATAGCAAAATTAAAATCGTTTCGCCGTGATTCGACCGGGCGCCGCGTAATGCAGGCTGCTGGGTGACGTCTTACGTCCGAGCCGGGCTGGTGTAGTGTAGACTGCTGGGTAAAAAATACTATTAAAATGTGCTAACTGTGCCTGTGTTATTATAGGAGAATTTTATTTATGCAATAGTACCCAAAACAATTTTTTTTTTATTTTTGTCTGTTTGTCGGTGCATTTGTGCACGCTAATCTCAGAAACGGCTTATCCGATTTAGATGTGGTTCAATCATATTTGTAGTAATCTTGGCTTAACATTTATTTCATCTCAATCGGTTCATAAATAAAAAACTTATAAATAAACGATAATAAACGATCGTGCCGCATACTCCCGAATAAATTGACGTTTGTTTATTTTTGTTCTATGTCGATTGATATCGTCGGGTGTACAAAAAGTTACGTTCCAAAGGTTTTCTTTATCCTAATTAGTTCCAAAGTAATCTACCAAATAAAACACCAAATCCGTTGAGATCGAACTGATTCGATTCTCGGTTGTGTCGAGAGTAAGCCTGCTGGATCCTCGACGGGGCGTGCCGCTGCGCCCATGTCTAACCGAGAGTTTCGTTTTAAATACCTTAATAATTGCAGTATATTATGTTTCAATTTAATATCTCAAAATATTAATGACAAAAACGATTTAATGAACTTAGTACAAGTTCAAAAAAATTTAAAATAATTTTATGGTTTCGCAATTTATCCTATGTCGGCACTACTAAGACGTTGCTTCGTATCAAATTTAGGTTTTGGTTCCCTTTGGAGTGTCGAAAATTAGAGAGATACGGCTGAATCTTTGGGTAGATGTGGCTAAGGAGTCTGTTTTTTTCAAAGCCAGAAGGGACAGAAGATCCTGAGTATTTAATAGGATTGTTAGCTTGATACCTACACGTGTTAAAGTTTTGACAACCAGACAGATAGACAGACGGACATCGAAGTTAAATAATTTACTAAATTAACGTGAAAAATTGGCTGGGTCTATACGGTGCATTCGAATAATATTATCCTAACTTCGAATTCCTTTGCTGACTTCTACATATTGTTCGAAGGCCTACTTCTTTTGCCGAGCTCCGAAAGGATGGTACTATATTATTATTATACCCTGCATACCAAGAGGCTTGCCGGGTACGTGACTTGCTGGATCGGGATCAACACTGGGATACATTGGGTAGTACCTATTGGCGAAAGTTGTCAGCGGTTGCGCCAATAAACTAAAAATATATTTAAAAATATAAAAGTGTCCTAAATCACTTTTCCACGCGTACGAAGTCGCGGGCACAGCTAGTAGATAATATTATTATAGTTAAACAATTGAACCAACTTCAATCATACAATTTTCCAGGTAAACGCCTTCGAGGTGGGCGGCACCGGCGCGAACGCCCGCGCTCTGTACGGCGCGGCGTTCCTGCTGGCGCACGCGTGCGCGCCGAGCACCACGCACACGGACGCCGAGCGCGCGCGCGGCAGGCCGCTCACCGTGCGCGCCGCCGTACCGCACAAGCGCGGGGATCTGATCACGCTGTGTTACGCGTATACGCTGCAGGTATTTTGGACGTGAACACGTCTTTATAATTACTGTCGTAGGGTCGCAATAAAAAAAAACCACAACAAAATCCCTTCCACCAGTGGTGAACAGTTAGTGGACGACGTCGGGAATAGCTAACGGTAGGCTTCGACGAGCTCAGTCACAGCAGGTTTATGCGGCGACTGTGGTGCGGAGCTGGTAAGTATTCGAGGTTGCATAGGTAAATATTTCGAATGCGAGATACTACGTACGTATCAAGCAGTCTATGCGTAAAATATAACGCAATGTTTTTATGTCTTTGTTTGCTTTAAGTTCAGCAAACAATTTAGCCAAACAAGACAATTTACTTCATTATATTCCATTACGCATGTACTACATTATCATAACATTGCTCCAGGGCACCCTCAAGCGTCGCGAGCACCTGCGCCTGAGCAAGTTCTTCGAGTGCGCGTGCGCGCGCTGCGCCGACCCCGGGGAGCTGGGCACGCAGGCGAGCGCGCTGCGCTGCCCGCGGTGCGGCGCGCGCGTGCTGTCCGCCGCGCCGCTGCGTCGCGACGCGCCGTGGCGCTGCGTCGCCGCGGAGTGCGCGTACGAGATGCCCGTTACAGCTGTACAACTGCTGCTGCAGAGGTAGAACTGCTCAAGAACGAGATTACATAGAATCCCTCGCATCCATAGAATACTATGAAATCCGTTTGTGATTTCCCGAATCACACTAAAATGACGCGACAAGCCCTTGGTGTCAAATGATTATAAGCTTTATCTATATACACTTTAAAGTTGGCGAGGCCGCAGGATGCCGCCCTGCAGGTGTCTCCGATTCATACTATTTCAGTGTGAATCGGCCATTGTACGACTTGAGTTGAGAGTAATATTTCGATTAGACTGCAGTCTCTAGCCTAGTCAACAAATATAGAGTACCGTATTTAGTTTACATTTGATTGTTTGTTTGTTTGTATTGAATAGGTTCTGAAACCACTGAACCAATTTGAAAAATTATTTTGCCGTTGGCAAGCTATCAGCGGTGAATAGGCAATATTACGAACACCAGATTTTCTTTCTTTCGATTTGATGTATTAGGATCTTAAACCATTCTGTACTGTATCCAAGCCATTCTTGTTCAGACTGACAGAGGAGTTTGAAGCCATCGATGCGAACGACGTGACCGGCTTCGAGAACTTCCTGGTGAAGTACCGGAACGTGCTCCACCCCAACCACTACCTGTGTCTATCAGCTCTACACTCCCTGAGCCAGCTGTATGGGAAGGTAGTTTAAAAAAAAAAACTTTTTTTTATCTTTATTGTTTATTTAGGGACTTTTAACGCGAGCGTAAGTCAGTCCCAACGTAACCTAATGTTATACCTAACGACAAAAAATATAATGAAACACACCTATGCCGATTTGTGCCATGAATTTAAACAAAACCTTTGCTTCAACAACATTCGGTTGCCACAAAATTGTATCAAAAGTGCCTATATATCGGTTATGTTCAAATTCAAGGCACTCAGTAAATTATTACGCACTGGCTCATATTATATAACACACTCCATCAATAGATGATGTAAATCTTCAACAACATAAAGTGCCGAAATAGGCCAAACTTCGATCGAACCTCCGACCTTCGGAAGTGAGAGCCAAGCTCTAAAGTACGAAATCACGAAGACATAAAAAAAACATTTACTGCACAACCTGAGGACACTTATCTCAATCAATCAAGTGAAAAGCCAAAACTTCGATGATATCGTCAGATTTTGAAGTCATTACTTATTTTATTACTAGGCCAATAAATATAACTCGTGGAACATTTCTTACCTAACTTATTTGTTTCTGGGTGTCAGGTGTCGGAGTACATGATCCACGAAATGCCGGAGACGCTGTTGAACCGGAAGCTGGAAATCTGCCGCGACCTGATGAAGGTTTTCGATGTCATCGAGCCAGGGTACTCCCGGTTGCGAGGTAAATTTGATGATTTCTTTACTAAATTGTGAGACCACTTCTTCTTGTGGAAGGGTAAGTCGCTTCATTACGTAACGCGTCACGGAGTAAGTTTGTCAAGTTTCCCTTTCTCTTACACATATAGCAGCGGTTATTAGGTTCGTTGTCTCGCACTATTCTGCTTATCTGCACGGCTAGCGCTGTATTAAGAGGAAACACAGTAGAGAGAAATAAAAAATAGGTATTTACAAAATCTATTGCTGTCTCGCAGTGCCTTAGCTAGCCAGCACTAGCGCGATAGAGACAACTTCAGCTCGAACTGAAATAACCTATTAAAAGTACAAGAAATCGGCGTTGGCTGACCCCTGTTTCCTCCTCCAAAACTTAGCGATTTAGATATTTCATTATAAACTAAAAAAAAAGGCTTGAGCTTCTATGTTTTGATTTTATTATATAATGCAGCTATTGCGTCCTGTATGTTTAAACACAGCGAAAAATTTGGTATTTTTTTTATTATTGAAGGTACATATCTCTTTAAATAATTAATTTAATAAAAAAGCAAAATAAGGAATGTACAAATTATATACATAAACATTCAGGAAAAGAATTGTTACACTACCCACATATTCCAGGGAGGAAATAGGGGTCGCGTAATTCTATTTTTGTATGGAAAAATAGGCGTTGTGTTTCCTCTTAAGCTTTTACTTCTGTCGGGCGACCCGAGACAAACTCGTTTCCTGATTATATAGATAAATCTATCGTTGTAATTTTTTTTTTATTAATCATTTTCTTAGACATGTCATCGAAGTATTGAATCGAACAAATAAATAATGAGCATTTATTTTTTCATTCGAACGTTACGATAGGCTAAAAGTGGTTCAACAATGAATAATTTTTCTTATATTATCTCTTAATTGTATTTACAGGAATCACGTTGTATGAACTACACGCTCCGCTAATGGTTCTGACCACGAGAGACTTCGAGAGGAAGTCCATAACCAAGGACTGCTTGCGGGGACGCTTGAAGGAGGTAAAATGATAATGATGATGATAACGAAATATGTCTTTAATCATAATAATAATGAAGATTACCATAGCGAAATATTTTGGCTTAATAGTTTATGTTGATAAATTCATGAGTGTAAATAATGAGAAAACAAGGTCCTAAGATACAACCTTTCGGAAATTATTATGAATTTATGTCATTTTACTAAATTTTTTAGACTCTAGCGTCTATGCCTTGTTGAAAAACGTGCTTATTCGTTATTTGTGATGTATACATACTTATTTGTGACGTATATACCTATTGTAAACCACATTTTATTAATTTAAAAATATTAACTGTGACATCAATGTATATATATGAATGTGCTCTTTATGTCAGACAAAATCTAGACAATTAAGTATAAAACATGCTCCTCTGCTAGAAATAGGCTATTAGTAATACAATCTAATTCAGAAATTAAAAGAAAAAGTGTAATTTGTACTGCACCCAAATTATATAACAAGTTACCAAAAGAAATTAAAAATACTACAGAACTAAAATTATTTAAATGTAAACTAAAAGATCATCTAACAACAAAAGGTTACTACAATTTAAAAGAATATTTAGACGATATACATACATAAAAAGACTATTAATGTTTTATGATTATAAATTAATTGATTAAATAGTAGAATGTAACATGATAAATCAAAAAATAAAATATAAGAAGACTAATAATAATATTAAGGATGTTAATATTTAATATGACTGCATGAATGTATATTACACGCCTCTGAGGCTAATTGTAGATTAAGAAACCAATATTATGACAATGTAACACCATTTTGTATAACTACAATTGCAATAAATAAATAAATGAAATGAAATGTAATTTATCCAGATCGTTGGTTACCTGACGGAGTCAGCTCTGATCCTGGGTTTCGAGTCGCCGCACTCCCCCGAGGGTCTGATGGCCAGCGCAGCTCGAGAAGCGCTGAAGAAGATTAAGACCTGGGAGCAGATCATTGGGAAGATATCGTGAATATATATTCCTGTGTCCACAAGTGTGGTTAATGGTGTCGAAAGGCTGTCTGTGATCGGTAGAAGAAGGCATGATGCGTTGTCTCTTTTGAATGTTTCATTAATAAATACTAATAAGAATAATAAGTAAATTGTAGAATAATAACTCGTCTCTTCAAGATTACTAATTGTAGTAACTTTTTAAAAAGACAATGATTTGTGTGAAATTAATATTAAGTATTTATGAATTGTTGTTCATGTTAAGTGTTTTGTTTAGGCGTTTTTTTTCAGTTTTTACTGAAATTTACAGTTTTTATATTCGTTTAGATACTTCGTCAATAATATAATTGGTTACGATTTTTTTATTGGCATTGGGCTAACTCTAATGTAAAAACTGGCGAGCGAAGCGAGCAGAAATTCTTTATTTGTGACACAATAGCTATTTATTTAAAGCATTCTATACCTAGGTTAAGAGATATCAATCCTTGTTTTAAATGGTATGCATTTTTATTGTAGTTGAATTATACCGATATATATCATTCTTTGTTGGTAAATCTATGTAACAAGTTCTTAGTTGAGAAGTAGGTAATAGCTTAAGAAAGTTCTAGTCCAATTTTTGTTCAATCATCAAAATATTTTATTGGCACTAAAACAATTAATGTATTGTTAGAATTGTTAACTATTATTATGTACCTACCTACTATAATTATGTACGTTTCAAAAAATATAATTACTTAAACTATTTATTAATATTTTTTTGGAAATTTTTTTTTAAAAAATAACATCTTGAATTCTTGATATTGTAAATACTAATAAAATTATTTGAAAACTTTAATTTCTTTATGAGTCTAGTCTAGTTAGTACACTTTCCCGATTACCTTGCTTCCTCCTTCCTTCCTTCATTTACTCCAACGAAAAATAAATAAAATCGTTCTTAATAATTAACAATTAAAGACATCAATCGATGAAGGCTATATGTCGCAAAAAATAATACCCAGAAAATTTAGTTTAAACTGTTTTAGAATATTATGTAGTAACGTATTAAGTACATTGATTCCAGAGACGGATCTTTAGATTAATGTAATTAACACTTTACGACGTATTCTAATATGATTAAGTTTATTATCTACTTTGTGATTTAGGGGGCAGTTTGAACAAAATCATAATTTTGCTACACCATGAATTCATGTCTTAAATTATAATATTGCAATCGATGGATTATGAAATCCCCATGTTAACTTGTATGAGCAGGGTAGTGTTCACATACAATCCAAATCAAAATAGAGTTTTCAACCCAACAGAAGTGTATTGTCTCCGCACATTGGCCTAGATACCTACCGGCTTATTTTATATTCTATTTCGAGCAGAAACGCCGGCAGATGCTATTTCTGTCACTGCGCAACAAGACACGCGCGGTTCTGTATGTACCGGTGACTTTTAATTACAAATCGAAGAAATTCAAATAAGACAGGTAAATTAATTAATATTATTTTAAGTAGCTTCATAATCTATGATTATGATAATTTTATATTTTATTAATATAAAGTTTTTAATACGTATATAAAGTTTAAGTCAGAACTTAAGTATTCTGTTCTACTGCATAATTTGACGAATACATTAAGTGCTTACTAAGTACCTAACTTTAGGTAATCTGATTAATTTTTTTTTGTTACAAAATGTGATCGGAAATAATGCATGATATATTATTATTTTAAACCAGAAAAGTCGAATATTTTCCGGAAGTAGGTAAGTACAATAGGTACTTTCCGAAAAGCAAAAAAACAACATGCCTACCTATTCTGTCATTATTTTACAACTAATGCGTAATCTATCATTATTCTTAGGCATATAATTATTACTCCGTCTAGTATAAATGTGACATAAAATATTATGTAAACAAAGCACAGTATAATGCTACCAATTTAAATATCACACGGCGCAATGAATAAATACAATGTGAATTTATTTTACATACTTAAATCGATTTTTATTTTGTTTTTATTTACATCACAATGAATCGTAACGAAGTATATTTCAAGTCTATTCCAGTCCTAAAATTTCAAATACTAAAATTTTTACACAAACATTAAAATCCAGGCATGCCTGAAGCGGGCGAGTGTGTAGTGTGCTCAACACTGACGGAGCACAAATGCTCTGGCTGTCAGTCCGTCTACTACTGCTCGAGGGACCACCAGAAGAAGGACTGGAAGCAGCACAAGAGCACCTGCAGCGCCGCCAGGGTGAAGGAAGACCAAAAATTGGGAAGATACCTGGAGGCGACGAGGAACATCAAGCCGGGAGACGTTGTTTTGATGGAGGAACCGATTGTTACTGGGCCATCTCAAGTAAGCTTGCTGAAATCTTCAGTATAACGTGGTATACAAGGTGTACAATAAATGAGTGATAATACTTTAGACTGTGTACGTGCCTCCTATGTAGAGTTTACTGTGTATCAGCGCTGAAAGACGTGCTTTTGACTTTATGAGAAATGCCCCAATATCATAAATAATTTACCCATACAATAATTTTTAAAAAATAACTCTTTCAGCGCTGGTATTTTCTCAGTATACGGGACCCATACACACCATAAATTATTATCACTCATTAATTTTACAGCCTGTATATTCCATTTTCCATTCCCTATTTGGAAATCATCGTTTTTCTTCGGAATTGACAGATGATGTATGAAAAACGGCCATACTCCACAAAGATAAGAAAGTAAAGCGATTTTACGTGAAGGGCTAAGTACAACATTTACTTCTAATGAAATTAATCATAACAAATTTTAAACATTCTATTAGTTTTGCAACAAAATTGTAGAACTGATTCAGGCATCATTAACGTAAATCTGCACCATGTTTACATTACTTCAAATCTTCCTACACATAGTTACTAATAAATTTAATGATAATAATAAATAATATAACCGGTCATTGAACGAAATAATTTTATTTTTACCAATTTTAAAATGGCACTGGAAAGAGAGACCTGAAGCAAATTGGGAGAGGTTTTTGCCGAGTACAAACTTAGTGCCCATTTCACCAACACATTTTAAGTTAATCCTTCATTAAATATCATGTTATCCCTCTCGTATTTCCTGTGAATGAATGAGAAGGCATGGTATTTTAACAAGCCGTTAACACAAGCTTTGGTGAAATCGGGACTTAGGCTATTAAAAATCCTTATAATAAATACCTATCTAAAATCCATTAAGACGATTTACCTTCTATTCCAGATAACTCCACCGGTTTGCCTCGGCTGCTACAACCTATTGGAGGAAGATCATATTGTATGCTGCACAAAATGCGGTTGGCCATTTTGTTCCGAAATTTGCACGCAGAATGTGGTGCACCAACCAGAGTGCTTCTACACGCAATCGAGAGGTGAAAAGGTAAAGAGTAACGAGAGTATCACGAGATATCATGGTAACTTCCAATAAATTAATAGTATAAAAACACGCTTCAAATTTCATTATGTGGCCTTTTTCACGCGACTATGATACGATTTTAACCTGAGTGGACTCCTTTTCAGCGGTTTGTGCATTACACCCCCTACCTTTGATATCCCTTAGCATTTAGTAAAAAAAGATATTATGTTTAGCCGTTTTTTTTTCTTATTGTTTTTCTTCGTTGTTTTGTTTTCTCTTTTTTTTTGCATTTCAATATGTGTAAAATGTGTGTAGTTATCTTCTTTGTTACTTGTTTTTAAATGTAACGTGGTGTAATGTCCAAATGTGTAATGAATAAATGTCTTTTATTATAATATTCCATCATGGAATGCTAGTGCGTATCTTCCGGCTTCATCATCAGTCCTCGAAACTTAATCGTGGTCAAAGTACAAGACTTTTCTAAGATATCCAAAAACAGCTACTATACGATTTTCATTCACTTTATCATCAGATCAGTTCAACAGTACCATATTATTGTATGTTATACGTATCTACCCCTCCGTGGTCTAGTGGTTCAGAGCTTCGCTCTCGCCCCGGAGGTCATGGGTTCGATTCCAACATAAAATGTTGTTTTCAAGTATATTGTTGACAAGAAAGATGATCCATGCGTCGGATAGGCATATAAAAAGTCGTCCTGCGCCTGATCTCCCACTAGTCGTATCAGTTATCCGACCCACTGGGCTATGAGAGTGAAGGAAGACCTCTACTGTTGCTGTTGTTTGTGCTGTGCTGAGTGACACCGGCCACCGTCACCGAAATCAGTGTAGGAGGCCTTATTATTATCATTATATCATTTACAACTATGGCCACATGGCATGACATCAACAAATGACCCAGGGACAAAATAATCATTTTTGTTCCTATGACGGTCTAACTCCCGACCTCTGTCTGACGGTCTAACGACCGAGCATCAATCAGCGCATTCATCTACCGAACCGCGGAAACTATGTGCAGTTTTCTTCCACAGGCGAAAAGTGGAGACGCAAGTACATAAATCTTGCCATCTGTAACATAAGCTTATCATTTTACAGGTGACAATTTCGGCATTTGGTATGCCGCATCCGAACTATCAATGTATAACTGTACTGCGATGCCTGTACCAAAGAGATCACAATCAGAAGCTGTGGAGAAGACTGCAAACTCTAGAATCACACGTAGAAGACAGAAGAAACACTGAAAAGTGGAATAATGACAAGAAGATGATTGCTCAGTTCATTTCGGAGTTTTTCAAACTAAATGACACTTTTAACGAAGAAGAAATTATGAAATGTTGTGGTATTGTACAGGTGATAGTTGTTACATTTTCAATAATTACGAGTATCATATCAAAAGGTATAGTAGACTGTAATAGATAAAGTGATTTTAAATTTTGTGAGGTAGTTTTCACAGTGTCATCAACTTAACTCAAATTCTAAAAAAAATATTTTCTTTAGGGCTTTAATGGCTTCGGCCTGAGGTACAAAATACGAACACATTATATAACGATACATTAGTGGAACAATTTTCCATGTATGTGCTTAAGATAACAAAGATTTAATAAAATTTAATTTGCAGATAAATGGCCATGAAGTGCCGCTCCTGGAGCCGGAGTACATCGCAGTGTTCGACAAGATCTCAATGGTCGAGCACAGCTGCAGGGCCAACTGCAACAAAAGCTTTACTTCTGACGGAAAACTCGTAAGTAAAACAGTGTGACGTTAAAGAAAAATGCTCCGACATCTAACTGCTATCCAAAGCGACGAATCCATACTAAACTTAACATCGAAGCTCTCTACCACTTGTTTAAAACGCATTTTAGATTTCTACGTACAGTAGATAACCACGGACGTTCCGACACATAGCTAGAAAAGGAAAGTACTGGTAACTGAAAGAATTGAAGGGCCAACTGCAGCATTACTTCCGACGGTAAAATCGAAAGTGGAATGTGGTAATAAAAATGTTGCGTATACCCCGGACTGCTTTCTAAACGCATGTATTGGCAAAACAAAACAAGGCTCTCTACTAAATCCCTTGAGGTAGGTAGTGTGTCTGAAAAAATCTAAAATACGCTTGAGCGTATATTTTCTACCGACACATAGCCAGAAAAAAATGAAGCTAATTGTAACTGGCAAAATAGAAGATCGCAGGGCTGTAATCCGATCCTTTGGACTGATCAAATCCGCACCACACGAGTCCACTATCTACGTTTCTCCGAGTGGCCGATGACAAGAAAAGCTGGCAATCCATCATAAGTAAAAAGGTCAAGGAGGAGGGGATAGGTCGCAACCCTTCGACATTAGTAACACGACTGAAGGAGGAGGGGTTTTGTCCGACTTTCAAGATTATATTCAGTCAGTATATCTACCATTCACATGATGGGGTCATATTTTGCTTGCAATCACATCACATTGTGCAAAAACCGCTACTCTGCCTTGATAGATTCATTCTGTTTATAGAAACTGTGCGCTGGTGTCAACATACCGGCTGGTTCTCACGTATCGGTGTGCTACACAGACCCGCTGTGGGGCACCGAGGCTAGAAGACATCACCTGTGCGACTGGTTCTTCGAGTGCTCCTGCCCGAGATGTGCTGACGTCACCGAATTTGGTACCATGTTCAGTGGTATCAAGTGTAAGAAAAAGTTAGTAGCTTCTTATCCGTTCATTTTGCCAACGTCAGGCGAGTGCCTTGGAAGTTTTTCTTTAAATTATAGGTTATTACAATTTATGCTAGATCTAAGAACTGGCGTATGTAAATAAAGGTTTATATTTTAAAGAGAGTTAACTAACTGCCACAATATTAAATTTCAATTTGTAATTGCAAGACGATTATAATGTCGATGTCTTTTGGCAATTGTCGTTTTTCATACATGATACGTTGTCATAACATAGATAAATAAAGATGGTCGAGGCTTATTAGCAACATAATAATATCATTAATGTACCTAGTACAATCCAATTACCTATAATAAATATAGGGTAACAATAATAAAGGCTTAGAATGGAAATTGAATTATTAATTTACATATCATTGTTTATCGTATGTTTAAATTACAGATCTGCCATTTACACAAAACTATTAAGAGGAAACACCACGAATTTTTTTCCATACAAAAATAGGGGTCTAGGGGATTTCTATTTCCTCACTGGATACTACCTCAAGAGTAACAATTTTTTTCCCGAATATTTATGGATATTGTTTGTACGTCCCTATTTTTTCCTTTTTTTAATAAATTAATTATTTAAAGAATATGGACGTTTAAAAACCTAAAAAAATGGCCAGACTCTCCGCTATGTTTAAATATCTAGAAAACAGATTTGACTATAATAAACAACAAAATCAAAAAATAGGACCTATCTCAATTCTTTTTTTAGCTAATACAGAAAAAAATATTTAAATCGGTTAAGTTTTGGAGGAGGAAACAGGAATCCCCTAAACGTCGATTTCTGGTACTTTTAAAAGGTAATTTCAGTCCAAGTTGCAGTTGTCTCTATCGCGCTAGTGCTGGCTAGCTAAGGCACTGCGAGACAGCAACAGATTTTATAAATACCTACTTTGTATTTCTCGCTACTTCCGCTTACAAATCAAGCTATCCTTTCACACAAAGCTTGTCTGGAAGAGATCGCTTCAAGCGTTATGACCGCCTTTGCCCACGTTTTGTAAAATCGTTTTTATTGTTATGTTTGTTTATTTACTGTGTTACATGTGAGCTATAGTGTTTTATTATTATCATTATGTTTGTGTATAGCTTTCCTTGCTCACGGGCAATTAAATCCCGGACCTTTGGACGGCGTGCGTGGGGCCGAAGCCAAAACGCCGAGGCCCCGTTACACGATTTATTATTATTATTATTATTGTCGAGGGCCATTAGCTACACGGTATAGGGTATGGAAATGGGATTAATTAGCTTACGTTTTTCAGGGACTGCAAAGGATATCTCTTACCAAACACGTTCACAATACCGATACTCCACAAGATAAGAAGCCCCGACCCCAACACGAGAGGTCTGGACAACAAGGTGTGGAAGTGCAGCGACTGCGCCGATGAGGTGTCCGACGCGATCATACAGCAGTTGCTGCAGGACATCGGCAAAGAGATCAGCGTCATGCCGAAGAACGATCCGGATGCTTGCGAGAGGTACGCCCATATCTTAATATTATAGTTTGTGCCTGCTAAATTTAACCTAAAGGTAAACAAACCAAAAACATCGAAATTTTCTTTTATTCACTTATTGTGCACACTTATCAAACCTTTCACAGTTAAGTTAAAGGATTACACTTCATTATCCAATACATTTTATAAAAATTAAACAATAATTAATATGTTTAAACATCAAATGAAAATCATTCACAGAAAAAATACGCCACTTTGACACTGCCGATTGTAGAACATAAGCCTATAGTCTATGGATTCATAGCAAACAATAATCATTGTATTATTATTGGCCAATTGGCATCACTGACTAGTCTTTGGTTGTGTCTTAGACGATTTTGTTTACGTTTAGGTTAAATTCATCTCGGACGTAGTATAGTAACGCAGTGTGGCATAAATAAAAAATTATAATAAAAGAGTATTAATTGTTTGTTTGTATTAAATAGGCCTTTAAAGTACTGGAAAAATGGCTCAGATACAGAGTACTCACAAGGACATTGACTTTTGTCGCTGCAAAATTTACGCTTTTCACGGAATTTCCTCTCACGCGCACGACGGCGTGGTCTGTCAACATATAGCATAACACGAGACAATATATATACTAATATTATAAAGCGAAAGAGTTTGTTTGTTTAAACGCGCTAATCTCAGGAACTACTGGTCCAATTTGAAAAAATATTTTTTTGTTGAATAGTCCATTTATAGACAAAGGCTTTAGGCTATATTATAACATTACGCTGTGACCAATAGGAGCGAAGCGTCAGTGAGAAATGTTGCAAAAACCGTGAGACTTTCTTTGCGTGCGCTGAGCGACAACGAAGTCGCGGAAACAACTAGTACTCCATAACCAAAGAAAAAAGATGTGTACATACATGATGTTTTATGGTTCCTACATTAAGCCGAATACATTGTGAAGAGATTGACGCGTAGAGCATTTTTTGTTTTGGCATCTCAATTTTATTATTGAATATAACTCAAAAAATTATTCTAAATTCAAAATTGACTACAAGGAGTGAATCTTTCTATGCTGTGGCTCGCGGGCTCCTAGTCGTTGATCTAAGACCAGCGGGCTTACTCCCGACACAATCGAGAACCGAATCCGTTCGATATCAGTGGTTTTTCGTATTTTATTTGGTGAATTACTTTGAAAGTAATCAGGATAAAGAAAATTGTTAGATCGTAACTTTTTGTACTCCCGACCATATCAATCCACTGAGAATCAAAATAAATAAATGTCAATTTATTAGGAAGTACGCGGCATTATCGTATCTGAATCTAAATCAAGTCAGTTTGGAGAGTAAGGCCCCTGACCAGGACTGAAACACGTCAGTTTTGTGACTTTTATGGAGATCTTTAATCGTGATTTGTCACGTTACAGTAAGTAATTTATATGAGGTGCCAAAACAAAAAATGCATGCATCGTTCTCTTCACACTATAATCGGTTCGACATATGTACCAAGAAACACTCTGTATAAAGTCTTTCCCTATCCAAATCAGTTTTTTTTATGGCACAGACGTAATCATAATGCTAGTACAATAATTTACTTTAACCCAGATAAGATAGCGTCTATCACCGAACTAACCAAACACCTCCAATTCTCGACTGTTCTCCAAACTTTATTCGGCGTAATTATGTGATAATTGGACTGGAATGTCTTATTGTATTTACTTAAATTACCAGTGTTTTTAGGCACATTCATCGTGATATATAACAAGTGGCAGACTTCTTGCGTCTATTTTTAAATCGTAATGAAAATATTAAAAAATATAAAATTAAGTTATCTCTGCTACAGACCAATCAGCGTGCATGACTCGCGCTATCAACGAATCTTTCGGCGAGATTAAGTTTACAATGTCTGAAAAGACTATAGTACATCCGAGATAAATTTAACCCAAACGTAAACAAACCCATCTATGACACAACCCAAGGCTAGTTATATGATGCCAATTGGCCAATATTAATACAATTATTATTGTTTGCTATGAATCCATAGACTTATATCTATTCTACAATCGGCAGTGTGAAACTGGCGTATTTTTTGTGTGAAAGATTTTCATTTGTTTTTTTGTTTAATTGTTATAAAATGTATTGGGTAATGAAGTACAAAGTTATGTGTACACAATAAGTAAATATGTCAAAATTGCGGTGTTTTGGTTTGTTAACGTTTAGGTTTTCATCTCGGACGTACTATACATAGGCTTCAGCCTAATCAATCAATACATATTTCGATAAGGGATATCTTTTCGGGGTTTCCTACCATAATACCATATAATCCCTAATCTTTTATTAATATAAATGTGAATCTTCCTTTGTTTGTTGTGATTTAACTCAAAAACTACTTGAACGATCATCATAAAACTTTTATAGTTATTTTTGAGCATATTATTATACCTATAGAGGAAGGCTTTAGGTTACATAATATTACGATGCGACCAATAGGAGCAAAGCGTCAGTGAGAAATATAATATCTATGGACGCTTCACACCACGTCAATCTGGCCCTGTGCTAAGTATCCGAAGAACTTGTGTTACAGGTACCAGACAACGGAAATATATTTAATACTTTTTATATATATACTATACACATATTTAAGATTTTTATTATATTATACACAAATTTAATACACACCCATGACCCAGGAACATTGATAACTTTTTGTTCCCTCGGCGGGATTCGAACCCGCGACCTTTCGTTCGAGCACCAACGCGCTCAACCAACTGCGCTACGGAGGTCGTCATAAGAAGTAACATCGGATAATTTTTATTACATTCGGAGAAAGCCGCAAGGAAATGTGAAAACTGTGGTGTATAAATTGTATAATTATATAATAATAATCGGGGATGCTAGGGAGCTTCGTAACCGTAACCGAAACTATCGGATATCCGATATAAAAAATTATCCGTAACCGTAACCGAATCCGAAAAGAAAGTTTTGTTACTGTAAAAAGGAAACCCAAATGTAAAATCCGTAACCGAAATTATCCGAAACAAACGGTTAATCCGAAATAATTTGATATCCGTATCCGAAATTTCATATCCATTTCATCCCCGATAATAATAATAATATCTATGGACGCTCCAATATCTATAAACCATTCCTGGTAACATAAGTAGGGGGTACCTTATCTTCAGCCTCGTGTTTTGCCCCCAGGTTTATAAACCACTGCAGCGGATACCTCCACCCGAACCACTACTACATGACAGATGTCAGCGTGGCATTGGCCCAGATGATCGGTCAGCAGGACTCACTAGGTCTTGCCGGTGTGACGGAAGATAGACTGCTGGTGAAGGCTCAGCTCTGCAAACACATTACAGATCTGCTGCAGACACTAGCACCAGGTAACATTGTAAAGTAAACTCTAAAGATTAGGTTAGGTAGAATAGATTTTTTTTAGATGGAAGTCCGGTGCCTAATGAGGTAGACCGGCCAGTCGGGGGGCCGTGGCCTGTCTGTTGAAAGATCCAGAGCAGTCCTCCTAATTAACGGCTGATGGCAATCCGCAAGTGGTTTTAGTGGGTGAACGGGCCGCAACGAGCCGGGAGTCCCACAAACCTCCAGGGGACCTTCCTTGAGGGATGCGTAACGCATTTCCTTTGCGACATAAAAAAAGGTAGGATAGATTAGTAACATATTCTTTCGAATAAGCAGTTTTTTATCGATTGTGCTTCGAGCAAAGTCATAGGACTTTAAACAATATTTAGTTTATTAATAAAGAAAGCAAATAGTTGCTTTCTATATTAATAAACTAAATATACTTCATTATTATTTACTGAGTATGTCGAGGTCGTGAGAAATATATAATATTGACTAGTATATATAAAGACTGTAATAAATTATTTTATTATTAACTATTTTATTTATTTAGGAAAACTTACAGCTAGATTATTCAGGACATTTTTAACATGATATCAGAAGAAGGCCAATTACAAGTTTTCATAGTAAAAAAGAAAAAAAACCGATGTAAACAGCAACCAAACCAAATTCGTTACAAAGAATATACTAATAACTCGTAAATCACAGCATTCACCGCACACAAGTACATTTGTACAAGTATTGTTGTGTATCGATATGATATTTCCTTTAGTTTCTATTCCTTAGCGATTCCCACATTTACATTCCTCTTCATTCTCCACAGCGGAGACTCGTCTCCAAGGTTCCCTTCTGTTCGAGTTGCACGCTGCTGTCGCGGAGACTGGTCGCAGGAAGTCACAAACAGACGGACCTTACGTTATGCTGGGATATATCACCGTAAGTTCTAGAATTCCAGTCTATACTTTTCTAAATTTGACCGGCTAACCGTTTCATAAAAATTTTATAGGGCCAATCAATTCAGGATAAACGTGCTCCAACACAAGAACCAAAGAGAATATAATCACTACGTTTTAACAAAAACGTTACGTTTGCTTTAGGAGTCGTTAAATAAAATTTCAGTAATTCTTTTGCAATATTTATACTTATCTATTGTATTTATGATAGCATGATCATAACCTCGCAATAAAGTAAATAGTAAAGTAAGTACTTAGTGACGATTGGAATTTATTTATAGCCCCACAAGGTGCTTTTGTAGGTCCTGCCTTGTTTATACGCTTCGCGAACAATATTTTGGACAAAATTGTGGGCATTATGTTTTGAATTTTCGTGTAATGGCAGAAAAACATCTTACAGATCTGAATCTACTAATATAGATTGGACACAATATGAATTAGTACCCCTTGAAGATGAAGTGCTAATTGCCAAACATACGTGATGTCTGACTCCATCTACATCTGTTTGCCTATCTCATGGACGTAATTTATATAAAAAAGTAAACTGAATTACTTATAGTGTGTCACACGTACGCGGCAAAAACTTGTTGCTTTAAATTCTTGAAACCTGCGCCTGCGCAGACGCTCACGTTTCTTGAAAAAAGGACAACGCTAGCGTGAACCTACTTAGGTGTTGATTGACTTTGACTTGTGAGCAGTCGGCTCACTTTTCACCTATTTTATCATATTATGTACCTATAATGTAATATTAGGCTGAAAAATATTAAGCGAATAGCTGTGCCCGCGACTTCGTACGCGTGGAAAAGTGATTTAGGGCACTTTAGTATTTTTAAATATATTTTTAGTTTATTGGCGCAACCGCTGAGAACTTTCGCTAATAGGTACTTCCCAGTGCATCCCAGTGTTGATCCCGATCCAGCAAGACACGTACCCGGCAAGCCTCTTGGTATGCAGGGTATAATAATAATATATTACTATCCTTTCGGAGCTCGGCAAAAGAAGTAGGCCTTCGAACAATATGTAGAAGTCAGCAAAGGTATTCGAAGTTAGGATAATATTATTCAAATGCACCGTATAGACCCAGACAATTTTTCACGTTAATTTAGTAAAGTATTTAACTTCGATGTCCGTCTGTCTGTCTGGGTGTCAAAACTTTAACACGTGTAGGTATCAAGCTAAAAATCATATTAAAAACTCAGTTCTACTGTCCCTTCTGGCTGTGAAAAGAAACAGGCATCTTGGCCACATCTACCCAAAGATTCAGCCGTTTATATCGCTAATTTTCGCAATTTTCGACACGCCAAAGGGAACCAAAACCTAAAGGGTACTTCCCGGGAATAGAAATTTGATATGAAGCAACATCTTAATGCACTATTAAAATGTTGCTTCATATCAAATTTAAACGACATAGGATAAATTGCGAAACCATAAAAATATTTTCAATTTTTTCAACTTATTACCGTTTTTGTCATTAATGTTTTGAAGTATTATTAAATTTAAACTTATATTGCAATTACTAAGGTCTTTAAAACGGAACTCTCGGTTAGACATGGGCGCAGCGGCACGCCCCGCCGAGGATCCAGCAGGCTTACTCTCGACACAACTGAGAATCGAATCAGTTCGATCTTAACGGTTTTTGGTGTTTTATTTGGTAGATTACTTTGAAATTAATTAGGTTAAAGAAAACCGTTAGAACGTAACTTTTTGTACATCAGACCATATCAATCGACAGAGAATAAAAATAAACAAACGTCAATTTCTTCGGGAGTATGCGGCACGATCGACTCTGAATTAAAATCGAATCAGTTTGGAGAGTTAGGCCCCAGCTCGGCGCGCCGCGCCGATCGGCTTTAATAGCGTTTTTTATAACCTACCCTAAGATTAAAAATAATAATAATATAAATAAATGAAATTTTGTTTTAAACAAAATATAAAAAAAAAAAAAATTTGAATGCTTGAAGCAGCGCGGTTCCCGCCGCGCTTCATACAAACGTCCAGTATTTTTTTTATTGTCATATATCTTCAAATCAAAGCGACATCTATATAAATTCATACTACCGGTACTGCCTGTTAGCACATTTTAATAGTATTTTTTACCCAGCAGTGGGGTGGAGTTCCTTTGGTTGACCTTCGCCAAAATTCCTACCTACCAGCATCTGATACCTACACTACACCCCGACTCGGATGTAAGACGTCACGCATCAGCCTGTATCGCGCGGCGCCGCGGCGCGGCGGTCGAATCACGGCGAAACGATTTTAATTTTGCTATATTATCTCCTAAACTATTAATTATACTTGCTAGGTATAAAGGGCAAATATAGTCTTCATGAAATTCTTAAGCCAACTAACGTATTAAAAATGATGAGGATTAATACCGTGATGGTATAAATAGTTTACCAAAAACCGCTTAACTGCCCGTTTTTTTAGATTATCGCGAAAGGCTTTCTTTTAATAATACAGTTAATTAAGTTGATTTATACAATAAATGATAATTTATTTCAATTTGTGAAGCAAGTTCAAAAATACAATTTTTATATTATTATGACACTGTGGAAACACTCTTCTCAGAAAAAAAAATCTGTTAGGTACTTATTTCAAGTTCTAATCTACTTTAGTGCCACATTCTATTGCTTCGCGTCACTGTGTAAGCGATCCCCCCGCGCCCCCCGCATGAACCGTTCGTCCGCAGCCCGCGCGCGCGAAATTCCTCCGACTTGCTTCCAATTTATCGTCACTGCTCGGCTCCTATGTATCGTAGCGTTATGTTATATAGCCTATAACCTGCCCAGGAATATGGGCTACAATCGTACCAAGTTTGGTTAAAATCCCTTCAGTAGTTTTTGTTCCTATCGCGCACATACAGACAGACAGACAGACAGACAGACAGACAGACAGACAAAAATTTTACTAATTGCATTTTTGGCATCAGTATCGATCGCCAATCATCCTCCAATATGTATTTTGAAAAAATATTCAATGTACAGAATTGACCTCTCTACAGTTTTATTATAAGTATAGATTATACCAATTAGTGCCCCGAGATTGCATAATATTATCACATTTGTAAGTACGGAGGTTCAGTGGATTGGTAGTTATTTTATTGAATCCTGTTTAAAGTTAGGGCAGAACGTCGTCAGCTAGCCATAAATAAAAATAAATGATAATTTACATTATCATTTTAAAAACTAGTATTTACTCGTATTCACATCCCAAAGTTATAGTGACTGCTCTTATGCTTAAGAAATGTATTTTTTTTTAATTTTATTTTACAAAATAAAAAAATTTTTTTTTGCTTTATTGTTATTTTTGCGACAAAAATTTTTTTTTTAGTTTTTGACAAAAAAAATACATTTCCAAAATGAGGAAAGGTAGTATAATCGTATCTCAAAGTTATAGTGACTGCTCTTTTTACACCCTGTATATCCGGAAATGGGCAGCGTTTCCGCGAATCTTCTTCAATCTTACAACTGAATTTGCCAACCCGACTGCCAAACGTGGGGAGTATAGTCTACTATCCCCCATACGACATCATAGATGAAACGCCTTTCATAAGCTCAAACTGTTGTCCTGTTACAGGAAGCCCGTAAGATCCTGAGGGAGTCAGCTCGCCTGCTGGCCAACGAACCTCCGGAACTGCCCGAAGGTCGCCTGGCCTACCAGGCCAAGGTCAACCTGATCCAAATGGATGAGCTCATCAAGACCCTCTCTGCTGCTCTTCCCTCACCCTTGTGATTTGTGATCTTAGATATACGAGTATTATTTTTTGGGTATATTATAGAATTGCTGTCTTTTATTCCAACTTTTAAGATATTGTTGAATGTGTAGTTAGTTCAGTTATTAATTAATCTTTGTTCTGAATGCGTAATTTAGAAATACTTTGTAATTCGCTAAGAAATTCCTAACTTTTGAACTTCATACATATCACAATACAAAATATATTATGAAAAATAACACATTACCTACCTGTTCCTGCAATTCTGTATGTGTATACTTGTACAAGATTACTTTAGATTTTTTAACGCCATTTGATTAAAATACAGAAAAATAGTTTTATTCAGACAGCCTTATTTTTACGCTAAGGGGGTGAATTAAGTTTACATTTGGGTACTATAAAAACGTCCAATCATAAAAAAGTTTATCAACAAACTATATGAAGTGGAGTATCGTCATTAAATAAAGAAAACCTCATTAAATATAAATTAAATAACGCTTTATCTAAAATAGGAACGGAGTAAGTACCTATACGACCGTTCGTTTCCCCTACAGCCTACACCATAATAGAACCTACAAGTGTAAAATGAAAGGTGCACTAATTCCCACACGAATTATCAGTATCAGCGCTGAGATAACTGTCGGGACTGGTTCGCAGAACTTGCCCTGATTACGGTCTATGGCCATAAGAACTGGAACTTATTGGGCCATCGGAAGGACGCCATTTCTGATTAATGATCCACTTTTGATGGAAACTTTTCTTGAATTATAGCTATATAGCTCTTGCGTTGAATAGCTTCTGGTTTGAATGTCACTGTTTTTTTTTCGGAAGGATACTAATGGCATTTAACCCGTTTTGGTTGCGTCGGTCTACAACTAGTCAGTGGCTAGTTGTTTGAAGTTGCCACTGTGTACATGATTTGAGACCATACTTTACAATGGATACATCGTCAAATTGTTAGTAAATAAAAATATTTTCCATAATAAACTTAAGCTTTTTTCGGAAACTCAACAAAAAAGGCCGGTTCAACCCTAGCCCGCCGAGAAGAACCTAAACAAAAAGTCTTAATTCTGCCGAGAAAAAATATGAAATAACTAATATTTGAAATACTTCGTTCGACGCTACATTAAAATACTGAAAACAATCATGAAAAATTCACGCAGTATGTATCTTGCAATATGGCGAGATGACTTTGAGAGCCTGCCTTTTAAGCACTGCTGTTTAGTACTTTAGCACTTATTTTCACCAAATAAGAAAAACCAGGTTGTTTTTATTCTGAAATTAGCTAGACGTTGTTATGTTGAAACTATGAGCTGATATACATAAATAAACACCTCTTTAATAGCACTACGAATCGGGCGTAGGTAGGTAATAGTAATAAATCTATACCTAGACTTACAACCTAAAGGTGACGCAAAATTGAAGAATATTACCAGTACCAATATATAAAATAAAATGGCGGTTGGTGTGTGAAACCCATTCTATTTATTATGCCTACCTGCAATTTTTTTTTTAATTCTATAGGAAGTCTATGCAAAAATTTCATTCAAATTGATCTAGCAGTATAAGAGGTGTTTTGTTTCAAATATTGTAACAAGAGATTTTTATTACGGGAATATTGTGGGGTATATATTATACGTATATATATTATGGTATATATGTCGCAGTCATCTTATTGAATCGGGTTATTTAATTGAATCACTAGGCGGTTATAAAATGGCGTCAAACAGCTCGTACAGACAGATGTGTTGATATATTTTTTGATTAATTTACTTAAATGTTCGTTTTATTAGTACTCATTCGGAAATTTCGAAGTTTAAAACTAAAATATTAAATGGCTGTCCTAGTCTCGGATTCTAAAATTTGTTGGTAAAAACAGGATTCAATGAAAGCGCTAGTTATTCAATTAAATAGCGGATTCAATCAGATGACTGCGACATATATACGAGGTGGTGTGCTCAGTCTAACCGAAGCCTACTGTAGCAGTTTTCAGATGATATAGTATGGCACGAAACATTAATAGCGCGATTCAAGACTGAGTTGCTAATTGATCCGCCACAAGGATTTAAAATAGTAATAATTAGCAACAGCAAGACCCAAAACATCTTTCCTTTTCTCCCTCTATGCTCTTACCAGGTGCCAACTAATGAACTCCTTTCGAACCCTTCAACGATCTTGCAATAACATCCGGATAAATTTTGTGCGAAATCTCAACACTGACGTAATGAAATTATCACATGTAAATATTGACTACGCGATGACGACATGACTTTAAGTCTCCTCAGTTTGGTGAGCGACATCCTACAGAGTACGTGAAAAATTGCGCAGTATCTGAAACTACAGTATGATTGTTAAGTGTATACAAATGATTGACTAAATGGCATGGTGTGTAATGATACAGTTGTTGTATTTGCTGAGAATCAAGGATTGTAACGATTGATTGCGGTTCATCTAGTGCAAGGTTTGTTTCATTTTTTATTTTATTGCCTTTTCTTCTTTATTTACCACTAAACTTTTTAATAATAATATTATTTAAACCGTTGATTGTAGTGTCCTTATCCTATTCTGATTTTTTCAACGTATCAAGACAAATAAAGAAACATTAAATAGCCAATTATTTGTAAATTGTATACCTAAGTAAAGTAGCCATCTTCTTTCTTTTCTCGTAATTTGTAGTGTTGTAGACTATGAAAGCGTTAAATTAAGTATGAATTTATTTTAAAGATGTGCGTACGAAATGGTAACTATGGAAAAACACGATAAACACCATATATATATAAGTATATGGTGTTTATCGTGTTTTTCGTTACAGAGTAGGTTTTTCCATCTTCTACACTATTTCCACATCCTATTATTATTAACCTCCGTGGTCTAGTGGTTCAGAGCTTAGCTCTCGACTCGGAGGTCGTGGGTTCGATTCCCGCGTTGAAACAACAAAATATTTTGTTTTCATGTTTGGTTAGGATAATGCAGGCTGATCGCCTGATTGTCTGACAAGGAAGATGATCCATGTGCCGGATGGGCATTGGGCATGTAAAAATCGGTCATGCGCCTGATCTCCGGCCAGTCGTCCCACTGGGCTACGAGAGTGAAGGAAGCATTGATTGATTGAGATTGCGCACACACTTGGGCACTATAAAATAACTCCTACATAGCTGGCCTGGTTTCCATGAAACCGGCCACCGTCACCCAAATCGGAGTGGGGGGCATTATTATTGTTATAATTTATTAGTAAACCTTTAGTAGGTAAAAAAAATGTATCGAAGAAAAGATTTTTTTTTGCTTTTCAATATTCGTATTCTTTTCAATTTTAATGTGATGGACATAAAAAAGTATGTTATCTTGCAAAAATCTCACCCAAAAGTATCTTATGATCGAGGATAGACGCAAGATGTACTCGTACTTAACCTAATTTATAAATTTTTAATATATTTTTTTAAATGTAATAATTTATGTTATTATAGTCTCCTGGTAAACAAATAATTAAAAATAGTGATATTCATTAAACAACATAATTAGCATGCTCTTACCCTGGAGTACCTCAGGGGTTAATGTTGGGGCCACTCATATTTAAAGTTTTCTATTTCAATATTAACTAACCTTACACTTACTCCATTTAAGTTGGTAAATTTTCCGCGACACCTTGTTTTCACATGGATCATTAAAACAAACTGAAACTCGTTTATAATACAAATATGATAAAAAGTGCTTCTTAATAATCTATGCATTGTGCCATACTGAATGTAGTTCACCTTCTTGAAATGGCGTTACGTTCGAAAATTGTGTATTTATGATAGCTTGAATGAAAAGATAAGAGCCGAAATTATCCCATCTTGTTGTGTAAATGCTGTAATGTCTTGTCGTAATACCCTGAATGTCTTAATCTTATCTTCTACGTTGTTAGCTATCATGAGAATATTTTGCAAGTCTCACTACTACACAACGTTTAATAAATTACTGATATTATTTAAGTAAGTATATTATATTACGAAATATCTTTTTATAGAGTCTACTGTGTAAGTAGCAACTTTTAATGTTGGATTAATCAAGACGTATGTCGCAGTCGTCTGATTGAATCAGCAGATTAATTGAACGACTAGCATGTTTATGAAATGACGTCATTTAATTGAATGACAACTGGTAGGAGTAGGTTTGACCATAAGTTCGCAACTTAAAATGTCCTCAAAAATGAGGACATGACATGTCACACAAAATGAAAATGAAAATATCAAATATGTAACTATTTGTGCGAGCTGTTTGCCGCCATATTTGTTTTGGTGATTACTAGCGCTACTGCGGGAAAAAATGAACTAAATTTCATTAACCTGAATGATTTTACGTCCGCTCTGTTAAAAGGGCTTTGTGACAGTCCGCTAACTAGTTGGACGTTGAGTGAAGCTTGTTCAATCAACGTTCGGCCTAGCCAATCAATTAAATGTCGTCCTTTAATGAACGCGTTAGACATTTAATCAAATATCAGATTCAATTAGATGACTGCGACACGTATACCGAAGTCAGAAACATGCGGCCAACGAATCGGTCCATTATATTTTTTCTGATTTGATTGGTAAATAATACTTGCTGCATATTGAATGAGTCCACATGTAGAATCATTTTTGTATTAAGTAGGTATAATATAAATATTTTATGCAAATTGTTGATTAGTTTTATAGAAATGTTGCATGTTTGACGTACGTACGAGCGGGATAGACTGTCGTTCGAAACAGATTAGTCTCCTACATTCATAGGTTTTTAAATAGCTGTACCTACATTTGACTTTATTTAGCCAAAGTAGAATCAGGGATTATTATATTGAATAATATTTAGGCATTAGAGGTCAGACGTCTTTCACAGCAAGTAACAAAGTAGAATCAGATGTAAATATATTGAATAATGTTTTAGGCATTAGAAATAAGACGTCTATCACACCATAACCAGCATGCCACAATAGAACTGCGATTTGTCTACACAAATTCAAAGTCAAAAATTTTTATTCAGAATAAATTTTAAATGTTTTCTGAACGTCGTTTCTATATCATGCCTACCACCGGTTCGGGAACTAGCCCAGGGAGAATAACCGGCGTAAGAAACTCGCATGAGGCCACCTTTTACCAAAAAGATGGAAACTTGCTCTTCTAAAAAAAATATTTAAAAAAAAATGTTTACATATAAAATAGTCAATACTACAACAAAATAAAAAGTACATTTTTATGCAATTATATAAAAGACAAAAAAAGCCTTGCAGGGGCTACTTTATTCCCAAGGTGTGCTTGCAGTGTCCAAACTTTATAGTATGTTTTTGCACACAACCGTTCTTTTACACTGATACAGACAGATTGTCATCATCATCATTTCAGACATAAGCCTCCCCCAAAGTATTTCATGGGGGGTTGTATATACTTACCACGCTCGGCAGGCGAGATGGGCAGTTTTTAGAAAAACAAAACTACGGAAACGCTACTGCCTATTTCCGGATATATATATATTCCCCCTGTTGCCTTTTACGACACTTACAATACGAAAGGCGCTATTCTATCTCCAGCATCAAACGGACAGATTAATTCCCTCTATAAATCTGTCATTTTGGCTACGCATGCTGGGAGTTGCAAATTTACATTAGAATAATTTAGATATGTTGTTTCGAAAATAAAAGTCCAAAAAGGCATATCGAAAAACCATATCTTCAGGAAAAGTTGTGGTCATAATGACCACAAGCTGCTTAGCGGTTGTAACTTCTAAGAGCGTGTTCCATTATACGTTCTTTTTGCTCAAAACCCTCCGATTATTATTACCACACACTGTCATTTCATTAGGGCAATAGTGACAATTTTGAAAATTTTGATTTGATCGCTAGTTGAACGACTGACAGATGTTAAAATTTTACATTTCTCGTTTATCTAATAAATTCTAATTATATTTTAAATTATCAATAACAACAACATTATAAAAGAATCCAATTTAAAGCACCATGATAACTTAAATATAACATCGATATCAATGAAATCTGTCAAATTCAAGGAAACTTAAAAAAAATACATTTTGCCTCAAGTAGTAAAAGCTCGGTAAAAATATGCAAAATGGTGTGTGTGATCATTCTAAGCGTTTTTGACAGATTTTGAAAAAAACATGTTTTTTTCGTTTATTATTAGCAAATGGAACACACCCTAAGAGATTGTTATAATATGAGTATTGAGTATGTAGGTAATATTTATTAACTATTAAGTATTTTACGACTGTGTGTCGATGGCTTTTGTTTGTTATCTCATTAACAAACAGTTATTTTACATCGAAAATGTTTGCATAGCCGGGAAGATATTCTTAGCGATAATATTATTCATGTATTAGCTAGTTATTGATACAGCATGAGTTAGTAACATATTATAATAATTATTATTAAAATGCTTAATCTTATTTTGATGAGACTCCCAATAATTTACTATACGGAACTCTCGATTGTGGTAGCTAAAAGAGGTAGCAAGGATCAAATATCTCGATTTGATGAATCTCAAATATTTATTGCTTACAGATTTTTTTTGTTAAATCTCAAGATAAATATCAAAATTATTCAAAAAAATATTTGTCCCACAAAATCTATGTCCCATCTTTTCAACAGGTATTATTGATAACGAGGTCATCATAAATGATTACTAACCAGCTGATTTTCCTTTTTTTTACGTAGTTAATATTTTATGTAACTTAACGAACATATTGTCTTACCAATTATTATGGTTTTTTTAAAGGCGCTAGTGACTTGAAAACAAATTTACCGTTCCAGGTATCGACTATCGAGCAATGTGGTTTACCAGCTATCTCTGGCTTATGTTGTGTTACTCGCAGTACGGGAGAGGCAACCTCTTAGAAGACTACGAGGAGATCACCAGGAACATGCTGTCCCCGCCAGAAGACAAGTATTCCAAGGCTTTGCCCGTCGAAATCGGCAAGGACAAGGAATCGGGGTGCTTGTGCCGAGCAACCAAAGGTGGAAATACAATCGTCTGCTTCGGAAATTACGAGTGCAAGAAATTTCCACAGGTAATAAAGAGTTGATTATGTTATTTGAAAAAATATACCGATTTGCTGCATCATTGTCTCATATACTTATGAAAAATCAAAATGTCCGTTATACTAATCTAAAACTGTAAAATGCTTCCTCAGTTAGACCTATGATATAAGATGCTACGACTTGGATATACAAAGCCTGATAATAATATCGAAAAATAGGTAGGTGTAACAACTAACAATCGACATTAATTAAACCTATTAAAATTAATTAAACCCTATAAAAATTACGTCAAAATTGTTAATAATCCAAAAACGTACGTACATAAATATATATATTCATTATTCAGCTATAATAAAAATAATTTTAAACAAAAAAAAACCGACTTCAAAAGGTAAACTAAAAAGCAAAAAATAAATTTACTTCGCACAAAGTAATACTTATTTTCACTTAAGTAAATAAATTTATTCTATAATTTTGAAGTCGGTGCCAACTGCCAAGTCCAGCGTTCTTTCATAATTTGTTTTCATTTAATATTAGTTTGTAAGCCAGTACTTTGGTAGGTACATAATATATATAGTAATAGTTACATTGATAGTTGTATATTTTTTTCTGATTCTTTTTCTGTGATTGCCTACATATATTTAGTAATTTGATATTGCAGTAAGGTTGTTGAAGTACTTACTTGGCACCGACTTCAAAATTATAGAATAAATTTATTTACTTAAGTGAAAATAAGTATTAAACTGAAACTGAAGTAAATTTATTTTTTGCTTTTTAGTTTACCTTTTGAAGTCGGTTTTTTTTTGTTTAAAATTATTTTATTTTAAGATTTTTAGTTATGGGTAGACTGAGTAGGGATATTTACCGCCAGAGCAGCGCAAAAAATATATATATCAAGTTGATTGACTATAAAATGATATACAAATTTTAATAATATCAAAGTCGGTACCAGCCAAACTGAATATGATTTCTATATAACTCTTTTATTATTTTTAGTCGATTTACATTTCTTTATTTGGCTTAAAACAATTTTTTCCCTTTTTAATATTTACCTATTTCGTCATATTGTTATGATAGTATATATGGATACCTACTATCTGGTGAAGACAGAGGTGGTGTTGAGTACTGTAATTGATATAGTGGCATCGCTTAAAGTATGCTTGCAGTACTTTAAGCGATGTCGTAATTTCCAAACGTATATTCTTTCTTCAAAGACTATGCAGTCCTGTATGCCTGTTCCTCATCTATGCGGTATACCTTGATAGTTGATTCAAAATTATGTTTGTTTTTAGACGGATATAAGCATATCGAGTAACATAAGCATGTTACTCGAAAAAAATACAAAATGACTATGAGTGTTCCTATAAATTTCGAGGAGTTCCCTCGATTCCTCACGACACCATCATCAGGCATGCACTTTGATAACTATGAGACCAAGTTCGACTGTAATTGACGTAGTGGCGTATGCTTGCATATCTTTAAACAACGCGAAAATCTTCAAACGTGTATCTCTAAGGACTAAGAAGTTCTGTTCAGTACTTTAGGTCCAGGATATGGTGCAAAATCTTACTACATATTTGGTAACATATGCTTGGGTTACTTCAGAAAATATCAAAATCGATATATGTTTCCATATAAATTTTGAGGAGTTCCCTCGATTCCTCACGGATCCCATCATCAGGTCACCACTTTGGTGACAATGGGACCAAACGGGAAGCACCACCTTTCAAATAAAAAAAAAAACATCCAAATCGGTTCACCCAGTCGAAAGTTCTGAGGTAACAAACATAAAAAAAAAAAAAAAACATACAGACGAATTGAGAACCTCCTCCTTTTTTTGGAAGTCGGTTAAAAAGAATCCGCTGCCGTTCCAATTTTTTAAATGTGAGCGAGTCAAGTGAAATGTCCTTTTTTACCTTTATTGTGGAGTGGCAATAAATACTCACTGATAAAATAGATTACAAAACTTAATATTTCTAATGCATCATTTTCTTTACTTCTCCTGTGTTCATTACTTTCTAATTTCAAAATTGTTTAATTATTACTTTATTATATCTGTCCGAGTGACATATCTTTGTTTCTTTCAGCTAAGTTGGAGATGCGATAATTTGATGCTACGAACCACGGTTATCCAGGAAATTCACGTCGGTGAGCTGGACTCACTGTATTTCGTAAAAGATCTTAAATTGGAAGCCAATCATCACCTCAGTTACATCCAACCAGGTGCCTTCCGGAACTTGACCGAGCTGCAAAACCTAACTATCTCCTACCACACATATTTGGTAACGCTACATAAAGATTTGTTTAGTGGATTAGTAAACTTACATGAACTGGTCCTCATTAACAATGGATTTACGAATATTGCTGAAATAATGCCAGCCTTTTCACCTAATATGCTTCCATCTCTGAAAATGATAGATTTATCTAAAAATTCCTTCGAAGAAGTACCAGAAAACACGTTCGTCGCCATGCAAGGAACACAGCTTCAAAGACTGAATCTGAATTTATGCAGAATCGATTATATTCATCCTAAAGCATTTTTGCCATTAAAGCAACTTACTCATTTAGGTATTGGTAGTAACGAATTGAATTGCAGTGTAATAAGAGGATTTTTAACGGAAATGAATAACCTTCACATAAATTTGACGTACCTCGATTTGTCAGACATGGGGTTTAGGAAAAGAATTCCAATCCTACTTCTTAACCTTATTGCTAATACTACTATTAATACGCTGCTATTGGCATACAATCAATTTGAGATTCTAACGAATGACGCATTTCCTATCATGAAAAATATACAGACGATCGATTTAAGGAAGGTGTCTGCAATAAGCATAGATTCAGAGACTTTTGCACCAGAAAAGTTTCCCAATCTGCGAATTCTGTTGTTGGGAGAGAACAACTTGCCAGGAATACACATCAAACATGTATCTAATCAGCAAGTTAGATTCTTAGACCTATCTGGTAATAAGGGACCACCGTCCAATCCTATGTATTATGAAATAGACAGAGACGTATTTATTAAATGTGTTTCGTTGGAGATTCTTAATTTATCTTTTAACAGAATCAAGTCCATATACGATTACACATTTACGGGACTTAAAAATTTGAAAATACTGAACTTAGAGAATGGAACAATTTACTCAATTGGTACGGGAACTTTTTTACCCTTAAAGCATTTGGAGAACCTTAATTTAGCCAACAATCCTATCACTGCACACGTTAACATAACCAGGGCTATGTTTGAAGGTTTGAATGAACTTAAGGTTTTGAACCTGAAGAACTGTGGACTAAAACGTCTTTACGATGAAGATAATATATTTGAAATGATGCCGAATTTAATACATTTGATACTGATAAATAATCAAATTTCTTATATCACTGATCGATTGTTAAAGCCGCTGCAATCATTGAAGTACTTGGATCTGAGCGAAAACTTAATGGTATCCTGGTGGAAGCCTGTATTTACTACATCGGGTATACATCTTCAAAGTCTCTATTTAACGAATAATAAAATATCACTGCTTACTAAATTTATGATTGACGATTTAATTTATTTACTTCGCTATATAAGTAATTCAACCGTAGATATAGATTTTTCGGAAAACGTTTTTGTCTGCGATTGTAACAGTATGTATAAAATGTATATTGCTTTGCAAGGGCTAGACGGTGGTATACTAAAAAGTTATATTGAAAATTCTAATATGTTATGCAGCACTCCCGATGTTTGGGAGAATCGTAAAGTATCGGAATACATATCAACAATCAAAAATTTACATTGCATAGTGTACAAAAAGATTTCTAAAATCATGCTTCTAATGTGGACTGCGCCATCGCTGTTTACTTTGATTTTCATCTCGTCTATTGTAGTTATTATTTTTAAAAATAGGTTTTACATTAAATATTGGTTGTTTTTAGCCAAATTGGCTTTAGGGAGAAAATTTATTATAACGCCAGTAAATAATGAAATTATGAAAGAAGTCGTCTACAAATATGATGCATTTATATCATACTCTAACGAAGACAGAGATTTCGTTTCAGAAATGGTCTCGAATTTAGAAGGAACCCCACCGTATCTCAAATTATGTGTCTACGAAAGAGATTTTGAAATAGGGTCTTTCATATCAGATTCGATATTGTCAAGTATAAACGAAAGCAGATACGTATTGTTAGTTATAAGTGAAAACTTCGCTAAATCTCAATGGTGTCGTTGGGAGACACAACTAGCAGAATATCACAGACTATTCCTAGAAGATGGAACAGTGTACGATCCACTAGTGTTGATAAGAATTTCCGATATAGGGAACAAATATATGACAACAACATTGAAGTTTTTGTTGAAGACAAAGGTGTATTTAACTTGGAATGAAAATAAATCTAATGAGTTTTGGGACAAACTTAGAAGCACATTAACAAAAAACAAATAGTCGTACGTCTTTGATAGTTAATTTAGATATAAATGTTATCTTTACTGCCATTATAACCAAATACATGTTTAAGGATTCAATATAATAAGAATAGAAAATAATATTGGTAATATAAATTTTCAAAACTTGTTTTTGCTGTTGTCATGTTTGTTTAGAAAATTACCGATGTTAAAAACGTAATGTGTTCATAGCTTAAAGGGCTTTAAGTAACATAAATTAGTTAAAAGGTTAAGTTATCGGAAATAACAAGTTTAAAAAAGTGTGTATACTTGTAAAGATTATAATAACGTTATTTTAATAATATACCTCAATAAGAAACAACACTACCTCGCTTTTATGTGACAATCAGTTTAATAAACAGTTTTATTACAAAATAATCTTATTTTTTTATCAAACCTCAAAATTACCATAATACTTACTTTTTAAAGGTTTACTTCAAATGTATATTTAGAAGATTTGAAGAACTGTGTTGGAAGATGATTTTGTATACCAACGTCGTAGCATGTTATATCTAAACTTAGATTTATTTTTACCGCTGTAAATATTCAACAGCATGAATAGCCTTACCTTAATGATTAAGGAAGAAGGGCAGAGGATGCTCAATATAACCTTAGTTACCTAAAGTTACGATTATTAGCCTTATTTAAAATTTTGCAATATCCAATCAAGAACGGAATTTTTTAGATATCTATTAGACCTATAATCAAAAATCTTAAGGGTACTTTTTTTAACAATACTATTAATAAAGGATGATAATCGCCTATACTGTAAACTTTCATAATCATATTTTGGGTATTCCGTTTATTTTTCAGCTAAGAGTAAGAAGCGAGTTTCTTGTAGTGAGAACAACGGTGATTGAAGAAATAAGATTGGGCAGTCTGGATTCACTTTACTACTTGAAGTCACTAAAAATAGAAGCGAATCACAAACTATACAATATACAAGAAGGAATATTTAGGAATTTGACTGACTTACAGGCGCTATCAATATCATATAACTCAAATCTTGAATCGATGGAACCACATGTATTTGTAGGATTGCGAAATCTTAAAGAACTAACGTTTGTTAATAATGGATTCAGTGATATTAATATGATAACTGTAGCTCTTAAGCCTAATATATTACCTGCACTTGAGCGTCTAGATCTATCAGAAAATGGATTTGATACGATTGCAGAAGGCGCATTCAGTTATATGACTGGAACTACTGTAAAAAAGCTTGATCTCAATTTGTGTAGAATCGATTTTATACACCCCAACTCTTTCTTACCTTTTAAACAGCTAAAGCAGCTGAGCATAGGCCAAAATGATTTGAACGCATCTCTGATTAGTGATTTTGTAGTTAGGTTGAATAGCGCAGGCATAAACTTAGATTCTATTGACCTCTCAGGCATGGGGTTCCGCAAGATCCCTCCAAGACATCTTATGCAAATTATAGCAAACACAACAATTAGAAAACTAATATTAGCCGACAATCAATTTGAAATTATAGCAAACGATGCCTTTCCGAGGATGCATAATATCCAGATGTTAGATTTACGCAGAGTGAGCGCTCTCTGTATAGGTTCGCAAGCTTTTGCACCCTCCATTTTTCCTAATCTTCGTATTCTTATGCTAGGCGGTAATAACCTACCTGGGATACACATTAAAAATGTATCCGATGATCAAATCGTACTTTTAGACTTGTCTTACAATAAAGGAAATGCTATTTCACCGATGTACTATGATATAGATAAAGAATCATTCATTAAAAGTAGAGAACTGCGAGTTCTAAATCTATCATATAATAGAATTAAGTCTATATTTGAGTATACATTCAGAGGGCTTACTAAATTGAGAATTCTTAATTTAGAAAATGGTACTATTTACTTCATAGGCCCCGGTACGTTCAAATACCTGGTCAACCTAGAAATACTCAACTTAGGAAATAATCCACTAACAGCAACAGCTAACTTAACTAGCTCAATGTTCGTAGGTCTGAATGAATTAAAGGTGCTAGTATTAAAAAACTGTGGCATCAAACACTTTCATAATGACGACAACATATTTCAAATGATGCCGAATTTGACCCGCTTGATTTTAAGTAATAATCAACTGTACTTTATAACTCCAGAAATATTGCAGCCCTTGAAGTCACTAAAGGTCTTAGACCTGAGCGAGAACCTTCTAGTGTCCTGGTGGGAGCCTTTATTTATAACGGCAGAAATTCGACCAATAAAATTATACTTAGCCAATAACAAAATATCTCAGTTCACGTTAAGTATGGTCAAAGATATAGATTATTTACTGAACAACAGAGGAAACTTTACTGTCGACATCAAGTTGTCGGACAACGTGTTCGTATGCGACTGTATATCTATGTACAAATCGTTCCTCTGGCTGCAGACGAACGGCTCGGAACAGCTGCGAAAGTTCTTATATCACTCAGAGTTTTTGTGCAGCAGTCCTGACGTTTGGGAAGATAGAAGGGTCGCGGACTTTCTCTCGTCCATTAAAAGACTTCGATGTTTAATGTACGAGAAGATAACGAGCATAATGGTGCTGATGTGGACGGCACCGACCATTATCTCGGTAATGCTGACCACGTTGCTGATCATCATCGTATACAAATACAGAATATACGTACGATACTGGTTATTTCTGGCGAGGATAGCAATAGGCAGGAAGTTCTTTCACGGCCTATCGGGAGCGAAGCAGGAGGCTTTACAAGGTATTAGTTATAAGTACGACGCGTTCGTATCGTATTGTAACGAGGATAGAGAGTTTGTGTCTGAAATGGTGTCGCAGTTGGAGCACAATGCGCCATATTTAAAATTGTGTGTCTACGAGAGAGATTTTGAGATAGGTTCCTTCATATCCGAGTCTATATTGGCCAGTATAAACTCTAGTAAGTATATAATTTTGATCGTCAGTCGTAACTTCGCGAAGTCTCAGTGGTGCCGATGGGAGACCCAGCTGGCGGAGTACCACCGCCTGTTTCTAGAGGATGGAACAGCCTACGATCCTCTGTTGTTGATAAGGCTAGACGATGTGGACGCCAAACAGTTGAACACTACCCTCAAATTTTTGTTAAAGACTAAAATCTATTTGTCATGGAACGAACAGCAAGCAGAAGAGTTTTGGAAGAGATTACGAAATTTGTTGACGAAAAATAGGTGAATAAATTTATTTACAAAAATTGGTTTTATTTTTATTCTATTAATTATATCAAATCAAATTATTTTATTTCGAAATGAAACATAACAAGCTATTTTCGGAAAGTCAATAAAAACGATACCACCGGTTCAACCCTAGCCCGCCGAGAAGATCGCGGCGTAAGAAACTCGGACGGGGCCATCTTTTAGCATAAAGATGGAAAATTGATCTTTTTAAAAAAGTGTGTACAGAATATGATTACATAGTAATAACTTAATCTATATATTACAAAAAAACTCAGTGTACATAAAGTACAGTCGGCTGCACTAACATGGATACATCTACAAATTTGCAAAAATATGTCTACGTTAGTTTTTCAAAAATATCGTCACCTTATTGCATTCAAAGCGATGTAACCAGCAAAGTGTTTCAAAATTATGAATACATTATTTCCATAATGAAGTAAACAGCAGTATTTCAGTGAATAGTATGCACACTTAAATTCATAATTATGAATACGCGACAAATTTCAATAATATGTAAACATTGTTTACTTCATTACAATGTAAACATTAATTGTATCAATAATATGGATACACTTATAAAATTTTAGCATTTTTCACTTTTCTGCAAATATGTTTTAAATGCCACAAAAATGTACTCGTGGTATGTTTCAATAATATGTAAACATTGTTTACTTCATTACAATGTAAACATTAATTGTATCAATAATATGGATACACTTATAAAATTTTAGCATTTTTCACTTTTCTGCAAATATGTTTTAAATGCCACAAAAATGTACTCGTGGTAGGTTCCAATAAGATGTATACATTCATTTTTTCTTTTTCTTTTCGCACAGCCGTAAATACAAATGGTAGAAACATGAAATTTGGACTACTGAATTCGTAAAAAATCCCTTTTTGCACCTCCGACAAAAACAGAGGGATTTTTCGAGTCTGTTTGTATGTCTGTCATCGTAGCTCCCAAACGGATGAACCGATTTTGATGTAGTTTTTTTTGTTTGAAAGCTGACGTGGTCATGTTAAAACACTAAAGCTATGATTCAACAAAATAAATTTGCTTACTGCTGAACAATTCGAGTATTACTTAAAAAATAATTTTACTTTTATGACTAGAAAAAACACAAAAAGAAAAGAACGATGAAGTTTATTACAGTCAATCAGGCATTTTACCTAAACATATATTTCAGAAACTATTTTTGTTAGGTTTTTACTTCTACCCTCAAACTATATCTATGATTTTTTAATATTATATTAATTTTGTTTATCATACAAAATGTTAGCTTGCTTGTCTGCAAACTACATAAACTTACACTATGATATAAGTTTGACGTTTATTTATGTATGTTCGTCTGTTTGCTTGTGGCATCGTAACTACTAAATAGATGGACCGATTTTGATATACTTTTTTTATTTTTATTCAAAGCTGACGAGATCGCAATAATTCGTCATCAGTTCATTCACTGTTTGACTATTCAGGGGCTAGTTAAAAAAATAATTTTGCTTTACTGACCAAAAAAAAACAAGAAAAGACAAGAATTATCCAATTTATTGCAATCGATCAGAAATTTTACGCGAACATAATATTATATTTCAGAGACTGTTTTTATCAGGTTTTTACTTCTACCCTCAAACTATACATAATATGATGATAACGAAACCAGAAATATTTAGTCACGAGTTTGTCCAAGAGAGTTAATTTACAGTCATCGTTCGCACTTCGCAATATTCATTATTCAGTAATTATTATTTTTTTGGTTTGTTTTTTGTTTTTAAGTTTAGGTAATCCAAATGGAGTCATTTAAAACTACAATTTTTATTATTTTAAAATATGGGATGTTTTTCATGTTCGATGTTTGCCCGTGTTAGTTTATATTATTTATATTTACAATATTACTAATATAGAACGATATTAACATTGTTTAGTTTTGATCATATTATAGTTTGAGGGTAGACTATAAAAACCGATGAAAGTATCTTTGAAATATATACGTTCGCGTGAATCGCAGTTATACCTATTACACTAAAGAATATAATCAATATTCTAATGTATGTGTGATTTTTAAATAACCGTCAATAATAATACCCGTCAATATATCACCTCTATTATTTATAGAATTCATTATTGTATATATTGCAATGTAATGAAATTTTGACCAGCCTTTTCTGAAACACAAAATTAACGTTTACATTATAATGAAATAAACAATGGTTACATGCTACTGAAATTTGTCGCGTATTCATAATTATGAGATTAAGTGTGTATACTATTCACTGAAATACTGCTGTTTACTTCATTATGAAAATAATGTATTTATAATTTTGAAACACTTTGCTGGTTACATCGCTTTGAATGCAATAAGGTGACGATATTTTTGAAAATTAAACGTAGACATATTTTTGCAAATTTGTAGATGTATCCATGTTAGTGCAGCCGACTGTACATTGAGGTAGCCTTGCATGTGACCATCTTATGATTATTAATTACATCAGAATACTTTTTTTGTGTAAAAGCTTCTCAAATATCTCTAATATCCATCCGTCGCGACGGATGGATATTAGAGATATAATATCGATCCAAACAATTTTTCTTTTATAGTATCTAGCAGGATTCCTTATCCTTTTATCTCGCACGGGAAATCTTCGGTAAGATACCTAGAGCTTGGGGACTGGGCTGCAAGGCTATTTGGGATTCCTACCCACTAAAACCCCTACGGTGGCCTCTTCAACACGCAGCGGGCTGCGGGAACTTACATAATTGCATATTCGAGGCTAAAAGTCCGCAAAGTCTTTCATCATCTATATCTATACTTATACTTATAATAAAACTCTAGAGAGGTCAATTCTGTACATTGAATATTTTTTCAAAATTATTATTGGAGGATGATTGGAGATCGACACTAATGCCAAAAATGCAATCAATAAATTTTTTGTCTGTCTGTCTGTCTGTCTGTCTGTCTGTCTGTATGTGCACGCATGGAACAAAAACTACTGAAGGGATTTTAACCAAACTTTGTACGATTGTAGTCCATACTCCTGAGCAGGTTATAGGCTATAAAACATAACGCTGAGACACATAGGAGCCGAGTAGTGACGATAGATTTGGAGTAAGTCGGACGAATTTCGACGCGTGTGGATTGCGGGGTGTGCCGTGTGCGGGACGCGCAGGGCGATCGCTTATCTACCTACACAGTGACGCGAAGCAATATAAAACAGTATTTTTAACCGACTTTAAAAAAAGGAGGAGGTTTCTCAATTCAACCGTATATATGTTTTTTTTTATGTTTGTTCGCGGATATCTTCGTCGTTTATGAAGCGATTTTAAATATTGTTTTGTGTTATGTGGGGTATAATTCAAATTTGGTCCCATTGTCACCAAAATGGTGACCTGATGATGGGATCCGTGAGGAATCGAAGGAACTCCTCAAAATTGATATGGAAACATATATGGATTTTGATATTTTCTGAAGAAGTCTAAGCATATAAACATTAAGGTTTTGCACCATATCCTGGTCTAGCGACCCGCCCCAGCGTCGACGTTTGGCATCGGCGTCGGCGTTGCGGCGTCTGGCGTCGGCGTCGCGACGTCTGGCATCGGCGTCGCGACGTCGGGCGTGGGCGTCGCGACGTCGGGCGTCGGCGTCGCGACGTCTGGCATCGGCGTCGCGACGTCGGGCGTCGGCGTCGCGACGTTGGGCGTCGGCGTCGCGACGTCTGGCATCGGCGTCGCGACGTCGGGCGTCGGCGTCGCGACGTCGGGCATCGGCGTCGCGACGTCTGGCATCGGCGTCGCGACGTCGGGCGTCGGCGTCGCGACGTCTGGGGTCGGCGTTACGGCGTTGAGCGTCGACGCCGCGGCGTCTGGCGTGGGCGTCGCGGCGTCTGGCGTCGGCGTCGCGGCTGGTTTTGGTCGCAGCGTTCCTCTATAAATGGACAATCCAACAAAAATATTTTTTCAAATCGGACCAGTAGTTTCTGAGATAAGCGCGTTTAAACAAATAAACAATTCACATTTCGGGACTTTCGTTGCATGCGCTGCATAAACGGTTTAAGTCAATTAAACACCACGCGAACGAAGTCGCGGGCACAGCTAGTGGTATAATAACGTCGCTTTACCTTCACAACCTCGTATCTAGAAAACTACAACATTTCAGTAGAGTCATGACCATCCCATACAATCTATGTTTAATACAAAAAAAATTCAATAGATGTCACTACTATTAACGTTTGTAAATTATAAAATGTAAATATGCCGAATTAAGTACAAATATTGACATTAAAATAAAGATAAACATATTTTTAAGTATAATAATATCACAATAAGCTAAATTCAATTCCTTAATAAGAAGAAGATACGAAACGAAATTAGTAATTTTTCTTTGTCCTTCCTTCCTTCTAGCCATTTTTATTGTTCATTTTTTCATTCTATTTTTTTGTTGTTATCTGGTTATTTTGTACTTTAATTATGTATCTGTGAATGTGTTGTCTAAAATGTCCAAATAAAGTTTTATTTTATTTTATTTATTTAATTAGAGTTTTCCAATAGTGGCGCTAGATGGCGGTTTCCGGAATGTGCCTGAAAATCGAAGAAAACAAATATAGCCAGTCGAATTGCCAGTATTAGGGTGATACTATATTCTATTACTAGGTCATGTCTCTGTTATATTATATCTACCTTGTGGTAGAGTTAAAAAACTTAATAATTTTAGATTTTATTATGACATGGATTTTTAATGAGGTTCAGTTATGTTATATTAGCTTTTTAACTCGCCTAAAGTATATAAAAAAAAATATTAGTTTCGAGCACATTTATTTTTCAGATCCGAGATTCAGATCCAATTCACAATCGAGAATCGAATCAGTTCGATATCAAAGGTATTTTGTATTTTATTTGGTGGATTACTTTGAAACTAATCAGGATAGAAAAAATAGTTAGATCATAACTTTTTGCACTCTCGACCATATCAATCGACTGAGAATCAAAATAAGCAAACGTCAATTTTTTCGGGAGTACGCGGCACGATCGAATCTAAATCAAAATGGAATCAGTTTGGACACTAAGGCCCCAGATTGACGTTGTGTAAAAGCATATTCTCGAAAGTCTCACAAATATAATATACGTGATAATAATTACATTTATTTATATCCTCCAGTCAACTATCGAATAGAAAGTTAATGCACTGTCGTTTGCTCAGTATTGCTTTCTCGGAGATATCGAAATTCGAAACTTTCAAACTGTACTGGTTCAAAACGCTAATTAATGAAATCGCATATATTTCAATGGCAACACTAATAATAATAATATCTTGGACGCTTCACACCACGTCAATCTGGCTCTATGCTAAGTATCCGAAGAACTTGTGTTACAGGTACCGGACAACAGAAATATATTTAATACTTTTATACTATACACATATTTAAGCTTTTTATTATATTACTAGCTATTCCCGCGACTTCGTTCGCGTGGTTTTTGAGTAACTTAAACCGTTTACGAAGCGCACGCAACGAAAGTCCCCAAATGTGAATAATTTTCCCCGTTTTTGCAACATTTCTCACTGACGCTTCGCTCCTATTGGTCGCAGCGTAATGTTATATAGCCTAAAGCCTTCCTCTATAAATGAACTATCCAACAAAAAACATTTTTTTCAAATCGGGCCAGTAGCTCCTGAGGTTAGCGCGTTTAAACAAACAAACAAACAAACAAACTCTTCCGCTTTATAATATTAGTATAGATACACAAATTTAATACACATCCGGGAACATTGAAAACTTTTTGTTCCCTCGGGGGGTCGACTCGCGACCTCTCACCGACGCGCTCAACCACTGCGCTATGGGCGTCGTCAAACTGTTGTTGGCTTTGTTCTTCTTTAACAAAGCTAGTTAATAGTTTGCTATTTAGGGTTCGGTACCTGAAGGGTATAAGCGAACCCTATTTTAGCTGTGGCCCTGCTGACATTTCGTCTGTCTGTCCGTCCGACTCTCTATAACTAACACATGTCAGCGATTGTATCTCATACGCGATGGAGTAATAGTAATAGTCAATAAGTTCAAAAATGTGAAAAATGTACAAGGTGTAAAATAAATGACTGACAATACTTTAGGGTGTGTATGTGACTCATATTCAGAGTATGCTGCGAAAGTATCAGCGCTGAAAGACTTACTTTGACTTTCATGTTTTATGTGAGAAATACAATAATTTTAATAAAGTACCTCTTTTAGCGCTGGAACTTTCTCAGTAAACTCTATATACGGGACCCATACACATCCTAAAGTATTATCACTCATTAATATTATAGCCTGTAGATAAAGGTCCTAAAAATATGAGCGATAACTCATTTAATTCGGAATCACCTCTAGAAATATTTTATGAATATAATTTTAATTATGAAAAACATAGATAAATAATATATATATATATATATATATATATAATTATTGTAGATGAAAACATCACGTTACAGATCTCACTTATTTTGTTCAAAAATTGTCAAATGTTTTTTCACTTCAATCACAAACACTGTGATGATCATGATGAATGTTGATTATAGATAAGATAGGCTTTTCTCCCACATAATTTTGTATTATTTAAGCGTGCGCAAGCGCAGCGGGCACGTCCGCGCTACCAACATGGCGGAATGCCAAAAAGTAGAGGCAACTTTACTCTATTTACTATTTATTTTCTTTAGTATATTCACATTGGGTACTTATTACTTCATAGAGTCGAGCCGGGAATCGAACAGGGTAATAGTAAAAGTACTGCTAGTCCATTGATATGTCGCAGTCATTTGATTGAATCCGCTATTACTATAGAATGACTAGCGCGTTAATTGAATTCTATTTTTACCACCAAATTCAATGTATCCGACACTAGGACAACCATTTAATATTTTATTTTAAACTTCAAAATTTCCGAATGTGTATCTACTATTATAACGCACATTAAAGTAAATTAATCAAAAAAATACATCAACACGAGCTGTTTGACGCCATTATATAATCGCGTTAGTCATTCAATTAAATAAGCAGATTCATTCAGATGACTGCGACAGATATACCTCAAAAAGTTTCTGGAAGAAAATAGTTCTTCTCGATATGAGTGTTTCACAAAGTCTTTGAATTTTAATAAGGGATCTTTAGCAGTCTACTCACAGTTTACTGGAAACATAAGTAACAGACCTACTTATGATTCTTCCCAAGGTACGTACTAATCTTACAGTCAACCCCGTGGAATACTAACTACAGCTTGAGATGGATTACATAAATCTAGTGTAGTAAAATTAATGTCTTTCTGGTGTCGTTTCATGAACAATTAATTAAATAATGTAAAAAGTGTAATGTAAATAATTAAGAGGAAACAACGGCCGTTTTTACAAACAGGGGTGTACGAGACGCCTGTTTCCTTCCTGGATAATGAAACTAGAGTAATAATTTTTTTCCTGATGTATATACTATTTGTAGGTCCCGATTTTTTCATTAATATAGACGTCCAAAAACCTAAAAATAAGTACTATTATATAGTAGGTATATAGTAGGTAAGTATATACATCGCTGGAAGGACGGAAAAATTGGAGCGAGTCTTCGGCCACCGTAAGGATTGCTTGACAGATCGCCGACCGGCTTCCTGTCACAAGAATAATATAATTGTATCCAGTTTTCTTAACTTCTTTTTATGAATTTTTTATTTAGGTACTGACTCGATGATTAATTTCAAAAGATAACCTGGGGGCTCACTCCCTACACAATCGAGAACCGAATCCGTTTGATGTCAGTGGTTTTTCGTGCTTTATTTGGTGAATTACTTTGAAACTAATCAGTTTAAAGAAAATTATTAGATCGTAACTTTTTGCACTCCCGATCATATCAATCGACTGATAATCAAAATAAACAAATGTCAATTTACAAGGAAGAACGCGGCATGGTCGTATCTGAATCAAAATCAAATCAGGAGAGTAAGGCCCTGATTTCAGGTCCATCACAATTATCACTAATGAAGTTCGAAAACAGAATGTTATGCACATGACGAATTCTCTTGTAGTTTAGCGAACCTTATGTCAAATTCCATATATTTTTGTACTCGACTTCGATAATGAAAAAGCCATGGCATCTTGATGGGCCCTTTGCAGTCAATGACTCTCAATCAAAAATGTTCCTTATTATTATGATATGAAGAAAACCTTGGAAAGTTTAATTATAACAAGAATTTACACTGATCGTAATTGAAAAACGTTAATTTTATGCTAATTGGTCGTTTTAAGGCTAATTATAATTGTTTACGTTTAACTGACGTTGACGTTTAACTTTCATTTACTAGTACTGGTGGTGAGTGGTGACTAGTAGCAGCTTGTTAATAATAATTACTCTATTCCATCGTTTTGTTTACGTTTTGATTAAATTGGAACTGGACAGAGAGTAGGTGGAAAAGACATCAACGAGCGTCATGTGCAACATGTATGATTTTATGTTTTCTTTGATTTTTAAGTAGAAAAAAAAACGCATACGTGGTGCAGACTCCAGCTTGGCTCTCGACTAGGTTGTGGGTTCGATTCCCGCATTGGAATTACTGAAATATTTTCAAGACTATTTCCAATTCAGGCTGATCACAATATTTTTTTTTCGAACGGGCCTGTGCTAAAGGTCAGAAACCGTTTTAGTTTCGTCTTTGGCTAGTCTTTGTTTACTGGCAAGTCACCCCCCTGCGGGTGACGCTCAAGACGAAAGTAGGGGAGATTTGTTCTATTACAAGGCAGCCATCCACACCAATCTTCTGACCATTTTCTCGACTAGATTTCTTAATTACCGTCAGTATCATCTTTTACCTACACACTAATCTTTTGAAGATTTGTGTGTCTGTTCTCTACTAAGTATCTTCTGGACAATGCATTAATATTATCATCAGTAGTTGTAATTAACACAGCAATCCTTACTTGCGCCGGACACCATTGTTGAGAAGATAGTACCTGATGACTGTATCATTACCATAACCTCCGTGGTCTAGGGGTACAGAGCTTCGCTCTTGACCCGGAGGTCGTGGGTTCGATAAGAAAGATGATCCATACGTTGAATGTGCATGTAAAAAGTCGGTCCTGCGCCTGCTCTCTAGCCAGTCGTGTCGGTTTACCGTCCCACTGGGTTATGAGAGTAAAAGGAAGAGAGAGTGACTTTGTGTATTGCGCACACACTTGGGCGCTATAAAATAATTCCTGCGAAGTGGCCAGACGTTTCAATGAAATCGCCTACCGACACCGAAATCGGTGAGGGGAGCTAAATTATTACCATAAAAATCTTCTAGCGATCTTCTAGAGATGCCATCATCATCATCAGTAGCTGTAATGAACACAGCCGTCCTTTCGATTGCGGCAACAGGTCTATTGTTTTGGCGCGGGAGAAAACACCATTTTCATTCAAGATATCGTCGGCGGATAACGGTTGTGCGCACGCGCATCGTGCCCTCCCTCTCGCACGAGCCGCCCGCGTGTGCGCCAGAGCGAGACAGAGTACAGACACACCGGCAAATCATTACTCGACTGACCTACTGAATTCTACACTCTTTCTTGCAAACTAAACCTAATTTTCTTACGCATCTGCCATGTTAGAAACATAATAATGTAGAAAATAGATGTCTAACATTAATATAAATTAATTAATTACAAAAAAAATAGTATTGAGTCTTCGTATTATTATTATTTTCATATCATTATATAACGTGTCTCGGTTTTGTGTATAGTTTGATATAATGGGTTATAAATAATTATAATAAATTTTATCACCTGGTTTTTCCACTTTCACTCGAAAGTTTGCATATTGTAAGGCTTACGATACACATATCTGATATGAGTTTAAATAACACCTACATTAGTCATAATATTATGATTAAACGATTCAAATTTTATTTTAAATAAGTATTTTTAAACTCAATGTTACACGTATTACTAAATAGTTTGTTCGGTTAGAGTATGGATCTCTAATTTTACAAGAGCTGCTATTTATTACAAAATATGTTTTATTATAATATTATACTTACACGTCGCTAACAGTAACTATTTTAACATGTTTCAATATACTTACGAAATACGCATAATGTTATATTAATGGATGGATCATCCGAGGCAAATCACAAAAAATAAATAGACGTACTTTTACAAGAAATTTATGATAAATTAGAATGCACCACCAGAAGTTCAGGCACTTATTTACAGTCAGATATCATCTGTATCACCTAGTAGAGGAACAATAATTGACAGGATTACAATTACTATAGATAAGAGTAAGATATATAATATTACAACAACATATCGAGTGTGATTTGTAATTTATCCATATATATATTTTTTTTTAATTGATGTAATGTATAGCCAGGTGTTTAGAATTATATGACACTAGCTGTGCCCGTGACTTCGTTCGCGTGGTTTTTCAGTGACTTAAACCGTTTATGCAGCGCACGCAACGATAGTCCCCAAATGTGAATCATTTTCCCCGTTCAACATTTCTCACTGACGCTTCGCTCCTATTGGTCGCAGCGTAATGTTATATAGCCTAAAGCCTTTCCCTATAAACGTACTATCTAACAAAAAAATATTTCTTCTACATGCTATAATATTAATGAGTGATAATACTATAAGGTATGGGGATATAGAGTTTACTGAGAAAGTACCAGGGCTGAAAGAGTTACTTTATTAAAATTATTGTATTGTAAAATTTATCATCTTGGAGCATTTTTCACTAACATGAAATTAAAAGTAAGTCTTTCTGCGATGGTACTTCCACAGTATACTCTACATAGGCCCTGTCTAATAGGTTCTCAAGTGAGGTTGAGTTTGAGATCGAACGGATTCGGTTTTCGATTGTGTCGGGAGTAGGCCCGCAGGCTCAGAACAAAGAATCCTATGGATATATAATAGGTACCATGAAGTGCTCTGAAGTAAGTTGTGGCCTATGCAAAATCACCGGTAAGTAGCTAACATTTATTTAAATTGTTATCTATTGCTAAGTTTATTTGATATAAAGTGTTTAAAATCTATTTCTTTGAGTTAGCTCAGTAGTGAGGTATAAAATCCGCAATATTCTCAAAAAGAAAGAAAGTGAGCATCCCTAATCCGCCATGTTTGTCAACGGGTTTGTTTATTTAGGTATGCAGGCAAAGATGCTTATGCCAGTTCCATAGGATTCTTTGTTCTGAGCCTGCGGGCCTACTCCCGACACAATCGAAAACCGAATCCGTTCGATATCAAAGATGCTAATTATCGCTTACAAAGTTCGATAACAAAATGTATGGGATTTGACATAAGGTACGCTAAATGACATACCAAATCGCGATCATTTAGCGTACCTTATGTCAAATCCCATACATTTTGTTATCGAACTTTGTAAGCGATAATTAGCGATGGCATCTTGAGTAGGCCCCCAGTGGTTTTTCGCATTTTATTTGGTGAATTACTTTAAATCTCATCAGGATAAAAAAAAATTGTTAGATCGTAACTTTTTGTACTCCCGGCCATATCAATCGACTGAGAATAAACAAATGTCAATTTATTAGGAAGTACGCGGCATGATCGTATCTGAATCAAAATCAAATCAGTTTGGAGAGTAGGGCCCCTGAAATTCAGTCTATAGACAGGGGTCCGACTTCCCAAGGGCTTCCCGCTCGGCGCCGCTGACCAGTCGCAGCGGAGTCGCGGTCGCGGCCGGTCGCCATGCACATATACGTAGTGAAAGTTCCATAGAGAGATGCGGCCTGCGATCTGTCTACTGTTTGTGGTGAGTGCTCATTAGTAACCCGGTCTACAGACAAACTACTGAACTAGACTAAACAAAATATTAACGAGAAACAAGAAAAGTTTTAGAAATTGAGGTCAGTATTATATTTCGAAGTTTACTTATAAAGACAATGAACAGAAATGTACACACAGCTAATATAAACCTAAGTAATTGACAAGATAAATAAGAAATGTTATATTTTTATTGAGGAAAGTGAATATCTTATTTTGAAGTCAAAAGATAAGTAACAGGTAAAGTATATGGTAGATCATGTTAGATCAGACAGAAAACAAGAAAATTAATATTTTAACTTTAGAAATCTAGGTTAGCGAGTCTATTGTTTAGAAACTAACAAACAAAGATAACTAACAAACAAACATTCTGATTCATATTAGATAAGATCTATATAACATATCTACAAATGTAATAGAAAAAGAAAATGAACAAGATTTTAACTTTCAAAATTGAGGTTTGCGAACCTTTTGTTTGATGTAAATGTCTCTCCGAGTAAAAAGTATTTCTACAATCAGAAATGGAAATATTATAATAAACAAAATACTTACTTTATTACTAAAAAATACATGTTACTAATTGTAACATACTTTTACAGAATTTAAATATAGTTTTTTGAAAACGAATGTCCCCGCGCGAACTCTTTGGCTAGAGATTTGTTGATGTATTGAATCGATACTGTGTTAGGTATCTGGTATATTAACTTTGTCTGTTGAATAAGTTTTACATAGATATAACATTTTCTATTAAGCTAGAACATAAAAAGAAACTTACCTACATTTATACCGCTATGTTTACACATATTGTTAAGCATCGTTTTAAATTTGCGCGGCAGATATTTGCTCATCATTATCAAATTGTTAGTTTTTGCTTCAACGTGATTTGTATTAAATAATGACTCAGCACAAATTAGCATAAGTTACTGAAGTCATTTAGAGAAGATGACAACAAACTTGGCTCAGAGACAATCTGGACATGTGGAGCTAATATTTTTATAGTATTAGCTTGTAACAGGACTAAGCCTGGGGCCTTACTCTCCAAACTGATATGATTTTGATTCAGATACGATCATGCCGCGTACTTCCTAATAAATTGACATTGGTTTATTTTGATTCTCAGTCGATTGATATGGTCGGGAGTACAAAAAGTTACGATCTAACAATTTTCTTTGTTCTGATTAGTTTCAAAGTAATTCACCAAATAAAGTACGAAAAACCACTGATATCGAATGGATTCGGTTCTCGATTGTGTCTAGAGTTAGCCCACTGATCTATATTACAAAATACATAACATAGTGTTGATAATTTGACATATTGAATATTTCGAATAGTTACCAAAAAGTTTTGTGAGATTTTCAGGTTTTGACGACGTTAAAATATAAATATACACCCATACATAAAATAGGTGTGGGGTAAGTTCTTAATTTGACACACCAACAAGGAATACATTGATACAATAGTGAACAACACAATTAGTTACAATAAAGTTAAATGCAACCTTAATAACAGGTGCATGGAAACACGAAATAAAATTTTTATTGCACAAATCATACTAACAAACTACTTGGTATATAAATTAAAAAATATGAAGGGACAAGTGCGGGCTTAATACTAAAAACTTATTTGTGATGCGTGCTAAAAAATTCGGGCATATATTTCTTTGAAAAATATCTATCGATGACAGGTATAAATTAGCGGTCATCTATACACTGGCTGCCACAAAAACAACAGTTTCTGCCCACGCCGACGTCAAACTGACGTTTAGTAGGTTACCCCAGTCAACATCCCACATGAGGAGAGCAGCCGTGGGAAGCGGGACGAACCCACACCTATTTTTTACGACGCAACTCGGAATACACTACGCGAATACTAATTCAGTTTCCCGATGCCTCGAGTTGACTTTCTTTTTGACAACAGCAACAGATTTTGGTTGCGAAATCTGTTGCTGCCTTTGCCCCTCCCTGAATTTGCCTACGCAATGCTGGATGGGACAAATTGCACAAACTGGGACTGGGACAAATTCACCTACTACCTGAGTTTGTATTATGATCTTTTACAATACCAGCCTGGTTCCAGGCAATTCAATAATACGGTCATGAAAAAGAACAAGGCAGTTTCTTAAACTGTCTTGTTCTTTTTCATATTACAGCGACATGTTATACTGAATGGATCCACCCTAGTTTGGTTGTCTGAAAGTGACGTTCGGAAGCAAGTCAAGTGTCACGTGTCCGCTGACTAGCTGTCATCATGCAGTTATTATGTAATCGTAATACGAAAATTCCAGGCAGCCATGTTGACTATTAAACTTTAACTATTAAAGGATCATACTGTACATATACCTGTGAAAGTATTGCTATGTATGCACAATAAGTGAATATGTGAAAATTTCAATGTTTTCGATTTGTTTACCTTTAGGTTAAATTCATCTCGGACGTACTATACATATTTAAGAAATTCAGCTTGGTGACAGATGTAGAAAAAGCCTTTTACCCTTTAGAATCCTAGAATTCTAGAACAGTGTGACCAATGCAATTTTTTTGTTTTTACTCCATTCCTGCTTATCGGGGACAATCCACACATCTCAACATTTACGCAACTTTTTCATAATATCCACACAATTTGATAACACTGATCTAGTTTAGTTAGTTAGCGGCCGCGTGTGACATGTGACATAAGTAGTCGGAGAAAGTTGTCGCCATTTCTCCGCCGCGCAGTGTACCAACAGAAAGTTGTTGTCGGCTGAGTTTACATGTATTATCCTTATTTACTAAGTTTTATTCTGAGAAAGCTTCATATTCCATAACTTAGAACGTTTTCTTTCATTACTCTCATCTACCCCAACATTAAATAACTTACTTTACTGACTTTATCTGTCCAGATTATCTATACTAATATTATAAAGCGGAAGAGTTTGCTTGTTTGTTTAAACGCGCTAATCTCAGGAACTACTAGTCCGATTTGAAAAATTATTTTTTTGGTGGATAGTAAATTTATAGAGGAAGACTTTAGGCTATATTATAACATTACGCTGCGACCAATAGGAGCGAAGTGTCAGTGAGACTTTTGTTGCGTGAGCTGCATAAACAGTATTTAAGTCACTCAAAAACCACGCGAACGAAGTCTCAGCTAGTTAAATAATATGCAGGTAGAGCGCACCGAACATAATAAGGACGCATTAAGAATATTACCTAAGTCAATAAAAAAAAAGAAATAGAATACAGCCACTAGGCATTAATCGACGAGCAACAAATGACGCTCAACATGCTTGGCAACATTGCAAAGCGACGCGCGACAGCTCGCGAGCAACATGGTCAACAGTAGATGCGTACAACGTAGTTAAACAAAAGTGCTAACTTTCAACATGTGGCGCGCCATAAATTGCCTAGTGGATACGAGGCTTACGAGGCTTAGCGAACCTTATGTCAAATCCCATATATTTAAGAGATAATAGGCCCAGAGCCTTGTGTTTACTTCACCGAACATGACCGAAGCGACCGATCATCTTCAATTTAATATCAGTAATGAGAAATTCGGAAGAAATACCGTTTGTTTACAAAGTATTCATGATGCAATATTCAAACTCGTCTAATTTTTGGCGCAGATTTTGGCAAACATTATCTAGTGAAATTTTTCTAAATTATAAAGACACGTTTGTGTATATAGGTATATAGGTAAGTGTGTGATGTTATGTTATGTTACTTATGTTTAAATACATTTAGCGAAGCTTTTGTCAGATCCCATACATTTTGTTTTCGGACTTGGTAAGGGGTCTACCCTTACCATTATTATTATTATATTACTCCCGAGACAATCGAGAATCGAATCAGTTATCTCAACGGCTTCTGGTATTTTATTTGGTGGATTACTTTGAAACTAACCAGGATAAAGAAAATCGTTAGATCGTAACTTTTTGTACCGACCATATCAATCGACTGAGAATTTATTGGGTAGTAAGCGGCACGATCGACTCTGAATAAAAATCGAATGCTTTTGTAGGTTCCAGGGGCCTGTTTAAATGCCGCTTGTCAATGAGATTTTATTAACTTGTTGCCCAGGGGCCGTATATCTTTTGCAATACCAGCCTCGTTCCAGGCAATTCAATAATACGGTCTTAAACTGCCTTGTTCTTTTTCATATTACAGCGACACGTTAAACTGAATGGATCCACCCTAGTTTCGTTGTCTGAAAGTGACGTTCAGAAGCAAGTCCAGTGTCAAGTGTCCGCTAACTAGCTGTCATCATGCAGATTAGGTGATCGCAATACGAAAATTCCAGGCAGCCATAATGTATGGCGTAAACTGGCTGGAATTAAGAGCTTGTAATAGGCCCCCAGGATCGTCAGCAAGCAAGTTGTTCCTAGCTGCATTTAGCTGATACAGTTAACTCGCTACCGTAAGTCGTCGCGGTCGAGAAATTTCGGTCTGACGTCACGAGGCGCTACTCACAACCTGCTCCCAAATACCGGCGGTCACTTTCACTGCCATACCTGCGCGTGCGCACCTGATAATGTTAATTATATAAGGCTTTCTGATCAATTGTCACTTCTAACAGAGCCGGGGCTGTTCGCTACTTCGCTAGTGAAAACATAATATATTGTAATAAACGACATTATGATTGCCTCCAAGTTCTGTAACAGGTATATCTTTTAAAGTTTGTTATAAATTTGCTGTACATAATTAAAATTATGTCTAAATCTGCAAAGTGATAAAACTATTATAATAAAGACGAGACGAGACATAGATACCTACATATTATATACGACACGAAAAATTTCTTCGAAATATAGAGCTTTATTTACTTTACTTCATTGATTATTATTCCATGACTCTTTAACTCAACGCTCGTTTGAATATTGCAATTACGAAAACATAGGTTCAAGAACGTAACTTAAACCATATTATATTAATCGCACCTACTACATAATTCGAAAAATATGATTGTTGGGAAAATGCGGTTAAAGATTTTCTGTCAAAAGCATTAAGATAGATGCGTAGTATTTATTTCCACATATTATAAAAACTCGAAATCACTAAATTTAGAATTGTGCCTCTATACTAGGAAAGAAATTGCCAATTTAAAATTTAAGAACCATTCAATAGTTTTCCATTACAACAAGTAAATTTACTAGCGGTTCGTTGAAGATTATTTAACCACTACGGTAAAACATTATTGCCTGCACTAAAAAGCCGATCCCCTAAATGGTCATAACACTTTACCTACCGCGTCCCGCTATTCGCAAATGCAGACAAAAAGTGAAACCTGTGATCATAATTATGTGCAGTCCCATCGTGGGCGCCGTGATCGACGTGGGCGCTTACTTTCATCGTGGTCAACTTGCCAATTGGCCTCGATTCCTAATCAAACAGTTTGATGTACAGTTGATGACTCGTGTAAGTTAAGCGTGACATTGACGCTTAAAGTAATTAATATAATTTACGCATTTATTGACAAGGTTTTACTGCAAAACGAAATGAAGTGGGTAAATTTAATCATAAACGCATCAGAAACGCGGTTCTTTTAAGAACCTAATATGTGGGTCAATTTCTCAAATGGCTTTTTTTTTGTCTTCGTTGAAATTACTATTAAAAAAAGGGAACATTTTTGTAAATTATTTGTTTTAGTATTCAATAGGTAGCTATAGGATTGTGGCAAAAATATAATATGCCTAGGACTATTACAAAGGTAGAAAAAAAAAACTTAAAGCTCTATTTTTATCAAATCGGTGCTGTCTCTCTACTTTTTTTACAAACAAATATGCTCGTATACCATCAAATATGAAGAAGTTAGGGATATAACTTATATTATTTCATAGAATATTAGTTTATCTATTATTCTACACCATATTTTATTACATAATTAACGATTATAGTGACTTAGAGGCATAAATGTACTTGTCCTGAGAATTTTTGTCATATCGCTGTATAAAAGTAATTTAAGCCTTACTTTTCATCGACAAGTCGGACAGTCTCCCCACCCCAATTTTAATTTACTTCTTAGTATGTACTTCCACGCAGTCAAGACGGAGGTGTGTCAAAGAGCTGCATATTCCCACAAACAACGTAAGTACGCCATTAAATATGCTCTCGGACAATAATTTTATACTATCGGTGGTTGAATTTTTTTAATGTTATGAATAGTTTTAAAATTGGTGTGATATAGAATGAATGTGGTAAGTGATTTAGCTTCATTATCTGCTTTCAAATTTATCTTAGGTATAATGCTTTTCTTCTAATTTCCTAAAAAGTGTGACTTTTCTCACGTCGCTGCTCTCATATCGGTGTAATCGGTGGTCATTTTAACCACCGATATGATAATTTACACCGAAATTATAAGATCGGTGTCTTAAATCTAATATCGGTGTTTCGAATCATGACCAATGCATAGTTTTGTCACATCGGTGGATTGCTTTATCATATCGGTTGTTAATTTTATCATATCGGTGCATTTAATAACTTTATTTCGTTTTAGAAGGCCAAAAAAATGAGGAGTAGAAAAAAAGAGAAAATGTTTGCTGGAAAGAATAAGAGAAGCAAAAATTAAAAGCGACCCTGTGTTAAAAATAAAATAAAAAATAAAAAAAATGACGGCACATGCACGACGCATTGCACGAAAAAAAAAATATTATCAGAGGAAAAAAGCTAAAGAAAATGTTGCTCAAAAAAGAAAAACTAATTATTAAATTTGTGATTATATTGAAGTTCTGCTGTGATTAATGTTAAACTTTAAAATAAATAAAATAAAATAAAAAAGCCTTTTATTTCTTGCAAAAAACACACAACTTTTTTACACTTTTCAACTTTTTATTACGTTTTAATAAGGTTTTACTAAAACACCGGTTACGATTAAATACACCTGATAATGATTTAATCGAAACCGGTCGTGTTGTTGTAAAAACCATATTTAATAAAAATTGGAAAAGTGTAAAAAAGTTGTATGTTATTATTGAATATTGAATTACCATCAAGAACCAACAGTACATTCAATCAGTTACATTTGTTACATAACAGTTTTTTTTTAAATTAAATACGTTTAACTTTAAAGGCTGATAAATGTTCCTATCTTATAATAAACTAGAAGGATGTATGTTTAAAGTGTAGAAACGGCTAAATATTGTTTATATGTCTTAACAATAAGCTGGATGTTTGGTCTGTATTCGGCAATTTTAAGTTTTTACCTATATGAGATTTTTTTCACGTCTAGTTTATTTTAATGAAGACAAAGATGATACATTTTTTTTAGTCTTTACATAAAATATTGTATCACATTTAAAAAATATTTTAATGTAATTTTAAGAAATCGGCCATTCTCCGGAAATAAATTTTTACGTGTCCCGGGCTTGTCTACTCTGTATTATTGTCATATTCATCTATGTTTTCTTTTTATTTGATAGATAGCATCCGTATCTAGCTGTAAACAAAAATATAGGCTTCTGCTTTAAGTGATTAAGACTAAATTATTTTAAGTTGCGTTGAAAAAACACTTTTTTCTAATTACCGTAACGTGTCCCGACATCAATTTGATCTAAAAACTTGCTTGTAATTTTTTTTACGGGCATATTTACATTAATCCAATTGACTTTCTAAACAATACAAAGGATCGTGTATCGCATAAAAAAATATCGACTCAATAGGTCCAGTCTATAAATAATGATCATGAAATAATAGCGTGTCCCAACGAATGTTCTAATTACCGTAACCCACACTGTTCTTGGGTCCACACTCCAAAGCAACAGGATTTGGCACATCACTGCCGCACGTGTCGCGACACCTCCGTTTGTACTACGGCCCGACAGCAATCGCAGGTCGTTAATGTTTGTGTGCCGCCAGTGAAGCACGTAAGTATATAATTACCGTAGCTTTGGTAATAGACTTTTCTAATTACCGTTGTTCTTATTTAAATATTTAAAATTTAAAATAGAACTAAGTTGATCATATAAATCTAGACAGTACTTTGGCCTACGTAAGTTGTCTCAAGGCAGTTTTTGCAAACTTTATTGGTTTTTGAAATTTTTAAGAAAATCTAACTTTTTCTAATTACCGTATACTAATTACCGTATTTTTCTAATTACCGTTGTATGCAAAATGAATACGTTTTATAAGGGTTCAAGGGTTCCAGTGGTAGTATAAGGGCACAATGAAAGTCCATTAAGTCATTTGGAGTTCCTCAAAACCAGATCTACTTGCAATGCGAAAGTTAAGCTGTAATGCGCAATTGATGTATCAAGCAATTGATATCAATCGATTTTGCTAGCAGGTCCGACCACGGCCCTACCTTGACCATTTTGTACCTATACATTTCTGGATTTCAAATTAAATTTGTTTTCTTGTTTTTTCCGAAGTCGGGTTATAAGTTTTTTAAACTTTTATTTTTTTAGGTAGATCCTACTTATTGTTTAAATAAATATTATTTGCGAAAATAAAACAATGTTTGTTTAAATTAACTGGTTTTACCCGATCTTTAGTTATAATTACATAATATTATGTAGAACTTATTAATCAGAGTTTTTTTATATCATCTTTTAGATATAATAAATAATACTTTCTAATTACCGTCACATTAAATATTACATTTGTCTAATTACCGTACCCATACAATTTTTAAGTCTCATTATCTCAAGAACTATAATAAACTGTTGCATGCCTCATTAATTATTGTATTTGTATCTTTCATTCGTTTTATATTTCAGTGTGTTTAATCCAGATTAGTAGAAAAAAAATTCGGTTACGGTAATTAGGCAAATAACGCCCAACTAGAGAATGACCGAAATCTGTTCTTGATCAATATAAAAACATACTTAAATATAATATTTTGAAGATAATATTATTATAATATCGCTGGATTAGAATGTCATTTCGGTGGTTAAACTTATCACATCGGTGCACAGAAATAAAAATCGGTGCCGGTTTATCATTTCGGTGGAAACCAGAATTCAAACTGAATTTTCTCCATAGCCTTAAATGATACATTAATGATATTAAATTTTGGAACATTTTGTGTCCTAAGGAATACATAAAACCTGAAAAGTATATAAAATATATATAAATAAAAAAGTTCACCGATATGATAAAAATATGGGCATTTGTTGAAATTGACCCATGTCTTTTAAGAACACTTTATAGAGTTCGTTCTGTTACAAGGGATTGTTCTAGGGTCTTTTTAAAAAAAGATTTTATTTAACCTACTAGCTGCGCCCACGACTTTGTTCGCGTGGTTTTCGGAAACACTATCGCGATTATCTATGATTGCTCACGTTGATTTTTCTTATTATGATCGTGACGTCATAATAATGGTAGCAACTAGCAGCGTAGCCTATCACCTCCTTCGACAAATGATGTTATTATGAGTAAGTCTTATGAGATAGACATTATACTGTCACGGACTTTTTTTTATTATTAAAATTTTTTATTTTTTTCATACATATTTTTTGAGTAACATATTATACCGTTAATGCAGCGCACGAAACGAAAGTCCTCAAATGTGAATGTGAATAATCTTTTCGCCATAAACTCAAAGACTGCTAACCGATCTTCATGCTGTTTTCCCAAAGGTTTTAGTGTAATAATTGGACGGTAGGTGACGTTGTTGTCAGTGCCACAATAGACTTAATTCTATTATAATATCCCGGAAGCGATTATTTTGTATAAGGGCCGATTTTTCAATCGTTAGATAACTTTTATCTAAGGAATAAATATGTGACTTTGGCAGATTTTGTATGGAACAAATGTCAAAGTCACATGTTTATTCAACAGATAAAAGTTATCTAACGATTGAAAAATTGGCCCTAAATCAAATATTTTTATTTAGAGGAAATTTAACAAAAAATTATTTCTGAAGGTTGCTTCTCTATGATGCCTACCACCGGTATAATTGTGTAATGTAATTTTTTGTGGAATTTTCAAGTTTATTTATTTATTTAGTATACCTCACTGACGTGTGTGATTGTTTGTAAGTAGGCAACATGGACGGCGGGCGCGGCGTACGACTACGCGTCTGCGTGCGCGCGCCCGCAGCGCAGCCGGCGCGCGCGGGCGGACGCGCCGTGCGACCTCAGCAAGCAGACGTACTGCACCACGCCCGGCAGCAGCTACCCCTGGCACGCGATAAGGCGGTTCGTGAGGGAGAACCAGGTGAGTCATCCTTTATAACCCGCGCAGTGTGACCAACTACAAATTATAGATCCTGCCCTGCTTTTGCAAAAAAACTGACGAATCCTGCCAAACTCTTTTACACAAAATGCCGAAATAATGCCTATCATTTTATCATTTTAAAATTTAAAATAAATGATACCAATTTTTTATATTTTTATTTGAAATAATGTACTGAAAGTCATATTAGATCAAATTACACATTCGTATTAGCAACGTATTCTTCTTGATCACTTTGCCCATCGCTTTTGTCATTTTTATGATCATTTCTTCAGTTGGCTGGAATGAAACAGACATTCACATATTCACCAATGCACTGTTTTACATGCAAAATAGAGTCGACATGGTTATTAATAAATCTATTTCGCGTTATCTTTATAAGGTTCATTTGCAAGAATATCCTTTCACAAGCAGCATTCGACATTGGCAAACACAAAAAACTTTTTTCAAAATTAGAAACATTTACACAATTTAAGTTTTCATTTGTGTTTCGGATTTTGCCAACCGCACCTCAAAATTGTTTAACCCTTAGAATTAACTATGCATTACTTCCAACATATTCTAATTAATAACTAACATGTTTATCAAGTTTTATGTGTCTAATTCTCTTGTAAATAATGCTCCCTACTCCTTTTAAAGTCTGCACTGCCAAATAAAAAAAGGAAAAACCCTATAATGCTTTAAACTGCCAAATCCTGCCAAATTTCTAAAACGTCAAACAAATATGCCAGAGAGTAAAATGCAGGGTCAAACCTGCCGAAAATGCAGGATCCTGCCACATATGGTCACACTGAACCCGCGGTTTCAGAAAGGCTGGTAAAATCGTCAATCAGCTAACATTTGAGTTAACAAGTTTCTGATCGCTCATTGGTGAACATTACTCGCAACAACTTCGCTCACTCGCTACGTTCACCAATGAGCGTTCAGAATGGCTTGTTAATTCAAATGTTAGCTGATTATATCTGCCTTTCAGAAACCCCGAGTAAGTGTCCGAAACGTAAAATAATAACTGATTGAATGTACTGTTGGTTTTCGATGGAAATTCATGTTCACAATAATACCACACAACTTTTATTAACACTTTTCGACTCTATTACGTGTTTAATAAGTTTTTACAAAATAACACGACCGGTTTCGATTAAATCATCGTCACACCTGATAATGAGAAAATGTGTAAATAAAAGTTGTGCGATATTTTTGTGTAACATAATTTCTTAACTAAATAATATAAGTAAACAAAGTTAGATAACTGTAGTTCATTATTTATCACACAAGTCAGGTACGGGTGTTTTATATTATGTGTGCTAAATGTTTTCGATTAAATACAGTATTCAATGGGCACAGCGTTCTTGTTGGGGATAAATAGTAATATATCATGTATTAATTCAATGCCTACTCCCTAAACTACTATATCAAATTTCATCAAAATAGGTTCCGTAGTTTTTGCGTGAACGAGCATATCTACATGCAAACCGTAAGGAAAGGAAAACCGCAAACTAATGGCTTAGTAAAATTTGTAGCATAAACCAAAAAATAAACATTAATAATACGCAATAGCATAAACAAGACTAAAAGTTACTGCATAGGTACAGCCTAACAAACAACATTTATATAAAAACATGCTGATAGCTACCTAAGAAGTACTACAACAAAATACTTTAATGACGCAAGGCATGAATGTGTATCGGCTCATCTTAATGCGGGAGAGCATTAATATTACCTATTGAGATGATAAAGATATAACTTCCTTTTTTTGAACCGAAGGCTGACCTTGTCTGGCCATGAGGGAGTCACTGCGACCCTTTTGGATCTACTGTGACTCCTTCGCTTCATAGTACCGTCCCCAGTCCTATGTAACTCATGAAAAGAACGTTAAATAGCTTACACATACATTTCTAAATACTACAATAAATAATTTTCAATTCCAGGGGCTGATGAGGAGAATGTATGGTGAAGAGAGACACATCGCAGTCTTGAAAGCTGAGCTCGAGAACTTCATAGAGGATGACGAGGATAAAGTAAAAGACTTTGATGACGATATCATACAAACAAAGATTATGTACACAAAGAAAAGCCAGGGACGTGCCATTAAAGATAAACCACATTTTAGACCAATACAAAGTAACAGCGACAAACAGAAGAGAGTGGACAACGAAACTCTTTCAGTAAAACCTCTGGAAAATTTTAACAAGTCAAACGAGATAAAAAATAAGACCAGCAACACAGATCCCAATAATACAGAAAATGAAATTACTTACAAGAGTAAACTAGAAAGTATAGCCAATATAGAAATAAATAATTTAGAACCTGATGTTATAACTCTAGAAGCAGTTATCAAGCAAAGTATTGAAACTAACAGCTTGTTCCCTAAATACAATTTAAAAAGTAACGTCGAAGATGATAATAAGAGTGTAGATAGAAATTCAACAACACCAGCAACCCTACCAAACAGTACAGACACTCTTGATGATCAATATGAAGATATAACTACAGAGTTGGACAAAGAGGAATTGAAGACCACCGCTTCTACTTTACCACCGACATTACTCTTTACTGAACACGAGAAAGACAAAGTCAAAGACAAGATTGATACAAAAGAATCCGAGAAGAAAGAAGAAAGCCACCCCAAACCTGTCCAGCAGGAGACAATGCGGCCTGCTGTCATAAAATTACGAGGAGCGTAAGTATTACAATTTACCATATTCTTCGGGGTTTTTAATGTAATAACCATTCTGCTCGGTTGGCCGTTGGAGATCACGTTTTGAGGCTTCTACTATTCCTACAGGGTAATAAAGTAATGACAATCGAATTAGTATGTCACTTAAGGTTACCTCATGTCAAATCCCATACATTTTGTTTTCGATCTTCCCTGGTCTTGTAGGAATAGTTGCAGCCTCAATAGGTGATCTCCAACGACCAACCGAGTAGAATAGCGGTGGGAGATCTTTCTTTGGGCTTTCACTGTTGCCAGCAGATACTGACTCTTCAGATTATCTTAGTATAAAATTTTGAAAATTCGCCATAATAGATTGAAATTCGATTGATAAATCTAGCTACTAACTAGGTTAGCAAAATAAATGTTCTAAAGCTTTACATAATATAATTTTTCTAAAAAGAGATCTACATAATATTATCTATTTCAATGGGAGTCACTAAAATATTATGGCACTAATATATCATTATAACAAGTAAATAATGAACAAATTCATGAATTAACTATGTATGTATGTGCATCAGTTCATCAAAAAACCGTTACTTAGTTCGTTGCATTTAAGGCGATAAGTAATGGTGATTCATGTTACCATGTTTGCGTTAGCAGCTTTCACCTAATCTTTTAAATTAAAAAGAGATAGTATTCGTACCTACATACTCTACATTAAGTATTGTACTAAGTATTTCTGATAGTTCGTACCTAACATTATATAAGTACTTTATTTCTAAAAAGATTTACCTACAAGATATAATACTATACAACTTGGCCATGGGATTCCGGAGTAATAATTGCACCTACTCATGAACCATCAATCCCGTGGGCTTCGTATAAGGCGATAGTCTTTCGGAGATTCTAGAAATGTGCAGCAGCTCGCCAAGCGCGGCGGGCTTCATGCCATGAAACACTTTGGGCATGAGTCCAGTAGTAGACATTATTGCTGAAATGTCGACGAATAAAGATAAAACATTTTGGCGTTGAATGTATGCTTTCTCTTTCCAGCAACGCGTGCGAGTCCAAGGAAGAGATGGCGGCTCCGTTCTGGGCGAACAGCACCCGCGGCGAGGTGCTGGCGCTGCTCAATATGTACCCGTTCGAGCAGTACATACACCTGGAGACTTGCGTGCACCAGCACAAGCAGATGTACTGCCGGGAGGGCTGCAGGTGAGTTTATTTGTACACTTTTTGTACACCCAGCATAGCCTACACTACCTACAAAAATAATATTGTGTTCAAGTGATCAGTAGTCAGTTATAGTCCTGACCAATCAGAATGCAGGATGGTAGTATTAAAAGAAAGACGATTCATGGGTCGGATGGCCATGCACAAAAAAGTTGGCTTGCGCCTGTTCTTTCACTAGTCGTGTCGGGTGACAGTTTCACTGGGTAGTGAGACTAGAAGGAAGAAAGAATCCAATGGCAAAAGGACTCTTTCTTCCTTCTAGTCTTCTTCTGTGCATGGGCACACTTGACCTATAAATATGATGCCTGAATTGCAGCCGAATAAAAAACCGACCACCGAAATCGGTGTGGCTAGTATTAAATTTGAACATTTTCTCTACCTCGTGTTCCAGATGCGAGCAGCAGTTCCGTCTCCACCGTCTCCTAGCTTACGACCCGCGGAACGAGTGCCGAGGCATCTTCGCGGACTGGTTCAAGTTCCCCGCCTGCTGTGTCTGCAAGTGTTACGACGTGCCCCTGGAGTTCCGCGCCCGCTCGCCGCGGATCCTGCGCCCGCAGTACGACGACGAAGTCAGACGGTTGATATACGAGGACGTCGCTAAGGACTGGTATTCCATGTCGTATGATGATGATGATGATTTGTATTAGGTGTATTAGATAATTAGGTGACCCGTGGCCACTTCGTTGCATTTAAACAGTTTTACTTTCTTTTTATTCTTTATTATTTATATATGGACTTCAGAAACGTCCGTCGCATCGTAACCTAATCTTATACCCATCGACGAAAAATATAAAGAAGCACAGTTTTACTTGTAATCAAGTTTTTTTTTGGTAAACTTTGTTTTATTTAAGAAAATTTTGCTACCTATATAAAAAACAAATACAAAAAAATATGTTGTAAACTAACTATAAAATATACCAAAACCTTTCTCGATTCTCCCTTTATCTATATTTAAATCGGCTTCGTGTCTTTTAAGCTTATCCGGTACAAGCCGAGTACCGACAGAGGGAATTTGTACGACTTGTTTTTATGATAGTATTGATGATTCACGCATAAGCTCTTACTTTCCGAGGACAGGACTTATGAGCGTGATTACTCGATCTACAAAATTTATTGTTAATTATTACTGTTAAATTTCGACAGATTTAACATAATATACGTTAGAGCATAAATACTTTTCATGAGGAATGGGTCACGGGATGAAAATATTCAGAAGTAGAACAAACTGTTACGCCCATATCTACTAAAATGTTAACTGTTTAAGCTACTTGTATCTCTAACTCAAAAGGAATAATCGTAGTTTTAAGTACTTTTAAGGCCGAATCTATTTCAATCATAAGTCGTGTAAATAGTCTCTTATTATTAAGTCTTGGAGTTATTATTTATATTAACTATTTATGATAATTTATTTCTTATTTTTAAGGCTAGTGAAATGTAAACTCAAATTTATTGTAGACGTGTTATTTATTTATTAATCAGAGTTTTTAAATAAAAACTGTTAAATGAACCATTTTCGTTTGATTCCCATACGAACCTTTGAATAAGAAAACTTCCTTATTCAGAGATAATATGAACCCATTGCTAGTTTAGTAAACGAATAAAAGTACATAAATAAAAACCGTATTTAAAGGCCAAGAATGATTTCTCACTGTCTAACGACAAGGCTGCCGTCCTCTGGAGTTTGCAGTAATATTATCAGTTGTTAAAAAAAATATGGCTGACGTCGCGTTAATAAATGTCAACTAGGCAGTATGGTTTACGACCTTAGCTTGTTCATCATGAACGAACTTAAAAAAATCATAAATGTCAAATGAATGTCAAAAATAAAGGAAGAAGAAGAATACATGAAGTAAAATTTTGGCGTCTTTGTACTAATGGCGGTTAGACAAATATAAAATAAATCTTATTTTAATATTAATTACTTACAATATAAATAGTTTATTTCAATATTTAGAATTTTAACTAGTCTACTTAACCTTTTTCCCCGAATCTAACAGTACAACAAAAATACTAAGATGAGTGCTAAAGCAAAAAAAGCCGCGCCGAAGAAAAAACCAAAAGGATATAAAATGCCAGTCCCTATCCCTGCTGGAGAAGTTATAAATGACACCATAGGAAAAAGGAAATGGAGAATAGGCCCGTCTATAGGCGTCGGGGGTTTTGGTGAAATATATTCGGCGTGTGACCACGACAGCTCACCGAAAAAAGGATCTAACTATCCGTTTGTTATAAAAATTGTAAGTATTTACCTTAAGGCTAGGAATGAGTCTAGTCACAGGTGAGCCTATCCAGGTTTATAGGTATACCTTCTTAGGTGTAGGTCTAGCAAAAGAATATCAAGACTGGTCCTGGATTCAATTACTATTGCACTAGAATGTATTTCCTTTATACATTAGTATACATTAGTAATTTACATAGTATATTCAAAGTTGTTCTAAATTAGAGACTTAATAATGTAGAGAGAACATTATTATTTCCAATACACATAAAATGTCTGAAATATATTAAACCCTAACAAGCATATTATAGAAATATTATTTCTTTCCAGGAACCACATGAGAATGGCCCACTGTTTGTTGAAAAACATTTTTATATCAGAAATGCAAATAAAGAAGAAAGTAAGGACACATATACATTTTAAATGTTTTTATATTATAATAATAATTTCCACACTGATTGTTCCGGCTTATACCTATCTGTAGATACCAACTTATTATGTGCCCATCTGCTGCATGGATCCTTTTCTCAGACAATGCAGGTTATATCTTGTATTGTCCTAAGTTGTTTCAATGCCAGAAATTAACCTACTGCTTCAGAAGTCAGAAGTCAATCACTATCGCCTTAATCACAGAGCTCTTATTCAAGATGCATCACTATTATTACTTATGAAGTTCAAAATCAAATATATGGGATTTCACATAAGGTTTGTTAAATGTCAAGCAAATTCATTTAACACTTAGTGGAGCTTTTGTCAAATTGCATAGTTCTTTAACTTCATAAATGATAATAGCAATGGCATCTAGAATAAGGGTCTAATTCAAGATCCCATAAATAATCTTAGTTTTTCTATGGAGATGGTGTATGAAAACCAATTATTGCCAAAAGACATTGAGGTTAGGGTAGTGCAAAGAAAAAAAACTTTCTATAAATAAAAGCATTCAATTTACAAGAAATTTCCACATTTTTTTTATTCATTCTTTTCATGTCTAACATTTCAGTTGCAAAGTTTATGAAAGCTAAAAAGCTGACTACTTTTGGAATGCCTCTTTACTATGGAAGTGGATCACATGACTTCAAAGGTGAAAAGTACAGGTTCTTGGTCCTGGAGAGGTACGGCAAGGACCTCTGGAGTATATTTAAGGATGCAGGACGCTCCTTCCCTGCCACTACTGTCTTTCAAATTGGTGTACAGATGGTAATGACTATTTGTTTTACAAATCTACCAATGTTTTCTGAAAGGCAAATCAATGCTCAAATCAGTGTTCAAATATCTTTTCAGTTGACAAATCAGTACTGAATTTAAACTTGACATGACATTTGATTAAGTACTAATTAGTTCGTTTGATTGGTTAGCATTTCAGAAATTATGGAAAATGTTTAATTTTTAAACTACTGAAGGGAAACATATTCATTGCACTTTACTCAATTAAACTAATATACAGTGTGACTGGTGAGACATGAGCAATACTTGAGGATGTGATATTTGGCTAAATGAGATGAAAAAAATAAATTTAAATTTAGAGGTAAAATATTAAGTACCTCATTTTATTACATATTTATAATGGGAATCGAGTACCGAGTACTCTCCGTAAGTTTTGCACATGTCTCACCAGTCAGGCTGTATGTTATATATTATTTTAAATAAAGCCTGTTTATTCCATATCAAAAGACAAAATAATTTATATATGTTGTTTGTTTTCCTTTTACTTACTGTTGTTTGTTTTTCTCCATCCCCAATATTTTCCCTGTTGTATGTTTATGTTTAAATGAATTAATGTGTAAATGAAGACTATAAACTTTTCATAACACACATTTGTTCCTTAATAATAGAAAAGTAGTTATTAATTTTGTGCTATTAGATGAAATCTGCTTTAACTCTACAACAGTTTTGAGCTTAACTGTACATTTTCCTACAAAATTATTTATATACCTAGTAATAATACACTAAATACTTGCACTTTTTTCCCACTTTATTAGTTATTTTACAAATTATTTCTTAAAATACACGACCAGTTTCGATATAGTCATCATCAGGTGTAGGTAGATTTAAATTCCTAAAAAAATTGTAAACATTGTGCAGAATTTCTAGTACTAGGTTAAAATTCTGTTAAGTATTTAGTGTATTATTACTATATAATATGTATTTCCATCAAGAACCTACGGTACATTCAATAACATAAAATTATTTATATTTCAGCTTGATGTGTTAGAATACATCCACAGTAAGGGCTATGTGCATGCGGATCTGAAGGGAGCTAACATACTGTTAGGACTCAAGAAAGAGACCAAGGACCAGGCATATTTAGTTGACTTTGGTTTGGCAACCAGGGTCAACGATAAGGAGTTCAAGCCGGACCCCAAATGTGCTCACAATGGCACGATAGAATACACGAGTAGAGACGCACATAATGGAGGTATGTGATTGCTTTTTTTTAAATGGCTTGGTTGCTAATTCTAATAATTGTTTCTAAAGTCACCAACATACCAGCCCTTGTGTGGTTTCTGGATGATGAACACTTTATTATCATTAAGATTTTTGTATATTTCAGTTAAATAAAAAAAATTGGTTACATTGAGGTTGCCAGATTAAAAGTATTAAAGAAACTACTGGTTACTGTATTTCAGTAAATATTAACTTTACTTTTTTTTCTTTTGGAATCTTTTAGGATGTTCGTTTTGAAATTTCTTTGCATGATTGATGTAAGGACTCTACTAAGTTTTGGTGCTCATTATAAGAAGTTATAATTTTTATAAATGTATTTAAGTGCCAACAATGAGAGGGGACCTGGAAATCCTGGGCTACAATATGCTGCAGTGGCTTATAGGAGAGTTGCCTTGGGAAAAGTCACTCAAAACCCCTAAAACAGTACAAAGTATGAAGGAGGCTTTCTTGAAGAATGTGAGAAGTGAGATTAAACCGAAATATGCCATTGTACCTGGTATGTATTTCTTTTGCTGTTAGTGTTACCATATATTATCCCCTCACTAATGGAAATATTCCTAATAGTGACTATTCCAACATATTATGAGACAACTTTTTTTTACCTACATATTTAAAAAAAACGTTGTTTAAAGTTTAAGGTATGTATTCTGTATAAGATGAACACTCAGATTTTTGAATTAATTTAAAAATATATAATAAATTTGAAAAAATTGTAATGTATACTGTAGTCTGTAAGGATGCGGGGAGTAGACACGAATCGGACAAGCGCCATCTGCTGGCAGCAGTAATCTCGGAAGCTATCCATAAAAAAATTCCACACCGTCTGCCACAAGGGGGCGCTTCGAATCCTTGTTGTGTCAAACATATTATTATGATAGATGTCACGAACATTATTATTATTATTATAGCTTTATTTCCACTAAGCACTTAAATATAAATTTAACATTTTTCTTATTATTATTTTTGTTAATTCGCTTATGTGGCCTCTCTATGAGTAAAAGCCTCCTCCAATATTTTTCCACCTATCTCGGGCTTTGGCTGATTCCATCCATCTTTTTCCTGCTACTTTTACTATGTCGTCTTCCCATCTTTTCTTTTGCCTTCCCACCTTTCTTTTAACATTTGGACCTTGCCATTTGGTTACTTGATAAGTCCATCTGTTATCTCTGTATCTGGAGAGATGTCCAGCCCAGTTCCATTTCTGTTTTAAGCAAAAATTAAGAGCGTCTGTTAACTTTGTTTTCATACGTATAACTGTATTTCTAATCTTTTCAATCTTTCTCAATTTTAATACGCTACGTTCCATTGCATGTTGACATGATTTAATTTTATTTTTCACTTTCTCTGTAAAGATCCATGTTCCACTTGCGTAAGTTAGACTAGGAAGAATACAAGAATCCATTATTGTCTTTTTTATACTAGGACTGCAATTTCCCTTTAGGATTTATTTTTGTGCCGAATATTTCTTCCAGGCTATGCTTATACGTCTGTCTATTTCATTTTCATTGCTTTTTGCGCTAAAAGACACTAGTTTACCCAGATACACATACTCGTTTACATATTCTATAATATTTTCTTCTACTTTTATTGTTCTTTTGTGGCTGTTTGACATAATTTTCGTTTTGGACGCGTTCATGTCGAGGCCAACTTTATTGATTTCTGAGTTCAATATTTGTAACATTGATTCTAAGTCTGTGGCGGATTCACTTAACAGCACAATGTCGTCTGCAAACCTCAGGTGTGTTAATTTATTGTCGAGTATCTGTATGCCTTTGTTTTTCCAATTAATATTTTTAAAAATGTCTTCAACTACAGTTATAAATAATTTTGGCGACAACGGGTCTCCTTGTCTTACTCCTCTTCCGATTATAAATTCCTCTCCTTGTTTTTCCAGTTTTACTCTGCTGACACTTTTAGAATATATATTTTTTATAATGTTCACATATTTTTTGTGTATATCGTTATTTTTAAGCGCATTCCATATCGATGAGTGTATTATACTGTCAAACGCCTTGGAATAGTCGACAAAAGCTATGTATAGGGGTTTATTAAACTCGTTAAACTTTTCTATTAGTTGTTCAAGTGTGTGAATGTGATCTGTTGTTGAGTAATGTGGCCGGAATCCCGCTTGCTCAATCGGTTGGTTTTTTTCAATATCTGGTGTTATTCGTTTAAGGATGATGGACGAGAACAGTTTATACATAGTTGAAAGTAAGCTAATAGGCCTGTAGATGCCTATATCAAGTGGATTCCCCTTTTTATACAATAATATTATGTTCGTTTTACTCCATTGTAATGGTACTTGCTCTTTTTCGAGTACTAAGTTAAATAATACTGTTAGATATGTCACGAACATTATAGTTTATTAAATACACCACATGCACTATTTATTACTTTACTAAACTACTAATTTATTTACTTACAGAATGTCTAATAAAATTCTTCGAATACATAAACTCACTGAAGCCAAAAGACTCAGTTGACCATCAGAAATGTAGACAGTTATTTGAAAGTTACCTCAAATCGCAAGGAGTTAAAAATAACAAATTAGAGTTCTCACCAAAGAAGAAACAAGTAAACAAAGAAGACCCGGCGAGTGAAGATTCCACCGATGAGACAGATGAAGTGGAGAAAAAGGGACCAAAACGGAGAGCAGCCGCAGTTAATGGTGTTAAAACAAAACGGGCTAGAAAAGCCGTGATGTCAGATAATTGTGAAAATGAGGAGCCCAGTGATAATGAAGTGATAAATACCAGGAAACGAAAATCATTGGAACCAACTGTAGTTGTAAAAGTTAAGAAAACTAGAATGGTGCCAAAGGCCACACCGCCAGCTAAGAAGAACCACACCAATATCGCTACACAAACTTCAACGGAAAGACCAAAGAGAAGCCCCAGACAGGTGTCGTTTGATAGCCCGATCTGTGAAATTATTGGAGAGAAAAAATCCGAGAAGAGCAACAAAAGTAATGGCTCAATAAATTCCAGTAAAGACATCTTCGAGGATTCTATCACTCCGGAGAAGAAAGTGAAACCAAGAAGAAAGTTGCTGTCCGAACAGGAAGTGACCGTTAAAAGGGTTACCAAGAAAAAACTTACAACTGTCAAAAAGGGCAAATCGTGGAAGGATACGCCCGCGATTGCAAATGGAAGGTCGCCGCCTAAATAATTAAAGAATTAGAAAGAAATATGAGGCAAATTAATGTGACTGCTAAAGGTCCGAATTACAGTTTATCCTGGAATTTTCCAGTGCAATCCAAGATTTACAACACAAGTTGGTAAATGTTTGCCAAAGTGCATGACGGTAAAAAACCGAAACTATTGATTTTATAATTTTTACTTATTAAATAAATACCAATGAATGTTAAGTAAATCCTAGGATTCTACGAAATTCGAACTTTTACATGTTCTTGGTTATTTGGACTGTGACATTCTTAAGAGGAAACACCACGGACTAGAGAAATGTAAAATAGGTATTGTCTATTGCTGTCCCGCAACTGTCTGATCAAACTGACAGAGACAACTGTAGCTTAAACTGAAATGACCTATTACAAGTACAAGAAATCTACGATTAGAAGACCCTGTTTCCTCCTCCACGACTTAACCGATTTAGGTACTTTTTTATTATAAACCAAAAAAGGCTTGAGCTATGTTCCTATGTTTCAATTTTATCATAAAATGTACTTTAATCTGTTTTCTGGATGTTTAAACACAGCTGAATGGGCATATTTTTTAGGTTTTTGAACGTCTATATCTCTTTTAATAATTAATTTATGAAAAAATAGGGATATACTAATAGTATACATAGATATTTAGAAAAAAATTGTTACCCTAGTGGCATTATCCAGGAACAACGGGTCGCGTAGACCCCTTCTTTATGGAAAAACGCCCGTTGTGTTTCCTCTTAATAATTGTGTTATTTACATGTTATTGAATCCATACTCATGATCACTTAGAATCTAGGTCCTAGATTAATTCTCTGAGAGAAGTATCATAGGATAAGGTATTGTTTGATTTACACGTTTTATAATAACTTTAGCTGTTATATAATGTAGGTAGTTGCAAAAACCTAAATGGTTAGTATTAATTTTTATACATTTGAAGTTTGTAAATTTTTTAATATGAATGAATGAATGAATTGTGAAGACTGCTTGTAGATTAAATGGACAGTTATTGAGCGAATTAAGTTTGTATAAACCCAAAGTAGATACAAAGTATCTACCTACATTAATAATAGGGTGCGTATTGTTTGAATTTTACTTGTTTGTAGTGTTAAACTTGAGAATTTGTTTGGGTTTGTTTTGGTGGTTATTTGATAAGGTTATTATTAAAGATTGTTTAAAAATATAAAACTGAGTGCCATCATGTCATTTTAAATAATCGTGTTTCTCGTTTTAAAGTACTTAAATAGATTGGTATTACATATGTTCATACACGAAAACCAAAACATGGAAGTAATTAGTTACATGAATCATACACTCCATTATGAAGTTTGAATGTTGCAATTGTTATTTTAACAGAATCTTATGTACAATTATTGAGGCATTTCGGTGAGTCGAGTGAGTGATTATTTTTAATATCATTGTAGGAAATAAACAAAGTTCGTAAAATAATTTTTGTATTGTATTTTATACACCAAAGTCATTAATTAGGGTTTTGTCATATAGACATTGTATTGGGGTAAGAACAGAAAAAAAGAATCTCAAATCCAAAGCTTTTATTATATTTACAATATAATAATATGAAAGTAAACAAAAAATTGTAACGTACCAAAAAAAAAATAGTTTTTAGATATTTTATAAACATAACATCGGGGCCACTTCCGAACGAATGATTAGACAGGGCGCCCTCTGGCGGTCGACGCGTCATACAAAAGCTAATTACACCTAACTATATGTACGTGATATCTAGGTGTTGTGATGTGCGCGGGCACGCCCGGGCAGTACTAACATTGTCTAAAACACAAAACAGTAGCACCATTTGTAAAAAAATATAATCTTTTCCATACCAAACGTAACAGAACCCGTTTTGACGGACGTCCCGTTTTCTCCGACCGCGTACGTATAAACATTATTTTAGCGCGTTACTGGTTTGGAAAAATACTGTTTTGTACGCTTTTCGGTGCGTGGTCACGTGGGTTGTCTATCGTGATCGCAACGTGATCAGTCGCGATCACGAATAGTGGCCTGTCCGCCAAAACGTCGAACCTGCGACCGGCGCGGCCGCTGCCGTGACTGCCGCCCGCACAGCGACAACATACCTTACACTTAACATTATAAAAAAAAACACTATTTACGTCGTTACAGGAACATTTTTATGCAAAACCTATTTAACTTGCAATGGGACTAGTATAGATTAAAAAACTCCTCCGTCTCGACCATAGACAACACAATTGGATAATACAATGTATCACTGGCAGCATAAGATTGATGATTTCATTTTTGTGAACAGGTAATTATTTATTATTGCATTTTGTCAGGGGCAACACTGTTTGTCTATGGTCGACACGTCCCCTGTCCGGAGTCGAGGCTACGGGCCGCGCTCGCACGACACCGTAGCGGACTCCCTTTATAAATTTGTTACACTTTTGTGACACGCGCCGGCTTTGTGCTTTCAAATTCCAATAAATATTTCAATTACACATGAAGACTAGTATGATCTCTAGTCTTCATGCTTCGTTATAAAAGGAGTCGTCTTAATCTAGTGCAAACATAGCTTACGTCTATCATGACTTATCTAAGTGGAATAAAACGTTACTGCGAGGTGGCACAATATAACTGGATCGTCTACTGCGAAGAGCTGCGACTTACTTTCTAACCTAAAAACCACGAGAGGAAATAATTTCTGTAAACAATGAAATCTGTTAAAAAATAATTATCATAAAGTGAAATAATATGGTGACATTTCAAACTTATTGAAATATATTATCTGATCATTACATCGAAAATATTAGGTGCACCACCCGAATAAATTTAAGATAAACTTTCAAATATTTTGATAATGAAGTTAACAAAGTAATGAAACCGTTTTTTTTTTGTTCCAAAGGTTGCGTATTCCTAAATGTTTACAGTTATTATTTCTTCTAATGAACTGGACTATACTAACAATAATTTTACTACGAAAACTGGTGTTACACTTCGAACAGATCAGCCACAAATTAGCATAATATTTAGTGTTGTATTGTTACACTAATAGAAAAGATACTATGAAATGCTTTGTATTTGTAGTTTAAAGTATGCCATGATAACATTGCTGAGAAAAAGAAGTATCCGCTGTGAATCTGTAACACAAATTGTCCAAGTTTACATTACGTTATGTAATGTTTACATTACTTATTTGTAGGAATAATAACAGTGCAAAAGATATAAACAACGGATAATGATTATATTATATGCAACAAATGAATGATTTTGTAACTTTAAATATTCAATTTTACATAACAAGTATTTTGTTGCCCTGTAGTATTTGCTAGTGTTTATTTGTTTTCTAGCGACATTTCAATTTAGATTACATACAAACATATCAATGCTAATTTGCTTACTAGGCATCATACGACGCTGTCTTTAGACAATTGAAACTAATTATTATATCAAATTACCTTCTTATTATATTATACAATTAAGTGTCGAAAAAAACATTTCACTGGGTAACAAGGTGAAATTTATCAATTTATCTAAAATCATCTTATACATAATTTATAAAATACAAAGTAATTATTTTTCGATTAATTTTGGCGTCCGTGTATACCTAACAAACAGTACTCGAGCTATATCACATACCGAGTCACAACTCTTCTTACAAAATTAAACAACAATCCCCTCACATAAAGCTAATTATCTGTCTACAGCTGAGACTGTATCAAACTGTATTACCATAGACAAGGTGTGTTCCAGTTGCAAGGAAATAACGTTTTAAACGAAAGTATTAATCAAATTCCTGTTTTTTTTTGCCCAAGTTCGTACATAAAAAGCAGAATGTGATTGAAAAAAATATTTCCTTGTAAGTGGAACGCACCTATTTAGTAGTCTACATCCAGCGCTCAGTTGTTGCTGCTTTACCGACAAAATATGAAAAAGCGCCATCTAGCGAGTTAGCAAGCAAAACTAAGTAAAACACGTTTCTTTGAACCTCTTTCGATACGTCGCAGCTGTAGTCGATAGCGAATTGTACTATACATTAATGCAGCGACACTCGTCGGCCGGGGAACCCCCTAAATTTAAAGCTATATATACAAGGGTCGATTTACAATCCAATGACAATAAATTACAATACGCCCCCGAGGCGGGCTCAATAAATAACGTTTATATAAAAATTTGGTGTTAACTCAGTCAGGCATTAATATACAGGTCCCATTACTTTCGTTTCGAGCGCGGCAAGCACATAACCTATAAGAAACTAAGCTATTTAGGAAGTGAACACACGAGACTAGTGTAGTCGCTTGTCGGAATGTTGCTATTTACTGTGTGTACTATGTCATTATGTAATTGCACTTATATAATGTAATTGCACTTTATAATACGGCAGGTAAACTAACATCTATGGGGTGTCGATTATTCGGTGTCTACATCTATGCAACAACTTCCGAGTTCAAATCGAGATTTTAAAACATATATACGACAACTTTGCCTACTTTTAACATCAATAAAAAATGTAGGTACATAGACAAGCTAACAAAGCCTGTAGTGAAAAGAGACAAAATATATCACCTTCTATTTACCAGGGATGAAATGGATATGAAATTTCGGATACGGATACGATTATTAAATTGTTTCGGATTATCCGTTTGTTTCGGATAATTTCGGTTACAGATATTACATTTTGGTTTCCTTTTTACAGTAACAAAACTTTCATTTCGGATTCGCTTACGATTACGGATATTTTTTCATATCGGATATCCGAAAGTTACGGTTACGGAGCTACCTAACATCCCTGCTATTGTTAGTTAATGGAATCAGGCGTTACTTTGCGGAAATCCATAGCATAAAATTTAAATATATTATATCTAGCAATATCCCGCGAAACAATTATAACCACAACCTGCAAGCAGATGAGTGAGTGTACGCATAAGCATGCGTTTAATGCACCTCCCTCCTCCCACACTGCCTATGCGTACACTCGCAAGCAAAAAACGTGAAAACACCACCACCACACAAGCAATAATGTTAACACGATCGTGCAAAGTCCCACCACCAAGGTGAGTCGAGTGAGTGATTATTTTTAATATCATTGTAGGAAATAAACAAAGTTCGTAAAATAATTTTTGTATTGTATTTTATACACCAAAGTCATTAATTAGGGTTTTGTCATATAGACATTGTATTGGGGTAAGAACAGAAAAAAAGAATCTCAAATCCAAAGCTTTTATTATATTTACAATATAATAATATGAAAGTAAACAAAAAATTGTAACGTACCAAAAAAAAATAGTTTTTAGATATTTTATAAACATAACATCGGGGCCACTTCCGAACGAATGATTAGACAGGGCGCCCTCTGGCGGTCGACGCGTCATACAAAAGCTAATTACACCTAACTATATGTACGTGATATCTAGGTGTTGTGATGTGCGCGGGCACGCTCGGGCAGTACTAACATTGTCTAAAACACAAAACAGTAGCACCATTTGTAAAAAAATATAATCTTTTCCATACCAAACGTAACAGAACCCGTTTTGACGGACGTCCCGTTTTCTCCGACCGCGTACGTATAAACATTATTTTAGCGCGTTACTGGTTTGGAAAAATACTGTTTTGTACGCTTTTCGGTGCGTTGGTCACGTGGGTTGTCTATCGTGATCGCAACGTGATCAGTCGCGATCACGAATAGTGGCCTGTCCGCCAAAACGTCGAACCTGCGACCGGCGCGGCCGCTGCCGTGACTGCCGCCCGCACAGCGACAACATACCTTACACTTAACATTATAAAAAAAAACACTATTTACGTCGTTACAGGAACATTTTTATGCAAAACCTATTTAACTTGCAATGGGACTAGTATAGATTAAAAAACTCCTCCGTCTCGACCATAGACAACACAATTGGATAATACAATGTATCACTGGCAGCATAAGATTGATGATTTCATTTTTGTGAACAGGTAATTATTTATTATTGCATTTTGTCAGGGGCAACACTGTTTGTCTATGGTCGACACGTCCCCTGTCCGGAGTCGAGGCTACGGGCCGCGCTCGCACGACACCGTAGCGGACTCCCTTTATAAATTTGTTACACTTTTGTGACACGCGCCGGCTTTGTGCTTTCAAATTCCAATAAATATTTCAATTACACATGAAGACTAGTATGATCTCTAGTCTTCATGCTTCGTTATAAAAGGAGTCGTCTTAATCTAGTGCAAACATAGCTTACGTCTATCATGACTTATCTAATTGGAATAAAACGTTACTGCGAGGTGGCACAATATAACTGGATCGTCTACTGCGAAGAGCTGCGACTTACTTTCTAACCTAAAAACCACGAGAGGAAATAATTTCTGTAAACAATGAAATCTGTTAAAAAATAATTATCATAAAGTGAAATAATATGGTGACATTTCAAACTTATTGAAATATATTATCTGATCATTACATCGAAAACATTAGGTGCACCACCCGGCTAAATTTAAGATAAACTTTCAAATATTTTGATAATCAAGTTAACAAAGTAATGAAACCGTTTTTTTTTGTTCCAAAGGTTGCGTATTCCTAAATGTTTACAGTTATTATTTCTTCTAATGAACTGGACTATACTAACAATAATTTTACTACGAAAACTGGTGTTACACTTCGAACAGATCAGCCACAAATTAGCATAATATTTAGTGTTTTAATGTTACACTAATAGAAAAGATACTATGAAATGCTTTGTATTTGTAGTTTAAAGTATGCCATGATAACATTGCTGAGAAAAAGAAATATCCGCTGTGAATCTGTAACACAAATTGTCCAAGTTTACATTACGTTATGTAATGTTTACATTACTTATTTGTAGGAATAATAACAGTGCAAAAGATATAAACAACGGATAATGATTATATTATATGCAACAAATGAATGATTTTGTAACTTTAAATATTCAATTTTACATAACAAGTATTTTGTTGCCCTGTAGTATTTGCTAGTGTTTATTTGTTTTCTAGCGACATTTCAATTTAGATTACATACAAACATATCAATGCTAATTTGCTTACTAGGCATCATACGACGCTGTCTGTAGACAATTGAAACTAATTATTATATCAAATTACCTTCTTATTATATTATACAAGTGTCGAAAAAAACATTTCACTGGGTAACAAGGTGAAATTTATCAATTTATCTAAAATCATCTTATACATAATTTATAAAATACAAAGTAATTATTTTTCGATTAATTTTGGCGTCCGTGTATACCTAACAAACAGTACTCGAGCTATATCACATACCGAGTCACAACTCTTCTTACAAAATTAAACAACAATCCCCTCACATAAAGCTAATTATCTGTCTACAGCTGAGACTGTATCGAACTGTATTACCATAGACAAGGTGTGTTCCAGTTGCAAGGAAATAACGTTTTAAACGAAAGTATTAATCAAATTCCTGTTTTTTTTGCCCAAGTTCGTACATAAAAAGCAGAATGTGATTGAAAAAAATATTTCCTTGTAAGTGGAACGCACCTATTTAGTAGTCTACATCCAGCGCTCAGTTGTTGCTGCTTTACCGACAAAATATGAAAAAGCGCCATCTAGCGAGTTAGCAAGCAAAACTAAGTAAAACACGTTTCTTTGAACCTCTTTCGATACGTCGCAGCTGTAGTCGATAGCGAATTGTACTATACATTAATGCAGCGACACTCGTCGGCCGGGGAACCCCTAAATTTAAAGCTATATATACAAGGGTCGATTTACAATCCAATGACAATAAATTACAATACGCCCCCGAGGCGGGCTCAATAAATAACGTTTATATAAAAATTTGGTGTTAACTCAGTCAGGCATAATATACAGGTCCCATTACTTTCGTTTCGAGCGCGGCAAGCACATAACCTATAAGAAACTAAGCTATTTAGGAAGTGAACACACGAGACTAGTGTAGTCGCTTGTCGGAATGTTGCTATTTACTGTGTGTACTATGTCATTATGTAATTGCACTTATATAATGTAATTGCACTTTATAATACGGCAGGTAAACTAACATCTATGGGGTGTCGATTATTCGGTGTCTACATCTATGCAACAACTTCCGAGTTCAAATCGAGATTTTAAAACATATATACGACAACTTTGCCTACTTTTAACATCAATAAAAAATGTAGGTACATAGACAAGCTAACAAAGCCTGTAGTGAAAAGAGACAAAATATATCACCTTCTATTTACCAGGGATGAAATGGATATGAAATTTCGGATACGGATACGATTATTAAATTGTTTCGGATTATCCGTTTGTTTCGGATAATTTCGGTTACAGATATTACATTTTGGTTTCCTTTTTACAGTAACAAAACTTTCATTTCGGATTCGCTTACGATTACGGATATTTTTTCATATCGGATATCCGAAAGTTACGGTTACGGAGCTACCTAACATCCCTGCTATTGTTAGTTAATGGAATCAGGCGTTACTTTGCGGAAATCCATAGCATAAAATTTAAATATATTATATCTAGCAATATCCCGCGAAACAATTATAACCACAACCTGCAAGCAGATGAGTGAGTGTACGCATAAGCATGCGTTTAATGCACCTCCCTCCTCCCACACTGCCTATGCGTACACTCGCAAGCAAAAAACGTGAAAACACCACCACCACACAAGCAATAATGTTAACACGATCGTGCAAAGTCCCACCACCAACTTAATGAACATTGTTCGCAGAGTCAACATCCTGAGGATGCTCCGGGGTCGGAGCGAAACGCGCGTCGAGTTTTGCAACCTGCATGGTGGTGGGACTCGTGTTAACACACGCACGATCGTGTTAACATTATTGCTTGTGTGGTGGTGGTGTTTTCATGGTTTTTGCTTGCGAGTGTACGCATAAGCAGTGTGGGAGGAGGGAGGTGCATCAAACGCATGCCTATGCGTACACTCACTCATCTGCTTGCAGGTTGTGGTTATAATTGTTTCGCGGGATATTGCTAGATATAATATAATTTAAATTGTATCCCTGCTATTTATACCTACGCTTAATAAACATACCTATGCTTTCAATTCTCAACTACCTACAAATGTTAAAAATATTCTTTCCACTACAAGGTGCAAGCTTGTCATATTTTATTGCTGCAAAAATTTAATTGAGAAGTAAAAATCATAACAAAACGAAATCAAACTAAGCTGTTTATAACGATTTGATTATAAAATAAAAACAATAATTTTATTGCAATTATATAAATCGATGATAATCTATTTATCGATTGGACAAAACTAAGCTTGAAACTTAGTAAAAAGTAATAAAAGCCCAAGATTTCCATTTCCTTACACGATTCGCTCCCAATCGTAATTCGAAATGAATCGATTAAACATGAAACCTCATCGGGTAAACCGTGTACTATCTAGTTATCGTTTTTCATAGTATGGCCCTAGTATTACTTCTCATCTCGACGTAAACCGGAGCACGTATAGAACTGTACATAAAAACTACTAACGGATCAACACGCGGGCGTAATATTTTTTTAATTTTCAATGACTTTTATATATAAAATCTATATCGACAGTAAACCTCTTACGATATTACACATTGTCTACTGGAAAATGAACGTTCAACGATGCACGACATATAAATTATCAACAATATAATACCCACCTATGTGTTTTTAAAAATAACAATATATTAAAAATTGTTTCTGTATAAAATAAAACCATCATCTGTTTTGAACACAATTTGCGTACCTTCCGAGCTTGTCTTTTATCATGAGTTGCGCAATTGACCGGAAGTAAAATCCGTTTTTTTTAATTGTCAACTTTTAGTGGCTTAAACCGCTTCGTTACGTAACGCGTTACGGTGCTAGTCTACTAGCTTAAGTTATCACTTCTGTCAAGCGTCCCGAGGACATCACGTATTTTAAAATGGCTTCTTAGCGTCTCCAATGTCACAGTGTATTGAAGAAGGCCTTATAAGGGTCATAACCCTCAACTCAACAAGTATACGTTTGACTTCTTTCAAATTCTGTTGAATCTCATCTAACAGCAAAATGCTATGCTCATTAACATTACCATTAATAAAACGTCAAACGATAAACAAACAAACGTGTAGTACCTTCAGGTCAGCTTATGATAACAGTCAATTTATAATTTATTGAAAGTCAAGTTAAATACAATATTTTTTCTTCGGATTCCATTTCCAGTAATTTATCGTTTCAACTTACTTCGTGTATTTCATGAGGGATTATTTAAAACATAAGTATGCAACATAAGTTTGAATCAAAATAAAACAATATACATAATAACATTAACAATACGAATATTCTTTATCCTTAACTTGTATCCCTACTTAAAAATTAAACAGACAAAACTTAAAATATTTGTTTATTTGTCATTTCAAAATGTTCTAATGAACTCGTGGATTATTGGTTGAGCGCGTACATTTTATTCAAAATAAAAGACAAGCTCAGATAATAAAACCTGGCTACCCCTGACCATTCAATTAGCAGAATCGTAGGTTTTTACTACTTTTTAAATACTCATTTTTAAGCATGATTTTCTGACGTTTTTTGTTTAAAAAAACTAGTATTTTGTATCCCTTTTTTGTATTGCAAGTTAACAATATTTTGTCAACGCCCTGTATATTTGAGATACAAAGAGTATTGTTGCGTCTCACGATCGCATCTGTGTTTGAATGGTCACGAGGTACGTAAACATAAAATCGGTTCGCACTGGGCACCGGGAACACAATAGGTAGTATTGAACTGAACATTAGGCCTCTCTCACAACCGTATTACACCACAGTGGCAAAGGGGGTGGCAGAGAATTAACAACCCCATTTGGTTGATAAATATTTTACCCAAACAAATGCTAAAACGTACACGAGTCAAGTTGGCGTCAGCATTGAGTCCGTTTAATTCACGCCTAGCGTGCCATACCGACATACCGAAAAAATAAAATTAAAGACTTGGAAGTAAAATAATGGCACACTGTAACGGGAAATTGAGGCAGTGATTCAAAATTAATTTTATTCACTGCACAAGATACAAGTTTCATTACAAGTTTTTTTCGAGCAATGACAGGTATATCTTTTTGTTTAGTAAATTAAGTCTAATTTGGAATCACTATCTCAAATATCGCCGCTATACCTTCTCTGAATCTGAATCTCGGATTTACAAAATCAATGTTTTCTCGATACTATAAATCTCAATTTTTATATAACTTTATGTCAGTAAAATCTAGGTATAATACATTTTAAAAAACATGTTATAATAAAATCTAAAATTATTAAGTTTTGTTTACTCTACTAAAAAGTTGTAGTTTTATAGATTACGAGTTTGTGAAGGTAAAGCGGCGATATGATCCGCGTCCCGGTATGAGTTAACCTTTATTTAATCAAATAAGCCTCCAATAATTCCAACTTCTGTCCTTGAAAGTATATAATATTTTATATATCTCCACCGCCCCCGCCACATATAGTCTATATGTATCTACAATATGTATGTTTATGCCGCCACTGCTACTGGCTTGTACTTATTGTATATTTTTTTACTTTTTAAATGCATTTTTATAAACAAAACGTTAGTGTCTCTTAGCAAAATTATTGTATGTGTATATATATGTATTGCTCGTGTTTCGAATTATCGACCTTATAGTTGTGATAGTCTTTTACTATTCACTAGTTACTCTTTGCTCAATTTTAATATTATTCTAGAATATTTTGTCTCCTTGGGTTAAGACTATTTTAAATGGTACAACAGATACATCGATTTCTAAAAACATAAAAACGCATTGTTTCCTAACGCTCGCCTCACACCTAAACGAGACGCGACGATGCATTTTTAAGACTGTGGGAATACGAGTGGAAGCCTCAAAGGGAGATCTCCGGCCGAAGCCCACCGCACTAGTTTTCAGATGTTGTATAATATGTCGCAGTCATCTGGTCGAATCTCCTTATTTCTTTGAATGACTAGCGCGGTTATTTAATGGCGTCAAACAGCTCGTACATATAGCAATGTGTTGATATATTTTTTGATTAATTTACTTAGCAAAAGTATAGTGTGTTATAATAGTACACAATCGGAAATTTTTAAGTTTAAAATAAAATATTAAATGGCTGTCCTAGTCTCGGATTCATTGAATTTGTTGGTAAAAATAGAATTCAATGAACGCGCTAGTCATTCAATAAAATAGCAGATTCAACCTGCGACGTATAGCGCCGGACTTAGAAAACTTTGATAGCGCGATGCAGGATTGTGGCGCTAGTAGTACCGCCACAAGACACACATTCGCCGCGTCTCGTTTCGGTCTGAACGATCCTAGTGTTGTATATGCATAAAGTAACTTTTCATTGCTCAAAATTTTATTTCCACTTAAAAGTATTTACTACTTAGTATTCAATTCGTTTGGTAATATGCGTCAATACGCGTCATTATCGGAAGCAAGCGACACAAAGTCTTACAGTATAAGTTTTCTGTCAAAATCCAGTAAGACATAGCATATATGCCACAAAAAATTGTAAAACATTTCATTAGTTAAAATGTTTATAAAATTATATTTTCATAAATAAAATAACAATGAGTCTCATATAGTATACATATAAATTTTCAAAGTGTACTCTGAATCCATTTCATTACGTGAGAATGATGGTTTTACGTTGCATATTTTGTTCCTATGTAAGACTACTGTTATATAAATGAAATTTAACAAGAATCCACTAATTTTAATGTAATAATATATTTCATTATTTTGTATGTTTTTTTTTTTGTAGTTTAAATTCAAATTATTGTACAATCGTAACATTTGTACGTTGACAGTAAAATTGTATATTATTTAATGTTCACCATGCTATCATTGTAGAATGTATGGATCTGTTTTATGCTTTGTCACTTTCAAATGTTATACATTCTGAGAATGAGCGATTGATTGATTGATGGCATATATCTGATGTCTTACGAGATATGACAATGTTTTACGCGAGGGCGCCGACTAAGCCACTGCGGAGTAGATGAATTTGCAATATTAAAGCTTTGGGTGCCTTCTCTTTCACACATGCAGAGGGTGGAAATTATGAAAAACTTCAGACGTCCAAATAAGATTCAGACGTCCATATAAGTACAATATGTCTTTTATATAGGTTAGGCTCTATCAAATTTGTTGAAATATAGTTGGTACCAAGTTAGTTTTACATGTTTTAAACAGACGAATTAGAAATTCTTTATTTATGTGTTTTTTCTTTTTTACTCGGAGAATAAGTGACATTCAAATTGGAACCATTTTGATCTTACATTTAAATTACAATCGGAATGGAATACGAATTAAGATATACAGTATATCAAATTGAATTTATATGAACATTTCAAAGAATATAATAAAGTCCACATCTAATAATTTATATCGTCGCTGCGCTTGGAAAATCCGACAATAATTTTTTTGACGAATTTTTTTTTTTTTCTTTTCTTACGTAATTTTTCAAGGCGGATGGCCCTGTGAAATCCGATTTTTGATAACTCAACTCAAAATGAAAGTAGCAATTTCAGCTATGTAGTCACCGAACAATAAAAGGCGTATTAAAGCGCTATGTCTTTTCAGTGACACATAGCGCAGTTTCCGTAATGAATAGTGAACTCAAGGTTGCGCCTATTGGTTGCACATAGCGGATAATTTCTTTTGGCGCGAAAACGCAACGGTTAAAAAGTAGTTTTGTTTACTCGTTGTATTCTTTTGGTTTTTATAATATTAACGTAGAAATACTTTATAATAAGTAATCTGGAAAGTGATATTTCAATTAATACCTACAGAAAGAAAGGAGGTAAGTGAATACGTTTTATCTGAGATTTATAATCTCACAGTAATCTAGTGCCTACTTAATGTTAACTGTGATATAGTAACTATTATTGTCTTATTTACCTATTTAACGTAAGTACTTACTTACTTAATTAGAAATTATAAGTTAACAGATAGGTAGGTACTTTCTTACCTCGTTCATTTAATTATTAACTCCTCATTACAAAAGCGAATGAATAAAATTACCTACCTACTTACCAAGAGGTCTTTATTTATTTAACAGGGTAACATTTAGCTATTGTGATTGCTGGTGTATGGATTGAATAAATACTAAGCTTTGATATGTTTGCTATGCAGGTGATTGTGGTGGAAAGAAATGAGCTTTTATTTTACGTTAGGTACATGTGATTGCTTAGAATTCTTATTAAATTATTCAGCAGAATAATAGTACCTACTACTTACATTAATCTGCAACTACGAATATCTGTTTTCCTTTTGCGAAGCTTTCTTGTTTAACCCTATAATGTACCCTTTTTGTTTCTTTTATTCTGGTGGATGGTGCATTTTTAATTTTTTTCTTTCAGCTACTCAACGTGTTTACAATGAAGCGCTACAGTAGATCACATCGTATTTTGACCTTAACGAATAAAGACCCTGTACCTGTGCACAACTCAAACGATGAAGAAAAGCATGAACCTAATTTAAACATATTAGTATCTACATGTATTTCATTTGATAGTGATGCTCAACCCTCAGGTGTCTCAATAGAAAATTCTATTTCTGATTTACAACAAGAACCTATATTAGACATAAATTCAAGTGCTTCAGAACTATCACTAATAACAATGGGTAACAATGTTGGTGTCAATTCATTAATTGATTCTGTACATTTTGAAGAGCACGTTTTAGTCGACCTGGACCATCAAAACAAGCCTGTTCAAGTCGTCCCAAGTTCTGTAATTCATAATGACGTAGAATTTATTTATAACACTTCCTTCGATCTTACAGAATTAGACAATACGACAACAATTAACAGATTGGAATCAGAAGACACACCAGCTATTATTTTTCAATGTACTCCAAACGTTTCAACAGCCAGTCCTCCAAAACTAAGAACACCACCACCCGAACCTACTCCAAATAATTGGGATCTTAATCAAAGTACAACTTCTCACACCGATTTCAACCTTAATAGTGAGACGGGACTCTTCGAACGTGTAGTTACCAGTGCAATTGATAACGAAACCTCTGTTACTTCTATTTCTGTTAAGGACCAAAGGCGTTTAAATCAAATCCTCCGTATGCACGGTAAATCCTACACAAGCAAGGCAGTAGCTACAGTAGATGGAGCTAAGGTGTCTTTTGTGAGATCAGAAAGAAAACTAAGAAATGTTCCTTGTCACCATGGATCTGAAGGTAAATCGGAAAGGTCGTTTCTCTGTGGTTCTATAATTGAAGAAGCTCGTCAAGATGTTTTTGACTATTTCTGGTCATTACCGTCATGGGAAGCTAAGCGTTCATATATTATTGGTCTTGTTACTGTGAGAAATGTAAATAAGCGACGAAAATTGACAGAAGCGTCCGTTGAAACCGATAAGAAAAAATCCAATGGTATAGATTGTTACTTACCAGATCAGAATGGTAATAAATGGCGAGTTTGTAGAGACTTCTTTTTAGCTACACTGGACATTAAAAAAGATTCTTTCACCGACTGGGTCAACGCAAAACAGGTAGATAAAACTTCACTACCTTCTATGGAAACCGACCAAAATCTTAACCCACCAAAGACACTGAAATCAGATTCTGTAATAAAATGGTTGCATGAAGTACCCAAAGTTCCTAGCCACTACTGTCGCTCGAATAGTTCAAGAACCTATGTTGATGATGCCCTGCAATCCCTTTCTAAAATGCATACAGTATACACTTTGTGGTGTCAGGATAATCAGGTACCATCAGTTCAAAGAAAGAAGTTCTGTGAAGTTCTAGAGTCTCAAAAGATATCGATTTTTAAGCCCCGTAAAGATCAATGTGACACCTGCGTTGCTTATAGAGAAGGAAATCTTGATGAAGGGATTTATGAAACTCATATAACAAAGAAGACCGAAGCTCGTGAAGCAAAAAAGCGTGCTATTTCCGAAGCATCGAACGAACATTGTGTCGCGACTATGGATTTGCAAAGTGTTCAATTATGCCCAAAATTATTAGTTTCAGCTCAATATTATAAACAAAAATTACAGGTTCACATTTTTACAATTTATATTAATAATAATAAAGACGTATTGGTTTACATCTGGCACGAAGGTGATGGAGGAGTTACTGCCAATGAATTTATAAGTTGCATAATGGATTTCCTAAAAAACCAGAAGGAGTCAAAAGGCTACAACAAATTTACTTTGATTTCTGATGGCTGTGCGTACCAAAACAAAAATAAAGTTTTAGCAAGCGCGTTAGCTGATATTTCTAAGAATCAGAACTTACATATCGAACAAATCATTTTGGAAAAGGGGCACACAATGATGGAGGTCGATAGTGTACACTCCACTCTTGAAAAACTATTTAAACCACCGTTGTATTCCCCAAACGATTATGTCAATCGCATTCGACAGGCAAGACCAACACAACCATACGAAGTTAATCACGTCGATTTCTCTTTTTTCAAAAATTATGATGCTGCGCCAAGTAACTTCTCTTCTATCCGACCAGGGAAAAAGGCTGGAGACCCAACAGTAACTGACATAAGAGCACTTCTGTACAAAAATGGTGATGCCTGGTATAAGCTTTTTCACAAAGATGATTGGGCATTGCTGCCACAACGAAGGAAATCAGAATTATACCAGCCACCAGCGTTGTTATACGAGTTACCCAGAAAAATCGAGAAGAGCAAATTTGACCATCTTCAATTATTACTGCCTTACATGCACCGTGATTACCATAGTTTTTATCAACATTTAAGATTCTAATTAATATGAATAATTTACTTTCCTATTATTTCACACAGACTTGTTTTATTTTGTATTTTTTTAATACTTGATTTTATCACTTCTCAATATAAATTTTTGACTATACCTAGTTTTTTATGTAATTACGTAAAAATAAAAAAATAAATAAAAATAAAACATATCATAGACTCTAGAAGATTTTTTTATAATTCATTTATAGACTTTTTTATTACTTACCTACATTGTTTTGGTATATTTAATGCTCTATGTAGTTGTACAGAGCCGTCATTTGCAATGTATCTTCATGAAATAAATCAGCTATGTGTGTAAAAAGCACATAGCGGTATTTTAGAACTCAAATAAAATGCGCTATGTGTTAATAATTCCGAAATTTAATGAAATTAATATAAAAAAGTTCTTTCTGAATATAAAAAAATTGTGCCATATATCTATAACCACTTTGTCTATTTTTCTGTATCATTAGATTTTATCTGAATGTCCTTATTTCAAAATAAATCAGTTTTTTTTGTCTCCTGAAAAGTTGTCATTTTATATTTGTCGGTTTTTCCAAGCGCAACGACGATATATATTTCCGTTGTCTGGTACCTAACACAAGTTCTTCGGATATTTAGCACAGGGCTAGATTGACGAGATGTAAAACGCCATAGATATTATTAATAATCATCGAATAAGTTAAAAGAAATTAATATGAATCTAAATACTAAATCGTTAAATTTAGTCGTACGTTTTTCATAATTCCCCCCCCCCCCCCCCCAGGCAGCACGCCGCTACGTATAATTATATCAATGGCAGTAAGGTAAGCGTTTCGCGCGTTCACACATATTTACAAATAATTTCAGCTGCATCGACGGGCCTCTGAGCTCTATCGTCTGACAATAGAGCCCATTTTCCCGTAACCCTCTTTCGCGGGTAGTATGAAAATTTTAATCAGAATTTTTCGTCTTACCGATATCGAAGACTGTAAAATTTTATCGTACAATAGTACCATTCGCTTTGGCTTTATAATCTAAAACGGCGATTGTTTCACAATCTGTAATAATAAATAGAGCTATATAGATAGCGTTCGCTCGCCAGTTGCCGCGACGGCCGCGCCGCGTCCTCTCGCACTTAACCTGAAATTAAACAGGAATTAGGTTGTGATATTTTATCAAAAACATGTAACGTCAAACTGACATTGACGTATGTCAGTTTGATGCCTGAGATAGTTTGTACTGAACAAAAATGTATCGGATTTAAAAAAGCTTCGCTAAGTGACACACGAATTCGTATGTCACTTATATGTATATAGTGTTTATTATTATCAATACACAAAAGACTCCTTAAAAATAACATATATAAATTAAAACTATTTTAGGTATATTTTATGTTAAAGAAAGCATTTACCTGAGGAATAAATATGTCAAAGTTATTAAAGTTATAGTTACGTAACGCGTTACGGCGTTAGTCTATCAGGCTTATGTCGGGCGTCCCGCCAAGCACACATTTTATTATTGTTGCTTTTGTATATCTGAATCTGGTTTTTTTTTATGTACAGACTGTAATCAATCTCGCCGTTAAACATGTGTTTGGCGAGATAGTATTGTTATAAAATATAAGTGCAATCTTAGATGAATAAATGATTATAAAAAATCACATGGGACATATTTAAACAAACGTTAGAGTTCACTAAGTAAGGAATGACAATATGTATACATAAACAAGATTTTTCTTTGAAAATCTCGTTATGTGCTTTGACGCAATAAAAAAGACGATGGCCGCCACGCCCCGGCCGCTTTAGACATTCCAGCGCACCATGTATAAAAAATAATATTATCAAAAAAAAAACATACAGACGAATTGAGAACCTCCTCCTTTTTTTGGAAGTCGGTTAAAAATTAAGGTCATAATATGTTATACATGTCGGAGCCGGATATGAATATGGACACAAAACGAGACGGAAGCGCGCACCCAAGTGACAAAATGGCGCAACTTGTTTATGGCGCGCTTTGACATGAGTCAGGTCATTCTTGGCGACATTGGATACATTCGTATTACAATCGGCAAACAATCAGGACGTCTTGAAACGTAAAGTAAAGTAAATTTATAAAGTGTAGTGAATAGTGAATTTATAAAGAAATTGTGATTACGATTAAACAAGTGATATTGTAACTCTGTTCTCTTTTCACGATTTACCCACGAAAGCCCACAGAATTCGAAAGAATGATCCTAAATCATGAGAGCTCATCACGCTGATTAAATAAGTCCCCCATGTACGATTACGCCTTGTATATTAAGCTAAAGCTCACCTAGGTGGCGTCAGTCCGCGCGCACACGCTGCGAACGAAGTCGATCTGCGTGTAGAGGTGCGGTTGCGGCGCCGCGGCCGCGCGCTGCGGCTGCAGGTCCAGCGCCGCGTAGTGCAGCGCGCCCTCTGTACCTGCACAAATATATATCACATATAGAATTCCAATAAAGAGTTTACAATTTCATCCAAGTGTGAGGTAATATTACCTTTACCCTTTCTCACTTACGAATAAAAATATCCGGCTCGAAGGACCAAAAAATTGTAATGTACTGCTACGGTCTACCTACTACTACTACTACTACCACGAACAGGGGAAATATGACCCCTCTACGTGAGGAAAATGGACAAAACATTGTCTTATACATTTTTAATAATATATTAGGGTTTACATAAAACCCCGATCTACCGCGTACCTTTGGCATCTTCGGGTGTGGCGGGCGCGGCGGCGGGCGGAGCGGGCGCGGGGGGCGGCGGCGGACGCATCAGCGTCACGTACTGCGGCGACCCCGCCACCGGCTCCGGGCTGCGGCGCTCCTGGAAGATAAAATAATCGACATATATATAACCACAGCTTGTGCACCATAACTCAGATAAAAGTTTAAGGAAACTGGAATATTAACTGTAGCTTCACAATATTTATTTATTTATTTAAGCATCATGCACATATTTTGTACATAGGCGGACTTAATGCCTTAAGGCATTATCTACCAGTCAACCTTTAGGTGATTTATAAATAAAAATAAGTAGATGCATTACTTGTACAGACGAAAAGTTCAAGTATCTGGGCCATGTTGTCACTGAGACTCTAACTGATGATCAGGATATAGAGAGAGAACGGAGAGCACTGTCAGTCCGTGGAAACATGTTGGCCCATAGATTTGCACGTTGTAATTTAGAAGTAAAACTAACTTTGTTTAAAGCTTACTGTCAAAGTTTTTATACAGGCGGTCTATGGGTCAAGTTTACACAGAAGGCCTACAATGCACTTAGAGTGCAATATAATAATGTTTTCAGGGCGCTGGTGCGGTTGCCCCGGTACTGTAGTGCCTCAGGTATGTTTGCAGATGCCCATGTAGATGATTTTTATGCAATCATGCGAAAGAAGACATGGTCTGTGGTGCAAAGTACAAGGGCAAGCTGCAACAGCATTCTGAAAATGATAGCAGATAGGCTAGACTCTGCAGTTCTGAGTCGCTTCAACGATCTACATATTGTGAGATGTGTGGATCGTTGAATTAACTCAGAACCTTATGTGTATATTACTAACATAGATATTTAGTTCTAAATTATAAGTTTACTAACACATTATATGGACTGTAATTGTCTGAAATAAATAATTTTTATTTTATTTATTTATTTATTAGAGCGGTAGAATGAGACGTGATCGTATTTTTTTAAGTTAAAAACGAATATGATGCAGCAGTTAATGAGACTATGCTCTCTCAAATATTATTATATATGTTAAAGTTCACCTATTTATAGGGAAATGTGACAACCACTCTAGAATTACTGCATAAACTTATTACATAAACTTAATGTACCAGTGACTAAGGAAAGAATTAGTTTAAGGGCCAACGTATACGCCTATACAATAAATGTTCCAGAAAACGTTAAACATTGTTTAACAATAAGCGGAAGCCCCAAAGGGAGATCTCCGACCTCGCTACGTGGTATGCTCGGTCGGATCGAAGCCCACTGTACTAGTTATCAGATGTTGTAAACATATCGCCAGACGCCACACCAACATTGGTACATTGGTATCCCGCTAGACTTCTATGTCAGTCAACATTAACACACACACAGCGCACTACTATAAGAAAAAATCTTTCCAAATTTCTTACGCCGGTTATTCTCGGCAGGCTAGGGTCAACCCTAGCCTGCCTATGCTATTTTGTTTTGTAAGTGCTATTTTCGAAAAGTCAGCAAGAGACTACCACCGGTTCAAACCGGAATCTAATCAAAAAAAATATTTTGATTAGATTCCGTGGTCCATTACCTGCAACTCGCGCACCGCAGTCAGCGGCGGCGACGACGGCGACTCGATGGACATGTGGAATATCGTCTGCGAGCCGAGCGGCGTGCGCTGCGGCGGCGACTGCGGCGCGGGCGGCGCGGCGGCGCGCGGCGTCGAGATCGCTATCGGCCGCGTCGCCGCGCGCCCGTACGACATCTCCACGTAGCCGTCCGGCGTCGCTGTAATTAGAGAACCCGTATAGTTATGTAATCGTCGCCTCCATGGTCTAGTGGTTTAGAGCTTAGCTCCCGATTCAATCGATTCGGTCGTCGGTTCAATTGCCGCGTTAGAACTACAACAAAATTTTTGTTATTAAGTTTGATTAGGACAATCACCTGATTGTCTGACAAGAAAGATGATCCATGCGTCGGATGGACATGTAAAAAGTCAATCAGACAAAATATCTCAGATGTTATTGACCCTTTTGGCATAGTTCAACATGGACCAACAGTTAATTTACTGTCTTTAGACATTGTTTTCCATTTTATTAAACAAATGATTAAAAGTCTAAACAGTGAAAACCGTCGATAAGTAATAAAATATAAATGACCGCCGGGTGGGGCGTCAGTTGGGGTACCTATGGGCGTGTGCGCGGCGGCGGCGGGCGGCGGCGCGGGCACTGGCACGGGCACGGCGGCGGCGGGCGCGAGCGGCAGGTCGCCGGGCAGCATCTCGACGTAGCCGGCGTTGCGCGGCGACATGTCGACGTACTCGTCCACGTTGGGCCGCCGCGGCTCCGCGAAGCCGGCCGTCGGCGGCGTGCGCGCCACGATCACCTGCGGAGACGTGAAATATCGTGTATTGTATATATTTTTTTTTATTTTTTAACATCCCAAATCTTATATGCAGAAAAAACAGCCACAAAAATGTACCATATCGTCGCTTTACTTTCTCAACCTCGTATCTAAAAAACTACAACTTTTCAGTAGAGTCAAAAAACTTAATAATTTTAGATTTTATTGTGACAAGGATTTTGGATGCATAATGTATACTGTACATAACTGATCTTCATTTAAAACAAAATCTATATCAATAAAATGTAAAATTATTAAGTTTTTTGACTCTACTGAAATGTTGTAGTTTTATAGATACGAGGTTGTGAAGGTAAAGCGGCGATATTATGTTGCACAAATGCAATGCAGTTTTCATAGGACCCTATTAACACCACTTCGCTGTCTGTCTATCACCAGATTGTATCCAACACAAGTTGATGTACAAGTACACAAGTACACATCGAGATGCGCTCATTATTGAATATCACCGTTACAACGTAAATTACAACATTTGAAAACAAAATACTTGACTAAAATTTCAAAAACAAAATGTAGAAAAATAAATTTAAACCCGATTTCACCGACGTTTGTGTTAACGGCTTGAAATACCACGTCTTCTCATTCATTGACAGGCAATACGAGAGGGACATGATATTTAATGAAGGGTTAACTGTAACATGTTTTGGTGAAATTGGCATTTAAACACTAACAATACTTATATATATACTTATATAATAATACGTATTATATCTGTACCTTAGTAGCCGGTGAACTCGGTGAGAAGTCTAACTCCATGAGGTCGTCCGCTGAGGGCCGCACGTGCGGCGCGGGGCGGGGCGCGGGGCGAGCGCGCGCGCCCGCCGAGTACGCGCGCAGGCGGGGCTCAGGCCGGCCGGGCGGGCGCGACCCCACGCTATAGATATACACTTGATTAGTCTAAAGGTCGATTTACATCAAACTAACATAGAACTAGGGTTAGAACAATCGCTAGAACACAAGAACGCTTTGATGCGTCCGCTCAGTGGCGAGCACGTCCGAACACGCTAGAACGCTTTAAGCAACTGTTCGCACGCTCTTGCGCCGTTTACATCGAGCGAGCGAGCATTCTTACAATTTTCTATAATACATCAAATTGGCGTGGTGTGAAGCGTCCGTAGATATATTATATTAATGATAGATCACACGGCTGGTCTAGTGGTTCAGGGCTTTGCTCTCGACTCGGACGTCGTGGGTACGATTCTCGCGTTGGAACAACAAAAAAATGTTGTTTTCAAGTTTGGTTAGGACAATGCAGGCCGATCACTTGATTGTTTGACAAGAAAGATGATTCATGCGTCGGATGGGCATGTAAAAAGTCGGTCCTGCGCCTGTTCTCTCGCCAGTCGTGTCGGTTTACCGTCCCACTGGGTTATGAGAGTAGAAGGAGGAGAGAGTGTATGTGCATATTGCGCACATAGGCACTGTAAAATAACTCCTGCGTAGCTGGCTTGGTTTCATGAAATCGTCTACCGACACCGAAATCACTGAGGATAGCTATTATGATTATACAAGGCGGGGGTCACCTGTAGGCGCGCGCGGAGCGGGGCTCGGCGATGTGCGCGGTGGCGGGCTCGAGCGTGTACTCGGCGAAGCGCGGGTCGGTGGAGGGCGTGCCCGAGCACACGGAGCCGCACGAGCCGGGCGCCATGGGCACGTAGCCGTCCGTCTCGTCCGCGCACGAGGACGCCACCGACCCGCCGCGCGTCCGCATGCTGGAACCGAATACGTCAGTTAAGGCCTCACCACGCTCGCATCGCCTCGCGCGAACGTCAAGGCGTCTAATAACATGTACATAAGCGTCAGTTCCACCTGGGAACCAGGGAATCCGATATGGTATGTAAATTGTTTAGTACCAGCAATAAAGGTTAATCAAGCGTCAGTTTACACCGACAAAAACGGCACAAAAAAACTTGAAAATACATATTGTTTTTTTTTTGCTGTTGCAATATTCGAATGCCAATAGGACCTTGACCATTTTTGTACCTATGCATTTCTGGGTGACTATTTTTATAGGCGATGTATGTGTAATACATAATGTACAGGCCAGTATGCCAGTGTGTTAGTGTGTGTGAATTAAACCAAATACTTCTCTACACTCAGTGTACAGGCCAGTATGTTAGTGTGTGTGAATTAGAACCAAATACTTCTCTACACTCAGTGTACAGGCCAGTATGCCAGTGTGTTAGTGTGTGTGAATTAGAACCAAATACTTCTCTACACTCAGTGTACAGACCAGTATGCCAGTGTGTTAGTGTGTGTGAATTAGAACCAAATACTTCTCTACACTCAGTGTACAGGCCAGTGTGCCAGTGTGTTAGTGTGTGTGAATTAAACCAAATATTTCTCTACACTCAGTGTACAGACCAGTATGCCAGTGTGTTAGTGTGTGTGAATTAGAACCAAATACTTCTCTACACTCAGTGTACAGGCCAGTGTGCCAGTGTGTTAGTGTGTGTGAATTAAACCAAATATTTCTCTACACTCAGTGTACAGGCCAGTATGCCAGTGTGTTAGTGTGTGTGAATTAAACCAAATACTTCTCTTCTCTCAGTGTGCAGGCCAGTATGCCAGTGTGTTACAGTGTGTGAATTAGAACCAAATACTTCTCTTCTCTCAGTGTGCAGGCCAGTATGCCAGTGTGTTACAGTGTGTGAATTAGAACCAAATACTTCTCTTCTCTCAGTGTACAGGCCAGTATGCCAGTGTGTTAGTGTGTGTGAATTACAACCAAATACTTCTCTACACTCAGTGTACAGACCAGTATGCCAGTGTACAGGCCAGTATGCCAGTGTGTTAGTGTGTGTGAATTAAACCAAATACTTCTCTACACTCAGTGTACAGGCCAGTATGCCAGTGTGTTAGTGATTACGGTTTAAAAGAAAATAAATTAAAGTAAGTATGTAACATTAATGAAGTTGTTCAATATTAAAGTGAAACGGAAAGTTGTTTTATCTGTCAAATAGGTTCTCAAGTGGAGGTTGCGGTTGAGATTGCTTTATTTATACGGGCCTTACCCTCGGTTTCCCCGAACGCTATTCAAATGAATGATCAACTAACACGGCATTAAAATCGTCAAGCCATATTGAACGCTGATTGGTGGAATATTATCAGATAGAAAGAAACGGGCAGATATTTTATAATTACATCACGCTCGCTCGGTGATTCGAATCGTATGTCGACTAATCGGTGTCTGGTGAATCAACCTTATCTATGGAATTTCAACAAATCTTGCAAGTGCGAACGTGATGTTATTATAAAATATATGTCTGTTCCTTTCTGTCTGATAATGTTCTACCAATGAGCGTTCAATATGAGTTGTCAATTTGAATGCCATGTTAGTTGATCATTCATTTGGATAGCTTTCGAGAAACTCGGGGATAGCATGATACGCGACTGACCTGATGAAGTCTCTGGTGTCGGTGTCGGGCTCCTCGGGAATGCGCGGCGTGCGGCACCAGTCCGTCACGAAGTCGATCTCCTCGCACGACGACTCCGTCACTGCAATGTATACAGTCGGCAAATATATACATCGTCCCTTTTATATTTAACCTAAACGTAAACCAAAAAGCGTCAAAATTTTCACATATTCACTTATTGTGAACACTTATCAACACATTCACGGCAGCGGGCAAGAATTTTAAATATTTTTATTGATTTTCTAGGGCATGTTAAAAGCTTACAATAAAAAAATTAAATTCGCCCAATTGCAAAGAAATGAAGTTTAATAGTAACTTCCGGTTTACTGTACGATTTTTTTTTATTTCAATTTCTTTTCTAGAAAGTAAATTAAAATACTCAGACAAACACTATTTATTTGTTCTTTATTCCATCTGCTTACCTTCATTAACAGCTTTCAAAAAATCACCTTTTCAAATTTTGATGATAAAAAAAGAAAAATAAGGACGTACATTTATTCAGATCCTATGGAAAAACAATTGATCAAATTAAGAACAATATCAAAGATCTGACTTTATATTTCTTGCCCGCTTAACGTGAAATGCCCCATGGCAAAAACTTGAAAAAGTTTTTATTAATATTTTTAATGCTATCGTCGACATACCTTCAGCGCGCTCGGTCAGTCTCGCCGGCTGCGGCCGCTCCGGCTCGTACGAGCTGACGCGCGACGGCATCGTGTCGCAGCGGTTCCGCGACGGCGCGTCTGCGGACAACGGGCGCGGTGTTATAACCCAGTACATAGCGACGGGGAGAGATGCTATTAGTATATGTTAGAGTGAGACCAATGACAATCCAGTAGACAACAAATGAATTGAACGTTTCTTGTCTACTTCTCTATTATATTTTCCTAACGCAAAATTGATAAATATTTCTTTGTCTATAACGTTATCTAATATTGGTTTTATTATTATTAAAAAAGAACAGATTGTCCTCATGGTCTCGGAATTATAGATTATATGAAGTTGTTATTGTCCGCGTTAAAAGCGTTGTAAAGTATTTGCCAGCAGCACATATAGCACGAAAGAGGGTGTGTTATGTCTTTCATATTGACCATGAAATCGCATTTAACAGTATACATTTGGATATCTACACAAAAACTGAAGGGGGTAGGTGCTAAAAACAAGCATAATATTATTCTAAAACAATGTGGGGCTGTAAATAAATAAAACAACTGCAAACATAATACATAAGCGTAAACACAATATAAATTAAGCGAGTACATAAAATTCATGCACAAAAACCATAAAAAAGAAACAATTCAAACTTAGCCCGAATGCTCGTGACAGATATACCAGTAACTGCGAAATTTACACGCACATTGCATGCGCATTGCACGCACATTGCACGCACACTGCACGCACATTGCACGCACATTGCATGCACATTGCGCGCACATTGCACGCACACTGCACGCGTATTGCACGCACACTGCACGCATATTGCACGCACAGTGCACGCACATCGCACACAAGTCTGCTAGTTACTAACACATTAACATTAGTACGTAAGCGATGCGTGTTAGTCGAAGCGTCATATACATACTCTTTGCATGCGCCGGCGAGAGTTTGGTAAACCTTGTACCCGTACTCGCTCGCCGACACCACGGCGTTTTCTTCGACTCCACCCCCGTACCATTGACGGTCTTGCACGAGGAGTGCATGGCGGTTTTCTCAAGTATCGCGCGGTCTAGCTCCTCCCCCGTGAGCGGCGCAGACCAGGTGCGTCCGTGGGATATCTTCAGCGGCTCTTGAAACAGTGGACAGCCGGTCGGCAGGGATACCGTGCGATGGTGTTTAATGACCCTCGGCGGATGGTCAGTCTTGTCGGTTAGTGTGTTATATGACATGTAGGCTGCGGAACAACAATGAGAAGCGACACGTAAACATATGGCACCAAGCGACACCCGGTGCAGTATGAGGGACGATGGCACCTCAACACAGAATAATATTCTCATTACTGTTATGTGCAACAAAATACTATATTAATCAGAAGCTAAGTTATTTGATTCAAAAATATTTCCGTAATTACTCGAGGCTGTCACTACAAAAAGCGAACGTTACAATGTTTCGTAACCACGTTAACGCGACGCTAGATTTTGCGTCCTAGCGTTTCAAATATAAACACTCGCTTTAATCACATCTTATTGAGACATAACTTGATTTAATATAGCCACTGAGGCGCCACCGTACGACAATTCTCATTGATTGTATCGACAAAAAATATGGCATATTATCGAATCGTGTTTATGTGTAACTATAGTGAAAACACCGCCAAGATTAGCGCCATCTAGTATTGGCGCGACAAACTTGTTCCAACACACTGTCGGTAAAACAATAAAGATACTTGTGTCACGCCTGCCACTTTTTTGTCAATGTATGTTGTATGTGTGAGATGTATGATGCACACTCGTCACCAACACCATCACCGCCATGCATGTCACTCTTACACAATATTTAAAGCCATTAAACGTTAGGTTTTGAAGAATCATACGCTTTGTTATTGTTATACATATATAACTCCTCGAGAATTGACTTATCGTATACTATATTTATATAATACAATTAGATGTACAGTCAAGCCCCGTTATAACGACATGTATTAATAGCATAAAGGGAAAAGTGATGGACTGGTGCGCATGCTTTTGGTTTAAAATTTGAAGTCACATTCTCCACTAAGGAAGTATTTAATACACACACACAATATTCAATTACACTTAAGAAGATGAAATCTATTTCATACAGGCAAAGCCATTTCATTGCTAGTCATTTATTATAAAAAAACATAGGATTTTACTACCTATTGTCTCTTTTATGTCATTATAATGGGTTTCCACTGCAACTATGTCCTTTATTAAGAGTAAATTGTCTGTTTTTTTAGTATCCTGATAAAAAAAACTAGAAAATATACTCCATTTTGGAACACTTATCTTCTTAGTCAACAACAACAATCGCATCTGCATTATTAGGATATTATTCCTCTTATATGTTTACACCACCACATACAGTTTTATGTTAGCATTTCGTGCGTTCTGTTAGTACATAACAACATATTATATTATCACCAATTTAAAGCAGAGAATCAAACCCCACATTTGAAAAGGCAAAGGAAAGACTTATTTTTTAACATTCTCAAAATTTGTTTTCCCATTTTCAATTTGATGTTCAACAAAATGATGCGGAAATATTATGTCGATGAACATTAATTACAATGCAATGATCATACAAGATGATAGAGAGAATCAAGCCAATGATTTATTAAAATTATGTATCCTGCTTTCATTGATAAAACACGAGAACAAAATATATTTTTAGAACTTTCTGTAAGTAATTTCCTTAAATTTTGCTTACACAAAACCGCAAACAAAAACATAATAAGGAAATAAACATTGCAGTTGTTCAGTTCCGAGAATTAATTTCACAAATAGTTTATATATAACTGGACATTGGCAAACATTATTGACAGCATAAAGCTAAAAATACAAATATTTCATTTTCATAAATTGTTTTATAATGAAAAACACAGCTCTCCCACACTAGGCAGAGTCGTAATGTTGCCTTTTTTTCACAACATGAGTTATGAAAAAAAATTTGGTTTGAAAGTCCAAGGATACATAATAATACATTCCATAATACACCGCCAGTTCCACTACACAAATACCTCACGATACTGTCTCGATTGCATTTCAACGCCATCTACTTAAGTATATACTGTGACGTCATCGGTCACAAGTTAAAATTACTCAGCTGTTTGTTTTTGTTAAATGCCAGGCAAATATAAACGGTGAGAATTTTCCTGTTTGTAGGTCATGGTTATGTCAACATAATATATAATATGTTACAAGTCTATTAATTTTATTTGACACAGCAAGAAAACGTTTACATAATAGAAACCAGCTCGAAACTTTATGGAAGTGTATTTGTTGTGATGGCACCTTATCTAGTTCACAACTATTTATAAGCATCGCGCAAATGACTATTAGGGTTGCTAACGTTGTAATTTTAGTCAATTATATACTTTCAGAAACATAATCTGTTGACTTTTTTATTTATAGTGAGACTAGATGGAACAGCATGTATCCCATGTGTAAATTTTAACAGTAAATTCAATTTCAAAAAAATTTTTTTTTCTATAAAACAAGGTGGACCCTGTAGGAAATTTTAAACCATTTTACATTGGGTATATTTTAATGTATGCATTTTAGGCCTGGGCCCCGATTCTTATGCCTTCAACTTCGTTTCGAATGAACGCCTGCCTCGCTCGCACAAGTGTCCAATCATGCGAGCACGACCGGGTCAGAGTTATATTCGAAACCCCCCCTTATCAGGGGCAGGAACTGGTAAATCGTAATCGAACCCCTTTTTTAGGGGCCGGAACTGGCAAATCGCAATCGAAACCCCCTTTTAAGGGGCCGGAACTGGCAAATCGTAATCGAACCCCTTTTTTTAGGGGCTGGTACTGGCAAATCGACTCGAAACCCCCCTTTTAAGGGGCCGAAACTGGCAAATCGCAATCGACACAGCACGGAGGGCGGTAGCGGTATTTACCGTGAGGCGCGACCGGCGCGACCGCCGCGGCCGAGTCGTCTATGGAGTACGTGGCGGATGCGCACACGCACTGCCTTATACACGAGCCCACACACAGGCCCTTGTCTGCAAGAGATTGTAGCTCTTATTACCGCACCCTAGGGCGGAAAGTGGGGCGCCTCGACTGTTGACTGGTATTGCAGTGAAATATCGAAGGATTGTGGTACACTCTGGTTTGCTTCGTTAAAATGACATTATGCCGTATGCCAGTTACGCCTGTTCGCACTATGTTGCTACTCAGCCCAGTAGCGAGCTATAAAGCAATTTATACGCAAATTCGTCAACTCTACAATACAAAATGATTCCAAATTCAAAATAAAATAAGTCTGATTACGACAAAGAACGCAATCAAGGGTAACGCGCCATTTAAAAATAATTGTTATTTATGAAGCAACAAAAAAGACCCAAATGTTGCGAATCCCAAATTTATTACATTTTTGTCTCGTGAACTTGACTATACAAGGTGTAAAATAAATGAGTGATAATACTTTAGGGTGTGCATGTGCTTAATGTGTAGAGTTTACTGTGAAAGTACCAGCGCTGAAAGAGTTACTTTTGACCTTTATGTTTCTATGAAAAATGCCCTAACATCATAAATATCTTATATCTATAGATATAAGTGCTTCCGAAGTATCCGAAGAACTTGTGTTACAGGTACCAGACAACGGAACTATATTAAATACTTTTATACTATACACTTATTTAAGATTTTTATTATATTATACACAAATTTAATACACATCCATGACCCAGGAACATTGAAAACTTTTTGTCCCCTCTGCGGGATTCGAATCCGAGACCTTTCGTTCGAGCACCAATCGCTCAACCACTGCGCTACGTAGGTCGTTAAATTTGTCCATACATAATTTTTTTTAAAGTTACTGTTTCAGCGCTGGTACTTTCACAGTAAACTCTATATACGGGACGCATATACACACCCTAAAGTATTATCACTTATTAATATTACAGCCTGTATACTATAACTAGGCTAGCCTAGTGCGAACAAAGCATTATAACTGAGGTATATTCTATAACTGTCTTTTCACTGGTATTCAAATCAGAATGTAAGTGCAGAATGAGGTTACCACCATAAGATCATGTTGTGCTGTAGTATTTCATTGCAACAATACAATTGTAACATGTTAGTGACATAACTACTGTTGGAATCTTTTGATTTTTTCACTGCCGGTTTCCCGTACAAATAGGCATCACTTGTCCAAGGCCCTTATTCATGATGTCATATTATCGCTCACAAAGTTCGAAAACAAAATGTATGGGATTTGACGTACGCTTCGCTAAGTGACGTACGAATTCGGGTGTCATTCAACGAACCTTATGTCAAATCCCATACATTTTGTTTTTCGACTTCGACTTAATAGCGATGGCATCTAGAATTAGGATTCATTGTTAGTCAAGACAAGATCGCAATTATCCCTTACGAAGTTCGATAGCAAAAAGTGGGAAATTTGACAGCTTTCTTAAAAGACATACAAATTAGCGTGTAAGAAACAAAAAGTTCCTATTCAAAAATAAAACAGAAAGCTGTTTTTAGACTAAGTATTTAATATGAATTACAATTAGTAGCGAACTTTATGTCAAATCCCACTTGAACTTTGTCACTTAGCGAAACTTATGTCAAATCCCATACACTTTTGTTCCAACTACGTAAGTGATAATAGCGATTGGATCTAGACTAAGGGTTCTGGGTTATTCAAAAATCCCGTTCGAATCGGTTTAGAAAACTTACCGCGCTATTGGTCAACGCCAGCGCGACAAGCGTTCATTGGCTGTTGCGCAGGGAAGTTGTCCAATCCGAATCGAATTAGGTCTCGCGAACCAGGCAGCCAGTCGCTGTACCATCCCAGTGTATAAATCAAAAGGTTCGTAGAATTAGCAAGCAACTAAACTACTGAATGCTACTAACTACCAATGGGACTAGCACACGGGGTACAAATGTAAATATATTGTGAGTACTAGTCTACTTGTGATATGGAGTGGGTAGTATGAAAAAAAAAATTTGAATACTTTACCATTTTTTTGGCATATAATTTTTGTAACCGAGGCAAATTGTAAAAAAAAATATTTACTGTCTTTCCTCGAAATGGCTCTAGCTAATTTTCGATTCCACATATAACCCAAAAACCCACACAAAAAATATTAAAACCCATTTACTGAATGTATTCACATCCTATCTAGCATTATTGTTATAGTTAAGTGGTGCTTGCAAGATCATAAGTAGTGCTATCCCAGATATAAGTTTGCGAGTTTCCCTAGTGCACATAGTTCACCTATCTTAAAATATGTCGTTTAGTAACACTCTGTATAAGCCAAACTCGGTGTTTGAGAATAACAACACGCTGTATAATCCAAATTTTTGTATTTTGTATCATAGATGTAATTTTACGATTAGGGTCTGTTCACACCGCGACGACACATATTTTTAAGATAGATTCAAAGTGTTACTTTAGTCAATACAGCAAAAAGATACAAGATTTTTCAAGATGGGCGAGAAATATAAAAATGGGTGCAACGAAACGTGTACCTTCCATTTAATAAATAAAGTTAAATTTTTGAATCACCGACTTAAAAATTAAGATACGTTATACAGCGTGTTATAAAAGCTTTTCGAGATACCCGTAGATATATTTAGGGCAGATTCAATCGTCGCATAACTTTTACCTGAGGAATAATTATGTGACATTAACGCATTTGTGTGAAACAAAATATATCAAACTCACATGTTTATATGACCGATAAAAGTTTTCTGACGATTGAAAACTCAGCCATTAGCCAATAATATAACCTATACAGAGTGTTACCGTCATCGGATGTCTCAGCAGCGACACCCTGTATTTTAACCCTAAACTTACCGTTGTACAGGCCGGCGCGACCGCGGCCGTCAGAGTATGTCTGTCGGCGCGCCGGCAGAGGGTTGGAGCCCTCCATCAGCGAGGCCCGGGGCACCACGATGTGGTCCTTCTCGTTCTCCGTCTCTTTCGCACAGTTGCGCATCGCGCTGGAGAGAGAGAGATAAATATACTTTAATCGTTATAAAATGTAAAAGTACAGTACCTACCCCTGCAAAAAGTAATGCAGTTTGAATATAGATACTCGTTTATTGTCTGGTAAAACTGTCTGTATAAATATAATCTGATGTTTTCTCTTTGTCATTTTGTAGAAAAGTCGCTTGACAGACAAGGACCTAACATTGTATAGGTTATATATATAAATATTTATATTACTATCTGGATTAATTTGAAAGGTGTTCGTTTTAAACCATTTAAAAAAAACCTATTTCAAATTTCCTAGTAATTAAAATAGAAAGAACCAAACCAACTTAAACTTGTTAGCCAACCACTTCTTCTTCAAATAAAGTCGCCAAGGGGATTGTAACATAGTGTTAGCATAAACTATTCACGCAGCCAACTTAGTAAATCTAAATCTTGAATATTTGCAGCGTGGTATTATCAGCGTGAACAACACGGGTCCAACCGCGGCGAAATCTACAAGCTCACTGCACAAACAATGAGTTGGTATTTTAGACTGATATCTGTTATTTATTTGTAGTTTAACCCCAGCTTTTTCCTCGTGATAGTGTGTTTGTAGACGGGCATTTTGAATATATGTTTCGCGTTATTATCTAGTTTTTTTTGTACATTGAAATAAATACTAAATACAATTTATTTGAGTGACCCTACACACAGACAGTGTATCCTGTAAGCTCAAGTTAGTTTTGAAGAAGTTAAGTGTTTAAATCCGAAAGTTTAATTATTTATTTGCGTTAAATTTGTACCTATTGTGCACAAAAAGCGCGCACGCACACACGCACGCACGCACGCACGTACGCACGCACGCACGCACGCATGCACGCACGCACGCACGCACGCACGCACGCACGCACGCACGCACGCACGCACGCACGCACGCACGCACGCACTATCGCAAGCTCGCACGCACGCACGTCCGCAAGCACACGCACACAGCAGTTTCATCTAGACAACCTGCACTACTCCTAATGCGCTATGCATTTATGGGCCCTGTAGCGTAGAAGCACTACGCCACGCCAGATTTGGCGTGCATCTGCCTCGTCAGTGCTGACAAGTAGTAGCTTCTGCCGATGATGATGACTCACTGGTATATGGTGGAGTGCATGCTCTGCGCGATGTTGGAGTCGTCCGAGTGCATCCACAGCTCGCCCGCCCCCGTCACCGTCTGCCGCCCGACCTCCATGTAGAAGAAACACTCCGAGTCGCCGCACCTGGAACGCATTAGGGTTTAGGATTATTGTTCTGTCTCTTTCTGTTACATACAAGTGCCATTTAAAGACTTACCGGTTTCTGCTAGGCTATTTAGATGTATGATCAACTAACATGGCATTCAAAGTAACTACTAACAACCCATATTGAACGCTGATTGGGGGAACATGTATCAGAGAGAAAGGAAGGGACAGATATTTTATATTACATCACGCTCGCACTTGCAAGGCTGGGTAAAATTCCACAGATAAGGTTGATTCAAATCGGTGTCTTTAGTGAATTAAAATAAATGTTCCACTAATGAGCGGTCAATATGGGTTGTTAATTTAAACGCCATGTTAGTTGACAGAGAGTTTCAAATTGAATTATTTTCTTGTGTCAGCCTTTTAGAGCCATTTTTTGCGAAGTCGGGTTTTAGATTTTTAATCTTTTTTTTTATTGAAAATGGAATTGAAACCCATTCGTTACCCGGCTAAAAGTACAAAATAACCAAAATTATTTTGATGTAGGCACAGCTCCGCGCGCCCATCGGCGAGGTAATCAAAACGTTGAATAAATGAGTTTTTTTAAGAGGTCATTCATTTGTTACGTAAGATTATTAGCTTTTGCCCTTTTTCCTCTAAAAAATAACAGGCTATGATCTAAATAAGGCTTGGCCTTCTCTTCCTCTTAACTATTTTTAACACGCTTACGATACAAAAAATTTAACTATTAGGTTGCGTTCGATTAATAAAATGTCTATTTCTTAGTATTTAATTTAACGTAACAAGCTCACTACATGGCTGGGGGACATCTGCGTTTAACGCACGCTGCACGGGTAAAACGTCGCGAAGGATCCAGTCAGTGACTACTAATTATACTGTATCCCTTGCTTGGTATCTTTTCTGCCATATTTATCGTCGTGTTAATAGTAAAACATCTGTTATTTACTATTAATTTGGAGTGGCAGCGGCACACAGCGCAGCGGCGAGTGTTTTCATTGTAATGCGATTTTAAACTATTTCCATTATTGTAATACATGGTATCGCTTGAGAAACTTAGGGCGTGTTTCACCAAGCAATGTTAAAGTTAATTTAAATATCATGTTGTTCCTCTCGTAATTCATATCAATGAATGAGAAGGCATGGTAATTTAACGTCGTTAACACTAACATGGGTTGGTGAAATCGGGACTTAAGCTATTTTAAAGAAGACCCCGGTAAGCTCACCTGCGTATGTTCTTCAGCGAGTACTGCACGCGCTCCGGTATGTCGAGATCGCTGATGACGTGGTTGTGGCTCTTGATCTTGACCAGGGTGAGGGTGCTGTCGGTCAGGCAGAGGTTGTAGAGGCCCTGGATGTTGCGGGTCGCGCCCAGGCCCTTCTTCTGCACGTTCACCTGCCACACGTGCTCTGAAATGGTATAGAATACTTGTTATATATTTGGATATCTCCCGCCCAAGTTAGGTTTGCAGAAGTGCTTCAAACATTACAAATATTTCCGTTTACAAATTATTACAAATGTGTATTTTTGTACATTGTTCCATTGCATGGAACAATGTACAAAAATACATAGAAAAGTAAAAGTCCCGATTTCACCAACACATGTTAGTGTTAACGGCTTGTTAAAATACCATGCCTTCTCATTCATGGATATGAATTACGGGACGAGCAACATTTTATTTAACGAAGGATTAACTTTAACATTGCTTTGTGCTAACATGTCAATTGTATTGGCGCTGTCAATGTTTTAGTGGCGTGGCCTACCTACTGAAGGGGCCTACGAATGCTGCTACTCTGAGCGAGATGTGTAAGTGAGCGCTATTCTCGAATTCTTGAAAATTATCGCCTCGGAAAGTCGCGGGTTCGATTCCCGCGTTGGAACAACAAAAAATTTTGTTTTCAAGTTTGGTTAGGACAAAGGCAAATCACATGATTGTCTGACAAGAAAGATGATCCATGCGTCGGATGGGCATGTAAAAAGTCGCTCCTGCGTCTGTTCTCTCGCCAGTCGTGTCGGTTATCCGTCCCACTAGGCTACGAGAGTAAAGAAAGAGTGATTGTGTGTATTGCCCATACACTTGGGCACTATAAAATATCTCCTGCGTAGCTGGCATGGTTTCAATGAAACCGGCGAACTTCACCGAAATCGGTGTGGGAGGCATTATTATTCTAGAATGTACATAGGTAACTAAAGTATCACTCGCTTATTTTACACGTTATACAGAGGTAGGCAAAATCTATCGAAATTCGACCTTCAGGGCTAAATCAATTTAAGACCTAGAAATCTACATTCCAGAAGGTACACGAGCCGCGTTCAGGCATTTTCCGCAAGCTAATTGTTGTTTTCCAAATTAATATGCATACGCGGCAATTACGTAACGTATTTTTCTCTACAACCGCTTATTGTTCGAAGAAATATTTTTCTCACTCAAACGTGATATTTTATTTACTTACTATTAAAATTTTTTAGTTCACTCGTGTGACATCGTTAGGAATTGTGTTAGTATAGTATATTGTGTAGCGTAGTTTTAGCAGACATATCGCCTAATGACGCTTTTTTAACCGACTTCCAAAAAAGGAGGAGGTTCTCAATTCGTCTGTATTTTTTTTTTATGTTTGTTACCGAACTTTCGCCTGGGTGAACCGATTTGGATGATTTTTTTTTATTTGAAAGCTGGTGCTTCCCGTTTGGTCCCATTGTCACTAAAGTGGTGACCTGATGATGGAATCCGTGAGGAATCGAGGGAACTCCTCGAAATTTATAGGAACACTCATAGTAATTTTGTATTTGTTTCGAGTAACATAACCATATCCGACTAAAAACAAACAATATATCAGAAACAGGCATACAGGACTGCTTAGTCTTTGAAGATATACGTTTGGAAATTACGACATCGCTTAAAGTACTGCAAGCATATGCCACTATATCCATTACAGTACTCAACACCACCTCTGTCTTCACCAGATAGTAGGTATCCATATATACCATCATAACAATATGACGAAATAGGTAAATATTAAAAAGGTTTTTTTTAAAGCCAAATAAAAAAATGTAAATCGACTAAAAATAATAGAGTTATAAGTACTTATAGAAATCATATTCAGTTTGGCTGGTACCGACTTTGATATTATTAAAATTTGAATATCATTTTATTGTCAATCAACTTGATATATAATATATATTGATGTATATAATTTTTGCGCTGCTCTGGCGGTAAGTATCCCTACTCAGTCTACCCATAACTAAAAATCTTAAAATAAAATAATTTTAAACAAAAAAAACCTACTTTAAAATGTAAACTAAAAAGCAAAAATTAAATTTACTTCGCACAAAGTACCTAATACTTATTTTCACTTAGGTAAATCAATTTATTCTATAATTTTGAAGTCGGTGCCAAGTTCAGCGTTCTTTCATCAATTGAAGACATGAATGGATGAAGGTGATATGCAGCAAAATTATGATTTCGAGAAAATTTAGTTCAAACTGTCACTTAAACATTTTAGTATACGCCGTAACGTATTAAGTGAGTAGGTACATTAATATAAAGAATGAATGTACATAATACGTTACTACATATTCTAAAGTGACAGTTCGAACCCAATTCTGAGTAAAAAAAAATTGCGACATACATAACACCCTACACCTAATATTACACCTACATACTTCTAAAAAACATAACCCTCCTTCAGGCTCAGTCGGGTAAAACAGCGTATGTATTATGTCTTTTGCATTAAAAATGCACATCCATCAAACAGTACCACCCACAATCTTGCACCCTATATTATTTTGTACCCCCTAGTCCTAATTCCTAATCTATCCTGTTAACCAATCAAACCACTAGACTCGGCATTGACTGGGGAAAGCCCCGTGTTCGCAGAAAGCGCACGTAATCACAGATCGTAAATATATCGCAGCACAACAAAACCTACTGCTGTACGAAAACAAGCAGTAGGCAATGTGGTATAAGGTTCAATATGCTCTAACGTCGTAATCAAGGTAAGGTGTACACTGTACAGTCTACAGTCTACACTGCAGATACACTTCTGAGCTACAAAAATAATGCATATTATGGCAGACTAACGATTATTCAGTGTCATCTTTATGTCCCTGTATAAGCGCCTCCGAGGTCTAGTGGTTCAGAGCTTCGCTCTCGACTCGGAGGTCGTGGGTTCGATTCCCGCGTTGGAACAACAAAAAATGTTGTTTTCAAGTTTGGTTAGGACAATGCAGGCTGATCACCTGATTGACTGACAAGAAAGATGATCCATGCGTCGGATGGGCATGTAAAAAGTCGGTCCTGCGCCTGTTCTCTCGCCAGTCGTGTCGGTTTACCGTCCCACTGAGTTATGAGAGTAATAGGAAGAGAGAGTGTCTTTGTGTATTGCGCACACACTTAGGCACTATAAAATAACTCTTGCGTAGCTGGCCTGGTTTCAATGAAATCGGCTACCGACACCGAAATCGGTGAGGGGAGCCATTATTATATGTCCCTATGTTAACAGTTATAACGTGTAAAATAAATGAGTAATTATATTTAAGGATACATTTTCATCCCTTTTCCCCCGACGAAAACAGAGGAGTGTTATAAGTTCGACGTGTATAACGGATGAACAGATTATAATCTATTTTTTTTTTTTTGTTTGAAAGCTGACGTGATCAAAAGTGTTAGTAACTGTAATTCATCAATATCAGTTCTAAAATTAAAATTGAATGCTATGTTTCCACAAAGTAACGCCTGATTCCATTAACTAATATCATTGCTTGCATTCTGTCATTGCTAGACAATTCCGGGGTTACTAAATTTTTTTAAAGTTATACTTAATATTATGGCGAGTTAGAAAAAAATGCAAGAGTAAATTTCTACGATGCGGGCGCACACTGACACGAAAAACCGACACAACACGTGCATAAATTTTTTAAATTTAGAAATACAGTGTCAAATGTCAACAAGACTAAGGTCGTGTTTCACCAAGCGTTAATGTTAACGCCATGTTAAAATACCCATCTCATTCATTGACAGGAAATACGAGAGGGATAACATGATATTTAACATGGCGTTAACTTTAACATTGCTTAATGAAACACGCCCTAAAAATTTATAAAATATCAAACATTATATCAAAGCCTACTTTGAAGTCAACGCACTATTTAAGATTCTAAAAATTATACAGTACCAAATACCACACCCATAATGATTCAAGTCAATTAAAGGAATATTTATAAACACATTTAAATATTAAACATATTTTCGTTGAAATCAATTAATCACAGAAAATTTATCTATAAATCAATCTTGTCAAATACCAGATTTGTGAGTCATTAAATTAATGGCAAATTAACAATATCACTGGCCGTTAACATAAATAATTGGAAAACAAAATATGTTGTTATTTTCTATGTTAATGTAGGTCTGTCTCTACTCCCCAGCTTCTGAAAGGCAAATTAAACTCAATTTAATTTATGAATGCTCAAATTTCGTGTGAATTTGACATCTGACAAAAGGTTTAAGAACACTGATTAGTTGATCTTGATTTGCCTTTAAAAAAACCAGGGGTGAGTACTGGTCCAGTGAGTTTGAATTGATCAAATCAATAAAAAAATTATTAGTGACTTTGAGACAATTGAAGCGTACATATTATGATATTGTATCGATTGACTATAGTGCCTTGTGACAATCCGATCACTCTATCTGTCTGTTACCAGGCTACATACCATGAACAGTAAACAAAAAAAAAATCAGATGTACCTATTTCTATTGCCACTATAATATCTAATACTAAAGTCAGAACACAAAATCACTTCTAAAGGAGTCCTTTACAAGAAACTTAATTTATGAATATTTTTTGCTGAATATGAATACTAGAGCTCGATAATAGTATACTAATAGTTGTATACAATATAGAGAACCGATAAATACGGAACCCTTTGTGCCCTGGGCCCATATTCAAGATGCCAGCGCTATTGTGATAACAGCGAAAACAAAAATGTATGGGATTTGACACATTATCGCCCGGTTTCTGAAAGGCTGATCAAATTGACCAATTGTACAAATCAGCTAATCTAAATCACTGTTTTCAACAATGAGCGTTCAGATTAGCTGATTTGATCAATTGATCAATTTGATCAGCCTTACAGAAACCGGGCGTATGGTTCGCTAAATGACAATCGAATTCGTGTGTCACAAACTTATATGTCAAATTCCATACATTTTGTTTTCGAACTTCGTACGTGATAATAGCGATGGCATCTTGATTTAGTGCACTGGGCCCTGATTACTTAACTATCGAACTTCACCGACTACTGCTTCTTTTTTAAATCAATTGTAATTTTGACGTCAAAACTTTATAAAAACACAATAAAAAAAAATTAAAATGTCACAATGACAGTAGATGTCCAGAAAATGGAAACCCACCGAAGCTGGCGACTCACTAAGGAGCGGTGACTTTTTTTTATAAAAAAAAATAATATATAAGCGTCTCCAAAGTTACGTAATCAGGGGGCTGGTCCGGCTAAATGCATTATATCGTCCATAACAAACATACGAGCGGAATTCTTTACAAACGTACACGACATGGAACGTTATTCAAATGCTAACAAGTGGCAAACACCTATGACGTAGTTCATACGTACTAATATTATGTAGAACGTAGATGCTGATACGTAATAGGCTATGACGGAAGTTTTATCTAATTGATCTTTTTATATATTTTTAAATCGAAATTTATACGTAAACTACTATATTGCCCGGCACTTTGCGCCGCCAAAGAACGAGGTTTCTTGAAGCAGTTCTGGCAGCGTCAGCGTCGGCAGGGTTTAATTATTAAACTGAAACCTACCTGGAGAATCAGTCTATTCATTAGTGACAAGTGACAACAGCATGAGCATCAGTGTGGTAGTCGAGTTTATCGCGAACAGACAGACAGACGCAGCGGGGAACTTGTATTCTAATGTTGTGGCGGTACTACTAGCGCCACAACCTGCATCGCGCTATCGAAGTTTTTAAGTCCGGCGCTTTATAAACAACATCTGAAAACTAGTACAGTGGGCTTCGGCCTGACCGAGCATACCATCTCGATCTCCCTTTGGGGCTTCCACTATAACATGAACACAACAAGTTCATGGGAACGTAGCGAGTGTTGCGAGTGCTGTTCACCAATGAGCGTTCAGAATGGCTTGTTAACTCAAATTTAGATGAATTCACCGCTTGGGGTGCCTATAACTCCATTGCTATCATCTACAAGTAACACCTTACTTTTTAATGACTCTTCCTATCCCCAATTAATATAAAGGCTAGGGCTCATCTCTGAAAGAGAACCAGCCTTCGCCTCTGGGCCCTTGTGTTACGTCTGTATATAAAACACAGTTGGAATTAATGTTGCGATTATTTAGCAATACGTTAGATTAGGTATGGCAAATATAGGTTACGGATCAATTAATATTTAATATCTATGGACGCTTCACACCACGTCAATCTGGCCCTGTGCTAAGTATCCGAAGAACTTGTGTTACAGGTACCGGACAGGTGCATGAAAGAAATTTTAATAAATTGTATTTTAATAAAAATTTGCACGCCAATCAAAGGCAAAATAAGAGAGCGATTTACCAAACCTGTAACACCATATTGTACCTTATTTAAGCAAATAAATGATTTTGATTGATTTGATTTGACCTCTCGTTTGAGCACCAATGCGCTCAACCACTGCGCTACGGAGGTCATCTTAAACTCAGTGCTTTCGTAACGATCCGTTCTTCTCTCTTTCTCTCACACACTATTATATTACTCTCTCATATACTATAATATTATTTTATAGTAGTCATAGCAAACTACATTTAAGTTATATTTAATGTGTGGGTATATATATATATTATATACTTAAATGTAGGTTGTTATGACACTCCTAATAAGAAACTTTGACCGTTCAACAAGCGTATCTTAGGACCATACTCTTCAAAAGGTATCACCTAATTTTATTATCATTTCCGCTACGACTCCTTTCGAAGTTCGTCATATTAAGGGTAGTCAAAGTAGGGAAGTCCAACTAGCTCCTGACTACTAGCGCAGTAGACTGCCCACTCTATCGTATTTGGCTAACCTTGGCCCAGTTTGCGAGTAGACAGCTACTGTGAGTAGACAACTAAGCAGACCGCATAGACGCTTCGAAAATAGTTTTTTTTTACGTTTCAGCACAATATCTTTCTATTCAATTTTTTTAAAATTCTATTAAAATTCTACTTTAATTAACTGTAGGTATAATCATCATTTCAAGCAGGGATGTTAGGGAGCTCCGTAACCGTAACCGAAACTATCGGATATCCGATATAAAAAGTTATCCGTAACCGTAACCGAAACCGAAATAAAAGTTTGTCGGTGAAAATGAAACCAAAAATATCAGTAACCGAAATTATCCGAAAGAAACGGATAATTCGAAAAAATTTAATATCCATAAGGCTAAGGACTCACGAAGCGGTTTTCATCCGCGTCCGCCGGCGTTGGCGGAAAGGAGTTTTTTTTCCAAACTCACGAGACCGGAGTTTTGTGCGGTAACGCAGCCGTCGCGGTTGCGATTATCACTCGCAAACGTGGCGGTTGCAAGACGGGTGGTGATCATTTCAGTTCCAGACCATCCAAATTTTCAAAATCGTTATTTAAAACACCGCAGATTTCTTCCCATGCTTTGAGTGTCAAGTTCTTGTACTTATACTCTTCTAAGCTCTTATCCCATATAACTGGCCTATCTTGAACCAAAGTAATTAGTAGATCGACTTCAATATCCATTTTGTTGACAAACGTGCGCGTGCGTGCTTGAACGCGTCACTACGTACGTAACGAACAACGAGTCATAACAACAAGCCACTGCCTGCAAGCAAAACGGCGTCGGATTTCTAACCTCCTCTCCCCCACCCCGCTGCCGACGCGCGGTCGCCCGCCAACCGATCGCAGAACGCGCGGGTGCAAACCGCCGCGGCTGCGGGACCGCGACCCGCGCCCGCCGGTAGAAGATGACCGCCGGTGCAGCGGGGCCCGCAAACAATCGCACACGCCGCGGGCGTAAAACGCGTCGTGAAATGTGCCCTGATTTTTTACATAAATATCTGTATTCTGCAAAGGCTGCAGGCCCGCAACCGTGGCGGGCTCGGGTGAAAACCGCTTCGTGAGTCCTTAGCCTAACCGTATCCGTATCCGAAATTTCATATCTACTGGACATAAGCCTCCCCCAAAGTATTTCACGAGAGTTGTATACTTGCCACGCTTGCCAGGCGGGTTGCCGAGAGTAGTTTTGAGATGTATCAATACCGGCAGAAACCCTGCTGCCCATTTCCGGTTATATCCGTCGCCTTTTACGACACACATGGGAATGATGATTGTTGGGGTGGTGCTATTTCTCCGGCCCCACGGACCATCAATCAATCAATCAATAATTCATTTACTATAAAAGTGGTACAAAAGATGTTCAATACATACCTACATTATATTAAGAACAGGGGGCTTATTCAAGATGCCATCGCTAATTATTATCGCTTGCAAAGTTCGATAACAAAATGTATGGGATTTGACATAAGCTACGGTAAATGATCGCGATTTGGTATATAATTAAGGGTACGTTATGTCAAATCCCACACATATATATATATGTTATCTTACCTTATAAGCGATAATTAGCGATGGCATCTTGAATCAGCCCCCTGGCACTTTTAAGTTTTAGCTAAACATTAGCATGCAAAGTATTCCTATTTTAAGTTTAACTAGTCTAATTTTAGTAACATGAGAGGTAGGTATAACAAACATGGAAAATCAGATAACTCCCATAGACATAGCGAACCCTCCAAAGACTCCATCAATCTATCCCCTGCAGTTCACTATCGTGATCAAACCTGCGCGCTCCCACAACCCAAACAATCCATTGACGACACATAGGCTACATATATACATGTATACAGCGGCGAGACAAAACGCGCGATAAAAATACATTTTCGAATTTGGTACAGACTTGTGTATTACTGAGATGCAGAAAAAACTAGTTTCGTCTGGTGCGATCAGGAAGTCTGGACCGCTTGGCCTGCAGCCAAACAGACAGGATAATAATATCCTTGCTCCTCTCCATTCAGTCACTCGTTCATCAGGGGTGTGACGTTTTTTATTGACGCCCCCGTGGTCCAGTGGTTTAGAGCTTGTCTCTCAACTCCTTAGGTCGTGAGCTCGATTCCCGCGTTGGAACAACAAAAATTTTTTTAAACCGGGTTAGGACAATGCAGGTTGATCACTTGATTGTCTGACAAGAATCTGCTTCATTATTACGAAAGCTACTTATAGGAAAAGTTGACAAATCGTCAGAAGACGGTAATCAGGTGATCTGTTTGTTTTTGCTTGAGCCTTCTGCACACCTATTCCGTGGTGGACGGTTTCTTTGGAGGGCGCAATACCCAAGACCACTCTCTCTCCTTTTACTCTCGTATGACACTAACCAGTGAGACGGACCGACACGACTGGCAAGAGAACAAGCGCAGAACCGCCTTTTCACAGACCATCCGTCGCATGGATAATTTTCCTTGTCAGACAAACAGATGATAAGCCTCCATTGTCCTAACCAAACCTGTAATTTTTTACTTGTTCTAATGCTGGAATCTAATAAATGACTTTTGAATACAGATCCCAATGCTTAGCACTGGATGACCGGACCATGGAAAAGTAAATCCTATAAAGATAATAACTACTTAATATAGCAATATGGTTCAGAAGGAAAACATCCTTTTGAAAACCATGTCTCTAGTAAAACAAATTGTTCTATAAATAAACAAAATGTTGTAACATTACCTAGGTACCCCTAGGTAATGTTACAACATTTCATACAAAGTAAAAGGGACTATACAGCCACCCTTACAAAGAGTGGAACAAGTCGAGTTTTTGAAAAAATTGAGTTAAAGCCATATATCCATAATCGGAAAAAGAAGCTGATTATGGATATGGTATGATATTAAATAAATTTCCCCAAAAACTAGACTTATCTCTTTTTAAGGACAGCAGAATAGACAAACATATCAAAATAACATTTTCACACAGTCATAGCGGTAAATAAAACTAGAATATAAAAGTAAAAAGGTAAAAAAAACTTAACCATGCCACTTGAAATGTAAAAAAAACAATTAAGCGTACAACGACTTTAACATTGATTAATGAAAATGATTTAAATACCTACTTAAAGCCATTAATAAAAATGTAAAAATTATACAGCTTTTACCTGTGTCCTCGTTTACAAAATAAATAAACAATGAATGAAGTAGGTATATGTGTAAAAATAATAGGTAAAAGCCAAATATTAAAAATCAAAACAATGTAAGAGGGAAAGGTTGAGTATAAGAAACAGAATAAAAAAATTAAAGTAACTTCCGAATTATCAGTGTGATGATGAAAAAATAATAAACTAAAATCATATTATCATATATTTGGGAGCTAGGATGCCACAAACAGACACATCAAACTTATAACACCCCTCTGGTTTTTTGGGGCATAAAAAGGTGCCTAATTGGGAGACTCAAAATCATTTACAAGTAAAATAATAAAAAGCACCAAATATAAGACTCAAAATATATGAATGGAAATTCCATCAAAAAAAGTTCCATATATTTGCTCACTTAAAACAGATAGGATGATTGATTGCTAAGGTATGTTTACACAATATTATCATCCACCATAGAGGTCAGTGACTTCGCCTCATAGTAGGTTTCCATAACAGTGGCTCCATATAAGAACACAATCAATTAAGGACTCTATATCATTGTGATTAGCTTCACTTTGCTAATATGATAAAGTTGTTACAAATTAAACATAAAAATTGCATCATAGTTGTGTAATTGTGTAAAAAATAATGAATTTGATATAAGATTCTATAATGTTTCTTGTCATTAATGTGCCAAATGTCCAAAAGGCCCGAGTAATGACTAATGGACAATGAGTAAGACAGCATGATCAAAAATATGGTAAACAAACAATCAAAACAAATGACTAGTCGATTTAAGAGATAATAATAATAGTAGCATTTTATAGACTCTACATGTAGCACTAGAACATTGATAAATCTAGAAATACTTAAAATCAGCATCTTATAAATTCACAAAAGTCAGTCACAAAATTTTATATTTCTAGTAGTAGGTAGGTATATAAAATCTACCATAGTACATTTTTTATTCATAATTTGTGGAATTAGAAATTGGACAATAAAACGGATATTGGCAATCACTTTTATAATTAATTTAAATGTTTGTCTGGTTGATTGATTGAAATAATTCTAACCTTGTATTAATTCTAATATAGTTCAATGTATACAATGATGTAAAAAGTAAATGTTTATTTAAATTTTTACTTTGATTTGTATAAAATTATAACAAAAATTACATCCTATCCTAACTACAACATACAACTTTCAATTAGCACTCACCTGGGTTAAATAATAAATCCAGAGTTAGTTCAATATCATAAACCAGAATTGTAAGGCGACTCTAGGATTACCAACAAACCCAGGCTACCGCAAATGGGCCTTATTTGATAAGAAAACAAAGGAATTACTCACGGATAGGATGTAACAGCTCCTGGCTAGCATCATCAGAGCGGAACAGCTTCAGTATGGATGTAAGCCACCCATGTAGGTCCTGCTCGTTGTCAGCCACTATGCACAGCTGCTCCTCCTTGGTAAACAGAGCTATCACATGCTTCTGTTTCAAGTCCAGCCGTCTGGTTATGTTGTAGCAGCTCTTTAGCGGCAGAATGCGCCGCGGCGCCGCCCCAGACCTGAACTTCTTTTCACTCTCGTAATACTCCAGCCTCGCAGAGCTTTCGGAAGTTTCCGCGCGCAACACGAAGTACTTCTTCTTCATCGTCTTCAACTTCCGAAGGTGGCCCTGGCGCACCACAGCGCCACCCTCCGCGTTCGCAGCCATATCAGCGGTTCTGCATCAGCTCTGGCACGCGACGGATAACCTTGAAGTTGTTTACGAACAGCGAATAAAGTCACTAGACTCGCCGCCGACGCGACTAAAAATACGTACTATCTCTTTTCAATTGTGCGTAAATAGTAAAACAGTCAACGATTCTAACGACGTAACAGTACCGCATTAGGCACAGAACAAATTAATATACCTAACCGCATTAGGTCTAGTCCACTAGGCGCCATATGATATGACTGCCAAAATAATATTATTCGTCCCAACTAACGGCAACTACTTTACAATTAAGTACGAATTCTCAAATACAATAACAAACGTTTTTTAATCCATAATTTGGTACGCTCGCTGTTACACTCGGTCATTCACAGATACACGAGTTTAGAAAGAGATAAAATCATTCATAGTAAACGTAATCTGCACGCCCTTCCGTAGGAACACAGGGCATGGAAGTCACGCCGTGCTCATGCTTCGCGTTACACCAAAACAAACCCTTTTCCACTTCACTGTTCACTGTCACAAAATATTCCTATTAGACGATTATCAAAAACAAAACACACGGACACGTTTCTATGTTTTGCACTTGATTTATAAATTTCCTGTATTTGCGCGTCGTTTTTTATTGGTTCCTCGCTATTGCGTGTCATATATTCGAACGGCGATTACGAGAAAAATAGTATTGTTTAGATCGGATACTTTGACCTGCAATAAAAGGAAAAATGTCATTTTATTTTGTGAATGTAATAAATATATTTTTTTATTTTGCATTGACAAAATAGTATTCTAACTATATTATCTTACACCATTCACATTTATTAAACTATCTATTTTATTAGAAAACAATAAGTGTCTAATTTTTTTTTGTCTGTCACAGAAAGTTTATAAATGATTGTTTCCTCCCTTAAGAATTAAATTAATAAATAGTGAATGATTTAGATTAAAAAATAAGGTTATTAAAATATTCAGAAAAAACATGTAATACATAATTAATTTGATGTCATGACTCATGTTGTCGATTACTTTTACAACCTGGGCATGTTTCACCAAGCAATGTTAAAGTTAACGCCATGTTAAATAACATGTTATTCCTCTCGTATTTTCTGTCAATGAGCGGTTTTTATTTTGACAGTTCTACTAGTTTAAGAAAAATGCTGATAGATGGCATTAAGCCTAAGTAATATGTCAAGTCCTGTGTAAAATGTCAATTTTCGCTTTGTTTTTTGTTTGTTTACCTTTCAACTTTCTTTCTTTCACTTGCAATAGTTTATTATTTATTAATTGTGCCCTGAGAACTATACTTAACATGGCTAGTCCATGCGTAGTACAATTTTGTAAAAATATAGGTAACCACCGCTTTCCCCAAGATGAAACTCGGAGATCAAGATGGATAGAGCCTATCAAACATGTAAAAACAGGACTAACTATAAGAAAAAATTTCTTCATATTATGTTCAACTCACTTTACGCCAGCAGATTTCATCTCTCCGTCATCACATTTGGCAACAGCCCCAAGAGGTAAAATATTTATCTTAGTGTGCAATAAGAAATAATAATAAAGTTTATTGACATTAGACTTAAATTAGTTACATTTTTTTAATTTCTTAACCTAAATATATGTATATCTTAATGTTTGTTACCTATCTTGGGTATCATAACTTAATGGAAACGTACTACAGTAAGTACCAACCTTAGGAGTTCATACCTAAAAAACCAAACTTTTGTTTGCAGCTCATCGCCTAAAAATACTTAAAAGAAAAGCTGTTCCTTCTATATTCCCATGGAATGAAGCTTGTCAGCAAGCTAACCAGCTCCAGCAGCAGTAAGAGCCAATGTTTAATCCAACTGCAGTTCAGGCTACATATATATTATCAATACATATTTTTTTGACATATTACTTTATGCAAGCGCCATCTTACGGTAGTCTCTGTACCTAAAAGTGACACTTCGAAAAGCCCTCATTAATGAGATGGCATGGTATTTTAACATAGCGTGGTGAAACACGGCTTAAGACATTAACTTTAACATTGCTTGATGAAACACGCCCTTAGGGGCATATCCTAAATAATTCCTTGATAGGAATTATATAGGATAGGCCCTTATGATATAAAAATCATTGATATGAATGAGAAGGCATGGTAATTTAACGAGCCGTCAACACTAGCATGCGTTGGTGAAATCGGGATAAAGTCCCAACTTTTCTTACGAGAGGAACACCATGATATTTAACGAAGGATTAACTTTAACATTGCTTGATGAAACACGCCCTTAGAGTCATCATCCTCAGATAACCGTTGCGTGCAGCGTATAAGAATTCATAAAATAAGCAGCGTGTTCCTTCAAACGTTATTTTTGCTCAAAACGCTCCGATCATCATTTTTGCCACAAATTGTTGTCTCTTTTCCAAGATACAGACTGCCAAAGTCAAACTAGTAGCGCCAAAGAAAAATACGAATTTAACCATAGTAAAAAAATATATTAACACCTTTAACTGTCAGCTGACAGCTGCGTGTGGAACATGGGTGAAAAGTCAGTGTCAAGTTTGACTAACCATACCAAAAAATTATTGCTAATTTTAAGTAATAAAAGCTCTTTTATGTTTTATTAACTTATATTTAGAAAACTAACAAAACGTGTGTTTGTGTTTAGTGTTATATTGTCTTCCAGATGGGTAAATTCCAAACAATTTAGTCTTTAGCACATTTTATGAAATATTTTCAGTGTAGTTACCCTTGTGGGCTTTTGTATAGCACACTATACAAAAGCTCTTATAGGAAACACTACCATACCATTTCTACCATTTTTTTGTTTGTGAAACAGGAACACCATAATGAGGGGTTTTCGAAGTGTCACTTTTAGGTACAGAGACTACCGTTAGATGGCGCTTGCATAATGTAATATGTCAAAAAAATCTGTGATCTTTGTTGGGTGGTTAATATAGGTTGCCAGATTTTAGCTATTATCTATTTTCAGGTAGTGAAATTATTCATAAAGTGGTTAAGTCGCTGTAGGTATGCTGTTTCATACACAAAAATAATCCTTTCAAATTCCTTTCTTAGTGATCTCCTACACTTCCGAGGAAACCTACATACATTATAGCTGGCTTCAATATCTTTGATTTTTCAAACAAATAATTATTAGGTTAAGAAATTTAAAAAATGTAACTAATTTAAGTCTATTGTCAATAAACTTTATTATTATTTCTTATTGCACGCTAAGATAAATATTTTACCTCTTAGGGCTCTTGCCAAATGTGATGACGGAGAGATGAAATCTGCTGGCGTAAAGTGAGTTGAACATATTATGAAGTAATTTTTTCTTATAGTTAATCCTGTTTTTATATTATGTTTGATAGCCTCTATCCATCTTAATCTCTGAGTTTCATCTTGGGGAAAGCGGTGGTTACCTATATTTTTACAAAATTGTACTACGCATGGACTAGCCATGTTTAGTTTAGTTCTCAGTGCACAATTAATAAATAAAAAACTATTGCAAGTGAAAGAAAGAAAGTTGAAAGGTAAACAAACAAAAAACAAAGCGGAAATTGACATTTTACACAGGACTTGACATATTACTTAGGTTTAATGCCATCTATCAGCAGTTTTCTTAAACTAGTAGAACTGTCAAAATAAAAACCACTCATTTAAAATGCATTGAACGAGTATCCGATAATGAATTATTTTTCATAGAGCAACACCGCAAATATGTCCGTCCTCTTTTGTGACCGTCGCCGTCACTCATTCACTCATTTGCTTTTGCATTTGCTAAAAAAGGTAGAGAAAATAAACGGGAAATGTTGGCAAATTACAACTGATAAATATACGTGTAACGGTTTTGGTCATAAAACGTTTGATTAATTATTGAAATTGCGGTCGATTACACATACGGTGTAAGAATATTGAGTGGAATTAAGTATTTATCTGTTTACATAGTCAGAACACAACTGCTGAGGCTGTCGAGTGTCATGAAAACCTACTCGTAGAGAAAGGAGAGTTTTTGTGAAATTGTGTTATTTTGTGGGTCCAGGTTTTGTTATTAATGTGTTATTAATGTTCAATTAGTTATTTGGTCCTGGAAAGTGGGCTGCTGGAACGAGTGTATTGTTTCAAAATTCGCTCTATGTAAACATAAAAGTTACAAAAGCGTATACACTCGCGGTTTAGCTAATTTTGCAACCATCATTAGACCGTGAAAACCGTGTCAGGCTCGTATCCTCAGTGTATAATTATTTAAGCTACAACAGTTGCTGCAAAGGGTTCTTTAATCACAATGGGTGAATAATTTCAATAAAAAGGTACCTTGTTTTCATAACACTGATATGGTATAAATTGAATACATACACTAATGTACTCATTACTTTTAGATATATTATGGCATCAGGTACATCATCCATAGAAAGCAATGGTAGCAATGGTAAGCTATAGTATTACTTAATTAGTACTTACATATTAAACAATTAAAATGATAACATTTTATTGTTATGACTCTTCAGAGCTATTTTATTTCTCAGTTTCGATGTGAGTGAGCCTTATGTCTTTGGAATAAAGATCCCGTTAGAATTAAAATGATTCAATAGACTGTTACTTACCACAAAGTTATTAGGAATGGAACTTTTTGCAGACAATTTAGCTATTTGGGATCTTTATATAATGTTGGTTTCCGTTACAGAGTCAATATCCCATGGTTATACCAGCAATGAGAGGCATAATAACAGTCAGATATCATCTATTCCGCTACCGATTGAGTATGAAGTATTGTCCAATGCACAATGCTACGACAAGCCCAAGTACTCGAGTCATACGCATGCCATGAGTGCTCCGTATGAGCTGGGACAATATGATGTCATCAACAAAGCCAATGAAAACCTAAAACAACAGTATGAGAAGGCGCTGCACGATTTGAGCCAACTCCGGAAACAACATACAGAAAAATCTAGAAGATATGAACATGTTATGAAGGTATTTTCTTGTTTATATAAAAATCAATATAATCATTGTAAATTTGTGAGAATGTCTCATTGTTAAGATTTCACATTTAAAGCCCCATACTTATTTGGATGATATTTAGTACTTGAACAGATTGCGTCAGTGATACATTTTTATTCTGATCCTACATGAGTGTCAGATTTCTTTTTTGAACTGTATGTATAATAATTTTAATTTAAAATCAATATTATATAATAATTATACAAAAGTTGAAGTAAATTTTGTATAATTATTATAATAATACAACTCTGATTTTGGCTTTATTATTGAGATGTTTTGCTTTTTATTGTTAATGCCAAAATTAGTGTTAAACACAGGAAGCAAGAATTAAAATAGAAATCAGGATGAGCGGTTGTTACAAATTTAATGAGCTATTTAGCAGTAGTGCACTTATATTTTCCTTAACATAATATGATGTAATATAAGTAATCAATAATTTAGTTCTTAAAGTGAGTTGATGTGAATAGGTATTACATGTTACATATATTTATATGGATAATATTGTATATTATACTAGCTGTGCCCGCAACTTCGTTCGCGTGGTTTTTCAGTGACTTTAACCGTTTATGCAGTGCATGCAACGAAAGTCTCCAAATGTGAATAATTTTACCTGTTTTTGCAACATTTCTTACTTACGCTTCACTCCTATTGGTCGCAGCTTAATGTTATATAGCCTAAAGCCTTCCTCTATAAATGGACTATCCAACAAAAAAAGAATTTTTAAAATCGGACCAGTAGTTCCTGAGATTAGAGCGTTTAAAGAAACAAACAAACTCTTCCGCTTTATAATATTAGTATAGATTTAATTTTAACACGGTTGACATTAATGTGCAAAGTGAACAAATAATAGATTTGTATGTAATGTACAGTATCAGTTGTATCAGTCTGTAGTAAATATTGTGTCATGTCTAGGACTTGACAAGTTACATGGGAATTATGAATTACCACCCAGATCCAACTTCTTAACAAAATCTTCATATTAATTTAATGATTTAAAGCAGGCCGCTATACAGGAGTTATTTTTATAGTGCCCAAGTGTGTGCGTAATACACAGATGCACTATCGTAGCCCAGTCCGTCCTGAATATCTAACACGGACCCAATTTTTATATGCTTATCTGACGCATGGATCATGTTTCTTGTCAAATAATCAGGAGATCAGCCTGCATTGTCCTAACCAAACTTGAAAACATTTTTTGTTGTTCCAACGCGGAAATCGAACCCACGACCTCCGACTCGGAAGTCGTGGGTTTGATTTCCAAAGGTTTAGAACATTAGTCCACAAAAATAAACAAAATTTTCATACAAGATTACCAAATTCTTATTGTATTACGCCTGAAATGCTATCTGAATTACTGACATAGGTACAGGTTTTCTGTAGTTAAAGCATAAGTAGGTAGGTTTATGTGGAGCACACATAATACGCGATCGAAGTTCGGTGAAATTGCCTTGGTTCAATATACATACACACAATGTTGGGCGACTGAATTTCTGCCACGAATTTTTGTGATAAGACGTCCGAACGTCAAAAACAGTCCCGTAATTTCGACCGTAATACTGTGTTTAGACACTATTAATCAACTGTACGTATTCTATTACTGTATGTATGCATAGTACGTCCCAGATTAATTTGACCCAAACGTAAACAAACCCGTCTATGACATAACCATAGACTAGTCAGTAATGGCAATTGGCCAATATTAACACAATGCTTATTGTTTGCTACTATGAATCCATAGACTTTAATCTACTGTCAAAAAGTAAAGTTTTTCATTTGATGTTTAAACATATTAATTATTGTTTAATTGTTATAAAATGTATTGGATAATGAAGTATGATCCTTTAATATTCCACAATAAATAAATAAATATGTGAAATTTAGGTGTTTTTGGTTAGTTTACGTTAGGGTTAAATTGATCTAGGATTTATAATTATTTGCGTACCAAATAATTATATAGCATGTACTCTACAATTAAACGGCTCGATGGGTTTTAGTTTGGCAAGTGTCGTTACATTTGTGTTTACAGTGCCAGTGACAATCAGTAAAATAAATACACGATGTCAGAGTTTTTTTAATTTACTGTTTTTTTTTTGTTGAACAGGAGTTGGAATATGTGCGCGGGCAGCACCGAGCTGTGATGAACCAGTTGGAAGTGTCGGCGCAGGAGGCGAGCAGCCTCCGCGGCAAGTATGGAGACCTGCTCAACGACAATCAACGGTACATGTTAATTCGCCTATACCACAAAGTAGATATATAACAGAGACACGACCTAGTACTAGAAAATGGTATAACCCTAACACTGGCAATTCGACTGGCTATTTTTATTTTCTTCGATTTCCAATAGACAAAGGGTCAAGTCCAGGCACATTCCGGAAACCGCCATCTAGCGCCACTATTGGAACATACTAATTACTAATTTCGTTTCTTATCTTCTTCTTAAGGAGTTGAATTTAGCTTAATTTAATTTAATTTGAATTTAATGTTATGCTTAAAAATATGCTTATCTTTATTTTAATGTAAATATTTGTACTTAATTCGGCATATTTACATTTTATACTTTACAAACGTTAATAGTATTGACATCTATTGATATTTTTTTATTAAACATAGATTGTATGGGATGGTAGGCCATGCATATTGGCCGAGCGTTGTCGAGCGGTGGCAAACGCCAACGTGTAGACAGTCTATTTGCCTTGCCTTGTCATTGCTCGGCGTCGCTCGCCTAGCTAGCCGAGTGAAGGCGAGCGTCAACGTGTGTATTTGCCGCCACTCGCCTACGCTCGCCGTCGCTAGCGACCACTCGTGACCACTTTTAAAAGTGAAACGAAACGTTTTTTTATCTGTCAAGCCAAATATTGACAGATAAAAAAGACGAAACGTTTTTTTTATCTGTCAATGTCGGTTATCAAGTGAGCTTGGGATTGAGATTGTTTTATTATCCTTAGGGCTGATTTTTCAATCGTCAGAAAACTTTTATCTAAGGAATAAATAAGTGACTTTGGCAGATTTTGTATGGAACAAATGTCAAAGTCATGTCATGTTTATTCAACAGATAAAAGTTATCTAACGATTGAAAAATCGGCCCTTAGTGACAGTGTGAACTAAAATTTTTCTAAATTTGAATTTTGCTACATATCACCTTCGTCCATGAATGTCTTCAATTCTCATGATGATGATGGTGTTGTCAGACTGGAGCGCGAGGTGCAGCACCTGCAGCAGAGCGGCGGCACAGAGAGCACGCCGGACGCGCTCGTGCACACGCTGCGGAACTACGACGCTCTCAAAGAAGAGTATCAGTGTTTCCAGAAGAGGTAACAGCCGTGATGATTAGTTATTCGTGGAGTACCAGAGTAAGAATAGCACCTCACCATCTTACTTGTGGGTGTTGTAATTTGTCGACCTCCGTAGCGCAGTGGTGCTCGAGCGAGAGGTCGCGGGTTCGAATCCCTTGTTTTAACTTGACTGAACATGTTTTGTGCCTATAAACCTTTATTAATTAATTATAGTGGTAGTGACAGGCATTACACTACCTACCCACCTACCCTACGATCCTTGGCGCATTGTGTCAAGTTTGTTTTATGTCTTTTTCTGTGTTAGTTACATATATAATTTTTCTTTTTGGTTCCTTCCATGTTATAAATTCCTGTTATGTTTTTTGTGATTTTGTAATGTTAATTTTTCCGTAATGTGTAGTGTAATGGTGTTAACATGTCAAATAAATATTTTTTATTTATTTATGACTACTTGCGTCCTCAGGTACGACGATCTAATCGAGACCCACAACAGCACTGTGGAGAAGTTGCAAATGGTCCAGGAGGAGAACAGCAGACTGAAGACTCAGTGCCACGACCTCACGCAGGAGAGGAATGTCGTGGTGAGTAGAAGACCAATTATTATCTATACTAATATTAGCGGAAGATATAGTAATAATACACTAAATACTTCCGCTTTTTTTCACTTTATTATTTATATTACAAGTTATTTCTTAAAATACGCGACCGGTTTCGACATAGTCATCATCACTATTATTACTATATAATATGTATTTCCATCAAGAACCTACGGTACATTCAATCTATACTAATATTATAAAGCGGAAGAGTTTGTTTGTTTGTTTGTTTAAACGCGCTAATCTCAGGAACTACTGGTCCGATTTGAAAAATTCCTTTTTTTGTAGGATAGTCTATTAATAGAGGAAGGCTTTAGGCTATATAACATTACGCTGCGACCAATAGGAGCGAAGCGTCAGTGAGAAATGTTGCAAAGACGGGGAAAATTTGGGGACTTTCGTTGCGTGCGCTGCATAAAGGTTTTAAGTCACTCAAAAACCACGCGAACGAAGTCGTGGGCACAGCTAGTTATCGATATAATCCTAGTTCGGTTAAGTCAGCAACTCATTTGCATACACGTCAAATCGTGCTTTTACGAGCGAAACTACATGACAATCCAAACTAGAATTAACCTATAATAAATTCATGAATTATTAAAACTAATAGTTGTGAAGTCGTAAAATAATACTTGTGCGCAATCGTATAGTTGTAACTATGGATTAAGATGTCCATGCTTAAATTCGCATAAATGGCAACAAATACTAGAAACTAAATAGTTTTACGCCGCACCTGTTACCATGCGTGCGGTTTGCGTACTTGTGCGTTAGTGCGTGCGCGTTGCGTGCGTGTAAGCATGCGCGTGTTGCGTACGCGAAGGTATTAAGTGGGACGTTGTATTTTCATGGTATCATGTGTATGTCTGTCTGTCACAGATCCGCGAACGCAACGCGCTGAAGCAGCAGGTGGCGTGCGTGGTGCGGCAGTGGGAGGGCGGCGGCGGCGGCGGCGGGCGCGAGCGCGACATCAAGCGGCTCACCGACGAGCGCAACGCCGCCATGGCTGAGTACACGCTCATCATGAGCGAGAGGTGAGCCCCCTAGTACAAGTCCTAATGAGGCGCCCTACGCCCCCTAGTACTAATGAGGCTGACCAAAAGTGATCTAGAAGAAAATACATGAACATCTGCGTTTTTCATCCAATGGGTAAGAACGGGATCCCATTGCTAATACTGCCCTGTTTGTATGTTACCCGGCTGTATCTCATGGACCGTGGTCGAAAAATTTCACAGATGATGTATTTCTGTTGATGCTTATTTTTTTTTATTTTATTATTACAACAAATGCAAAAAAGCAGAATAAAATAAATATGTAAGGGGGTTTAATGTTTGTTTTGTACGGAACCCTTCGTGGGCGAGTTTGACTCACACTTGGCCGGTTTTTTTTATTCGCAAATTTAAGAAGCCGAGATAATAGCAATCAAAGTGCGTGTGCTCGTGGAGTTATTTAAAAAATCTCACGAAGCGTATAGAGCGTATAAAGATGGCCCCATGGGTGTTTCTTGCGCCCGTTCTTTTCGGTAGACTAGTTCCCGACCGGTAGTAGGCATCATATAGACACTACTTGTAATAATATTTTTTAGTAAATTTATTCTGAATAATAATAAATTTGATTTTAACTTAAGTGTTACTTTTGTTCACCACGATGATGTTATTACAGGGACACGGTGCACAAGGAGATGGAGAAGCTGTCCGACGACCTGCAGGCGGCTCTGAAGCGCGTCGCGGCGCTCGAGGCGGCGCTGCAGGCGTCGCGGGACGAGCAGCGCGCCGCCGCCCTGCAGGTATTGTATCAAGCCTCACTTCACATTAATGTCTCGTCATTACCTGTCTACGAGCAATTGCAATGACCTTTAAAATTTTGGTGTGCCAGGGGCATAGCGCCATTCACAGCTAAACGTATTGCAATAGGCAAGACAACATTAACAAATAATCAAAAATTTAATGATTTCAGGGTAAAATAGATATAAAAAGGTTTTGAAATACCGATATACTTTTATATAAAAATTTGCGATTATTAAGATTTTCAATAAATTAAAACATTAAAATAGTGCATTCGGCCATTTTGACTGAAACACAGCATTACAGCGCATGACGTCACGTCTAGGTAAACATCACTGTCATGATCCATCGCTGCTGTCATTATATATTACTCTTTCAGCTATGGTTTACTTAATCATCTGACGTTTACCGAGGCGTGACGTCACATTCGACGCCATGGCACTTCGACCTGTTTTGGCGCACTATTGAAAATATATTAGAAAAATGGCTGTTATCTTTGATATTCATTAGTTTGTTACCGAAATAAAGGTTTTTTCATAATTAGCAAATGTGTATCCACTATACAAAAGTGGATTTCAAAAAATGTTTCGTCATGCCTATTGCTCGTAAACATACCGAGACGCAACAAGAATGTAAGACATGAAGGGATGAAGGTGATATGTCGCAACATTTTTTTACCCAGAAAATTGAGTTTAAACTGTTACATCATTATTGTAGGATATGTGGTAACGTATTAAGTACATTGAATGTAGAGACGGATCTTTATATCACCTGCTGTCATGTCTTCATTTATTTATTAATTTTTATTTTAAAATACTAATTTATTATCAAAATATTTTGGTAACGCGTGCTATGTTTGTAGGCGGAGAGCCTGCGGCGGGAGATCGAGTCGGCGCTGGTGGAGCGAGACCGCGCTATCAAGGAGTGCACCGACCTCAAGACGCCGCACACCGCGCCCGCACCCAACAAACGGTACGCCAATACGTACTCCATACACACGCAACTTGTAGAACAAACTCTTTTTTATTCTATTCTTAAGTTCCAAGGACTGACAAGGAAGGTGTTTGTATACTGAATGAAACTACTTTTAAAAAAAACCAGTAGCAAGACCGTCAATTCAAACATCATTATTTTTTGAAGTTTCGTTTTTTTTCTAATGTATGTAATTTTACGTTCAACTAACTATTTATTTGTTTATGTTAGTAAACAATAAACGAATAAATGGAGAGTTTTACCTAACAATAAAACTTACCTATTATTTTTCCTGAGATATCCGGAATCCATCTTGAGTCAAGCACCCGTCTTTATGTCGATATCGGGCTACTTACCTCCTTCCACGTACGACAGGTGGCGCTAGTGTCACGGGTTTGAGACGGTTGCGCGCCTCACTGACTTGCTTCATTATGACGCTCGAGATGTACCAGGTAGGGATTACCTGGATTCCGGATATCTCAGGAAAAATAATAGGTAAGTTTTATTGTTAGGTAAAACTCTCCATTATTTGTTCCGTCTTCGATATCCGGAATCCATCTTGAGTGATGTGTTTGTTATCTCCTGGTACACATATTATAAAGTAAAGAAATTGAGAATGGTGCCATAATGTGTTATACAATTTAATATTAATTAGATTTAATTACAATCAATTTAATTATAGGTATATACTATTACTCTGGTGCAAAATAATAAGAAAGTGATGTACTACATGCACTACTTTGAGACCTTAATATTTCTTTTTTGTAAAATCTCCGGAAAGTATGTTCTTGTTTCCAATTTCCTGTGGCAAGAATTTGTTCAATTGGAAAGTTTTCTAACCAGTTTAATGAGGCTACAGCTGCTCTCGTAGAGTCGGGTGTAGCGTCTATACCAGCAGCTTTCAGCAGAGCTCTTACCCAGTTTCTGATTACTGTGGCAGACGCTGGTTTCGGGTCACCTCTAGCGGTTATAAATAAATTAGACCATTTATCTTGACGCCGCTCTTGTGATAAATGAACTAGTTTACGAACCCAGTGTACACTATCTAAGTTCTTATCGGGATGTTTTTTTAATTTTCCAGCCTGATTGCCTGTGATGTAAACTATCGGTTTTAGATCCAAAACAGGGCCTCAAAATCAAAGTATTGTCTTCAAATATCATTTTATCGGGATCCACGCTCAAAAGTGTGAGATCGTGCACTCGACGGCTAGAAACTAATAAAAGCAGTACTGCTACGTGTCTTGATACTTGATATAAGTTCTGCTTATCTGGTGCATTAACTTGTAAATATTTGATCAATACCGAGGCATCCCAAATAGGTGGATTAATCGGCCTTTCTTTTGTTAACGATATCGCTTTGAGGATTCTTTTCACTAGGAAATTTGAAGACAAATCTTTACATGCGCTAAATGTAGCAATCACAGACTTGTGCACCAATATTGTGCGATAAGCAAGGCCTTCTACTTGGTGAAGATAAGCTAAATATTGAGCCACTTCCTTAGGTAAAGGTTTTGTAAATGAAATTTGTTTTAAATTACACCATTGTTTCCACTTATTCCAGGCTGGTGTATATGTATTAATTGTTGAAGTTCTCCAACTTGAAAACAGTAGTTGTCTTTCTCGTTCAGACCAATCTTGGATTACATCAATCCACCCGAGATCAGCCAGGCCTCCAGGTTGATCGACTCTACTGCAGGCGGGCGCTTGCCCGTCGCTGTGTCGATCAGTACATAGGGCAGATTCGGAATAAGGTATGGTTTCTGTAGCGCACGACGTTGTAAGTCGCCTCGCCAGAAAACTTTGTTCCACTTGGGTACTATCAGAATGTATCGGCCCATTGCTGTGTTTAAGTGAGCTAATACTTGCGGAATTAAGTTCGGTGGTGGAAACAGCCACGCTAGGTCGAACATCCACTGTTGACTCAACGCGTTGTAGAGCTGTGCGCCGGGGTCCGTTAGATCTAGTGTCGCATAGCTCGGGACTACGTGGGCTGTCTTGGACGCAAAGAGATCGATTTGTGGCGTCCCCCACCTGTGAAAGAGCCTCGTAGTTGCTGCGTGTGTCAAATGCCATTCTGGACATCTCTTCCCTCGAGACAGCGCGTCTACGTCTCCGTTGAATTTTCCCGGGAAGTACTGTGCTGTTAAAGAGACATTTAGTTGGTCCAGTTTCGAAAGAAGTTGTTTTGTCAGTTGCAATAACTTTTTGGACTTTGTGCCACCTTCCTTGTTTATATAAGCAACTACAGTGCGATTGTCTGTCTGTAATAGTACCTGAGCATTCTGTAGTTGATGGCTCTCCTGTGCTACTGCTGCGTAGACGGCATACAACTCTTTCAGGTTCACGTGCCAATGTTTTTGCTCCTGATTCCACCTTCCCGCCATTTTCTTTTCTACAAGCGCACCCCAGCCGATGTTGGATGCATCGGTCGTTAGGAAGTGAGTTATCGGGTTCGAGTGTATCGGTAATGTCCCGTCTGCTTCCTTTATCCACCATACCATCTCCTGAATCGCAGGGTCGGGTATTAGCGATTTTCGATATGGATGTTTGGTGGACAGATGTCGGCTGTAGTACTGCAGTGTTCGACAGTGTAGACGACCTCGGCGAACGACGAACGTGGCGAAGTTGAGTCTTCCCATTAGGGACTGGGCCTGTCTGAGAGACCAACTGCCTACAGAAATTTGGTGCTGAAGCGCCCTGCGTAGCGTTAGGCACTTGGGCTCGGACAAGGACCTCGTGTTGTGAGTGGTGTCCCAGGTGATGCCCAGAAATTCTAGGCGTCGAGTCGGAGCCAGCACACTTTTCTCCCAGTTCACCATCCAGCCGAGTAGCTTCATCGTGGTGATGGTAAAAGCTACTTGCTCGGTCAGATGTTCGCTGGACTGATGGGCTAGGAGAAAATCGTCCAGGTAGACCACACATCTGATGCCGTGGGCTCTGAGGTACTCGGCGACCCAATTGGTTAAGGTTGCAAACGTTCGTGGTGCTGATGCCAGACCAAAGGGTAGACAGATCATTTGGAGTAGTTCGCCTTTGTAGCTCATTCTCAAGAATCGACGGTGCTTCTCGGCTATGTTCAGATGAAAGTACGCCTGGCTTAAGTCTAGCTTTGCCATCCAGTCTCCTTTCTGCAAGAAACTCGGTACTCTGAAGTGGCTGAAAAGTTGAAAAGGCTTTATTTCCAGGAACTGGTTGAGCGTCTTTAGATTGAAAATCGGTCGAAAGCTGTTGTCTGATTTGGGTACCAGAAAGAAAGTCGAAATATAGCTGGGAGTGATCTCGGCCCTCTCTAAGATTCCTTGCTTCAACATGCTCTGAATTTGTTGTGACATATCGAAGCTCTGTTTGGTTTCGTATGCTTTCAAAACCGTTTTCCCCGGATAAATTAAAGTTGGTTTTCGAATGAACGGTATTAAAACCCCTTTTAAAAGTTGACAAATGTGATCCGGTGCTCCTAACCTTTTCCAAACATGCACATATTGCACCAGACAGCCTCCTCGAAATTTGGGCCAGTCATTGTGAACGTGCTTTTGCTCGCGGTTTGTTTCTGCTTTCGCACTTATTTTTATAGTTCGGACGTTTATTGGATGGTCGTTTAGTTTTTCGATTATTTGGTTGTGCTTTATTGTGTGATCGAAAAAACGTTTCGGGTTGTTTATGAGTCGCAGAGACCGTAGCAGGACGATGGACAGGCGCAGCGCGTCTCGTGTAGTGATTATGTGTGGACGGACCTGCCATGGGAGCAAGCTTATCGGCCCCACCGATTTTTTGGAGGTACGACGACAAAACGTCTTTATCGAATAAAAATTTTCCATCTGGAGAAATTTTTTGTAATGCACTACAGTGATATTCTTCAGATATCTGCCTTAACACTGCTTCTCTACGTACGTTAATTAAATCAGCTCGTCGACCGCAAACCATTTGTAGAATATCGTCCGAAACTTTTGTATAACCCGAATCTTTATTAAATAATTGTTCCACTTTTTCAAACAAAGAAGTAGCCTTTAAATCTTTTTCATTGTCCCTGGCCCAATTTATTAACGACTGTAAATTATAACGTAACTCATCCTTTTGCTTTAAAATAGCATTTGAAACTGAAGCAAAACTACGTTCGGTTAAATGTAGGCGCGATGACCTTTCGTCCGTAGCCAATGGAGCGAAACGCGTAAGCTCGTCGTTAACGATCAACTCGATAAAACCAGGAACAGTCGCGTATTTCTTTTGCACGTCCGAAAAACGAATACAATTCCAGTCACTACTCTTAAATCTTTGTAAATCAAAAATTTTTTTGTAATGTTCGTCATTCGATTTTGGAAACAAAGGGTCTTTCACTGTAGTGGACAGATCAGATAAATTTAGCACTTGCGCAGGCTTTTGTGGTGGTTCCAATTCGAGCACATTGCTAGAAAACGTTGCGGGAATGTTTATCGAACTACCGCCCGCGGCATTTATGTCCGACTCGCGAACTCGCGTATCATTATAACTACACGTAATTAAACTCGTGAGATACGACACTTGTTGCGATAAATGTTCAAATTGTTCATTACTCACATGGCGGGAACGTTTACTTACGGCCGCGTGGGTCCGAATCTACCGCCCGCTCCAAAGACGACGATGACAATGTTGACGAACTGTCCGTAGATTCTCTCGAACGGGAAGACTTCCTTTTACGCGGAGCGGAATCCTTTGACTCGCTCATGATTTCGTCTTCCAGTGGAAGGAGATGCTACACTTTTTACCGCACAGTATTACGAACACGTGTTTGGCAAAAACAAAAAACTTTAATCGCGATAATGTATTATTAATTGTTAAATACTGAATATGAATCACAATTTTAACTGTTTCAGGATAGTCTTAATTATATAAAATTGTAGCAATTAGCAAAATTTACATAAAATAATTTTAGCCGATATTCACGACAAGAAAAACGACGCCATAATGAAGCAAGTCAGTGAGGCGCGCAACCGTCTCAAACCCGTGACACTAGCGCCACCTGTCGTACGTGGAAGGAGGTAAGTAGCCCGATATCGACATAAAGACGGGTGCTTGACTCAAGATGGATTCCGGATATCGAAGACGGAACAAATAATAGACGTTTTATTTTCGATGATCTCCCTAGCGCAGTGGTTGAGCGCGTTGGTGCTCGAGCGAGAGGTCGCGGGTTCGAATCCCGCCGAGGGAACAAAAAGTTTTTAATGTTCCTGGGTCATGGATGTGTATTAAATATATTTCCGTTGTATGTAACACAAGTTCTTCGGATACTTAGCACGGGGCCAGATTGACGTGGTGCGAAGCGTCCATATATATTATTATTATATTATTAAATACGTTACATAATGTTACAGGACGGACAACTCGTCGTACCACCATCACATGGCGAGCGGCGGCGCGGAGTTCAACGGGCAGCACTCCAACGATCCCTCCATGGACAAGCTGCAAGGTACGGACGATGACTCAACACTTTTTTTATATTAGTCTATGCTATCCTACTGGTGGGCAAAGGCCTCCCCCAAGACCTTTACTTATCTCCTGAGCCACCACAACGTATTACGAATTTAAAAGTAGACAATGTTATTTTCCGTGGTCTACTCTACAAGGTGTACAATAAATAAGTGATAATACTTTAGGGTGTGTATGTGCCTAATATGTAGAGTTTACTGTGAAAGTACTAGTGCCGAAAGACCTCCTTTTGACTTTCATGTTTCTATGAGTAATGGCCCAACATTATAAATTTGCCCATACAATTATAAAAACAAAGTACCTCTTTCAGGGCTTTCACAGTGAAATTGATATACGGGACCCATACACAGCCTACCGTATTATCACTCATTGATATTATTAGCTTGAATATTTCATCTGTCTATGACACCTGCGGGAAAGATGGTTGACGGGGACGCGCTGTCCTTACTCCGTCATCCACGAACAATATTATATAATATTTATATATGTCTTGTATGTTACAGTCGTAGACGCAGTGGACAAGGAGCGAGTGGACAACCTGGAGCAAGCGAACCAGGAGATAGAGCGGCTGCGGCAGCGCGCCGAGCGCATGCGCGGCGACCTCGCCGACGCGCAGAGAGAGGCCGAGGTAAGCGAGTACTGCAGGTGACTTACGACCCGTTTTAATGTCCTATCTATCTATAACTAGAGTTAAATGAATAAAAATCATTTTTTTATACCGGATATTGCATCATAGGGTTTTGTTTTTTACTTTGTAGAAAAAAATTGAAAATTAAAGTTGATTATGTTTTTTTTTTCTTTTTAATTTTTCTATAAATTTTAAATTTTTTTAACTGAATGTTAATATAATATATTGTAAGTTAATGGTACTTTAGTTCTAGTTATTGTATAAATAATTGGCAATATTTGTAAATGACTGTTTGTTACCACAATAAATATAAAATATATAAATCTATACAATGTGACAGCTGAACCACTGCTGCTGAGCCTCTTTACTGAAACGGGCCGCAGGCACCCCCGCCTAGAGCCCTGGCGAACCCTGGGCCGCCTGTATCCTTATTTGTTGATTAACTAAAAATTTAATTACGCCGGTTTTGAGTGAGACTTTGTGTGCTGGTCGAGACAAAAAAAAAAGAAATATCATAAGGTTACTAATTATATACATTTTATACACAGGTGTCCAAGAGAAGACGAGACTGGGCGTTCTCAGAGCGAGACAAATTGTTGCAAGAGAGAGAAAGCGTTAAGGCGCTCTGCAATCGGCTCAGAAAGGTAAATCAAATAATGACGTACATATTATTTTAATATTTCTATTCTAATTAAGTACTATATCAGAAGCTATTAATATAAATATAAAATTCAGGGTTGATATAAAACTACAAAAAGAGATTTTGGCCCATGAGGGGATCGAATCCGCGACCTTCGCGTTATTAGCACGACGCTCTAACCAACTGAGCTAATGGGCCGGCGTTCTAGTGGCTCAAATAGGTTGTCAGATAGTATTTATTCGTTTTGTCTAGATAAGATTTTTGTTTACGATTTCACATTTTAAATTTGATAACAAAATATTTAAGAGTCTTCTATCACGTTTAGGAAATAAGTGGTATTGGTGAAATATACATTTATGAGGTTTTTGAAAACTCCATTGAACTAACAACATTATGACATTAGAAATTAAATGCAATACGCGGATAAATGAATGTTATATTACGAATATTAGTGATTAAGTACTTTAATACTTAATCCGTCTAGTAATATTAACTTGCCTAACCCCTGACTAATAAAAGTGTTTAGTGTCTATAGATTATACATTATACAATATCTCATCAATATCCGTAAAGTTTCTTAATGTATAGAGAAGGAGAAAATATTTACACACACACATTTATAATTTTTTTTTTATAATAATGCCATGTTATTTATTACAGGAGCGCGACCAAATAGTCGGCGAGCTGGCGGAGGCGCGACGTCACGGTGGCAAGCGGGACGCACGCACGCCGCCGCCAGCGCCCGCCAGTGCGCACGTACAGGTGCGTACACAACGTAGCCCAAGATTATTTCACTCAATGAGCGAGATTTTAAACCGTGTCATGGTTACTGTGCATCAATATAATGTCATATTTTGTCGTCTTCTCGTCTAGCGCCTTTTTGATAATAGAAAAGATGTAAGCCTGTTTGTTATTTCGCACAATAATTACCTTTTAATACACTTAGGTTATTTGATACATTAATAACATGTATATCAATATAACGCTTCGGAATGCATTATGTAATAAGTTGACGAGTTGTATGTATACTTAATTTGTCTCCGTGTACGAAAATCGTTTCATGTTATATCACCGTCATTTCCGTAGAATGACGATGATAGCCGAGCGCCATTAGATTCGTTTTTTTTGTACTTATGTGAACTAGTTATATTTATTACTGTTATGTGTTCAGGACTTCGAGTGGGAGAGTATCGAGGTGGAGTTAAGCGGCGCTGGCCCGCTGGGGCTGGTGCTGGTGGGCGGGCGTGACGACCCTGCCTACCCCGACGACTACAGCGTGTACGTCGCCGCCGTGCAGCGCGGCTCGCTCGCCGACGGCAAGCTCAAGTGAGTAACGCGATTAAACGAAAGGGACGTGGACAATTAAAAATGCGTGACTAGATATCGTAAGTTGAAACCAAGATCATCATTTGTTTTAAATCCTATGTCTATTTAAATGAATAAAAGTTATTGAGTGAACTTATAAAAGTTTACAAGTGACACTTATATTTCGTTAGGTCTCGTTGTACTCGGATCGAAGGTCCACGGCTAACGGCGGTTTTAATAATATATCGGGGATTGTAAGATTTTAAATTTTTATTGCAACCAGCCGTACCTATACGCGCTTTTTGTGTATTAGCTAAGGTAAAATGCTACATAGTATTTTTTATTAAACAGAGTGCTGGATCGTATTGCGGAGGCGTGCGGCAGCGGCGCGTGGGGGCGCGGTGCGGCGTGCGCGGCGGCGCTGCGGGCGGCGGCGGCGCGCGGGCCCGTACCGCTGCGGATACAGCGCGCGCGCGCCGCCCGGGCGCTGCTGCGGTTGGCGGCCGCGCCCGCCGCCATACAGCTGCAGCATGGTATGTTATATAATTAAAAAAAATTACCATTGAAGCTACCAAAAATTCTAATTTGTTGTGTGAGAGCCTAGTATAAATAAAAAAATAAAAATTAAAATGTAAAGTTTGTCTTTTGAAGGTCAATTTTGAAAATAAATTACAATTACCAGTTACCACCGGTTCGGAACCCTAACCCGGCGAGAAGAACCGGCGTAAGAAACTCGCACGAGTGCCATCTTTTACAAAAAGGGTAGCCGAGATTGTAAAAATGTTTCTTTTATTACTTATTATTAAACTGACTAGCGGGTAGACCGTTGATTAAATTATCACTCGAAAGGGTGCAGGTTCGATCCGAGGTTGTGGCATGTACCATTGAGACACTTTCAGATCTCATTTACACTACACGGACGCTATAACGGTGAAGGAAAACACCGTGAGGAAACCCGCACATAGTTGGTCCCAGACGTATTGACCAGTTATTGCTCTGGACTAGGCCGACTAAGTTGATTGAGAGAATGTCGTATGTGCTGGGCAACCAATTTTAAATCACAGTCAGGCACTACAGTATTAAAAGAGCGGTTACTTCGCTTGGAAAATACTGTATAAATCATCTGATAACGGATGCAAAGCTCTACTTTATTAAACTGAATATAAGTGCGTGCTTGTTTAAAGTAACACTTATTCATTTCATTAAATTAACATGGAGTGTATGGTAACATAGATCGTTATACGCGCAGGTATATTCATCAGCAAGATCGAGTGCGGCAGCGTCGTCGCCAAAGAGGGCAACGTGTACATCGGGGACAGAGTTGTTAGTGTGAGTATCTGTTTACGGTCAATAGTTAATGTAATGTGTCCTTATGTATTCAACTTTTAAATCAAACTAATATTAAAGAGGCGGAAGTTTGTAAGTGTGTGCTAGTGAGCGTGCGTGTGTGCGTGTGTGCGTGCGTGTGAGAGTGTGTGCGTGCGTGCGTGCGGACGGCTGGATCAGATGTGACAAAAATTGGTATGCAGGAAGCTGACACCCGATATTAAGACATACTTTTAACCCAAAATAGTAGAGTATCAGATACTGTATTTACGCAGGCGGAATCACCAATACAAAATATATATTTGTGAGTTGCAAGAAACTCGCAAAAAAGTAACTCGCTAACCTCTCGTGTATCTACAGATCAACAACCGCTCGCTAGAGGGCGTGAGCAGCGTGGGCGAGGCGGAGGCGCTGCTCAACGACAGCCAGTACGACTCCGTGCTGCTCACCGTGCTGCGACCCCTGTACCCGTGCTGCGACCCGCGCACCAGGTACAGTACAGTACAGTACACGAACAGATCGACAACCGCTCGCTAGAGGGCGTGAGCAGCGTGGGCGAGGCGGAGGCGCTGCTCAACGACAGCCAGTACGACTCCGTGCTGCTCACCGTGCTGCGACCCCTGTACCCGTGCTGCGACCCGCGCACCAGGTACAGTACAGTACAGTACACGAACAGATCGACAACCGCTCGCTAGAGGGCGTGAGCAGCGTGGGCGAGGCGGAGGCGCTGCTCAACGACAGCCAGTACGACTCCGTGCTGCTCACCGTGCTGCGACCCCTGTACCCGTGCTGCGACCCGCGCACCAGGTACAGTACAGTACAGTACACGAACAGATCGACAACCGCTCGCTAGAGGGCGTGAGCAGCGTGGGCGAGGCGGAGGCGCTGCTCAACGACAGCCAGTACGACTCCGTGCTGCTCACCGTGCTGCGACCCCTGTACCCGTGCTGCGACCCGCGCACCAGGTACAGTACAGTACAGTACAGTACACGAACAGATCGACAACCGCTCGCTAGAGGGCGTGAGCAGCGTGGGCGAGGCGGAGGCGCTGCTCAACGACAGCCAGTACGACTCCGTGCTGCTCACCGTGCTGCGACCCCTGTACCCGTGCTGCGACCCGCGCACCAGGTACAGTACAGTACAGTACACGAACAGATCGACAACCGCTCGCTAGAGGGCGTGAGCAGCGTGGGCGAGGCGGAGGCGCTGCTCAACGACAGCCAGTACGACTCCGTGCTGCTCACCGTGCTGCGACCCCTGTACCCGTGCTGCGACCCGCGCACCAGGTACAGTACAGTACAGTACACGAACAGATCGACAACCGCTCGCTAGAGGGCGTGAGCAGCGTGGGCGAGGCGGAGGCGCTGCTCAACGACAGCCAGTACGACTCCGTGCTGCTCACCGTGCTGCGACCCCTGTACCCGTGCTGCGACCCGCGCACCAGGTACAGTACAGTACAGTACACGAACAGATCGACAACCGCTCGCTAGAGGGCGTGAGCAGCGTGGGCGAGGCGGAGGCGCTGCTCAACGACAGCCAGTACGACTCCGTGCTGCTCACCGTGCTGCGACCCCTGTACCCGTGCTGCGACCCGCGCACCAGGTACAGTACAGTACAGTACACGAACAGATCGACAACCGCTCGCTAGAGGGCGTGAGCAGCGTGGGCGAGGCGGAGGCGCTGCTCAACGACAGCCAGTACGACTCCGTGCTGCTCACCGTGCTGCGACCCCTGTACCCGTGCTGCGACCCGCGCACCAGGTACAGTACAGTACAGTACACGAACAGATCGACAACCGCTCGCTAGAGGGCGTGAGCAGCGTGGGCGAGGCGGAGGCGCTGCTCAACGACAGCCAGTACGACTCCGTGCTGCTTACCGTGCTGCGACCCCTGTACCCGTGCTGCGACCCGCGCACCAGGTACAGTACAGTACAGTACACGAACAGATCGACAACCGCTCGCTAGAGGGCGTGAGCAGCGTGGGCGAGGCGGAGGCGCTGCTCAACGACAGCCAGTACGACTCCGTGCTGCTCACCGTGCTGCGACCCCTGTACCCGTGCTGCGACCCGCGCACCAGGTACAGTACAGTACAGTACACGAACAGATCGACAACCGCTCGCTAGAGGGCATGAGCAGCGTGGGCGAGGCGGGAAGACATCACAACAGGATATTAATGTGTTGCAATATGAAAGAGAGCGATATATCGGCTTGTTGCCATAGTTTTCGAATACGAATTTGAATGACAAATAGTAATTGACTACACTAGGCAACATTCCTATTGCATACAACCTCCTTTATTAATAAAAATATTTACATTCTGAATAAGCTATATAATGTTTTGGGCTTGTCTGTCTAGTGACTTTTCTAACTTATCAGACAGTGAGAAAACGTTGTAACAGCTTATACAAACTATGTAAGTAATGACTTGAAACGACAGAATTTTATTTTCAAAGGATATCGAAAATAAAATTAAAGTTTTGGAGCATAAATAAATAAATCAAATACCGTCGTAATCTCAAAGTATGTAATGTGCAGGCTGTCCTTACTGGACCACTCCTATGAAGAGGGGAAGAAGGAAGAAACCTGGCAGTTTGTGCCGCCGCCGCCGTATAACAAGGTGTGTTCGTTTCTTTGTTTACGCTCCGTACGTAGATAGATAGATAATATTTAAATAAATATATAAGGTAAAATAATTAAGATGTTACAATGTAGGTTATTTCCGTTCTAACTTATTTTGCCCAATCAATTGGCGTGCAAATATTCAAACTTTTGTGGTACGTAAGTCCCGTCAGTGACAAAATTGACTTTGTGACATGTCTAATGCGATGAATGTAGGTTGTGTTGAAAAGAAAATTCCGTGAAAGAATGTCCCTATGACTTATTGAATTTCAACATAATAATTTAAGATGACCTGATATACAGGTTTCAATTAGTAAATATTGTAACAAATCCACAATTATTAATTTTTACTGTTATATTATACATGAAATTTGACAAGTGTCCACTAATTTTAATAATATATATTGACATTTAGGCTTATGTATTCCTAGCATGCTTTAATTTTGTTCACTATTAAATATTTGTAATAACGCCTTGGTTTAACACATTGAGAGTGAAGGAAGAGAGAGTGCTTCTGTGTATTGCGCACACACTTGGGCACTATAAAATAACTCAAAAGAATATATAATACCTCCCAAACCGAAATCGGTGTGGGAGGAATTATATATTTTTTTGGAAATTATAAATGCAGAGTATGCCTAAAATTACAGCATTGTGTAATTATTAATTCAAGCTTTATATACAGCCGCACGGCGAGCTCTCCTGTGCCAGCGGAGGTGTGGATCTGGACCGGCGCTACGTCTACCACGTGGCCGCCGGGAGCCAGGGCAAGATACACCAGGAGAAAGGTAAGGGGCTGATGATTATTATCGATAGACTTCAGGTGAAATAAAAAAGTATAGACAGCTCTGACAAAATATATAGTTGTCTGTAAAGTTGGTTTACGAACAATGTTGTAAACATATTCTGTATACACTACTTCCCACTATTCTGTATATAATACAACAATTTTCCATCTTTTTGCAATAATATGGCCCCGTCCGAGTTTCTTCCGCCGGTTCTTCTTGGCGGGCTAGGGTTGAACCGATGGTAGCCTTTTTGTTGACTTTCCGAAAGTAGCTTGTTAAGTTTCATTTGGAAATAATATGTATTAGAAGTAATAAATATTGATAACGCTTAAACCGATAATGCTTTTCGCTCGCTCTTGCAGTGTTTCGGCTTCGTTACGTTACAACGAGCGTGATAGTAACGAGTCATCCTTTTTAGTGCGCGCAGCCGGTGGGCATTTATTATTTATTAGACGTTATCTTCTGTTAAATCTTACGCACTCAGAGTCAGTAAATGCTTAAACAATAAGCTACAATAGTTAGAAAATATTATTTTATTCGTAATTTGAAAAAAATACTGCAGCAGGCATTTTATACAATTTAGCACATAAATTACATTACGTCAATCTGCAATCCAATTATAATTACAAAGATTTCATTAAATATTAGCTTATATATAAAAACGCTTAAAGTTACTAATTATAAGGCTTTATATTACAAATTATATTAAGGTTTATAAACCTCAACTCCTAAAGTAATCTCTGAGTACGGCCGTTGGACAATACTTACAATCACTGACTAAATAAGGAAAGACATATGTACATAATGTTTGTGTTCTATTGAGCCGTATTGAGCTGTTATCAGTAATCGAAAGAGATGATAAGATTGTAAGATATTGTTTTGTTGATTGTAAGTTGACGGTACAACGGAAGCAATACATATTTGGTGTAAATATAGGGAATGTGTGTAGTTATTACCGAAAAGAGTGAACCTAACATTGTTTTTAACAACAGGAAATATATTTTATAGTCATGTATGTATTTCATTTTAATGTTTTATGTCTAGTATTCTGTTTTAACGTTAGCTTCGAGCGGTGTGCAATAAGTTGTCTTTTACTAAAATAAATTTTTAGTAAAACTTTTATCGTATGTTTTGCTATAGTCAGGTAAACGGTAGGACATTTATTATATTGTCCATACTTTTTATCATTATCTGCCCTAGACATTTAAAATATATGCCGTCTTTGCAAGTCGGTTAAAATGGACTGTAGTTGTACCACCATCACACATTTTTTTTGACGACCTCCGTAGCGCAGTGGTTGAGCGCGTTGGTGCTCGAGTGAGAGGTCGCGGGTTAGAATCCCACCGAGGGAACAAAAAGTTTTTAATGTTCCTGTGTCATGGATGTATATTAAATTTGTGTTTAAATAATAAAAATCTTAAATATGTGTATAGTAATAATAATAGCTCCCCTCACCGATTTCGGTGTCGGTAGCCGTTTTCGTTGAAACCAGACCAGCCATGCAGGAGTTATTTTATAGTGCCCAAGTGTGTTCGCAATACACAAAGACACTCCCTATTCCTTTTAGTATAAAAGTATTAAATATGTTTCCGTCGTCTGGTACCCGTAACACAAGTTCTTCGGATACTTAGCACGGGGCCAGATTGACGTGGTGTGAAGCGTCCATAGATATTATTATTATGTTGTATTGTGTTGTCGCAGGCACTTGGGACATGATCAGGGGCAAGATCGAGGCGGTCACCGGCCGCAGCAAGAGCAAAGACAAGCAGAACAAGGTAACTTGCTACGTCACAGTTGAATATAGGCTATATTCTTTTTTATTGATTTACTAAACTAGACAATACACAAGAATAACTTTATGATAAACTTACATCTGTATCAAATACATTAGTGTATATCCTTCTGGAAGTGAATACAACTTGCAAAAGATAAGAAACTAAAAAATAATATTAGTGTACAATATCGCCATTACAATTGACTAACAGTTATTTACCTTTATATTATGTAAAGTTCGTTTAAACGATAGAACAGAGGCACCAAATATGTCTCCACAAATATTATTAAATGAGGAACACAAACGGTATAATGGAGATATATGTCTTGGTGCATAATATAAATACAGTGTGTAAAAGAGCAGTCACAATAACTTTGAGATACGATTATACTACCATTCATCATTTTGGAAATGTATTTTTAATATATTTTTTATCAAATACTTACCATTTTTTTTTTTACTTTTTACCATTTCTTTTTTTTTTTCGTCGCAAGAATAACAAAATAGCAAAAAATGTCTTATTTTTGTAAAAAAAAATGTATAGTAATAGTGGATACAAAAGTATATTAACTTTTGAATTATATATAATTATAAAATATTTATTTCAGGTGCCAGAATCTGATGCTATTGCGGAATTAGATTCAGTTATAGACAGTTACCACGGGAAAACGAGTAAGTAGCAGAAATTGAGATCATACATGATTATTATTAATTAATTAGATTATGTATAGGTCCACAATTTACAATTTAATATTATCTAAATAATAACGTAAGAACCTTTGTTTCAGTAAAAGAAACCAGTAGTGTGCTAAAACGGTCGCGACGGAAAAACAAGGAGGCTCAAAACGACGCCAAAAATGGCGGCACCTGGCCTAAAGCGCGGGCCAACTTCATCCTAGAGGACAATGCCACGGGCACCATCGTCCAGCCGCGCTCGCGCAAGGAGAGGCCGCCGCTGTCCATCCTCCTCAGTCCTCCCACCAAACTCCCTCCCGAGCCGCAGAGGTCCAACACCAACAGGAACTCGAACCCCATACCCCTGGGCCACGTGCCGTTGACGCAGCTCACGGCGCCGGCGCGGCACTCCGTGTACACCACTCTGACCAGCCCGGCGGTGGAACACTTTCCCAAGCCCGCCCCGCTCGCCATACACAATCCCTTCGCGCCCAACATGAGCTTCGAGAAGAATCGCACCCTGGAGAAGTCGAAAATGTCGATAAGCGACTACGAGCAGGACGCGGCGAATCGACTGAGTCTAGTGCTCAACCCGTCGGACGATTCGCTTTTCTATCAAACCAACTCTCGAAACAGGACGAAGAGTCCCCACTCCCTGGATTTCATGGTCAACAAGGGCCCCAGCTCCCTGGATTTCGTGTCTCGCAAGTCGCCGAGCTCGCTGGACCATTCGATCAAGAACCACACCGGAAAGGACATACTGGATCAGTACTACTCGTCGAAGAAGGCGTGCTCCCCCAAAACGGTGAACAAATATCCATCGGATAGCGACAGCTTCGGCCCCGACAGCCTGAACAGCAACGCGAATTTTCCGATAGCGGGAACGTTGCCGACGCAGTCCCGCCTCCAGTCTCAGTATTATCGCGGGCCGTTCACGAACTCGAACCCGCACTCGAGCCGCTACCCGCACCTGTCCAGCCCCACCGACATGCCGCAGTCGCAGTCGGGCGAGAGCCTCGGCGCGCCGTACGACATGTCCTTCCCGGCGCACTCGCACAACATGTCCGACCTGCAGCCCGTGCCGCGCGCCGCCCGCGACTACCCGCACGGCTACGAGGGCGGCACCTTCCCCAGGAAGAAGGAGAACCAGAGGTTTCGGGTCCCCTCCAACCCGAGCGTGACCTCGAAGAACTCGGCGGGGAAGCTCAGCACGGGCTCCATAGAGCGGAGCTCGGAGCGGAACTCCCCGATGCCGACCTTTCACGTGGAAGTGCTGAGCCCGGGGAGGGGAGCCAAGCAGATGGCTCACAAGACCAGGAACTCCATGCCCGAGTACTGCGGGCTGGGCTGGAACAAGCCTCTTCCGGGTGAGCTCCGAAGAGTTCACATCGACAAGAGCCAGCAGCCGTTGGGTATCCAGATCTACTGTCCTCCGAGCGGAGGAGGAGTGTTCGTGTCCACGGTGAACGATAACTCCCTAGCCAGCCAGGTCGGGCTGCAAGTGGGAGACCAGCTGTTGGAAGTCTGCGGCATCAACATGCGCTCGGCGACGTACACGCTCGCCGCCTCCGTCCTCCGACAGATCGGCAACTCGATAACGATGCTAGTACAATACAGCCCCGACAAATACAAGGACGAGGTAGAAGTACCGGGGACCTCCGATTCCGGGGAAAGCTCGCACGACGAGGAGGTGTCACTTTCGGGATCACCCACCCCCAGAAACTCGCCCGGGCCGCAGCAATCTCTGCGGATGGACATGCCGTCGACGGACGTATCGACTCTTCGACAATCTCAGGGAAAAGACCTTCCGAGGTTCCTGCGGATCGAGATGCGGAACTGCTCGGACCTGGGCATCAGTTTGGTGGGAGGTAACGCTGTGGGGATATTCGTGCACAGCGTACAAGTGGACTCGCCGGCGTATATAGCCGGGCTTCACACGGGTGACCAGATACTGGAGTACAATAATGTGGATCTCCGGCATGCTACGGCAGAGCAGGCGGCGTTGGAGCTGGCCAAACCGGCGGATAAGGTCAGTGAAAATCTTGCACATACTGTATACAAAGCACACGACGTTTAAAATAAGACATTATAGTATATAGTACGTCTCAGATAAATTTAACCTAAAGGTAAACAAACCGAAAACATCAAATTTTCACATATTCACTTCTCGCGCACACTTATCAAAACTTTCACAGGTATATAAAACAATCATACTTCGTTATCCAATATATTTTATAACAATTAAACAATAATCAACATATTTAAACATCAAATGAAAAACCTTTACAGTAAAAATACGCTATTTTGAACAATAATCATTGTGTTAATATTGGCCAATTTGCATCACTGAATAGTCTATGGTTGTGTCATAGAGGGCTTCGTTTACGTTTGGGTTAAATTTATCTCGGACGTACTATAGAATAATGTTTCTATTAACATTTACACAGAAGACAACAAATACAACGCGCCATAAACTATAAACGGGCTACATAATAAAAAATATTAAAAATAATTGACAAAATATTGGTTTTAATGCTATAATAGTTTAAGTTTTCATTGACTCTCATCATTTAACCAACATTAACCCTTCTAGGTGAACGTGGTGGTAGTCGCCGCGCTGGCGTTGTACCACGAGGTGAAGGACAAGCCTGGCGACGCGTTATACGTCCGCTCCGGCTTCGACCGCAGCGCGGCGGCGTTGGGTCTCGACGCCGACGAGTACGCCCTCTGGTTCCGACGAGACGAAGTTCTATTCGTTGATAACACGCTGTACAACGGCGCGCCGGGGCTCTGGCGAGCGTGGCAGCTGGACAGCAAAGGTCTGAAGAGACAGTGGGGAACGATTCCTAGCAAGTTCAAGTGAGTACCTTATACCTGTCTAATTGACCCGTGCCCAGTTCGTTGAGCATATAAACAGTTCGTGATGAACCGTTTAAACCTTCCCTGGACCAGTGTTGGGCTTTAATCAATTAATTTGTCAATTACCTTGTTAATTGACTAAAAAAGTAATTGCAATTAAATTAATTACAATTAAATTAATCGCAATTGAACTTTTAATTGCACCTTGCAATTAAATTAATTTGATTAACGTGTGACAATTGAAACTCACAATTAAAATAATTGCAATTAACTTTTTTTGTTGTTTTATAAAACAACTAGCTGACCCTTGCCCACTTCGTTGAGCATAAAAACAGTTTATGATGAAATTCATCTAAAAAAAACAACCCCTAACTCGGGAACGCGGAACCCGCAACGCGGGAACCCGGAACCCGCAGCATGGGAACCCGAAACCCGCAACCCGCAACGCGGGAACGCGGAACCCGCAGCATGGGAACCCAAAACCCGCAACGCGGGAACCCGGAACCCACAACGCGGGAACCCGGAACCCACAACGCGGGAACCCGGAACCCGCAACGCGGGAACCCGGAACCCGCGACGCGGGAACCCGGAACCCGCAACGCGGGAACCCGGAACCCGCAACGCGGGAACCCGGAACCCGCAACGCGGGAACCCGGAACCCGCGACGCGGGAACCCGGATCCCGCAACGCGGGAACCCGGAACCCGCAACGCGGGAACCCGGAACCCGCAACGGGGGAACGCGGAACCCGCAACGCGGAACCCGCAACGCGGAAACCGCAACGCGGAACCCGCAACCCGGAACCCGCAACGCGGGAACGCGGAACCCGCAACGCGGGAACCCGGAATCCGCACCATGGGAACCCGAAACCCGCAACGCGGAACCCGCTACGCGGGAACCCGGAACCCACAACGCGGGGACCCGGAACCCGCAACGCGGGAACCCGGAACCCGCAACGCGGGAACCCGGAACCCGCAACGCGGGAACCCGGAACCCGCAACGCGGGAACCAGGAACCCGCAACGCGGGAACCCGGAACCCGCAACGCGGGAACCCGGAACCCGCAACGCGGGAACCCGGAACCCGCAACGCGGGAACCCGGAACCCGCAACGCGGGAACCCGGAACCCGCAACGCGGGAACCCGGAACCCGCAACGCGGGAACCCGGAACCCGCAACGCGGGAACCCGGAACCCGCAACGCGGGAACGCAGAACCCGCAACGCGGAACCCGCAACGTGGAACCCGCAACGCAGAACCCGCAACGCGGAACCCGCAACGTGGAACCCGCAACGGGGGAACGCGGAACCCGCAACGCGGAACCCGCAACGCGGAACCCGCAACGCGGAACCCGCAACGCGGAACCCGCAACCCGGAACCCGCAACGCGGGAACGCGGAACCCGCAACGCGGGAACCCGGAATCCGCACCATGGGAACCCGAAACCCGCAACGCGGAAACCGCTACGCGGGAACCCGGAACCCACAACGCGGGGACCCGGAACCCGCAACGCGGGAACCCGGAACCCGCAACGCGGGAACCAGGAACCCGCAACGCGGAAACCCGGAACCCGCAACGCGGGAACCCGGAACCCGCAACGCGGGAACCCGGAACCCGCAACGCGGGAACCCGAACCCGCAACGCGGGAACCCGGAACCCGCAACGCGGGAACCCGGAATCCGCACCATGGGAACCCGAAACCCGCAACGCGGAACCCGCTACGCGGGAACCCGGAACCCACAACGCGGGGACCCGGAACCCGCAACGCGGGAACCCGGAACCCGCAACGCGGGAACCCGGAACCCGCAACGCGGGAACCCGGAACCCGCAACGCGGGAACCAGGAACCCGCAACGCGGGAACCCGGAACCCGCAACGCGGGAACCCGGAACCCGCAACGCGGGAACCCGGAACCCGCAACGCGGGAACCCGGAACCCGCAACGCGGGAACCCGGAACCCGCAACGCGGGAACCCGGAACCCGCAACGCGGGAACCCGGAACCCGCAACGCGGGAACGCAGAACCCGCAACGCGGAACCCGCAACGTGGAACCCGCAACGCAGAACCCGCAACGCGGAACCCGCAACGTGGAACCCGCAACGGGGGAACGCGGAACCCGCAACGCGGAACCCGCAACGCGGAACCCGCAACGCGGAACCCGCAACGCGGAACCCGCAACCCGGAACCCGCAACGCGGGAACGCGGAACCCGCAACGCGGGAACCCGGAATCCGCACCATGGGAACCCGAAACCCGCAACGCGGAAACCGCTACGCGGGAACCCGGAACCCACAACGCGGGGACCCGGAACCCGCAACGCGGGAACCCGGAACCCGCAACGCGGGAACCAGGAACCCGCAACGCGGAAACCCGGAACCCGCAACGCGGGAACCCGGAACCCGCAACGCGGGAACCCGGAACCCGCAACGCGGGAACCCGAACCCGCAACGCGGGAACCCGGAACCCGCAACGCGGGAACCCGGAACCCGCAACGCGGGAACCCGGAACCCGCAACGCGGGAACGCAGAACCCGCAACGCGGAACCCGCAACGCGGAACCCGCAACGTGGAACCCGCAACGCAGAACCCGCAACGCGGAACCCGCAACGCGGAACCCGCAACTTGCAACACGGGAACCCTGAACCCACAACGCCAAACCCTTCCGTGAACGTTGCTGGTTCTGCGCTGTCAAATGGAATAAATAGTATCCTATGTCCGTCTACTTGCTCTAAGCTACTTCCTCACCAATTTTCAACCATATCGATAAAGCCGTTCTCGAGTTATAAATAATTCATTTAACTAACACGACTTACTTTAATACAAAAAGCTGATGTAAACATGAAACTAACATAAGCTAACTCCCGGTGAATGCTCCCGTCACAGTCGGTCCAGCCGATTCGGTGATCATTAGTTAGATAACGATGATGATGATGAAAATAAGCCTAAATTAATCCTTATAACTTTAGCTATCTACCAGTGAAAGTCTCGTTAAAATCGGTCCAGCCGTTCCAGAGATTAGCCGGAGCAAAGAGACACGCTAACAGACAGACAGACATTTTTTTTAATTGCATTTTCGTTTTCAGTAGCAGGAAAAAAAAAGACAGAACAGACAGACATTAACTTCGCACAAAGACAAATGGCGACAAAAGACATAATGGTGTCTTATCATGACGTTTTCAATTTTTTTTTATTGTTCGTGAATTATGACCATGGATCTAACTCCTTCGATCTGATTTTTAAATTAACATTTATAATATATTCTTATTACAACTTATAACTTAAGTACTTTTTTTAAATAGGTATATTTATAGTTGTTAAAAGATTAATCGATTTTTTGAGTAAGTCTCTAGTGTTTAATAAGAAAAAGTGTTAACTGACTGTACGGGCAAGCACGTACAATGTGTATCATCAGCATTTCACGCCATTTAGGTTATTTTAGCAATTAAGCAATTAAGCATGTTACTTCAGTTCGCATTCGGTCATCGATCATTCCGCGCGTACTCATATCATTATATCAGTTTAAGCAATATATCAATTTACCATCAAAAAGGACTTTCTCTCATATCTAACATACTATCAATATCAACTATCATAAAAAGACTGTACGCACCGTACATCTTTTTTGGTCCTTCGGCTATTTTTTGGCTTAGTGAAGTAATAAGCCACGCGTGTGAATCAGCAAATTCGTGGACTCAGTGCAACGTGACTATCAAAGGACTTATCATCGTTTATCAAGATCATCATCCAGCATTATCACGCGGAGTTCCCGGGAAGCATTCAGCAGGTTCAGGATCCGACCAATTAGCAGCATATTTCAAGTAAGATTGTTCCATTTTATATATTAAAGCAAATCACATCATAGCAAAATGTCCAACGTGGAGGATCTATTAGCCACTCAGGAACAAATTTCCGCTGCCATTGAGCAAGCTTATACTAATTTCAAAAAAGATGGGGCAGATCGGAAAACATCTGAGAATATAAAACGCCGTCTCGACACGCTGGACGGATACTGGCATGAATATCAAACAAATCATATAAAGCTTTGTGGATTAGGTATTAAGTCTCATGGTTACTTTACGACTAACCAATTTGAAATAATGAAAGATAGGTTCCTCAGCATAAGAGGAGTAATTGAAAATTATCAGCCGAGGGAGGAGAGTAGGCCCTCCACCCCTCTTATCAAACCAGCTACACCGCTCGGCGTTCCGAGCACTCAGCTACCTTTAGGGCAAGCATCATCATCATCAGCCCAATCTCGAGGCATGAACAGCAAAACCGATGAAATGCTGCGCAAGCAGTGCAGTAATTTCAAGGCATTTGAGCATACACTATCAAATATAAATCTCGATGAAATATTCGAAAAATGGCAGTTTGAGCATCTTCTCCGCTTGATAGAATCTCGTTGGTCAACAATTGATTCCGCTCATTGGGATCTGGACAGCGAGTTAGGCGGTAGGGACCCGAACTACGAAGAAACTTTTTTTAAATATGAGAGAAAATACAACAAGATCATAGCATCAATCAACAAAAAGATGGGGTCCGTAACACATACGGAACAATCAACACCCCAGCTGGAAGTACCGAGCTTCAGTGGGAACTATCATCAGTGGATTTCTTTCAAGGATCTTTTTATGGAGACAATACACAAAAATCGTACGCTTTCTGATGCACAAAGGATGCAGTTTCTAAAATCAAAAGTCAGAGGCGAAGCCGAGAGACTCATCCAGCACTTACCTATATCATCGGACAATTATTCTGTTTGTTGGCAAATTTTAAAGCATAGATACGACAATAATAGATTAATTTTAAATTCACTAATTGATCTCATTCTTGACATCCCGATGGTGCCAAGGGGGTCATTATATCATATCAAGAAAATGCATGACACTCTCCTTGAAAGCCTTAATGCCATAAGAAACTTAGGAGTAGACGTAGATGCGTGGGATCCGTTAGTTATCCGTCTTTTATGTCTAAAATTTGATACGGAGACTGAAAATCGATACATTGCATCAGTAAAAAACAAGAGAGATATACCAAATTTAAAGGAATTCTTAGCATATCTAGAGACTACTTTTACTACTCTAGAATCTACAAGTCGGAAGCAAATTAACAAGCCCATGACGCGCAACAGCGGTCATAATTATCAAGTAAACCCGGGGTCTAGTAATAAATATAATTTATCAAACAATTTCAAACTTCAGCAAATATCATCGACGCAAGGTCGCAGCACAGCGCAACTTCCGAACATAAGGAACGTCAATTTAACTAAGTTTTATAAATGTCTTATTTGTGAAACAAACGATCATGGCATTTTCCATTGTCAACAATTTTACAAATGTCGCCAGCATACAAGCGTAGAACCGTATCAAAACTTAATTTATGCCAAAACTGCCTCTATTGCCACCAAGGTAAAGAGTGCATTTCTAATAAAACATGTCGCGAATGTAATAAAATGCATAACACTCTATTACACGATGCGTTCGTTCAACCCGATCAAAGTTCTAACGCGATGACGTCAAGGAACGTTACGAAATCGGAACCAACACAAGCAGCTCGAACGAACGCACATGTGTCACAGCACGATATACCGGAAGTACTATTAGCCACGGCAATGGTCAGGGTTCAAACCCCAGATGGGTCATATCTAGATCTGCGTGCTTTATTAGATCAAGGGTCTCAAGCGTCATTAATCACAGAAAACGCAGCGCATCAGTTGGGGCTACCACGTCAAAAATGCCAAGGAGTAATTTTTGGAGTAGGTGCAAAGGAGAGTAACTGCAAAGGACGTTTACATATCAAGTGTTTCGCAATTAATAATAATTTTAATTTTGACACCGAAGTTTATATAATGCAAAATTTAATGAAAAATCTACCTAGTCAGTCGTTTACAACACCTTCATGGCATTTCTTAAATAATCTAACATTAGCAGATCCTGAATTTAACATCAGCCGCCCGGTTGATCTCTTGTTAGGAGCAGATATATATTCATTAATTTTATTAGACGGGATCTGTAGGGGGGATCAAATTACACCTATTGCACAAAACACGCAATTGGGTTGGATTTTAAGCGGAAGCGCAAAAACACTTCAATGTAACGTCGTATTAAACAACATAGAGCAAATTCAAAAATTTTGGGAAATTGAGGACATTTCTGAAGAATCAAATATATCATCAGCAGACCAGCAATGTATCGAATACTACAAGCAGACTACTTCGCGACGAGACGACGGGCGATACGTCGTGAGGTTACCAATGAAGAATAACTTTGAAAAAGAATTAGGGGGTTCTAAAAGTAAAGCTATAGCTCAATTTCGTTCACTAGAACGAAAATTTTATCAACAAGAAAATGTAGAAAAGGATTATAAAATATTTATGCGCGAATATCAATTATTGGGACATATGAAGGTTGTGTCAAGTAACTCGAAACCCGACTGTTTTATGACGCATCATAGTATTCAGCGCATTGAGTCAACGACTACAAAATTTAGAGTGGTTTTCAATGCGTCTGTAAAAACTACTTCGGGAAATAGTTTAAATGACGTCATGCAGTGCGGGCCTAATCTGCAACAAGATTTACAGTCTCTCATAATCAAATGGAGACAATATCGATACGCTTTTACAGCCGATATCGAAAAAATGTTCCGCCAAATTTGGTTACACGAAGAAGATCAAAAGTTACAAAAAATAATTTGGCGTGACTCTAGAGATGAACCTATCAAGGAGTTTCAATTAACTACAGTAACGTATGGTACTAAATCAGCCCCGTTCTTAGCAATGATGACATTAAAACAATTAGCCGCAGACGAAAAACATAATTATTCTCTGGCAGCCGATGTCCTTGACCAGTCATTCTATATGGACGATCTATTACACGGTTCACATTCAATTGAAACAGCAAAGCAGCTACACGACGACCTCATCAAATTATTAAAATCAGGTGGGTTTAATCTCAGAAAATGGAGGTCTAATATCAGTCAATTATCAGATCAAAGTTATACATCAGACACTCAAGATAACTTTAATTTCAAGCAAGCAGAGCATACAAAAACACTAGGACTTTGCTGGAATCCACACCTGGATGTTTTTACATTTCAATATAAGTTCGATCAGTCTTCAAGGTTGGAAACAAAGAGATCATTATTATCAGAAATTTCTAAGCTCTTTGACCCGCTAGGCTGGTTAACACCGTTATCGACAAAACTCAAAATAATTTTTCAAAACGTATGGCTCTCTAATATCAGTTGGGATGACCAGTTACCAGAAAATATTAAATCAGAATGGAATAAAGTGCAGCAAGATATAAACAAAATCAATAATATACAAATACCAAGATGGATTCAAACAAACCAATGCCGCATAATCGAATTACATGGTTTCTGTGATTCATCAATTAAAGCATATGCATGTGTTATTTACTGTAAAATAATTGAAGGAGATAAAATTAAGATAACTTTATTAGTGGCCAAAGCAAGGCTTGTTCCGATCGGTAAAAAGATATCGTTGCCTAGATTAGAGCTGAGTGGAGCTCTTCTATTATCAAGACTGATGTCAAAAGTCAAGCAGTGTTTAAGCAATTATCACACAGAGGTATATGGTTGGTCAGATTCAATGGTTGTTTTGGGCTGGCTTAATGGAGATTCAGGAAGGTGGAAAACCTTTGTCGCCAACAGGGTGCAAGAAGTTATCAATATCATGCCGGGCGCATGTTGGCGTTATATCAAATCTGAACATAATCCCGCAGATTGTGCTAGTAGGGGAATCACCGCACCACAGTTAAGTGAGCATAGTTTGTGGTGGCAGGGTCCTGCTGTGTTGCAGAACAGCACATATCAAGAAAAACCACAAAAATATTTTACCGATCAAGAAATGAAGATAACAAAACATGTTAACGTCGCCGAGCACGGGACAGAATATAATATAATACATCAACTATTATCAAAATACAGCTCATATACGAAAATTATTAGAATACTATCATGGATATTGCGGCTTAAATACCGCCCAGAAAGCAAACAATCATTTCTATCAATATCGGAATTACAAAGATCCAGTTACATTATCATTAGGAATGTTCAGCACCATACCTTCGCTAAGGAGATAATTAACCTTCGGAATAACAAGTTCTTAACGAAGAGTACACTTAATCAACTAAATCCGTTTCTAGATAAAGACGATATTTTACGAGTTGGTGGTCGGCTCAGAAATACTCACCTAGATCCCGAAATGAAGCACCCTATTATCATCCCTGGTCACAGTCGTTTAGCAGAACTTCTTATTGACCAGTCTCACAAACTTTCCTTTCATGGAGGCGCCAGACTCACGTCAGCATTTTTGCGACACAAATATTGGATTATTGGAGGAAACAATATTGTGAAAAAGCGCTTGCGTGGGTGTGTAATTTGTAAACGCCATAATCCTGTCAAGCATACTCAATTAATGGGTGACTTACCTGCAGCCCGCACCACACCGACAAGACCATTTTATAACACCGGCGTAGACTACACAGGTTTCTTCGACGTCAAAACAAACAAAGGTCGCGGGGTCAAAACTTCGAAAGGCTACATAGCTGTATTTGTATGCATGGCTACAAAAGCAGTTCATATAGAACTGGTATCAGATCTCAGCTCTTCATCATTCCTGGCAGCATTACGCAGAATGTCTGCCAGAAGAGGGACACCTCGCCACATTTACAGCGATAACGGTACCAATTTTGTCGGAGCTTGCAGAATTATCAATCAATTTTTCACGGCTATAGCCGTGAAAAATTCGCTGTCCAAGATTGATTTCAAGTCTAAATATTCTTGATTGATAATTCTGCAAGCTCCGACAAAATTGGTACCGTTATCGCTGTAAATGTGGCGAGGTGTCCCTCTTCTGGCAGACATTCTGCGTAATGCTGCCAGGAATGATGAAGAGCTGAGATCTGATACCAGTTCTATATGAACTGCTTTTGTAGCCATGCATACAAATACAGCTATGTAGCCTTTCGAAGTTTTGACCCCGCGACCTTTGTTTGTTTTGACGTCGAAGAAACCTGTGTAGTCTACGCCGGTGTTATAAAATGGTCTTGTCGGTGTGGTGCGGGCTGCAGGTAAGTCACCCATTAATTGAGTATGCTTGACAGGATTATGGCGTTTACAAATTACACACCCACGCAAGCGCTTTTTCACAATGGAAATGGAAATTCTATGGCACTTCAACGCACCATCCTGGCCGAGTGCAGGTGGCCTGTGGGAGGCTGCGGTGAAGAGCCTTAAACATCATCTTAAACGAGTAATCGGCGAACAGAAATTAACCTTCGAAGAATTTTCTACATTATTAGCACAGTTAGAAGCTTGTCTAAACACACGTCCCTTATGCGTCCTAACCGAAGATCCAGAAGACTTAAACTATCTTACTCCTTCGCATTTCTTGGCGAGCGGTCCGACGCTAACAATTATCGAAACAGAAAAGGATCATCGAACGCGATGGCAACTAACTCAAAAAATATTTGATGACATATGGAAGAGATGGCGAGTCGAGTATCTATGTAAGCTATCAGCACGGAGCAAGTGGTGTCAACCGCAAGCAAATCTCAACATCAATGACGTCGTAATTATCCACGATGCCAATCTACCTGCTGGAAAGTGGGCTCTCGGAAAAATAATAGATTTACATCCGGGAAGGGATAGTTACGTGCGCGTTGTTTCAATCAAAACTAAGAACGGCGTCATCAAAAGACCCGTTACTAAAATATCAAAATTACCTGTACATGCAAACGATACCGATCATACGTCGTCGAAAGTAAATCAGCAACAAAATTATAACTCAGCAGCACCTGCAACCAGCTACGGAACCATGTACGTCAGACGTCCAAATAAATATGGCAATTTTCTATTTTCAATATTTATGTTTTTAATTTTATCTATCTCATCAGTTTCAAGCCAGTATCAAGTATCAACTCTAAATACAACTCAGGGAATTTATTTTGACAAAATAACAAATATGCGTCTCCAGCGAGATGAATGGAAACTCGTAATTTATTATGATATGAATCCGTACTGGCAGGGTACGGAACTACTCACTAAATATATAAATCATTTAGAGAACATGTGTATTAGCGCAAACAAACAAATAAACCAATGTGACATAATTGTTCTCCAATTACATCACGGGTTCAACAGTCTCGAGCACTACAACAACATTCTACTCGGTCAGCAATTCTCACGGCGGAGCGCGCGCACGCGCCGAGGCCTTATCAACGGTGTCGGATATATCGCGCACAGTCTGTTTGGCGTACTAGACGAACAATTCGCCGAACAGTACAAAACTGACATTGAGACACTCAGAGAAAACGAGAAACATTTAGCAATTTTGTGGAAAAATCAGACATCTGTGGTTGAAGCTGAACTTAACTTAATAAAAAGGGTCGAAGATATAACGAACAAGCAACACAAAATCTTTAATCAACATTTAAACGATTTAGAAGAGGCAGTCCGCGTGCAAGGGGATGTACTTCAAGACGTAGCTACTCAAAATGAATTTACTTTGTCAGCTATTATTGCCAACAACATGTTGTCCAGTCTTCAAAACATTCAAGAAACCCTAATTGACACACTCACTAGTGTCTACTCAGGAAAACTGAACTATCACCTTTTACCTCCCGAGCAGTTACGGGACGAACTCAACATTATTGCGGGATTATTAACGAAGGATGTATCGCTACCTCTAGAAAATATTCAATCAGATCTGTCAAAATTATATCATTTACTTAATTTAAAAGCAAGAGCCTCGAAACAATTTATCTTATTTGAAGTTAAAATTCCATTGGTTAGCAGAGACTACTTTGAAGTTTTTAAATTAATACCTATCCCAAAGCTAGTTAGTTTTAATGCGATCAGTATCGTGCCAGTATCAGATTACGTAGCAATAAATATACAAAAGGATTCATATATTCCTATGTCAGACAAGGACATTCAACATTGTCTAAACTATGATTTTAATATACATTTATGCACTTCGAAGCAACCTATCCAGCAAACTAAATTAGAAGAAAATTTATGTTACAAAGATACCTTAGAGAAATGTGAAACAAAAACATCGATTTGTAAAGAAACATGGACGGAACTTAACAATATAAACACCTATTTGTTTACATGCTGCGGTCATTGTACCGTGACGATCATATGTGAGCATCATATTGCATCGGAAACATTGCGCCAGGTGGGAATTATGACACTTAGCGACAAATGTATAATTAAAGGTCACTCATTTACGATATTTGCTCATCAATTAAAAGCAAACGTTTTAAATAAAGAAGCGGATATATTAAAAATAGAAATTCCGCCCATCAACAAGATCTTTAATATATCAGTTCCCGACTCCGTTGTCGAAAATCATTCAATATTCGATAACCGGGGGCTGTTTGAGGACGTCAACCGACGAATCCAGGATCTAAAGAAATCATCCGAAGGAATACTGTCGGAGCGCGTCTCATATCATGACGTGCATCATTACACGGCCATATACGTAGTAGTGACGGTAGCAGCGGTCTCCGGCGTAGCGCTGCTGTGGCGGCGCTACCGCGGGCGGCAGCAGCCCGCTCCTCCGGCGGCGGGGCAAGCAGAAGTCGTCGAGGTCCACTCGTTGGGCCCCCAGCGTCCAGCTCTGGTTCGTTGTGTTAGTGAGTGTGCGTTTAATCAATGCAGTGAAATAGGTGGTGTCAATCAGTGCTTAAGTGTAAATCACAGTAAAAGTGAGTCTCATGTGTGCGATGGTTCAAAGTCCGATACAAGTGCGCGATTAGTGAACAAAAGCACGTCGCCGGTGCTTTTTAAACAGAACCAGTCGCTCTAATTTTAAGTCAATATTGTTTATCATCACCTTGTTAATCATTTTATTTTAAGGACAAATTGTTCAGTCACTTTGTACAACACGTCACTCACATATCATTGATTTCATCAATATCTCATTCCTCATCTTCTCCCTCGGGAGCATGTACGGGCAAGCACGTACAATGTGTATCATCAGCATTTCACGCCATTTAGGTTATTTTAGCAATTAAGCAATTAAGCATGTTACTTCAGTTCGCATTCGGTCATCGATCATTCCGCGCGTACTCATATCATTATATCAGTTTAAGCAATATATCAATTTACCATCAAAAAGGACTTTCTCTCATATCTAACATACTATCAATATCAACTATCATAAAAAGACTGTACGCACCGTACACTGACGTAACATTATCACGACGTTTATTTCATTAAATCATAATTTGTATATTATATTTAAGATCGTTTATCAGTGAAAGCAAATCGTAAAAAAACTCATATTGGTTATGTTGACAATAAATATCTAATAATTATTAAATAAAGTTTAGTAAATTCTGCAGTTTTAACAAAAAGAAAATATTTATTTTATTATGTCGTCGTTACAACGTTACGTCGCTCATTTTTGATAAACTGTCAAATGTTACCTATTAAAATGACCCGACTATTTATTAGTGGTGGACAAATAGTTTAATGAATCCAAATAGTTTAAGTTTATGTTAATACGTTATTTATAGCATTTCATAATTTTTATTTTCCATTTGTAAACAATGTCGTTACCATGACACCAGTGTCATATAAACTGGCAACGACGTGAATCGATTGAGCCCAGGTTCAAACCCCGCGTGACCATCACGTATTTTCTTCTTTTTTCTAATTTTCTGCTTATTTTTTTCAACATTTTCTTTCATAATAACCTTTTCGTGACAATAACGAACATACCGTAAAAAAAATTGCGAAATTGGTCAAGCCGTTGTCGAAGCGCACACGACGTAAGAAATTTTGGAGGTCGTTTTTTTACACTTTGGGCTACATTTTTTGGGTTTTAGTAAGGAACCCTACTTTTTTTAAACATATAATATAGCCTATGTTCAGCGCTAGGAATGTAGCTTTCCAACGGTGAAAGAATTTTTCATATTGGTTCAATGGTTTCAGAGCCTATTCCATTCAAACAAACAAACAAACAAACAAACAAACAATCAAACATTACCTCTTTATAATATTAGTATAGATTAAAACTAACAATTAACTTTCTGTATCAAAATGAAATTAGTAAAGATTTAGGAAAATTAAGCTATAAGTGAGACAAGTATATTTTCAGACTACAGCCTAACAATTTAAACAAGAAATTTTAAATTGTTATTGTCTGTCTAATCATGTTCAATTAAAGGTATTGATTATTATTTAGATCGGTCTTTTACTTCTTGCCAACATATTTATTTAACAAAACAATTAAAAATTAATTAATTGTTAATTGTTACTAATACAGTTAACAATTAAATAATTGTTAATTATATTTTTTCACAATTACAATTGATTAGTTGTTAGTTGTTGTGGTTACATTTACCAATTAATTAATTAGTAAATGTAACCACAACAGAGAGTAACGAACAGCAAATAATTTATATATATAAGATTAAATTAAATTAATTAAAATATCTTTATTAAACACACATCGAATAAACGAAATCACAGACAAATGAAATCTAAAATACGTCTCTCATATGTAATATAATTTAAATTCAGATGTCGCATTAGTTTTTTACTCGTAAAGGACAACCGCAGTCATATCGAAAGGTCAGTCAACGCTGCGGACATAATTGCTTTAAAAGGCCGATGTTTTCGAAACGATCAGCCTTTAGTATACATTTGAAAAATTGATGCTAAAAGTGTTTAAGTATTTTTTATTTAACATACGCTTACGCTTAACAGGGTTGAGGAAATCCTGCGTCGCTCGATGGGTACGCTGGACTCTGACGCCGCGCGGCGCGCCAGCAGCACGGCGCGGCGCTCGTTCTTCCGCCGCAAGAAGCATCGCGACAGCAAGGAGCTGGCGTCCTTCTCCAACACAGAGCTGGGCTGCTGGAGCGACTCCGGCACGCTCGCCGACGACAACCCCCCGCTGTCGTACCAGCGCGTCGAGCGGCTGCATTGTACGTATTCCCCCCACAGACCGCATATATTGTATCGGCCGATAAAGTAGTCTGGCGAAAGTTTTGGTATGAATAAAGTCCCGTCTTATCCGTGGGTGTCGTAAGCGGTGACAAAAGGAAATATATCTTCTGTCGCCTCAATAAACTATCTAACCCCCAGTTTCTGCGAGGCTGATCAAATCGTCTGAACGCTCGTCGATGAACATCACTTGCAACAACTTCGCTCACTCGCTACGTTCACCGTTGAGCGTTCGGAATGGTTTGTTAACTCAAATGTTAGTTGATCGACGATTTGATCAGCCTTTGAGAAACCGGGGGTAAGACCGATAGAAAGTGTAGTAGGCTCTTAATTTTTGTTTTATGATTGTATTTTTCAACACGGTGCGTCTATGTAAACGGTTTTTTGTACTTCGTCTACAAATCTAACTTACAGAACTCCTTTACAGACGGCAGCCGGCGACCGGTGGCGGTGCTGGGTCCCCTGCGCGAGTGTGTCGGCCTGAAGCTGCTGACGGACTGGCCGCACGTGTTCGCGCGCGCCCGGCCCGAACCGCGCACGCTCAGAGAGCTCGCGGATAAGGTACCATGAACTTACCATGCACGATACGATGGTGTTGTAACTTATATGCATAGGTTAGGTAATACAGAATGATTCATGGTTCACATATCGGCCGAATATAGTGTAAGGAGAATGACGCGTAGGGCATTTTTTGTTTTGGCACCTCATAAAAGTTATCTACTAAAACGCGACAAATCACGATAAAATATCTCCATAAGTCACAAAACAGATGAGTTTCAGTCCTGGTCAGGTCTTAGGTCAACTACCAGTGTGTTCGTGTGTATAGACTAGGAGACCGCGAGCCCCTAGCATAGTAAGATTCACTTCTTGTGGTCATTTTAGACCTTTGTTTTTTTTTTTGTTATATTAAGTCATTTATAATAGGGGCCAAAAAAATGCTCTACGTGTCATTGTCCTCTATATTCGGTTTAATATTATATGAACCATGAATCATCTTGTAAAACGGAAACTTTCCATCTTTTTGTTAAAAAAATAGCTTCACGCGAGTTTCTTCTCGCTGGGCTAGTTCCCGAACCCATGGTAGGCTGATGCCTGTTCTACATGATTCGCATCCATGACGACGTTCAGAAAACATTTTTAGTAAAATTTATTCTGAATAAAAACATTTCACTTTGACTTTTATACAATTTACGCATTCAGCTTAATTTATTTATTTGTGGTTAATAGGTTTTTTAACATTTTAATACAATTCACCATTTCCAGGGCATCCACTGCATCATCGACATCACCGTACCTATAATAGAGAAGCTGCACAAGCACCAGATATACCCTATAGTGCTCTGCATCAAGTTCAAATCGTTCAAACAGATAAAGGAAGTGAAAGATGCGAGGTACCCCGCAGATAAGGTGTCGGCGAAGGCGGCCAAGGAGATGTACGAACACGGCCTCAAAGTCGAAAACGAGTATAGGAATTATATATCAGGTAATCCATACTTATGTGGATGTTTGTGAGTTTATGTTAGAAGTTCTGAGCGGGTTTTTATGAAATTTTATACCTTGGACTGACACATGTACAGCATTCACTTCGGATACGCTATTGAAGCTAGGAAATAAATTTTGTAGAAAAAAGGAAATGAAGTTTCAACTACCTTCTTCAAAAGATGTTTCGTAATATATGGAGTCTTAAGCCTCTTAAGTGCTTTTCGAAATAAATGTTATTTATCAAGCTTTTACTTATTCTGTACCAAATATTTCGCAGGTAAATAAAACTAATATATTATCCTTGCAGCGGAGATACCGGCGGGTGTGAACATCGCGTACATGTGCACTCAGATTAAAGAGGCAGTCGAAGACGAGCAAAACAAGACGCTGTGGGTGCCGTCGGCGCAGGCCTGACCCCTGCCCCCCGCGCCCCCGCCGCCGCCGCCGCCTCGTCCCCCGCGCGCCACCAAGGCCGTCACTTTCTGCACCCATTGCCATCCCGATGAAAGATACCACAGCGACCCGGGACAGGACGCACCCGAGACTCCCGCCCCCTTAGCGTCCAGAGAAAATAGATACTACTCCGAACCCGACGTTAAATACTTCGAGATCGACTACGTATTTCTGAAAGAGCTGCGCATGATAGCCAAGAATAATTGCGCCAAGTGTAGACGTAGACGCGCGCGCAAAAGTGACACATACGAACGTACGCGCAGAAGTCATACATATGACGGATCACGCAGAAGTCACACCTACGACGCACGTAAGAGTGATAGTTACGAGCGAGCACGCAAAAGTGACTGCTACGACCGTACACGCAAAACTGACAGCTACGATCGCGCACGCAATGCCGACACGTACGAGCGTGAATGCAAAAGTACGTACGAGCGCGCACGCAGAGGCCGCTCGCGGAGCAGTCGCGAGAAGTACGTGCTCTGCGGCGGCGGCTATCACAGCAAGCAGGAACACTGCCGTGCCTGCTGCAAAGTCTGCAGCCGATCCTCCGATACCCTGGCCTCCGGAGACACTTTAGCCTCGGGGGAGGAAGACTACTCCCTCGTCTCCAAGAGCTACAGTCTATCGTCCAAGGCCAAGACTCCGCAGCGAGAGAGAAAGAATTCCATGCAGTCTAACAAGTCTGTATCTTTCCTGGAGTCGGGGAACGAGGAGAAAGAGCCGAATTATACAGCAAGCAGTTTTACCAATGACCTCAAGAAGTTTCTACTCAAACCGTCTTCCCCCCGCCTCAGCCTGCGAGAGAAGTTTATGATCAGTTTCAAACAGGAGCTCGAGGCAACAAAACGATCGCCGAAGCTCAAAGCTATCAAGGGTCTGTGGAAATCCTATTGAGTTTACTTTTATTAAAATTGTGATTTCTTTTTGGTCGACTTTGGGTAAACGATTTAAAAAGGGTTTACTTGTAGAATATCTTATATTCTATTTGTTTGTTGATACTTATAGTATTAATAATCCGTGATTTTGTTTATTCTTCTGTCAACTAAACCTTTATCTACGGTTGACCTATCACAATGGATGGAATAGTGCCATCCCAAATTATAGTATAAATTTAAGTCAACTTTTAGTAATCGTTTGCCCAAAGTCAATTTTACTTTTGGTGCTTCCCTTAAACTGTTCTTTGTATATATTTATCGATAGTGAAATGTGTTCAATGTGGTCTAAATATCATGTAGGTGCTATTCTCCTAAGGCTATAAGTTCGCTTCTAGTGCAGACTGCCGGTGCAATCGATTATTTTCCGATTATATTTATCGATTTTGTGATTTTCTCATTCTACTAAAATATTTTCGATTCTGCTATCTAGATCTCAAATGTGTTTATTTTATAAATATTTTCCTTGTAACAATATTTTAATGAAATGCAATATAATATATTTTTTACGATATTCTACTATTATGTACGTTGAAATTTATACTAAAGTTTCGTTTCTCGGTACTTTTTCTGAAAAGTTTACTTTGTTATTGAGATATACAAAATACTTCCTCCGGGTCGAAAGATAGGTTTTACATTTTACTGTATGAATATTAAGAAGATTTAAAAATGATACTTTATGTAAACGTAACACGTTGATACGTTCTTATAACATGTTTCTAAATATTGTCTACAGGTATTCATATTATTTTAAGTATTCTTATTCATAATACGATATTAAAACGTATACTTTGTTCGCTTTGATATTGTTAGGCCTACTTACGACAATCTGGGTTTGTTAATCCCGGGGTTAGCCCTTTTACTGGGGAATTATACGCTAACTCTGGGATTATTAACTATACTGGTACAATTGGGCAATAGAAAGCTGTATTTTATTCTAAAGGTGTGCTAAGTATTATGAATAAGGGATGGTTGGAAAATGTTGTTATAATACTACTACATATTGTGTGTTTAATATACAATTTTGATTACATTTAATAAGGTTTGCAAGTAACTGGTGTAGATTTAAATAATAAAATATTAATGAGTGCACATGTAGAACGATTTTAGCAGATCATTGTAAAGGGTTATAATATCCTCTAGTTTAGAAGGCAATTTGTAGTAGATTTGCACGAGCGCAACGTTTAGTGGTCCATCGGTAGTAAAATGCGCGGGGTTAAGGCTCCTGTAAAAATATATATCAAAGCGTTAAGTGAAAACAGTTTTTATAAAATTACATAAACGATATGTATGTCATTTGTTATAGTATAGTATTAGTGGAGAAGTAGAATAAAGAAAAGATATAAAGATAGTTGGGCACTTGATAAGACACAACGAATTTCTTAAGAATATTATGGAAGGAAAAGTAGAGGGGAGAAGAGGAATAGGAAGGCCTAGGAGAGTCTAGGATAATAATAAAGGAGAAGCTATATAGAACAAGTAAAGAAGATAAACGTTGTGTCGGATCAAGAGGTCTAAAGTATTATACTTTTGACCTCTCGATACTTTGTCTCTGTACAGAGAAAAATGGCGAATACTCCACCGACAAGAGCCTAGCTCTTAAAATTTGAATGAATGAGGCAAAATAATCTGATAATAAATATAGCCTTCCCCACTCGTTGTTGCGCTCGTTGGTATAACTCGTATGAGACTGGAACTAAGACAAAAGGGATCTATATCTCGCAGTCATCTTATTGAATCTGGCTATTTAATTGAATCACTAGGCGGTTATAAAATGGCATCAAACAGCTCGTACAGATAGCAATGTGTTGATATATTTATTGATTAATTTACTTTAATGTTCGTTTTATTAGTACTCATTCGGAAATTTCAAAGTTTAAAACTAAAATATTAAATGGCTTTCCTAGTCTCGGATTCTAAAATTTGTTGGTAAAAACAGGATTCAATGAAAGCGCTAGTCATTCAATTAAATAGCGGATTCAATCAGATGACTGCGACATATATACGACATGTCAACCGGTGGCTCGGGCGAAGTAACAGTATAGAAATTGTATCGAAATTTGTCGCGAATCCAAGTGGTTTATCCCATTATACCAGTGATGAAGGCTGGTTATCCTTCAGATCCTTTTATCAATCTATAAAGAAGGAAACCCTAGCCTGTAAGGTAGGAATTTAGATGAAACCGATAGGATTGGAGTTATACGAATCCCACGCTGCTGACATATACTATTAATATTCTACTTTGTTTACTATAGCAACTATATTTATGTAAGTCATACTCCCGGTTACTGAAAGGCTGATCAAATCGTCAATCAGCTAACATTTGAGTTAACAAGCCATTCTGAACGCTTATTGGTGAACATCACTCGCAACAACTTCGTTCGCTCGCTACGTTCACCAATGAGTTCAGTTCAGTATGGCTTAACTCGAATGTAAGATGCCCGGCGATTTGATCAACCTTCAAAAACCGGAGGTCAGCCATATAGAAACAATAGATTATGTAGTCATTTGTCTGAGTCCCTGTCTCTATACGAGTAATGATTATTATACAAGTAGACTATCACAGTAGGACCAAATTGTATAGCGAATTTAATGTATATAATGTACATAGACTGAGGACAGTTTTGAGCATGTTTTATGCACGTTGAGACAATACTTATTCACGTTTTTATTCTGTTAATATTCAGTAAGGGTACAAGTATTAGAAGTATTAAGGTTGAGTAAGTGCCAAAAAGTTGGTAATATTCGAAAAAATATTATACCAAGTTATTCGTAAGTTTTATGCGATATTCAAAAATAGATCAGTTATTTTATCAATTACTATAGGCGCTAGATGAGAGTTGGTACCTACATACATCTTACATTGTTTGCTGTCTGTGAATATTCATGACCACGCTACAAGTTGTTTATTCATACATGTTGTAGGCGCCATTTCTTATCTAATGCCCTATGCAAGTAACTTCCACACGAAGTATTCTGGTTTTCTCACGACTTACCAATGTACCATAGCATATTTAAATACCCCACGTGACACGTCTCAGAAAGTGCTTTTACTCGTCTTAACACGTTGTAAATCTTCAACGAACGCGCAAATAATGTAATATCTACCCTAAACTACGAGGAAATAAGGGCGAGAGTGTTTTAACAGTATCAAATGAGACGTATAAACCGCGTAATATTGTCAGTGTGACAGTGATGGATATACCGAGATATTAAATTTTTAGACATTATGCTCCGCACCCCGCGGAGCCAATTTGTGGGTTTATCCCGCGACGACGGCGTTAATGAGAAAAAATTATGATTACGAACAGTATTTTAACATTCATATTCGTGTAAGGTTGAGCAAGGGTGTTGCCCTTTTTGGTTATTTCTTGGATAGAAGTGTGCTCTTTTTGTATGGCATTATCATTATCAAGACTATATACTATAGATTATAAGCCATAGAGCATAGACCAAAGGGCACGTACCATAACGCCTAAACTGATAGTATTGTTTTCTTTCAGTGTTGTATTTGGGGAGAATATTAAAAATGAAATGTTACAGTGGCATAGCTAACCATTGAGACATAAAATGACGCATGTTTGCCACTAATGTATTACAATTTGATATTTTATATAAGTAATTTAAAACTTGGTATGATTTCTAATAACATTTATTTACTGTCACTATCATTCATTATGGAACTATCTTGTAGGATGTGTAGCTAACTAATGTTTTCAATCACAATGCACATACACATGAATCGTAATTGTGTTTTAGCGTCTATAACGCGACACCACTTTATTATGTCCTATCAAACATGATTAGATAGACCATCTGTCAATAGATTATCATTTTTTGATGATTCTCAGACTATTTTGAGTATTCAGGGCGCGGAGGGTGGTAGTATGTTCAAAGCGACGCAGCGAGATCTCAAGTTACAGTGAGGCGTATCCAGCACACACTAGTTGTTAAGTTTATGTACAGACGATGTGTTTATTTAGTGTTGCCTATTAATTGTGCTCCTTATTGTTATGGACAGAAGGTTGGACGAACTGCAAAACTTGCCTGTTTTTTATAGACGACTTATTGAGCGCTTTACTGCCGTCCTTATCATAAACAACGCATTTGCTTGGAGGTAAATTTCGAGTAAATCGCGATCAATGTTGTGACTCAGTTTGGAATGGATCCACGTATGATGTTTCTGATTAAGAAAATAATGAAAAATAAGATATTAAAAATTGAGTGATCGATCCCGGTAGATCTCTTCGTAGAATCTGGTCGAAAATGTCGATTGCGTTGTTTATGATAAGGACGGCAGTATATTATGCTCATGTCATCTCTTACGAAGATCGAAAACAAAAATGTATGGGATTTGACAAGTGACATACGAATTCGTGTGTCACTTAGCAAACTTCAAACGTCATACATTTTGTTTTCGAACTTCGTATGCGATAATAGCGATGGCATCTTAAGTAAGAGCCCAGTAAACTTAACTCGTGACAAAATAAGCGTGATTTTTAATATAAGAGGGCCCATTAGGTTGACTACGCCCCTGGATAGGAAATGCGATGGCAGCTATTATAACACGTAATACTGTAAGTCAAATATTTGAATATCGACCGTTTGTTCGTCCAACCTTAACTTTTATACGAATAGAACCATTTAATTAAGAAACTTTGACCGACGATGGAGAAGTTACAAGTTTTGTTAAGTCTTTTATTGATTCATTATATAAATAATTTATTATAATAGAAGAATATTATCTGAAATGCTGGCCGCATTAGATGTTAGTTACCATAATATGCACAAACATGTCCACAATAGAATAATTTGATCTGATGCCATCCAGCGCATTTACCATGAAGACAATGATAGAGATACTTTATCTAAGTGCTGTTTCGATTCAATGAAATCACCTATTAATGTAAATTGCCCATATTATTATGACGACTATGATGCCGACGCGCGGGATATGTATCTCGACGAGTCTTCGGTATATGTGCTAGGTGGGGTGTAGTATTAAAATTCGCTCTTTAAGTACACGCAGTGAACCAACATGCCCACCGTAGAGATAGCTCTTATGTAATAATAGACATGCTGACTACTGACAGATCGTATAGACAAAATGACGTATCCTTTATAAAGTCAATTCGTCTATTCTTTCAAAGACAAACCATTTCTACAGTGGTAATGCTACGCGTGCAAGGCCTTATTCAAAATATCATTAATAGTTACGATGACGAATTTAGAAATCAGAAATGTATATTATTAGTGACGTATAGTGTTCTGTCATTTAGCGAACGTCAGTGTCAATAGCCATACATTTTTGTTTGCGAACTCCGTCTTCGTAATTAGGGATGACATATTGGCTAAAGGCTCTGCGCAAATAAGAAATCGATATTCGTTAACGCATATTCTGTATAGCTTTATTTAATTTTCTAGCCCCTAGCTATAACTCTGTATTATTTTTCGCTTGAACGTTTAACAGAACGAGGTATTGTATTTTAAAATTGACAATAATCAGTATTTATAATCGAGTTGATGATACGGAAACCCGAGGGCGACTTTTTGAATCTGACGTTTTGTCTGACGCTTGGCGGCGGCCATTTTGGTTTGTCACAGGTCAGTAAGTTGTAAAAGTGAGGTTATGTGGAGTATTATTTATTAAAGTTTATAGTATTTTTATCCCCGTCGGGTTTTATCATATTGTATGATTTCGATGTATTATTTTTAAATATTTATCTGTTATAGTTTTTTGTTCTTTGTATTTTGTATATAACTCCTACTATATTATGTATGTTATGTTATACTATTTAAATGTCTGATGTCTATGTTATAGATTAAAGTATGTACTACGTATAAAACGAGTTTATTTACGAAAAGTAGCGACATCTTATTCCAAAAGGTTACTAAAATGGTTGTGTTTGGTTAATAAAGTACATATTTAAAAAAGGTGCCAATAACAAGAATATTATATTATCGAATGTAATACGTAGTATATATTATTAATTTTAACGAATTGTTTATAAAATCGAAGCAATAATAAACGAAACTATCTAGAACTAGCTGTTTTTATTTCAAGTCCCCTTTAAAAATGTAGAGTTCATATGTACCTACTATAAGATTGATTAATTATTCAATTTGTCACAGGCTAGAGTAGACCATGAAACAATACTGCTGACTTATCATAAACAACGCAATCGATATTATTGGTGAAATTAAGTTAATAGTATATTATTATGTTACAAAATTACAAAACATTTATGTGGCAACTTAATAATAGGATTAAAATAATAGTATTAATTAATAGTATATCGGAATAATATACTATTAACTCAATTACTTTGCTAATATTTTTAATAGTAGTTGTACTTTTTATTGTTTTGTTCTTTTTTATTATCAAATCAAATCAAATCAAAAACATTTATTCACATAGGTCACATCATAGTACACTTATGAACGTCAAAATTGTTAAAGTTTATAAACTGTTTACAAATTTATATTACAGGTTTAAATATCAAACGTTAATTTTAACATATTACACATTGCCAAATTATACATATTACAAAGATTTAATAGTTTACTAATTAATGTCAAAATTATATTACAAACATTTCATTATTTAATTATTAGATAGATATTTATTATTGTATTCAGATTCAGATATATTTATTCAATTAGACGATAATTAGTGCCACTTTTGAATGTAAATTTTACATAATATTTTATTTATACATTTATCATAATAATTGGTTGAATTGAACAATTTTACATATTTTATACATAATATGTAATAAAGTAGCTTGTTTAAACAGCAATGACCAAGGGCAGAAAACATTATGGCTGTGTTAGAGGAAACGGAATAGTGTTAGACCAAGCATTTTTATCATTTAAATATTCTTCTATTTTATAATATGCCTGTCTACATAGTGTACGTTTTATGCAGGTTTTGAACTTAGTTTCATTAAGTTGTAGTATTTCCGAAGGAATTTTGTTGTAGAATTTAATACAGTAACCCATAAAAGATGTATTAACTTTGGACAATCTAAATAGCGGTTTGATAATTTTATTTTTATTTCTGGTATTAAAATTATGGACGTCATTCCGCCTTTGAAACAAATGTAAATTTTTTCTAACATACAAGATATTTTCATTTAAGGCCGTGTTCCAGAAGACGCTCTAAACGTTCAGATCATTCATAACGCTGACATTGACAGCTGTCAGTGCCTATGAAAACAGTTCAAAACGACCCTAAACAGTGCTAAAGAAACGCAAAACTGAATGAAAAAAACGTTTTTTTCGTTTACTATCAGGTCCTGGAACACAGGGTATATATTGACAAGGCACAGTCATAATATTTATCTCTTTAAACAACTCCCGTAAGGACTCACGACTGCACAGATTGTAAATGGACCTAATAGCTCTTTTTTGTAGAATAAAAACCGACTCAATGTCGGCAGCTCGTCCCCACAGTAGAATACCGTAACACATAACACTATGATTTTGATTATTTAGATCCATTCCAAACTGAGTCATAACATTAGTCGCAATTTGTTCGAAAGTTACCTCCAAGCAAGTGCGTTGTTTATGATAAGGACGGCAGAATGGGCGGCTTTCTATTGTGGAAAATTGTACGGTTCCCGAGAGATTTGAAGGAAGGAGAAGACAATATCTAGTAATTATTAAAGTTAGGTATTGTACACCCACAAATGAGTAAGTAAGTAAATGTTTTAATTTATTTCTCCTATAAAAATAAAATATTGTAATAGATAAATGTATGGTCGCTGTGGGATGATCGCTGTCCTGGTCTTATTGTTGTACGATGCTTAAAATATCTTGGCTTATTACCTGTAACAAAATCAAAAGAAATTTAACAAGCTATTTTCAGAAAGTCTTTCGGAAACAGAACAGAAATAGATAAAGCCGATAACTTCTAACTCTTCTAAGTACCTTTCAAAAAGTTAAGATAACGGCGGTAATTGAAAACATTAAGGCTAAGGACTCACCAAGCGGTTTGTACCCGTGCCCGCCACCGCCATTGTATAGTACGTCCGAGATAAATTTAAACGTAAACGAACCAAAAACACCGAATTTTTCACATATTTACTTATTCATTAGATCATACTTCATTTTCCATTTTATAACAATTAAACAATAATTAATATGTTTAAACATCAAATGAAAATCTTCCACAAAAAATACGCCACTTTGACACTGCCGATTATAGAACATATTAAGTCTATGGAGCAAACATCATCGTATCACTGACTAGTCTATGGTTGTGTCATAGACAGGATTTTTTGGGTAAAATTTATCTCGGACGTACTGTAGAATACAGGTTTTTTTTAATTAAAGCACATGTCACGACGCGGTTTACGCCCGCGGCGTACGATTTGTGGTCCTGCTGCACCAGCGGTCATATTGTACCGGCGCGGGCGAGCGGGTTACAGAAATCCGACGCCAGTGACATGTTATTACTCAGCTGATCGTTCAACCATCTTGCGTCAACCGCCAAGTTTCCGACTGCGTAACCGCACAAAAAACAACCGCACTATTTCATGGGGGCTAGTTGCTTATACTCGCAACGCTTGACATTCGGGTTGACGAGCGCAGTTGATAAACGAATGTCCGTGGAAACGCTCCTGCTCATTTCCGGATATTGTTGCCTTTTCGGGGAGGTGCTATTCTTACACCCCACAACTCTATTACTTAGTTAAAATGATTCCTATAATAGTATGTACATACAGGTAGCTTGTTTTTCTTGTTGACTTCCCGAAAATAGCCTGTTAAGTTTCATTTGGAAATAAAACGTTTTTTTACAGTGTACGCCACAAGAACTGCCTCCGTGGTGGTCCAGTCGTTCAGAGCTTCGCTCTCGACCCGCAGGTCGTGGGTTCGATTCCCGCATTGGAACAACAAAAAGATGTTGTTTCAAAATTGATAAGACAATCAGGTTTTCAATTTGATATCAGATCAGATCAGATGATCCTGTGCCTGTTCCCTCACCAGTCGTGTCGGTTAACTGTCCCGCTGTAACATATTGCCAGGTTTCCACGAAATCAGCTACCGACACCGAAATCGGTGAGGGGAGGGGAGCTATTAATATGTACATTGTACACCTAATGCGAAAGTCTTGTATATGTATGTCGATATACCGTGGTATCATTACTACTCCTGAGTAACATTCAGGAAGATATTATGAGTGCTTTTCATTGTTCATGTTTAGAGTGTCCGCTCACGAACTACTTTTTACCCGACTTCGGCGAAGCCAAAAGGAAGGGTAATGATTTTGGCAGTCTATGTATGTAGGTATGTATGTATGTATGTATGTATGTATGTATGTATGTATGTATGTATGTATGTATGTATGTATGTATGTATGTATGTTTGTATGTATGTATGTAGCGGTTAAACTACTGGTCCGATTTTAATAAATAAGGTGTCAATCGATTTGTAGTAGTCCCACGAGTAACATAGGCTATATAATTTTTCGAAAAAATTTGGATTTTGAAAATTATACCTCAAAAACTATCTCCAAAAAAAATTAAATTAAGATAATTGTATCGTGTTTGGTATCAAAAGATAGGTCTTGACAAGCACATTACAAATATGTATTTATTTTTTCATTAATTATTATATTTTATTGTTAAATTCAAAATAAACGTTTAAAATGCGGTCGTACAAATAGTATCTAGGAGTTGTTTAGTTACTTTCTATGTGTTAATTTAACGTTAGTTTAGTGAAAATATAATGTTATAGTTTATTTGGACACAGAAAAATGTAAAATAAAATAAAAGATTAAAAAACTATAACCCGACTTCGCAAAAAAGGGCCCTTTTTTGCGAAGTCGGGTTATAGTTTTTTAATCTTTTATTTTATTGTCGGCTAATTTTATTGCACCGATTTTACCGCAGTTTGTTCTAATATGAGCGATGTCCTAAGTATTGTAGAGTGTGTGCTGCACTATTAATAATTAGTATGTATTATTAAGAACAAAAAAACGATCACAAACAGTATGCCGTGGGGCACACTTATAATGTTTATCACATTTGAAGACATGAATGGATAAAGGTGATATGTAGCAAAACTATGATATTGAGAAAAAATTTAGTTACTGTCTATACTGTATATATTATCGCCTCCGTGGTCTAGTGGTTCTGAGCTTCGCTCTCGACCCGGAGGTCGTGGGTTCGATTTCCGCGTTGGAACAACAAAAATGTTGTTTTCAAGTTTGGTTAGGACGATGCAGGCTGATCACCTGTTTGTCTGACAAGAAAGCTGATCCATGCGTCGGATGGGCATGTCAAAAGTCGGACCTGCGCCTGTTCTCTCGCCAGTCGTGTCGGTTTACCGTCCCACTGGGAAGAGAGAGTGCTCCTGTTGTATTGCGCACACACTTGGGCACTATAAAATAACTCCTGCGTAGCTGGCCTGGTTTCAATGAAATCGGCTACCGACACCGAAATCGGTGAGGGAGCTATTATATTATTATATAGGCATACTGTCACTATTACGTTTTAGGCCCCTCGCCCACTGCGACTTTTAGAAGCGATGCAGTAGCGCGCACGACTACATCACTAGTAAAGCGTATTAGTCGGGTTTGGAACGCGATACAGCGGGCTTACTCCCGACGCAATCGAGAACCGAATCCGTTCGATATCAGTGGTTTTTCGTACTTTATTTGGTGAATTTCTTTCAAACTAATTAGAATAAAGAAAATTGTTAGATCGTAACTTTTTGTACATCCGACCATATCAGTCGACTGAGAATCGAAATAAACAAATAACAATTTATTAGGAAGTACGCGGCATGATCGTATCTGAATCAAAATCAAATCAGTTTGGAGAGTAAGGCCCCAGTAGTGATGCTAACGCGCTACTGCATCGCGACTGCATCCATGCAAACGCGCGACCGAGTCGGACGACATCGGGGAGAAAGTGGAGGAAGGGAAGCGTTTATTTTTGTGCCGTTAGTAAATCGCGTTTGCATCGCGACAGAAGCGCGACAGTATTGCGTAAGCATCGTGACTGCAATCTGCATCGTGTTGAGGTGGGCAAGGACACACAGCTAGCGACTGCATCGCGACAGTATCGCGACTGCATCGCTACAAAAAGTCGCAATGGGTGCGCGTAAGTACACTAATCCAAAGATCTTTGCAAGAATTTTGGATTATTATTGGTCCATAGTCAAAGTGCAAAAATAAACTATCCAATTGCGTATGTTATTAAAAGATGCTTGATAAATGGATTTTCTTTAGCTTTTTGCTTACTAACTGTCCAGTCATACTCGGGAGTAACAGGATACACCGATTGAGGCTAGCACATGTACGCGCGACGCGAGCCAATTAGAGAAAGCAAACTCGAAACAAACAGTCTGCGTGACTTATCAAACGTGCGAAATTCACTTTTATACGTAAGGGTCAGACGCATTAGTTTCGACACGCACACTTTCTAGCTTTAAACTTTGCTATGTGAAAACTAACACCTGGTTCACAGGTCGGTTGGCTATGGACTTAGTCGTGGTTTGAATCTCATACTCTCTACTAAAATGTTGATTACATTACATGATTGTTTTCAATTAGACATGGGCGCCGAGCAATATTTTCTGGCGACGGCGCCGCGCCAGCGTGGAAATAATCGTCACAGGCGCTGCGGCGCAAAATCCATACAAATCTTGGTGCCACGAGAGTCCCAATCCGATCCGTACATCACGCAGGTAACTGGTAATTGTAAATAAATTACAGTTACCAGTTACCAGTTGTAACTGGTAATTGTAATTTATTTTCAAAAATGACTATAAAAAAACTTAATGTTTTAATTTTGAATAAAAACTTTTTTATTTTTATTTATTAGTATGCGGGTCGAACCCCCCGATCTTCTTCTACCAAACAACCAGCCACCCGGCTAGTTATAGTCATATAGGCGTGTTTCACCAAGAAATTTTAAGTTAATCCTTCGTCAAATATCATGTAGTCCCTTTCGTAATTCCTATCAATGAATGAGAAGGTACGGTATTTTAACAAGCCGTTAACACTAACATGCGTTGGTGAAATCGGGAATTAGTGGGGGATTTTTTAATTTTTTTTAATTTAGTTTATATTCACGGCTATCATTATCCACCGCACAAACTCGGGGCAAAACAAAAAAGGGTTGACCTACACTCACCACTTTCTCGCCTCGAGTCTGCGGCGGGTATTATTCTGCGATTCCGCGCCGACCCAAAACCGAACCGGCTACCTGCCCGTTACACATTAAATCTCAATATTGTGCTGTATCGTATTCGATTCGTTTCCGATAAGTGTGCCACACCCACAAGCATAATAAACAAGACTTGCTAATTTACAAGCAAACCGGTGCCCGCGACCTCGTGCCAAAGGCTTATAAACGCTAAAAACCTGCGTGCCAAAGGAAACCCTGTATAATCTATTCCGATTGCAAGTTAGCTAAAGGCTCAGGCCCTATTTCTAAATGCCATCACTATTATTAATAATCATAATGATGCCTTCCACACCGATTTCGGTGACGGTGGTCTGTTTCATTGAAACCGGGCCAGCTACGCAGGAGTTATTTTATAGTGCCTAAGTGTGTGCGCAATACACATAAGCACTCTCTCTTTCTTCACTCTTGTAGTTCAGTGGGACGGATATTCGACACGACTGGCGGGGGATGGTGCAGGGCCGAATTTTTACATGCCCATCCGACGCATGAATCATATCTCTTGTCAGACAATCAGGTGATTAGCCTACATTGTCCTAACCAAACTTGAAAACATTTTTTTTTGTTGTTTAAACGCCTTTCAAAAAAGTTTTTAAAATTTAGTTTCTTTTCAAAAAAGTTTTTTTAATTTAGTTTCTTTTCAAAAAAGTTTTTTAAATTTAAAAAACTTGTTAAGGAAGTGCTAATTCGAAAAGCTTACCTATGGTATCCTTGTCGTTTAAATAATGGTTAACTGTATGCAGTTAACCATTATTTAAACGACAAGGATGCTTGGAAGTAAATGTATCTTAGCATATATCAGTAAATATTCTTCTCATGCTCCTTTCATACTGGTTGTCTTATTTACTGTTAAATGGAATTTATAATAATTTAATCTCTTGACATAAAATATATTCTCTCTTGACATAACATAATGTAACGCTACTAACATTTGTGTTTTTGTAAACCCATTTTGAATAAATAATTTTTGACTTTGACTTTGGAATCGAACCCACGACCACGGGGTTGCGCATAATAAGGTAAATCCTAGTTGCATATACATAACGTTGAAGTTATCAATCACATTCTGTAACATGTAAGAACTTGGGCCGAAAGAAACAGAATGTGAATAAAATTTTCATTTATAACGTTATCTACTTTGTGATGGCACAAATTTACCTCTGAAATAAACCAACGTGAATAACGCTTAGAAGGCTGTTACTATATCATACAATCACTCTGAGCTCTATGCCGTCATTTCTGAGCAGGAGCCGTATTATGATATTTTATAATACTGCCAGGTTCCAAGCAATTCAATAACTCGGCCTTAAACTGCCTTGTTCTTTTTCATATTACAGTGACATGTTATACAAAATGGATCCACCCTAGTTTGGTTGTCTGAAAGTGACATTGGGAAGCAACTCCAGTGTCAAGTGTCCGCTAACTAGCTGTCATCATGCAGTTATTATGTGATCGTAATACGAAAATTCCAGGCAGCCATGTTGTATGGCGTAAACTAGCTGGAATTAAGAGCTTGTAATAGGCCCCCAGGAGTAGTATGATCTTTTACAATACCAGCCAGGTTCCAGGCAATTCAATAACTCGGCCTTATGCTGCCTTGGTATTTTTCATATTACAACCACATGTTATTCTGAATGGGTCCAGCCTAGTTTATTTGTCTGAAAGTGACATTCGGAAGCAAGCCAAGTGTCATGTGACTGCTCACTGGCTGTCAATAAGTGATCGTAAATACGATAATTCCAGGCAGCCATGTTCTATGGCCAGTGGTCTCGAACGTTAATGAGCGAAATCGGTAGAGTTGCCAACAAAAATCGGTATATTTGTACCTAAAATCGGTATATGACAAAAAAATACAATTTTCAATCAAATTCGTTTTTTTAACAAAAAAATCCACTGATTATTAATAACATAGAAGTCAACTTACAACATAAAAATATTATAATAACGTAAAAAATCAGCGTACCTAATTACTTACATCTTACACACTTAGTATACCTACTAGGTATTATTAGAAAAGAGCCTGGTATTAGGCACCATCGAAGCAGTTTCGCCACTTTTAACATATTTTGTTTTTAGTTTTTTGTCAAAAACTAAAGAAAATATATTTCTTACCATTTCTTTTTTTTGTCGCAAGAATAACGAAAAAGTGAAAAAAAACTTGTAGAATGAGAAAAGGTCTTTTTACACCCGGTATAGATCTGATCTAAGCAGTGTATTTGATGCCGCAGCACCATACGTCGTTAATATCCTCAAAATTCCTAGGATTTGTAAAATCAACATTTGCGATTGGAGTGAAAGATAATTTTAACATTAAACATACTTAAATGAAACAATTTTGTGTTGACAACCAACACAAAATTGTGAAATCGGTAGAAAAATCGGGATAATTTCCATGTATTCTCTAAAATCGTGGAAAAATCATTGCGTTTCGGTATTTCGGTAGTACAGAGTCCATTTCGGTAGAAATACCGAAAAATCGGTAGATTCAAGACCACTGTCTATGGCGTAAACTGGCTGGATTAAGAGCTTGTAATAGGCCCAGTACAATATGTGAGTAGTAGAGCAGAAGCAATATTATTATATTGCTTCTGCTCTTGGCTTTCGACCCCTGCCCTGAAAAGATGTACGGGCTTCATGTGTAAAGTATCATCTGTATATGTATAGGTACAAAAATAATTACACAAATGCCGTACAGTAGAAAATGACCTATATTGCTTCTACAGCCTATATTAACGAGTGACAATACTTTAGGGTGTGTATGGGTCTCGTATAAAAGAGATACTTTTTTATCCTATTTTACGCGAAAATTAATGGCGTTGAGGCATTTCTCATAGAAACATAAAAGTCAAAAGTAAGTTTCTCAGCGCTGGTACTTTTACAGTACCTAATATATAGAGTATACTCTATATATGAGGCACATACACACCTAAAGTATTATCACTCATTTATTTAGCACCTTGTTTAATAATCATTGTTGAATTATATTTGTACTGACTTCCGACACCACCATTTTAGTACGGCACTAGGTTTTTCGACATTTATTTTTAATCATCTATACTTAAGCATAAAAATGAATTGTTGTTCGATAGTCTCGCTAATACTCAAGAACGGCTGAACGGATCCGGCTATTTCTAGTCTTTAAATATTCGTGGAAGTCCAGGGAAGGTTTAAACGGTTTGTATGCTCATCGAAGTGGGCACTGGTCAGCTAGTAAGCTATAAAAACATTAATAATTACTGAAAAATTCCATTTCCTCAACCTTTGGTTAGTGTTCCGTTATATTTTAGAAGTTTAGAAACCTCGGTACAGACATCTTGCGGTAATCACTAATCACAAGGTAGATCGGCTTGTCATGACTTTCTTATAAAAACTACTATAATGAGCTACCTGGTAAGCGGTGGTGTTAGCATGACGCACCTTGTTAAGATCTGGTTTGAGATCGTCCAGCTGAACAGTTATTTTCGCCAATCGCTTTTAATGCTATTGAAGAAATAAATTAACTGTATAGCGAAATGGAAATACGGGACAATCCATAAATTACGTCACACGACTTTGTTGCTGACGTCTCCCGTCGTTGATACAGCTGGGGCCTTACTCTCCAAACTGATTCGATTTTGATTCAGAATAGATCGTGCCACATATTGCCGAAATTGATGTTTCTTTATTTTGATTCTCAGTTGGGAGTACAAAGAGTTACGATCTAACTATTTTCTTTATCCTGGTTAGTTTCAAAGTAATCCGTAAAATATTACAAAATAAAATACGATAAGCCGTTGAGATCGAACTGATTCGATTCTCGATTGTGTCAAGAGTAAGCCACTAAGTTGGTCACGTTTTTTACCTTTTACGATTTTACATCTGAGATTTAAATTTGTTTATTTCCAATAATAATTTAGGATCTCACCCACACCCTTGTCACACAAGGTCACATTTCGTCAACCCTTTCCCTCCCCGTGTGGCGTAAAATATGGATGGTCCCTATTCAAATAAATTTTTGGAACTGTAAAAAAGTAATAAATAATATTAACTTATTGTATTGTATATTATAACTCATGAGTCTAATCGTTTTTATCAATAAACCTGTGCCCGCGTCTTCGGCCACTTGAAATAGTGGAATTAAACCCCCGATTTTGAAGCATTCGACATTGGTGCACTCTATTGGTCTTAGCTGGACGATAATGTAGTAAATAAAGCCTTTTTCGATAAAAGGGCCATCCAACTCTGATCGAATTCTTTTAATCGTACCAGTACTTCCTGAGATTAGCGTTTGAAAACAAACTCGTCAGCTTAATGACGATCCGGGCTTAAGAAACAATTTACGTCTCTTTCATTGAAATCTAATCAGTACTTTAGACGGCAAGGTGGAACAAACATACACACATGACTGCCAAAATCGTTACCCTTCTTTTTCGCTTCGAAGTAGTCAGGTACAAATAACTAAGTTTTTAAAAGGAAACACCACGGGCTAGAGACATACAAAATAGGTATTTATAAAATCTATTGTTGTCTTGCAGTGACCAGCAACGCAGACAACTGAACTTGAATTGAAGTTACCTAATAAAAGTACAAGAAATTGACGTTTAGGAGCCACCTGTTTCCTCCTCCAAGTTACTTTTTGAAAAAGGCTTGTTCCTATGTTTTGATTTTATTATAAAGTGTACAAAAATTGTTTTCTAAATGTTTGAACATGGCCGAAAATATGGCCATATTTTTAAAGCTTTTTGAAGATACATATCTTTTTTTTTAAACGGGCATTGGCCCACCTCACATTCCCACCACTGCAACTCCTGTGAGCCAGGATCGACAGCGGTAACCAACAACGACAAACCCTTTGATATTATCTCAGGTGCCCGAGGGACAAGCTAAATCTGTCTTGGGACCCACAACGAAATTAATCAGAAGATACATAGGTATCTGTTTTAATAATTTATTTATGAAAAAAATTGAAAAATAGGGTCGTACTAATTATATATTTTGAAAATTTTGTTTATTCATTTATTAGTGGCATAATCCAGGGTGGAAATAGGGGTAAAATTTATGTATGGGAAAACGGCAGTTGTGTTTTCTGACTTCTTCACTGAGCAGTTATGTTATGGTCAACAATTATTTACGTCTGAATAACTTTGGAATTACAATATAAGTATACAGCTTTCAAATTTCAACAAAACTATGTCTATGTGACAATAAAAAAATGAAATTGAAGAGTAGATCACATTAAATAAACTCCCGCTCTCGAGATAGGTAGGAATTAGGATCAACGGGACCTGAAGTATCCGAAGGGATTTAATCACACGTCATAGGACTAAAGGGCACAGCTACCCCATGGAAATCCATGGGCAACAGGGAGCCTATTACAAGCTCTTAATTCCAGCCAGTTTACGCCATACTGTTGTATAACATGGCTGCCTGGAATTTTCGTATTACGATCACTTATTAACTGCATCATGACAGCTAGTTAGCGGACACGTGACACTTGACTTGCTTCCGAATGTCACTTTCAGACAGCCAAACTAGGGTGGATCCATTCAGTATAACTTGTCGCTGTAATATGAATAAGAACAAGGCAGTTTAAGACCGTATTATTGAATTGCCTGGAACCAGGCTGGTATTGTAAAAGATCATAATACGGCCCCAGGACAGATTTCACGGTCGCATTAAAGAGCGGACAACATAACATGTGGGGCGACCTGTCTACTTAATTTTTTACCACGGTCGCAACTGATTCAGGTGAATTAGTGTTCTGTCTCGCCGGCGCGCGCACGCGCATTCAACATGGCGGACTTCGCGCGGCAAAATCGACCGAGCGTATTTTCAATACAATGAAAAATGCAAGAAAAATTGCGAAACACTATCGAAGATGCGTAAGAACCTGTTGGTGATTTTGTGTTTGGTGCTTGTGCATTTTGGTGCGTGTGCTAAAGTGGATTTTGGGAGTCGGAGCGTTCTGAATAAAACGGCACCGCGGGGTTTTTTATCAGGAGGTAAATAAATTTTAAATAAATAAAAAAAAAATATATCTTTATTAAACACGTAACAACACATAACACAGCCAAAGGTTAACAAAACACTTACTCACACATATTAAGACAAAAGAAAAAAATAAATAAACAGAAAGAGATTTTATTAGCGTTCCAGGTGGAAATAAAATTACTAACGACATTTTCAAATAAACGCCTGTTTGTTTCGGCCTATATTCATACATTACAATAGGATGTTTTGTTAAGGTAGTGATGATGATTGCGTTATTTCCTTGCAACTGGAATGCACCTTATAATACATTCAAACTACCCAATATTACGATGGTATATTGAAGTTTGTCATTAGCCCGATAGAGCTGTACAGGCTGCTATATAAATTATTTTATTTTATTAAGGTAACAAACAGCCATTACATAAATATGTTTAGATAGTAAGTTAACAATCAAGCCTAAAGTACCATTACTAAATACATAAGTAAATGACATTGAATGATATAATAAATAAGTGATAATACTTTAGTGTGAAGGGGGCAGGGGTAAATAGAGTTTACTGTGATACCAGCACTGAAAGAGGTTCGTACCTTTTTTAAATTATTGTATGGGAACATTCGATCGATCGAACATTGAGGGCATTTCTCGATACAAACATGAAAATCAAAAGTAAGTCTTTCAGCGCTGGGACTTTCACAGAAAACTCTACATAGGAGGCGCATACACACCCTAAAGTATTATCACTCATCTATTTTACACCTAGTATATTTAGAGGTGATAAGTTAAAAAATTCAGAAATATTGCTAGTTAGAATTAAAATAACCAAGCGCTACCAGTCATGGTACAATGTGAACATTATTATATCCGTTTAATATCATTCTTGCTTTTACGGGTATAATTTAGTACTGCAAATTATATATAATCGGTTTTCATTGTAATATTATTAAGGCAAGGTTACCGACTTAAAAAGGAGACTTTCTCAAATCGACTATATTTTAACCGACTTCCAAAAAATTTCGGTTATTTTTTTAATGTTTACGACCTCAGAAGTTTTGACTTCGTGAAGCGCTGCGTATTAAATACTAGCTTTGTTCTCGTGGTTTTTGAGTGACTTAAACCGTTTATGTAGCGCACGCAACGAAAGTCGCCAAATGTGAATAATTTTCCCCGTTTTTGTAACATTTCTTACTGACACTTCGCCCAATAGGTCGCAGCGTAATGTTATATAGCCTAAAGCCTTCCTCTATAATTGGACTAACCAACAAATGAAATTTTTTTTAAATCGGATCAGTAGTTCCATAGATTAGCGCGTTTAAACAAACAGACAAACAAACTCTTCCGCTTTATAATATTAGTATTGATATAGATAAATAGCTTATTTTAGTGTAAACGCTCCGACCATTCTTATCGTACCTACAGTGTCGTTTCTTTACCACAATGTTGTCAATTTTGAAATTTTCGATCTGATCGCTTTACTGCTAGTGGAACGACTGACATAGGTTAAAATTTTACATTTCTCGTTTATCGAATGAATTCTTATTACATTTTAAATTATCAATAACAAGAACATTATAAAAGAATCCATAATAAATTTCCTCCACGATAACCTAAAAATAATATCGGGATCAGTGAAATCTGTCAAATCCAAGTAAAAGTAAAAAAAAAAAAATTGCCTCAAGTAGGGAGTTGGGTAAAAATATACAAAATGGCGTGATCATTCTGAGCGTTTTGAACAGTTTTTGACAGCTGATAGCTGCGCGTGGAACACTAGTGAAAACAGTTCAAAACGATCCTAGTGGTGCTAAAGGAACGCGATGTGAACGAAAAAAAAACGTTATTTTGTGGTGGTAAAATAACGTTTTTTTTACGATGGTAGATCTATCTATCGTCACCTCGCGTCTCGGTGTGAACTCACCCTAAAATCATAAATTACATAACGTAACTATTATTGTAAGGCGCCTAATAGATGATTTATGCAGTAACTTCGGAAATGCCATTCCAAAAATTGCCTGGAGGATTTGGGATTTGGGAATAGTTTGAGATAATATCCCATCCCATTGTACCTACTACTACTTGTATTGTACCTACTCCGATCAGATAACGTACACAAAGAGAACAAAGGATCACCTAATACTACCAACTTAAATTTCACTTGTTTACTATGCAAATTGCAATATTACAAAGTACGTATAATCGTTCATTATTTGGTAGATTAATTCTATATTTGACAATATTTAGTACAGTGAAAACATTCAATTGTCAGTCAGTTAAATATAACATAACTGAAGAAGCTATTATATACTCTTAACAAATTTTATTTTGCCAATCTTTAGGTGATCGATGAATGCGTCAGCCGGTAGTTGATCTTAACAGGCTTTAATATTAATCAGTGATAGTACTTTAGGGTATATAGAGTTTACTGTAAAAGTACCGGCGCTGAAAGAGGTACTTTTTTTTAATTATTGACATGAATGGATGAAGGTGATATGTAGCAGAAAAAATACCCAGAAAATTTAGTTTAAACTGTCACTGAACATTTTAATAGGATTAGTAGTAACGTACTCGTATTATGTACATTGATTCTAGAGACGGATCTTCAGATTAATGTACTTGATACGATACGTCGTATTCTAAAATGTTTAAGTGACAGTTTGAGCTCAATTTTCTCGAAATCAGAATTTTGCTACATAACACCATAATTTTTTTTCGTAATATGGACTACACGTGTTATATTTGATTTTCATAATTGTTACAAAAAAAAAATAGTTATTAATTAATCGTCGCTTCAAACTTGTTCATTTAATATCGGAATCATGTACATTTACTTTCGGAAAATATCGACTTTTGCTGCTAACAAATGCATATTCCCTATTGTTTATTATTATAAATGACTGTATCTCGTTATATGGTAAACACTGTTCTTAACCTGAATAACGCTCCATTGAAACCATTCGCGTTAATTCCTCATGCGAATATTAATGTCCGCGAAACAAAAGGGTATTTAAATACACAATTGAATACATGAATGGATGAAGGTGATATGATAAATTCTGATTTCGAGAAAATTGAGTTCAAACAGTCACTTAAACATTTTAGAATACGTAACGTATTAAGTTTATTAAACTAAAGATCCGTCTCTAGAATTATTAAGCGTATGATTTGGCTCCAAAATGATACAAGTATCACTTGCCAACCATCATTTCAGTTCTGACGTCTGGGCATAAGCCTCCACCCGTATCATGGAATAGTTGCCTATACTCACCACTTAGCAGGCGGATTGAGCGCAGTGTTAAGGTTATCGGATATATTATACAGGGTGTAAGAAGAGCAGTCACTATAACTTCGTGGGGTAATAACCAGGCCAGAGATATATCCATTAGTACTAGGCATTTGCTTTAAATTAAATCCACTGTTTTAAAAATTAAAAAAAATTCAATAGGCAATGTACAATGTACATAGCGATCAGCTGATTACGCTAAGAGGTCAATATCACGCGTAAGACGTTCATTACGTACTAGTGCAAAAATTATAAAATTTAAGAATTTAATGCAGGTTTTCGAAACAGTTCAGCCTTGCAACTAAAATAATAAATTGCAAAAAAAAATATTTTTTTTCACAAAATAAATAATGAAAAAAATTCATTTCTAGAATCAGTCAAGGTCCTATAATCCTATCCCAAAGTTATAGTGACTGCTCTTTTTACACCCTGTATTCCCTCTGTTGGCTTTTACGACACCCACGGAAACGATGGTGTTGGGGAGGTGCTATTTCTCCATCACCCCACGGATATGTATAATTCGGTGGGGGTTGATATCCTGTAGCTGATGAAGACAGCAGTGAGGCTGCAGAAAGCTCTATACCCGCGGTGAGTCTACAGCGAAGTTTGGTGCATATGTCCCGACTTGGCGCCTAACTTTCCTATCACACCAAACGACCTGATGACCTTGAAGACCTGAACCGAATTCCACAAAAAATATATACCGTAATATTCGTGTTATAAATTACAGAAAAACATTAAAATAAGTATAATCTATATAGATATAGAAGTCTCCAAACCAAACCTCACTTGAGAACCTATTTGACAGATAAAAAAAAATCGTTTAAAAAAAATCGTATAAATACTTTTAAAAATGAACAATTTTACGTACTTTAATTTTTTTCTTTTTAAAAACGTAAAAATAAAGATTATAAAAATAGTTTTATAATCTTTATTTTTTTATTTTAAATTTCAAATAGGTTTTCCAGTGAGGTTTGGTTTGAGGCTTCTTTATTAATACCGAAGTGCTGGAAAACAAAAGGATGTTACTTGCCATAATATTCATCAACATGGCAAACAAGTTTATTTACGACCTTGCACGCCGTCTATGCAGTTAAAACAAGTGCCCAGTTAACCAACATACAAACAAATGTTTCAAGAAGACCGATCTCTAACCGCATTTTCATTGTCACATCTGCCGTATGAACGGTATTTTATGAGGAGTTTCACGTTTTGGTGGAAGTGGGTAGCTTTTACACCGATGATGTCCTAACTCGGATGACTCAGGAGAAAGTTGGAGATTTTTCATTCAACTTAATTGCAGCGTTTTCGTAAATTTTACCCGACTGCGGCGAATGGGTAATGGTTTTAGCAGACTGTGGACATAATATGTTTGTTTCACCGTAGTGCCTATACTGATCTGAGTTTAATGAAAGTGACAATGGATTGGTAATAATAGAGAAACACAGACTACTTAATAATTGAAGACATGAATGGATAAAGGTGATGTGTAGCAAAATTATGATTTTGAGAAAATTGAGTTTAAGTATTAAGTACATTAATCTAAAGATCCGTCTCTAGAATCAATATACTTAATACGTTACTAGATATCCTACAATATTTAAGTGACAGCTTATACAAATTTTCTGGGTGATTTTTTTTGCATATCACCTTCATCCATTCATGTTTTTAATTTATATGTACTTCGTTACCATTCAACACGACATAAAACAAAGTTCATTTTGGGAAATTTTTGGGATCTATATTTTTTTGCTTTTTTTATTATTCCTGCAACTAAAAAAACATAACACCACGAGGATTAAAGGGTACCTATTTATATCTAGTGTTTATATAAATAATGTTTTTTTTTTAACGTAATTTTATTTATTTTAAGCGTTACAATATGTAGTATGTAGACACATCAAGATGTGAACATTTTAGTCCAGAATTTACAAGACATCTGAACCATCTAGATCTCACGAGAAAGCTCAAGGCGTTTTGGTATTTCCGGCACTTAACTTAATAAAGTTTTAATCAGGTATTTGATAAGGTATATCGGTGTTGGAGTTATTTTTAATTCGCTGCATTACAAAATCCGCATTAGTTTTTTTTAGTCTTATTGTATAGGTCTTCGTGAGCTAGTGGGGTTAGCTATAAGTAATTGCTACGTACGGTACTCGTAATGTTACCGAAAGAGAATTACATGAAAGTTAAAACAGTATAAAATTGACATTCGATAACGATTAGTATACGTAAATAAAAGGTTAACACAGATTGTTAGGCAGATAACTTTATTCCTCTAATAGGTGTCTTATTAGTATTGAAAAACTCAAAATATTGCTATTCGTCGAATAAACGCTATCTGGTTGTTTATCTGAGGATGGATCGGCCATAGGTAAATTATACCACTTTAAATAGAAATTTACGAGGACATTTGCAAGAATTTATAACGTTATCGAATGTCAATTTTATAGGCGTTGTCCTGATATTCATACTATTCGATAACTTTACAAATGCTTAGTATGAATTATAATCTACTTAAGATTATAATTCATACTAAGTATATATACAGCTAAAGAGTTCGTTTGTCAGTCTGATTTGGAAAAAACCTTTAGTGTTGAATAGCCCTAAGGCGAAGCCAAAAGGAAGGGTAATGATTTTGGCAGTCTATGTATTATAATAATATATCCCTTGCAACAGCTAAACTACTGATTCGATTTTAATGTTTGAGGTGTTAGCCGATTCGTAATGATCCCGCGAGTAACATAGGCTATATAATTTTATAAAAAACTAGCTGATCCGTGCCCACTTCGTTGAGCATAAAATAAAATGAAAAAGAAAACCGTTTAAACATTCCCTGGACTTCTACGAATATTTAAAGACCGAAAATAGCCAAATCGGTTCAGCCGTTCTCGAGTTTTAGCGAGAATAACGAACAACGATTCATTTTTATTTATAATATTATGTATTTTGAAAATTAAATCTAAAAAAATTACATAAAAAATGAATTTACGACTAATTTAGGAGTTTCTCACTTTATATAATATAATATAATTTTATTTGCGAAAATATGGTACAATAAGCTGATTCAGTTTAACATAGTCTCACATATTTTTGTCGAAATTTTCTCGACGTGCAAATGTTGTCGGTAAGTTAACAGTGGTTAGTCAACTCTAGTCAAATATTTTACATTCTAATCATTAGTACATTACACAATAGTCTTATTAATATATTATACAAATAAATGAAAAAAGTAAATTTCACAATAGTACAACTTTTAGTAAATTCTTCAATAATATAAATTAACATTAAATTAAATTATTATAGGTATAACTGATATCCTTCCTTCTATCCTTAAATGTAATACAAAACATATAGCAAATTATAAAATATTTTATGTAATTCTATAATACTGGTTGTACTAAACAAACTTTCGCATATATATAAAATTAACCGTCGACACAAAAAGAAGGTGGTGTTGGAAAAATGGAGCGCGTGTGCGAGATGCTACATACAGCCTGTTAGTCTGTCTGTAGCATCGTAGCTACCAAACGGATGAACTGATTTATCCTACTGTACTTTACTTTAGAGCCACAAAAAGTAAAAATAACTACTTTAAAAAAATCGACTTCAACAACTAAAAAGATGATTATGTTATAACATAATCATCTTTTATACCTTTTGTATGTAGTTTTTTTAATACATTCGACCGAATTCAACTTAAACAATGTAAGAATTTTGAATCTGATTCCACCATGCAAAGCATTGGGGACAAATCTAAATATGTCCATAAAATTTGAGTCTATCGGTTTTATTGTTTTATTTATTTCACAGAATTAGTGAAATTTATGTCAGAATTTATATTGTAGCTGGCTGTACTCGTTGGACCGGTGTATTCGTTTGTATGATGTTGAATGTGGACTGGAGTGTTATCATACACGGTCATCCAAACATCTTGTTGATAACATAACTCAAATTCTCGTATTTAACTAACACTTTCAATTAATTATAAAAAAGTCTTGATATCGTAAACTGATTTTGGAATTCGGACCAATAAAACACCAGTTACATAGTTATGTGAGAACAAAACGAGTTGGTTTGTTCTCACATAACTATGTAACTGGTGTAAAAAGAGCAGTCACTATAACTTTGGGATATGATTATACTACCTTTTCTCATTCTAGAAATGTATGTTTTTTAATTTTTTTTACAAAATTTAAAAAAAAAAATATTTTTTGCTTTATTGTTATTTTTGCGACAAAATAATAAGAAATGTTGAAAAGTAGAAAAAATTTTTTTTTAGTTATTGACAAAGAAAATACATTTCCAAAATGAGGGAAGGTAGTATAATCGTATCTCAAAGTAATAGTGACTGATCTTTTTACACACTGTATAGTAGTTCCATGGGTTTCCTTTAGTTGTTATCTGGGTTGACCCGGGTCAAACTACGGGGGCGACTTCGGGTTTTTTAACTTTCTAGCTTTTATTTCCTACTAGATACTAATAAGATAGACTTACCTGTAGGCCTATTAGTAACTAGTAACTAGTTAAGCTGGCGCGTAAATATACAAAAACTCGAAATTTAAAAAAACAGAACAACGTATAATTGTTGTGTAAATTTCAATTGATTTCAATGAAACCGGCCAAGGTCATCGAAATCGGTGTGGGAGTATATACTATTACTGGCTGACCCGTGCCCACTTCGTTGAGAATAGAAACAGTTTGCGATGAACCGTGTATCACGGTACAGAGTATCCCGGGACTTCCATGAAACTTTAATAATAATAAGGGTTGATCGTAGAAGGGTGAAAATTGAGGATTGTATGTATTTTTGTATGTTGTATCATAAAAAAATAGAAATTAAATTTTTTTTCTAAATAATAAAAAATAAAATTTAGGGTTGGACTACCCCTAACATTTAGGGGGATGAAAAATAGATGTTGGCCGATTCTCATAGATACCGGATGAGCACAAAATATTTCATCAAAATCGGTCAAGCCGTTTCGGGGGAGTATGGCAACGAAAACTGTGACACGAGAATTTTTTATATTAGATTTAATAAAATTCTCACTCCATTTTCTTAATTATTTTCTCAATGAAACAACTTTCAATTGAATGCAGGCTGCAGCCACATCGAGACGCTAAACTGTAACACTTTTACTTTTCCCGAAGTTTTTTTTTTCGTTTTGTGTCGAATGGAAACTTTCAAATGTTCCATTGCGGTTTTTGTGACTCTACCCAAGTTTGATGACATAAGTATAATGGAGATAAATGCCAGATTTGTTTGTACCCTTGCTTTAGAGCAAAATTCACAGTCGCGATTTCACCAACGCTTGTTAGTGTTAACATACCATGCTTTCTCATTCATTGACAGGAAATACGAGAGGGATAACATGATATTTAATTAAGGATTAACTTTAACATGCGTTGGTGAAATTGGCACTTGGATTATGTAAATAACTAAGGGCGTGTTTCACCAAGCAATGATAAAGTTAATCCTTCGTTAAATATCATGTTGTTTCTCTCGTAATTCCTATCAATGAATGAGAAGGTATGGTATTTTAACAAGCCGTTAACACTAACATTCGTTGGTGAAATCGGTACAAAGCTCTTTCTAAGTTTCATTTGGAAATAAATTATTTTTTATTTTATATTGAAATTCGAATAAATGAAACTGTTCTTATTTCCTTCATTTCGCGGTGAACATGTGACATTTAAATTCGTTGCAATATAGCCCATACAGGGGTCTCCTCCAAACTGATTCGATTGTGATTCAGATTCGTTCATGCCGCTTACTCCCGAATATATTGACGTTTGTTTGTTTTGATTCTCTGTCCATTGATGTGGTCGGGGTAGAAAAAGTTACGATCTAACGATTTTCTTTATCCTGGTTAGTTTCAAAGTAATCCACCAAATAAAATACCAAAAGCCGTTGAGATCAAACTGATTCGATTCTCGATTGAGTGGAGTGAGCCTGCAGAGCTTTGTTTACATTTGTGTCACATTTAATCGGAACGACTATGACACTAGTGGTGTATACTAATGTAGTATGCTGTATGAGGAGACATGTGTGTTACACTTACATCACTAATTAGGTATATTACTACTTTCCAACTAGTTCTGCAGCTAGCCTACTAGGTCGGGGAGAATCCCAATGCTTGAAACATTCTAGATAAAGTTCCAAGTACATAAACACTATTCCACGCAGACGGAGCCGAGGGCAAACGCTAGGGTGCCTACCATACTTTTTATAGTGGGGTTATTACGTATTTTTTACAAAGAAAAACAATCGCAAGAACTACGCAATATTTGCTTTTGAACTTTATAGACTGTCAGAAAGTAATAGGGCATTACCAAATTAAAAAAAAGATTGACAAATCGGCCCTTAATCATATAACAGTACGGCTTAAAAATTTTTTTTTGACAATTCCGAGTGACATATTTTGTTCATTTCTTAATAAATCTAATTTATTATATATTTTAGGTATCAAGCGTTTATTTGATAAAGCTTGTACTGGGTACTGGGTAACATTGGGGTGCGATCCTTACCCCGCACCCTCATACCTCGCTGGCCCTCCCTTTTGCTTCATTTTTGCCACTAAACCAGCGCCAAAAACAATTTAGTGTAAAATTAGTACGTAATACAGGTGATATACAGATTACATACTATTTACGTGCTATACAGAATACAGGTGCTATACAGATTACAGGTACTATACAGATTACAGGTGCTGTACAGATTACAGGTGCTATATAAGTGCTATACAGATTACAGGTGCTAGGTGCTATACCGATTACAGGTGCTATATAGGTGCTATACAGATTATAGGTGCTACATAGATAGGTGCTATACAGATTACAGGTGCTATACAGATTGCAGGTGCTATATAGGTGCTATACAGATTACAGGTGCTAGGTGCTATACCGATTACAGGTGCTATACAGATTATAGGTGCTACATAGATAGGTGCTATACAGATTACAGGTGCTATACAGATTGCAGGTGCTATATAGGTGCTATTCAGATTACAGGTGCTAGATGCTATACCGATTACAGGTGCTAGGTTCTATACCGATTACAGGTGCTATATAGGTGCTATACAGATTATAGGTGCTACATAGATAGGTGCTATACATATTGCAGGTGCTATACAGATTGCAGGTGTTATATAGGTGCTTTATAGGTGGTATACGGATTGCAGGTGCTATATTATAGGTGCTATACAGGTGTATATCACACAGAAAAACGATGCCGTATCGCCTGACAGATTAACTGGAGAATTAAATTACTTCATGTCATGATGATTTAGTAACTATTGCTGTTTTTTGTCGTCTTATCTAGAACTCCACTGGACTTTCTATTACGAGGCTCTGTATTGTCGGTCTAGGTATTTAGGCCTGCCGAAGATAGGCAGACTGGCTGTTTTCTCCTAGGTTACTTGTGATTGTAACGTACACGCGTGTGCAGTTCGGACGCGGGATATAGCACGTTCCAGTCCGCGCTCCGAAACGAACGTGGAAATGCGCAGGTTGACCAGTATATTTTTAATTATTTTATAACGAGTGTAAAAACAGTCTTTAACTTTGGGGATTTTTTTTCGACATGCGGTCCGAACGAAAGTGTGTATCATTTCTAAAACAAGCTATCAATGTTGCGATCCGGTATTTTATTTTGATGGCCCGGTACCGGGTCGGACCCAGCAAATGGGGAACGCTGCTTTAGGGTGTCGCCCTACGACCGACAACTGGTGACCGATTTTTAGAAAAATGGAACATACTGATTACAACCATGTAATACACGTCATACAGAAAGTCGGTAAGAAACTATATGTAGAAAAATCTGACCGGTAATCGGTCCGACAAAAAGTCTGCTGGGGGCCAGCACACTTAATATCCTGGGGTCCTCCGTGGTCTGAGCTTCGCTCTTGACCCGGAGGTCGTGAGTTCGATTCCCGCATTGGAACAACAAAAAATTTTGTTTTTAAGTTTGGTTAGGACAATGCAGGCTGATCACCTGAGTGTCTGACAAGAAAGATGATCCATGCGTCGGATGGGCATGTAAAAAGTCGGTCCTGCGCCTGTTCTCTCGCCAGTCGTGTCGGTTTACCGTCCCACTGGGTTATGAGAGTAAAAGGAAGAGAGAGTATCTTTGTGTTTCGCGCACACACTTGGGCACTATAAAAAACTCCTGCGTAGCAGCTGGTTTCAATGAAATCGGCTACCCGAAATCGGTGAGGGGAGCTATTATTATTATCCTGGGAACCCTGAACCAGTAGGTTGTTCACCTGCCTCCTTGACCTCAATGAACATCTATGCATTTAGTTTCACTTTTATCAGCAGGTTATGGTAATCACCATAACCTGACCACTGGCCTTATATTTACGGAAAACTTCTGCAACCCGCCCAACTGGTTGACCAACCACCGCGTGGACTTGGAACCGGTACCGTTAACACGATACACGGTTAAACGGATTCAATGTGACAACTGAAAGTACACCATGTATATGTCGCAGTCAACTAATTGAATCTGCTTATTTAATTGAATGACTAGCGCTGTTGGCGTCAAACAGCTCGTTAAGATAGCAATGTGTTGATATATTATAATAATTTACTTTGATGTGCGTTATAATAGTACACATTCGGAAATTTTGAAGTTTAAAAATAAAATACGAGTATTAAATGGCTGTCCTAGTCTCGGATTCATTGAAATTTTTGGTAAAAACAGGATTCAATGAACGCGCTAGTTATTCAATTAAATAGCAGATTCAACCAGATGACTGCGGCATAATAATATACACTATCAATGAATAAACTGGGCCATAGAATTTAGATTTTACTACACGTTGTTAGAAAATCTAAAAATGTATTATATATCTGAGTATTTGTGAAATGAAATTTAATTTAATGTTTGTAAGCTTTAAGTATTTTAAGACATTCTTCGTACCAAATTTTTTCTGAGTTCAACCTTTAGGTTTGATTTAGGCAAAAGTCACAAATGACGAAAATTAGCGGCAAAACGGCTGTTACTTTTTTGATTGCGTTGGCCAATCAAAAACTCAGTCAACCTGAGTATTTATTATTTTCAGCAGATTTTTAACTTGACACCTTCACGCATTATGAAAAAAAGGGTCATAATAGACAGACAGACAAAGAAAGTAATCGTATAAGGGGTCCATTTTTTCCCTTTGAGGTACAGGACCCTAAACGTAATTATAACTCACGTTTGGTAAAATCAATTACACAAAATCTAGGGCACATGATTATGTGTCCCAGATTGTGTGTAGGTAGAAAAAAAAGTTGAAAAAAGTAATGAAACGAATCGTCGTTTATAAAGCAGCTGAAGTCATAAATAACATGCTCAAATAAGCTTTTTCATTTCCAGCACATGTAAAGTTGATCGTTACTTAAATATCATGTTATCCCTCTCGTATTTCCTGTCAATGAGTGAGAAGTCAACAAGCCGTTATCACTAACAAAAGTTATTGAAATCGGGGCACTAAGTGCCAATTTCACCAAGATGATACTCGTACGTTAAAGTTAATTCTTTATCTAGTTATCCCTCTCGTATTTCCTGTCTATCTCGTATTTCTATGAATGAGAAGGTATTGGTATTTTTAACAAGCCGTTAACACTAACAAGCGTTGGTGAAATCGGGAGTTATTAGTCCTTTTGTTTGCCAGTTCTTCGTCTAGGGGACTTCTTTTATGGACAGAGGTAACTCCATTCCTATGGCTTTAAGGGGTAACCACCTTTTGGTGATAATTATAATTCCTACCTATTGTACAGGCTAGGTCTGAAAACTACGCTCGCCAACCCGAAAGCCAAGCGTGGCGAGTATAGGCGACTGACTGCCCTCCATGAATACTTTGGGGGAAGCTTATGCTCAGTAGTGGACATAGCTGAAATAATGATGAAGATGATGTAGGGCTTCGAAAGAGAAGCAGGTATAGCCGCTGCTACCGAGTCCTTCAATCATCAGGCATGGCTGGATTCGTGCGTGACCACTATATTGGATTCAAAAGGATGTTTATTATAAGGATCTGATAATCTATAATTTATAAAAGGAATATAATATACAAGTACATAAAAAACCTACGACTTACTTTTTTTTCGCGACGCTGGGCGTCTCGGTGATGGGCGTCGGCAGGCGTCACGGCGCTGGGCGTCGGCAGGCGTCGCGGCGCTGGGCGTCGGCAGGCGTCGCGGCGCTGGGCGTCGGCAGGCGTCGCGGCGCTCGGCGACGCGGCGCTGGGCGTCGGTAGGCGTCGCGGCGCTGGGCGTCGGCAGGCGTCGCGACGCTGGGCGTCGGCAGGCGTCGCGGCGCTGGGCGTCGGCAGGCGTCGCGGCGCTAGGCGTCGCGGCGCTGGGCGTCGGTAGGCGTCGCGGCGCTGGGCGTCGGCAGTCGTCGCGACGCTGGGCGTCGGCAGGCGTCGCGGCGCTTGGCGTCGCGGCGCTGGGCGTCTGTAGGCGTCGCGGCGCTCGGCGTCGCGGCGCTGGGCGTCGGTAGGCGTCGCGGCGCTGGGCGTCTGTAGGCGTCGCGGCGCTCGGCGTCGCGGCGCTGGGCGTCGGCAGGCGTCGCGGCGCTGGGCGTCGCGGCACTGGGCGTCGGCAGGCGTCGCGGCGCTTGGGGTCGCGGTGCTGGGCGTCGGCAGGCGTCGCGGCGCTGGGCGTCGCCAGGCGTCGTGACGCTGGGCGCCGGCAGGCGTCGCGGCGCTGGGCGTCGGTAGGCGTCGCGGCGCTGGGCGTCGGCAGGCGTCGCGACGCTGGGCGTCGGCAGGCGTCGCGGCGCTGGGCGTCGGCAGGCGTCGCGGCGCTAGGCGTCGCGGCGCTGGGCGTCGGTAGGCGTCGCGGCGCTGGGCGTCGGCAGGCGTCGCGGCGCTTGGCGTCGCGGCGCTGGGCGTCTGTAGGCGTCGCGGCGCTCGGCGTCGCGGCGCTGGGCGTCTGTAGGCGTCGCGGCGCTCGGCGTCGCGGCGCTGGGCGTCGGCAGGCGTCGCGGCGCTGGGCGTCGCGGCACTGGGCGTCGGCAGACGTCGCGGCGCTTGGCGTCGCGGTGCTGGGCGTCGGCAGGCGTCGCGGCGCTGGGCGTCGCCAGGCGTCGTGACGCTGGGCGTCGGCAGGCGTCGCGACGCTGGGCGTCGGCAGGCGTCGCGGCGCTGGGCGTCGGCAGGCGTCGCGGCGCTGGGCGTCGGCAGGCGTCGCGGCGCTCTGCGTCGGCAGGCGTCGTGGCGCTGGGCGTCGGTAGGCGTCGCGACGCTGGTCGTCGGCAGGCGTCGCGACGCTGGGCGTCGGCAGGCGTAGCGACGCTGGGCGTCGGCAGGCGTCGCGACGCTGGGCGTCGTGGCACTGGGCGTCGCGGCGCTGGGCTTTTGAGTCCTATTGGATCGTCCAATATCACACATACTTGGCCGTTTTGCTAACGTTACGAAGATTTTATAGGCATTTATTTATCGTGTGTGAAATAAAACGGCCAAGCATCACGTTTTAACTGAAATGTAGAGTAAGTGAAGCTAAGCCTAGTAAAGTAAGGGCGCATAGATCAAGAACTTTGGTTCTACATGAGATTTGTCCACTTTTTGATAGATTTTGATCAAGGTGCTTGTAGATTTAGGGCGAGTAGTCTTTAGAGCTTGGCTTTATACGATATCTGATAACTTTTTCACAGGGTAAGCTATGTAGACTCGTCTTGGCAACATTTTTACATGAAAATGTTTTTGGTGGGATTTGTATATCGATAACATTATTGAATAGGCTCCTATCCACTCGAGGCAGCCTCGACTTGAAGGAAACCGCTTCGAATTTGTCCTTGCGTGCCTCACCAGGCTTACTCCCGACACAATCGAGAATCAAATCAGATCGATCTCAACGGCTTTTGGTATTTTATTTAGTGGATTACTTTGAAACTAACCAGGATAAAGAAAATCGTTACATCGTAACTTATTGTACTCCCGACCATATCAATCGACTGAGGACAAAATAAACAAACGACAATTTGACGACCTCCGTAGCGCAGTGTTCCCAGCGAGGGAACAAAAAGTTTTCAATGTTCGTGGTTCATGGATGTGTATTAAATTTGTGTATAATATAATATAAATCTTTAAAGTACATATACTAATATTATAAAGCGGAAGAGTTTGTTTGTTTAAACGCGCTAATCTAAGGAACTACTGGTCCGATTTTAAAAATTATTTCTTTGTTGGATAGTCCATTTATAGAGGAAGGCATTTAAAGGGAAGTGTTGCAAAAACGGGGAAAATTATAGATAAATTGGGGACTTTCGTTGCGTGCGCTGCATAAACGGTTAAAATCACTCAATAACCACGCGAACGAAGTCGCGGGCACAGCTGACTAGCTGTGCCGCAATTAAATATGTGTATAGTATAAAAGTATTAAATATATTTCCGTTGTATTGTACCTGTAACACAAGTTCTTCGGATACTTAGCACAGGGCCAAATCGACGTGGTGTGAAGCGTTCATAGATTATTATAAAAAAATATTCGCGGTACGCGGCACGATCGAATCTGAATCAAAACCGAATTACTTAGGAGAGTACGGCCCCAGGTTGCGGCAGCGTCTCGGAATGAGGCAGCATCGTTCCTCAAGTGGATAGGCTTCTCATGAAGCTCGTTAGCCGATTGTTATCTCGCCAAGTTGTGTGATGTTTATTACTTTCGGAATATATTTTGGTCGTTAAAATGTCGTATGCGTACTTCTTTCGCATTCTTTATGTGTGTACGGTGAGCAGAAAATGGCGGGCTACATTATTATTTTAATTGTTTTAATTCAGTTGATTCACAGTCGTGCAATGCTAAATAAAGAACAGAAATACAATTATTTTATATTACTCACCAGTAATCGAATATTACGAAGATGAACAGACCATAATACGTTTTGTTTTCGAACTTCGTAAGTGATAATAGCATCTATAATATGAGATTCGTCCATCGTACTATCCCACTAATGCTTGTTATTATTTCACGCAAAAACTTCTGAACGGATTTTGATGAAATCTGGTATTGCAGCAGTTTACATACCGGATTAACACCGGCTGCTTTTTAACCCATAAAGGTTTTCGCGGGATTTCATTTTACGCGTACGAAGAAGCTCTTAATTTAATACTTACATTTCCTTAAGAGGAAACACAACACAAGGCCGTTTTTCCATACAAAAACACTACGCGACCCCTGTTACTATGATCGTGAACTCATAATAATGGTAGCAGCGTATATTGTTATACAGCCTCCTTGAACAAATAATGTTATTATGAGTAAATCTTGAGATATAGACACGTCCCTGTCACGGAATTTTTTTCATTATTAAAAAGGAATAATTCTTTCATAGATATTTTTTGAGTAACTTAAACCGTTTATGCAGCGCACGGAGCGAAAGCGAAAGTGAATAATTTTCCCCGGTTTTTCCACATTTCTCACTGACGCTTCGCTCCTATTGGTCGCAGCGTAATGTTATATAGCCTAAAGCCTTCCTCTATAAATGGACTATACAACAAAAAAATATTTTTTTCGGACCAGTAGTTTCTGAGATTAGCGCGTTAAACTCTACCGCTTTTTAATATTAGTATAGACAAACCTGAACTTATTTGTAGTATTCAATTTGTAGTACTGCAATATTCAATTGACCCATAAGCGATATTCTGCCCACCGTACTGGGTAAAAGTTTGACTGTCGCCGGGGAAATCTACCGCCGCGGCCGGGGACACCGCGCACGTGACGAGCACCACAAGCAGGTGACACCAAAGAGAATATAATCACTACGTTTTAAGAGACCGCACTCTCATACAAACAATTGAGCTCACGCACACATCGACAGTTAGACTGCATCTTGTACCAACTTAGAGATTTCTTAGATCACCGACAAACAATACTGCCAACCTTCAGACATATCATAGTTTGACAGTTCTAGTGATGTGGACTAGTTACGAATTATTATCGAATATCGATACTAGTGTTGGGCCTTTCTGTCGATAATATTCTAGGGGTAGGTGGGGCCTCGAGGGTTTTTTTGTAGGTAAAAGTGAATGTTACACAGAAAGAAAATACTTAAACATGGATAATCAAATAAAAAAAAACAAAAATCCATGTTTAAATATATCTACCCGTGTAACATAATAAAAAATACACAACATACAAATTTAGTGGTCTTTATTTTGTTGTTGCGCTCTTTTAATTTTGTCTGCGACATCAGATAAAGGGGTTCTCATGAGACCTTCAGTTGGCACTGCACTGGCTAACAACCGGTTCCCTTTTGCATTAAAGCATTGACGGGCAAAGTGGTCACCACAGATAAACTTGAGCATATGCAACTTTTCATGGCACATAAACTAAATCTTCAATGCCTGATGCTTTCACCCATAATCGACATCTGAAAGGTATTTTTTATTAATAATTTGTTAGTCATTCAAAGCAGTCATCAGACTTAGTTCTCACAGGAATCAAAACAGTAGCCTATGTTACTGCTGGATAATATGGATATACTGGAAGAAGTTTTGGAATGGATCCAATAGTTAAAGAGCCCTATTCGATGAAAGCAATAAAATATTTCCTCTTTAAGAAGTAAATAGCATAAGAGGTACAAGTAACAAGTTTTATATTATAATATAGAATTGGATGGATTACTTAGACTTTATTACTGATTTAAATACATACCAACACAATGAGTGCCAAAACCCTTAGGGTGACATTACATGCAAAGGTACAAAAATTGTAAGCCTTACCAATCAGGGTCAAGAGGAAATTTTGCAAGAAATATTGTCGATTTGGGGAGTCTACGTACTCCACCAATCGCACACTTCTTGCAGATGCGACTTTCCATGTTAGTTGAAATATTTTCAGACGAAAATAATATTGCAATCTCACTTTTCAAGGAGTCGGTGAAAATGTAATTAAACACACAAAATCCGTGATAAGCAACAAAACTTAACATAGAAGCACAAATTGAATAGCCAAATCACTTGATATTCAAGCAAAAATCAAATTTTTCAGAAGTTTGTTCTTTACAATTTTCAAACAACCAAAAAAGTGACGTATCGCCATTTTTCCAAAGCTACCAACTTTGAGTACTCAAAAAAAGATTCTCTATGTTGGTAATGATTCACTTAACAAACTTGAAGCCTTGCGGTTATTCAATTATAGACTTTATTTTAAAAGTAATAAAGTCGTATTTTTAGTGACTGGCTTGGGGGTCTGTCATTTTATATGGAAGTGTCGATCCACTGCTACCAACCTTGAGTACTCAAAATAAAAATTCTGTATGTTGGTAATGATTCGCATAACAAACTTGAAGCCTTGCGGTTATTCAATTATAGACTTTATTTCAAAAGTAATAAAGTCGTATTTTTAGTGACTGGCTTGGGGGTCTGGCTTTTTATATGGAAGTGTCGACCCACTGGGTGACACCACAACCTTGAGCGATCTGGTGCACAGTGCTCAGTGCAAATGTTCATTACAGAGCGGTTCGTCAATGCCTCCCACACCGATTCTGGTGACGGTGGCCGGTTTTTAATGAAATTAACGATCAAGAATCTCCGTAGAAGTCACAAGAAGATGAGTTTCAACCCTGGTCAGGTGTTAGTTCAACGATCAGTGCGTTCGTGTATAGACAGGAGCCCGCGATCCCTAGCATAGTAAGATTCACTCCTTGTGGTTATTTTAGTGTTAATTTTTTTTAGTTATATTTAGTAATTTAAATGATATGCCAAAAATGTTCTACGCGTCATTTTATTCACAGTATATTAGGCTTAATATATAAGCCGTGAATCACCCTGTATATCATCCTGGTAAGAACAGTTTTAGCGTAGCGCTAATGAAAAATGTTTCGTAATCAGGTTTTACACGCGGACGGAGTCGCGAGCACACTAGTATATTTACAATATAATTTTAGCTTGTCACAGAGTTTAAGAAACCGTAAAAATGTAAATCTAAAATTTTAATTTGATTGATAATGGTAGAATTTGGACTACTGGGCGTCCTCTAGTAAAAGTAATTTCGCAAAGAAATAAATTCCAAAATGTCATCGTCGCTAATAAACAAAAAATAGATTCTGTGACCTCAATACATAAACGTCGAGAGGTCATTCATTCGGAATCATTATAAAAATAATTCCGACGGTTTTTGCCAACGGACCGTGTCAAGCGTGTTATTACTGATCGAAACCACATCATGACAGGTAGGTATTACGTAAGTAATAGGTAAGCTTTATGAGGAAAATATTGCATTATATATAAACTAGCTGTGCCCGCGACTTCGTCCGTGTCGTTTTTGATTGTCTTAAACCGTACAATATGCAGCGCACGCAACTAAAGTCCCCAAATATAAATAATTTTCCCCGTTTTTGCAAAATTTCTCACTGACGCTTCGCTCCTATTAGTCGCAGCGTAATTTTATATAGCCTAAAGCCTTTCTCTATTAATGGACTATCCAACAAAAAAATATTTTTTCTAATCAAAGCAGTAGTTCCTAAGATTAGCGCATTTAAACAAACAAACAAACAAACAAACTCTTCCGCTTTATACTATTAGTATAGATGTATAAGATTATTTGTACTGTCCGACAAAAACAGGCGTTTTAGTTAATCTTCTACAAAAAGATCTGAGATCCCATCAAAAGCATAAGTTGTAGAAAGGTCCAATTCTCGTTACTTAGTTCGTCTACCGTAAAAATTTAGAGAAGAGAAGAAGCTGACACCTTAAATTAAATTAAAAAATTAACGTTTATTCGACAATACGGAAATTACACTACACAATGGGGAAAACATATTATTATTACCATTACATATACCATGACATAAAAAAGACATGATAACACGGGCTACTTTTTATCCTGCAAATGAACAATGTCATTGGGAAACTGTCATCGTGAGTGGAGCTGCGACTAAGCAAGTTCAATAGGTTACTATCTAATAAAAAATAAAGTTTCCGTGGCTTAGTGGTTTAGAGCTTTGCTCTTGATCGTAGGTTCAATTCCCTCGTTGGAACAACAAAAATGTTGACTGACCTGATTGTCTGACAAGATGATCCATGCGTCGGATGGGCATGTAAAAAGTCTTTCCTGCGCCTGTTCTCTCGCCAGTCGTGTCGGTTTACCATCCCACTGGGTTATGAGAGTAAAAGGAAGAGAAAGTGTCTTTGTGTATTGCGCACAGACTTGGACACTTCACACTACACACTTGATTGGAGCTATTATTATTATACACATTTTTAGAACGGTTTCTCTTCTAAAGCTCTTCCAAACTAATATTTAGTCCAAATCTATGTAATTTGCGAACATTCTCTCAAGCTATAAGTACCTAGTACCTATCTAATAAAAACGGCGATCGCACACTCTCACTACCAAAGGAATATAGGATGGCGTTATAGCTTCCAGCGTGCTTAGAATGTATAATAGGTCACCTGATATAAGCTAGAGGTCAGGTAAAGTAAGCTGGAGGTCAGATAATATGAGCTAGAGGTTAGGAAAGGTCAGGAATTGCTTTTGAATACTAAGAACAAGTCCTAACTTCGAACCTGTTTTTCTGAGTTCCCAGTTGTAAGTTTTCTCATTACCTGTTCGCCAGATTTTCGAAGTCAAGGCTACGTTCCAATGGCAGATTTTTTGTGGTTGCGTCAGGAACTGCATAGATCGCCTGCGCCTATGTAATAGAGTTGAATCTCGGACATTTGACACTAAACTCTTAAATTTTTATAAACAGGGGCCTTACTCTCCAAACTGATACGATTTTGATTTTGATTCAGATCGTGTCGCGTACTACCCAATAAATTGACGTTTGTTTATTTTGATTATCAGTCGATTGACATGGTCGGGATTACAAAAAGTTACGTAACGATTCTCTTTATCCTGGTTAGTTTCAAAGTAATCGTTCAATGAAACACCTAAAGCCGTTGAAATCGAACAGATTTCATTCTCGATTGTGTCGGGAGTAAGCCTGCAGGCTAATAGCTCCCCTCACCGATTTCGGTGTCGGTAGCCGATTTCATTGAAACCAGGCCAGCTACGCAGGAGTTATTTTATAGTGCCCAAGTGTGTGCGCAATACACATAAGCACTCTCTCTTCCTTTTACTCTCATAACCCGGTCGGTAAACCGACACGACTAGCGAGAGATCAGGCGCAGGACCGACTTTTTACATGCCCATCCGACGCATGGATCTTTCTTGTCAGACAATCTGGTGATCAGCCTGCATTGTCCTAACCAAACTTGAAAACAACAATTTTTGTTGTTCCAACGCGGGAATCGAACCCACGACCTCCGGGTCGAGAGCGAAGCTCTGAACCACTAGACCACGGAGGCGATAAAGTGATAATACTTTAGGATGTGTATGGATCCCGTATAGGTATAGAGTTTATCACTCATTTAGTTTCCACCTTGAATAGAGTTATTATTATGGACCACTAATAGAATTGTACTTATATAAAAAAATCTTATGTAGTCTTCCTCAAAAGCCCACCTATATAGCCTGTGCTTTCGAACCACTACATATTTTTCGTAGTTAAACTGAACCGGCAATTAACTATCGGTTAACTGAAGCCGTCAGTCAGTGCGTGATGGAGGTGGTCTCAATACCAAATTGCCAAAAAAAATGAGCACAAGCGAGAATTAAACGACGCTTGGGTTTGGAAGATAATCGTTAGATGTGGAAGATCAAAAACAGATGTATCTTAATGAGAACTTTATTGGGTCATTGTGCACAGTGCCTTTTCAATTATACTAGTAATTCATGTTTTTAATACATACTATAAAAGGGTTACTACGGGTAGACTATAGCAATTTGCAAAACCGTACTTTTAAAATCCGTGACATTTCAGAGAGCCAGTCGTACTTTTTTGGGAAAGCACAAGGTAACACTGGTTTCTAGTGGCATTTGTTTCCCCGTGACAATACTGACTATTCCTACTATAAGTACGCCAAATTACCTTTTTCATTTTATTGTCAAAAACTGAAAGAAAATTATCTTTTACAATTTTTTCTGGCTGGCTAGCGGTGGCGCAGGTAAGAAATACCTGGAGGACACTGGGGGACGCCTTAGCCCAGCAGTGGGAAGGCTAATAATAAAATGAAATGAAATTTATTCTTCTTCAGTCCCAATAATAAAAAAAAGCAAAAAAAAGAAACAAAAAATAAGTTTCATAATGAGAAATGGTTGGTCATAACCCATAGTAATTATAACTGATATTTTTACATCCTGTATAATCAATGCTAAACCCATTAGATATTAATTTACACTCTGGGTGAGCTATACAATTTTTTCCTTGTATATATGTTTCCTAGACTTTTCTAAGATATCACGCAAGGAAAAACATATAGTTTATGTAAATATTTAGTAAGAGGGGTTATATTTAATGACAGACTTATGAGTAATAATATTTTATAACGCGTTAAATTACAAGGAAAGTCTATAATACGGTAGAAAGTGACCGTGTAATCGTCTGATCATCATCTAGAGATGTCTACTTAATTACAGAAAGACTAGAAAGGCTAGGCTACTTGTGATGCAAGTAGAAAATTTAATAAATAACGTTTCAAAATCTCATTATGAAGTGTTTGTTCCGTTTTGGCGAGCGAACCGTTGGATCATTATTAATAAATTTTGGTATGTAGGAAGCCGACACACACATAGGCTAATTTTTATCTCGAAAAATTCAAAACATTTTATTTCCAAACAAAACTTAACAAGATGTTTTCAGAAAGTCAACAAAAAGTCTATAATCGGAAAGTTGTTCTTTTAAAAATGTATAATGTATATTAATATGTTAATGTTACTAATAATATCTATATATTGTAACAGAGAACAGAGTATATAAAGTACATTGAAGTAGCCTCGCAAGGTGTACAATCGTCGAAATCATTGATCTTATAATATTTACCATACAAAAGTACAGGGGGCCTACTCAAGACGCTAATTGTCGCTTACAAAGTTCGATAACAAAATGTATGGGATTTGACATAAGGCACGCTAAATGACATACCAAATCGCGATCATTTAGCGTAGCTTATGTCAAATCCCATACATTTTGTTATCGAACTTTGTAAGCGACAATTAGCGATGGCATCTTGAGTAGGCCCCCAGGTTCTTGTGGGATACTATGTTTATGCTGTGTCGCGTGTAAAACTAGTTTACATAGATACATACTCATAATTTTATCCCCCCTTCAAAAGCAGAGGGGTGTTATAATATTATCCGTATATGTGTGTGTCTATCTGTCTGTCTGGGAGATGAAGCTAGTTTGATTTTTTTAAAGATGAATGTGTTCTTAACTATATTCTTCTTTATCATTCTTCATTATCATTTATCAGTTCACTCCCTGCTCGATAATTCGGGGTTACTTAATTTTTTTAGTGTCGTTTATCATTCCGATAAAAACTTATATCAGTTAAAAAATAGTATGTTAATGAATGTATAATTTATGTGATTTAAAACAAATATGTTTAATTTGGTTGGGATTTATGAAATGACACACAATCGGCTCGTTTGCATAATATACTGTCGGCTTGTGTGTTGATAATGATAAGTGATAGGTTATACAGTTTTAATATATTGTGCCTATTAAGACAAACACGATTGACATTTAATTAAATATTATTTATACTTGTTGAGTTGTAGAGAAGATTGAATTTAAATAATGAAAATTAAATATCTTTTATTTCCTAATACGTTAGTCACTTTTAAAATTGTCCTACATGATGACGTACCACCGGTTTGGAGACTAACCCGGCGAGAAGAACCGGCGTAAGAAACTCGCGTGGGGCCCTTTTAGCAAAAATATGGAAAATTTTCTTTAGAAAAATATAAGTCGCTATGTTATAACTTAACATTACAATTTACTAAAGTATAGTAATTAACGTTTGTAAACCGAATTGACGTTTGTTAATTTTGATTCACACTCGATTCATATGGTCAGGAGCATAAAAGTTACAATCTAACGATTTTCTTTATCCTCGTTAGTTTCAGAGTAATCCACCAAATAAAATACCAAAAGCCGTTGAGATCGAACTGATTCGTTTCTACTATATATTATATGTATAAAGTGCTGTAAAATTACTGTACTTTTATTATTTAGTTTTAGTTCTGACATTTGTAAATCTAATGTGAGAAGAGCAATTTTCCATCTTTTTGGTAAACGATGGCCCCACGCGAGTTTCTTACGCCGGTTCTTCTCGCTGGGCTGGTTCCCGAACCGGTGGTAGGCATCACATAGACACGACGTTCACAAAATATTTTGTAAAAATTTATTCAGAATAAAATGTTTTGATTTGATTTAATATCTGTCTATCCTGCTCGCACGTGCGTCATGTCGTGCGTGCTCGAGAGGGACAAGGTTCGAGGAGCGAGAATTGGCCCTGTGTCACATTCCCGCGGACAGGATGAACAGGTTGTTACCGGGTCACTAGAGTGGGCCGCCTGGTACGTCCTCCCCGTTTAGCGTGTTGTATGACTTGTATGTGGGAATCCGTTTTAGACACTGTTGACTCGTGACTCATGAGTCAGAAGCTTTTATGCTGAACAGGACTTGTATTGTTAAATATAACCTCACGATTGAAGGAAATACAAAATAGGTATTTATAAAATCTATTGCTGTCTCGCAGTCCCTTAGCTAGCCAGCACTAGCGCGATAGAGACAACTGCAGCTCGAACTGTAATTACCTGTTAAAAGTACAAGAAATCGACGTTTGGGGATTCCAGTTTCCTCCTCCAAAACTTAACTGATTTTGATATATTTTTCATTATTAATTAAAAAAAGGCTTGAACTAGGTTCCTACGTTATTATTTTATCCTATAATGTAGTAAAAATTGTTTCCTGGATGTTTAAACACAGCGAAAAGTCTGGTAATTTTTTTAGATGTTTGAATGTCAATATCTCCTCAAATTATTAATATATTAAAAAAAAGAATATATAAGGACGTACAAATAATATACATAGATATTCAGGAAAAAATTTGTTACTCTAGCGGCATTATCCAGGGAGGAAACAGGGATCGCGTAGACCCCTATTTTTGCATGGAAAAAATAGGCGTGAGGTTACCTCTTAAGGCTAAGGGCGTGTTTCACCAAGCAATGTTAAAGTTAACGCCAGATTAAATGAAAGACCTCCGTATCGCAGTTGGTTGAGCGCGTTGGTGCTCGAACGAAAGGTCGCGGGTTCGAATCCCGCCGAGGGAACAAAAAGTTTTCAATGTTCCTGGGTCATGGATGTGTATTAAATTTGTGTATAATATAATAAAAATCTTAAATATGTGTATAGTATAAAAGTATTAAATATATTTCCGTTGTCTGGTACCTGTAACACAAGTTCTTCGGATACTTAGCACAGGGCCAGATTGACGTGGTGTGAAGCGTCCATAGATATTATTATTATTATTATTATTAAATATCATGTTATTCATGTTATTCCTCTCGTATTTCCTATCAATGAATGAGATGGTATTTTAACATGGCGTTAACTTTAACATTACTTGGTGAAACACGGCCTTAGTATAACAGTGGTTTATCGCCAATTACCTTGAACGACTTGAACGAGCATAGACTATACAGTCTATAACATTAATGAGCGATTATACTTTAGGGTGTGTATGGTTCACGTATGTAATATAAGAAAGTACCAGCGCTGAATGAGGTACTTTAAAAAAAATATTGTATGGGAAAATTTATGACGCGTTGATGCTCGAGTGAGAGGTCGCGGATACGAATCCCGCCGAGGGAACAAAAAGTTTTCAGTATCCCTGGGTCATGGATGTATATAATATAGTAAAAATCTTAAATATGTGTAAAGTATAAAAGTATTAAATATTTTTCCGTTGTATGGCACCTGTGACATAAGTTCTTCGGATACTTAGCGCGGGATTGACGTGGTGTGAAGCGTCCGTAGATATTTTTAATGCAACTCCCGTCACTCAAATACCTAAACTCCAAGTCTACTAGACGTAGAAAGCGAAATAGAGGTGGTACCTAAATTATTAAAATCATCTATCATTATGTCCAAAAATCCAGCATCATGCTCTCAAATCTAAATTAAGTTTCGCTCTGTTTGGCAACGCACAATCAGCATACATAAACACGTGTTTTTTATTAAAATTAATTAATAAATGTATGTACGGCTTTGAATTAAGACTGGTATTGAGATGTTATCTTGATAATTGTAACTTGTATACTTAATTGTCCTAGTCCCGATTTCACTAACACATGTTAGTGTTAACGGTTTGTTAAAATACCATGCCTTCTCATTTATTGATAGGAATTACGAGAGGAACAACATGATATTTAACGAAGGATTAACTTTAACATTGCTTAGTGAAACACCTTGGTCCCTCTCATTCTTTAACGAGTTCTAGTGATGTATACTAAGTCCCGATTTCACTAACACATGTTAACGGCTTGTTAAAATACTATGCCTTTTCATTCATTGATAAGGTATTACTAGAGGAAAAATATTTAACGAAGGATTAAATTTAACACTTCTTGGTGAAACACCTTAGTCCCTCTCATTCTTCAACGAGTTCTAGTGACTATTATGTTATAATTATAAGTGAAAGTGTACATACTATTAGATTAAGGGCCAATTTTTCAATCGTCAGATAACTTTTATCTAAGGAATAAATATGTGACTTTGGCAGGTTTTGTATGGAACAAATGTCAAAGTCACATGTTTATTTACTAGATAAAAGTTATCTGACGATTGAAAAATCGGCCCTTAATCTAATAGTATGTACACTTTCACTTATAATTATAACATAATAGAAAGGTAATTTACTATTACTATAATTGATTATGCGATTAAGATAAGTAATTTTCTTGAAAATTATACTGCCAACATACTTAACTACACAATATCAACTATTAATTATTATCTTTGTTAGTCTCTGTGCGAGCGATAAATTTGAAAATGAGAGTAGGTACTTTGAAACAATTATTATAATAATAATAATATAATAATATCTATGGGCGCTTCACACCACGTCAATCTGGTCCCGCTTTTTTCTTTTATTTTATTGCATAAAAATGTATTTTTTTTTGTTGTAGTAGGTATTAACTATTTTGTAAAAATATTTTTTTAAAGATAAATTTTTCATCTTTTTGGTAAAAGGTGGCCCCATGCGAGTTTCTTACGCCGGTTCTTCTCGCTGGGTTCCCGAACCGGTGGTAGGTATCATATAGACACGACGTTCAGAAAACATTTTTGTAAAATTATTATTATCTAAACTATAAACTAAACAAGTAATAAAAAAGGCTATATGTAAAAAACTATATCTAAATCGGCGGCCGCTGGTAATGTACCCAAAAGACTGGCAGTATTACCTCGCTGTATCGCTAAAAAAAAAAAAAAAAATTAAAAATTGTAAAATTTATTCTAAATAAAATTTTTTGACTTTGACAGTATTCGCCGAGCGAAGTAATCACTGTTTAAGTATTGTAGTGTCTGGAACAGGTGGTTTTAAAAAATGTATTGCATGGTTGTAGATCACATACGGCATTCTCACAACACAGTCGGTCTAGTCCAGAGGGATGACTGGCCAATACGCCTGGGGCCAAACAGGGGTTTCCTCACGATGTTTTCTAGAGCGTCTGAAATCGAACCTGGGCCCTTTGAAGAGCGAATCAACGATATACTAGATGACAGATGCTTTTTCAGATATTTAATTAGTTCTTATTATATCCCAATGATTTTGAAATACGACACAAATTGTATCTATTTTTTATTTTCAAAAAAAACTTTTTTTAATCGGCTTCCAAATAAAGGAGAAGGTTCTCAATTCGATATTTTATTATTATTATTATTTATTTACTAATTTTATCTTCCTATTTTTTATATAAAAGGCCAAAATCACTTTGGGTAGAAAATTAAAATTCATACACATATTCCTCATAATATCGAAGGTATATCTACTAAGAATGGATTTTTTAAAATTAGACCCCAGGGGTCTACAATCTACACTAAACCGATGAAACCGTTATCAAAAGGCTTTCTAATATTATATAATTCCAAAACAAGTTCTAGTTGTTTGGAACCTAACTCTCGACTCAGGTCGTGGTTCGATGCGCTGGAAACAACAAAAATATTTGTTTTCAAGTCTGGTTAGGACAATGCAGGCTGATCACCTGATTGTCTGACAAGAAAGATGATCCATGCGTCGGATAGGCATGTAAAAAGTCAGTCCTGCGCCTCATCTCCCGCTAGTTGTATCGGTTATCCGTCCCACTGGTCTAAAAGAGTGAGGGAAGAGTTGGGCACTATAAAATAACTCCTGAGTAGCTAGCCTGGTTTCAACGAGACCGGCCACCATCACCGAAATCGATGTGGGAGTCATTATTATTATAATTATTCCTAAAACGAATACCTAAAATAACTGGAAAAAACAAGCCATAAAGTGTATTTTTCCTCCCGCGGGAGGTTCTATTGTAACGTATTTCCTCCATCCTCGCGGGAACTAAATATTACGAGTTACGACGGCAATACTTTTCTTCCTTTTTGTTGTTATAATTGAACACATGAATGAATGAAGGTGATTCTCGAGGAGTCATTTAAAAAATTTAAATATACATATTATATCTAGCAATATCCCACGAAAAGTTATAACCACAACCTGCTAGCAGATGAGTGAGTGTACGCATAGGTATGCGTTTGATGCCCATCAAATCCCACAATCCACATTGCTTATGCGTACACTCGCAAGCAAAAACGTGAAAACACCACTACCACACAAGCACTAATGTTAACACGATCGTGCAAAGCCCCACACCACCATGCAGTGCAAAGCCCCACACCACCATGCTAACCTTACTCTCCAAACTGATTCGATTTTGATTCAGATTCGATAGTGCCGCGTACTCCCAAATAAATTGACGTTTATTTATTTTGATTCTCAGGCGATTGATATGCTCGGGAGTACAAAAAGTTACGATTGAACGATTTTCTCTATCCTGATTAATTTCACAGTAATCCACCAAATCAAATACCAAAAACCGTTGATATCGAACTGAATTGATTCTGGATTGTGTCGGGAGTATGCCTGCAGGTTCCAAAACTCGACGCGCGTTTCGCTCCGACCCCGGAGCATCCTCAGTATGTAGACTCAGCGAACAATGTTCGTTAAGGCAAGTCCATTAACTAGTCATGTATAATTTGAAAGTAGGTTTGCAGTTTTTGAGGTTTTGGTAGTACAAAAAACTAATATAGTTTCGCTCTGTCCGTCTGTCTGTCCTCACTTCACAACCCCGGTAATTGCATATATTATATAGGTATGTAAACATATTTTCTGTATCATAAAAAATATCCTCGTATCGTTTAACTAACATTGTCTATTACATTTTTGACTTCAATATGAAGATAATGATTAGATTTTATATCTCAATTCCCTACCTCAATTCCTTATCGGACCCAATGATATTAATCTTGACTTTCCAAGCCCCATCTTACCCAGTTCTTTGTGAACGCGTAAGTAGCTCCGTTTAGCTCCACAAAGCCTGGAGCAGCCACTCTAATCCCGAAAGCAGCTTACTAGCCCGTGAGCCCGTGACGTCATCACCTTCACAATGCGTTATTCGATTCCGATTGGACAACTTACAACAGGCAATAAACGCGTTTAGCGTTGACCAATGACAGAGTAGTCAGTTTTTGAATCCAGTTTTGAATTATGAATAATATTTTTCTTATATTAGAAGTACTAGGTGTAAAAAGAGCAGTCACTATAACTTTGAGATACTACATATTATATTACCTTGCCTCATTTTGGAAATGTATTTTTTTTAAATCAAAACTAATTTTTTTTTTTACTTTTTACCATTTCTTATTTTTTTGTCGCAAAAATAACACTAGAGATTTTTTTTATTTTTGTAAAAAAATAAATGAAAAAAAAAAATATTTCTAGAATGAGACAAGGTAATAATATAATCAAATCCCAAAGTTATAGTGACTGCTCTTTTTACACCCGTTATATCTGTCTGAGGTGAGGCTTTAGAAAAGAAAAGCATTCTTCTAAATAAAATAATGTATTGTTAAAAGATTTTTTATGATAAAAAGCTATCAGCTTAAAATATTTATGTATTTTGAACACTTTTGGTGCGTTTCAATAATATGTTTTTTCCAATTTAGTCTTTGATCAAACCAAACACCTAAAAACTTAACAAACTTAACAATTTCTAAGGTAACATTATACAAGTTAATCTGGACGGAGGGAACCCGATATTTTCGGGTAAAAATGCATATTTTAGTTTTATTAAGGGATAACTGTAAACCAATTGCGTGTAATAGAGTTTCAAAATTATTATATATGGGGGGTTCATCCCATACATTTAAGGAAATTGTATATTAGCCTTATTAGAAGTAGATTAGAATATGGATGTGCTGTATTTGCCAACGCCAGCAAGAACGTGATCAGTAAATTGGATTTATCTTAAAACCAATCGTTACGGATTTGTGGTGGTTTCATAAAGTCGACCCCCATACAGGTTTTAGAAAATGAACTCTGCATACCTCCTTTAAAAATCCGCAGGAAATTCATATCGGACAAATTCTTTTCAAAAACTTTTGCGCGACGTGATGACTATTTGATAAAGCTTATTGTTGATTTTGATGATATCATTAATTTGGGTTGTAACTACTGGAACAAGAATGGTTTTCCCATATTATTTGTAAGCTACAAAAATTTTAATCAACTAATAATTTCAAATTACATTCTTTGGCCTCCATTTGAACTTAATTTGCATAAATTTGATATTCCATTTGAAGACATATGTTTCACTAAAATTCCATTTGTCCACCAATCTAAAAAATTAACATCCCCAATAGAACTTAAAGCAGCTAGTGTCGAATTATTGTCCACCAAATACTCTGATTATGTACTGATATCTACACAGACGGTTCCAAGTCTACTGATCTCGCAGGATGTGCATTTTATGACTCTAAATCCAAGACTTAAACTAAATTAATTATCAACAATAATGTAATCCCAATTATGGCTATAGAAATAATAGGTATACTGAAGGCACTCGAATATATAGAAACCACCACTTATCAGAATGTCGTTATTGTTACTGACTCCAAAAGTGGTCTTCTTCATTTGATCTCTTGTAGCAATGGCAACATGGGTAGGTCAAAAGCTTTCCTCGTTATTAAATGTATTTCCAATCTAATACGTAATGGGGTTAAAGTTCGGCTACAGTGGGTGCCCTCTCATGTAGGTATTGTAGGAAACGAGATTGCCGACGCTTTGGCAAGTGCAGCACGATCTGTAGGTACAATCATTGATGTGACTCCATATTTCTGTGATTATTTAAGTTTAATAAGAAGAAATTGTTTCAATATGTGGGACCAACATTTTCAGCAAAAATGTGTTATTTCGGGTATTTGGTATAGGACCTTAATAGACAAGCCACCAAAACGTCCTTGGTTTGCAGATTGCAATCTCAGTAAAAGAGATTTAACTCTCTGCTTCCGAATTCGTTCCAATCACATTCCATTAAACAATTTTGCATTTCTTATGGGAAAAAGAGACAATCCCAACTGTACTGTTTGTGACCGGTGCGAGGACCTGTATCACGTGCTAATGGAATGTGTGCGGAACGAACATCTAAGACGAGAATTTGTACAGCATACTGAATGTACCAATTTGTATTTTTTTTTACATAACATAGTTCATTCAAATTTTAAAGTAAAATGTAGTGATAGGTTTATTAGCTTTGTAATACATTCGTTATATTTAAGGGAATTAGATTTAAGCCTAATGTAAATAAGTTGTTATTGTAATGATTATTGAATAAGGCTGACATAATAATACGATGGATAGCCTTTAAATAAAGAAAAAAAAAAAAGTTATCAGCTTCATGCATTCCAAAGGAGAAAGCCCACTCTCCATAGTGTCTCAGGCCCAATGTGGACATCAAAAAATCGCATTAAAAATGAGTGTTCAAAAATGTTAATAGTATTAGATATCTGAGAAAAAAACTTAAAATGCCGCCATCATTGTAGAAATATATATTTTTTTACTTTTTGTCTATTTTATTTTCAAGGCCTTTTCCGACTTTTCAATAATTTATAATAGTAAGATATAATAAGATAGCCCTTGTTGTAGTGCAAGACTTTCAGTTATTGCTACCCAGCAATTGTGGCAAACAAGATTATCGCCTGACACCTAAAACATATTAACATTAATGATAAATATTTTCAACCGTAAAAGATTTAACGATTAAACCATAATGAAAGAAATAATAGAAACATTTTATTATATTATGATTACCTGCTGCCGTGCAACCCACTGCTGTATGACACTTAATTCTTTGGGCTCTAAAATACGGTTCTCGGTAACATTATTACCACAACATATACAATGTTCTTCAGACATTTTGGTATGCACAATCAAATAGCGTAATCCTTTAATCCAGGGCTAAGTAATCGTAGAAGGAGAGAACAAAACTAGTAAAACAATGCCAAAGTCGTACGTGAAAAGCCGAAACAAGTTCAGGCGAGAAAGCCACATTGCGGTGAAAAAAATCTAAAACAAAGCAAAACGCATCTTTGAGCAACAAGCGAACGGTCGAGATCATTCGTTTGAAAAATGACATTTCAGTCATCAGTGTTGCCGTTTGTCGCAAAAAAATGAAATCGATAAATCGATTACGTAAAAAATAATCGATATAATATGACTTTTTATTAATATTTATCGTTTATAGTAACAAACGTAAACATTGGTTTTAAGATAAATGTTTTCTTTTGATTAATTCTTTACCGAATTACCAACAGTGACCCGTTATTTGTATTTTACATGAGTTTATTTTATTTGTTTATAAATCGATATTCGGATTGAATGATTAGAGTTTTATCATCGGGTAACATTTCACCTCAACGTTCTACTTAGGTTCCAAATAATCCAATAAAATTCCTTTTTTTAATGGAACATTACTGATTATAGTGGCGGTTATTTGAATGTTATCAAAAATCATGTCTCTTTATGGTACATTTCTGGAGAAATTAAGTCTTCTTAAGACGGCTGTCCGCTCTGGGCCTGAAATGGGCTTTCTCCTTTTATCGCAATTGACATACATACATACTCATAAACAACTCCGTGGTCTAGTGGTTCAAAGCAAGTTCGGTTAGGACAATGCAGGCTGATCACCTGGTTGTTCTTCTCTGTATTCGGCACGATATACGAACCATGAATCACCCTGTATAATTATCCCAATTATTTCTTGCTTTCAGCATTTAACAATTCTAATCCAAAGAACCTCAATACTCCAACGTTGAAATCTACCGGCAAACTTTCCACTTACTGGAAAAAGTTGAGAAGTTTTCTCAGGCAGAAAATAGCTGCCCGAAAAAGAATAAAATTTTCAAGTTCCGTTTTTAAACTTTGCTCTTGGTTGGGTTCCTTATATTGATCGTTTGTGTTCGGCGGTTGTAATATAACGGGTGTAAAAAGAGCAGTCACTATAACTTTGGAATATGATTATAGTACCTTTTCTCATTCTAGAAATGTTTTTTTTCACAAAAAAAAAAATTTGCTTTTTCGTTTTCTTGCGACAAAAAAATTAAATTAGCAATAGTAAAAAGTATTTCTTTTTATAGTAGTCATGGCAGAATCGCTGGAAGATTTGGGGTGCATGCTCGGTGGCCTCAAAAGAGTTTCTCAACAAGTGGGTCTTAAAATGAACATGGACAAAACAAAGATCATGCACAATGTCCATGTTGCACCCACCGCACTAACTGTTGGGAGCTCTACTCTTGAAGTTGTTGACGAATATATATACCTAGGACAGGCTGTCCGATTAGGTAGGTCCAACTTTAAGAGAGAGGTCAGTAGACGGATCCAGCTCGGCTGGGCAGCGTTCGGTAAATCACGCAACGTCTTCTAGTCCAAAATACCTCAGTGCCTTAAGACAAAGGTATACAACCAATGTGTGTTACCAGTGATGACTTACGGTTCTGAGACGTGGTGCTTCACGAAGGATCTTTTCAAAAGGCTGAATGTCGCTCAGCGAGCTATGGAGAGGGCAATGCTCGGTATTTCTCTACGTGATCGAATCAGAAATGTGGAGATCCGTAGAAGAACTAAGGTTGCTGACATTGCCCGTAGGATCAGTCAGCTGAAGTGGCAATGGGCCGGGCACATAGCTCGAAGATTGGACGGTCGATGGGGCAAAAAGATCCTAGAGTGGAGGCCACGTACTGGCAAGCGCAGTGTGGGACGGCCACCTACCAGATGGACCGACGACCTGGTGAAAACTGCCGGGTCACGTTGGATGCAGGTGGCAATGGACCGGTCGCACTGGAAATGTGTTGGAGAGGCCTATGTCCAGCAGTGGACGATAAAAGGCTGAAACGACGATTTCTTTTTATAGTTTTGACAAAAAAAATATAAAAAAAATACATTTCCAAAATGAGGAAAGGTAGTATTTAATAGTATCAAAGTTATAGTGACAGCTGGAGTGCATTTCAGTTGCAATAAAGTTAGTAATGTAATTTTCAATCACATTCTGTTTTTAAGAGGAAACACCACGAAATTTTTTCCATACAAAAATAGGGGTCTAGGGGATTTCTATTTCCTCCCTGGATAACACCTCTAGAGTAACAATTTTTTTCCTGAATATTTATGGATATTGTTTGTACGTCCCTATTTTTTCCTTTTTTTAATAAATTAATTATTTAAAGAGATATGGACGTTTAAAAACCTAAAAAAAATGGCCAGACTCTCCGCTATGTTTAAATATCTAGGAAACAGATTTGACTACAATAATGAACAAAAGCAAAAAATAGGAACCTAGCTCAATTCTTTTTTAGCTAATACAGAAAAAATATTTAAATCGGTTAAGTTTTGGAGGAGGAAACAGCAATCCTCTAAACGTCGATTTCTGGTACTTTTAATAGGTTATTTCAGTCCAAGTTGTCTCTATCGCGCTAGTGCTGGCTAGCTAAGGCACTGCGAGACAGCAATAGATTTTATAAATACCTATTTTGTATTTCTCTCAACCGTGGTGTTTTGCGTCGGGAGTTAAGAGGACTTAACCCCCGACGCAAAACCGACGGGGTGTTATAAGTTTGATGTAAATATGTATGTGTCTGTCTGTGGCATCGTAGCTCCCAAACAGATCATCCGATTTTAATGCGGTGTTTTTGTTTAAAAGGTATATCAGTCGAGAGTGTTCTTAGCTATGTTTGGTGGAAATCGGTTCAGGTCTTCAAGGTCATCAGGTCGATAGGTGTGATAGGAATGTTACACGCTAAGTCGGTGGTTTTTTAAATTTAGTTTTTATGTATGAACTCGGGCCGAAAGAAAAGAGAAATGTGATTAAAATTTCATTATAAACTATTTCCTTTCAACTGGAATGCACCTTAAGATGAAAGAGATAAAATTGATATCCAAATAGTTATTTAAATGCTTTCTTAAACATCACTCACTCGATGGTTTGTAAACGAAAGTCATCAGTTTAATTTGAATGTATATTTTTTAAATACTTTTGATTGTGTATGTTAATAATTTTTTATATAATTCAAAGGATCATAAAAAAAATGCTTTCTCATACTGAGAACACAATTTTTAACTTTAGCTATGCCAAATTTCATGTAGCTGAGTGAGATAAAATTTTATTATTTTTTTTCCCTTATTTACCATTTAAAACAATTATTAAATTACAATGTTTGTATAAAAATATCATCATGAAACCACAGAGGTTTATGAAGATGATATTACAAGTTAGCACCAACTTACAGATAATTAAGTCTTAAATTAAATAACAATTACTTACAAAATAATAATATTACAACGATCAACATTAAACGGATCTTATTTTATTACGAAAAAAACATTTCCTTGAGTCATCAAACAATGAAAAATTAAGTTAAAAAGAAAAAGTTAATCGCTATTTCGGTACACGACACGTTCGTGACGACAATCGTAATCGACTTATAATATAGTGCTCATTAATAATTAATCTGACGGAATGAGGGTCACGCTGATACATTCCATAGCTTTCACTGTTCAAATAAAATCATGGCAGGCGGTGACGTCATCATTGACCGCCGAGAGCTAACACTGAGGTTCCGACCGAGATCTCGGTTTTGGGCTCGTTATAATTCGCAGTCATCTGGTTGAATCTGCTTATTTAATTGAATGACTAACGCGGTCATTTAATTGCGTCAAACAGCTCACACAGATAGAAATGTGTTGATATATTTTTTGATTAATTTACTTTAATGTGCGTTATAATAGTACACATTAGGAAATTTTGATGTTTAAAAATAAAATATGAAATGGCTGTCCTAGTCTCGGATTAAATTTGTTGGTCAAAATAGAATTCAATGAACGCGCTAGTCAATCAAACAGCTGATTCAACCAGATGACTGCGACATTAACATAACCCGCACGCATATACGTAGTACGTATATTTTGCAAAAGCAAAGCAATCAGAACAAAAAAAATGTTTACATAACGTAACAACTAAGCTCTTGAAAATGTTCATACGTCAAAATGATAGTCGATGTTCGAACATGGACCACCAAAATTAGGTAAAGTAAGCCTTAGTGTCACCGTCCAAAATATGGGATCTGCCTCAACTCTTCCCCTTTCACCTACTCTTCCCTTCTTCCTTCGTAATGTGTTCTTTATATCTTTATATTTCTCTCCTGGTGTATTGTCTTATATCCCGGTTAAACATGGGTATTTTTGCCTGTGAAAACGATGGCAATTCCTACTACCAGCTCGCCAAATGACCGTATATTATATATATTACGTGAACGGGACTACTTGATAGTACGCTTACATACGCGCCAAGATCTGGTGGCGTCACTGTACCAAGATTCGTATGGATTTTGCGCCGCAGTGCCTGCAGACGATAATTATTTCTACGCCGGCGCCCATGTCTATCCCGATATGTATATAATCTTTCACCCTCTCTCAATGTGCTTTCTCTTTCAGCCGGCATCTTCTCGCTGGGCAAGGTGCTGAACTTCTTCCCCGTGGGTGGGGGGAGGGAGTGCACCCCCACGGGGTTCAACCTCGCCAAGTCCGGGATCTGCCTCAACCCGTACGACTGCCGGCAGCGCGATGGTAGACCGGCTGGCGACTGCGCTCATGGACTTGGGGTGTGCTGCCTGTGTGAGTATCAATAGCTCCTTAGTGCTACTGTGATTTACTGTAGTTTAGATAGGTGCTTACGCACTTGGTCGTCAGTCGCCCGGGCTTCCCGGCGACTCGCCGCGTTGTGGCGACGCACAGACGACTGCCGGTCGCCGGCGACCAATAGTAGCACGGCTTCAGATGGGAGCGTTCACACTGCGAGCAACTGTCGTAACGACTTCTCTTGATTAGTAGCGCTACTATAGCAGCTTCTTCGACGTCCATTCTGCACGAATGTACTTGGAATACTGTCGCTCGGTTTGGCCTCCTGGACCTAGTTGCCCATGTTTTGGCCGCCGAGCGACCGAGTCGTCGGCGACAAGTCGACAGTGCATTGCACTTAGACCGTTCCATCTACTCCTCATTAATTGTCTTGTGCCTAGCACGATACTCAAGGACAATATCTACTTTGCCTTCATAAGTCAATACCCAGGGTGATGAATAACCGTGACGACGAGATGAAAGCTTAAGAGGAAATCCAACGGGCTAGAGAAATGAAAAATAAGCATTTGTAAAGTCTATTGCTGTCCCGCAACTGCTCGATCTAAACGATAGAGACAACCGCAGCTTGAACTGAAATTACCTATTACAAGTATAAGAAATCGATGATGAGGAGATCCCGGTTTCCTCCTCAAACTTAACTGATTTAGGTATTTTTTTCATTATAAACTAAAAAGGTTTGAGCTTTATAGCTATATAGGAATATTCCTATGTTACCATTTTATTATAAAACTAGCTGTGCCCGCGACTTCGTTCGCGTGGTTTTTGAGTGACTTAAGCCGTTTATGCAGCGCACGCAACAAAAGTCCTCAAATGTGAATAATTTTTACCCGTTTTTGCAACATTTCTCACTGACGCTTCGCTTCTATTAGTCGCAGCGTAATGTTAAATAGCCTAAAAAGCCTTCCTCTATAAATGGACTATTCAACAAAAAAATATTTTTTTAAATCGGACCAGTAGTTATTGCGATTAGTGCTTTGTGTGCGAGTTTGCAAACAAACTCTTCCGCTTCATAATACTCGTATAAGTATAGACATGGACTAGATTAGTATATTATACTACAAAATTTTTTTGGGTTTTTGAACGTCCATATTTCTTTTAATAATTAAAAAAAAATTTAAAAATAGGGACGTACTTGAAAACCATTTTTAGTTGTTTTGACACGTTTATGATGCAACTCATAAAATGTTTGTGTTTACAAATACGTGTGACAAATGCCAATAACTATTTTAAAGTAATATGATTACTGACACTTCTTTCATTAAAATCACTACATTAGTGGAACAGATAGATATACATACATGCATCTCTCTCTCAGTCTCAAAACTCAGTCGAAAAACATTTCCCTTACCTTTAGCTTTACTCTTAATTCAAATTTAAAGAAGAACTCCGATCGCCACCGTACCTAATTAAACAATGCAAATATAAAAGCGCCTATAAAAATTAAATAGCAATTTCCTAAATTAATTGGTCCGTGAACGAAATTGTTCTGAATGTTTAAAAAATATTATTCCAAGTTAATTTAGGGCGAGCATTGACCCATTTCAGTCCCCCTTAACCCGTAACTTCTGATTAAACAATGCAAAATTATGAAAAAAGAAGTGTTTTCTGCCTTTTATTTTGTGAAATGTTGACATGCTTTCGCAAAATTTTGGCTTCCCTTCAAAATTAATTTCTTTACTGTAAATATTAAATGGCTTAAGAAAAGAGATCCGTCTTTTGATTTATCAACAAACACTTAAGATTGCAGATTGATTTTCATTAAGTACGTAATAACACTAATCTTAATAATATATATATTTCTTGTGTGCGTGTGTATGTGACTGAACTCCTCCTAAACGACTGGACCAATTTTGATGAAATTTTTTGTGTGTGTTCGTGGAGATTCGAGAATGGTTTAGATTTACAATTGGAACCGATAGGTGGCGCTGCAGTCAGTATGTCAAGCAATTAATTAATAAGGCAATACGAAGTTTGCCGGGACAGCTAGTATAATTATAATCTTCTTTATATATAAAAATTAATTGCTGTTCGTTATTGTCGCTCAAACTCGAGAACGGCTGAACCGATTCGGCTATCTTTGGTCCGGAAAAATTTACTGAGCATTTGCTACTCTTTATCCCGAAAAATACAGTGTTCCCATGGGATACTGTTTTACGCGGACGGAGGCAAAAGCTAGTAATAAATCTGGCTTATCACATACAATACCTGTGTCAGTACTAGCTAAGGGCTCACACAAAACCACGAATTCGCATCGCATATATATTTGCGATCGAATCGATGTTAAACGAATGAAAACATTTTTGTAATAAAAGTTAATTCAGAATAAAAAAAATCACTGACTTTGTAAAAATAAGAAATGCATAGACGTATCGCATCACATCGCGGTTTTGTGTGGGAGCTCTAAAAGAATGAAGCGGAGGTCTAACAAATAAAAAAATGAAGTAGCCCCCGAATATTCAACCAGTTACAGAATTGATGATGATGAAGTATAGAACGTTAGTCACGTCAGATTTGAAACAAAAAAACTAGGTCAAAATCGATTTGATTACTTTGAGTGACATGCACATACACGTCAAAATTAAAACACCCCTGTGTTTTCGTCAGGGGGTTCGGTTCGGGGTTAAAAATAAAAGTTGAGCGACTACAAAAAGTTTTAAAAAGTCTACAGAAGACCCATTCGTGTCGTACAATCGCGTGAAACTTTTACAACACTTACTTATCCGAAACTTGTAGTATTTACTACACCCCAGGGTCACCGACTTTTTTTTAAGTTTTTTCGAGAAGACATTCATTTAATAAAAAACTAGCTGACCCTTGCCCACTTCGTTGAGCATAAAAAGAGTTTATGATGAAATTCAACTAAAAAAAAACAACGTGGGAACCCGGAACCCGCAACGCGGGAACCCGGAACCCGCAACGCGGGAACCCGGAACCCGCAACGCGGGAACCCGGAACCCGCAACGCGGAACCCGGAACGCGGAACCCGCAACGCGGGAACCCGGAACCCGCAACGCGGGAACCCGGAACCCGCAACGCGGGAACCCGGAACCCGCAACGCGGGAACCCGGAACCCGCAACGCGGGAACCCGGAACCCGCAACGCGGGAACCCGGAACCCGCAACGCGGGAACCCGGTACCCGCAACGCAGGAACCCGGAACCTGCAACGCGGGAACCCGGAACCCGCAACATGGGAACCTGAAACCCGGAACGCGGAACCCGCAACGCGGGAACCCGGAACCCGCAACGCGGGAACCCGGAACCCGCAACGCGGGAACCCGGAACCCGAAACGCGGGAACCCGGAACCCGCAACGCGGGAACCCGGAACCCGCAACGCGAAAACCCGGAACCCGCAACGCGGGAACCCGGAACCCGCAACGCGGGAACCCGCATCCCGCAACGCGGGAACCCGGAACCCGCAACGCGGGAACCCGGAACCCGCAACGCGGGAACCCGGAACCCGCAACGCGGGAACCCGGAACCCGCAACGCGGGAACCCGGAACCCGCAACGCGGGAACCCGGAACCCGCAACGCGGGAACACGGAACCCGCAACGCGGGAACCCGGAACCCGCAACGCGGGAACCCGGAACCCGCAACGCGGGAACCCGGTACCCGCAACGCGGGAACCCGGAACCCGCAACGCGGGAACCCGGAACCCGCAACATGGGAACCTGAAACCCGGAACGCGGAACCCGCAACGCGGGAACCCGGAACCCGCAACGCGGGAACACGGAACCCGCAACGCGGGAACCCGGAACCCGCAACGCGAAAACCCGGAACCCGCAACGCGGGAACCCGGAACCCACAAAGCGAAACCCTAACGCAGAACCCGCAACGTTCACGGAAACGCTGTCAAATGGAATAAATAGTATCCTATCCGTCCGTCTACTTGCTCTAAGCTACTTCCTCACCAATTTTCAGCCATATCGATAAAGCCGTTCTTGAGTTATCAATAATTTAACTAACACGACTTACTTTTATACATATAGATGTATAGATTACTCCTACTAACATAAGCTAACGCCCTGTGAATGCTTCCGTCACAGTCGGTCCAGCCGATTCGGTGATCATTAGTTAGATGACGATGATGATGATGATGATGAAAAGTAGCCTAAATTAATCCTTGTAACTTTAGCTATCTACCAGTGAAAGTCTCGTTAAAATCGGTCCGGCCGTTCCAGAGATTAGCCGGATTAAAGAGACACGCTGACAGACAGACATTTTTTTAAATTGCATTTTCGTTTTCAGTACCTAGATATCGTTGCCAATGCCAAAAAAAAGAAGAAGATATCGTTTAAAATGTCATATGCATTTAGAAAAATGTTGCTAATTGAAAGTTACAAACTGACATACATTATTAGATTTCTGAACGCATAGTTGTTACATCATTTGACAACAAATGTTTGACATTTGATGAACAAAATATGAGCATTTATTTACATGATTAATTATTCATTACACATCAAGTTTTTACTATTTTTAATATGTATTCTGCTATTCGGGGAGGAGACAAATCCAACGAATCAAAAACCATGAAAATTGGTTCAGCCGTTCTCGAGTTATAAGTGTTGTAACAAACACGACTTTCTTTTATATATATAGACTAGCTGTGCCCGCGACTTCGTACGCGTGGAAAAGTGATTAAGGGCACTTTAGTATTTTTAAATATATTTTTAGTTTATTGGCGCAACCGCTGACAACTTTCGCTAATTTAATAGTTACTTCCCAGTGAATCCCAGTGTTGATCCCTATCCAGCAAGTCACGTACCCGGCAAGCCTCTTGGTATGCAGGGTATAATAATAATATAGTACCATCCTTTCGGGGCTCGGTAAAGTAGGTCTTCGAACAATATGTAGAAGTCAACAAAGGTATTCGAAGTTAGGATTCGAATGCAACGTATAGACCTAGCCAATTTTTCACGTTAATTTAGTAAAAAACTTCGATGTCCGTCTGTCTGTCTGGGTGTCAAAACTTTAATACGTGTAGGTATCAAGCTAAAAATCATATTAAATACTCAGGATCTTCTGTCCCTTGTGGCTCTACCTAAAGATTCAGCCGATTATGTCGCTAATTTTCGTAATTTTCAACACTCCAAAGGGAACTAAAACCTAAAGGTTACTTCCCGGGAACTCAGAATTTTTAAATTTGATATGAAGCAACGTCTTAATAGTGCCGACATAGGATAAATTGCAAAACCATAAAAATATCTTTAATTTTTTTGAACTTAGGTACTACCGTTTTTGTCATTAATGTTTTGAGATATTAAATTGAAACTTATATTGCAATTACATACTAAGGACGTATTTAAAACGAAACTCTCGGTTAGACATGGGCGCAGTGGCACGCCCCGCCGAGGATCCAGCAGGCTTACTCTCGACACATCCGAGAATCGATTCAATTCGATCTCAACGGTTTTTGGTGTTTTATTTGTTAGATTACTTTGGAACTAATTAGGATAAAGAAAACCGTTAGAAATAAACAAACGTAAATTTATTCGGGAGTATGCGGCACGATCGAATCTGAATCAAAATCGAATCAGTTTAGAGAGTTAGGCCGATCGGTTTTAGTAGCATTTTTTTTATAACCTACCGTAAGTATAATAATAATAATAATATAAATAAATGAAATTTAGTTTTAAAGAAAATATAAAATAAAAAAAGATTAAATTTGAATGGTTGAAGCAGCGCTGTTCCCGCCGCGCTTCATACAAACGTCCAGCAATTTTTTTTAATTGTCATAAATTGTTTGTTATTTATGAACCGATTGAGATGAATTAATAAATATTAAGTCAAGATTACTACATTATAATATGATTGAACCACATCTAAATCGGATAAGCCGTTTCTGAGATTAGCGTGCACAAATGCACCGACAAACAGACAAAAATTCAAAAAATTATTGTTTTGGGTACTATTGCATACTTAAATAAAAGTCTCCTATAACACAGGCACAGATAGCACAGTTAGCGGCTGTGCGTGGTTAAATTCAAACACCGGTACTGCTTGTTAGCATATTTTAATAGTATTTTTTACCCAGCAGTGAGGTGGAGCTCCTTTGGTTGACCTTCGCCAAAGTTCCTACCAGCATCTGATACCTACACTAAACCAGCCCGGCTCGGACGTACGACGTAGCAGCCGGCGGCGCCCGGTCGAATCACGGCGAAACGATTTTAATTTTGCTATACCTATTTCCTAAACTATTCATTATATTTGCATGGTATAAAGGGCAAATATAGTCTTCATGGAATGCTTAAGCCAACTAACGTATTAAAATGATAAGGATTAATACAGTGATGGTATAAATAGCTTTCCAAAAACCGCTTAATTGCCCGTTTTCTTAGTTTATCGCGAAAGGCATTCTTTTAATAATACAGTTAGGTAATTAAGTTGATTTTATACAATAAATGATAATTTATTTCAATTTGTGAAGTAAGTTCAAAAATACAATTTTTATATTATTATGACACTGACACTTGTCTTCCCAGAAAACAGCTGTGTAAGCGATCCCCCCGCGCCCCCCTCACGAACCGTTCGACCGCAGGCCGCGCGCGCGAAATTCATCCGACTTGCTTCAAATTTATCGTCACTGCTCGGCTCCTATGTATCGTAGCGTTATGTTATATAGCCTATAACCTGCCCAGGAATATGGGCTACAATCGTACCAAGTTTGGTTAAAATCCCTTCAGTAGTTTTTGTTCCTATCGCGCACATACAGACAGACAGACAGACAGACAGACAGACAGACAGACAGACAGACAGACAGACAGACAGACAAAAATTTTACTAATTGCATTTTTGGCATCAGTATCGATCGCCAATCATCCTCCAATATGTATTTTGAAAAAATATTCAATGTACAGAATTGACCTCTCTACAGTTTTATTATAAGTATAGATATAGATATAGATAGATGTGATTTTCTCAAAAAAACTATTTGTTTTATTCATTTGTTTCTCAACTGTAATATTAGGTAAATATTTTATGTTTCTCAACTGTAATATTAGGTAAATATTTTATTTATATACTAGCTGACCCGTACCCACTTCTATGAGCATAGAAACCGTTTAAAGCTTACCTGGACTTCCACGAATATTTCAAGACCAAAAATATCCGATTCGGTTCAACCATTCTCGAGTTTTAGACTAACGAACACCAATTCATTTTTATATATAAGATAGATAATAGCATTGGCCAATGTATTTGTCATATTCGTCAACATGCATATTCTCAACGTTATCAAATACATATAATTGTCGTTACTGTCGGTTCGACACTGTCATGTTTTTTATACTCATAATAATTACGTGTACGTATTTGTAAATTATTACTGTTTACTCCATTTTTGAGCAAAAGTGACCACCGACGGTCGTTAAGAAGTGAATATCAATAAAAGCTATAAAAAGCAGCTGTTTCTCTTTCATAAGAAAGCCTTAGCCTGTGTATTAGGTAGATATTTAGTCAACATAATGATAATAATAATAAACCCCACGCCACTATATTAGGAAGACGCTAGGAAGTACTCCATTATTTTTCAAAAGTATTCCAAGAATACGAGGTATTTCAAAAACCAGACCACGTTGGAAAAACGCGACCAGCATTAAGAAACAACCTGTATAGGAACAAGAGTGTCACGATCTGAATGGGTCTTATTAGATTTAGCTAATATCAGTACAAGGGCTCTACGTGACTCGTAAGATGACTAAGGCCCGTATTGAGAAAACTATCTCATACTCAGCACAACAACAACACAACCTCAAGACAGCTCTTGAGATGACAGTTGAATTAATAGAGAATACTTATGCATACATGAGACATCAGTTCAATCTAACCTTTTGGTATTTTATTTGGCGGATTGCTTTGAAACTAACCAGGAAAATGAAAATAGTTAGATCGTAACTTTTTGTACTCCCGGCCATATCAATCGACTGAAAATCGAAATAAACAAACGTCAATTTATTGGGAAGGACTCGGCACTACCGAATCTGAATCAAAATCGAATCAGTTTAGAGGGTAAGGCCCCAGGTGTCTCCACAGCTGTCAAACTGCTACTTGAGCAGCTGACCTTTCGAGAGTAACGTCAAACCGTCACTTGAAACATAGGCCCGTATAAATAAAACAATCTCAAACCCAACCTCACATTGAGAACCTATTTGACAGATAAAACAATGTTACGTTTCACTTTTAAAAATGAAGAATTTTACTTGTTACATGCTTTAATTTTTTTCTTTCTTAAAACGTAAAAATAAAGATTATAAAAATATACGTTATACTTATTTTATTGTTTCCTGTAATCTATAATATGAACATAACGGTATATAAAGAAAATAAATTAAAGTACTATGTAACATTAATAAAGTTGTTCACTTTTAAAAGTGAAACGAAACGTTGTTTTATCTGTCAAATAGGTTCCCAAGTTGAGGTTGGGTTTGAAATTGTTTTATTTATACGGACCTTAGTTTGTTAGAGAGGCCATTTTGTTTTTCAACAAAGCAGAACGTAATAATATTAGTAGATGCGACTGTTTATTATATTTAATTATTATACTACAAAATATGTTACAATTATGTAGTAACTGAATTTTTCAGAATTCATTTTTCAAAGGTGAGATGACGTTCTTAGTTGAGACTGCGCTTGTAAACCCGGTTCACCTGACACGCCCTTGAAATTAGACTATTAATCAAATACCATCTTTGAGGTTGTATCAACCAAGACCTGGAGACGTAGTATGAAACTTCTTTATTAATACGGGCCTAACTATTTACAAAGTAGCGAGACTTGGCACTTTTTACAAGTTATGTTTTTGATGGGATTGATTTATTTATTTAGCATTCGTTTGTGTACCAAATCCCTACAAAGTCATGTTTCACGTAATTTCGTAAAATTCATAACAAATTAATGTTATACGAGAGTTTTGGTTTAAAATAAACTTATCTTTCGTAACTTTAACAAGAATTTATTTGCTGAGCAAACGTGACTATTTGTCGTTTTTATTGTTTCAGTTGTGTTGTTGTCGCAACGCAAATTCTGAGGCTGTGGTTGTTTGTAGGTTTAGGGTGGCTTAGGGCCTTTATGATTATAATGATCATTGAGTGTGGTTTATGAAGTGTACAAACCACATTATGAAACAGTTGGTTATAAAGTCAACAATAGGACTTTACTTTGTGTGAAGTAACGAAATATGTCACATCTATTTGGAGTTTAGGCCAATCAGAACAGCAGGCTTACTCCTGACACAATCTAGAATCGAATCAGTTCGATCTCAACGGCTTTTGCTATTTTATTTAGTGGATTACTTTGAAACTTATCAAGTTATAAGTTTCAAAGTAATCCACTTAATAAAATAGCATGTATAAAGAAAATGGTTAGATCGTAACTTTTTGTACTTCCGACCACATCAATCGACTGAGAATAAATATTAACTAACGTCAATTTATTCGGGAGTATGCGGCACGATCGAATCGTGATCAAAATCAAATCAGTTTGGAGAGTAAGGCCCCTGATTTTGGTTTAACGTTTATGATAATACTAGCTGCCTCACGATATCGATACTGCATTGTAACTTTATTACTGTAAGATCTTCTTAATAGAACCTATACAGTGTGTCCCACGGTTCATATAACAAGCGTAGAGCATTTTTTGTTTTGGCACCTCATATAAATTACCTACCATAACGGGATAAAAAAATACAATGATCTAAAATTACCACAAGGAGTGAATCTTACTATGCTCCTAGTCTATACACACGAACGCACTGGTCGTTGACCTAATACCTGAGCAGGGTTAAAACTCATCTGTTTTGTGACTTTTATGGAGATTTTTTCGTGTTTTGTCGCGTTATGGTAAGTAATTTATATGAGGTGCAAAAACTAAAAATGCTCTTCACGCAATATTCGGGTTTATAAATGAACCATGACACATGCTGTATACAATAATTGAACTTAATTTCATTTAGGTTTTGAGTTCTATTATAGCGATGGAATACACGCCGTTCCGATTTAATGTGATATATAAGTAAACAAAATTAAATCGAAACATAGGACTAAAAAAAACTAAACATAGGGCATAGGACAATTTTGTTTACTTTATAAATAATAATAATAGCTGCCCCTCACCGATTTCGGTGTCGGTAGCCGATTTCATTGAAACCAGGCCAGCTACGCAGGAGTTATTTTATAGTGCCCAAGCGTGTGCGCAATACACAGAAGCACTCTCTCTTCCTTTTACTCTCATAGCCCAGTGGGACGGTAAACCGACACGACTAGCGAGAGATCAGGCGCAGGACCGACTTTTTACATGCCCATCCGACGCATGGATCATCTTTCTTGCCAGACAATCGGGTGATCAGCCTGCATTGTCCAAACCAAACTTGAAAACAACATTTTCACTGTTGTTACTTTATAGTATGAGCCATGGCTCAAGCCTTTTTTATTTTATAATGTAAAAAGTGTCTGAATCGGTCAAGTTTTGGAGGAGGAGACAGGGGTATCGTAATCGTCGATTTCTCCTGCTTTTAATAGGTAATTTCAGTTCAAGCTGCAGTTGTCTCTATCGGTTTGATCGGACAGATGCGGGACAGCAATAGACTTTACAAATACCTATTTTGCATTTCTCTAGACCATGATGTTTCCTCTTCGATTTGGCATATCACATGATATCAAATTTCGGATTATCCATTTGTTTCGGATAATTTCGGTTACGGAAATTAAATTTTGTTTTCCTTTTTACAGTAGCAAAACTTTCATTTCGGATTCGGTTACGGTTACGGATATTTTTATGTCGGATATCCGATAGTTTCGGTTACGGTTACGGAGCTACCTACTATCCCTGATATAAACTACCTCATAACTATCTCTCTCTGCTATTATACAATGCTGTATTTGAATAATTCGTAATGATGAACGTTGATGACCCATTTAGCGCAAAACATTAATTATGCAATGTTCGTGCGATTGTATTTAGATAATATAGGCTAGAATCTAGCTAGATTGTCCATCATCAGCATCACCAAATAGCAGGAATAATCCAAGATCATTGGCTGGCATGATAGCATTATGCAGCCATCCATCGCCTCCGTGGTCTAGTGCTGTGCTCTCGACCCGGAGGTCGTAGGTTCGATTCTCGCGCTGGAACAACAAAAAATGTTGTTTTCTAGTTTGTTTAGGACAATGCAGGCCGATCACATGATTGCCTGGCAAGAAAGATAACCCATGCGTCGGATGGGCATGTAAAAAGTCGGCCCTGCGTCTGTTCTCTCGCCAGTCGTGTCCGTTTACCGTCCCACTGGGTTATGAGAGTAAAAGGAAGAGAGAGTGTGTCTTTGTGTATTGGGCACACATTTGGGCACTATAAAATAACTCTTTTGGTGCTAAATTAAAAAAACTGAAAACAGAAGACTGATTCAAGCGATATCAAACTCCAAAAATCGGCAGTATTAACACATACTATTTTAAATACCCATGTAAAATATATTCCAACTTCATACAAAATGGACGAGTTCACCCACGTGACACATCCATCAAGCCACCTTCAATCGCTTCTCCATCATCACACACATAATACACCCGTGACAGGTTTAGGCGTCGCCATTTTATTAAAATATTTTTAACATTCTAACATGTATTGGAGAAAACTCCACCGATACGAGCAAAGCTCTTAAGTTAGGGTAACATATATGTTTTACTTAGTTATATACCTTTTTCAGCGCTGGTTTTCCAGTAAACATACGGGACCCATACACACCCTAAAGTATATTATATCCTGTATATTGGCATATACCACGCGGACAAATCTTAGCCTTGTTTTTGTATGGGACACCTTACAAAGTAGAGCGTAGTTTCGTTGCATCTGTGTGCGTGCGAAGTGTAGTTTAGGCTGGCCTTTCGACCGGTGAAATATTTTTTTGGTCTGAACGAGTACATACATAATATTTATTATGTAAGCATTTTCAATATCTCTTTTAAAAGATCTCTTTAGAAATGTTTTGTAAATTCAGAAGCGATCCTCCTACAATACTCCCGGGAGCAGTCGAATGATAATTAGAAAGTATTCTCCCATCTTCGCAGTTGTAAACTGCTTGACTTCAAAATATATTTCACCGCTTCAAAATTGTTAAAATATAATTTTGAAGCTGCGAAATATATTTTGTATATAATCCTACAATTTGTATTCCTCATAACTTGTTTTGTTTGAAAAAGAATGACAGAGGGAATAAAGAATTTAGTAATAATAATAATAAGTAGAGTCGCCGGCTGGTGTCAAATTACATTTAAATTAAAATTGTGTGTTGGGGCCTCTGCGTGTTGGCTTCAGCCCCACGCATGCCTTCCAAAGGTCCGGGACTTAATTGCCCGTGAGCAAGGAAAGCAATACACAAACATAATTTATAATAATGCCTTCGTGCCTAGTTTCCTTGAAACCAGGCCAGCTACGCAGGAGTTATTTTATTATGCCCAAGTATGTGCTCAATACATATAAGCACTCCCTCTTCCTTAACTTTCGTATCCCAGTGGGACCTGATCGTGGGGCCTGATCGGTCTTGACTTTATAAGAATCGCCTGCTCGTTTTCCCAGTTAACCCCAATCGCATCTGTTCCAGTCGAGGTGACATGCGGGGGCGTGGTGGCGCACAACATCACGTACTTCCTGTCCCCGGGGTTCCCCGAGCTGTGGACCGACGAGGGGAACTGCTCCATCCGCGTGGACTCCGCGCACGCGGGCATCACGCAGTTGCGCATCGACTTCCTGCACTTTACCATTGTAAGTATGGGCATAGCCCTTTTTTTGGATTTCGCAAGGGGTCCGCTAGGAGTGTGTAAACCCACTAAAACCACTTGCGAATTGCCATCAGCCGTTACGTTGGGTGGCGTGGATCTGTCAACACACAGGCCACGCACCCCGACTGGCCAATCTACGTCATAAGGGACCGGACTACCATCAAAGTAAGAGATCACTCCGCCAACTGAAGCGCTCTCCTGGGCGGTGAGACTGACAAAGCCGGAAGATTAAAATATGGGTATAACCTTTTTTTTGATGTCGCATGGGAAATGCATAACTCATCCCCCAGGGAGGATTCCCTAGGGGTATGTGGGACACCCGGCTCGCGGTAAGCGCAGTACGCTTACTCATTAAAACACTTGCGGATTGCCATCAGCCGTTATTTTGGGTGGAGTGCTCTGGATCTGTCAAAACACAGACCACTGCTCCCTCGACCCCCTCTCTCCCTTTACCCCTATAGGGACCGGACATTCGAATAGCGTTCAAGAAACCCCCCCGGTTTCTATACCTTATTATATAATACCTTTAATTGAATGAAAGTGTTTAGATCACTACATGTCGCTATTGGGATGGTACCTTCGGGACTTGCATGGTAGTGGAATAATAATTCAACACTATTGATACATTATATAATTCCACCATTGTGCAATTGCAAATACAGTTTCAAACACCCCAAAGTGTCCATCGGACATTTGGGAATTCAGTCAAGTGGAGAAATGTGACCGCAATAACTGGTGCACTCCAGTGCAATCGTAAATACGTTTGGGAGTTCGGACGTTGAACATAATCAGATCTGGGGCCTTATTCTCCAAACTGATTCGATTTTGATTCAGATTCTATCGTGCCGCACATTTCCGAATTTGATTCGTATCGCGGCGCGACGCGTCGCGTCGTGGTGATACACCTGAGTATTCTATTTTGATTTTAGGCAGTACACCTCAACTGGATATGTACTTGTTATTTGTTATTTCTTTGTTTTTTTTGTTACCCTTTTGCTGTGTTATATTTTGTGTTTTAAATATATATCTTCACTTAATATATGTATTCTGTAAATTGTTAAAAAAAATATATAAAGTTCTATTTATGTATTTATTTTATTTAAGAAATTGACGTTTATTTTTCTTGATTTTCAATCGATTGATGTGGTCGAGAGAAAAAAATGTTACGATATTCTTAATCCTGGTTAGTTTCAAAGTTATTCAGCAAACTTAAAACACCAAAAGCTGTTGAAATCGAATTGGCTTACTCCCGACACAACAGAGAACCGAAGTTCTCTGTTGTGTCGGGAGTAAGCCTGCTGCACTTCGCTATTGTAAGTGCTGTCGGGAGTTCCAAGTTATAGACATTTCTAGATATAATCAGATCATCGATTCCATTTTTCGACGTAGAAAGCGAGTGGTTCTTTAATATTATTTTTTTACCCAACTGTCTGAAAGGGTTTTTTAATACTTGGTGTACCCGAGTTTTTGTTCGCGTCAAATAGTCAATTACAACCCTGATCTTGAAACATCCTATATTAATGTTCTGCTGCTATTATATTGGTGATCTTACGAGTAGTGTGATGATATAAAGATGGTCTCTCTCGATAAGGGCGAGGCCCTATTAGGCTGCGTTTTCACTGACGCGGAGCGGGGCGGAGAGGAGCTTAGCGATACCCAAATTGACCAATCACTATGCTCGTGCTGTTTCCGTGGAAACGGAGCGGAGATTTTGAGCATAGTGATTGGTCAATTCGGGCATCGCAAGCTCCTCTCCACCCCACTCCGCGTCAGTGGAAACGAAGCATTAGTGTGTTGCGATGTGTCATCGCCGCTGCTTCGATTTCCATATATATTTTATGAGATTGGCCACGGGAAACAAGCGTTGATGCTGCGGCGACGCAACTCATTAATGAGGCCTCGCTCTAAACGCATTTTTTTAATAGGTCGAGTATTTCCTGAGATTAGTGAGTTTAAGCTTTAGCCAAATTATATTAGTATAGATTTCAATGCTTTACGATAAATGATAGATTTGTTTGGGCCAACTCGTATCCCAATACAACTCCATATTAATTATCGGTTTCACATATATTTTGAATACTCTCATCCAAATTCAAGCTGAAGAATCTGAACATCCTCACTCTGAAGAATAACCAGCGTTCGCCACTGTCACCTTTATGTATATTTGTTAAGAACTTATTTCTCTATAATTGCCTCGCTCGGAGGCTTGTATCCAATTAGGCATAATATACAAATACATAAAACGTCGGTACAATCGCGATACCAATTATAAACATCATCGTTACATTAGCAAATCGAGGCGTCTCACGGTACAGAGTGATTTACAACATACGACACGACTGAACAGATTTTCCAATTATATAACTGTGGTCAGGATCGTGAAAGTCCGCGATAATTAGTGAAAATTAATCTGATCTATTTAAAGTATTTTATTTATTTATTTAAGCATCGTGCACATTTGTACATAGGCGGACTTAATGCCTTAAGGCATTATCTACCAGTCAACCTTTAGGTGATTTAGAAATAAAAATAAGTAGTTAGTTGCATTACTTGTACAGACGAAATTTACTATGTAGGAATTATCTATAACTGAGTTCTTTCACGGATAGTTCCTTAAGATAAGAGGCATCGCTAATTACGCCGATGAAGTTAGAAATCAAAAATGGTACTGATGTATTGAGCGAAATATAAATATCATTTGTTTTGAAGATCGAATAACGATAGGATCTAAGGTTCGGACTTTTCCTCCTTGTCAAGCGGAGTCCAAATATGACATTTATTTATTCTATTCCAATTTAATTTTTTTCCTATACACAGTCGAAAACAGTGGAAAAAAATGCATGCTTCATGGTTTGCAATGAATATTTTTAATTTACTTTACGGAACTTTTAATTGTTCCTACTTGAGATACGGAAATGGAACAATTTCGATGCAATCTGGTACAGATATAATAAAAACCAAAAATATATTTACCACATTATATCGCGACAAATTTCGTTCGACTTTCCTTCCACCTGTAGCTTATGAATATCGTGTCGTATCGTCTAAGTTGCCTCCAAGATACTTAGCAAACACATTAATACAGCTTTACAACGAATTCGTCCTATTAACGCGGGGCATTAAGCCGCTCATCCTTATTTATAGCGTCGCAGCCTCCTCACGAATAATTTACTTTTATGAATCGCGATAAATTGTGTATTAAGTAATTTAGAAAAGATTTGCACGGTCTCCATGTAATCCTGTAGTTAAACGTCAGATAAATTAATTCGCTTAGCTTTGAAGCTTAGATTGCAATGCATTTTTCACAGTAACGACGATTTCTGAAATACAATCTTAGTATTTAAAATAAAGATTTACGTTCCTAATATTTTTCAGCAGTTGTAGTTTTCTTCATTGAAAATTGTTTTTAAAGCAAATACAATTTCATCCTATCGCCTCCATAGTCTAGTGGTTCAGAGCTATCGCTTTCGACCCGGAGGTCGTGGGTTCTATTCCCGCGTTGGAACACCAAAAAATGTAATTTTCAAGTTAAGTTACGACAATGCAGGCTGATCTCCGGATTCTCTGACAAGAAAGATGATTCATGCGTCGGATGGGCATGTAAAAAGTCGGTCCTGCGCCTTTTCTCTCACCATCGAGTCGTGTCGGTTCCGTCCCACGCGGTTATGAATAAAAGGAAGAGAGAGAGTGTTTTTGTGTATTGCGCATACACTTGGGCACTTTAAAATAGCTCCTACGTAGCTGGCCTGGTTTCAATGAAATCGGCTACCGTCACCGAAATCGGTGAGGGGAGCTTGCATTGTGGTGCGCTTTATTTGCCTAATGTTTCATAATTTGAGCTTTTAGGGTTAAATTTCTCCACCAACCCATGGCATATCAACCATCATCGTGGTTCTGTTACGATATCATATCGTAGAGTACTCCCGACGTAATTGAGAATCGAAACAGTTCGATCTCGACGGCTTATGGTATTTTATTAGGTGGATTACTTTGAAACTACGAGGATAAAGAAAATAGTTAGATCGCAACTTTTTGTACTCCCGACCATATCAATCGACTGAGAATCAAAATAAATCAACGCCAATTTATTGAGAAGTACGCGGCATGACTGAATCTAAATCAAAATCGAATCAGTTTGGAGAATACTCTCCATGGTCCCAGGCGAAATAGCAGCCTATGAAAAATGAAAAAAAACCTACTGCGCTTGGTCCTTCCCCTAGGCTTAATTCCTTATACTTTATTTTCAGGTATTTGTCCTCAGAACCAACTGAAGTGTTTTTCTATTGACTCAGCTAACCCAAGACGAATTCCATCACCCACCGGATTCAAATTGCCTGTATTTGTTTCCAGGGTCAGCCAAACCGGATGACCGGTGAGTGTGACGAGGACAGAATGATGCTGGGGGAAGGAGAGAGCAACTTTACTTTGTGCGGACAGAACCATGGCCAACACGGTGAGTTTACATTCAGGCGTTTTGATCACCATATTATAACTACTAAATCTTCTTTTATAGGCTTGGCTCCCACACGTTCGAGGAGAATATGAGAATAAAAAATAGAAGGAAAGAAATGTAGGGGAAGACCACGGGAAAACTATATAAGGCAACTTTTAGAGGATAAAGAAACAGGTGGTAGCTTCATAGACAAAGACCTGGAGCTACCTTTTTTCTCGATCTTACTCCTAGATGAAGATCTGATATTGACCACATCTTGTTGCGTAGTTATGTAGTTTTGACGTGGTCTTCCTCTTTCCTTTTCCTTTCTAGTTAATACTCTCCTCATGAATGTGTGGGAGCCAAATTTATTAAACCAGACTGAAGCCACTGTTTTGACATACTTTGTAGTAATTATCTGGTTTCTGATCGCCGAGAATGTGTATCAAAGTGACCACTTTGATGATGGGGATTTAAGGTACCCACAGCTAAGTGCTTATCAGGCAATCCAACTACTTATTTGCTCTCATACCGTTTTAGTATACTACACCATACCGAGCCGCAACGAGACGCGAGAGGAGGGAGAGCTGCCCAGTGCGGGAGGAACGCCGCTGGAGGTGCGCGCGCGTGGGGAGGGGCCGCGGCTGTTCCTCATGCGCATCACGCAGATGCCGCTGGCGCAAGCCGCGCCGCACAACTGTTTGCAGTACTACACCGGCGACAACGGTGAGTGTCCTGCAGAACTGCACCAGCTATAACGGTGAGTGTGCTGCAGAACTGCATCAGCGACAACGGTGAGTGTGCTGCAGAACTGCACCAGCGACAACGGTGAGTGTGCTGCAGACCTGCGCCAGTGACAACGGTGAGCGTGCTGCAGAACTGCGCCGGTGACAACGGTGAGTATTCTGCAACACTGCACCAGCGACAATGGTGAGCGTGCTGCAGTCCTACACCAGCGACAAACGGCAAGCGTGCTGCAGTATTAACCGGCGGGCGCGATTCTAGAAGTGCTTAAGGGCACCAGCTCATGCACATCAAATAGACAGCGTTCGCGCATACTGCACCGAGCTACAGAATTCAACACAATTACTTCAACACTCTCGTGAAGTGAACATAGCAAGTACGCGTTCAGATGCGTAATCAGTTACTGCTCGCAACAATAATAATAATAGCTCCCCTCACAGAAATTGGTGTCGGTGGCCGATTTCGTTGAAACCAGGCTAGCTACGCAAATTTTATAGTGCCCAAGTGAGTGTGCAATATACAAGGACACTTTCTTCCTTTTACTTTCATAACCCAGTGGAACGGTTAACCGACACGACTGGCGGGAGATCAGTCGCAGGACCCATTTTTTACATGCCCAATGCCCATCCATCGCATAGAGAATCTTTCTTATAAGAAAATCAGGTGATCAGCCTACATTATCCTAACCTAACATAGAAACAACATTTTTTGATGTTCCAACGCGGGAATCGAACCCACGATCTCCAGGTCCTGAGTGAAATTCTGAATCGCTAGACCACGGAGGCGTTAAATGCCTAATAAGGCACTCAATCGGACAAGATGTCATATCCCATGTAGTTAATGGAGAATGTTCACTAGTTTTGGTTTTTTACGTATCCTCCATATGAAATAAAAAAAGTGTGTGTAAAAATTATTTCGATGTGTCGCTTAGTTCCCGAGATATTGAACTTTAAAGGGTGCGAGTGACGGTCGGCCGGCGCTCGGCGCGGTGACGTCACGAGTCATACGCTCACGCAGTACGTTGTGCGCTCCAGTACGGTGTACTACGAAATAACGCTAATATTATTCGAAATGTCGAATTCAATTAGAAGAAAATCATGTGTTGTGCCAAAATGTGAAAGTACTACCACCATAGCACCGGAAAAGTATTTTTTTTTGGTTCCAAAATACGTCAGAAATGGCTAAAAGCGATCTGAAATAGGAAAAATTTATAAAATGTCAAAAAGTGTATGTGCATACATAATTTTTGTATTATGTGCGTTATCGCGAAAAAGGTTTTGTACACCTGCCTGAACAAATATTTTTTATGAACTATTATGAACTAATAAATTCATCTACCACTGTCTATGTATCTCATTACGAGTATTTGTACGAGTAGATATAATCCCACCAAAAACATTTTCATCTAAAATGTTGTCAAGACGAGTCTACACAGCTTACCCTGTGAAAATTTATCAGATATCGTATAAAGCCATGCTCTACACTACACCTTAATCAAAATCTATCAAAAAGTGGTCAGATCTCATGTAGAACCAAAATTCTTGATCTATGCGCCCTTACTTCACCAGGCTTAACTTCACTTACGCTACATTGCAGTTAAAACGTAATGCTACTACCATCTGCTACCTGCTACCCTCAAAACTACCCGCAGACTTGTTTTTTCGCATCTACCCTCAAATTTGTTTATTTTTTGCATGTACCCTCAAATTTGTTTTTTTTGCATTAACCCTCAAATTTGTTTTTTTTTGCGTCTACCCTCAAATTTGTTTATTTTTTGCATCTACCCTCAAATTTGTTTTTTTTTTGGATCTACCCACAAATTGGTTTTTTTTTGCGTCTACCCTCAAATTTGTTTTTTTTGCATGTACCCTCAAATTTGACCTTTTGCATCTACCCTCAAATTTGTTTTTTTTTTGCATCTACCCTCAAATTTGTTTTTTTTGCATGTACCCTCAAATTTGACCTTTTGCATCTACCCTCAAATTTGTTTTTTCTGCATCTACCCTCAAATTTGTTTTTTTTGCATCTACCCTCAAATTGTTTTTTTTTCATCTACCCTCAAATTTGTTTTTTTTTTGCATCTACCCTCAAATTTGTTTTTTTTGCATGTACCCTCAAATTTGACCTTTTGCATCTACCCTCAAATTTGTTTTTTTTGCATCTACCCTCAAATTGTTTTTTTTTCATCTACCCTCAAATTGTTTTTTTTTGCATCTACCCTCAAATTTGTTTTTTTTGCATGTACCCTCAAATTTGACCTTTTGCATCTACCCTCAAATTTGTTTTTTTTGCATCTACCCTCAAATTTGATTTTTTTGCATGTACCCTCAAATTTGACCTTTTGCATCTACCCTCAAATTTGTTTTTTCTGCATCTACCCTCAAATTTGTTTTTTTTGCATCTACCCTCAAATTGTTTTTTTTTGCATCTACCCTCAAATTTGTTTTTTTTGCATGTACCCTCAAATTTGACCTTTTGCATCTACCCTCAAATTTGATTTTTTTGCATCTACCCTCAAATTTGGTTTTTTTGCATCTACCCTCAAATTGTTTTTTTTGCATCTACCCTCAAATTTGACCTTTTGCATCTACCCTCAAATTTGTTTTTTTGCATCTACCCTCAAATTTGTTTTTTTTTGCGTCTACCCTCAAATTTGTTTTTTTTGCATGTACCCTCAAATTTGACCTTTTGCATCTACCCTCAAATTTGTTTTTTTTGCATGTACCCTCAAATTTGACCTTTTGCATCTACCCTCAAATTTGTTTTTTTTTGCGTCTACCCTCAAATTTGTTTTTTTTGCATGTACCCTCAAATTTTACCTTTTGCATCTACCCTCAAATTTGTTTTTTTTGCATCTACCCTCAAATATGTACCCTCAAATTTGACCTTTTGCATGTACCCTCAAATTGGTTTAAAAAAATAATTAAAACCTAGTTTGAACCGATTACTTTTTTAATAAGTAAATCTTTGTGTCATTTTAAAATTTATTTTAAAAACTATGGCGCCAGTTGCGGTTATTCCTCGCCTTAAATTGTCAAATTTAATTATTGTAATTATTATTGTCAAAGATATGTGCATCTAACAAAAAGTTAATTATATGTGGTGACTTTAACATTAATTTATTAGATTTAAACTCCTCCACCACTGTTAGATTCTCATCATTGTTTAGATCGTATAATCTTTTTAATTTATTTCATGAACCTACACGAGTATGCAACACAACTGCTACTTGTATAGATAATATATTCACCAATCTTACACCATGCAAAAAAGAAATAATTAATAAGCTCAGCTCTGATCACCATGGACAGTTAGCTTCTTTTAGTATCAACTGCGATACTAACTTAAAGGAAAATCTTGTGTTTGTTCCTGTGAATACAAAACGTATTGAGAAATTTAGGAGTAATTTAATTTCAAATATTCAATTATTGGTATAATATATATAAGATTATATCTCATAGGGAAAATAAACCATTTTGTTTCTCTGAAAATACGAGTAGGTATATTATAAGTAACTTACAAAATGAATATACAATAAACAACTTAGAAAATATATAAAATAAACAATACCTGAAAATACGAGAAACGACAATTAAGTTTATTCTAGTTCCTCCTATATTGTATTCTTTAAATAATTAAAATAATAATTCTATCTGTATCTTACTTGGATAACATTTTCTTCTATCATTTCTGTCAGTCTTGAAAATAGACTTCAAAACAATTTATTCTAAATACGTAATAAATCCTATTTCAAATAAAATGCTAGGTATTTTATTACATCTCCCCCCTTAGGGAAAAAAAAAATCCTATTTTTTAATAATCTACCTATATAAACTAACTACTTCTTATTAACATTTCTCTAAATCAAATATAGGTACTGGAATCAGTTTAGTAATATGAAAATAATTTGATTCAATTTTTCTATGACCTGTGTCTATCTTATATATTGAATTGGACACTTTTTCAATAATTCTGTACGGTCCAATATATATCTCATCCAATTTTGATCTATTTAGTCTGTTTCCATTTTCAACATAAACAAAATCTCCTACATCAAAATAACATACTTTCCGATTTCTGTCGAATACTTTTTTGTTGTAACTATGAGATTTTTTTGTATTATCAAGAGCCATTTTCTTATCTCTTGTCCAATCATCATCCATTGGTTTATTTCTAAACTCTTTTGGTAATATTGTCACATCAGTGATACCATTTAGAAGGTAAGTTGGCGCATATCCTGTAACTGTGTGAATAGTCTCATTATATTTATTAACACACTCTCTAGCTACATTTGTCCATGCTTTTTTTTTGCCTTTTTCATTAACTTTACACCTAATCTTATTCACCAATGTTTGATTCAAACGTTCATTCAAGCCATTAGAAAATGGACAGTTAACTGCTGTAAATACTAGGGGTATATCTTTTTCTTTTAAAAATTTTTTGAAGTTACTCGAATTAATCCCCGGGTATTGATCTGTCAAAATCATACCAATTTCTTCAGTTTCCGTTATGTTAGACAGTAACTTTATAAAATCATTAGCAGTCTGAGTTTTTGATGTAAGAATGAATGCGTATCTACTAAAATGGTCTACTAATAAATGTAAATATTTCTTTGATGATCTAGAACCTCCAAATCCTCCTATTGTATCTATGGACAGTATTTCAAAAGATTTCGTGGCTGGTCCTAGTTGAGACATGTACCCAAATTTATCATGTCCTCTCGACTTATTCTTTATACAAGTTTCACAGGATCTGCAAATTTTCTTTATATTATTTGACAAATTGCTTATGGAATAAAGCTTACCAACTGTCTTTTGCATTTGGTTTATCCCAATATGACACATATTTTCATGAACATCTTTTAAAAATGTCAAACTGAATTCTTCTGACAAAATTATTTTATCTCTTTTTCCGACCTTTTTAAAGTATATGTTTTGTTTCTTTACTAATTTATCTTTTCCTTCTTGTATTTCTTTATTTTTTTCTTGATCTTTTAAAATGTCTTCAATCTTTATTAAGTTAATAACTTTCAATTGTTCATCTGTGTTTACATCAGAATCCAGTACTGGGTTCCTGCTTAAGCAATCTGCCTCTAAATTATTCTTTCCAGGAGAGTATACTATTTTAAATTCATATTGAGAAAGATAATAAGTTAAATCTCCCAGTTCTTCATCAGTTCTACATTTTAAATTCATGTTCTCCAGAGGTTTGTGATCTGAAAAAACTGTAAATGATTTTCCTATTAACCAATATTGCCAATACGTTACTGCTTCTTTTATCGCCAATAATTCTAAATAAATAGCTTTCTTTTTCTTTTGACTCTCTTTTAATTTCTTTGAAAAATAAGCTACAGGTCTTTCTTTCCCATCTGGTTGTATCTGTTTTAAAACCGCGCCAACTCCTTCTATAGATGCGTCTGTATAAATATTAATAGGTAAAAGCTGATCAAAAATCTCTAATATCGGTTTTGAGCATAATAGCGTTTTTACCGCTTCAAAAGATTTTTGGCACTCACTAGACCAAATAAATTTCTGACCTTTTCTCAGTAATTGATGTAAAGGATCTAATATTATTGCTTTTCTTGGGATATATTCATCGTAAAAATTAATCTTTCCTAGGAACTGTCTTACATTTTTTTGAGTTTTAGGAATAGGAAAATTTTGCACTGAAATTATATTATCCTTTAACGGCTGTACGGAGTTATTTTGAATTATATGACCCAAATATTTTACGGAATCTGAGGCAAAAGTGCATTTTATAAATTTTAATCGGAATCCTTCTACTTTTATGGCCTCCAACAACATCCTCAAGTGATTTATATGTTCATCAAAATTCTTCGAAAAAATTAAAATGTCGTCAATGTAATTGACAGCAAAGTCAGTAAGTTTATATTTTCTTAATATATTACTTAGCACCCTTTGAAAAATTGCTGATGACGTTTTTAGACCGAAGGGCAGACATGTCCACTGATAATGTCCTTCTTGTGTTATGAAACCAGTTTTTTTTCTGTCTTCGACTCGTAACGGAATAGACCAAAAAGCTGAATTTACATCTAAAGTTGTATAATAATTACAGTTTCTGGTCTTTACCACTAAATCTTCAATTAACGGGAAAGGTTGAGCTTGTGGTACTACAATTTTATTCAAATCTCTAAAATCTATACATAATCTTGTTTTTTTATTATCTTCTTTTTTAAATGCTAATGTTACCGGTGCTGCAAATGGACTATATGATTCTTCTATCAGCTTATTATCTAGCAATTTTGCTATCTGCTGTTCAATCTCTTTTTTATCTTCTATAGTGCATCTATAAGGCCTTTTGCTACAGTATTTTTCTACTAATAAATCTATTCTAGCTTCATATCCACTTACAGTGCCGATATCATACTTATGTTTAGCAAAAACGGACTTATACTCATCAATGAGTTCATTTATTTTACCTTTTTCATCTTCTTTTAAATGATCCATTTTCATTTCAATATCATTTGCTATCACATGTTCATTGAAATTTATTTTAATATTCTTCATATCATAACTATTCATTTTTCTTACAACGTTTTCATCTTCGTTTTGTACCATCTCATTATTATCATTAAAATATGTTTTCTGAGTAATCATTAATTCTTCAGTTTGAATTAGTCTAAATATTTTTATTAAATCTAATCCAATTAGAAAATCATATTTGAAGTTCTTTTCATCAATAATGTATACATCTACATCTTTGACTATTTCAAAAATCTTAATATTTAATCTTGTCAAACCAGTTGTCTTTTGGACACCATTAATTGTTACCAGACTTGCCTCATTTATATTACTTGTTTTATGTTTTAATTTAAGTAACTTGGAGTTTATCAATGAAACATTAGAGCCTGAATCATAAACTCCATTTAAATGTAGCTTATCATTTACAATTAGTTTGACAGTTATTAATGGTGTCACTACTAGTTTTTTTGTTCAGTTTCATTTAACTCTGCCTCAATTACCGAATTATTCACATGTCTTATAAATTTTCTTTTAATATTATCATCATCTTTTGTTCTAAACCAGCATAAACTTTCAGAATGATAACGTGACCCCTTATTCAATTTTTCGCAAATTTTACAAGCATTTCTTAAAGTTTCATTATATTCAGCTTTGTAAGTAGGACTATACGTCCTCTTTGAAGTAAATATTCTTTTCTGTACCATAAATTCATGTCTTCTTACTTCATTAAACAAATCAGTTGTATCAGTTAACGCCTCTCTATCTATTTTATGTAATATATTTTCTGGTAAGCCTGCTGCTACCAGATCTATTAAAGTACCTGCATCAATTGATGTCCTCATTTCAAGTAGAAGTTTTTCTTTTCTTATAGCGTAATCTAATAGAGAACCGTATTTATATTTGAACGTTAGAGCAAAATTAACAGGACTCCATCCTCTGTATGCAAAGGTTTCGCAAAATTTTGACTTCCAGGTAAGCCATTGAGAGTTTAGTGTTAGCTTCATAATCATTGCACTATACCAATCAAGACAATTGTTATCTAAAAATAATCTTAGAATCTCTATTTTCTTTTCATCTGTTATCACGTCAAAACGCTCACATTCTGTTTCAAATGTGTCAATCCATAATTTTGCATTCGAATTTTTTGTTGTAAATTTTTCAATTATAAATTTTTCCGAAATATATCTAAGGTTATGATGTCTATTGTCTTTTCCGTTTTCTACAAAATTTTGGAATAAGTCTTGATAATTTTCATCATATTTCTGCGTTACCTGTTCAATAGTCAATTCTTCCAAATATTGATCTCCGAACTGCAAATTACCATCTTCATCTATATATATTTCCGTTAATTCCTTTGTCATATTTATCCAGACTCTCCTAGTCTGGTATCTTTTTTTCAAACTATTTCTCACTTTGCTAAATGTAGCGGTTTTTATTATTTCTTTGTGCTGGCTTGCTGCTTGTAACTCCTCAGGTATACAATACTCTTTGTCATATTGCGTAGTTATGGACGTTATAGAGAGTACATTTGTCTTCCCGTCGCTTCCGGGTAACAAAGTAAATTTAAATTGTAATTTCTCCATCTCATAAACAAGATTGTCGTTTTATTTCGTATCCAAGTAAGATACAGATAGAATTATTATTTTAATTATTTAAAGAATACAATATAGGAGGAACTAGAATAAACTTAATTGTCGTTTTATAAGATTATATCTCATAGGGAAAATAAACCATTTTGTTTCTCTGAAAATACGAGTAGGTATATTATAAGTAACTTACAAAATGAATATACAATAAACAACTTAGAAAATATATAAAATAAACAATACCTGAAAATACGAGAAACGACAATTAAGTTTATTCTAGTTCCTCCTATATTGTATTCTTTAAATAATTAAAATAATAATTCTATCTGTATCTTACTTGGATAACATTTTCTTCTATCATTTCTGTCAGTCTTGAAAATAGACTTCAAAACAATTTATTCTAAATACGTAATAAATCCTATTTCAAATAAAATGCTAGGTATTTTATTACATATATATAAAAAATATATATTCAAACAGCTCAGATGAAGCTTTTAATAAATTATTCAAATTTGTAAGAACCCAATTTAATTCAGTATTTACTCCTAAAACGGTTAGAATGAATAATAAAAAAAGTAAATTTGTTGAATGGGCAACTGCAGGAATTAAAATTAGTAGGCAAAAATTGTATGATCTATATAACGAAAAGTGTATTAATAATAGTGAAACATTTAAAACTTATGTTAAAAATTATTCAAAAACCTTCAAAAAAGTATGTAAAGCTGCTAAGGCTATTCATATAAAGAATAAAATTAAAAATTCTAAAAATAAAATTAAAACAACATGGAAGGTAATTGCTGGTGAGACTGGAAACGTCACCTGTCGTACCTCGAATTTTGAACTCTCCTTTGAAGATAAAAAGATTACTAAAGATCTAGAAGTTGCGACGGTTTTTGAAAAATTTTTTGCTGACGTTCCGGTCTCAACAACAAAAAATTTAAATTCCTCGCCTGCAGCTGCTGTAAAATTACTCAGAGACAATGTACAGGAATGTGATGTAAATTTTAAATTTAAAGAAATTGATTACAGAGATATTATTAACTCGTTTAAGTTGCTGAATATTAAAAATACTGCCGATCTCTGGGGCATGTCCACGAAAGTTATTAAATCAATAATTGACATTGTAGCTCCTTATCTAGCCATGATTTTCAATGACTGTATAAAGAGTGGTGTGTTTCCTGACCTGATGAAGCATAGCAAGGTTATACCCTTATTTAAAGCTGGAAATAAATCTGATCCTACAAATTATAGACCTATATCGATTCTGCCGACTTTTAGTAAAATATTTGAAAAATTAATTTTAAACCAGTTAATTAGTACATTTTAATATAAACAATCTTTTACATAATAGTCAATATGGTTTTACTAAGGGTCGATCCACAACGGACGCTGGTATAGGTCTTCTTTGTAATATTTGTGAAGCTTGGGAGAGGTCGCAGGATGCGCTAGGTGTGTTTTGTGACCTTTCCAAGGCCTTTGATTGTGTTGAGCATGCTACATTGATCAGAAAATTGCACCACTATGGCATAAGAGAATCGTCACTCGACCTTTTGAGTTCTTACCTTAAAAATAGGACTCAAAGGGTGGAGGTAAATAGTAAAAGGTCCAATGGGACCAACATAGAATTAGGTGTCCCACAGGGATCCATATTAGGCCCATTTCTTTTTCTCATCTACATAAATGACTTACCTTATTTAGTTAACGATAAACATGAGATAGTACTTTTTGCTGATGATACTTCACTAATTTTTAATGTGAAGCGACAACAGTCAAATTACGACGAGGTAAATTGTGCTCTCTCAAAAATAGTACATTGGTTTAATGTTAATAACTTACTCTTAAATTCTAATAAAACAAAATGTTTAAAGTTTAGTTTGCCCAATGTAAGGCAAGTACAAACCAATATACTATTAAATGATAAGAAAATGAACTTAGTCGACACCACTGTGTTTCTAGGTATAACGCTAGACAGTAAATTACAGTAGGGTCCTCATATTGCCAACCTGGCAGATAAGCTCAGTTCTGCAGCATATGCAGTCAGAAAAATTAGAGAAATTTCTGACGAAGATACAGCGCGACTAGTCTATTTCAGTTATTTTCACAGTAGAATGTCTTACGGCATCCTTTCATTAACACAATATTTGTGCTGCAGAAGCGAGCAATACGTTCCATTTACAAGATGTCCTCATTTGAATCTCTGAGAGATAAGTTTAAAGAAATAGGAATACTAACCGTTGCATCTCAATACATTTTGGACAATTTATTATATGTAAGGAAAAATTTAAATAATTTTAAAACAAAAAGTGACAATCATTGTAGGAACACTAGAAATAAGCACAAGCTCGATATACCTATGATCAGGCTTAGCAAAGTAAGTAAATCTTTTAAAGGGCAATGTATACGCCTATACAATAAAATCCCAGAAAACGTTCAAAATTTTTCCATTAATAAATTTAAAAAAGTAGTTAAAGAACGTTTGTGTGCTAAAGCTTATTATAAGATAATTGATTTCGTTAATGATTGCACACCCTGGGAATAAGGTGGCCAACCATGATGGCTGCTTATATTTTTATTTACTATATGTATGTACCTAACTTTTATAATATTAATATGTGTAGGCTATAGATTAAGTTACACTGTAAAAAATATATACTGTTAAAAAAGATTAATTTTCCATCTTTTTGCTAAAAGTTGGCCCCGTCCGAGTTTCTTACGCCGGTTCTTCTCGGCGGGTTAGGGTTGAACCGGTGGTAGCTTGTTTTTCTTGTTGACTTTCCGAAAATAACTTTGTAAGTTTCATTTGGAAATAAAACGTTTTTTATTTTTTTTTATTTTTTATTTATTTTAAATAGATAAAATGCTTTGGGATGTAGGGGTTGCACTGCGGCTATGAGGTTATATTGGGTACCTGGGTACCTTGTTACTTTGTAAGCAAACATAATATGCGTTCTGTTATCATATCGCATACTATTTTCGAAATAGTTGTTGTATGTGGCAAAATATATGCTTAATTACTAACAAAATAACTATTTTTGCACAATAGATGGCACCCGTTAGTCCATCTATTTTGGGTAAATTATCTGATTGCCCTTTTTCATAATATCATTCATCTATGTTGAAATAAAATAACAAATGAAATAAAGCAACAATTTACTGCGAGCGTTATGTTATGTCTCCGGACGTATATACGGCGCGCGCGGGCGGCAGGAGCTGTACGACCTGTGACGTCACACTAACACTGCGCCAACGCGCGACAATTTTAAATTATCGAGATTTTTAAATGTCTATAAAATCTAAACTAATTGATGTTTTGGCATGTAACAAAAAGTAGTGTATTTATATTCATATAGGCTTTACTGTGACAAAGTTACAACCAATTTCGCATACCCAGTAACATTCTCCATTCTTCATGCTTACCTGGACAGAGTATTACGTTGTTTAGAAAATTAAAAAATAGAGACAACTTAATATGACTGTTATTCTCTTTACTTATTTGATAATCAGTAAAGAGAATCTAGATGATTCTAGAGGCTATAATTTTAATAAGTGATAATACTTGAGGGCGTGTATGGATCCCGTATTTAAAGAGTTTACTGAGAAAATACCAGGCTGAAGAATGTACTTTTTTAAAACTATTGTATGGGATAACTTATGATATTGGGGCATTGGGCAACGTGAAAGTCAAAAGTAAGTCTTTCAGCGCTGGTAACTTCACAGTATACTCTACGTATGAGGCACATACACACCATAAAGTATTATCAATCATTTATTTTACACCTTGTATATACTCTATATTATGTTGCCACGGGTCTTATATACGCTAGACCCACACTAAGGTTTACAGGTATTACCTAGATGTAGCCAAGGTCTAAAGTAGTCGTTAGACTATGGACGTAACATTATGGCACCGGTCATAATGTTATATCGACCGTAAACTGAAGCTTCCGGAATAGTTGCCATAAAACAGGAATAGTGTTACTGCATTAGATTATAACTACTGTAATATTAATACGTGAAGCAAAAACTTTGTGTTCAACTTCACGAGAAATTGGCCAACACAGGTGTATAAATTGATTGGCACGTACAAAGTATTTGTGAAGATGATTTGCAGAATGCTGATATTTAAATTCTTTTAATATGCCCAAGTGTGTAATGAATGTATTTATTACTATCCGGAAAGGGGCGTTTTCGTAGACATTGTTATTTATTTAGGCAGGCGTACAAGTGACTACCCCCATAAAATACTTTTAGGGAAGCAGCAGCAGTGGACGTTTTAGCTGAAACGAGGAAGAATTTATCAGTTTAAAAATTTACAGGTACAATAAGAACGTTCAACTACGCGACAAACGGACGGCATCTGTCCGGCCAGGAGTACCGCGCGTGCGTTCGCCGCAACACAGGCTTCTGTTCGGTCCGGTACGCGCAGTGTGATCAACGGTCGTTTCGGATTGGCAGCAGAGGCCCGACGATGATGAATATTGGTGAGTGATATTTGGTACATGTAGACTGATTTGATTGATTGATTGAACCTAATCAGGAATCAGTTCGATCTCAACGGCCTTTGCTGTTTTATTTAATGGATTACTTTGAAACTAAAAAGGATAAAGAAAATCGCTATCGGAACTTCTTGTACTCACAACCATATCAATCGACTGAGAATCAAAATAAACAAATGTCAATTTATTCGTGAGTGCGCGGCACATTCGAATCTGAATAAAAAGAAGAAATAATGAAAAGAAGTTTATTTTAAAAACGAATTAGTTTGGAGAGTAAGGCCCCAGGTTCTTTATATTAGCGGGTATGTTTTGCTAGAAAGTCGTCCTTATCTGTTAAGTTAGGGTTTTCATCCGTTATAAGATTTATACTGTATTCACCGAGCAAAGTAACCACTTAAAACACTGTAGTGCCACACAAGCGGTTTCACCAAGCAATGTTAAAGTTAATCCTTCGTTAAATGTCATGTTGTTCCTCTCGTCATTCCTATCAATAAATGAGAAGGGATGGTATTTAAACAAGCCATTTACACTAACATGAGGTTCGTGAAATCGGACTGTATTCTCCGAACAAAGTAGTGGTTACTTTGCACTATAGTGCCTGGGACTGACGATTTAAAATGTCCTATAGTTGCCCAGCACATACGACATTCTCACAACAGTCTCGTCCAGAGTAATGACTTCTAGAAAAATGAATAGTGCTCAAAGCACGAGTGAGAAAGTTTACAAAAGTATGCTAGAAATTAATAGTCTTTAGAAACTGAGGATTGTTTACAGCATTATTATGAAAACTCGTCACTGCAATGTCACAATATCTTAAGACATACCCAAACTTTCTAGTTCTGTGTAACAAAACAATAATATCTGTGGACGCTTCACACCACGTCAATCTGGCCCCGTGCCAGTATCCGAAGAACTTGTACTAGATACCGGAAATATATTTAATACTTTTATACTATACATAAATTTAAGATTTTTATTATAACACAAATTTAATACACATCCATGATCCAGGAACATTGAAAACTTTTTGTTCCCTCGGCGGGATTCAAACCCACGAGTCGAGCACCAACGCGCTCATCCACTGCGCTATGAAGGTCGTCAAATTGTTTAGTTTGTGAATTGTGAATCTACAGATGTGCTGGAGAGTCTGCCTGTGTCCACCGCAGGCCCCACGCAAGCGGTACAGAGTGACACGCCGCCATTGAATGGTGCACCATTTGTTTTACCCCATCCATTCATCTATATTTACTAATGCTCATTACAAATTATTATGTATTGATATGAGATAAAACAATATGCAGATAGAGCGCACCAACCATCTGGGTGTCAGCACGCAAAACCTCCCACACCGATTTCAACCAGGCCACGCAGGAGATATTTTTATAGTGCCCAAGTGTGTGCGCAATACACAGAAGCACTCTCTCTTCCTTCAGTCTCGTAGCCCAGTGGGACGGGTAACCGACACGACTGGCGGGAGATCAGGCGCGGGACCGACTTTTTACATGCCCATCCGACCATCATCTTTCTAGTCAGACAATCAAATGATCAGCCTGCATTGTCATAACCAAACTTGAAAACAATTTTGTTGTTCCAACGCGGGAATCGAACCCACGACCTCCGAGTTGAGAGCTAGGCTCTAAACCACTATACCACGGATACAATAATTTAATAATGAAAAACGATAATTTCCGAACAACAATCGAATATAATAATGCTACATTCTTGATATCTATCGGGAAACCGTTTTTCGCTTTTGATTTTATATTTGTTTTACTGGCTTCACCCAGATGTACAGCGCGTTCTATCTGCTAATTGGTATTTTATTCAAGTATTATTATTTATTTCCTTTTAGCTTTGTTTATTTAAAGAAATAAACTAATCCGGCGATATTTATCTATTGCATCCAATTTACCAACCGTCAAACAATTATGCCTAATGTTCATAATATTTAATGTCCTCCATATTTCATAATAAGTCTAATATCATTACTCAAATGTAATAAGGCTTTCAAAAATCCCACTCACATCCCGAAGTTACGTGAATCGTAATACCATTATGTAACAAGTGAGTTCCTTTGACAAATCCAGAGAGAGTTTTAATTGGGCTTCCTCCATAATCCATTTGAAGCTTCTAATCATGTGTCATCCAAAAATCCACATTGATTTCCATTTGTCATGACAAAGCTTTGAAATTTTTGCATGTGATTCTATCCAAGTACCCACTTGAATAGCATTTTCCATTGTTCAAGCGATTGCTTTTGTTCCTGCATGAGAATGGTATAATATTTGGGACCAAATAATTGGAATTTGATAATAGATTAGGAATTAAAAACTTTTTTATATAGTTACAGAACCTCCACCTCAAATGTCACCTATAAATGATGAAGCCGATGATGATGAGGAGGGGTCTGGAGCAGACCCACAGATCATGGACCAGCGACCAGCCTCTAACAAGACTCAGCCGAGCGCTATGTCACGTGTAAGAGAACTTGCTATGATTTGAATGTTCTGGTGTTATTATAATGATAGGTTTTGGGTTGAGGTTCAGATAAGTAGTTTTAAATACACAGTACTACCACGTTGATGACCCTCGGCAATCATGTCGGGTCTATAAAGAACAGTTACTATAACTTTAGGATATGATTATACTACCTTTTGTCAGTCTAGAAATGTTTTTCGCTTTTTTGTTATTCTTGCGACAGAAAAATAAGAAATGGTAAAAAGATAAAAAAAATGGTTTGTTACAATAAAAAAAAAAATACATTTCCAAAATGAAGAAAGGTAGTAATGAAATAAGAGTGTTCTTTTTACACCCTGTGAAAATAACAGACGATACAAAAACAAATATTTCCCGAAATACTTTAAAAAAGTGGTTTTTGTAGGTGGTATGGTGAAGAAAATGTCTTAGTTAGTTGAGAACTGGTGGACTAACTGTTTTATATCAATTTTCTTTGATCCTTGACTTATTAATTAACAATTATTTTGATGGTCAATTCTTGATATCTAATTATATTACTAAAATTATTACTCTACTATTATCGGATGGTTAATAACTCTACTTCATTCTGTCAACCTTTTGCATCCAAAACAGATCTTCCATTCGGTAACAAGACCACCCTAAACTTTCAGATATGGGACTTCATCCTCCCCTCTTGGATGTGGGGGAGCGGAAGAAGGGGGCGAGTGCTGCGCTGGTCCCCCTACCTGCAGCACTTGGACGGGGGGACGCTGCAGTACTTCGGCTACGGAACCTCTGGGGCGTCAGGGTACGGACGGCAGCGGTGTACTGATAGGATTAGCATACCGTGCGAGAACGAGTACTTCGTTTATGTAAGTATAGTATGTTCCGTGTGGAGTAAGAATAGGACCTCACTATCATTTCCGTGGGTGTAGTAAAAAGCGACAAAAGGGGTACATAGCCGGAAATGCAGCAGCGTTTCCGTGGACATTGTTATAATACTCAAAACTATGCTTGTTCTATGTAGAGAGGAACTGTGCCTTCGAATCTGTAGAAACTGTTATATTCACAGGCTTTTAATTAACAAATGAGTTTACTTTCGATCATCTGATCTGTGGAGCTATCCCCTTTCCTATTTAGAAATTTAATTAATCTAATGGTATATAACCTGATACCTTTTATCTCTGGAGTGTTACTTTGATGCCTACTCCTCCGTGATCTATTTGTTCAGAGCTTGGCTCTCGACCCGGTGGATTCGATTCCCGCGATGGAATAACAAAAAATATGGTTTTCAAGTTCGGTTAGGTCAATGCAGGCTGATCACCAGCTGATTGTCTGACATGAAAGATGATCCATGCGATGGATGGGCATTTAAAAAGTCGTTCCTGCGCCTGTTAATACCAGTCGTGTCGGGGTAATAGTTCAACTGGGCTAGGAGAACGAAGAAAGTCAGAGAGAGACACACAAACTTGGACGCTATAAAAAATCTCCTGCGTGCGTTTTCTTTCAATAAAACCGACCACCATTATTATTCAGATGAGCTGCTTTCAATTATTGTCAGCTTCAGTTGTAATTCTAATCTAAAAAGTATGTAATAAATATTTTTAGACCAGTTACAAGTAGAGGTCAATCTCACAAGGCTATTTCACTAACCTCTCCATCTTTCTAGGGCCAAGGTCTCGGCGTCTGCGACCCATACCACTGCGGGAACAGCTTCTGTCCAAGCCAGCCCTTCGAGGACTGTTCCGTGCAGACCTCCATCACGCCCTTCGCCGTTTCGGTCCACTTCGGCCCTCCAACTGTGAAACAGAATCCAGAGGAGAATATTGGGATGTGCTTGCAGTACCGACAGGTGCCTTGCAACGAGTAATCCCAAGAAAGAAGTGACGTTTCGAAGTTAAGACATAGTGGAGGGAATAGTCCCATCTCCTTGGGGGGTTGGCGATCATTAGTTCTATAAATTTTTTGGCCACTGCTGTTCTAAAAAGAGATTCTAAGAAGAACCTGCAACCTTGCCTTATGGCTAGCATTCACCAAGTCCTATTGAATTTTATAAGGAAGTGACATTATTCTATAGGACATGGTGAATGGTCTATTCACCAAGTCCTAAAATTTCTTATAAGGGACTGACGGGATGACTTTATTTTTAAGGTTAGGTAAATGGAAATTAGGCTCCATTCACCAAGTACAGAATTACAAGGGGCTTTAGGAAAAATGTTGGTTGGTGCTATTTTGTAAACGTGTTTTATTCCACTTTTTGTTGTCCTTTCTTTCAATGTGACAGAAATGACAGTGGCGAATCGGTTTAGTTCGGTACTGATCATACTAAAGCGATTCGCCAATACTTATTAGGCCTCAGCCTCGACTTTTGCGGGCATCGGAGCGGGAGCGGCGGCGGCGCGGGTGCGGTACTCGTTACCCGCTCACGCGCCGCTGTTTTTGAGAACCGGTCATTTGATTTTAAGCAAAAGATCCTGCCGCTCCCGCGCCGCCACCGCTCCCGCCCCGCTGCCCGCAAAATTCGAGGCTGAGGCCTAAGGTGTTTAAGTAAGTAAAACTAAATTGCAGCGTTTTGGAAGTCGGTTAAAAACTGGCTTTCATGTCATCATTATGAGTGTGACCTCTTCCTACTTTAAAACTAGTTAAATATCACAATGTGTCGGGAATCGTGGTTTTTTGGGTTACCTAAAGGGTAAAAACAGGACTCACCCTAACCCTTACGTCCAACTCGCACTTGGCCGGTTCTTTGTACATTTTCTGTTATTTATATAGACAGCTGAAGATTGTTGAGGGATTAGTAATTTTATCAATCCCCCTCACTCGGTGTGTGCGGTGTTGCCATATTAGGTACTGCAGTCACTGGCACTACTGCCGTAACGCGCTCGTGGCTGTACTTAGACTGAAAAAGAATTTGTAAATAATATACTTACATAGTTTATTTATTGTTGTACATTTTATTTATTTTAGTTAAATAAATAGACTATTTGTACTTTTGTGTTTTATTTTCCACGCTAATATCTCGCTTGAACAGACTCTGAGAACTGGACAGATTTTGATGAGATTCAACACAGACATAGAAAAAGCTATGGTACAAGACAAAGTTCTATTTTTATGTGTCTATGGTCACGCTGTATACCCTAAACACGTAGTCGCGGGCGTGTTTAATAAAATAAACAGCTTTTAAAAAGTAAATATCAACCCGTAGTCGACTAACGGATCATAATCCCAAAGTGAAACAAATGTTCCAAACATAAGTTCATGATAATGTTCATTAGACAAACGAATTACTGAAATAACAAAGAAGAAATAACAACAGAACGAAACTTAGTTAATTCTATTATAACAAGTTACCTGGGGCAGTTACATTCATTGTAACAGTAGAACAAATAAAACTAAAAGAATCCACGAGTTTAAAGTAAACATTAAACGGTTTTAATTAAATTTACGCTATCTAGAGTTAATAAAATTTGCTATTCTTACAAAGTATACGTTACATAAGTACTGGTGTAATTTAAGAGTTGTGATTCATCAAGAAAATTGTAAAATATGATATGATTCCTGGTTCATATATATTGAGCCGAATATTGTGTGAAGAGAATGGACGCGCAGAGTATTTTCTGTTTTGACACCTCATATAAATTACTTAATAACAAAATACTCTCAAGTATATAATAATAACTCAAAAAAAATCATAGGTCTAAAATTACCACAAGGAGTGAATCTTACTATGCTCGATGGCTCTCTACTCACGAACGCACTGGTCGTTGACCTGACCAGGATTGAAAATGGTGACTCTTATGGAGATCTTTAATCGTGATTTGTCGCGTCATGGTAAGTAATTTCTGAGGTGCCAAAACAAAAAAAAAAACGCTTAATGTGTCCTTCTCTTCACTATATTCGGCTTGATATAATAAAATTATAAACCATGAATCATCCTGTATATTATACAGCTCTATGTGCGCTTCGCCGCTGGTAGGTAGATAAGTAGGATTTAATTTTAAATACTTATTCCCGAAAAAAATTGAGCGCAGAGCCAAAATGAATAAACTATTAGAAGGTAGGGTATAGGTTATAATTTTTTACACTCATTTGGAAAATATTTCTTGAAACACTATTAATCTTATACATAAAAATGAATTGCTGTTCGTTAGTCTCGCTAAAACTCGAGAACGGCTGAACCGATTTGGCTATTTTTAGTCTTGAAATATTCGTGAAAGTCCAGGGAACGTTTTACTGGTTTGTATGCTCAACGAAGTGGGCATGGCTCAGCTAGTAATAATATAATAATGTCTATAATGTGTCCACACACCACTTCAGTCCCGTGCTAAGTATCAAAGAACTTAGCATAGCAGGGTACTAGACAAAAGAAACTTATTTAGTTCTTTTTTAATATAATGGGTGTAAAAAGAACAGGCACTATTACGTTGTGATATGGTTGTACTACCTTAATCACTCTAGGAATGTATTTTTTCACAAAAATAAAAATCCTTTTTTTTTGTGATTTTGACAAAAAAAAAAATGCATTTCCAAAATGAAGAAAGGTAGTATAATCGTATCTAAAAGTTATAATGACTGTTTTGTTTTGTATGCATATTTAACATTTGTATTACATTCTAAACAAATTGAATACACATCCATGACCCAGGAACACACAAAACATCCTTCAGCAGGATTCGAACTCGCCGCCTCCGGCACGCTCTCAAGCACTGCGCTACGGAGTTATATTGGATTCATATCGAAGAAATTTTAACCACATCATATTTATCAAAACACAAATTACAAATCCAGTTAGGTTGTTAAAAAAAACCAATTAAGTAAATGACATCTAGATGTATAAATAAGTATGTATGCAGAGTATTGTATGCAATACACCTGGAATCTGCCAAGCAAGCAAATCAGGAAACTACGACAAAATGTTTAAAGTATCACACATGATTTTGCTCTCACTGACGGCTGTTGTATCCTGTAAGTACTAAGTACATGACTATTTTTTTTTGCATTACTACACAGTACTCATAGATGTAAGTAACATCTCTGAAACAGTACAATAAAAATCAATATTGTCAAAAATACAGCGAAATGTTTACAAAATTCGCATGTCTGAAAAGCATAAACTATGACGTCACTCCTTCGCAAAATAAATAAATAATTTATAAAAAATGTTTATTTTACCAAAAAAATGTATAAAGGGCCGAAAAAGTTATCATTCGAAGTTTATGCGTTTAAGTCAATACTTTTGTAATAATATTACTAATCAATGTTTTTGTGTATGATGTAAGCTTATGTTGGTTTATTTAACAAATGCAAAAACATTTTTTCATTTAACTTTTAGATGATATTTTAATACTCAAATAAATTGCATATATGTATATTTTTTACGTTTATCTAGATTCTACTAGTTATATCTGAATATTTCAGAATATAAAATTAACTAAATATATTACCACTAGTCATTATCCTAAGGTATATTTTTTCGGAAACACAGCTAAGTTTATTTCTCAACACCAGGTAACGGACAGTCAATTCCTGTTGGTACCACGAAGGGCTCCATTTGTGAGAACACCCGCAATGCCTACGTAGACGAAGGGCTCTGTGACACCTACATCGAATGCAGAGTAAGTAAAACTGACCAACGTAAAGTAAATAAGGTGTAAAATAAACGAGTGATAATACTTTAGGTTTAGGGTGTGTACTGTGTATGTGCCTCCTACGTAGAGTATACTGTGAAAGTACCAGCGCTGAAAGAAGTACTTTTGACTTTCATATTTCTATGAGAAATGGCCCAACATCAAAATTTTCACATACAATAATAATAAAAAAATAACCTGCAGGTACTTTTACAGTAAACTATATATACGGGATCCATGGATACACTAAAGTATTATCACTCTTTAATATTACAGCCTGTATTTGAATGACAAAAAACATCTGAACGTCGTTTCGAATATACCACCGCCGAGAACTCTTATCGAGAAGAACCGGCGTAAGGAACTAACTCGCATGGGGCCGTTTTTACCATAAGGTGAACTATATTATACCGATTGCCATTTTTGTTTTAGTATTGACATACGAGTATACATATATAAAAATAGGCAATACTAAAACTAAATAAGAAGTATATGTAAGTAGCCTTGGAGCAGGCGACTTTCTTATAGGATTAAATTGACTTTTCTGGGGTTTTATTAGATAGATTTTCTGGATCTGGGATTCCTATTCAAAATAAAAATCAAAATATTCCATTTCCAAATGAAACTTAACAAGCTAGTTTCGAAAAGTCAACTATTATAAAGGATACCTTGTACATTTCGTTTTATAACGGGTGTAAAAAGAGCAGTCACTATAACTTTGGGATATGATTATACTACCTTTTCTCATTCTAGCAATGCTTTTTTTTTCCAAAAAAAAAAAAAATTTGCTTTATTATTATTTTTGCGACAAGAAAATAAGAAATGGTAAAAATTAAAAAAAAAAATAGTTTTTGACAAAAAAAAAAAATAGAAAAAAAATACATTTCCAAAATAAGGTCGTTTAATCTTATCTCAAAGTTATAGTGACTGCTCTTTTTACACCCGTTATATTTTAAACACGACGAAATAAATGTATATTACTTGTATCGTCATTACCTTCCAACAGAACTTCAAGCCGACCAAGCGAGTGTGCCCTGACGGCCTGAACTTCAACTCGGCGGCCCAGTGGCCAACTTACCCCTGCAGCTACCCGACTGAGGCACCCTGCCGTGGAAGACAAGCGTCTCGTAAGTCAAGATTAAATAACATCTAAAACGCCTGCCACACTATACCCCGGTTTCCCGAACGCTATTCAAATGAATGATCAACTAACATGGCATTCAAATCAACAGTCCATATTTAACGCTGATTGGTAGAATATTATCAGACAGAACGGAACGGACAGATAGCATACATATAATTATTGTGTTATTATTCTTTGTTCTCACTTTATTTACTGGAGTAAACCGAATTCAAATCGATTCCGTATCTTCTAAGATGACCCCGTACAAACAGTGCAGTGGGACAGTAACGGCTATTAATAATAATAATTATAATGTCCCAGGGGAGGACAATGATCTCCATCTCCGGCTTGCCTTCACTAGTCGGCCAGAGGGGTTACTGATGAAGAACAGCTCCTACTTCTGACTTGCTTCTGACTTCCGGCCGGTCAGAGTGGAGTCGCGAGGGCTTAGTGCTCGGAGGGAGGATGTGAAGCGTAAGTGGCGAGTAGGCGTCGTGATGGGACCCTCTGAGGGTGCAAATGATCGATGTATAAAGTCCAGCGACACCTCTCCTGCCTCAAGCCGCTCTGTAAATGTTGCCACCTTGGTGCACCGTGCGTGCCACCATTTTAAGGATCCCATTACAAAGTCCTTCCATAGTCCTAGATACCCAGTCCACTAGCACCTCACCCCTTTAGCCCATAATCTTTTCTTATAACTATTCCATGCAATAGTTCTACACTAACCGGTGGGTCTCCGTGGGCGCACTCCCATGGTGCGTACAGGGAGAGTCGCCGGTGGTTGTGTCATTACATTTAAATTAAAATTGTGTGTTGGGGCCTCTCCGTGTTGGCTTCGGCCCTACGCATGCCTTCCAAAGGTCCGGGATTTAAATGTCCGTGAGCAAGGAAAGTTATACACAAACATAATAATAATAATCAATGGCGACTTACAGAGGTGGCTGAACCGACAGCCGACTGCCAGCGCCAGAACGGTATGTTCCCGTCTCCGAGGGCAGCAGCCAACGAGTGCGGCCGGTACATCATCTGCTCTGCCGGCTCCTCCTACGACATGAGCTGCCCCATCGGCCTGGCTTTCAACCCCACCACCTCCAACTGCGACTGGCCTTCCAATGTTCCTTCCTGTAACGTTGATGGTGAGCAATTGCTTTGGATCATCATTTTGACGACTATAGCGCAGTGGTTGAGCGCGATGGTGCTCGAGCGGGAGGTCGCGATCTCTAACGACGAGCTGGACGCACCCAGGCTAGTCAGCGGTGGCCCAGGAAAGAAATACCTGGAGGACACTAGGGGAGGCCTTTTCCGAGCAGTGGGACAGTTTAATAATAATAAGAATAATAAAACTCTTAAATATGTGTATAGTATAAAAGTATTAAATATTTTACCGTTGTCTGGTAACGCAAGTTCTTCGGATACTTAGCACAGGGCCCAATTGAGTGGTATGAAGCGTCCATTGATATTATCCCTAATAACCTCAACTGAAGTAGATATAAAATTGAATTTAACCACGGTAAAATTGAAATGCCAGTTACATAAATTATGCTCCAATTTCAGAATTTTATGGCCTCACGTGTCCTGCAGCTGAAATTGACGAGAGCGGCAACCCCATTGTGGTCAATCTGAAGTAAGAATTGTTTAATATTATGTCGCTTATCCATGGGGGTGCTGGAGAAAGAATAGCACCCCCATTTACCCTCTTTCCTGTGGGTGTTGTAAATAGCGACAACGGAATAAACTTCCGGAAATAGGCAATAATATTAATGAGTGATAATACTTTATGGTCCCGTATATAGAGTTAATTGTAAATGTACGAACGTTGAAATAGGTACTTTTTAAATTATCGTACGGGAAAATTTATGATGTTCGGGCATTTCTCATACAAAAGTCCAAAGTAAGTTTTTCAGTGCCGGGGAGTTCACAGCAAACTCTACATAGTAGGCACGTACACACTCTAAAGTATTATCACTCATTTATTTTACACTTAGTATAATTGTTGTGTGCACAATAAAGTATATTTGTAATTGTATACTATATACTATATTATACTAAATACCCGTTATTCAATTCTTGATTGCGTCAATGTATTTACAGATACGGTAGCGACTGCCAATACTTCTTCTCCTGTGAGTCCGGCAAGGGCAAACTGCTCAAATGCGACCGCGGCTACGCTTTTAACGCCGCGTCTGGTCGCTGTGAAAACGCTGATTACGTCGCGTGTACTGCCGAGGGCGCCTCCAATGCGCCTCTAATACACAACAGTCAGTAGACGACAGTTGCGAGTAATTCAAATGTAGTTACAATAAATATTTTATAAATGTTTGTTGAACGCCCTAATCTGAGGAATTACTGGCCCCTGATTCAAGATGCCATCGCTATGTATCGCTTACGAACAAAATTTATGGGATATATAAGCTTCGCTAAGTGACACAGGAATTCGCTTGTCATTTAGCGAACCTTATGTCAAATTTTATACATTTTGTTTTCGATCTTCGTAAGCGTTTAATAGCGATAGCAGCTTGAATCATTTGTATTTTATTTATTTTATTTTATTTTATTCATTAGGTACAGTAACAGACAACAGTGCAGGTACATAATATAAGAAAAAACATCATTAAAAGGCATTTTACACTGCTATCCTATAACTACTATACACAACATTTGATTAAATATCTATTACTAAACATTAACTACAAGTTTATAGGGCTCCTAATAATTTACAATAAAAAAAATACATATATAATTACTTTCTCTTACTAACAATAATAATTCTTATTTGACGCATTACTCTTACAATAAATTATATGAAATAATAATCAATTAAAATGTCATTACAATTCATGAAATTATTTAAACATAGAAATAGCAAATAGTAAAAAAAAAAATATTAATTTAAGATTACATAGTACCTACAATAGGAATAAAATTATTACAGATTATATAGAAATACATTATTTATGTATGATTGTATATTTTGTTGCCCTGGTATGATTTGAATATCTTCAGTGTTGGTTAGCTTATATTTTATCGGGGAAGACTAAAGTTACTCGTGGTGTTATACCAATGAAGAATGTAATCAATAGGATTTCATTGCACTCACACGGATGAAGTCGCGGCTACCGGCCATATCTAGTGTGCAATATAAAAAAAAGATGTAAAAGTGAATGTTCCTTTATTACAATACATGGTGTAAAAAGAACAGTAACTATAACTTTGAGATAAGATTATACTACCTTTCCTTATTGTGGAAATGTATTTTTTTAATTTTTTTTTAATTTCTTAGTTTTTTGTCGCAAGAATAAAGTAAAAGCAATAAAATACATTTTTTTAATTTTTGTTATAATAATACATTTCTAGAATGAGAAAAAGTATAATCATATCCCAAAGTGACTGTTCTTTTTACACCCGTTATATTTTACAAGCTGTGCCCGCGACTTCGTTCGCGAGGTTTTTGAGTGACTTAAACGGTCGCGGCGACGGGCGTCGGCGTCGCGACGTTGGGAGTCGGCGTCGCGGTGTTTGGCGTCGGCGTCGTGGTGTCGGGCGTCGTGGTGTCGGGCGTCTGGCGTCGCGGCGACGGGCGTCGGCGTCGAGACGTCGGGAGTCAGCGTCGCGGTGTCGGGCGTCGGCGTCGTGGCGTCAGGCGTCGTCGTCGCGGCGTCGGGCGTTGGCATCGCGGCGTCAGCGTCGGGCGTCGGAAATCACATTTGGGGACTTTCGTTGCATGCGCTGCATAAACGGTTTAAGTCAATCAAACACCACGCGAACGAAGTCGCGGGCCCAGCTAGTAATATTATATAGCCTAAAGCCTTCCTCTATAAGTGGACTATCCACCAAAAAAAGAAATTATCAAATCGGACCAGTAGTTCCTGAGATTAGCTCGTTTAAACAAACAAATTCTTTCGCTTTATAATATTTAGTATTTTATTTTCTTCAATAAATTATATAAATTCCTTTGTTGTTATTAATATATTACACAATTCTAGACCACCGGATGGTGAAATGATGAAAAGTGCTTCTTTCTTATTTTTTTAAACTATGTATGTAGAGTTCAGTTAACTTTTTCCCACTAAGCTACGAGATTAAAGAAAGGGAGAGAGTGAGAGCGAGTACACTATGTATTGCGCACACACTCCGACATTTGAAACTGTTGTGGTGCTACAGCATATGGTTAGGGTCCGTTCACACATCCATCTTGGGTTAATATTATGTTATTTTTATTGAGTGACACTTAACATACGAGTAACTAAGTACATCGGTTCTACTCTGCCTCTCTGAGAGGACTAATAAGTCTATAGACTGTCTTAAGCTTCAAAGTCGAATGTCATATTTGATATTACATTGTTTTAAGCCTTATTAATAATGGCATAGCATTATGACAGAAATCGGCCACCGTCACTATTTCATTTGTGTAAGGCATTATATAGGTACTAATAAAGGCAAAATATTACAGTATAGTGCTGTATATCAGCGTATGTTGCTAAGCTCCCGAATCTGATTCGCAAATTTTATTTACATAGGTAATGTTGTTTGTCGGTAAATCCACCGGGAAAACAAGGAAACTAGAATATTGACTTGAGTGAAGCGAGCGATAATACCGAACAAACAACAGAACTGTTGTTTTACCTGGCAACTTATACTAAGGCCCGTATTAATAAACAAGTCTCAAACGCAACCTCACTTGAGAACATATTTGACAGAAAAAACAACGTATCGTTTCACTTTTAAAAGTGAACAAATTTATTGTTGTTAGATAGTACTTTAATTTCCTTTTATACCGTAATATTCATGTCATAGATTACAGAAAAACATTAAAATATGTATAATCTATGTTATTATACTTTTTATATTTACGTTTTAAAAAAGAAAATAAAAATAATTTTTAAAAAGATAATACTTTATGGTCCCGTATATAGAGTTAATTGTAAATGTACGAACGTTGAAATAGGTACTTTTTAAATTATCGTACGGGAAAATTTATGATGTTCGGGCATTTCTCATACTAAAGTCCAAAGTAAGTTTTTCAGGGCCGGGGAGTTCACAGCAAACTCTACATAGTAGGCACGTACACACTCTAAAGTATTATCACTCATTTATTTTACACTTAGTATAATTGTTGTGTGCACAATAAAGTATATTTGTAATTGTATACTATATACTATATTATACTATATACTATATACCCGTTATTCAATTCTTGATTGCGTCAATGTATTTACAGATACGGTAGCGACTGCCAATACTTTTTCTCCTGTGAGTCCGGCAAGGGCAAACTGCTCAAATGCGACCGCGGCTACGCTTTTAACGCCGCGTCTGGTCGCTGTGAAAACGCTGATTACGTCGCGTGTACTGCCGAGGGCGCCTCCAATGCGCCTCTAATACACAACAGTCAGTAGACGACAGTTGCGAGTAATTCAAATGTAGTCACAATAAATATTTTATAAATGTTTGTTGAACGCCCTAATCTGAGGAATTACTGGCCCCTGATTCAAGATGCCATCGCTATGTATCGCTTACGAACAAAATTTATGGGATATATAAGCTTCGCTAAGTGACACAGGAATTCGCTTGTCATTTAGCGAACCTTATGTCAAATTTTATACATTTTGTTTTCGATCTTCGTAAGCGTTTAATAGCGATAGCAGCTTGAATCATTTGTATTTTATTTATTTTATTTTATTTTATTCATTAGGTACAGTAACAGACAACAGTGCAGGTACATAATATAAGAAAAAACATCATTAAAAGGCATTTTACACTGCTATCCTATAACTACTATACACAACATTTGATTAAATATCTATTACTAAACATTAACTACAAGTTTATAGGGCTCCTAATAATTTACAATAAAAAAAATACATATATAATTACTTTCTCTTACTAACAATAATAATTCTTATTTGACGCATTACTCTTACAATAAATTATATGAAATAATAATCAATTAAAATGTCATTACAATTCATGAAATTATTTAAACATAGAAATAGCAAATAGTAAAAAAAAAAATATTAATTTAAGATTACATAGTACCTACAATAGGAATAAAATTATTACAGATTATATAGAAATACATTATTTATGTATGATTGTATATTTTGTTGCCCTGGTATGATTTGAATATCTTCAGTGTTGGTTAGCTTATATTTTATCGGGGAAGACTAAAGTTACTCGTGGTGTTATACCAATGAAGAATGTAATCAATAGGATTTCATTGCACTCACACGGATGAAGTCGCGGCTACCGGCCATATCTAGTGTGCAATATAAAAAAAAGATGTAAAAGTGAATGTTCCTTTATTACAATACATGGTGTAAAAAGAACAGTAACTATAACTTTGAGATAAGATTATACTACCTTTCCTTATTGTGGAAATGTATTTTTTTAATTTTTTTTTAATTTCTTAGTTTTTTGTCGCAAGAATAAAGTAAAAGCAATAAAATACATTTTTTTAATTTTTGTTATAATAATACATTTCTAGAATGAGAAAAAGTATAATCATATCCCAAAGTGACTGTTCTTTTTACACCCGTTATATTTTACAAGCTGTGCCCGCGACTTCGTTCGCGAGGTTTTTGAGTGACTTAAACGGTCGCGGCGACGGGCGTCGGCGTCGCGACGTTGGGAGTCGGCGTCGCGGTGTTTGGCGTCGGCGTCGTGGTGTCGGGCGTCGTGGTGTCGGGCGTCTGGCGTCGCGGCGACGGGCGTCGGCGTCGAGACGTCGGGAGTCAGCGTCGCGGTGTCGGGCGTCGGCGTCGTGGCGTCAGGCGTCGTCGTCGCGGCGTCGGGCGTTGGCATCGCGGCGTCAGCGTCGGGCGTCGGAAATCACATTTGGGGACTTTCGTTGCATGCGCTGCATAAACGGTTTAAGTCAATCAAACACCACGCGAACGAAGTCGCGGGCCCAGCTAGTAATATTATATAGCCTAAAGCCTTCCTCTATAAGTGGACTATCCACCAAAAAAAGAAATTATCAAATCGGACCAGTAGTTCCTGAGATTAGCTCGTTTAAACAAACAAATTCTTTCGCTTTATAATATTTAGTATTTTATTTTCTTCAATAAATTATATAAATTCCTTTGTTGTTATTAATATATTACACAATTCTAGACCACCGGATGGTGAAATGATGAAAAGTGCTTCTTTCTTATTTTTTTAAACTATGTATGTAGAGTTCAGTTAACTTTTTCCCACTAAGCTACGAGATTAAAGAAAGGGAGAGAGTGAGAGCGAGTACACTATGTATTGCGCACACACTCCGACATTTGAAACTGTTGTGGTGCTACAGCATATGGTTAGGGTCCGTTCACACATCCATCTTGGGTTAATATTATGTTATTTTTATTGAGTGACACTTAACATACGAGTAACTAAGTACATCGGTTCTACTCTGCCTCTCTGAGAGGACTAATAAGTCTATAGACTGTCTTAAGCTTCAAAGTCGAATGTCATATTTGATATTACATTGTTTTAAGCCTTATTAATAATGGCATAGCATTATGACAGAAATCGGCCACCGTCACTATTTCATTTGTGTAAGGCATTATATAGGTACTAATAAAGGCAAAATATTACAGTATAGTGCTGTATATCAGCGTATGTTGCTAAGCTCCCGAATCTGATTCGCAAATTTTATTTACATAGGTAATGTTGTTTGTCGGTAAATCCACCGGGAAAACAAGGAAACTAGAATATTGACTTGAGTGAAGCGAGCGATAATACCGAACAAACAACAGAACTGTTGTTTTACCTGGCAACTTATACTAAGGCCCGTATTAATAAACAAGTCTCAAACGCAACCTCACTTGAGAACATATTTGACAGAAAAAACAACGTATCGTTTCACTTTTAAAAGTGAACAAATTTATTGTTGTTAGATAGTACTTTAATTTCCTTTTATACCGTAATATTCATGTCATAGATTACAGAAAAACATTAAAATATGTATAATCTATGTTATTATACTTTTTATATTTACGTTTTAAAAAAGAAAATAAAAATAATTTTTAAAAAGATAATACTTTATGGTCCCGTATATAGAGTTAATTGTAAATGTACGAACGTTGAAATAGGTACTTTTTAAATTATCGTACGGGAAAATTTATGATGTTCGGGCATTTCTCATACTAAAGTCCAAAGTAAGTTTTTCAGGGCCGGGGAGTTCACAGCAAACTCTACATAGTAGGCACGTACACACTCTAAAGTATTATCACTCATTTATTTTACACTTAGTATAATTGTTGTGTGCACAATAAAGTATATTTGTAATTGTATACTATATACTATATTATACTATATACTATATACCCGTTATTCAATTCTTGATTGCGTCAATGTATTTACAGATACGGTAGCGACTGCCAATACTTTTTCTCCTGTGAGTCCGGCAAGGGCAAACTGCTCAAATGCGACCGCGGCTACGCTTTTAACGCCGCGTCTGGTCGCTGTGAAAACGCTGATTACGTCGCGTGTACTGCCGAGGGCGCCTCCAATGCGCCTCTAATACACAACAGTCAGTAGACGACAGTTGCGAGTAATTCAAATGTAGTCACAATAAATATTTTATAAATGTTTGTTGAACGCCCTAATCTGAGGAATTACTGGCCCCTGATTCAAGATGCCATCGCTATGTATCGCTTACGAACAAAATTTATGGGATATATAAGCTTCGCTAAGTGACACAGGAATTCGCTTGTCATTTAGCGAACCTTATGTCAAATTTTATACATTTTGTTTTCGATCTTCGTAAGCGTTTAATAGCGATAGCAGCTTGAATCATTTGTATTTTATTTATTTTATTTTATTTTATTCATTAGGTACAGTAACAGACAACAGTGCAGGTACATAATATAAGAAAAAACATCATTAAAAGGCATTTTACACTGCTATCCTATAACTACTATACACAACATTTGATTAAATATCTATTACTAAACATTAACTACAAGTTTATAGGGCTCCTAATAATTTACAATAAAAAAAAAATACATATATAATTACTTTCTCTTACTAACAATAATAATTCTTATTGGACGCATTACTCTTACAATAAATTATATGAAATAATAATCAATTAAAATGTCATTACAATTCATGAAATTATTTAAACATAGAAATAGCAAATAGTAAAAAAAAAAATATTAATTTAAGATTACATAGTACCTACAATAGGAATAAAATTATTACAGATTATATAGAAATACATTATTTATGTATGATTGTATATTTTGTTGCCCTGGTATGATTTGAATATCTTCAGTGTTGGTTAGCTTATATTTTATCGGGGAAGACTAAAGTTACTCGTGGTGTTATACCAATGAAGAATGTAATCAATAGGATTTCATTGCACTCACACGGATGAAGTCGCGGCTACCGGCCATATCTAGTGTGCAATATAAAAAAAAGATGTAAAAAGTGAATGTTCCTTTATTACAATACATGGTGTAAAAAGAACAGTAACTATAACTTTGAGATACGATTATACTACCTTTCCTTATTGTGGAAATGTATTTTGTTTTTTTTAATTTCTTAGTTTTTTGTCGCAAGAATAAAGGAAAAGCAATAAAATACATTTTTTTAATTTTTGTTATAATAATACATTTCTAGAATGAGAAAAAGTATAATCATATCCCAAAGTGACTGTTCTTTTTACACCCGTTATATTTTACTAGCTGTGCCCGCGACTTCGTTCGCGAGGTTTTTGAGTGACTTAAACGGTCGCGGCGACGGGCGTCGGCGTCGCGACGTCGGGAGTCGGCGTCGCGGTGTTTGGCGTCGGCGTCGTGGTGTCGGGCGTCTGGCGTCGCGGCGACGGGCGTCGGCGTCGAGACGTCGGGAGTCAGCGTCGCGGTGTCGGGCGTCGGCGTCGCGGCGTCAGGCGTCGTCGTCGCGGCGTCGGGCGTTGGCATCGCGGCGTCAGCGTCGGGCGTCGGAAATCACATTTGGGGACTTTCGTTGCATGCGCTGCATAAACGGTTTAAGTCAATCAAACACCACGCGAACGAAGTCGCGGGCCCAGCTAGTAATATTATATAGCCTAAAGCCTTCCTCTATAAGTGGACTATCCACCAAAAAAAGAAATTATCAAATCGGACCAGTAGTTCCTGAGATTAGCGCGTTTAAACAAACAAATTCTTTCGCTTTATAATATTTAGTATTTTATTTTCTTCAATAAATTATATAAATTCCTTTGTTGTTATTAATATATTACACAATTCTAGACCACCGGATGGTGAAATGATGAAAAGTGCTTCTTTCTTATTTTTTTAAACTATGTATGTAGAGTTCAGTTAACTTTTTCCCACTAAGCTACGAGATTAAAGAAAGGGAGAGAGTGAGAGCGAGTACACTATGTATTGCGCACACACTCTGACATTTGAAACTGTTGTGGTGCTACAGCATATGGTTAGGGTCCGTTCACACATCCATCTTGGGTTAATATTATGTTATTTTTATTGAGTGACACTTAACATACGAGTAACTAAGTACATCGGTTCTACTCTGCCTCTCTGAGAGGACTAATATATAGACTGTCTTAAGCTTCAAAGTCGAATGTCATATTTGACATTACATTGTTTTAAGCCTTATTAATAATGGCATAGCATTATGACAGAAATCGGCCACCGTCACTATTTCATTTGTGTAAGGCATTATATAGGTACTAATAAAGGCAAAATATTACAGTATAGTGCTGTATATCAGCGTATGTTGCTAAGCTCCCGAATCTGATTCGCAAATTTTATTTACATAGGTAATGTTGTTTGTCGGTAAATCCACCGGGAAAACAAGGAAACTAGAATATTGACTTGAGTGAAGCGAGCGATAATACCGAACAAACAACAGAACTGTTGTTTTACCTGGCAACTTATACTAAGGCCCGTATTAATAAACAAGTCTCAAACGCAACCTCACTTGAGAACATATTTGACAGAAAAAACAACGTTTCGTTTCACTTTTAAAAGTGAACAAATTTACTGTTGTTAGATAGTACTTTAATTTCCTTTTATACCGTAATATTCATGTCATAGATTACAGAAAAACATTAAAATATGTATAATCTATGTTTACGTTTTAAAAAAGAAAAGAATTAAAATATGTAACATAAGAAAAGATCGTCATTTTCAAAAGTGAAACGAAAGTTATTTTTGATCTGTTAAATAGGTTCTCAAGTGAGATTGGTTTATATGGGCTAAAATTGGTTGTGACTGTGAATGGATACGGCCGTTAAATACGTCTGTTAAGCTAGAAAGGTCAAGTCGGCAGAATCACTCGTTTTATATCTCAACATTTAGTGCTCATTTAGTGCTAATTTAATGCTGATAACAGACATTTAGTGCTCTGTTAGGTAGGCCAAAAAATAGAACACTGCTAACTTTTCATTAAGCTAGCAGAATACCATTCGTCACCACGCTATAATACAGTTGCAGCGAAAGGCACATGAGCTAATCATTTAGTGCTCATTTAGTGCTGCTTAAGCGCTGATAACAGATATTTGGTGCTGTGATAGTTGGACCAGAAATGAGCATTCTGCTAGCTTTATATTAAGCTAGCAGTGTACGATTCGTGACCGCGCTATAATACAGTGAGCAGCGTGAGGCAAATGAGTTAGTAATTTAGTGCTCATTTAGTGCTTCCTAAGTGATTATAATAGACATTTAGTGCTGTGAAATTTGGACCAAAAAATGGGAACACTGCTAACTTTTAATTAAGCTAGCAGAATACCATTCGTGAGAGCGCTATAATACAGTTGCAGCGAAAGGCATATGAGCTAATAATTAGTGCTCATTTAGTGCTGCTTAAGCGCTAATAACAGATATTTGGTACTGTGATAGTTGGACCAGAAATGAGAATTCTGCTAGCTTTTTATTAAGCTAGCAGTGTACGATTCGTGACCGTGCTGTAATACAGTGAGCAGCGTGAGGCAAATGAGCTAATAATTTAGTGCTCAATTAGTGCTGCTTAAGCGTTGATAACAGATATTTGGTGCTGTGATAGGTGGACCACAAATGAACATACTGCTAGCTTTTTATTAAGCTAGCAGAATACTGATAGTGACAGCGCTATAATACAGTTGCAGCGAAAGGCACATGAGCTAATAATTAGTGCTCATTTAGTGCTACTTAAGCGCTGATAACAGTTCTTTGGTGCTATAATAGTTGGACCAGAAATGAGCATTCTGCTAGCTTTATATTAAGCTAGCAGTGTATGATTCGTGACCGCGCTATAACACAGTGAGCAGCGTGAGGCAAATGAGCTTATAATTTAGTGCTACTTAAGCGCTGATAACAGATATTTGGTGCTATAATAGTTGAACCAGAAATGAGCATTCTGCTAGCTTTATATTAAGGTAGAAGTGTACGATTCGTGACCGCGCTATAATACAGTGAGCAGCGTGAGGCAAATGAGCTAATAATTTAGTGCTCAATTAGTGCTGCTATATATCTACTTAGTGGTGCGTATACAGGCCTCCATCTGGGTTATACGAATCATTTGAACAAATTATGGAACAATTATTGTCAAAAATATGTGCATCTAACAAAAACGCTATTATATGTGGTGACTTTAATATTAATTTGTTAGACCTAAACTCCACTACGGTTAGATTCACATCATTGTTTAGATCGTATAACCTATTTAATTTATTTAAAGAACCAACAAGAGTATGTGATACTACTGCTACTTGTATTGATAATATATTTACTAATATTATTCCAAGTAAAAAAGATATAATTAATAAACTCAGCTCTGATCACTACGGACAGTTAGCTTCTTTTAATATATATTGTGACACTAACCTAAAGGAAAATCAAGTGTTTATTCCTGTGAATACTAAACGTATTGAGAAATTTAGGAGTAATTTAAGTTCAAATATTAAATTATTAGATGGGTTAAATAGGTCAGATGAAGCTTTTAGCAAATTGTTTAAGATAATAAGAACCCAATTTAATTCAGTATTTACTCCTAAATCGGTTAGAAATAGCAACAAAAAAGGTAACTTTAATGAGTGGGCAACTGCAGGAATTAAAATAAGCAGACAAAGACTATATGAATTATACAGTGAAAAATGTATAAATAACAGTGAAACTTTTAAAATGTATGTTAAAAATTACTCTAAAATTTTCAAAAAAGTTTGTAAAGCTGCAAAGGCTCTTCATATTAGAAATAAAATACAAAATTCTAAAAATAAGATTAAAACTACATGGAAGATAATAGCTGGTGAGACTGGAAACGTCACCTGTCGTAACACAAATTATGAACTTAGTTTTGAAAATAAAAAAATAACTACTGATCTAGAAGTTGCGACGGTATTCAAAAAGTTTTTTGCTGACATTCCAGTCTCAACTACAAAAAGTCTAGATTCGTCTCCTGCAGCTGCTGAAAAAATACTTAAAGATAATGTAAAGGAATGTGATGTCAATTTTAAGTTCAAAGAAATTGATTCCAGAGAAATTGTTAATACATTTAAGATGTTAAATATCAAAAATACTGCTGATCTCTGGGGCATGTCTACAAAAATTATGAAATCAATAATTGACATCGTAGCTCCTCATTTAGCAATGATTTTCAATGATTGTACAAAGAGTGGTGTTTTTCCTGACTTAATGAAGCATAGCAAGGTTATACCCTTATTTAAAGCTGGGAATAAATCTGATCCGACAAATTACAGACCTATATCGATTTTGCCGACTTTTAGTAAAATATTTGAAAAATTAATTTTAAATCAGTTATTAGTACATTTTAATATAAACAATCTATTACATAATAATCAATATGGTTTTACTAAGGGTCGATCCACAACGGACGCTGGTATAGGTCTGCTTTGTAATATTTTTGAAGCTTGGGAGAGATCGCAGGATGCGTTAGGTGTGTTTTGCGACCTTTCCAAGGCCTTTGATTGTGTTGAGCATGCTACATTGATCAGGAAATTAAAGCACTATGGCATAAGGGACTCAGCCCTCAGCCTTTTGAGTTCTTATATTACAAATAGGATTCAAAGGGTGGAGGTAAATAGTAAACGGTCCACTGGGACTAAAATAGAGTTAGGTGTCCCACAGGGATCCATTTTAGGCCCATTTCTTTTTCTCATCTATATTAATGACTTACCTTATCTAGTTAAAGATAAACATGAGATAGTATTATTTGCCGATGACACTTCACTAATTTTTAATGTGAAGCGACAACAGGCAAATTATGACGAGGTAAATAGTGCTCTCTCAAAAATAGTACATTGGTTTAATGTTAATAACTTATTATTAAATTCTAAAAAAACTAAATGTTTAAAATTTACTTTGCCCAATGTTAAGCAATTACAAACCAATATACTATTAAATGATGAGAAAATGAAACTAGAGGATTCCACTGTGTTCCTGGGTATAACACTAGATAGTAAATTACAGTGGGGTCATCACATTGCCAATCTTGCAAGTAGGCTCAGTTCTGCAGCATATGCGGTTAGAAAAATTAGAGAAATTTCTGACGAAGACACGGCGCGATTAGTATATTTTAGTTATTTTCATAGTAGGATGTCTTACGGCATCCTCTTATGGGGAAATGCCGCCGACATTAACACAATATTTGTGCTGCAGAAGCGGGCCATACGTTCAATTTACAAAATGTCCTCTTTTGAATCTCTAAGAGAGAAGTTTAAACAAATTGGTATTCTTACCGTTGCTTCTCAATACATTTTAGACAATGTGTTGTACGTTAAAAAGAATCTAAGTAATTTTAAAATGAAAAGCGACACTCACAATAGGAACACTAGAAATAAGCACAAGCTGGATATACCGGTGTTCAGACTGAGTAAAGTTAGTAAATCATTTAAAGGTCAATGTATACGCCTGTACAATATAATCCCAAATAACGTTCAGAGCCTCCCTATCAATAAATTTAAAATTGTAGTTAAAGAACGTCTGTGTTCCAAAGCTTATTATAAGGTCAATGATTTTATTGACGATTGCACACCTTGGGAATAAGATGGCCACATGCAAGGCTACCTCAATGTACTTTATGTACTCTGTCTTTTGTTATAATATATAGATTAAGTTTTTACATTGTTAACATACTATATATAGTGTATACACTTTTTAAAAAAGAACAATTTTCCATCTTTTTGCTAAAAGATGGCCCCGGCCGAGTTTCTTACGCCGGTTCTTCTCGGCGGGCTAGGGTTGAACCGGTGGTAGTATTTTTGTTGACTTTCCGAAAATAGCTTGTTAAGTTTAACTTGGAAATAAAATTTTTTGAATTTGAATTTGAATTGGTATAAGTAAACAGATTTATCTATACTAATACTAATATTATAAAGAGGAAACATTTGATTGTTTGTTTGTTTGAATGAAATAGGCTCTGAAACTACTAAAACCAATATGAAAAATTCTTTCGCCGTTGGAAAGCTACACTACTAGCGCTGAATATAGGCTATATTATATATTTTTTTTAATAGGGTTCCTTATTAAAACCCCAAAAATGTAGCCCAAAGTGTAAAAAAATTACCTAATAAATTCTTACATCGTGTGCGCTTCGACAACGGCTTGACCGATTTCGAATTTTTTTTTAACGGTATGTTAGTTATGGCCATGAAAAGGTGATTGATGAAAGCTATGCTAGCAGAATGCTCATTTCTGGTCCACCTATCACAGCACCAAATATCTGTTATTAGCGCTTAAGCAGCACTAAATGAGCACTAATTATTAGCTCATGTGCTTTTCGCTGCAATTGTATTATAGCGCTGTCACGAATGGTATTCTGCTAGCTTAATAAAAAGCTAGCAGTATGTTCATTTGTGGTCCACCTATCACAGCACCAAATATCTATTATCAGCGCTTAAGCAGCACTAATCAAGCACTAAATTATTAGCTCATTTGCCTCGCGCTGCTCACTGTATTATAGCGCGGTCACGAATCGTACACTGCTAGCTTGATACAAAGTTAGCAGAATTCTCATTTCTTGACCAACTATCACAGCACCAATATATCTGTTATCAGCGCTTAAGCAGCACTAAATGAGCACTAATTATTAGCTCATGTGCCTTTCACTGCAACTGTATTATAGCGCTGTCACGAATGGTGTTCTGCTAGCTTAATTAAAAGTTAGCAGTGTTCTCATTTTTTGGTCCAAATTTCACAGCACTAAATGTCTATTATAATCACTTAAGTAGCACTAAATGAGCACTAAATTATTAGCTCATTTGCCTCACGCTGCTCACTGTATTAAAGCGCGGTCACGAATCGTACACTGCTAGCTTAATATAAAGCTAGCAGAATGCTCATTTCTGGTCCAACTATCACAGCACCAAATATCTGTTATCAGCGCTTAAGCAGCACTAAATGAGCACTAAATGATTAGCTCGTGTGCCTTTCGCTGCAACTGTATTATAGCGCGGTGACGAATGGTATTCTGCTAGCTTAATGAAAAGTTAGCAGTGTTCTATTTTTTGGCCTACCTAACAGAGCACTAAATGTCTGTTATCAGCATTTAATTAGCACTAAATGAGCACTAAATGTTGAGATATAAAACGAGTGATTCTGCTGACTTGACCTTTCTAGCTTAACAGACGTCCGTTAAATGTACGTGAATACGGCCCCGATGGATGGTCTAAGCATAGATAATACGTCTAAGGATGATGGATATGCTGCAACTAAACTAAACTTATAACCCGATTTTGCTTTTTTAATTGCATCCATATGAAAACAATTTTAAAGATGTATTCACGTCAAACCCGCGAAATTATTTGCTAGAAATATGAAAACGATTTGGAACGAAATAAAGTCATTGAGGCAAGATTGTATTTTGCAGTTGAAGCAGCCTAGGCTATGCAATATGCAAGTAGGTTAGGTAGGATTTAAATAAACGCCTGATTATTTTACATAGCAACGACGCGACGAAATGGTTGCTATTTAAAATCAATACTAGTATCGTGTTGTGTTACAGTTTTGTTGTTTTATAATACTATAATTATATTTAAGATTTTATTAATTAATACACATCCATGACCCAGGAACATAGAAAACTTTTTGTTCCTTCGGCGGGATTCAAACCCGTGACTTCCTGCTTGAGCACCAACGTGCTCAAGTGGTTGCAAGCAGGAAGTCGCGCTACGGAGGTCGTCAAAAATGTGTTAGTAGATAAGTTTAAAATATTATGTTTAAAACTACGATATATGATTAAGTACTCATTGCATGACTATTTAAATTTGGCTATTAAAATGGGTGTCGTAAAAGGCGACAGGGAATATATAATATACGGAAATGAGCATGGGAGTTTCCGTAGACAAAACTTTCTGAACGCTCGCCAACTCGCCGGCCAAGCGTGGCGAGTATAGGCGACTCCCCCAATGCAATTTGGGGGAGTGGCCTATACACGCCAAACGTGATAGCTGAAACGGAAAACAACACAAAAGTCCAACTACGAACTATGCTTGGCATCACATGGATCTCACAACCTTTTAAGGCCCCAGCCTCGAATTTTGCGGGCAGCGGGGCGGGAGCGGCGGCGCCGGAGCGGCAGGATCTTTGGCGTATAATCAAATGGACCGGGTCTCGAAAACAGCGGCGCGGCAGCGGGTAACGAGTATCGCAACCGCGCCGCCGCCGCTCCCGCCCCGCTGCCCGCAAAATTCGAGTCTGAGGCCTTACGGCAAAAGAATTAAGTAGCTAGACGAGACGAGCAATACCTTGGGGGGAGTGCTAAGTCCACACTCCCCCAATGCCATACTTTGAGTCTTATGTCCAATACCGTACGTCATAGCTGGATGACGATGATGGTTTATTTATTTATATATTTATCCCAAGAAATTGGTGGATGACTCCTATGAGGGTATGACCTGTTGGCGTGAAGGCTTATCATGGCCACGTGTACAATATAATTAAACTCCTATCACAGTTTGCGCACCTTAGACAAAGGTACAGTCGGGATTAAAAAATATAACAATTTATTAAGAAAAGCCCTAAAGTATACTTCTGTGGATCAGTTGTTACCACATAGGCGCTCGAAGTTCGAATCCCGCTAATAAGTCCTGTGTTTTCCAATGTTTCTGGGTCATGGATTTCTATTAAGAGGAAACTCCACGGTTGAGAGAAATACAAAATAGGTATTTATAAAATCTATTGCTGTCTCGCAGTGCCCTAGCTAGCCAGCACTAGCGCTATAGAGACAACGTCAGCACGAACTGAAATTACCTGTTAAAAGTACGAGAAATCGACGATTAGGAGACCCCGGTTTACTCCTCCAAAACTTAACTGATTTAGATATTTTTTTCATTATAAACTAATAAAAGGCTTGAGCTAGGTTCCTTTGGTCCGATTTAATGATAAAATACTCCAATTTGTTTTCTAGATGTTTGAACACAGCTGAAAATCTGAATATATTTTTTAGGGGTTTGAACGTCAATATCTCTTTTAATAATTTATGAAAAATAATGATAAAATAGGGACGTACGATATACATAGATCTCATCAAAAACATAACTTGTAACAAGTGCCAAGTCTACTTAGTACTTTTGCTGTAAAAAGTTGTGAGATCCATGTAATGCCAAGCATATTTCGTATATGTTTGACTTTTGTGTTATTTTTCGTTTCAGCTATCGCGTCTGTTGGACATAAGCGTTCCCAAAATATTTCTTATCCATATTTGGCCACCCTTGACAGGTGGGCTGGCAAGATAATAATGTTGTCTGCGGAAACTGCCAATGTCCGGACATAATGTATTAACTTTTACGAGACGCACTGGAAAAACAGTTAATGAGGATGTGCTGTTTTTACTTCAACACCAAACTGGGTGATGATTCCTAAGTAACTCTCCTTTCGGAGTTACCAAAAAGTCCCCAATTAATACGAATTACGAAGTATCGTATGTTGTCGACTGTAACAGCTGTTCGGAATACGCCTTCACAGATTTAACCCTCACAACACGACGGTAACAAAGTTACGAGTTGAAAGGAAAAGGGCCAGAGTAGGGTTACCAGGATTTCGGAGTGAATAGGACTTTGAAAAGAAAGATGTAAAACTTTGAATAAACTTTCAGTCTGTAATGGGATAGTTGGTTGTCGCTTTGAAAGTTGTATCACGAAAAAATCTGAGTAGCTAAGGAGTATAATATTTTAACATTTCATTTATAGCTCACTAATGGTTAATTATAAACGTACTTTTTGTAAGAACAACTAAGACAGAAAGGCTTACTTCGACAACAACCAAGAATCGAATCATTTCGATTTCAACGGATTTTGGTATTTTATTTTAGTGGATTACTTTGTTATAACCATGGTTAAGATAATTAGATCATAACTTTTTGTTCTTCCAACCATATCAATTGACTGATAATCAAAATAAACAAACGTCAATTTATTCGGGAGAACGCGGCACGATCAAATCTGAATCAAAAGCGAATCTGTTTGGAGAGTAAGACCCCTGACTGCGGACGTCGCGTCGATGAACCACCTCCCAACAGGTAGAAAGACGACCTGAAGAAGGCCCCAGGAAGTGGAAGGAGGTCACGAGCGACAGTTCAGCAGCATCTTGTCTGAAACGGTCAATAAATTGTAAACATTTTGTGTAAAACCTACTGCTGCGGTCGAAAGCTAGTAATTTAAATCTCCCGGCAATGCTTCGCTCGCAACAATAGTCATATGTTAAATTCCACTCGCGCTATTTTACATGAAACGAATGGCTTTAAAAGCGTTTTAGTGTGTCGTTCCGAGCTAATTCGCAGCTCGCATTCCGCGACTGAAAGTGGGCTTCTTATTAATGCTACTTTGCAGTGCTGCTCCAAATATAAATTATGTACTTCTTATAAGAAATTCACTACTCGTTCTAGATGTACTCGTCTTACAGACAGGTATTTAGAGTATTCGTTTAATTTATTGATGTTGATTTTAATATTATTAATACTAATATTATCATAATATAACTTTGCTGAACAACTATTTTTTTTCAAAGTTTTACTTATAAAGATAGTCCCTGAAGATCCTAAAATATACCTCCTGCTGGTCACCCCACGCCGGCGCCTCGCCGCAACACGGCGCCCGGAGCCGCCCTCTAATGCACCGGATAATGACCGCATCATGCAAATACAGACACCTCTAGCGGTTATACACCTACAGACATGTAAGTCCAAGATCCAATTACATCTAAGTAATAATATAATAATATCTATGCACGCTTCACACCACGTCCATCTGGCCCTGTACTAAGTATCCGAAGAACTTTTGTTACAGGTACCAGACAACGGAAATATATTTAATACTTTTATACTATACACATATTTAAGATTTTTATTATATTATACACAAATTTTACACATCCATGACCCAGGAACATTGAAAACTTTTTGTTCCCTCGGCGGGATTCGAAACCTTTCGTTCGAGCGCCAACGCGCTCAACCAACTGCGCTACGGAGGTCGTCGAAAGTGCAGGTCATTGTGCAGACAAAAAGACAATAGTACACTATAATAATAGCTCCTCTCACCGATTTCGGTGTCGGTAGCCGATTTCATTGAAACCAGGCCAGCTACACAGGAGTTATTTTGGCGAGAGAACAGGCGCAGGACCGACTTTTTACATGCCCACCCGACGCATGGATCATATGTCTTGTCAAACAATCAGGTGATTAGTCTACATTGTACTAACCAAACTTGAAAACAAACATTTTTGTTGTTCCAACGCGGGAATTCCAAAGCTCTGAACCACTAGACCACGGAGGCGATAAATATTACACTATATTACTATTTTGTCTATTACAAACAAATTGTACTAAATCGACGTCGGTTTTGGTATTATAACTAAGAACACTCATGATCAAGAGTGTTCTTAAGGTGCGATTCCACCGGTGTTCTGAACTGTTGCGAACACTGTGCGTAACAGATGTTTGTTCCGGCGGACTCGCTAACTAACGCACATTAACAAATTGGAACTCATACAAATTGGCACAGCTGGAATTCTGAAAAAAATGTTGGCTAACAAATGTACTGAACACTATTTTGGTGGAATCGTACCTTTAGTTACCAATAATCGTCAACGAAAAAACAGTTTGCTTGACAATTCTGCGGTCACTTAAATGTTTAATTTCATTTATATTATCTTTCTTGTCAACAAGATAACCTAAATCTTGGCCCTTATTCTATATGCCATTTCTGTTATCACTTACGAAGTTCGTAAAAAAAATGACATGAGGTACGCTTAGTAACAAGTGAGTTCACTGTTACTGTCATGATCATCATCAGCACCTTGTATCAGGGCCTTAGTAACTCATAATGCTATAACGGGTCTAAAAAGAGCAGTCACTATAACTTTGGGATATGATTATACTACCTTTTCTCAAAAGAAATGTACTTATTTAATTTTACCTATTTAATTTTTTTTGAACAAAATTTTTATTGTTGCTTTTTCGTTATTATTGCGACAAAAATAAGAAATAGTATAAAAAAAATATTTTTTGTTATTGTCAAACAATATATTTTTAAAATTTTTTGTTTTACAAATTTTTTTGTAAAAAAATACATTTCCAAAAAGAGGAAAGATTACTAATCGCATCTCAAAGTAATAGTGACTTCTGTTTATACACAGTATAAGACTACGGAGACCCGTTTCATAACGACAGGGTTTCATCTGAGTTTCTTTGACGCACAATAAAAGAGGTTTGTTTTTTAATGCTCGGGGCTTGCTTTGTACGAATTGCGCAAAAATTTTAATCCAAGTTTGTTGCGGACAAGAAACGTGATTATATAGGACCTCGTTTTTACGTTTGGTAAATTGAACATTAATAAAGAATTATATAAACAGGGACCGAGATTCAAATAAATGATCGAGATGTATAATAATTTTGTAGTAATCTATTTTTGTTACTGCGTTTTCTTAATAATTAATGTTTCTTTTGTCTGGTACCTGTAATATTTCGGAAACTTTGCACGGGGACAGATTGTGACGTGGTATCGCGTCCATAGAATATACGCGTCCGGAGTATATGCAACATAAAAAGTATGTTATATGCATGAAATATGCACGAAAATATACAAAATTAAATGTCAAATTTGTCATGGTATGCACAAAAACTCACACAAATAAATAAATATCTAAACTACAGATCAATGAGCACGCACGTGCGAGTGAAAACAAGTAACGATTTATAGGCCTATTAGGTGGAACAACTTTGTAGTAGGAGAGCTCGACGTTCTTCTATTTTTTTTCATTTTGATGTCAAAACAAAAACAAGCTAAATTGTGAACCTCCACCTTTTTTGGAAGTCGGTTAAAAGGCGCGCGTAGCTACTGACTGCGTTCCGAAATGCAGTAAAATAAATAAATGTCACTATTATTACTCAATGTTCGTTATATTTTGTCTCTATTATTAAATTTGGTCGCATTTCAGAATGTAAGGTTGGTGAAAAATATTGTAAATATACCGATATTATGCATCATAACTAGATCTTAGGTAAAATATGCAATTACGGCTGTAGGCATTCTCAGACATGCAAACGCATATGCGAATGTGGAAATGCATATAATCCGGTCTCTAATTATTACTGTTTCAAGTCAAGATATGGTTGAGGCTGCTACGAATTTCTTACGTTACAAATCTAAATGCTGCACAAGGCTCAATTGTTGTGTTGTACAGGCTGATCACCTGATTGTCTGACTAGAAAGATGATCCATGCGTCGGATGGGCATGTAAAAAGTCGGATCTGCGCCTGTTCTCTCGCCAGTCGGTTTACCGTCCCACTGGGTTATGAGAGTAAAAGGAAGAGTGTGCTTCTGTGTATTGCGCACACACTTGGGCACTATAAAAATAACTCCTGCGTAGCTGGCCTGGTTTCAATGAAATCGGCTACCGACACCGAAATCGGTGAGGGGAGCTATTATGTACAGTCTAACTCTATGAGAAGGTCATGCTTTTCCTTGCAGCCTCTCCAAGTTGTAACCCATACCACAGTAAATAATAAACCCATACTTATCGAGGTGTTTGTACAGCTTGCGCCCAGGGGCCTTACTCTCCAAACTGATTCGATTTTGATTCTGATTCGATCGTCCCGCCTACTCCCGAATAAATTGACGTTTGTTTATTTTGATTCTCAGTCGATCCATATGGCTGGAAGTACAAAAAGTAACGATGTAACGATTTTCCAGGTCAGTTTCAAAGTAATCCACCAAACAAAACATCAAAAGCCGTTGAGATCGAACTGATTTGATGCTCGATTGTGTCGGGAGTAAGCCTGCAGCTTATAAAGTGTATTACTCTAGTTATGGTTTACATATCTCTTGAACACACACGATGGCGTTTATCAAACGATATCTCTTTGTAATTGAATATATCTATGACTGTATCCGAAATCCTCGTAACTGCCTTGAGAGCGATGTAACACGCGGGCGAAGTTAGCGCTGAGTTAGTGTGAAAATTGAAAACTACAGGCTACATGTTGCCTGTGGGTAGGGTTATCACACCTAATATAATAATAATAATAATATTTATAGACGCTTCACACTACGTCAATCTAGCGCCTCCGTGGTCTAGTGGTTCTGAGCTTCGGCCTCGACACGGAGGTCGTTAGTTCGATTACCGCGTTGAAACAACAAAAAATGTTGTTTTCAAGTTTGGTTAGGACATTGCAGACATTGTCTGACAAGAAAGATGATCCATGCGTCGGATGGGCATGTAAAAGTCGGACCTGCGCCTGTTCTCTCGCCAGTCGTGTCGGTATACCGTCCCACTGGGTTATGAGAGTAAAAGGAAGAGAGAATGTCTTAGTGTATTGCGGTCACTATGAATAACTCCTGCGTAGCTGGCCTGGTTTCAATGAAATCGGCTACCGACACCGAAATCAGTGAGGGGAGCTATTATTATTACATACACAATTGTAACTTTTGTTGGTTATTCATTGCAATAAATAAAGAAATAAAAGCCTGCTAAAATAGTAAGTTACCATACAATATAGTACTGTTGGTAACCCTACCTGGCCCGCTTCGTTATGTTCCATTCTAATTTAATTTAATTCCACGTAAACGAGGTGTCCTATAATGCAGCAGTAGCTGCACCTCCAGTAGGTTCATTAATATTCTATTGTAATAAATAATTTTTGGATAAAAAATTGACACATGACAAGAAAAACTTTGAATTTGGTCTTGAAACGTCCGCCTAGGTCTACCCCTTCCCACACTTCCATTCACACTCGCCTTATACACTTTTTTCGTCAATCGTTCGTCATCCATTCTCTCGACATGACCAAACCATCTCAGCATACCTTTCTCAATTTTTGTCACTACATCTTCTTTCAGACCACAACGTTTCCTTATCTCGCTATTTCTTATCCTGTCATTCAGTTTAACTCCTACCATACTTCTCAACGCTCTCATCTCAACTGCATTTATTCTGCTTTCATGTTTCTTCTGCCATACCCAACTTTCACTTCCATACATGAGTGTCGGAACCAACACCCCCTCATGCACAGCCAAACGAGCCTTGTTAGACACCTTCCGACTGTTCATAAAGGAGTGCAAAGCTCCATTCACCATGTTTCCTGCATTCACTCGTCTTTCAATATCACTCTTAATTTTCCATCTCTTGTAAACTTTGAACCCAGATACACAAACTCATGAAAATGGACACAGATTACAAGATAATGGCAACCACGGGATGAGAAAAGAACAAGAGGTAGGCGTAAGGCAATGGTCTGACGACATCAGTCAGATTGGAGGAGCAATATGGACAAGGCAAGCCAAGAATAGGCATAATTGGAAACAACTGGAATTCCGTAGAAATTGTTATTACTTTAATCGCCAATCCGCCTGTCAAACTTAGCGAGTACAGGCAACTTCTTCTTCTAAGCTTCTAGCTTCGCTCTGGTCAGTGGAGCCTTCTCTATTCCTCTCTGCACTCCCTTCTCTTGACCTCCTGACGCGACCATCACTTTCTCCTTCACCTGCCATTAAAGTTCTTCTCGGCCTTCCACGTTCTCTTCTACCTACCATAACAGGCAACTATCCTCCATGAAAAGCTTTGGGGGAGCCTTAATGTCCAGGGCGTTATATTGTATCATCGTTAACATTTTAATTTATCATCTGCCGTTATAATTGTCACGTCATTTTGAATCCGTTTCCGGAGCACCGCTAACAGGATTAAGTGCGGGATAGCGGGCTGCGGGACAGATTAGGCGGGATGGCGGGATGGCGGGATAGATCTTGTCGGATAATTATCCCGTGTCGGATTATGTGGTGTGTCGTAATTGAATCGTGTCGACACGCTGCGGTAAACGGTTTGGTGTTTCCCACTAAGCTCCACACTGATTACAGTCTCGGTGGCTGGTTTCGTTGAAACCTGCCTGGTTTCAACGAGGTGTGTGAGAAACTGAAGTATATTATGATGTCCAAGTGCGTGCTCAGTACAATACTAGTACTATCTTTGGACGCTTCACACCACGTCAATCTAGCTCCGTGCTAATTATCTGAAGAACTTGTGTTGCAGGTACCAGAAAACGGAAATATATATTTAATTACTTTTATACTATATATATATTAAAGATTTTTATTATATTACTAGCCGACCAGTGTCTACTTCGATGAGCATCGAAACCTTTCAAACCCTCACGGGAATTCCACGAATATTTTAAGACCAAAAATAGCCGAATCGGCATAGCAGTTCTCGAGTTTTAGCGCGACTAACGAGCAGCAATTGATTACATTTCAATTAAAACGTGATGCTTGGCCGTTTTATTTCACACACAATAAATGAATGCCTATAAAATCTTCGTAACGGTAGCAAAACGGCCAAGTATCACGTTTTAACTGAAATGTAGAGTAAGTGAAGCTAAGCCTAGTAAAGTAAGGGCGCATAGATCAAGAGCTTTGGTTCTACATGGGATTTGTAAACTTTTTCATAGATTTTGATCAAGGTGCTTGTAGATTTAGGGCGAGTAGTCTTTAGAGCTTGGCTTTATACGATATCTGATAACTTTTTCACAGGGTAAGCTATATATACTCGTCTTGGCAACATTTTTACATGAAAATGTTTTTGGTGGGATTTCATTTATTTTTGTAAGTTGGTTAATGGACTTTAAAAATAACCTATTTTGACCCCGGGCAATTACTTTCGCCTTATTTTTATTTCGTCTGGAATTTAGATGATTTATTGTATTTCTCTTTCATTTGATACCCATATTGTGAGAGTACTGTGAAAACGATAAATCGCTATTTTGGATTAAAAATAGCGGCATTCATGAAATCTTGTATGAATTGTATTTGTTTTCTCAAACTCTCTCATCATTTGTTACCCATATTGTAGGGGTTGATACCGTTGATATGAAAACTATAAGTCTCCATTGTGGCTGTGTAACACCGAACTTCAATAAAACACCTCACTACTATAATTGAACTCTCTTTATACTGTATTCTTGTTTTTTTTCGAAAGTGCTATAACTATCCGGGTGGCTAGTTGTTTAGTCATAAGCTTGTTTAATAATTTTAGTGTTTGCTAAAATAATAATAATAATAATATCTCCCACACTGATTTCGGTGACGGTGACCGGTTTCATTGAAACCAGTTTAGCTACGCAGGAGTTATTTTATAGTGCCCAAGTGTGTGCGCAATGCATAGAAGCACTCTCTTTTTCTTCACTCTTGTAACCCACTGGGACGGATAACCGACACGACTGGCGGGAGATCAAGCGCAGGACCGACTTTTTACATGCCCATCCGACGCATGGATCATATTTCTTGCCAGCCAATTAGGTGATCAGCCTTGTCTAAACTAAACTTAAAACGTGTTTCCAACGTGGGAATCGAACCCACGACGACCACAGTCGAGAGTCAGGCTCTAAACCACTAGACCACGGAGGCATACTAACTAAAATTGTATAAATAAATTGATCGTGTCATATTGAAACTTATAAAATTTTGTCATGCGCCAATCAATTAAAAGTCGATTAAGTATTTAATTTATGGTCACAAATTTCTTTGAGTATCGAAGTTTTTACAATTTAGACTACAAAAAATCTACGCATTTGGAGTTTTATGTAACGTTTGTTTATCGTTTATTGTTATCATTATAAAACGTTACCGACTGTTAAATGTTTGTGTTTAGATGTTTCACAGTTCTAAGCATAGATGTCGCTGTTAGGCACCTGCATCGCCCTATCGAGGTGTCGAACGATTTTTATATAAGATTATACGGATATTACATTAACACTGACGTTAGCTTTATAATCATCTCACATCATATTGTTGTTTTATTTAACAACAGAATATGGAGCTTGTCCGGACTTGTTCCATACACCGACAGTTATAATATTATCTCCTGTGTGACCGACAGCAATTTACAACTATTAGCTGCCTGCATATTCGCGCTATTTTAAATAAGTTGATAAAAAACAAATTTTCCTCTCATAAATAATATTATAATAATATATTTTTCATCTTCGGTAAAAGTCGGCCACCGATTAATAATTGGTGACCGACTTTTTGTAGATGAATAATAGAATATACTGATTGCAGTAGTGCAACGCACTCAACATACATACAGTCGGACATAAATTATATGGAGCAAACGATTGTGGGTCTTACAAAAAGTAGGTCGTAGGTTATTTATGTACTAAATTAAAGATCATCAGATCCTTATAATAAACATCCGAATGTGGTGTTCCACCATATTATTGGATTCAAAAGCCCAGCGCCGCGACGCTTGCCGACGCCTACCGACTCCCAGCGCCGCGACGCCTGCTGACGCCCAGCGTCGCGACGCGTGCCGATGCCCAGCGCCGCGACGCCTGCCAACGCCCAGCACCACGACGCCCAGCGCCGCGACGCCTGCCGACGCCCAGTGCCACGACGCCCAGCGCCGCGACGCCTACCGACGCCCAGCGCCACGACGCCTACCGACGCTCAGCGCCGCGACGCCTGCTGACGCCCAGCGTCGCGACGCCGGCCGACGCCCAGCGCCGCGACGCTTACCGACGCCCAGCGCCGCGACGCCTGCCGACGCCCAGCGCCGCGACGCTTACCGACGCCCAGCGTCGCGACGTCCAGCGCCGCGACGCCTACCGACGCCCAGTGCCACGACGCCCAGCGCCACGACGCCAATCGCCGCGACGCCTACCGACGCCCAGCGTCGCGACGTCTAGCGTCGCGACGTCCAGCGCCGCGACGCCTGCCGACGCCCAGTGCCACGACGCCCAGCGCCGCGACGCCAAGCGCCAATGTTCCGGGGTCATCATGGATCCATATTAAATTTGCGTATAATAATAAAAAAATTTTGTTTAGTATAAAATGATTAATGTTGTCCAGGAATCGTCGTTTTTCATTTTTAAATTGTTTTCCCTTTTTATTTTGTATTTGATTTAGTGGCTTTGCCCAGATGTTCAGTGCGCTCTATCCTTACTTTTTTTTCAGATTCGATCGTGCCGCGTGCTCCCGAATAAATCAACGCTTGTTTATTTTGATTCTCAGTCGATGTGGTCGGGAGTACAAAAAGTAACGATTTAACGGTTTTCTTTATCCCGATTAGAAGTAATCCATGAAATAAAATATCAAAAACCGTTGAGATCGAACTGATTCGATTAGGGATTGTGTCGGGATTAAGCATGCTGTTTTGTTTTAATCTGAGAACAGAATGTCAATATTATTACTATGCGGTATTTCAAGGTTATTTTATTTTTAAAATATGAAAAGCCAATTCCGTGAAAAACCTATGAGCACTCGCCAAATCCATTAAGCATTTGGTCGTGTTATGCAAATATTTTATCTAACGAGGCAAAAAATGTTAGCGCATTGCAGTTGCAGGGGGATTTCGAAATAACTTAAAAAAATGTTGTCTGCTATGTTATGAATAGGTTAACGTGACACGTCAGAACCAAACATTGATGACGCTGAAGCATACCGTGCTCGCTCTCTCGTGCAGCGCTCTCGCTCCGATCGTATTACAAAGAGCGTAACGTGACATGAGTCATCCTTTTTCGAGCGCGCAGCCGGCGTTGTCACGTCAGAAATATAATTTTATTGAAACTTTTGAAAACAGCGCTCGCCAACCTGCCTGCCAAGCGTGGCGATATACGCAACTACCCCTCATTAAATACTTTGGGGGAGGTTTATGTCCAGTGGTGGGCTCATACTTAAAATGATGATGAATTAATTATGGTAGCGAGGCATTTGCCTCGCTACCATAAATATACATTTGTCTACGCACGCATATTATCTGTAGGCTTACTCTCAACACAATCAAGAATCGAATCAGTTCGATCTCAACGGCTTTTGGTATTTTATTTGGTGAATTACTTTGAAACAAACCAGTAAAGGAAAATCGTTACATCGTAACTTTTTGTACTCCCGACCATGTCAATCGACTGAGAATCAAAATAAACAAACTTCAATTTATTCGGTATTACGCGGCTTATCGAATCAGTTTGTAGAGTAAGGCCCATGGGTATTGAATGTCTGTAGGTATATGATTGTATATATTATAATGAGTAACTGATGCTAGCACTAATAAATACGAGACCATTATTACAGTTAGCGTCAATGAATGCCGCAAAACTGGGGCACACTGACGGCAAACGGCGTTGTTTTCTTAAACACAAGTGAAGACTTTCGTTTTAAAACCCATGTTTTGTCTATGAAACGTTTTGCTTCAAGCGCATCTGGGGGCACGGTCGTGCCCCAGCCAAGACGAGCCAAGCGAAGCGCAAGGGACTACCTACCTTTTCTCGAAAGGTTTCGTCATTTTTTTAAACTCCCATAACTTTGCTTTGGATGATGTTAAATAGTTGAAAATTTCAACATATAATGACACCAGTAAGTACATGAATTATACAAAGTTTGAATGTCGTAGCTACTATACTTTAGATTTTATCGATGTGTAAAAATGATCTATAAATGAGTCAGTGACGAAATCAGGGGTGATTTCGTCACTGACTCATTTATAGATCATAAAAATTCTTAGGTTACTTCCGGAAATCTTAGAAAGCTGAAGTTATGTATGTAAGCTGTTATTGCTACAAAACCAACAAAAAAAATATTAAAATGTAAATGCTGCCATTTTGAATCCAATATGCTGGACCACCATATTGGATTCAAAAGGATGTTTATTATAAGGATCTGATGATCTATAATTTATAAAAGGAATATAATATACAAGTACATAAAAAACCTACGACCTACTTTTTGTAGGACCCCTGGGCGTCGGCAGGCGTCGCGGCGCTGGGCGTCGTGGCGCTGGGCGTCGGTAGGCGTTGCGACGCTGGGCATCGGCAGGCGTCGCGGTGCTGAGCGTCGGTAGGCGTCGCGGCGCTTGGCGTCGTGGCGCTGGGCGTCGGTAGGCGTCGCGGCGCTTGGCGTCGCGATGCTGCGTGTCGGCATTCGTCGCGGCGCTGGGCGTCGTGACGCTGGGCGTCGGTAGGCGTCGCGGCGCTGGGCGTCGTGGTGCTGGGCGTCGGTAGGCGTCGCGGCGCTGAGCGTCGGTAGGCGTCGCGGCGCTGTTCGTCGTGGCGCTGGGCGTCGTGGCGCTGGGCGTCGTGGCGCTGGGCGTCGGTAGGCGTTGGCGACCGATGCTCATGCCGCGACGCCTGCCGACGCCCAGCGTCGCGTTGCCCAGCGTCGCGACGCCTACCGACGCCCAGCGCCGCGACGCCAAGCGCCGCGACACCTACCGACGCTCAGCGCCGCGACGCCTGCCGACGCCCAGCGTCGCGACGCCGGCCGACGCCCAGCGCCGCGACGCTTACCGACGCCCAGCGTCGCGACGCCTACCGACGCCCAGCGCCACGACGCCCAGCGCCGCGACGCCAAGCGCCGCGACGCCTACCGACGCTCAGCGCCGCGACGCCTGCCGACGCCCAGCGGCGCGACGCCTGCCGACGCCCAGCGTCGCGACGCCTGCCGACGCCCAGCGCCACGACGCCCAGCGCCGCGACGCCTGCCGGCGCTGGGCGTCGGCAGGCGTCGCGGCGCTGGACGTCGCGACGCTGGGCGTCGGCAGGCGTCGCGGCGCTGAGCGTCGGTAGGCGTCGCGGCGCTTGGCGTCGCGTCGGTAAGCGTCGCGGCGCTTGGCGTCACGTAGGTAAGCGTCGCGGCGCTGGGCGTCGGTAGGCGTCGCGGCGCTGGGCGTCGGTAGGCGTCGCGACGCTGGGCGTCGGTAAGCGTCGCGGCGCTGGGCGTCGGTAGGCGTCGCGGCGCTGGGCGTCGGTAGGCGTCGCGGCGCTTGGCAACGCGACGCTGGGCGTCGGCAGGCGTCGCGGCATGAGCATCGGTCGCCAACGCCTACCGACGCCCAGCGCCACGACGCCCAGCGCCACGACGCCCAGCGCCGCGACGCCCAGCGCCGCGACGCCTGCCGACGCCCAGCGCCGCGATGCCTGCCGACGCCCAGCGTCGCGACGCCTGCCGACGCCCAGCGCCGCGACGCCTGCCGACGCCCAGCGCCGCGACGCCTACCGACGCCCAGCGCCGCGACGCCAAGAGCCGCGACGCCTACCGACGCTCAGCGCCGCGACGCCTACCGACGCCCAGCGCCACGACGCCCAGTGCCGCGACACCAAGCGCCGCGACGCCTACCGACGCTCAGCGCCGCGACGCCGACGCTGGGCGTCGTGGCGCTGGGCGTCGGCAGGCGTCGCGACGCTGGGCGTCGGCAGGCGTCGCGGCGCTGAGCGTCGGTAGGCGTCGCGGCGCTTGGCGTCGCGGCGCTGGGCGTCGTGGCGCTGGGCGTCGGTAAGCGTCGCGACGCTGGGCGTCGGTAAGCGTCGCGGCGCTGGGCGTCGGTAGGCGTCGCGACGCTGGGCGTCGGTAAGCGTCGCGGCGCTGGGCGTCGGTAGGCATCGCGGCGCTTGGCGTCGCGGCGCTGGGCGTCGGCAGGCGTCGCGACGCCTACCGACGGCGTCGGTAGGCGTCGCGGCGCTGGGCGTCGTGGTGCTGGGCGTCGGTAGGCGTCGCGGCGCTGGGCGTCGGTAGGCGTCGCGGCGCTGGGCGTCGTGGCGCTGGGCGTCGGTAGGCGTCGCGGCGCTGGGCGTCGTGGCGCTGGGCGTCGGTAGGCGTCGCGACGCCTGCCGACGCCCAGCGCCGCGACGCCAAGCGCCGCGATGCCTACCGACGCCCAGCGTCGCGACGCCTACCGACGCCCAGCGTCGCGACGCCGGCCGACGCCCAGCGCCGCGACGCTTACCGACGCCCAGCGTCGCGACGCCTACCGACGCCCAGCGTCGCGACGCCTACCGACGCCCAGCGTCGCGACGCCTACCGACGCCCAGCGCCGCGACGCCAAGCGCCGCGACGCCTACCGACGCTCAGCGCCGCGACGCCTGCCGACGCCCAGCGTCGCGACGCCGGCCGACGCTCAGCGCCGCGACGCCTGCCGACGCCCAGCGTCGCGACGCCGGCCGACGCCCAGCGCCGCGACGCCCAGCGCTGCGACGCCAAGCGCCGCGACGCCTACCGACGCTCAGCGCCGCGACGCCTGCCGACGCCCAGCGGCGCGACGCCTGCCGACGCCCAGCGCCGCGACGCCTGCCGCCGCCCAGCGCCACGACGCCCAGCGCCGCGACGCCTGCCGGCGCTGGGTGTCGGCAGGCGTCGCGGCGCTAGACGTCGCAACGCTGGGCGTCGGCAGGCGTCGCGGCGCTGAGCGTCGGTAGGCGTCGCGGCGCTTGGCGTCGCGTCGGTAAGCGTCGCGGCGCTTGGCGTCACGTCGGTAAGCGTCGCGGCGCTGGGCGTCGGTAGGCGTCGCGACGCTGGGCGTCGGTAAGCGTCGCGGCGCTGGGCGTCGGTAGGCGTCGCGGCGCTGGGCGTCGGTAGGCGTCGCGGCGCTTGGCAACGCGACGCTGGGCGTCGGCAGGCGTCGCGGCGCTGAGCATCGGTCGCCAACGCCTACCGACGCCCAGCGCCACGACGCCCAGCGCCGCGATGCCTGCCGACGCCCAGCGTCGCGACGCCTACCGACGCTCAGCGCCGCGACGCCTACCGACGCCCAGCGCCACGACGCCTAATATTTTTTTAAGTTATTTCGAAATCCCCCTGCAACTGCAATGCGCTAACATTTTTTGCCTCGTTAGATAAAATATTTGCATAACACGACCAGATGCTTAATGGATTTGGCGAGTGCTCATAGGTTTTTCACGGAATTGGCTTTTCATATTTTAAAAATAAAATAACCTTGAAATACCGCATAGTAATAATATTGACATTCTGTTCTCAGATTAAAACAAAACAGCATGCTTAATCCCGACACAATCCCTAATCGAATCAGTTCGATCTCAACGGTTTTTGATATTTTATTTCATGGATTACTTCTAATCGGGATAAAGAAAACCGTTAAATCGTTACTTTTTGTACTCCCGACCACATCGACTGAGAATCAAAATAAACAAGCGTTGATTTATTCGGGAGCACGCGGCACGATCGAATCTGAAAAAAAAAGTAAGGATAGAGCGCACTGAACATCTGGGCAAAGCCACTAAATCAAATACAAAATAAAAAGGGAAAACAATTTAAAAATGAAAAACGACGATTCCTGGACAACATTAATCATTTTATACTAAACAAATTTTTTTTATTAATATACGCAAATTTAATATGGATCCATGATGACCCCGGAACATTGAAAACTTTTTATGTTCCCTTTGAGGGATTCGAACCCGCGACCTCTAGCATGATCGCGATCGCAACGCAACCACTGCGTTACAGAGGTCGTCTGAGGGAAACTGGTTTTGATTCAGATACGATGATGCCGCGTACTTCCTACTAAATTGACATGTGTTTATTTTGATTCTCAGTCGATTGATATGGTCGGGAGTAAAATAAGTTACGATCTAACAATTTTCTTTATCCTTATTAGTTTTAAAGTAATTCAACAAATAAAATACGAAAAACCACTGATATCGAACGGATTCGGTTCTTGATTGTGTCGGGAGTAGGCCCGCAGATTCGAACGTGCCGCGTACTCGCGAATATATTGAAGTTTGGTTATTTCGATTCTCAGTCGATTGATTGGTCGGGTGAACAATTTTCTTTATCCTGGTTAGTTACAAAGTAATCCACCAAATAAAACACCAAAAGCCGTTGAGAGTAACCCTGCTGGACCTGTAAGCAGGAACATATTTTGTTCCGTATTTACAGTAATCGATTGTCAATTGTACTGGCGTTGTCATGCTTTTCATACAATTATTATTCCTTAACGTTGCTTTATTGAGAAAATGTTTCTGCTTGGCCAAGAAGGCCAAAATTAAAATAATCAGAAGATTATTTACCAGTATTTTAATTACGTACTCGTTATCAAAATAGATATATTAAAGGGAACTTAGATCATAATTGAGATACGAATCCGTAGTTGTCAATTGTTCCTGCTTAGACAATGTATATATTATTGCTGTAAAATGTAAATACATTTGATAAACATCAAGAATCTACTCGGACACGACTGCCTCAAAGCCCACTCTAATGGATTACATTACTCTCAGCTTGTATACTTAATGACGAATCACGATATATACTATAGGATGAAACACGCTGTATACTATATTATGAAACACGCTGTATACTAAATCACTTTTATCTCTAAATCACCTAAAGGTTGACTGGTAGAAAATGCCTTGAGGCATCTCTACAAGTCCGCCTATGTACATAATGCGCTTGATGTATAAATAAATAAAATAAAAATAAATGATGAAACAAATGTAAATATGCAGTTGACCATTACCAAAATATTTGTGTATCACGTATTTTTTATTGGTTATCTAATATATTAGACTTTACAGAAACATTGAATTTTAATAGAAAAGTTAGTAAATTTAGTACGAAATTAATGTTGTAAGGTATGGGCCACGGAAAGTTCTATTACATCACAAAGTTAAGGTAAGATTTAAATAAAATTCAGAAGTAATTCAAGGTTATTAATTAAAATAATACTCGACAATTAATTTAGAAAATTACGTAACTTTTCGTTTAAAATTTGATTTAATTTTGGCTATTGCATCTACTAATTATTTCTTACATAGGGCAGACTTTATGTACAGTGGGATAGTGAGAAATCTTCCATGTTTTATCTTCACGATTTAAAACAATTCACTTACGTACTTCACTTATTGATTTATCGATACACTCAATCTACTAATTATTTCTTACATAGGGCAGACTTTATGTACAGTGGGATAGTGAGAAATCTTCCATGTTTTATCTTCACGATTTAAAACAATTCACTTACGTACTTCACTTATTGATTTATCGATACACTTAATCAATTATAATAATACACAATCAATCTGTATTCGGGCATAAGTTACACTTACAACACAAAATACGCGATTCATCCTCGTTCCGAAACGGAGCTGAATTTATACACTGCTTCCTACCAAGAAGTAAGGGTTTGGTAGGGATGACAGCCACGTGATCCGGTGATGATAATTATCGCCGGAAGTATTATTAAATTATTATTGTTACATTTAATAATCGTAAAAATACTTTAAATATAAAAAATATATATATAAATATATTATATATAAAACGACTTCAAAAGGTAAACTAAAAGGAACAATTAAATTTACTTCGCACAAAGTAATACTTATTTTCCAGTACAAGTGAAAATAATTATTACTTTGTGCGAAGTAATTTATTATTATACTTAGGTTTTGCAAATACGATAAATAAAGTATAGGCGTAGGATAGTTTGTTTTCAATATATGAGCTGATGTCATAGGTACATTTAAATTAGAAAAGTTATGTCAATATAAGTAAGATTTATGTTTTTCATGATATTTTAATTTATTAGTTTTAATGCTACGACTTGGGTTTTTTCTTTCCTTTGGACTTTTGTTATTTTGTCGTCTAAAGGAAGTTAGTACTTTAACCGTAAAGTCCCTAAGTAGGCTACATGTTTGTTAGCGTAGGTAATTAATAAATAAAAAACCGGGCAAGTCCGAGTTGGAATTGCGCACCGAGAGTAGACTTTAAAAAAATTTGGCGCTCGGCGCCAGCAGCGCAGCGTCGTCGGTGTGAAAACGATCATCGTCTGCAGTCGCTGCGGCGTAAAGTCTCAGTACAGAGATCTTCGTCGCGTTTATGAGCGTACTATCAAGTAGTCCCGTTCGCATAAAAAAATATTATACATACAGACGAATTGAGAACCTCCTCCTTTTTTTGAAGTCGGTTAATAATACACGGTCATTTTTCGAGCTGGTAGTAGGAATTGTTAGCATTTTCATAGAAAAAATACCTCAAAACATTTACGACAAAAACGGCCATTATTTGACAGTAAACTATTATTATTACTCCATCGGCCTACTTCTTTTGCCTATGCACGTCTAATACCGTGTATAAAGAAGCATTACTATAAATTAGTGATTTTAAATATCCAAACGACAGTGTTCATAAACTAAAAATGTATTTGAACTGCTGCCCTAAATCACTTTTCCACGCGTACGAAGTCGCGGGCACAGCTAGTATAATATATATTTGTGGCACGATTGTTAAAATTACTTTATTAAGTGGGCATAAAATCTAGGGGACTATCGTGTTAGTTTTTGTTTTAAAACGATAGTTTTTATATGATTTAGTTATTCTCGCTAAAACTGGAGAGCGGCTGAACCGATTCGGCTATTTTTAGTCTTGAAATATTCGTGGAAGTCCAGGGAAGGTTTGAACAGTTTCTATGCTCAAGGAAGTGGGCACGGGTACCGGCCCACTGTGCTAGTATAAGTGGGATAAACAGTTCTTGTATATTAAGTTACCATAATATAATGAATGTAATATGATTATGATTTTGCATACAACTTAAATTGCACATAGACCGTTATTAATTTTGAGACCTTATGGAAATACGTCCATGCAAACAAATGAATTTTGAATTTGTATTGTGAACCAGCAACGTGTGTACTGCCAAGCTAAGATCAGTAGTGGTACCAACGCTCACAATAAAATAAAAACCCTGCAGCACGACCGGGAAACGTATAAAGATTTCGAGCAGCACACCACCGCGCCGGTACGTTCGAATAAATATTTTATTTCACCACTCCATGACATTTATAAAACTACCCGCATCCAGTTAATAAAATTTACAATTTTCAACAAATCGTTCGGTCTTCTACGCGTCGATCGAAAATGAACTGTATGCGATGTACATTAGGTTGATAATCGTTTGCGGTCTCGTTAAGGCTGCGTCCATACATATTTCAGCACTTGTAAAATCAACACCGGTTTGCGGTGAAATGTCTTTCGCTGAGCACGTGAGGGCTTCTACTTGAAGTTTCCTGAACGTGAGGGCGAGGGATCCTTGAGTAAGAACTAAGGTTTTATTGGACTAGGTTTTATAATTGAAGACATGAAGGTGATGTCGCAAAAAATTTACCCAGAAAATTGTGTTTAAGCTGTCACGTTTTAGGATATGTAGTAACGTAAGTAGATTGATTCTAGACACGGATCTTTAGATGTACTAAATACTTTACGACGTATTCTAAAATGTTTAAGTGACAGTTTGAACTCAATTTTCTCAAAATCATAATTTTGCTACATATCACCTTCATCCGTTCATGTCTTCAATTATGACTAGATTTCTAGAACTTCCTAAGAATAAGAATAAGTGCCGGAGAAAAAAATGCATCATCTTTTTCCTGGGTGTCTTAAAAAGATGGGAACGTATATCCGTAAATGGACAGCAGCGTTTCTGTGAAAACTGTTATTCCGATCTGAAGCTGCGCTCGCCAATCCGCCTGGCTTGGCAGGTATAGGAAACTTGGCAACTTGGCAAAACGAGCTGAAAATTGGCAGAGAACGTCTAAACACATTTCCCGTTAATTCGTGTATTAACAGAAAATTGGTATAATTGTTTTCTACCGATTTTCAGATCGTTCCGAATTATTTATAAGTCAAATATCTGGACTGGATTGGATTTTTTATATTTTAAATAGTAGATTAACTTAATTATCAGATTTTTATCATTTGTGAAATACAAAGTTATTATGTTTTTATGCGATTGCCAAGTCAATCTACTTAATATATTATGATCATTTCAAAGTAGCGCATTGGTGGAGCACGTTGGTGCGAACGAGAGGTCGCGGGTTCGAATCCCGCCAAGGGAACAAAAAGTTTTCAATGTCAAAAAAAAATATTTTTAGTTTTTGACACAAAAAATACATTTCCAAAATGAGGAATGGTAGTATAATCGTATCTCAAAGTTATAGTGACTGCTCTTTTTACACCCTGTATAATAGGTAGGAATTTGGATGATGGTCATCAAACGGAAAGAAGTGACTGAAGCCGATTGGAACGAAGTTGTAGGAACCCTACGCTACTAGTATCTACAGCCATTTTCTTCAATTGTTCTTCAGTCAAAGTTGTTCTTCAGTCAAAGTTGTTCTTCATTCAAAGTTGTTCTTCAGTCAAAGTTGTTCTTCAGTCAAAGTTGTTCTTCATTCAAAGTTGTTCTTCAGTCAAATGCTTTTGAAGTTTTCGTACAGTATTTTCGTCTTGTACGTGACGCGACTAGTGCCGTGGAAATATTGTGACATACTTTTCTATTGTCAGCCAAACGCTTTGAGTTCTTTCAATCGATTTTGAAAGAGAGTTTTCATAAAATTCCACAAGTATTTTGGAAATACTGAACAATGTTTCCTGCAGAATGTTCCAGATAAAATTTACTATTATTTGGACAATAATTCTCAAAGAGTTATACAGAATGTAAAAAGAACAGACGACCTTTTCTCATTCTAGCTTCATAAATTTTTTAAGAATAAAAAATAAACTGCCTTTTTGTTATTCTTGCGACAAAAAATAAGAAATGGTAAAAAAAAATGTTTTTGACGAAAAAAAATCCAAAATAAGAAAACGCTTCGGGAGATATAGCAAGACGAACAGGGTCATCATTTTCGAAATGAATTGGTAATTATTATAATATTTGAGCATCTTTTAAATTATTGTCTCTACATAACTCGGTCCAAGAACAAAACGGTCATCATTTGATGTTACACTAAAATAGTAACTGGATATATAGGTATTATGTACAGACCTACGTGTCACTCAACGAGCTACGAAAAGGGCTATGCTCGGATTCTCCCTACTTGATGGAATCAGAAATAAGGAAATTGGTAGCAGAGCCAAAGTAACCGATGTAGCCCAGGGCATTAGGAAGTTGAAGTCGCAGTTACATATACTCGCAGAACTAATGGCTGCTGGGGCAGAAAGGTTCTCGAGTGGTGACAGTGGTCGGGACGTTGAAGCCTTGGAGCTCTCATCAGGCGGCTGGTGGACAGACGACCTGAAAAAGGTCGTAGGGAGTCTGACTGGAAAACTTTGAGGTTGGCTTACGTCCAGTTATAGTGGACATCCATACTGAAAAGACGACATAATATATGTACCTACATAAAAACGACTCCGTGATCTAGTGGTTCAGAGCTTCGCTCTCGACAGGGAGCTCGTGTCGGAACAACAAAAGTTTGCTTAGAATAATGCAGGCTGATCACCTGATTTATGATGACCCAAGAAAGATGATCCAGGCGTCGAATGGGCATGTAAAATGTCGGTCCTCCACCTGATCTCCCGCCAGTCGTGTCGGTTATCCGTCCCACTGGGCTACGAGGGTAAAGGAAGAAAGAGAGCTTCGGTGTATTGCGCACACACTTGGACACTTTAAAATAACTCCTGCGTAGCTCGCCTGGTTTCAATGAAACCGGCCTAGTGTGGTATTATTATTATACCTAAAACGTAATATTATTAAATAAATGTAATTAATAGGGACTGGAATATTACAACAAAAAGTTGTTTTAAGTGCTTTTAATAAAATTTCATGACAACTTCAATGTTTCGTTGTAAGGACAGAAATATTATATAAGAAATTAGAGCACAATTATTAAGCCCAGCGCAAAGCGGACACAAACGACCGCGTCGGGTCGCTGTAGCGTGCGACCGCTACTTTTTGGACTATGACGAATGATGCGCGGGGCTTCGATACTTCGTTCAGAACCAATTTAATCCTTTGGCAAACATAAAGGCTATACTATATCTAATAATACCAATTTAATATATATCCCTTGTTTACCATGCAATAAAGAAATTAAATTAAATCGAGCTAATCATTGCTAATGTTATAACTTGGAGGTGTATGCATGGATATTTTGACTATCGTTTATAGTGTGAAGAGAATGACGCGTAGAGCTATTTTATTTTGGCACCTCATATAAATTAATGCAATAAAAAAATACAAAGGTCTAAAATAACCACATACAGTAAATCTTACTATGCTGGGGCTCGCGGGCTCCTAGTCTATACATACAAACGCACTAGTCGTTAACCTTACATCCGACCACTCCTCCGACATCGTCTCCGTGGTCTAGTGGTTCAGAGCTTCGCTCTCGACCCGGAGGTCGTGGGTTCGATTCCCGCGTTGGATCAACAAAAAATGTTGTTTTCAAGTTTGGTTAGGACAATGCAGGCTGATCACCTGATTGTCTGACAAGAAAGAAGATCCATGCGTCGGATGGGCATGTAAAAAGTCGGTCCTGCGCCTGATCTCTCGCTAGTCGTGTCGGTTTACCGTCCCACTGGGTTATGAGAGTAAAAGGAAGAGAGAGTGCTTCTGTGTATTGCGCACACACTTGGGCACTATAAAATAACTCCTGCGTAGCTGGCCTGGTTTCAATGAAATCGGCTACCGACGCCGAAATCGGTGAGGGGAGCTATTATTATCCGACCACGGTTGAAACTCATCTGTTTTATCACTTATATGGAGATCTTTATTATGGTAAGTAATTTATATTAGGTGCCAAAACAAAAAATGCTCTACGCGTCCTTCTCTTCTCACTATATGAGGCTATATATTATATTAACCATGAGATACGTTGTATAGAGATATGTAGAGATAATCAGATGCTGGCAAACAATTATAACAATACGAGTCAACAAACTATTGCCTGATTTAGGGCGTGTTTCACCAAGCAATGTTAAAGTTCGTTAAATATCATGTTGTTCCTCTCATAATTTCTATCAATGAATGAGAAGGCGCGGTATTTTAACAAGCCGTTAACACTAACATGCGTTGGTGAAATCAGGACTAAATCTTTAAGATGTAATGCTCAGTGCAGTGGGCTTGCTCGCTGTGAAATGCTGAGCTGGGGTCAATTTTTGACATCATAAAACATAGTAATATTATTATTTTAGACAATATTGTTCTTTATAATGTTACATTGTGTTGTATGATGGTCAGAATAAAAATTATTTCTTTCTTTAATGCCTTTCTAAAAAAACTGTCGCCGGTCGCAAGCGTCGCGTATAGTCCGACCCTTACTTTATACCCAATGGTCGCAAATTTGTGAATGCTTAACACCCCCCACGGGACCGGCCCGCCCAGTTTCGGGAAACGTTCATTTGTAACACTTTATATTCATTTAAATTCGCAATGACTTGTCTAATTACTTGAATTTATAAACACGATGGCCTCAATCCCTAATTGTAACGAACGTAAAGCCTACTAAGCAATCATGCCTAAATGACACGTCATATTACACAGTAATAATACACAAATTACTGTATAAATAATTACTAATAATTATTATAATTATTTATTAACGTGTGGGTGTGCGAGCGACAGATCGCGGGTTAGAATCCCGCCGAGGGAACAAAAAAGTTTACAATGTTCCTGGGTCATGGATGTGTATTAAATTTGTGTATATGATTATAACTAGCTGAGCCGTGCTCACTTTGTTGAGCAAAGAAACCGTTTAAACCTTCCTCTCTTCCCTGATAATACTTTCGGGTGTGTATGGATCCCGTATAAAGAGTTTACTGAGAAAGTACCAGCGCTGAAAAGGTACTTTTTTATAATTATTGTAAGAGAAAACTTATGACGCCGATGTCGCGACTCCGACGCCTGACACCCGACGTCGCTACGCCGACGCCACGACGCCTGATGTCGCGACGCCGACGCTCGACGCCGACGCCGACGCTCGATGTCGCGATGCCGACGCTCGACGCCGACGCCGACGCTCGACGCCGACGCCGACGCTCGACGTCGCAACGCCGACGCCCGACGCCGCGACGCTCGACGCCGACGCCGCGACGTCGACGTCGCGACGCCCAACGCCTCGACGCCTGACGTCGCGACGCCGTCGCTCGACGCCGTGACGCCGACGCTCGACGCCGCGACGCCGACGCTCGACGTCGCGACACCGACGCCAGACGCCGCGACGCCAGACGCCGCGACGCCAGACGTAGAGTGTATGGATCCCGTATAAAGAGTTTACTGAGAAAGTACCAGCGCTGAAAAGGTACGACGCTCGACGCCGACGCCGACGCTCGATGTCGCGATGCCGACGCTAGACGCCGTGACGCCTGATGTCGCGACGCCGACGCTCGACGCCGACGCCGACGCTCGACGCCGACGCCGCGACGACGACGCCAGACGCCAGACGCCGCGACGCCGATGCCAGACGTCGCGACGCCCAACGCCGCGATGCCTGACGTCGCGACGCCGTCGCCAGACGTCGCAACGCTCGAAGCCGCGACGCCGACGCCCCACACCGATGCTCGACGTCGCAACGCTCGACGCCGCGACGCCGACGGCTGACCCCGCGACGCCAGACGCTGCGATGCCGTCGGGCGTCGCGACGCCCAACGCCGCGATGCCTGACGTCGCAACGCCGACGCCAGACGTCGCGACGCCCAACGCCGCGATGCCTGACGTCGCGACGCCGACGCCAGACGTCGCGACGCCGACGCCAGATGTCGCGACGCCGACGCCGACGCCAGACGTCGCGACGCCGACGCCGACGCCGACGCCCGACGCCGATGCTCGACGTCGCAACGCTCGAAGCCGCGACACCGACGCCCCACGCCGATGCTCGACGTCGCAACGCCGACGCCCGACGCCGCGACGCCGACGCTTGACGTCGCGACGCCGACGACAGGTGCCGCGACGCCAACGCCAGACGCCGCGACGCCAGGCGCCGCGACGCCCGACGCCACGACACCTGACGTCACGACGCCAACGCCAGATGTCGCGACGCCCGACGCCACGACGCCTGACGTCGCGACGCCGACGCTCGACGCCGCGACGCCGAAGCCAGGCGTCGCGACGCCGACGCCAGACGTCGCGACGCCGACGCCAGACGTCGCGACGCTGACGCCAGACGTCGCGACGCCGACGCTAGACGCCGCGACTATATAACTAGCTGACCCGTGCTCACTTTGTTGAGCATAGAAACCGTTTAAACCTTCCTCTCTTCCCTGATAATACTTTCGGGTGTGTATGGATCCCGTATAAAGAGTTTACTGAGAAAGTACCAGCGCTGAAAGAGGTACTTTTTTATAATTATTGTAAGAGAAAATTTATGACGCCGACGCCGATGTCGCGACTCCGAATACTGACACCCGAAGTCGCGACGCCAGACATCGCGACGCCGACGCCAGACGCCGCGACGCCCAACGCCGCGACGCTGACGCCAGACGTCGCGACGCTGACGCCAGACGTCACGACGCCGACGCCTGACGCCGATACTCGACGTCGCTACGCCGACGCTCGACGCCCCAACGCCGACGCTCGACGTCGCGACGCCGACGCCAGACGCCGCGACGACGACGCCAGACGCTAGACGTCGCGATGCCGATGCCCAACGCCGCGACACCGACGCTCGACGTCGCAACGCCGACGCCCGATGCCACGACGCCGTCGCTCGACGTCGCGACGCCGACGCCAGACGCCGCGACGCCCGACGCCACGACGCCTGACGTCGCGAAGCCGACGCCAGACGCCGCGACGCCAGACGCCAGACGTCGCGACGCCGACGCCAAACGCCGCGACGCCGACTCTCAACGTCGCGACGCCGACGCCCGACGCCACGACGCCGACGCTCGACGTCGCGACGCCGACGCCAGACGCCGCGACACCCGACGCCACGACGCCTGATGTCGCGACGCCGACGCCAGACGTCGCGACGACGACGCCAGACGTCGCGACGCCGACGCCGACGCCCGACGCCGATGCTCGACGTCGCAACGCTTGAAGCCGCGACGCCGACGCCCCACACCGATGCTCGACGTCGCAACGCTCGACGCCGTGACGCCGACGGCTGACTCCGCGACGCCGACGCCAGACGTCGCGACTCCGACGCCAGAAGTCGCGACGCCGACGCCGACGCCGACGCCGATGCTCGACGTCGCAACGCTTGAAGCTGCGACGCCGACGCCCCACACCGATGCTCGACGTCGCAACGCTCGACGCCGCGACGCCGACGCTCGACGTCGCAACGCCGACGCCCCACGCCACGATGCCGACGCCAGACATCGCGACGCCGACGCCAGACGCCGCGACGCCCGACGCCACGACGCCTGACGTCGCGACGCCGACGCCAGACGCCGCGACGCCAGACACCAGACGTCGCGACGCCGACGCCAAACGCCGCAACGCCGACGCTTGACGTCGCGACGCCGACGCCCGACGCCGCGACGCCGACGCTCGACGTCGCGACGCCGACGCCAGACGCCGCGACACCAGACGCCACGACGCCTGATGTCGCGACGCCGACGCTCGACGTCGCGTCGCCGAACGTACGGATTTCAATAATGCAATGCACAGTCCACAAGAAGTTACAAAATCGCTTATATTTGTATGGTTGAATCCTCATCATCATCAGCCTGCAGACGTCCACTGCTGAACATAGGCCTCCCCCCAAGGACTTCCGATCGGTCGTGCGCTGTCTGCATCCAACGGCTGCCCGCGGCTCCGACCAGATCGTCGGTCCATCTTGTGCCCTACGCTGCGTCTTCCAATACGTGGTCGCCACTCGAGAACTTTCCTTCCTCATGTGGTGTCTGCTCTTCGGTGAATAATCTTCGCCAGGTAGAAAAATTGGCCTTCAAAAATAGCTTAAAAAGAAAATTGTAGCAAACATACTTTGTTATATTCCCTCTAAAATCATCAAAATATATTTGAATTCCTTCAATCGCAGGAATGCCTTCGCTGCATTGTATTAGCAAATCCGTACCTACCTCAATTTCTAAGTCCTGCTATAGCAAAAGCGTCCTTTACATTTAGTGGTTTGTAGTGTGAATGTCGCATGCAGGCTCGCAGTCTTGATCCAGGCAGATGTATAATGGCCTGTCCACATGTCCACGTCACGACGTCATCAACGTATACGTTACGATATGTTGCCTTGCCGTGTCATAGTAATGCAACTATATTGTAGTAGAATGGTGAATAATGTATTCTAAATTATACCTATCCGTGAATAAAAAAACTTCGTTTAAATTTACTACGATCGGATGTTTTTATTTAAGGATCATTGTGAAATATATTATATCGGGTGTACTAAGACCAGTTACTATAACTTTGGAATGTGATTGTACTACCTTTTATCATTCTAGAAATGCATTTTGTTTCTTATTTTTTTGCTTTTTCATCATTCTAGCGATAAAAAAAGAAATGGTAAAAGTAAAAAAAAATGTATTTGACAATAAAAATACTATATAATAAGTATAGTCGTATCTCAAAGTTATAGTGACTGTTCTTTTTACACCATGTATACCCACCTATATTATAATAATATGTATATGAGATGTAGTTCCATAATGGAATGAACTATACCGGAATTTAACAACTCCCGTCTAACTATAGCCACACAATCCATATTCTTGCGTCACGTCAATCAATCAATTCCTTTTAAATAAATGATTTGAATAATTGACGTGAATTTTAGCAGCGACGTAAATATGCATCGTGCCGCAACACCATATCACGTTGACGATATCGTGACGTGATCATGTGGACACGTCCTAAGGTATATAGTTAATCGATTGCTGTGCGAGAGACATACGCCTGACGTGACGCTCTTTGTATACTTCAGAACCATTGTATAATGCTGCCGTAAGGACAGGCCAGATCTACGCAACGTGTGGTCTTCATCGTCAATGCCCCAATAAGGCACTTGCTGTATAGTGGTGCTGGTTTTTGTCAAGTTGCCATCGCTATAGCTTACGAAGTTCGAAAACAAAAATGAATGGTCCCGACGCTTAGCGAAGCTTTTTTTAAGTCGAAAGTGATAAAAGCGATGGCCACTTCGCTAAAGGCCCTGGGCGCTGATTCAAGATGCCATTGCTATTTATCGCTTACGAAGTTTGAAAATAAATTCGCTAAATGACAAGCGAATTCGTGTGTCACTTAGCGACGCTTATGTCAAATCTCATACATTTTGTTTTCGAACTTTGTAAGCGATAAATTTGCCGTTGGCATCTTGAATCAGGGCCCTGTTAAGATAGACTAATTATAATGTGAATTTTGGTATCTATTTTTGATAAATTATCGGTTGGATCTATGCGCTGGATGATTCGAATATGAGTCAAGTAGTACACGCGCGTATGTATATCTGTCGGCAGTCTGAAATCCAAACGAGATTTAACCAAAATTTATTACGTGAATTGCTCGACAGGCATGTTTTATTCATGTTCTTAGGGGCTTATCTTTGTTTCTGAAATCATTGGACATATTTTAAAGGCATCTCATGTTACTTATATTTTAATAGATTTAAAAATGTCGCATCTATTCCGTTCTGTTCGACGTACTAGTCACCCTGATCATAATAACTTAACTTAAAATAACTGTCATACTTCTGCGTACAAGTAACTTTCTTAAAAACGAATACAAAGTTTTCGCGTTGTTTTGGCACCGCATTTAAATTACTAACTAAAAAAATCAAAGAATCTAAAATGACCACAAGGAGTGAATGCGCACGGTCTCTATATTACACACGAACGTCCTGGTCAGGTTTTAACGTTTCGGTTCGATTCCCTCGATTCCCGCGTTGGAACAACAAATAATGTTGTTTTCAAGTTTGGTTTGGACAATGCAAACTGATCACCTGATAGTCTGAAAAGAAAGATGATCCATGCGACGGATGGGCCTGTAAAAGTCGGCGCCTGTTGTCTCGCCAGTCGTGTCGGTTTACCGTGCCACTGGGTTTTGAGGGGAAGAGAGAATGTCTTTGTGTATTGCGCACACACTTGGGCACTATAAAATAACTCCTGCGTAGCCTGGTTTCAATGAAATCGGCTACCGACACCGAAATCGGTGAGGGGAGATATAACCCACAACATATAATACAAATCTATATCGAGGCGCGAAAGGGTATCACATTTGCGACCCCTTTGACAGAAATATGAATAACTTTATCGAACGCTTTATCGGGAGTTCTGATGTCACTCATGGCTCATAGCTCACGGCTCACGGGCTCGACGGAAAAACTTTTTGATTTTATCTTGTGAGGAATGTTGTATTTCGCTTTATTTATAAGCAGTTTTATGTTGTCACATATCATGTGTATATTTATCCAGTGTATCCGTATGTAGATTATATATGGGTGTATTTTGAACCCGCTACGCAAAACCGACGGGGTGTTTAAATTGACGTGTCTGTGTAAATGTCTGTCTGTGGCATCGTAGCTGCCAAACGGTTGATCCGATTTTAATGCGTTTTTTTGTTTCAAAGGTCTAGATTGTTCTTAGCTATGTTTGGTGGAAATCGGTTCGGGTCTTCCAAGGTCATCAGGTCGATTGTTAGGTGTGATAGGAATGTTACACGCTAAGTCAGGGTTTTTTTTAATTTTAATTTAGTTTTTATCTATGGATGCTCTACGTCAATCTGGCCCCGTGCTAAGTATCAGAAGGACTTGTCTTAAGGGTAAAAATCGGTTTGTCTGTCTAGGCTACGATAATAGACAAACATACTTAACGAACATTGTTCGCAGAGTCTACATCCTGAGGACGCTTCGGGGTCGGAGCGAAACGCGCGTCGAGTTTTGCGACCAGCATGGTGGTGTGGGGCTTTGCACGATCGTGCTAACATTATTGCTTGTGTGGTGGTGGTGTTTTCACGTTTTTGCTTGCAAGTTACGCATAAGCAGTATGGGAAGGAGGGAGGTGCTTTGAATGCATGTCTATGCGTACAGTCACACATTGAGATATAATAAGTATATTACACACAGGCACTGATAGTAATCTGTGCCCGCGACTTCGTTTGCGTGGTTTTTAAGTGACTTAAGCCGTTTATGCAACGCACGCAATGAAAGTTCCCAAATCTGAATATTTTTTCCCGTTTTTGCAACATTTCTCACTGACGCTTCGCTCCTATTGGTCGCAGCGTAATGTTATATAGCCTAAAGCCTTCCTCTATAAATGGAATATCCAACAAAAAATAATTTTTCAAATCGGACCAGTAGTTCCTGAGATTAATGCGTTTTAACAAACAAACTCTTCAGCTTTATAATATTAGTATAGCATTTTTTAAATATATTCCCCAGGTTTCGTCGCAGGTTAAGAATGTAGTTAGATAAACTAAGTGTTGATTTTAAGGCGTTAACGCAATTTGTGTTGAGAAGTTGTTGCGCTGCCGAGGTAAAGTTCTCTCTACTTTAATTAACTTCTTAGCGCTGCAGCGACAACACTGAGCAAGTCTGATTATTCCACACAGACTTATTTACTGAAGACGGAGCAAATTGAGGGTAAAATAAACTTCGAGTGCCCCAACGTTGCTCATATCTATATCACATTGTACTTTAAGGAGTAATATAATATTATGTATTGCTGATTTCAATAGTGAAACCACTATTAATAATAATAATAATATGGACGCTTCACACCACGTAATCTGGCCCCGTGCTATGTATTCCAAGAACTTGTGTTACAGGTACCAGACAACGGAAATAAATTTAATGCTTTTATATTGTATACATATTCAACATTTTTATTATATTTTACACAAATTTAATACACATCCATGAACATTGAAAACTTTTTGTTCCCTCGAAGGGATTCAAACTGGTGACCTCTCGTTTGAGCACCAGCGCTCTCAACCACTGCGCCACGGTGGTCGTCATTTTAATGTATTCACATTTATACATGACTTTTTAAATAAATAAAAATTATTCTCTTTCACTTCACATGAAATAGGGTTTTTACAAAATTGAAAAAATAAGCAAAGTCACCATTAGATAATAGAGCAATGAAGAAAATAATACCATCAAAATATTTCTATTGTCATCCATATGACCTGGGTGGCATGAAATTTTTTTTTTACTGTATTTTTTTTCTGGATGTTGAATCTTTTTTTGTGGTATACGTACTTCATTTAATTGAAAATCGACTGCTTTCTTTTCATTTTCAATTACTATAAGTTTATACAGTAATTTGAAAATATAAGTATTATATATATTATTTCTGCTAACTTCACACTCATAGAATAATAGCAATTGTTGTATAAAATTTAAATATATTATATCTAGCAATATCCCGCGAAACAAATAGATATAATATAATATTTTAAATTTTATGCTATGGATTTCCGCAAAGTAACGACTGATTCCATTGTTGTATAGTAAAATAAAAAATATATTGAAGTTTGCTATCATAGGTTACAGAAGCCGACTCGATCGCTTACTTCGTAGCCTGTCACAATTGATGTCACTTTTTCCTTAAGTGTACAACATAACAATCCTTATGTATAAGTCTATGGTTTTATGCAGATTTTCAGATAAAACTTGGATATTTTACATTTTATGTAATCAAAAGTTGATCTCATTCGGACGCTATTTTTGTTGAGCGTAATCTATTTGGATGCTGACAGGATATCCTATGTCAACATAGGATATCTTGAAATCGCTACCGAAAAAAACTTGTTAAATTTATGTGGTAAATTTAACATGTTTTTTTGGTAAATCAATTCAAATCAAAAAAAAATTCACATTAAGAAATCCTGGATGTACTAATAGTGTTAGTAACAAAGGTCTTACGTTATAGTGTTAGTATAACAAATTTATAATAGCAGATTTAAAAACAATAAAATATACTTTATCTTGTTATGACTACACAATAACGGTAAACGTACCTAAAACTAAATTGTTATTACGTATTGACATAATAATAGCCTCCCACACCGATTTCGGTGGCCGGTTTTCGTTGAAACCAGTCCAGCTTCGCAGGAATTATTTTATAGTGCCCAAGTGTGTACGCAATACACAGGAGCACTCTCTGTTTCTTCACTCTCGTAGCCCAGTCGGACGGATAACCGACACGAGATCAGAGGCACAGGGCCAACTTTTTACATGTCCGACGCATGGATAATCTTGTCAGACAATCAGGTGATCAGCCTGTCATGACCAAACTTGAAAACAACGTAATATCGAACCCACGACCTCCGAGTCGAGACCTAGGCTTTAAACCACTAGACCACGGTGACGAGAGACATAATTACGAATTTTTTTAACTACAGCAAAAAGTGTCGTTACAACTTTTGGGCTAAATTTTTTCCGTCTAGCCCCTTTCTCAACGCGTGATAAGGAACTTCGTTCCAAAAAAGAATGTAAAAAGAAATATGACATAAATTACTTCGACCAAGTCAGGTAAAAAGGGATACATAAAAGAATCTTCTTCAATGTTATAACAGTACAAAACTCTCTCAGTAAATCAGACGGGATCCAGAAAAAATGCAATATCAACTTCCTACTTTCCGGGAAAACCCTTTTTATTTTCGTACCGAGATATTATAATCTATGGACGCTTCACACCACGTCAATCTGGCCCTGTGCTAAGTATCCGAAAACACCCTTACCAGACAACGGAAATACATATTTAATACTTTTAGAATATTTAAGATTTTTATTATATTACTAGCTGACCCGTGCCCACTTCGTTGAGCATACAGACCGTTTAAACCTTCCCTGGATTTCCACGAATATTTCAAACTAAAAATAGCCGAATCGGTTCAGCCGTTCCCGAGTTTTAGCGAGACTAACGAACAGCAATTGAAGAAGAAGATACACAAATTTTCATACACATCCATGACTCGAAACATTGACAACTTTTTGTTCTCTCGGCGGGATTCAAACCCGCGACCTCTCGCTCGAGCACAAACGCGCTCAACCACTGCGCTACGGAGGTCGTCAATATTCCTTTTAAATGAAGAGAATTCAAACTAACGAACATAAAGTTCGTAAGCGTCCGTACAATATAGTGAGGGGTATATTGGTTGAGCCTGGACGCAATTTCAAAGAAGATTTATGCATTACGTGCAAGCCTTGCAGGGAGCCATAGAGTTCAATCGAGTTAGAATAGGCTACTTTACATACGTCTTACGTCCGAATATTGATATACTTACAGTGTGAAAAGAGCAGTCACTATAACTTTGAGATACGATTATACTACCTTGCCTCATTTTGGAAATGTATTTAAAAAAAAATGTCAAAAACTAAAAAAAAAATTTTTGCTTTTCACCATTTCTTATTTTTTTGTCGCAAAAATAACAATAAAGCAAAAAAATACATTTCTAGAATGAGAAAAGGTAGTATAATCATATCCCAAAGTTATAGTAACTGCTCTTTTTACACCCGTTATTTCACGATACCTAGTTAAATAAAGTAAGAGCTACACGCATATTTTTTTTTTGACGACCACAGTGCTTAGTGCGTTGCTGTTCGAGCGGGAGGGAGCCGGTTCGAGTCCTGCCGAAGGAACAGAAAAATGTTTTTGTGTTCCCGGGTCATTGTATTATTAATAAAAATCTTCAATATGTTTATAGTATAAAGTACTAGTACCAGTCTGGTACCTGTAACACAAGTTTTTCGGATTTAATGCTAAGTGCACGAGGCGTGGTGTGAAGCGTCCATAGATATTACCTATAGATTCGGGATACACTATTTTTACTTGACTACATCAAAGCCAAAACGAAGAGTATTTTAGAAGTATATATGTATGTTTGTTTCATGGTAGCGTCTAAATTATACAACATTAATGAATGATAATTTAATACTTTGGGGTGTGTAATGTGTATGGGTTCCATATATAGAGCTTACTGTAAAAGTACCAACGCTGAAAGAGTTACCTTTGTAATAATGTATGGGCTAATTTATGATGTTGGAGCATTTCTCATAGAAAGTCAAAAGTAAGTATTATAGCCCCGGTACTTTCACAGTAAACTCTACATAGTAGGCATATACACAGTACACACCCTAAAGTATTTTCACTCATTTATTTTACACCTTGTTTTATTGGTTCAGAGTCTTATCTAGTGGTTCAGAGCTTCGCTCTCGACCTGGAGGTCGTGGGTTAGACTTCCGCGTTGGCACAATAAGTTGTTTTCAAGTTTGGTTAGGACAATGTAGACTGATCACCTGATTGTCTAACAAGAAAGATGATCCATGCGGATGGGCATGTAAAAAGTTGGTCCTCAGTCTGTAGTCTGAAATCGGCGCGGGGAGCTATAATTAATTCTCTATGAAAATTGCAGTGCAGTGCAGGAGTTCCGATTTTTTGGCATTTAATTCGGTTCGTGAGAGGTACCTTCTTCCTTTAATATTTTGTCACCCACCATTCTTTATGTGCCATATCTATTACTCCTTGGCCCTACTCGTCTAATGTCTGCGACGTGGGTGATCTATCAGATCGGCTGCCAATTACTCCAGCTTGATAGAATATCTAAACACCACCTTTATTACTACAGGGATAGAGCATTCAGGGCACAATATTCATTAGGATTTTAAAGATTTGCAACCTGTCAGCCGACTTGTCGAGCGACTAGTATACCTAATGGTTTAACGACCGGTTTCCGACACTCTAATCATATCTATGATCAACTAACATGACATTCAAGTTGATTGTTGATTGTTGAAAGTTGATTTCAAATTGGTGAAACATTTATCTGAGAGAAAGAGAGGGACAGATGTTATATAATTACATCACGGTCGCTCTCGCAAGGCTGTTTAAAATATCACAAACTAGTTAATGGAATCAGGCGTTACTTTACGGAAATCCATAGCATAAAATCTAAATATAGGTATAATATAATATCTAGCAATATCCCACCAAAAATGATAACCACGACCTGCAAACAAATGAGTGATTGTACGCATAGACTTGCGTTCAAAGCACCTCTCTCCTTTCAACATTGTTTATAAATAAATAAAAAGTTTATGTGTACACTCGCAAGCAAAAACGTGAAAACACCACTACCACACAAGCAATAATGTTGACAAGATCGTGCAAAGCCCTACACTTAGGGCGTGTTTCACCAACCAATGTTAAAGTTAACGCCATGTTAAAATAACATGCCTTCTCATTCATTGACAGGAAATACGAGAGGGATAACATGATATTTAACGAAGGATTAACTTATTATGGCTTGGTAAAACACTCCCTTAACGTCTTAAGACAATTAACGAACATTGTTCGCAGAGTCAACATCCTGAGGATGCTCCGGAGTCGGAGCGAAACGCGCGTCGAGTTCTGCAACCTGCATGGTGGTGTGGGGCTTTGCACGACCGTGTTAACATTATTGTTTGTGTGGTGGTGGTGTTTTCACGTTTTTGCTTGCGAGTGTACGCATTAGTGTGAAAAGGAGGGAGGTGCTTTGAACGCTTGCCTATGCGTACACTCACTCATTTGCTTGCGGGTTGTGGTTATCATTTTGCTAGATATATCATATTTAGATTTTACCACAAACTAGTCAGTGTCCGTTGAAATGTACACCACACCACACGGTCGACTGGTATACTGATATTTTAAATTTTATTCGCCCTGATTTCACTAAAATTACCCAAATTCCATAAAAATAATAAAGCTAATATTAAAGTTAGAGCACATGAGGCTGGAATGTGTGGTCATGTGACTTAAATAATGCGCCATTTTTAATGGAAATTCCCGCCCGCGCCGATAAGCGGGGTATTAATATGTCGTTTGACGGCGTTTTTGCGGTTCCGCTATGTTAAGTATTTTATAGAGCCACGCTTCATAGGAAAAACATGGCCACGCTGAAAAACGTAAATGTTAGTGAGTTAAATTCGTCAGACGCTAAGTTGAGTTTATTGAATTTAGGGTTGCTTTTTGCATCAGCAATTTAATCGTTCTTACAATTTAGCTTATTTATATTTTTAATTCCACTAGCTGTTCCCGCGACTTCGTTCGCGTGATTTTTGAGTGAGGAAACACCACGAAATTTTTTCCATACAAAAATACGGGTCTAGGTGATTTCTATTTCCTCCCTGGATAACACCTCTAGAGTAACAATTTTTTTCCTGAATATTTATGGATATTGTTTGTACGTCCCTATTTTTTCCTTTTTTTAATAAATTAATTATTTAAAGAGATATGGACGTTTAAAAACCTAAAAAAAATGGCCAGACTCTCCGCTATGTTTAAATATCTAGGAAACAGATTTGACTACAATAATCAACAAAACCAAAAAATAGGAACCTAGCTCAATTCTTTTTTTAGCTAATAAAGAAAAAAATATTTAAATCGGTTAAGTTTTGGAGGAGGAAACAGAAATCCCCTAAACGTCGATTTCTGGTACTTTTAATAGGTAATTTCAGTCCAAGTTGCAGTTGTCTGTTGTTGTAGCTAAGGCACTGCGAGACAGCAATAGATTTTATAAATACCTATTTTGTATTTCTCTCAACCGTGGTGTTTCCATGCAGCGCAATAAAAGTCCCCAAATGTAATTAATTTTCTCCGTTTTTGCAACATTTCTCACTGAAGACTCGCTCCTATTGGTCGCAGCGTAATGTTATATAACCTCAAGCCTTCCTCTATAAGCGGACTATCCAACAAAAAAATATTTTTTCAAATCGGACCAGTAGTTCCTGAGATTAGCACGTTTAAACAAACAAACAAACAAACAAATAAACAAACTCTTCCGCTTTATAATATTATTAGTATATTAGTATAGATAATATTATAGCTATTAACCACATCTAATACAATTTGGGAAACTGCAATTTGATGGTAAAAATCAGCATAATATGTGTTAATCCATCTGCATACCAAATTTATAAAATTGGTTTAGATGATAGCGCCTGAGGAAGAAGCAAAGACTGTGTAACTAACTTACACAATCGATCGCTTTTCTAATATTATTGTGTGTGTGTGTGTGTTTACACTTAGTAGCTACAAGCTATAGACAGACAAGCTAGCCAAGCCATTGCTATAATCCAGCTCTAAGTTGCCCCAACAGAGCGAGTTCGCTTCGATTAATTCTTTTGACATTTTGACACATCTAAAATTGGCCTAAAAGTACTGAAAACTAGGGGATAGCTCGCTACAATGTTGCTGCACAGACTTTTGACATTTCAAACGAGACGAAGGTATAAATACTGTAATTCACCAACTTTTGAATACCTGTGTACTTCAGTAATTGGACTTATCGCGCGTTGTGAAAGGGGGCTAGACGGAAAAAATTCTTACGAAAAGTTGTCACGACACTTTTTGCTATAGTAAGCTATTGTATGCTGTGCGGCGTCGCATGTTTCTCTGTCTGTCTCTCTCTCTCTTATAGAAAGCAAGCCAGATATTTTCATTTCTATTTCGCATTGAACAGTGTGGTGTCGCGACGATTATTTTTGTTGAGTGTATACAGGTTTTTTGTAAATAATAAATAATAAAACTTCGTTCCATCCGGGTGTCCCTTGACACCTCTCAAGTTTTTTTTCTCTTTTTTTCTCTGACCCCCTAACATTATCTATTATTTTCTCATATTTCTTAACCGACTTCCATAAAAGGAGGAGGTTATCTGTTCGGCCGGTTATTTTTGTAAATGTACACCGATTACTCTGAGGTTAATGGTCCGATTTGCGTGATTCTTTTTTCGTTCGACGCAGAATAGCTGCGATTTGGTCCCATAAAAATTGACATAGCTTTCACTTGTACATGGCAGATCAAATCGTCGATTTGATCAGCCTATCATAAATCGGGAGTTAATCTTTATAATGTCACTATAGATTCAGAATTGTCTTTTTTCCAAACATTTAATTTAAACGAAACAAAAGGTACACTTTCCATTACATGCGCGCGCTCGTTGGACAAAGGCTCTCGAACTAATTACTTCAATTAAGTAAGTTCATTTAGGACCGTCTCAGTGCTTTGAGCTCTGTTTCAAACGATCCATTTTTCTCATTAAAATTTAATGTATTATGTTTCTAATTAGTAATTACTTTTGATAATATAATGTAAGGTTCTAATTAGAAATATATTATATATTTATCTGTACTAGTTGTTACATACAGCTTAGTTCCTATATCGCGCGGGTGGTGTATTTTGTACGAGCCGGAGGTCGCAGGTTCGAATCCTGCCGTAGGAACGAAAAGTTTTCTGTGTTCCTGGCAGGGACCGATTAATCCGCTATACGGCTGTAGCGGTATCAATACAAACCGTTTTATTTTAAATATCCATATTAAGGGTTTTTAACTATGCGCTTGTCTTAAGCGGTATTAAACCGTTTAATGCAGCTGCGCCAATAACCGAAAGAGACAACAAATTCGTGGTACACGCCGTGGATCAAATCTATGAAAAGCGGTTTTTTTCATCAGTGACTTGAGGTTTCAATAGCCTTGCTGTGCATTGTGCAACATTAATTTTGTCACTTTAAACGTTAGTTAGACCAAATCAATGTTGCACAATGCACAGCACTTATATTTTATACTAATATTATACTTATATTTTAACATACTTATATTTTATACTAATTTGAATTACCTAAATTACAATTCCGTATAATTAGAAAAAAAAAAGATGGGAATTAACTTTTCGCTCTTTACCAAATCAATATCAAGGAAAGACAATAATAAACAAAAATGGACAAGAACTTGCATTAAATAACATCATCTTATACCTTATGTCATACGCAATTATGATCATTTTTGGTATGCATCACGATTGCTCCGTCACGGTAGAAATATGATGAAAATGTTCGCCCAATATTTAGGCGAAATTTGACAAAATCGATGGGTCCAAACCAAAAATTTGTCGAAGTAGAAACAAAGAAGTTATAAGGGTTTTAAGTTGGCCGCGCCAACGTAACGTCCACGATGGCGCGGCCATGGAAATCTCAGGAACTACGTGGGTTAGAGATCTAATTCTTTTTCTAGTATGAAGATTGAATTTGGCGAAAATTGTCGAAAAAGAAATTATAAACTAGAAATCGATATTTTAAGAGATTTTTACCTCAGAAGCCGTGGCGGCGCAGACGTGCACTTCGTGTTTCTTTAATGTTGATTATTTCTTTATATCATAATACTTAGTACAAAAATCTGATACAGGAAGTAAGGGCTTAATTTGTCGAAACTAATGAAAGCAATAAATACAACGAAATGTTATTTAAACAGACAAATCGGACCGAAACAAAAAATAGCATGGCCGCGCTGATATCTCATTATCTGTAATTGCTAGGATTTCGGTTTTTATATCCATTTATTCGACACATTAACCTGATTAGAATGGCATATCGTTTTACCCTCAGAATGGTTTTCAACGCGTGTAATCTCCAAAAATGTGCTCTCTTGTACAATGTTTGAGTAGGGTAACCATAATTTCGATTTTATTTGAGAATACGTTTTACTCTACTAGACGAAAATGTATCTATTTCCTTAATAATGCCAACAAACGGAACAATTATTATTAATCATTATTTCACACTTAAACGTAAGTATGTAGTACCTATGCCCGTAAGCGATCAGTTGTAGATAGGATAATAATATTATGTTAAGTAAGTATACTGTACCTAGGAAGGTTACTTAATATTATGCATTTCTTGCCCTTGATCCGTTTTTGCGAAGACGGGTTATAATTCTTTTATACACTCATCTATATTTTTTGTCTCTATATCTGTCTGTATGTGCAACATCAAAAACCACGGAAGGGATTTTAACCAAACTTATTACGATTGTAGACCATATTCCTAGGCAGGTTATAGGATATATAACATAACGCTACGATACATAGGAGCCGAGCAGTGACGATAACTTTGAAGCAAGTCGATGAATTTCGAGCGCGACTGCGGACGAACGGTTCGGGCGGGGCGCGCGGGGGGATCGCTTACACAGTGACGCGAAGCTATAGAACGTGGCACTAAAGTAGATTAGAACATTAAATAAGTAACTAACATGATTTTACTAAAAAGACAAGTGTTTCCACAGTGTCAATAATATAAAAACTGTATTTTTGAACTTGCTTCACAAACTGAAATAAATTATCATTTATTGTATAAAATCAACTTTTGGTATTATTAAAAGAAAGCCTTTTGGGATAAACATAAAGAAACGGACAATTTAGCGGTTTTGAGAAGCTATAACGGGTGTAAAAAGAGCAGTCACTATAACTTTGGGATATGATTATACTATCTTTTCTCTTTCGGACGGTGTTCCACAGGAAGCGAGTTCCACAATCTGACCGCATGAACGGTGAAGGAGTAGGAGTAGAAATTAGAGCGATGTGATGGGAGGGAAAGGTTTGTTCTGGATTTGGACCTACAAGGGATATCAATGGGCCGGGAAAAGTTAAATCGATCACGAAGATAGGAAGGAGAGAGAGGGTTATACAGGATATTGTAAAGTAAACAGAGGATATGGGAGTTGCGACGGAGACGGATAGGAAGCCACTTGAGTTTTATCCGAAAGGCTGATATCTGATCAAACTTTTTTAGACCAAAAATGAAACGGATACAGAGATTCTGCAAGCGTTCCAGTTTAGTTAGCAGCTCTTCGGTAACGTCTAAGTAGCAGGAGTCGGCATAGTCGAGGATAGGAAAAATGAGAGTTTTGACGAGGAAAATTTTGGTTTGCAAAGGCAAAAAGTTTTGAAGGCGCCTCAGCATGTGCAACGAGTGGTGTACCTTTCTGCTGACTCCACTAACCTGCGGATTCCAGCAGAGATTGCTGTCCAAAGATAACCCTAAATTCTTAGCTGTGTCTCTGAATTCGATAATAGTACCATCATATTTGACCACAGGCACATTGTGTAAACGTTGCTTTATATACTAGTAAGTATATAACGCAACGTTTACACAATGTGTAAACGTTGCGTTATATACTTACTAGTATATCCCAAAAAATCGCAGGCTATGATAATAGGCAGTAGCCTATTATCGTAGCCTGCGATTTTTTGGGATTTACCAACAGACCAAAAGATTTAGCCCAATTTGATATGCTCTGCAGATCATAGTTAATACCAGCAACTGTAGAATCAATATCATCAATATTAGAATGACGATAGAGTTGCAGGTCGTCTGCGTAAAGATGGAAATTTGAGTTGATTAATGAGGAAATAATATTAATCAATATAGAAAACAGGAGGGGAGAGAGTACGCCACCCTGGGGAACACCCGCTCATTCTAGAAATGTATTTTTTTTTCATATTTTTTTTACAAAAATTAAAAAATAATTTTTTTTTGGCTTTATTATTTTTTTTTTATTATTACAAAAAAAAAGAAATGGTAAAAAGAAAAAAAAACTTTTTTTTTTAGTTTCTGACAAAAAAAAATACATTTCCGAAATGAGGAAAGGTAGTATAATCGTATCTCAAAGTTATAATGACTGCTCTTTTTACACACTATATATATAAATATGTCATTCGATAAAAACGATAGTCACTCAATGAAATGGCGATTTGAATTAGATGAATGCCATCTACCATAACGGTATTAATCCTTATCATTTAAAATACGTTATTCTGCTTAAGCATTTCTGAAGACTACATATTTTTCCCTTTAGACCATGCAAATATAATGAATACTTTAGGATATAGCAAAATTAAAATCGTTTCTCCGTGATTCAACCGGGCGCCGCGTGATGCTGGCTGCTGCGTGATGTGTCTTACGTCCGAGCCGGGCTGGAGTACTGTTACGTCTATTGGGGTTAATCCTATGTCTTAATATGGCATATCTGAGCCTTTATTTGAAACTATTATTATTACTTCATCGGCCTCCGTGTGACCATGTATAAAGAAGCATAATACCCAAACGACAGTGTTCATAAACTAAAAATATATTTAAAAATACTAAAGTGCCCTAAATCACTTTTACACGCGTACGAAGTCGCGGTCACAGCTAGTACTTTTATAAACATCATGGATACAGAAATAAATGAAATAAAATCTAGGTCTAACAAGGCTCAAACAAGAAAGTTAATATTAGGCAGATGACTAAAAATGCATAAGTACAAGGTCGGACTCGCTAATAAAATCTAAGCGTCACTTCATACCGAAATACGGAAAAAAAGTGCCTTCTTGAAAAAGCATATTATTCGTCTGCCGTTGGAATAATATTAATTCCAATAGCGAGTCTTAACCACGGCCATGGGTCTCTATGAAAACCGGCGTTACGCCGGCTTGCTTTGCTGCAGGGAATGAGGATACTTGTCGTAGATAAGTATGTACTTAATTTCAAGGGCAAGAAACCCATAATATTAAGTAGCCTGCCTAGGTACAGTATACTTACCTAACATAATATTATTATCATATCTACAACTGACCGCTTACGGGCATAGGTACTAACTACATACTTACGTTTATGTGTGAAATATTTAGTAGTAATAATTCCATTTGTTGGCATTATTTAAGAAATAGACACATTTTCGTCTAGTAGAGTAAAAGTATTCTCAAATAAAATCGAAATTATGGTTACCCTACTCAAACATTGTACGAGAGAGCACATTTTTGGAGATTACACGCGTTAAAAACTATTCTGAGGGTAAAACGATATGCCATTCTAATCAGGTTAATGTGCCGAATAAATGGATATAAAAACTGAAACCCTAGCAATTACAGATAATGATATATCAGCGTACAAAGAAGCGTTACGTTGGCACGGCCATGTTATTTTTTGTTTCGGTCCGATTTGTCTGTTTAAATAACATTTCGTTGTATTTATTGCTTTCATTAGTTTCGACAAATTAAGCCCTTACTTCCTGTATCAGTTTTTTGTACTAAGTCTTATGATATAAAGAAATAATCAACATCAAAGAAACACGAAGTGCACGTCTGCGCCACCACGGCTTCTGAGGTAAATATCTCTTAAAATATCGATTTCTACTTTATAATTTGTTTTTCGACAATTTTCGCCAAATTCAATCTTCATACTAGAAAAAGAATTAGATCTCTAACCCACGTAGTTCCTGAGATTTCCATGGCCGCGCCATCGTGGACGTTACGTTGGCGCGGCCAACTTAAAACCCTTATAACTTCTGTGTTTCTACTTCGACAAATTTTTGGTTTGGACCCATCGATTTTGTCAAATTTCGAATAAATTTTGGGCGAACATTTTCATCATATTTCTACCGTGGCGGAGCAGTTGTAACGCACACTCATTTTTGCGTAAAATGGTGCGCCAGTCTAGTTGTGACATGCATGATGGAACAAATTCAGCCAATAGCGTTCCGCGGTACTTACTTATCACGCATCCTTTTTTAACACAGAAAAACGAACGAAAATGAACCTTATTCATAAACGGTTTATTTATACCGTTGATTCAGCCGTATATACGGCTGAAGCGCATGTTAGGGTTTTTCAGAGAATCGTATAAATTAAACAGTTTAAAACACCAAAATGGGTAACCTTTTCGGTCCCTGGTTCCTGGGTCATGGATGTATATTAATATAATCTAAAATGTGTATAGTATAAAATTATTAAATATATTTCCGTAATTGTCTGGTACGCGAGTTCTTCGGATACTTAACAGAGGAATGACTGGTCAATACGTCTGGGGCCAACCATGTACGGGTTTCCTCACGATGTTTTCCTTCACCGTTAGAGCGTCTATATATTGTACTTGATATCTGAAAAAGACTCAATGCCACAACCTGGTAATCGCACCTGCGCCCATTCGAGTGCTAATCAACGTTCTATCCTACTAACGTGACGCTTCAGGACTGTCTATACCAGTGTTTCCCAATCATTGTTTTGCCATGACCCGGTAATTTTCACCCTGTCTTTTCATGCACCATCTAATTTTAAATTCAAACCGGTTTCATTATATTAAAAAATAATATATTTTATTAATTATGAATAAGGTTAAATAATTCACATTTATTAATAGTAGAAAAGTATTTTTAATAATACTACATAATAATTATAATTTTAAAACTTTACGAAACATCATCAGATTGGCATTATCAGATATGTCTGTACTTTCGTCGACTTGTATAATAATGACATGATTTCATATGGCTTACGACTGTTTCTTCAATTTTGAATGTTGATTATATACATAGGTAGATATTATTTTTAAACAAGGCGTGAATGTTGCGACCCGGTATCCTATTTTGATGGCTCGGAACCGGGTCGCGACCCGGCATTTGGGAAACGATGGTCTACACGATTTTTAATAAGGAAGAACTAAATATTATTATAGGTTATGGAATTAACAATAACTTAATTTAAATATTACGTTCATTTTCCGCAGACAAAAGACACGGCGTTAGAAGTCGTATGAATGGAGTCTCTCACAATGAGTTATTACTTATTGTTATAGCGAGGCGATGATGGATTAGCTATATTGATTCTATTTGTAAAGTAAAACGCCCGTGGCTTAGAGGGTAGGCCGCTGGTTCGTACTACAGAGGATGGAGGTTCGATTTCAAGGTTGTGGCGTGTACGAATGACATTTTTCTATTGTCGTGGTCTGGGAGTAGAATTGGACCGGTGCAAAGTAAAATGAGTCACCCGCGTATAGGCAACCAGCAGCGGTAGTTATTCGCATCTACATCGTGAAATTTCACAAAACAGGTGTAGAAGTCTTCTTTTACGTGACAAAATTACCAAAAACAAGGTGATATTTGAATTTCTGTTTTTGCTATGTTGTAGAACATGATATTTTATGATAGTTCTACAAAAAAAAAACAAAAAACTCAAAATTGCAGATGACTTTTTTTATTTTGCACCCGTCGAATTGATTTAAATGCCGTGACGAAAAACGGTGTGACACTGTTGTGGAACTACTCCTCTCTGCCGCTATCGACTCCGTTTATGTGCGTGCGCGCATACTTATATTCGTATGAGTTACGATTTTATACAGAACGATACATGATCCATAAATCAAGCCGATTAACAGTTTACTAGTGTGAAGAGAAGGACGCGTAGAACATTTTTTGTTTTGGCACCTCGTATAATAAATTACTTAAGATATCACGATTAAAAATCTGCATAAAAGTTACAAAACAGATGAGTTTCAATCCTGGTCAGGTCAACTGTTAGCGGCCAGTGCTTTCGTGAGTATGGACTAGGAACTTGTGAGCCCCAGCATTGTAAGAATCACTCCTTGTGGTTATTTTATTGCTTTTTTTTTTTTTTTGAGTTTTATTAAGTAATTTATATGAGGTGCCAAAACAAGAAATGCTCTACGCGTCATTCTCCTCACACTATATTCGGCTAACATATGAACCATGAATCACTCTGTATAATATATACCTATAAGCGATTCTTATTTCTTTTAAAACGTGCAAAATTGTTAACCAAAAATTGACGGTGCAGGTGTCAGTTTTCAGTTAGAGCACTCGCTCACACGAAACTGGCAAAGCATTCAAAAGGTATTTCCACTAAAATATTCTCACTAAAAACAGACTAAAAGTAAAAACATATTGGAATAGTAACACGAGCTTTGTCGGCGTAACGCACAAAGAAAATTTTTAACCATAGACTTTGCTAGGATATATGCCTTACTATATACCTACATTTAAAAAAAGTTTATTCGTTCTATCGGGTAAAACACTTTAACTTTGGGATATGATTATACTACCTTTCTCATTCTAGAAATGTGTTTTTTTAAAATAAAAAAACATTTTTTTTGGGTTTTTTGTTATTAATATTATCTATAGATAATATATGTAGACGCTTCACACCACGCCAATCTGGCCCTGTGCTAAGTATCCGAAGAACTTGTGTTACAGGTACCAGACAACGGAAATATATTATATTTAATACTTTTATATTATACACATACCTATTTAAGATTTTTATTATATTAATAATACACAATTTTAATACACATCCATGACCTAGGAATATTGAAAACTTTTTTGTTCCCTCGGCGGGATTCGAACCCACGACCTCTCGGTCGAGCACCAACGCGCTGAAACACTGCGCTACGTAGGTCGCCTAAATTTTTTCTCAAAAAGTTATTCTTGCGACAAAAGATAGGATAAAATAAGAATATTTTTTTTATTAGTTATTGACAAAAAAGCGTGATGAGCATTCGACTCTCGTTTCAAAAATATATCTTTTTGGAGTCGGTGTCAGCTAAAAGAACAACATTCTAAATTAACTTGAAACTCACCTTTGCCGTCACCGACTTCAAAAAGAACATTAATTGTAACTGCATTATAAAAGTATTTTCAGTTTTTTAAACGTAGTTTCTTTCTTATTTTATAATCAGGGCCCTAATTCTCCGGCCTCGAACTTAGTTTTTACTATCGGTCTGTCCCGCTCATGCAAATGAGATTTACCGCGCGTGCGAGCGGGATTTACTTATATTCGGAACTAAGTTCGAGGCCTGAGAATCGCCGCCCTGATGACACATTTGTCCACCGTTTTTGTTTAGAAAAATTCTAAATCGGATCTGAAAAGGTTCGTTCATTTGCCATGTTCCGAGTAAGCTTTTAAACTAAAAGCGTGGAGTCAGTCGAAGCTTAAAGGTTTACCAATTAATTTCAATCAATACTCCGGGCTCGTAATATCCGGCCCGGACAAACACGGGCGACCGGTTTTTGACAATACCGTGTATTAATACACTTTAGTACACGCATATTATTTTATGTGTCATATTTCATAATTATTTCAGCTATAATATAAGGCTTAGTAAGTACTGGAAATAAGTCCAGTAGTAGACTATAATACCGGGTGTAAAAAGAACAGTCACAATAAGTTTGAGATACGATTATACTACCTTTCCTCATTTCGGAAATATATGTTTATTATATATATTTTTGTGTCAAAAACAAAAAAATATTATGTCGCAAAAATAACGAAAGAATTTTTTTTTACTTTTTATTTAAAATATACAAAAAATACAAAGCTATTATCACTTACGAAGTTTCAAAACAAAACGATAAAGTATTTGAAATAAAGTTCGTTAAATGACAAGAGAATTCGTATGTCACTCAGCGAAGCTTGTATCAAATCCCATTTTGTTTTCGAACTTCATAAGTGATATATAAGTGATATATTATAATAGCGATGTTATCTAGAATCAGGGCCTCGGTCTATTCAACGTTAAAGCGTCTGAAGCCGCTTTTATGTTGATCTGTGTATGATCTGTAGAGATCAAGTAAACCACAAATTTAGAATAAACAAGATCAAATCGAGGCCATCATAACATCACATTAAAATCTACATAAGCGTTAAAATTCTGCACCCATATCCGATACCTGGGGCCTTACTCTCCAAACGGATTAGATTTAGATTCAGATTTGTTTTTGTTTATTTTGATTCTCAGTCGATTGATATGGCCGGGAGTGCAAAAAGTTACGATCTAAAGATTTTCTTTATCTTGATTAGATTCAAAGCAATACACCAAATAAAATAACAAAAACCGCTGAGATTCAACTGATTCGATTCTCGATTATGTCGGGAGTAAGCCTGCTGTATGATAAATCTATTTGTTTGTGTGTATGTCTGTATGTGTGTGTGAACACGGCGTTAACGTATTCCTGTTATCAACGGGCCGCAAACGTAATTTAGGCACCTGGGATTCACGGTTAGGCCGTAAATCTACGTCACACTACACGTAGATGCTCGTACTCGTATATGTGCACATATCCATATGTGTGTGCGTTCACAGCTACACGACCCACGTCAGCTAAATGGTTTGATCAGTTAAATTTAAATGTACATGTGATAAATCTAATAGATAAGCCCTAGGACCAGAAGAAAGCTTTTTGGGAGAGATCTAGATTCAGGATGTAAGTAATATAGGTATATATTAGAGACTACCTTTTGCACGCGGCTTCGCTCGCGGATAACTCTGATGTGTCGACCAATATTTGGATTCGACTAAAAAATTACGATGATGATGATGAGAATGAAAAGTAGCCGAAGTTACTCCTTTTAACTTTAGCTATCTACCAATGAAAGTCTCGTCAAAATAGGTCCAGCCGTTCCAGAGATTAGCCGGAACAAACAGACATGCCGACAGACAAACAAATTTTTTTAATTCAGTATCCTTTAAAATTTACGCATTTAGAAAAACGTTCCTAATACAAAGTTACAAACAGACACTTCAATTTTATTTATTTGTATAGATATATCAGGCTGTAATTAAGTGATAATATTTTAGGGTGTGTATATATCACTTATATCCCATCATCCCATCATCCCATATATCCCATATATTATAGAGTTTACTGTAAAAGTACCAGTGCTGAACAGTAACTTTTTTATTTTTTTTTAATTGTTGTATGGGCAATTTTAAAATGTTGGGGCATTTTTCATAGAAACATGAACGTCAAAATTAAGTCTTTCAGTACTTGTACTTTCACTATAAACTCTACATACAAGGCCCATGATACACATCCTAAAGCATTATCACTCATTTATTTTTACATCTTGTATATACTATATTGGTGATAAAAAGGAATTCAACTTACTTATCCCATAATATAATAAGTAATAACATAATAACGAAAAGTATGAGAATGTAAAATAATTTAAAAAGTATGGTCCTTCGAGCCGGATTAAATTCTTAACCTCAAAAACTAGCGATTTTAATTACACGGAAGTAAAAATGGAAATATTAATTGCTATCGGTCTCGTCATTTCCTCGTGAATTTCAATATTTTGTTTACATCAAAGAAGAGCATGCGGTTTAATATTGATAATGGAATTCAGACACGACCGCCGCTCCCGTATGGATTAAAACCACAGATACATATTGAAGGGGATGGCACTAAGATCATAATATTATGTCTCTATATTAGTGTCTAATGATTTCGTCCTCGTGGAGCCAGTTTCCAAATCAAGTGATTTTATTTCTTAAAGTATAACTTTCTGTTTTACGAGTTTATGCAGTCCTCCCCGTAAACTGTTTTTATATTTGTTTGTATGGTGGAAGGTATGCAGAAATATAATAATAATAATATAATAATAATACATTTATTTTCTCCCACAGCAAGTACAATAGTATATCAAAGTAATGCTATAGTTAGATTTACAATAATATTTTTTTGCACTTGAAATGTGGGAAACAGGTGCCCAAACGAGGTTACCGTGTGCATTGGGACTCTTTAGTAAATATACAATTTTCCAATACTATTAAAAAATTGTATATTCACACAATATATTATTTATAATAAACTAGCTGACACGTACTCACTTCGTTGAGCATTACTGGCTTTCTTTCACAAATATTTCAAGACTAAAAATAGCAGAATCGGTTCAGCCGTTCTCGAGTTTTAGCATTACTAACGAACAACAATTCATTAAAATATACATATACTTATATATATATATATAAGAAGAAGAAGATAAAATACATAAAATCAATACAAATAACAAGAACACGTACTGCCCTAGATTTTATTAATCTGATTTGTCTTTTTGATATAATTTCATTGCGATCAATTGCGCTTTTTAAAATTTTATCTTTGTATCACGGTTTTGTCATCACCAAACTGCTATAGTAGATCCACAAGCCTATGAAATGACAGCATAACGCTCAGAGTTATCTTATGATATAGTAACAGCCTTCTAAGCGTTATTCACGTTGGGTAATTTCACAGGTTAATTTTGTTCATTTGATTGTAGTATATTGTAACGTGCGTATTAAATTTTAATAACATATAAGTCACGTGCCAACTGAAACGAATTGTCCACGCAAATATGTCCATGTTTAAACCTTCCGTTAAAACACATTTGTTGGGGTAGTGAAAAATTCCTACCGGATTACCGATCAATCAAACCGTTGTGAATGTTGCCAATTGTTTTCGGTCATTAAAAACATTAATTTTGCCATATTGATGACCGAAAATGCTGGCATGTTTCGTAACATGAAATTCATAAAGTGTTGTGCCACCACAGATGTAAATATGACTGACTTTTTCTATGACTTGTGCGTTGCATCGGACTATTAAACCTCCGTGGTCTAGTGGTTCAGAGCTTCGACCTGGGTGGCGTGGGTTCGATTCCCGCGTTGGAACAACAAAAAATGTTTTCAAGTGTGGTTAGGACAATGCAGGCTGCTCACTTGATTGTCTGACAAGAAAGATGATTTTGCGTCGGAATAAAATAAAATAAAATGGAATTTAACTTACTAATTCCAGCTAATATAATAACTTAATAAAATAATGAGTATGTAAAATAATTAAAAAAGTCAGTCCGCGTAGGACAAGAACAATTAGAAGAACAAGAATAAATATGTACTTTTTTTATTTAATATTAATCATAACACAGTTTAATAATAATAATTACTATGTAAAAGTTTTGATGCGACCTGTAAGTCCAAGTAACCAGTACGGAAACCTGGAAGGGAGCACCTGGTGATAAACCCACTTTTCACTTCAAAAAAGATATTAACAAGGCTCGAAGACCCACTTCATCCAGTGGGGATTCCTGGGACTCCACTGCTCTTATTGGAAATTCCTCCGCTACGTGCCACGAAATTGAGATTTTACCCGGTGGAGAAAGGGCTGAATGAGTTAAGTGTTTTCTGTTGCCTTTCATTTTATTTATGTTAAGTTAATCTACATCTACACTTATATTATAAAAAGGAAAGATTTGTATTTTTGTATGTAACGACTTAACTCAAAAAGTACTGGAACGATTTTATACTTTTTTCCTTAAAAAGCTTCATTACCACTGAGTAACATAGGCTATATAAAAATCAATTGCTGTTTGTTAGTCTCGCTAAAACTCGAGATCAGCTGAACTGATTCGGCTATTTTTGGTCTTGAAAAATTCGTGGACGTCCCGGGAAGGTTTACACGGTTTCCATGCTCAACGAAGTGGGCACGGGTCAGATAGTTGATTATAATTTCATATAATTTATTGTATATCATCTTTCTTGTCAGACAATCAGGTGATCTTGAAACAACATTTTTTGTTGTTCCAACGCGGGAATCGAACTCACGAACTCCGAACTTTTTTATTTATTCTGCACATGTAATAATTAATAAACTGATTTTTTGTATCTATTCATTTATCCTTTAGAAAACAATGGAGATTAAGTCCCGATTTCACCAACGCTCGTTAGAATTAACAGCTTGTTAAAATAGCATTCCTTCCTCATTGTCTGAAAATACCACAGGAATAACATGACACTTCATGAAAAATTAACTTTAACAAGCATAGTTAAAATCGAGACCAGTGCAGTATTCTAATCCAAAAGAAATTAAGGACAGTTAAAATAGAAATAGAATAAAACAGTAAACTTTTTAATATCATTGAGCAATCTTGGCTTTTCATTGTGAAATTATATTTTATTCTGCATTTTATATTTGCTTAAATAGCTTTATTTGTAGAGTCTATCTATGGACGCGTTGACACCACGTAAATCTAGCTACGTGGTAAGTATGTAATGTTTTATAACTAAGAATTGTCCTAGAAATAATATACTGTTTTATATAAGCTTGTAATGAAACGTTAACAACATTTAGGCCTGAGGTTAATTGTACAGTAAATAGCTTATGAAGGTAGTTTCATGTGCGTTTACGACCTATCATCATCAGCTATTTAGATTGGACATGTTGAAATGTTGTTTTGTTTACCCTATGTTTTATGGCGTAGGGAAACTACTTAAAACTTACTTCCGGATAACCTCATGTTATACAGCCTGACTGGTGAGACATGTGCAATACTTACGGAGAGTACTCGGTACTCGATTCCCATTATAAATATGTAATTATAAGGTACTTAATTTTAAACCACATTTTCCATTAAATAAATGAATCATGAATAATATTCATTATGTACTATGAAAATTACGCGGCACGGCGCGCGGCGGCGTGCGACATCAACGTAGGTAGTACGTGAGCGTACTTACGCGCGGTGTCGATGCGTTGGGTAAATAATTATTCAAGTTTAAGATACATTTACACATAACATACGGTCCCACTGTATATGTTGCAGTCATCTGGTTGAATCTGCTATTTGATTAAATGGCTAGCGTATTCAATTCTGTTTTTACCAACAAATTCAATGAATCCAAGACTAAGACTGCCATTTAATATTTTATTTTTTAACTTCCAAATTTCCGAATGGGTCAAATCAAATCAAATATTTTTATTCAGAGTAAATTTTACAAAAAATGTTTTCTGAACGTCGTTCCTATATGATGCCTACCACCGGTACGGGAACTAGCCCAGCAAGAAGAACCGGCGTAAGAAACTCGCATGGGGCCATCTTTTACCAAAAAGATGGAAAATTTCTCTTTTTAAAAAAAAAGTATAAATTTACATATTTAAATATATCAATACTAAAACTAAATAACATGAGTACATTCTATATATAAGTAGCCTAGCTACTTTATTCCCAAGGTGTGCTATCATTCATATAATGTTGTTGCTTGTTGCTTCGGAAGTTGACATTTTTTGTTGTGTTAAGAGTGAACTTACAAGGGTTGCCGTGTATATGATAAGTTATTGTTTACACAAGGCTTAATATAGGTATTTATAATTTGTTTGTAAATTTTGTATTGTTTTTTAGATAATAAGTATGTTTAGTTTCTATCGCATTGGGAAAACCTGTAATGGTAGAAGTTATTGTGGAAAATAAATAAATCAATAAATAATCATTAATTTTATAGTAAGCTTTTGCACACAAACGTTCTTTGACTACTTTCTTAAACTTATTGGTTGAAAAATTTTGAACGTTTTCTGGGATCCTATTGTATAGGCGTATACATTGGCCTTTAAACGAATTCTTTACTTTGCTTAGTCTAGTCACTGGAACAACAAGTTTATTCTTATTCCGAGTATTTCTATTATGATTATCACATTTTCTTATAAACAGGTTTACATTTTTCTTGACATATAATACATTAGAGAGGATATACTGAGAAGCTACAGTTAGTATTCCAGTTTCCTTAAACTTTTCTCTAAGAGAAGTGTTGGGGGCCAGCTTGTAGATTGCCCGAACAGCTCGCTTCTGCAGCACAAAGATACTATTTATATCTGCAGCACTGCCCCATAGCAGAATGCCATAGGACATTATACTATGAAAGTAACTAAAATACACTAAGCGTGCTGTACTTTCGTCTGAATATTGTCTAATTTTACTAACTGCATATGCTGCTGAACTGAGTTTGTCGGCCAGTCTAGCAATATGGGGGCCCCACTGAAGTTTAGAGTCTAACGTTATACCTAAGAATACTGCAGTATCCACTAGTTCCATACGTTCATCATTTAATAGTACATTGGTTTCAGTTTGCGTCACATTAGGCAATGTGAATTTTACACATTTTGTTTTTTTATTATTAAGTAAAAGATTATTGACACTAAACCAATGTACTATCATTGAGAGAGCATTATTTACTTCGTCATGGCATATATTTTGCCGTTTCATATTAAAAATAAGAGACGTATCATCAGCAAATAATACTATCCCATGTCTTTCATTTATGAGGTATGGTAGGTCATTTATGTAAATTAAAAATAGAAAAGGTCCTAAAATAGACCCTTGTGGGACCCCCATCTCTATTCTAGAGCCTAAGGATCTTTTTCCATTTACCTCAACCCTCTGAGTTCTATTTGATAAGTATGATTTCAAGAGGGCAAGTGCTGGACCTTACTTTTTTAACGCACATTATATAAGGCGCTAAAACAAAAAAATGCTCTACGCGTCATTCTCTTTACACTATAGTAATATATGAACCAAGAATAATCCTGTATAGAGTAAGTGCTATTAATGAATGAAAATAAAATAGTGAAAGCAATTATTCGCATGCAAATTCTGACACTAGAACTTAGATTAGTTTAATTACGGTTTATAGAAAATGTAGTCCCATTACTTGCATGATAATCTCCTTTATATGAGGTTTAAGCAACTCAGGATCTGAGACAATGAACACTAACCTTTATGATGCGTCGTTGTTAATTAAGACCCTTACACATGTGATGGCTTTTACGCGCGATATCTTTATATCTTTGTAGGTTATACAATATTGGAAAGGTTACTAAATATTATGTATATTCTGTGGTACTAGAAAAAAAAATCTTTTATTAAAAATTAAAATATTATTAGTTTGTTTTTTGTAGGTTAATTTTGAAAATAAATTACAATTACAGTTACCAGTTACCACCGGTTCGAAACCCTAACCCGGTGAGAAGAACCGGCGTAAGAAACTCGCACGAGTGCCAGCTTTTAAACCTAGATAAACTGTTTTAATATGCCCTACGACCGTTAACAGTATTTTTAAAATAAGTATTTATTTTTCATATTGATATTCAAAACAGTTTACTGATTTAGTAATGTTAGTACTAGTAGTAGTATTATGAATTAGATGTCTTGAAAAGTATAATTTGATACATATAATATTTATATTAAACATAAATTATTAAAAAATAATTATACTAAATCAGGCAGACATTAAATATATCTACGAGTACTAGTAAATATTGTAATTTTATGCATACCTAGTAAAGACATATTAATATAGGTTGAAAATAGAACCTACTAATTGCAATAACACATGTCATAGGATATGTCGGTCAGAAAAACATGGAAGAAAAAACTGGCCGATTTATTTGTCTTACAAAAAATATGGCGTTGGTGGGCCACGTGTACACAACCAACGAAATCGTCAAGTTGTTGTCGTGCGTTTTTTCCACCTAGTGTGTACGCACCCTAACAACATAATACGATTAGTTTTAGGTTAAGCCTGCAAATAGTTTCGCTTGTTTTGAGAATTGCTAAAGTTTTACTAACAGTTTATATTCTTGCTAACTCTGATAAGTAGGAACTATAATGGTTTTGTAGAACTCAGTACGAGCTAAACGCGTTACATAGTGCCCAAGTGTGTGTGCAGTACTTACCGGCGCGAATATCTGCAGTTCGTTTGGCAACTATATTTTTTCAATTCTTTATTTCCGGAAATTGGGTACATGGTTGTTACAATACCCACTGTGTGTGTTTACACAATTTATGCTCGTAGGGCATGGAAATATTTGTAGTAAAAATAAAAATCATAAAAAAATAATAATTATAGCGTGGATATTATCAAAATACTTTCAACATGTATCCTCAACATGCATCGTCTATAATATAGTACCTTTATTTGTAGTAGTACCTTTATGTCAATCTATGAGTTATGCATTTACACATTGGCAATCAATTTAGAATCTCATTTCTGTTCATAAAATTGACATAAATTGGAATTTAGATTAAGACAATATTAAATAACTATATACTAAACCAATAATTACCATTTAAATATATTAATTAAAATATAGAAGATATTTTAATTGAAGTATAAGGCCGCCCACATACATACGTTTTCCGTATTCGGTTTCCGTATTCGGACATCTGAACGAATGGAATCAGTAGAAAATACATTAACTGACGCACACGTTCGGTTTTTTTCCGCGCGGAATAAATTCCGCACGTACGTTTCGTGTGCAAGCCGGCGCGTCCGGAGAAACCTACTCGAAAACACCTAATGACGTCATGCGGAAAGCAGCGCTTGCCTACATTTTGTTTGTGCTGGCGCACACGTTCAGAAATTACTATTCAGTTTCACGCCCGCGCCGCGCGCATCGGACATAAATTATTCTCTGTATTGGTTACGCATACATTGTAGTAACGTCAATATATCTCGAATGAAAAAAAAAACGAACGTTTGCGCTAGTTTCACGGAATTCCAATTCTAAATTGCACATTCGGAAAACGAATACGGAAAACGTATGTATGCGGCCGGCCTAAGTAGTTACAGCGTGTTCAGCACTCATCACATAACTTTTTTCTCTGTATAAGAGTGCCCACGGCCTACTTTTTGTAGGACCGATAATCGGCCAGATATTTTCTCCACATTTCATACCGACTTTTTGTGTGACGGATGCGTTGCAATTGCAAAAAGTCGGTCACCGATTATCACTTCGGGGTCGTGTTTACAAAATAGCTATAATTTCTACATGACTATGCCGCTAATATGGTAATGATTTTGGCAGATTATACAGGCTATAATATTAATGAGTTATAATACTTTAGGGTATGTATATGAACCGTATATAGTTTACTGTGACTGTTACCAGCGCTGAAAGTGCTACTTTTTAAATTTGTATGGAAAAAATTATGATGTTTTCTCATACAAACATGAAAGGCAAAAGTAAGTCTTTCGGCGCTGGTACTTTCACAGTATACGTATTATCACTCATTTACTTTACACCTTGTATAACATAGGGCCTAAACTACTAAACCGATTGTAATAAACGAAAAGTGCTTCTATTGCGTTTGCACATTGCGTTTTTATTTCAAGAACACAACACACTGAACTCGTTTTATTTCCTACAATCCTCGCTATTCGTTTAGTTATTGTGCGCGTTTTCATTTAGTCCGGAGGTTTTTAATTACACACATACAAGCACACACTTAACAATGGACCACAAATGTATCTTTTGGGAGCGTTAACATTGTTCCAACTATTCAGCTGCATTTCGTTCGTGATAAAAAGATCTAGTGGATTATGATGTACATTGCAACTGCATAAAATGAAATAAACGGCCAAGTGCGAGTCGGACCTGCGGTTTATGGGTAACGAAATGCAAAAAACGGCCAAGTGCGAGACGGACCCGCGGCTTAAGGGTATCAAAATGCAAAAAATGCTGATGGTGAACATCACTTTGCAGTCACTGTTTTCACCAATAAGCGTTCCGATTAGCTGATTTGATCAATTTATCAATTTACGGATTAGATACGGACCCTAAGAACCTCCGACATACACAAAAAGTTCCCTTTGTTACGCATAATATTTAAAGTTCTTATAGCTTGTATGGAAAAGGAAAAGACCGCAGTTACACAGGATCAACCCTTAGGTCCTTTCATCAAAAGGTTTCTAAGGTCTTGATACTCGAGTTTAATATCAACGATTAAAAATACGTTACATTGTGGCGTTTGCCATTGTTCAACGTTTTGGAAATTTTAAATGTTTTTAACTAACTATAAAGATATTTGTTTTATTGCCGGCTATTTGACTTTGTGGCCCAATATTGTATGGAGCGTCGTCCTCGGGGCATTACGCTTTATGCAAATACATCTTATAAGATTTTATGAGAATACGTATATCTATAATATATTTCCAAAAATCCTTGATCAAACGCATTCCTATGCGTACTGTTAAGAGCCACCAGGAAAAAGGCTTTTTAAAAAAAATACAAATTGATTTTTGTTGCACACGTCTAGCGCGGTTGGACTTAGGATGGAGACTGACTGAAATGGGAATGCAACTGGAGCTGCTAGACAAAGGAAATGCTGATAGGTAGGAAAAGGGCTGACAGGAGGATAAGGCTTACAGACCACGTCTATAACACCTCCCGGGGGTAGATTAAACTTCAGGGCTTAAGGTCCTGGAGTTTAGAAGAAAAACTAAACATTTGTTCTAATATTCGGAGAAGGAATTTCATTTAGAGAAGATTTGAATTTATTGGGTGTATTTTCAGTGACAGGTCTACTTGAATCGGATAACAAAACGTCATTAGGGGTAGTGGTAGCCAGGTCGGGTATTGAGGTGTTTGGATTTTGGCGTGATTGGGAAGGTAAGCGATAGGATAGACGGTGCTTTTTAATATAAAAGAACATTTTAAAAATTAGGTACATACAAATTATAACAGATATTAAAACTAATACAATAGAATAATGTGTCCCATATTTTATGATTGTTTTCTGGTTTAGAATTTCGTCTGCTTCCTTTAAAAGAGAATTAAATTTAAAGTTCGAGTCTGATGAAAGAGTTTCTAAGTCTATGTTTTTTAGTTTTATAGGGGACTCATTATTAGGCTTTGGCAATTTATTGAGGATACAGCAAGGGTCATTAATTATATTAAAATTAGGGTGGAAAACGGTGACATTTAATTTTAGGTCGGAATATCTGGGAATTAGTTTTGTATTTTCACAAAATGCAATACAATTTTGTGGTACCTTTAAGATACCTGTTCCGATTATATCAATCTCTACAATTTTCTTATCGATACAGTCTAAATACACTTTAATATTTTTTGTTTGCACATAAATCCAATTATTGTCATTAATAGGTTTCCATATGTTTAGTTGTCCGTTAATAAAATCTGTTTGGCACTGTGTTGGTAATTCACTAATCACTTTTGACATTAACTCACTTTCACAACTGGGGTGCGCACTTGTGGGGAACACGGTCATCACGTTGCAGATGTATTCGTCAGCGTCGATCGCCAGACAGTCCGTGAGTGAATCAAGGTTACAGTATTCGGATTTATCCCTGGTCATTGCTATAAATTTACTGCTTGGTCTAATAAGACTAAAGGTATCTGGTTTTACATTGTTATGTGGTGTCGGTAGTGCTATATTATGATATAAATCATATTGTTTAGGGGACACAAGAGGTATCCTTATTACAAACACTATTCTATTATTCAAACTATAACTAACTATACTAGATACATTTAATAGTTTATAAATGTTGCTTAATTCTAAACTTAAAGGTAATTTAACATCTACGGGTAGGTGCCTGTAGTTGTCGACAAGTTCTTTATATATCTGTTTCGGGGATAAAATGGCTGGATGTAAAATATTACGACTTCCAAATAGGATGGCATTTGTTATATCCTCCATTTGGAAAGACAACGTTAGTAATGATGCTTCTAAACTGGTTAATATAGAATCAATATTTGCTTTCCAATTTAATTCAATAGAGCTTTTTGAAATATTTCTTATTTTTAGAGAAAGATTGTCGACAGCTTCAGTAAGGCTATTTTCATTGAATTTTATTTTAAGAAGTGTACTATTAATTTTAGAAAAAACTGAAGTTGTAACCAATATATTTTCTTTTATCAATGAACTTAGTCTTTTTTCATTATCTTGTACATTTAGGATGGCATTATCATATTTGATAGCGTCATCTTCATTCAAGGTACCGAATATAGTTTTAGACAATGATCCTACGGCACCTATCCATGCACGCTTGAATCGCTTATTACTAATTAAGTGTGAAATGGAAGAATATTCCGTAACAACATCCTTATATCTTATACTAAGTGGTTCCAGAATATTATGACATTCTAGATCCTTTATTGTTTCAATTTCAACTTGGTTACACAAAAACCGAACTGTACCCAAGATAGAGTTAATTGTCTCAATATGTGGTTCGATAAAAGATATATCGTAAGGAGTAACAAGATCTAAACGACCAACATTGATCTTGAGTTCGCCAATTGGATCAAAGTATATACCCGGACTCGAGTCGATTCGACGAGAATATTCTTGAAGAGCATGAGCCAGTATGCTGTAAGGGAAGATAAATTGCAACCATTAGGTATTTTATAGACTAAGGTAAGTAATGAGTAAATTTGTATATGTGTATAAAGGTTTGTATAAAACATATAATTTGTATAACGTTTATTTATAATGTATGTAAGCTTTGACGTTGACAATGACAGTGACAATTTGAGGAAGCGGGATTTCAGCCATTACAGGAAGCCGTCAAGAGAGAATCAAAAACGTGTTAAATCGAATAGTACATTACTATAATTAAATTACTTATTATACAGTTTAATAATCTTATGAAACTCATTAAAGTTTCTGAAATTGATTTGTTTTAAAGTGTTAAATTAGTTTCAAGTTTTATAAGAAAAATGGTAAAGCATGGACATTTAATTGTCGATTCTCTGTTTTAGGTTAGTAACTATTTTATATGTCTGTTTATACATTATGTAAAACTGTAATTAATAATTAAATACTCTGTTTTAGATGAATCACATTGTGTTATGCTTCAACAAGAAAATAATCCATCAATCTTATAAATCGACAATTATTATACATGTGAAAAAAATATTAACCTTAAACAATGGAGAAATTAAGATTTGAATTTATTATAAAGGCCAAACCAGACGATAACAAGACGAATATTTATGCAATAACTTCCATTACGGATACACAAAACCAAACCTTCGTTGTTCCTAGAGAATATCAATCAGTGCATTTACACAAAGAAATATTAAAACATGAAATATTTGACAAAATAAAAAAATCCCTTCAGAAAAGACACGATAAGAGACAGGTTTGGATTACATTAACAAAGGAAATGCAATCAATTTATTTTGATAATGAAAACTTACAGTTTGATGGGTATTTACTCGAGAAATTAGAACATAGTCCATTGTTATCAACGGAACCAACATTGTTAAAAAAAACAGAAAATAAAACGAAATTAGCTGCAGAATTTTCAATAGAAAAGTTTTCAAGGAATACCACAAATGTAAAACAATGGTTGGATACTTTTGAAAATGAATGTGCACGTTTACAAATAGATACAGACTTACAAAAAGTAGAAATTCTGAGATTACTATTAGAAGATACCTGCTTAGATTGGTATACCTCAATGATTATCCAACATACTATAGATTCGGATTGGTGTGTATGGAAGAAAAGTTTAAGTGAAACATTCGCTGATAAAGGCTGGTCACCAATTAGATATGCTATGAATTTTAAATATATGCAAGGACAAATGTTAGAATATGCTCTTAAAAAACAAAGACTATTGCTAGAAATAAATAAATCAATAGATACACAGACCTTGATTTATTTAATTGCCTCTGGCCTACCAAACTTCATAATGGATAGAATAGACAGAGAAAGCCTTAAAGAAGTAAATGACTTATTTCAATGCATAAGAGGACTAGAATGTTTAACAAAGAAAAACTTAAACACAGGAAATAAATACAACAAACAAGAAATAAAATATTCTGAAAAAAAAACATGCAGGATTTGTGAAAATAAAGGAAAATTAAACAGATTTCATCCAGAGAGTGCTTGTTGGTATAATTTTGAAAAAAAACTTAATTCTAATTCAATATTAAAAGTTGAATTGAGTAATGAAGATCAAAAAAACTAAAATTCCCTCCACTAATTGAGATTATGGTGATGTTAAATAATACATTAGAAGTCAAAGGCCTGTATGATCCTGGTTCACGAATAACATTAATAAATTCGAAATTAGTTCAGGTAACAAACATAAAGCCAAATTATTACTATAATACAATTAAAACAATAAGTGGAGGGGGTAAAACTAGAGGGTTAATTACACTGGATGCGGAGTTATTAAAAAAAACTACTAAAATAAATGCATTTATCTTTGAAAATGAAAATTTTGAGTATGATCTTATACTAGGATTAGATTCAATACACATGATGATGATGGGTTGACTCATGATGAGAATTTAAATATCCAAATACAAAAAACAGACGAAAGAGAAACTAAAAATATATTTGAAGATAAACTGATTACAAATAGGGAAATAAATAAAAAAGAAAAAGAATATGCAGTAAACTTTAATGAAGGCATAGATACAAATAAATTTAATATAGATACAGAATACTTAGATACTGATCAAAGAAAACAGATAAACATATTATTGGACAGCTACACGGAAATTTTTGCTAAAAATAAATATGACACTGGAAAAGTGAAGAAGTATGAAGCCTGTATAGATCTGCAAGTCGAAAAATATTGTTATAAAAGACCATATAGATGCTCCATCCAAGATAAAATAGAAATAGAAAATCAAATCTCACTACTTTTAAAACATGAGTTGATTGAGGAGTCTTACAGTCCATTTGGAGCACCCGTTACCTTAGCTTTTAAAAAGGATGAAGGAAAAAAAAGCAGATTATGCATAGACTTCAGAGATTTAAATAAAATAATTACACCTCAATCACAACCATTTCCTCTCATAGAGGATTTAATAACAAAAACAATAAATTGCAATTATTTCACAACTCTGGATATAAATTCAGCCTTTTGGTCCATCCCTTTAAAAATAACAGACCGACACAAAACTGGTTTTGTAACTCAGGAGGGACACTTCCAATGGACCTGTTTACCCTTTGGGCTTAAGACAGCACCAGCTATATTTCAACGGATTTTGGGAAATATAATAAGAAAAAATGGTTTGACAGGATTTGCAGTGAACTTTATCGATGATATACTAGTTTTCTCAAAGACATTTGACGAACATATCACACACATAAAAAAATTGCTAGAGGCTATTCGAGAAGAAGGTTTTAGGCTAAAATTAACAAAATGTAAGTTTGCATCTGATTCTGTTAAGTATTTAGGTCACATATTACAAAAGAATACGATTACACCTCTAAAAGACAATTTGAAATCAATAAAAGATTTTCCTGCTCCTCAGAATAGAAGACAAATACGTCAATTTTTGGGAAAAATTAATTTTTATGGGAAATACATTCCAGGCGTCTCAATAGTTCTTGATCCTTTACATAAATTGCTTAGAAAAGACCAGAGATTTAATTGGACAGAACAGTGTGAGGATGCATTCCAGAAAGTTAAAGATTATCTATGTTCCAAACCAATACTGGCTATTTATGATCCACAAGCACCAATATTTATTTATACAGATGCCAGTGCCATAGGAATAGGAGCAGTTTTGAAACAAATTCAACACAATGGCGAAGAAAAGCCAGTAGCATATTTTTCTAAAAAAATCAATGAATGTCACAAAAATAAAAAAGCTATATTTTTAGAATGTTTAGCCATAAAAGAGAGCATTAAGTTTTGGCAACATTGGTTGATTGGGAACTATTTTACTATATATACCGACCACAAACCCTTAGAAAATTTAAATATAAAAAACAGACCTGATGATGAATTAGGTGATATGTCACATTATCTGTCACAATATAACTGTGAAATAAAATATTTTCCAGGAAAAAACAACACGGAAGCAGATTGTCTCAGCAGAAACCCAGTGTTGGACACTGATGCAAATTATGAAGATAACTTAAGAACGGTAAATATTATTGATATTCATGATATAAAACATGACCAAACACAAAATTTGCAAATAAAAAAACTTGAAAAGAGCCTAATTTTAGAAGATGGTATTTATTATAAAAAATGTGGGAAAAAGAGGAAAAAAATTGTTTTAAGTGAAGACTATAGTAGAAATATATTAAAAAAGGTACATGAAGAATATTGTCATACTGGTATAAATCAAATGGAATCTAAAATAAAACCCTTTTATACTGCACCAAATCTATCAGAAAATATTAAACACATATGCAAAAACTGCGAGATATGCATAAAGAATAAAACAAGGTTAAATAGAAAATATGGATTTATGTCGCAACTAGGTCCAGCTAATAAACCCTTTCAAATAATGTCACTGGATACTATAGGAGGATTCGGGGGTCAGAGATCAACTAAGAGATATTTGCACCTACTTGTAGATCACTTCTCTAGGTATGCATATATTTTATGTTCTAGGAATCAACATGCTCGAGACTTCATTAAACTTATAGAAAAAATTCCAAGAGAAGAAACAATAGACATTATACTGTCTGACCAATATCCAGCTTTAAATTCAACTGAATTCAAAAATTACCTTCAGAACCGTAATATTCAATTAATACTTACAGCAGTGGACGCACCATTCTCAAATGGTTTAAATGAAAGGCTAAATCAGACTATTGTGAACAAAATAAGATGTAAAATGAATGAATCAAAAGGAAAAACAAATTGGTCAAAAATAGCAGAAGAATGTAGAAATCGCTACAATGAAACAAACCATTCTGTAACAGGATTTTCTCCTAAATATTTGCTATCTGGTGAGTCTACAGATTTGTTACCGCATGAATTAAAAGAAAAACAGCAATTATCAAAATGTTTGGAAGAAGACAGGAAAATAGCACTACAAAGGTCAATAAAATCACATGAATATAATAAAACTTTATTTGCCAAAAATAGATTACAACATGAATTTAAAAAAGGAGATATGGTATATGTTGACTATGGAAACAAATTAAACAAAAAAAAGATGGATGAAATTAGAATTGGTCCGTATGAAATTGAAGAAAAGATATCAGATTCAGTTTTCAAAATAAATACTGGTCGTGGTACAAGATCTATTGGACTATATCACGTCACAAAGCTCATTCCTATTCTTGGTGATTTTTAGATTTCAAAGCAATATTTTATTCAACTAGTTAAAAGAAAATTTGCTTTCTTGAAGGGGGGAGATGTAAGCTTTGACGTTGACAATGACAGTGACAATTTGAGGAAGCGGGATTTCAGCCATTACAGGAAGCCGTCAAGAGAGAATCAAAAACGTGTTAAATCGAATAGTACATTACTATAATTAAATTACTTATTATACAGTTTAATAATCTTATGAAACTCATTAAAGTTTCTGAAATTGATTTGTTTTAAAGTGTTAAATTAGTTTCAAGTTTTATAAGAAAAATGGTAAAGCATGGACATTTAATTGTCGATTCTCTGTTTTAGGTTAGTAACTATTTTATATGTCTGTTTATACATTATGTAAAACTGTAATTAATAATTAAATACTCTGTTTTAGATGAATCACATTGTGTTATGCTTCAACAAGAAAATAATCCATCAATCTTATATGTATATTTTTTGTTTCAGGTTCGAGGTTCTTCATCGATTTCTACGTGCTTTACTTCATCATAATGATGTTTAACATGGCGTCTATTGATTAATAACGATAAAGTATGATCGCCATGTATTTTTACAATTTTAAATGGTCCTTTCCATACCGGTGACAAAGCTTTGCGCAACCTAAGATGATTTTTGAGTAAAACATAATCGCCTACTTTATATTCTACGGGACGTGTACGTGTATCGTAATACTCCTTTGATTTTGTTTTAGATTTTTGTATGAATTCGAAGGCTTTGTCACGTGTAAACTTCATGCGATGCTGTAACATTCTTATGTAATCAGAGTAAGTAGCGGTTGAAGAATTATCATATATTGAAGTTGGAATATTTGGTTTATGGCCAAATAACAGTTCGTAAGGTGAATAATGTGTGGTCGAATGAATGGCAGTGTTATATGCTAACATAGCTGTGTATACATATTTTGGCCAATTGTCTTGGTTTTCGGATATATAGGATTTTAAGTATTCTTTTAAGGTTGAATGGCTTCTCTCTAATGCGCCCTGTGTTTGTGGGTGATAGGGGGAAGACCACAACTGTTTGATTTTGAAAAATTTGCAGGTTTCTTTGAACATGTCTGACGTGAAATTGGTTCCCTGATCTGTCAATATAGTTTTGGGGATACCAAACAATGAAATAAAGTGGATAAGGCAGTCGCTGGTTTCTTCAGCGGTAGTACTACGAATAGGGTAACCTGCTGAATATTTAGTCAGATCGTCTTGGAGTGTAAGAATATATTTTAGTTTTGCAGTGCCGGATTCGGGGAGAGGACCTACAATATCTATAGCTAATCTGTCAAAAGGGGATGTGGAAGTAGATGTAATGACCATGGGTGCACGGTTTATTTTGCGTAAAGCTTTATTAGCTTGACAGGAGGAACATTTCTTTACGTAGGCCTCAATATCGCTACGCATGTTTTTCCAAAAGAATCTTTCCTTAACACGACTGAGCATCCTATTAGTACCTAAATGTCCGGCGATGGGAATATCATGGTTCTCTTTTAAAATCTTTTGTATTTCGCTTAGAGCTGGGTAAATTATTTGATCGTGATATATATGGATCCTGATATTAGTTTCGTCAAACAGGTAACCTAACATATTGTAAATTTTAATGAATGAATGTTTATCAAACGGATTTCTAAAGTCTGAAATACTTATGTCATTTTCAGCGGGATATGTGATCATTATTTCATCTCGTAAGTATTTCAAGGATTTAAATATATCAGGATATGAGTGATCATCGAAATAATGAACTTTTGTAAACAGGAAAAGGTAAATTCTATTTTCTTTTTCTAATGGTAAACAAGTGTAAAGGGCTCTTTCTTTATTTAAAAATTCAGTTCGACCGGGTTCTGGACAGTTATTGATTACTTCTAATACATATGGCATATTTTCGTCCATATCAATAGAAGTTGGTATTATTATAATTTTGTGATTGCTCTTTAACACACTATTGTTATGTTCTATAATCTGGGTGTTAAAGGATTTAGAAGGTGATTTAAGGAAATTATTGTATGTTTCATCGGGTACTGTTGAGGATGGATGAGATGAAGAAGGATTTTCCGATTGATCGGTTGTTGACACAGGATTATGGGAAATAGTAGGAGTATCTTGTAGGTCGATTGGAAGTGATGATGGTGTCTGTTTGCTAATAGATGGTTGGGGATCGGATATACTGGTATTTGGATTCAAAATCGAAGGAGAAAATGACTGCCAACTGGTTGACGGCTGAGGTTCAAAAGTCATGTTCATGTCAGGATTGTCATTGGCAACAGGATTTTCAGTGGGAGTAGGAGGATTCAGCGGTGTAAAGTCTAAGTCTTTTTCGTCAATTGGACTAAATATTATTGTTGTCCAATCATTTTCGTCAAGGATATCTGTAGGTTGTTCTGTAATAGGTACAGGGTCATTTTCAGGCGGATTTTCAGGATATATAGGGTTTACAGGATATCTGGATAGAGCATCAGCAGCTGAATTTAGTTTGCCTTTTCTGTAGACTATTTCATAGTCAAACTCTTCTAGCTTTAGACGCCATCTTTGTAATTTGCTAGATGGATCCTTGTGATTGAAAAGCCATTTCAAGGGCCTATGATCGGTAACGATTTGGAATTTTTGTCCGTAAAGATATGGTCTAAATTGTTTACAACCAAATAGGATGGCCAACAATTCTTTTTCTGTTGTGCTGTAATTACTCTCGCTCTTATTTAGAGTTCGAGAGGCATAGGCTATTGGGCGTTCTTGGCCTAATGGGCCCTGAGCAAGAACAGCTCCAAGAGCGTAATTTGAAGCGTCTGTCGTCAGAATGAAAGGTTTGGTGAAGTCAGGATAACAAAGAACAGGTGCTGAGGTGAGTTTATTCTTAAGAGTTTCTAGAGCTAATTGTTGTTGGTTTTCCCATAGAAATGGTTGATCCTTCTTTAAAAGGCTGGTGAGAGGTTTAGCTATTTTTGAGAAGTCTGGGATAAATCTTCTATAGTAGGATACTAAACCGAGAAATGATTTAATATCCTTAGGACTCTGTGGGATAGGAAATTCAGTAACTGATTTGATTTTATCCGGGTTTGGTCTTACACCGTCTGCTGAAATGACGTGACCTAAATATGTGACTTCACGACGCAGGAACTCGCACTTGTCGGGTTGTAGTTTTAGATTATTATGTCTCATTCTTTGAAAAATGAGTTCTAGATTTTGAATATGTGTCTTTAAGTCGTGGGAATAGCAAATGACATCGTCAAGGTAAATAAAGCAACGTAGGCCTTGTAGTCCGGATAGTGCTGAGTTCATGAGTCTTTGGAAAGTTGCTGGTGCGTTTTTGAGGCCAAAAGGCATCCTTAAAAATTGATAATGACCTTCTGGAACGGTAAATGCAGTCTTGGATTTGTCATCTTCGTTTAGCAAAATCTGGTGGAAGCCTGATGCAAGATCTAATGTGGAAAAGTAAGTACTCTGACCCAATTGGTCTAGGATTTCAGTAATCTGGGGAATAGGATAAGTGTCACCAATTGTCACGTCATTTAATTTTCTATAGTCTATTACAACTCTCCACTTCTGAACATTTGATGCGTCTAGTTTCTTTGGTACCACCCATATTGGGGAAGACCAAGGGGAATTAGAAGGTTCAATTATGTTTTGATTTAGCATTTTAGTGATTTGATTATGGACTTCAGTTTTGTGCACCTCGGGAAACCGGTATGTTTTTGTGTGAATCGGAACATCTGTAGTAGTTTTAATGTCATGCTTTAAGGCATTAGTATATGTAAGGTTTTCGTTGGATAAATGAAATATGTCCGAATAATCATAACATAATTGTGTTAAGGCATTCGCCTCTTCCACATTAAGGTGAGAGATACGTAATTGTTTCAGAATTTCTTCTGTGCGTTTTGTAGTGTTGGGTTTTGATATACTTGAATGATTCACTGATTTAATGTGACAATTTTGAATATTATAGGATTCAATTGGTATTAATTTTAAATTAAGATTTGAATTTAAAGTGATTTTTTCTTCGGAAAGGTTAACAACACATATGTTAACTCTATTGTTTTCTTTAACACGAACTATACTATTAGCAATTAATAATGAGTCTGAAATTTTTTGGTCAAGGATAAAACCTTCTTTTATTTCCGGGTTTGATACGGAGGATTCAATAATCTGTTCCGTTCTAGGTGGAATTACGTATGCAGGATCGTTGAAGTTAAGTTTTAATGATGATTTGCCTATATGGAGCGAGGCTTTATTATAGTCTATATTACAGTTAAGTGCGTTGAGCATATCGGATCCTATAATGCCGTCGTAAGGCAAATGAATATTGTCAACGACGTGAAACATATAAGATACGCGGGATTTAGAAAGTTTTAGTACGAGTTCAAAATGTCCTTTGGTAAGAATAGGATTTTCTGATGAATCAATGCCTTTAAGTTGGATAAGTTCTTTTGTAAGAAGAGGAAGGATTTGCATACATGAATGCTTAATTAGGCTCACAGATGATCCTGAATCTACGAGCAAGGATATAGGAAGTTTGGATATAGAAGTTTCGACGAGCACATGAGGTAAGAGCATCATGGCTGGGTCATTTGTGATTTCGAAAGTCAGCAATGAAGGCTGAACTGGATTTAGAATTTTAGGATATTGACTCCCATGTAACGGGGTCGTAGGATTTTTATTATTAAAGTTTAAGGTATCGGTTTTTAGTGAACCTGATCCCGCACGACACCTGGACGAGACGCTTATGCGTTTTTTGTTCCAGTGTCGACTGTGTCGTAACCCTCGGACAGGCTGTTGTCCTCAGGTTCATTTTCAGTTGGCTCAGAAATGAAATTAATTCTTTGTTGCGACCTTGGGTTTTGATTAAATTTAAATTTTTCATTGTTATACTGCCGCTTCCTACATTCTTCTAGGGTATGGCCAGGTGCCTTGCAGTACCTGCAAATGACTACCTCTGTGGAATTGCTTGTAGCCTGATTGAATTGGGACGGTCTTGGTAAGTTACGGTTAAATCTAAAGGATTGTTGGTTATTATTATTATTAATAAAATTACCGGAATTCGGTTTAGACATTCGGGGTTTTTCTATTCGCGAGTTAGATTGTGAATTTTTATAAATAAATTGTTGAATTTTTTCCTCAGATATTGCAGCGTTTACGGCTTCATTGAGAGTGCGTGGAGACTTACACCTGACGATGTTTGAAATTCTCGGTGTAAGCCCCATTTGAAAGTGGTGGAGTGCTAGCTCCTCCATTGCGGCTGTGCGACCTATCATCTCCCGGCTTTTGTGGCCGTGTGAAATTGATATTTCAGTAAGCAATTGGGATAAGCAGGTTTCTATTCTTAGGGCATACTGGCTAATGGTTTCAGTCGGTTGCTGTTTACATTCTTGCAAATCAGTAAGTAAATGCGCATAATGTTTGCGCTCACTGAATTGCGTTTTTAGGAAATCTTTCAACTGTGGCCAATTTACGAACTCTTTAATTGAACACGCGATTTGTGCTTTGCCTTGTAGTTGACATAATATATATTTGAAAAGCACATCTTTTTGGAAGTCTGTGGCTAAATCATGAGCATTACTGCAGTTTACCAAAAAGGAATTTAGTGACTCCCTAGCGCCATCGTAGGGTTTAATAAATTTTAGTAATGTGGATAAATCTAACTCTGTCTTAGGCGCAGTTGGGTTTTGGATTTTTTTCTTGGACCTAGTAGTGGGTCCAGGTTGAGAAGAAGGAACGGCGTCATCTTCCATATCGTTTATAATTAATTCAGGCTTTTCAAATTTTGGGCTAGGAGCTCTAGCCTCTGACATTTTTAATTTTATTAATTATCTAGACAATATGAGGTAAGTAAAATTTTTATATAAAATAATTGCAATGACCAGGAATAGAAAAAACGAATCACTCACAGGAATCTGGTTACGGCGATGCACCTTATCATGTCTGGGCTGTGGCTCCCGCTCGGCTTATCGCGTTGCAGTCGTCGGGCTCGGCGTGTCGGATTTCTTCGGAGAATTGCACGGCAGATATGCACGGTGCAATATGAGGTTTATTTCGAATGATTGTTCTAGACGTTTTGTGTGCAAATTAAGGTAATAGTAAGGATTTTATATCGATTAAAAAGTTCAACTTGATGCTTGTGGCTCAACAGGAATTAGCACTTTCACAACACACTTCCCGCAAGGATATAGAACGTTTTTTATACTGGATTAGTTTTGGCTAAGGAAGACGTTTTCCAGGGACTCGTCAAATCCCTTTATCGCTGCCACCAATGTTAAGAGCCACCAGGAAAAAGGCTTTTTAAAAAAAATACAAATTGATTTTTGTTGCACACGTCTAGCGCGGTTGGACTTAGGATGGAGACTGACTGAAATGGGAATGCAACTGGAGCTGCTAGACAAAGGAAATGCTGATAGGTAGGAAAAGGGCTGACAGGAGGATAAGGCTTACAGACCACGTCTATAACAGTACACTCACTCATCTGCTCGCAGGTTGTGGTTATAATTTTTCGCGGGATACTGCTACATAATATGTATATATTATTATGTAATATTATATTGAAATTTTATGCTATGGATTTTCGCAGAGTATCTCCTGATTCCATTAACTATTTACTATACCCTTAATTGATATGAACATGAAAGAGCTCTAAATATTGAGCTTGATTTCCTCTACAAAGCTATTACATTTTTTGGTTGGCCGGCTACTATGTGGCCTAGACTTGTATGAAGCGTGGTCCTTTGAGCATTCATAATAATGCCTCCCACACTAATTTTAATGACGGTGGCCGGTTTTATTGAAACCAGGCCAGCTATGCAGGAGTTATTTTAAAGTGCCCAAGTGTGTGCACACACGAAGCACTCTCACTTCCTTCCCTCCCGTAGTCCAGAGACGGATAACCGAGACGACTGGCGGGAGATCAGGGGCAGGACCGACGTTTTACATGTCCATCCAACGCATGGATAATCTTTATCGTCAGACAATCAGGTGATCAGCCTTGTCCTAACCAAACTTTAAAACAACATATTTTGTTGTTCCCACGCGGGAATCAATCCCATGACCTCCCAGTCGAGAGCTAGGCTCTAAACCATTAGACCATGAAGGCGTTTGAGCATTACACTATACGCAACAACGTTTTATAAGAGAGTATGTTGAATTTTCGAAAGCCCTTAATAATTATATGAAAGAGCTCCTGAAAAGGGGTTGTATACTTTACGCTCCATTGGTTGAATCAATGAGGTGTGAGAGGTACAAAAATGGTACTTTTCTTAATACATAGCAGAAAAATCTTCATAAAAAATTGTAATCGAAAAAATCTTCGTCGAAATATTGTTAAAATAATTTGGGATTTTAGAGCATTCCAATAGTGAGACTAAGGGCGTGTTTCACTAAGCAATGTTAAAGTTAATCCTTCGTTACATATCATGTTGTTCCACTCGTAATTCATATCAATGAATGAGAAGGCATGGTATTTTAACAAGCCGTTAACACTAACATGCGTCGGTGAAATCGGGACTGAGGCCCTTATTGATAAAGAAGTCTCAAGCTACGTCTCACGGCAGGTCTTGGTTGATACGACCTCAAACTGCGATTAGCTTCTTAAGATGGTATTTGATTAATAGTCTGATTTTTAGGGCGTATCAGCTGAACCGGGTTTAGAAGTGCAGTCTCAACTATGAACGTCATCTTATCTTTGAAAACTCTATTAAAAAAAATGTTATTTAAAATGTTATAACATATTTTGTAGTATAATACTCGTATTCTATTCTAAATACATGCCTATTTTAAATTAAGTACTAGGTATTTTATTATATACCTATACATTTGAATAGGGTTCAATAAACTGGCGGTTTGAGTATTGAGATAAAATATTTACAGTCTTCCCTATAAAATAAATATAATATAAATTACCGTAAGAAATTATCACTTGACAGGCAAGGGCAAAACTTTGAAAATATTTTTGGTATGGGTTAGTGTTTAACATATAATTTGACAGAATCATATAATTATTACTGTTGTCATTAAGCAAAAAGGGTCTTCAGAGCTCATCGTAAAAACTAACTTCCCTAAAAGGGTTCCCGGGTAAGTGATTGCTCCCTCGGGACGTGTCGGCCAATACTTATTAATTTTCAAAACATCCGACAATTTATATCGTTCTGCTGAACATTTAAGTGTGATTAAAATATTACATTGCGCTAGTTACCTTAATGGTTTTTGGAGTGTTGAATAACAATTGAAGACATGAGTGGATGATGGTGATAATTTGTCGCAAAAAAAACCATATACCATGAATAAAACCATCATTAAAATTAATTTAAATAATCAGAAAAAGCTCACATAGTTATTCCTTCTTGTTCACTAACATAATTACCCGTTTTCTTTGTTGAATAGGCCTATAACTTTGCAAATTAGCATCTTTTTGTATCCGACGCCATAGTTGTTGTTATGTCAGACGCTACTCAGCTGACTCGTACCCACTTTGTTGAACATAGAAACCGCTTAAACCTTCCCGGAACATCCACGAATATTTGCAGAGTAAAAACGGCTTAGACGTTCTGGAGTTTTAGCAAGACTAACGAACAGTAATTCATTTTTATGTATAAGATAAAACAGTATTATTTTTATAGCAACTTGCCGTAATGTAATATGGCGGATTATACGATCCGACTGCGACACACAATAAACATACGAACAGTGGGCCTCTTGAATAATGTGTTAGTTGAAATCGCATTGGAATTAGACAGTTTGTCACGACACACCAAATTAGTTTGAAATCGAGTGTCAAATTATGGAATAATTCCAATCAAATGTAAAGTATCCTTTACATATTGGCCGAGCGTTGCCGAGCGGCCGCAAACGCCAACGTGTAGACGAGGTGTAGACAGTCTATTTGCCTTGCCTTGTCATCGCTCGGCATCGCTCCCCCAGCTGGGGCCTTATTACGCAACTTCTGTGGCTTTCACGACCGTGGACATCAACTGACATTGTGACGTTAAATCTTTTTAAAACACGATTTAATATGATTTTTTCAATGATTTTATCAAATTAAAAGTGTTTTAAAAAGATTTAACGTCACAATGTCAGTTGATGTCCACGGTCGTGAAAGCCACAGAAGTTGCGTAATATGGCCCCTGGCCGAGTGAAGGCGAACGCCAACGTATGGACGGCTCATTTAATGTTTGACAGCACCAACTTGACAGCCTTGTCATCGGTTTAGTCTTGAATCGGCATTGAAATTACTTTCGGAAAAATCTATTCTTTTTCGTTAATGCAACGCTACATATATACATTTATTTCCAAATGTTAAACTCGATTGGCCCAATGTGTCACGAGTAAGGACATTTTTCCGACCGTCTACAATAATAATAATAGCTCCCCTCACCGATTTCGGTGTGGGTAGCCGATTTTATTGAAACCAGGCCAGCCACGCAGGAGTTATTTTATAGTGCCCAAGTGTGTGCGCAATACACAAAGACAATCTCTCTCTTCTTTTTATTCTCATAACCCAGTAGGACGGTAAACGACTGGCGAGAGAACAGGCGCAGGACCGACTTTTACAGCCCATCCGACGCATGGATCATCTTTCTTGTTAGACAATCAGGCGATCAGGCTGCATTTTCCTATCCAAACTTGAAAACCACATTTTTTGATGCTCCAACGCGGGAATCGAACACACGACCTTCGGATCGAGAGCAAAGCTCTGAACCACTAGACCACGGAGGAGTCTACAACATAATAACTTCATATAGGAAAAGCCGCGAAAAACTGTCACTGCAAATTAATTCTCGTACAGACTTGGTTCTTACTTGTCTGTCAACTGTCAAGACGGCGGGTGACAGCTCAGGGTGACAGGCCGTAATCTGTCACTTCACTTCCGTCAAATTGCCGGCGACGCTGAAATATTGTGGCAAAAACGAAACAGACAATTTTCATATTTAACGAATTTCAGGTCACTGCCTCTTCTGAATGGTTTGTGTTAATTATTAAATAGTCGTTGGAATAACAAAAAGACGTTTTCAAGATTGGTTAGGACAATGCAGGCTGATTACCTTATTCTGTCATGAAAGGCGATGCGTCAAATGGACAGTCATCGTAGACAGACATTTTACATAAATGTCTGTCTACGAGAGTAAAAGTGATAGTCTGTGTATTGCGCACACACTTGTGCCTATAGAACTTACTCGTATATCTGACTACCATCACCAAAAGCGGTGTGGACGGCATTCGGTATATTATAATATTGTAATCGGTACACAATTACTATACAAGTAAGTATTTTTTTAACACAAAGAATACCTACAACTGAGCATAATATTATATACAGACTGTCTGATAGTTCATATATCAAGCCGAATATAGTGTGAAGATAATGACGCGTAGAGCATTTTTTATTTTGGCACCTCATATAAATTACTTACAATAACACGATAAATCGGGATTAAAGATCTTCATACAAGTCACAAAACAGATGAGTTTCAACCCTGGTCAGGTGTTAGGTCAACGACCAGTGCGTTCGTGTGTATACACTAGGAGCCCGCGAGCCCACTCCTTGTGGTGATTTTAGACCTCTGCATTTGCATATTATCGCGTTTTGGTAAGTAGCACAGTATTTTATATGAGGTGCCAAAACAAAAAATGCTTTACGCGTCCATCTCTTCACACTATATTCTGCTTGATATATGTACCATGAAACAAACTGTATAATCACCATTTTTAAGTCGTTTAATAAATATACACTTCCTTCATGTAAAATTCATGACAGCGTTACTAAAAATAGTACTCGAATGTCCCTCGGAGCCTTCAAACTGAAGGGAAACGTCTTTTAATCTCAATATTCAGCGAGTAACTCTAATTTATTAATAAAGTTTGGCAAAGTATGGACAGAATAATAGATGTTGTTTTAATTGATTTTATAACGGGAATTCGGGATTATTTAGAGTGTTCAAATTATAAAAAGCTAATATAATGGAGGCGAAAATTGAACACAAATGTCGAGTTGTTGCATGTCATTCGGCAGTGCAAGATTAAGGAAACGCGGAGCCCGTAGCAAATTCTCTGACCTGCATATTATACGGCAGACATTTTGTAGATTTTGATGCGTGTATACAAGCAACGTTCTCTTGAACTTTTGCCTTTACAGTATGAAAATATTCACGAAAAGGAAATAGTCGGGTACCGAGTGTCTAACGTGGATTGTCTTGAAATGAAAAGTAGTAACGTTTCACGTTTTTGTGACATATAATAAGTATCACGTAAAAATACGCTCAGGCAAAGATGTGCGTTAAATATGCGGCCCGTAGCAATTGCTACTCTTGCTACGTGGTAAATCCGGCACTGTCCCTCGGACACCACAGACATATCAAAGGGATTTTGAGGTAGATTACCTCTATCGGTCCTGGCTACACAGGAGTTGCAGTGGTGGGAATGTATGGTTGGCCATTTGCCCAGTTAAAAACAAAATAAAAATCTTAAAGACTGCTGTTTTCACCAATAGTTAGTCCTGTATTTATAAAGAATTCTCAAACTGAAGATAAGCTGCCCACAACAAATGACCATATTGTAAACTTCCAGTATGCTCTTTCTTCTAAATATGCCACCCGATCACAACTGTAATTAAAATAAAGTGTATAAAATAATTAAGAAGTCATTTTTCACCCCATTATAGCTAATAAGATTGTTTTAATTTATTGTTCTAAACTGCTAATCCAATTATAATAAATAAATATAACCACACTTGAGAAACTATTTGACAGATAAAAAAACGTTTCGTTTCTCTTTTAAAAATGAAGAACTTTACTTGTGTTACATACTTTAATTTTTTTATTTTTTAAACGTAATAATAAAGATACAAAAATATAGATTATACTTATTTTAATTGTTTTCTGTAATCTTTGATATTTATAAAAGAAAATAAATTAAAGTACTATGTATAACATTAATAAAGTTGTTCACTTTTAAAAGTGAAATGAAACGTTGTTTTATATGTCAAATAGGTTCTTAAGTGAAGTTGGGTTCGAGACTTCTTTATTAATACGGCCTTAGAGTGGTTATCAAGAAGGGATTAGTGTATTAATTGGACCCGGTAGGTGTCGCTGCGGTCAGTGCGTCATTAAAAAATGACATCATGAAGTTCGCCGGAACAGGAAATATTTTTTGACGTAACTATTGTGGGAACAGTGTCGAAGCCCCAAAGGGAGACTGACCAAGTGAGTATGATCGGTCAGACCGAAGCGCACTGTACTAGTTTTCAGATGTTTTACATATAGCGAACTTAGAAAACTGTGATAGACGCAGGATTGTGGCGCTAGTTCTGCCGCCACGCAATAATATTTTCAAAGTATACTTAACTTTATGTATTATACTTATATATCTACTTTGTGATTATACTAAGGACGTGTTTCACCAAGCAATGGTAAAGTTTAACCTACGTTAAATATCATGTTATCCCTCTCGTATTTCCTGTCAATGAATGAGATAGCATGGTATTTTAACATGGCGTTAACTTTAATATTGCTTGGTGAAACACGGCCTTAGCCTTAGATTTGTCTTCTCATCTTCTTACCGTCTTTTTGTGTTATTATGTGTTGTGACTTGTGCGATGATAAAATAAATGTTTTTTTTCTTTATACTTACACTAGCTGACCTGTGCCCACTTCGTTGAGGATACAAACCGTTCGAACCTTCCCGGGACTTCCACGAATATTTTAAGACTAAAAATAGCCGAATCAGTTTAGCTGTTCTCGAGTTTTAGCGAGACTAATGAACAACAATTCATTTTAATATAATATGTATAAGAAGAGGAAGACTAGTTGACCCGTGCCCGCTTCGTTGAGCATAGAAACAGTTTGTGATGATCCGTTTAAACCTTCCCGGGACTTCCACGAATATTTCAAGACTAAAAATAGCCGAATCGGTACAGCCATTCTCGAGTTTTAGCAAAACTAACGAACAGCAATTAATTTTTAAAAAAGATTCGGTAATAAACGAAAATTGTTATTCCGGGAACAAAGTTACTCTGCGCTTAGAAGTCTGTGCTTTGTGCAAAACGCAGCTTAGGTAAAACTCTCAGACCAAAAAGTAAAGACAGAGCTTTGTGAAACGAAGAATGAAGCTGGTTCTTTGTTTATGTAGATCATGTTTGGCTACGCACACACATACAAAACCACACCACTACAGCAGTAGTTTCGTTGCTTGTGTGTGCGTGTCATTTTGTTTATGTAGTGGTTGCCTCCGTGATCTAGTGGTTCAGTTCAGCTTCGCTCTCGACCCGCAGGTCGTTAGTTCGATTTCCGCGTTGGAACTTTAAAAAAATGTTGTTTCCAGGAGCAGGTTAATCACCTAATTGTCTGATAAGAAAGATGATCCACACATGGATCATCTTTCTTCTTCTCTCCCCAGTCGTGTCGGTTTACCGTGCCACTGGGTTATGAGAGTAAAAGGAAGAGAGCCTGTCTTTGTGTATTGCGCACACTCTTGGGAACTATAAAATAGCTCCTGTGTAGCTGGCCTGGTTTCAATGAAATCGGCTACCGACACTGAAATCGGTGAGGGGAGCTATTATTATTATTATATGTCGCAGTCATCGGGTTGAATCTGCTATTTGAAATGAAATGAAATGAAATTTAATTATTCACCACGTTATACAAGGTGCAAAATAAATAAGTGATAAAAGTGGGGTGGGTATGTGCCTTTTATCTAGAGTTTACTGTAAAAGCACCAGCGCTGAAAGACGTACTTTTGAGTTTCTTGTTTCTATGAGAAATGCCACAATATCATAAATTTGCCCATACAAATTACGAAAAAGTAAATCTTTCAGCGCTGGTACTTTCAGGTAACTCTATAAACGGGACCCATGCACACCCTAAAGATTATCACTCACTTATTTTACAGTCTGTATAGATAAAGAAAGACATTTAAATTTAGTCGACTTTTTTGTTTACGTTATATCACATTCAATTACAATAGTTATTTTATTGCGTTGCGTTGGCATTGCATACAAATTGTCAAAACCGCAGCCTATAAGATAGGCTTTATGGGCCATTCGCAGCGATAGGCGGTTATTTTCAGTTCAGATGGCCCATTACCTCTACGCCGTTCAAAAAACCTTTCATGCCTAATACGAAAATGATAGCGAATAAAATGAAACTGTACATGCAATGTTTATTTATTTTTATTTTATTTATTTCGTTTTGTTGATTTTACTTTAACACAAATGGGTGTTGGGAGCATAACTACGATATTTTTTAATTAAAAAAAATATCCTAGTCATTATTCTGGCAACATATATGTTTGAATTTCTGTTTGTTATTCTCGCTAAAACTCGAAAACGGCTGAACCGATTCGGCTATTTTTAGTCCTAAAATATTCGTGGAAGTCCCAGGAAGGTTTAAACGGTGCATCACAATAAATAGTTATTTCTCCAAAACTAGGAATGCATACTAAAAGAAGATCGCAAATTAGAAAACTGTAGCCCAAGCTGGAACATTTGAAAGCTCCTTAAAGTATAGTAATCGATTGCCAATTGTATTGCCACTTTTAATACAATTATTATTCGATAACGTTACTTTACGTAGCTATCACATGTTCCTGATTGGGCTACTGATTATTGCGCTTAGTGCGAGTTTTTGTTACTGCTCATCGTGAGGAAGTTCATTGTATGACCACGAATTAGTTACCATAGTTTGTTTAAGACCCTTTGTTTTGATGCCATACATATTTTAGTAATGCCAGTGGTATGCGGTCTCGGGATTACAATGTCAGGACATTGAAATTCCGGACCGCATACAACTGGCTAACAGAAAACCGGCGTAAATTTTACGCTGATTGGTGGAATATTATACAGAAAGGAACGGACAGATATTTAATGATTACATCACGCCCTTGCAAGGCTGGTTAAAATTCCACAGATAAGGTTAATTCACCAATGACACCGATTAGTTGACATACGATTTGAATCAACGTTACCTGAGGAATTTTAACCAATCTTGCAAGCGATGTGCATGAAGCGAGCGTGATGTGCACTTGGGCTCTATAAAAATGACTCCTGCGTAGCCTGTTTCTAACGAAACCGATATCAAAGTCGTCTTATTAAAATACAACACAATATGCCTGCAGTGGCGTTGGTTGCCTCCTCCATTCCTATTTAATGTCAGGGCCCTAATTCTCAGGCCTCGAACTTAGTTTTTACTATCGGTCTGTCCCGCTCATGCAAATGAGATTTAGCGGCCGTGCGAGCGGGATATACTAATATTCGAACTTTTTTCCACTGCCCGAGAATCGTGCTCCAGGACGGCAATTCTCAGGCCTCGAACTTAGTTTTTACTATCGGTCTATCCCGCTCATGCAAACGAGATTTACCGCGCGTGCGAGCGGGATATACTAATATTCGGAACTATGTTCGAGGCCTGAGAATCGCCTATTATATATAGATGCGAATATGCTACCTTTCCTCATTTTGGAAATGTATTTTTTTATACAGGGTGTAAAAAGAGCAGTCACTATAACTTCGTGGGGTAATAACCAGGCAAGAGATATATCCATTGCTACTAGTCATTTGCTTTTAATCCACAGTTTTTAAAATTTAAAAATTTTCAATAGGCAATGTACAACGTGCACAACACAGCTATCAGCTGATTACGCTGAGAGGTCGATAGCACGCGTAAGACGTCCATTACGTACTAGGGCCAAAATTATAAAATTAAAGAATTAAATGCAGAACGTTGTTCCAAACAGTTCAGCCTTTCGACAAAAAAATAATAAATTGCAAAAAAAAAATTATTTCAAAAAAATAATAATGATAAAAATTCATTTCTAGAATGAGAAAAGGTCCTTTAATCATATCCCAAAGTTACAGTGACTGCTCTTTTTACACCCTGTATATTTTTTTGTCAAAAACTACATTTCTAGAATGAGAAAAGGTAATAATATAATCATATCCCAAAGTTATAGTATAGTGATTCTTCTTTTTACGCCCGTTAGATTATTTGATTTGACGACCTCCGTAGGTTCAGCGCGTTGGTGCTCGACTGAGAGGTTGCGGGTTCGAATCCCGCCGAGGGAACATAAAGTTTTCAATGTTCCTGGGTCATGGATGTGAATTAAATTTGTGTATTAATATAATAAAAATCTTAAATATGTGTATAGTATAAAAGTATTAAATATATATTTCAGTTATCTGGTATCTGTAACACAAGTTCTTCGGATACTTAGCACAGGGCCAGATTGACGTGGTGTGAAGCGTGTATAGATATTATAGATATTATTAACTTCCGAGTAAGTTAAGAGAAACAGTCAATGCAGATGCTGCAGCCCAAATTTTATTCATTGAGCCTTTTATTAATATGTATTTTTTATTATTTATTTATTTAAATGCACAAAACACTACAATAACACAAATTATTCTCTATCCTAATTACAATGTATGATCTGGATTGTAACATAACAGTGCACACTATATAAAAACATAATACTAATCACAGATTAGCTCAACAATTAACAAAAGTTACAAATATATACTTAATTATACAAAAGGACGCGTTATTCATTATTAGGAAACTTGTGATATGCTATGGAGGATGTCTTTCAAAATTTTAATATATGATAAGTAACTATGATCGAAAACGTTTTATTGATTTTTGCAAGATTATTATATTGACGGGCCATGCGTGGTAATGGACTGAAATAATAAATGTTATTTTTGTAAACATTCAAGACAAATAGGTTTATATTATAATTGTATTATATTAGGGTCTTAATTTGCAAAAAAATATAAGTATTTCACATGTTTTATTCCTTTTATGTGTATAAAATTTGTATCATTTTTTTTGTTAAACTAAAACTATGTTCGCCTTCTAAATGTTCACAGTATTTTGTAATAAAGTTTACATCCCAATAAATATCATGTTTTGCGCAGTTTACAATATCAGTTGGAAATAAAAGTTAAATTTTATGACATTCAAATAGTTCACGAGGAAACGTGAATAGAAAATAGTTTTCCTTGAAATGTGTTCAATTTGTTTCGACAAATGTTTGTTGTAGCAAACATTTAACTAGAGGTATACAAGATGTAAAATGAATGAGTGATAATACTTAAGGGTGTGTATGTGGCTCCTATGTAGAGTATACTGTAAAAGTAACTGTGAAAGACTTACTTTTGACTTTTGACTTTTAATGTATGAGCAAATGTATGATGTTGCCCCAACATCATACATTTGCTCATACATTAAAAGGGCTGGTACCTTTACAGTAAACTCTACATGCGGGACCCATACATACCCTAAAGTAATTACACTTGCACTTGCAAGACTGGTTAACATTCCACAGATAACGTTAACTCACCAAAGACACCGATTAGTTGACAAATGATTTGAAAAGTTAACATTGTAACACAAATTCTTCTGATACTTAGCACGGGGTCAGATTGATGAGCGTCTATATTGTCACTGCACTGGTCCACGAAGGTCGAGGATGTCGTGGGCTACATCTTGAAGAAGACATCCTTAAACTAACTAACTAACTAACTAACTTTAGTTCTTTTGTGGTGAGAGTACCGACACATCGCTTGTCGACCTTCGAGGTGGAGGAGTTCTGGCCGATGGGTGTAGTCTACCGAAGATTCCGGGGGAGACTCCGGAGCGAGGCGCACATCACGTCGCCGTGATACTTGATGAAGTCTAGTTATAATTATAATATGTGTGTTAGTCTGTAAGGTATTTATAATATGGGCCTATGCAACCCGAAATAAAGGTTATATATTATTACAAAAATGTAGGATTGTTTTTATTAAAATATGTTCTCAAAGAATATGAAGCTCTCTGTGATATAATATCATTTACATGTCCTATTTCTCGATTTACGCCATTATAATAATTAAATAACTACTACAGGAAATATTCGCAAACAAACCATACCTAATCATAAATTGTATAATATAAATGTATACAATCAGCAAACTTCCTAACGCCATTACTTCACGTCAACTGGCCGTCTGCACACGGGGGGCTTGACACCTCCTAACCCCTCCTGAATACCTGTGAACCAGGAGAGGGGTCTGCACCCCCACCCCCTGCGAATACCTTTGACCCACCATGCTATGTTACGCAAGGGGAGTTACATATCAGCGAAGATTTCCTCGATAATAACTCAATACACACAAGTTTATTTTATCTTTGCAAGTTATACTTACCTTCTTCGTTAATATTGGTATATACAAGGTGTAAAATAAATTAGTGATAATAATTGAGGGTGAAAGGAAGAAAATAACATGTATTTGGTAAAATAATATAAAATAACATAAAAATTGCATTATTATAAAAGACATGAAAACATCATCTACTGCGTATTAACCATTGTTAGATTTGTAGGGGGTGTGTCTTTCCGTGGGATGCCGGAGAATGAATAGTTTTGGGTGCAGTATAAGGCAGAGTGAATATATATACGGAAGTCTGCAGCAACGTAACGCGGACAGTAGCATCTGCAAACAACGCTCGACAAACCACCCGGCAAGTGTGGTGTGAGGCAAATAATAAAGAGTACATTAGGGGAGGCTTATCTCCGCAATGGACGTTTTAGCTAAAATGATGATGATGAATTTTGTAAGATTTAGGGTGTGTTTCACCAAGCAATGTTAAAGTTAACGCCATGTTAAATATCATGTTATCCCTCTCATATTTCCCGTCAATGAATGAGGAGGTATGGTATTTTAACGTGGCGTTAACTTTAACATTGCTTGGTGAAACACGGCCTTAGTCCCGATTTTACCAACGCATGTTAGTGTTAACGGCTTGTTAAATATCATGTTATCCCTCTCGTATTTCCCGTCAATGAATGAGGAGGTATGGTATTTTAACGTGGCGTTAACTTTAACATTGCTTGGTGAAACACGGCCTTAGTCCCGATTTTACCAACGCATGTTAGTGTTAACACCATGTTAAATATCATGTTATCCCTCTCGTATTTCCCGTCAATGAATGAGAAGGTATGGTATTTTAACGTGGCGTTAACTTTAACATTGCTTGGTGAAACACGGCCTTAGTCCCGATTTTACCAACGCATGTTAGTGTTAACGGCTTGTTAAATATCATGTTATCCCTCTCGTATTTCCCGTCAATGAATGAGGAGGTATGGTATTTTAACGTGGCGTTAACTTTAACATTGCTTGGTGAAACACGGCCTTAGTCCCGATTTTACCAACGCATGTTAGTGTTAACGGCTTGTTAGGGCGTCTTTCACCGAGCAATGTTAAAGGCAATCCTTCGTTAAATATATTGTTCCTCTTGTAGTTCCTATCAATGAATGAAAAGGTAATGGTATTTAACAAACCGTTAACACTAACAAGCGTTGGTGAAACCGGGACTTAGTTGCAAAATGTACCGAAAAAGGCTAATTTCAGTGTGAGCTGACTCAAATGAATGAAATGACTCCTTTCTTTAGCTTACTAAAGAAGGGACGTATGAAGCGTTGAAATATTATTTTCCTGTAATTAAAAGTATTGTAGTTTTTATTCCTAGCATCTGGTAGTAGACATTAGCATTCGTTACTGGATGATTTATACTGCAGTATTCTGTGAACGAAACTACTATTTAAAGACTATAGTGCCTGGGACAAGCGGTTTCAAATGTTGCATGGTTAGCCACGCACATACGACATTCTCACACATAGTCGGCCTAGTCCAGAGGAATGACTGGTGAACACATCAACCATGTAATGGTTACCTCACGAGGTTTTCCTTCACCGTTCGTCCGGATAATGTACACGAGATCTGAAAAACTCTCATTGGTACACGCTACAACCTGGGAATCGAACCTACACCCTTTCGAGTGTTAATCAACGGTCTGCCCACCACGGAAGCTTTGGCAAACATTAGGTAAATAGCAAATAATTTTAAGGTAGTTCGAAGCGAGTGTCAGGTTTCTGAAAGGAAAATCAACTATCAATTCAACTAATCAGTATTCGAGTTTTGTCACTTGTGAAATTCAGTACTAAATTTAAACTTGACATTTAAGAGTTGAACACTGAAAAGTTGATTTGGCATAAAAAAGCCTTATAGAATCCGGGGGACAGTGTAAAAGATGCAGCGCTCAAAACCCTTTCAACCCCTACAAAAAGCTAAGGTTGTGAGGGGGCCGCCTAAATCCACATTATACTAGCATTTATCCTCAACCTTTTTCACCCCCAAAACCAGGTATCAGATGAATGTGCTTAGGAGTATTTAACCTAAACTTAGGAGTATTTATCTCTGAACAGAGCTTACCTAGGCTAAGGGTAGGTCGGGGCGCCCATTAATCTTCCCACCTGACCCGACCCGACTGTACCCGATCTGTTACATACGCGTTCCCCGACTACACACCATTGTACCCGACGTCATACGATCTGGGGCCTTACCACGTCTTGTATTACTAACATTACTTATGGATTTCGCGGAAAAAAAAATTTGGTTGATATAATATTTTTTTTATAGAACACTAAGGCCGTGTTTCACCAAGCAAGGTTATAGTTAACGCCATGTTACCATAGCAAAATACCATGCCACCTCATTCATTGACAGAAAATACGAGAGGGATAACATGATATTATTTAACATTGCGTTAACTTTAACATTGCTTGGTGGAACACGGCCTAAGTCCCGATTTCCCCAACGGCTTGTTAAAATACCATACCTTCTCATTCATAGATAGGAATTACGAGAGGAACAACATGATATTTAACGAAGGATTACTTTAACATTCCTTGGTGAAACACGCCCTAAATATACAGGCTGTATAATTAATAAGTGATAATACTTTAGGGGTCCCGTTTATAGAGTTAACTGTGAAAGTACCAGCGCTGAAAGAGTTACTTTTTATAAAATTATTGTATGAGCAATTTTATGATATTGGGGCATTTCTCATAGAAACATAAAAGTCAAAAGTAAGTCTTTCAGCGCTGGTACTTTCACAGTATACTCTACATAGGAGGCATACACATACTAAACTATTATCACTCATTTATTGTTGTACACCTTGTATACTGCTAGAGAGCTTCGTGGTTGGCCCTCTAAGACTATGACAAAGCGAAGATTACGTTTATTCAATAGTATAAAATTATAAAATTAATGTAAAATGTCATTTGCTATAGAATCGATCGAAGGTTTATCAAGAATTTCTAATCTTTTGATTTTATGTTTGGCTTCACGCATTCGATGTGCTATTCTACTTCTTTACGAATATTAATTCTATTTTCATTACATTTCACATAGAGTTCATAATGTCTTGTTAATTACTATGTGGTTACCTACCAATTCAGCGTAGCTTGAACCTTAACACACACAGATGATCACTGATGTTATCAAACCCAAGTAAATAAAGAAATTAATGAAACGAAAATGATCGAGCCCTCACAATGTTATGGGGGAAAAAAACCCACCTGATGTTACTCGACCCCATTGATGTTACCCAACCCCATTGATGTTACCCGATCCCACGCGATCCTTCCCGAGCCAGACTGTTCCTCGCGGGGTCGCCGACACGTGAAGCAACCCCTTCATTTCCCTCAGGATCCGCGTTTCTTTGTCTACGTCTGGTGATTTTTTGTATGTTTTAGCTGATTGCGTTGAAATACGTGTTGATACATCTTGTATATGTTTGTATCCATGTGGCAAAGCCAAAAAGAAAGGGAATTTGGGCAGGTTTAGGGCTTATTTTTCAATCGTCAGATTACTAATATTTGTCAAATTAATTATTCAAAAAGAAACATGTGAATCCGTCAGTCATAAGACATATATAAAACAAAAAAATTGAATCGAAGTCGGTTCCTCAGTTTGTGAGCTACGATGTCACATACATATTCTGCATACATACAGGGTGTAAAAAGAGCAGTCACTATAACTTTGAGATACGATTATACTGCCCTTCCTCATTTTGGAAATGTATTTTCTTAAATATTTTTTTGTCAAAAACTAAAAAAAAAATGTTTACTTTTTACCATTTCTTAATTTTTTGTCGCAAAAATAACAATAAAGCAAAAAAAAATTTTTTTTTTTAATTTTTGTAAAAAAAAAAGAAAAAAAAAATACATTTCTAGAATAAGAAAAGCTAGTATAATCATATCCCAAAGTTATAGTAACTGTTCTTTTTAGACCCGTTACACACATACACCTCAAACTTGTAACACTTTTGTTGTCATGGAGGGTTAAATAATAAAATACTGTAAATGAATTATCCTCGAAGACAAATTATGTAACAATTATTTTTAGTAGCACATTTGTAATTTAACTTGCGGTTACCGCAGTATCCTTTTCTACCCACATCCAGTAAAAACACACTTTGACCTTTTAATATAAACAGCGGGGTTAAACTTTTTTAATTTTGTGTGTTGACACTGGCCGGGCTTAAAATAAACGGCGTTTAAATTCAAACGCGATTTTAAATTCTGCTACGGAGAGATAAAAGCAATAACATTATTTTTAGAGTATTACCAAAATGTTTTAAACGGTAAACGCAGCAGACGACCTCTGTAGCTCAGTGCGTTTATTACGGTGGTCACGGGTTCAAATCCGTGTCATTTAGTTAACATGGCGTTTATGTATTCAAGTGTAACCCCCGGTTTCCCGAATGCTATTCAAATGAATGATCAACTAACATGGCATTCAAATCAACAACCCGTATTGAACGCTGATTGGTGGAATATTATCAGAGATATTTTGCATCATGCTCGCACTTGCAAGATTGGTTAATTCCACAGATAAGGTTGATTCACCAAAGACACCGATTAGTTGCAAATTTAAAAGTCTACTTAAAAAGTATTTCTTGGATTTGCTATAGAATAATACCTATGTTACTGTTCACTAATCTTTATCTATACTAATATTATAAAGCGGAAGAGTTTGTTTATTTAAACGGATAATATCTATATTTAAAATATCGATAAATCTCAGGAACTACTGGTCCGATTTCAAAAATTCTTTTTCAGTTGGATAGTCCATTTATAGAGGAAGGCTTTAGGCTATAAGCGTCAGTGAGAAATGTTGCAAAAACGGGGAGACTTTTTTTGCGTGCGCCGTATAAACGGTTTAAGTCGCTCAAAAACCACGCGAACAAGTCGCTAGTACATAATAATGTTGTAAATTATGTAACATAAAGAGACTATAACCTGCAGTCAAACTGCGCCAGCAGTTTTGCGGGGCGTGTGTAAAGTTAACATAATTTGTTTAATAAATCAAGAAATAAATAATAATAATATAGTTTGTGTGCGGAACTCTGAAACTGACTAGGAAATAAAACATATTGTATATTTTTATATATTTATTGAACAATATCTCAAATAAATGTCGTACTGTTCGAAATTGTAGATATATTACAATATATAGATACAGACAAGCCCTGTACGTTTAAGCATCACCGAGAGCCTGGTAGTGAGCTGCAACTGTGACTAACTGTGACGCTGTAACTGTTACACCACTGTTATTATAACTGTTGTACCGGATCTGTTACTTTTACACCTTAACAGATATTATTTTAATTCGTACTGCAATAGAAATATGAGAAGAAATATTATATAATAGTTGTAAAAACAACAGTCATATTCATACTAAGGAATAGCTTATTGCATATGTTGTTGCTCCGTCGCTCAATATCAACACTGTGACACTGATACAAAAGCTTTGCTTATATCATGATCATATTCATAACGCCTCCGTGGTCTGTGATTGTGCTTCAGAGCTTCGCTCTTGATCCGGAGGTCGTGGGTTCGATTCCCGCGTTAGAACAACAAAAATGTGATTTTCAAATTTGGTTAGGATAATGCATGCTGATCACTTGATTAACTGACTAGAAAGATAAGCCATGCGTCGGATGGGCATGTAAAAAGTCGGTCCTGCGCCTGTTCCCTCGCCAGTCGTATCGGTTGACCGTCCCACTGGGTTATGAGAGTAAAAGGAAGAGAGAGATTATCTTTGTGTATTGCGCACACACTTGAGCACTATAAAATAACTCCTGTATCCTGGTTTCAATAAAATCGGCTACCGACACCGAAATCGGTGAGGGGAGCTATTATTATATTTCTTTAATTACTTTCTCTGTAAAGTGACACTTGCAGCTTCCTACTTCGGCTCACGTCATAAATCATGATCGTTTAGAGAACTACGTTCCCTTGATAACTTTCCTTTTGGAAATAATATTAGCGTAAAATTTTAATTAAATTGGTGACGATCATTAATCTTCGATACAAATATTATACAACTTAAATAACAAATTTATTAAACTTTGGAACAACATAAAACAATCAAGTGAAGCAAATTTTATTACACCTTCAAGGTATATAAATTAGTAACAGTTATTTATAACAAATCTAACAAAAATCTTCTGGAACTGGAAAATAATAATATTTTTAATGTGACATAATATTTAATGAGCGTTGTCGTTTTGTAAATCAATTGCTATTGAATGGTTTAAAATATTTTATTAGTAGCTATTATTATTATTGCAAAACGTGGTACTTAGGAAATAATAGGAAGATTTAGTTAGCAATTAATTTAAATACAATATTCACCTAAATGGTCCGCGTCATAATTCAAACTCTAGATGTTCGATTAGAGCTAGATTTCTACATGCTGCAATGACAAATACGCGTAACTCCACTTGCATTTACGCGTATTTGTCAAGCCTTTTTTACTTTTTTGTAAATCTAGTTTTAGTCGTACATCGATGTTATAGCAAAATTATCAACATAGAATTAGGCAAATGTAAGACACAACAATGCAAAAAATTACAAATATTTCTCACTAGTTGGTACGATGAAACCTTATGTATACTTGGTGCTATCTATTCAAATTATTGCGTCGAAGCCTCAATAACAAAACTATACTAGTTACAACGAAAGCTATAGTACACTAGTTTAGTAATGGGCCAATATTCTTAGATATATTGTGTTATACAGGGTGTAAAAAGAGCAGTCACTATAACTTTGGGATAGGATTATAGGACCTTGACTGATTCTAGAAATGATTTTTTTTCATTATTTATTTAAAAAAAAAAATTTTTTTTTGCAATTTATTATTTTAGTCGCAAGGCTGATCTGTTTGGAACAACGTTCTGCATTTAATTCTTAAATTTTATAATTTTTGCCCTAGTACGTAATTAACGTCTTACGCGTGCTATTGACCTCTCAGCGTAATCAGCTGATCGCTGTGTTGTGCACGTTGTACATAGCCTATTAAAATTTTTAAATTTTTAAAACAGTGGATTAAAAGCAAATGACTAGTACCAATGGATATATCTCTTGCCTGGTTATTACCCCACGAAGTTATAGTGACTGCTCTTTTTACACCCTGTATAATTGTACTCGATTCAAAGAAATATAAGTAGAGTTCCGATCTGCGACTCGCAAGCGCGACGCGCGACCAGGGTCGAGACCGAAATCGTCTCGGACGCACATAATATTATAAGTATGAATTTATTTTTTATGGCATGGACGTGATATATAATTATTAATATTGTCCTGTATATTTTTATGTCTGAAGTTTTATATAAAATGTATATTGAACTGAACTCCGCGACCACATCGCGCGAATTTGCGTGGCCACAAAATCTGATTCGCATATTCGGTGGTTTTAGTCGGGTGTCGCAGTCTCGCATCACACAGATCAGAAATCTACTAAATTTTAATACACACTGCTTTCGTTACTGTTACAACATTTGGGAAAATAAAATGTAATCGCAATAATAGCGACGACAACCGAATAAGAGCGAATAAAATGTAACTTATAATACGATTTGGCTATACTCTGTTTTTTTTATCGGATTTAAGACCTTAATATCCCTCTGTTTTAACTTATATACAATGAGGTTGTATCGTTGATAATGGAAATTATTGCAAGTGAATAAAAATAGAGCTATATTATTTTTGGTGAAGAGAACGCCTAACTAATTAAGGACAGCGTATAATTCTCATTTGTATTAAATCTGCGCTTATTATATATCCCTCTTTGGCGCATTGAGTACTGAATCGTAAATTTAATTTAGGAGTCCTCCTATTCATAGGCATAGGCATAGGCAGTGGTTATGATAATAACCACTGCTTAGCGGATAGACGAGGATACCATGTGACTTGAGAGTTATTTAGCTATTTAATTGTTAGTCACTTACTGAACACGCTGCAATATAAATAAATATACGTTTTAAGCAGATTCAACTTTGAAATTGCTTGTTTTAAAATAAGCTGGTCGTAAGCTTTTTTTAAGTGTCAACAGAAAGCTCCGCGAGTTCCAAGGAAAAATATTAAAGCTTCGTCCACAAACAATGTTTAATTTTGCTCCAAAATCGAAGCTCAAGATGCTAAACAACAAAGCGTTTTGTAATATTGTTGGCACGGTCTACATTTATTTAAATTTTATTCTGTTTTCAATTCAAATAATTTTAAGTTTTATAAAATAACTTGATCGTAATCTAGAATGTTAATAATAAAAGACCCTTGAACCTGATTTGTTGTGATTATTAACTATATTAAAATGTATTTTACATAAAAATAACAAAATACGCAGTATGATATTTGCTTGTAAAACCTGTAATTTAGTAAATTGAAAAAAAGGCAGTTTCGTTTGAGAATTTACTCATATTTTAGAGTATGTTTATACAATAAAATCATTCAACAATTAACTCTATTAACTTTAGTACATTTTAATGTAATAACCTAAATCCTGTAGGTACATTGGAAATCACGTGTAAGTTGTAAGTTACAGGAGTAAGTGGTTAAGTTATTTTACGATTATATTGTATAACTAACAGAAAGCAGTGTGTCTTAAGCTTTAAATTCTTAGATAAAGAGATCCTCCAGATTTTTCGTTACATAATACGTGCTTTCCATTTAGTAACATCACTAAAATCCACAGATATTGTCTATCGACTTAGTGACATCACTAAAATCAACATACATTGTTTATCGACTTAGTAACATCAATAAAATCAATATAAATTGTTTATCGACTTAGTAACATCACTAAAATCAACATACATTGTTTATCGACTTAGTAACATCACTAAAATCAACATAAATTGTTTATCGACTTAGTGACATCACTAAAATCCACAGACATTGTTTATCGACTTAGTGATGTAACAACATATTCAACATAGATTTCACCTTCCGTGACTAAAACATTACGTAGTTCAGTCACGAAATCAAACAAATATAGAACAGTCTCAGAATATAAAACGATCAGCACTGAATAGTTGAAGCTGCTAAAACAAATACAAAACCAAAGCGAATACAATTTGATATCGAAAAACTACAATAAACTAAAAATATTAAGAAAGTATTATAATAATCTATATTTTCTATTTTAATATGTCGTAACATTAAGAACATTTATAACAGAAGTAGAAACAGTAACGGTACGTTCTTAATGTCTTTCGGGGATATTTGATTCTCATGGAGAATCAGAGAATCGCTTCTGATTTTGCATTTGCTTTACTTCACCCAGTTCGGTGCGTCCTACCTGCTTATTGTTATATAATCTGAGAGAACAGGATTATTTTATTTTAACCTAGTATTGGACAGGTCCTTAGAATAAAAGCATTACTTCTTACATTATTTGGCCTATGCCAGTGGTGTGCCAGATCTTTCAAGGTCAGTTCACACCGAGATGTGACGATTCAAAATTGAACTTTATTCGCTACTCTAGAAGGTGCACTTTCCATTGCAAGAGTTCTTTCTGCACCATGCTGCGCTGCGTCGAGCCGCTCTTGCAAGTAACTTTACAAGGCTTTATTTACCTATCCCGGCTATTTACTTGTAGCTGTGTGTGATTTAACTATCATTCCCTAGTCCGAGGTGAAATTTTACATGCATTTGTTGCGTCACAATGCAATATTACATAGAGCCGATCTGATGCTGGATATGGAAGGTGGAAGGGAACTCCACAATAAAACGTCACAGCCCCATCGAGTTTGAGCTCGTTTCATAGGTTTTGACGAGCAGTTTCTATATATAGAATTCAGGGTGTGATAATAAAGGTTCAATTATAACAATTCCGTAGTGAATAAATTTCAATGTTCGTGTGACCTGACCCTATAAAGTAACTAAAAATACTTAAACCGTAAAGTTGTGCTCACACTCGTGAATCCTGGCACAGCTAGTAGGCCCTTAACATTGGTTATATCTATCTACTTATATTATTATATACACGTATAAAAATAACACCGAGAAAAGTGCTGATGATATGTCGTAGTGAGAGCATGAAGTATGTACATTAAATGTGCTTATATTTGATTAATATGTTAAAACAGTAGACGTTTGAACAAAACGACACGCTATAGCTCTGTTGTCCTAGGACATTGCCGTCATATTATAGGTATACAAGGTGTAAAATAAATGAGTGATAATACTTTAGAGTGTGTATGAGTACACTGTGAAACTACCAGCGCTGAAAGACTTACTTTTGACTTTCATGTTTGTATGAGAAATGCATCATAATAATTTATTCCATACAAAAATTTCAAAAAAAGTACATTCAGCGCTGGTACATTCACAGTAAACTATTATCACACATTAATATTGTAACCCTAAAGTATTATCACTAATTAATATATAACCCCTGTAGACATAACGGCAACGTAAAAGAGGTGACTTAACATTTTCTATGTGAACAATTTTCAGACAGTATTTTTTTATACAAAGAAGCCATAATTTTTGTACGGCTCTACATGATGGCAACGCTGTCCTAGGAAGAGAGTTTTTAACCACCGTAGAAATGCGTTTTGTCATCACAGGAATAGAAATAGTGATTCTAGACACAAGATGACAGGTTCCTTCTGTCCATTCTTCCGTAGAACCATGTCTACGATGGTTAAGCTACGCGTGGAGAGAAGATACACAATACTAATGTCCACTCCGCTGGATTTGCTCGTCCGTATAGATGGAGTAATGACTTTTCAAAGTAACGGGTTGTTTTTAATTTCGATGGTTTTGACGTATATCCGATGATTTTCATTGCTTCGTTTGCCAAGTTAAGTTAAGTTGGTCTAAAAAGGCGGTTAATAACAATTAAAATGGATAAATTTCTAATATGATTCTCTTTTATCTGAGATGTAGCCATTTGTAAATGAAACAATTGCAGATATGAATGGATAAAGCTAATAATATGTCGTAAAAATTTACACAGAAAATTGAGTTTAAACTGTCACTTACACGTTTTAGGATATGTAGCAACGTATTAAGTAAGTACATTAATTCTAGAGACGAATTTAAATTAATGTACTTAATACTTTACGACGTATCTATTCTAAAACGTTTAAGTGACACTTGGAGCTCAATATTCTCGAAGTCAGAATTTTGCTACATGTCACCTTCATCCATTCATGTTGAAGATCATAATTTAAGAATTATAAAAGGAAATATTGAATATTTAAAGTGGCCCTTTTAGATCCCCTATATTTTTATTCTTTTGTTTTTACTACAGATGTTTAGCAAAAAAAAATTTACAAGAAACAATAAATAATTTTAAAAGTACAATACTTTTTCTAGTACGATTAATTGAATGACAATATAGCTTATTAGCCTATAATAATTCAATTAAAAGAAAAGTCAGTCACAATACAGGCCACAAAAGAAAGTAATGTGTATAACCCCGATTCTAGTTAACTAGTTATTCTAGAATCAGCCTGATCTGATTTTTTGAATTAGAGAATTGAATCAAGAAGTATTCAACTGCAAATATAATTTCAGTTCACAGGTCTTTTGCAATCAGTAATTATTTATAGTTCGATTAAAATGTCAGATAAGATTATGCATTTATAAATTTTCGAAGTCAGATACTTCAAAAAGTGTTATGTTTATGCATTAGTAATTTTAATGGTTACAGACAGAAAGGTGACAATGACAGTGCTTAGTGCTCGATTTTGTCACTGTTCACCGTGAGTAAGTTAACTAACTACCCCCGGTTTCTGAAAGGCAAATCAATGCTAAATCCACCAACCATAGTAAAAATTTCGTATCACGTTTGAATTTAGTACTGAATGTGATAGCTGACAAAAGTCTTGATACTGATTAGCTGATTTAATTTGATTGTTCTCTCTCTTTCTCTTTCAGAAACCGGAAGTAGGCACAGCATCGAATTACTTACTATACTTTGCCACTAGATGTGTTGTTTTGATGTTATACAATTTATATTGTGTATGTTATTGATGTCAAACAAATTAGGTTATTGAATGAATATTAAATTTATTTACTCTTCAGACTTTCTCTTCAGATAAGATTACTTGAAGAATCAAAAAGATAAGCAAAGAAAAAAGTAAGAATAATTTTTAAACATTTAAGTTATCAGCAATTAAATAAAATTATCCATCTCTTTCTCGCAAAACAATAATGGAGCGTAACCTACGCACTGGTGTAATGTCTAATATAACAACGTGACGTCACAATCGAATGTTCCCGTCTCGTTCGCACATTATATTTAATAATTTAATATCTTTAATAGTTTTTTTAGTTTAAACTGGGAGGAACTAGGGAGCTATAACAACATCAATTTAAAACATTCAAAATACTAATTGCTTCTTCATTAGTGAACAGTGACAAAAATTCGCACTAAGCTGTTCTATTAGTTACCTCGCAGATTGTACTCAGAGAAATAAAATTAAAGAAGGCTTAAATAATAAAGGAGAATAAAACCGCAATGAGGTCAGACAAGAGAGATTGTTACAAAATATTTACACGTTGCAATAAATTGTTAACTTCGAATATTTTACCTACGCCTTAAAACTATCACGGCCTTGTACTTAGTATAAACGACACACAAATCGCCATTCCCTTTCGGTATCCGTAAAGACAGCCATTTTGATTTTCATAAGCAAATTTTAGAATATTCGTTACATTTATAAAAAACGATAAAAAATACAAAACCAATGAACGTAACGATTTAGGATTTTCGAATAGTGCTCTAAATATACATTCTTAACAATATTGGTCATGGTAAGTTCAATTTAGTATTCGTGCGTAATGTTAGGTCGAAGCTGACGATTTGCGTTTCTCTACTTTACTCTCTCTCAATTTACTCTCGTCCAGAGATTCAATCTTATGGTCTCTAAGTAGTGGTGTTCTTGCGTCTATTTTATCGTCTTTATCATTAAACTTATCATAATTAGATTTAACTTCACTCTCTTCTGATTCCTGTCTTGCTGCCGCTTTGTCTTCTGACTTCTCTCTATGATATGCCATGTTGTCGAAGCACTGCGACGGGACTATGTTGACTGACTTCATGAGTGGTAGCGCTATGGCTAGAGCCGGGCTCATGTCGCGAGGGCTCGGAGACAGGCGGGTGGTTACGGACAGATCCATCCCTGGCATTAAACTTGCGACTGTGGATAGAGGTAGTTATTAGATAAAGATTATAATGTAAATAGTCAAACAAAAGTTATCTAGGATCTGAATTAGGTTCGCTGGCAGAAATGTGCGTTAATATTATTAGTGCCTTATTAATTAATTTTAATAAGTAAAGCGATTTGATTCTGTTAAATATAATAAGAAAACGAAGCACGAAATTTTAAAAGGTAGGTATCACGATACATAATATTAAGGTTAAAGTGGGGGCTTATAAAATTAATAGATCTGCAAGTGAACCTTAGATTTATTGATTTAATTTAAACTAATAATACACATACACATATGAAAATACCACAATATACAACATCGACAGGGTACATCACGTACAACACTAGAAATAGCAGCTTCAATACGATATTCTGCAAGTTGTTATGCATAAATATAAAATGGCATATATAAATGAGCTTCTATGATTAAAATCATAATTTAATACTTCTGCCACATTATCAATTAATATTCTAGAAACTTCGCGACGAAACTGGAAACTCTTTCAAATATTCTCATTCACATTTTTACTCATTAACCTACATTAAACATTTGCAAATAAGGCTTAATAAAGACCGCTTCAGCGAGCCGGATTAAAGAAGATAATTTTTGGAAGTAATCCATTGAATGAATTCGTTAATAACAAGTGCTGAATTAATTATTGTCTGCTGGAAAAACATTTCGCATTAACCAATTATTTGCGGGGTAAAATTCATTAAATCTTAATGGAGAACGATTTTAATCATGAAGCTCAACCTGTTAGTGTAAATGCAGTGGGATGTATAAATTTGTACTTTGATTAAAAGTTTTTAATAAATGTAGGTTACGGTGTTGAATTGAGGTAACTGATGAAATTAATAATCAAATTAAATTGTTAAACAGGAAAACACTTAAGTTAGTGAAATACTTGAAGTACAAATGAATACAGTACTTATAGTTGTACCACTGTGTTGACTGTTGCCTTGCGAACTGCAGGTGGAGGAGGTATAGAATTGAGCAATGCGAATGTACGCTGGTGGTTACCTGAAAGTTTACCTTCTATATGTATGTAAAGGCGAACGCACAAAAACAATTTTACATATAAAAATCGTTAACAAAGATTCCATATTCATCAGTTTTAGATAAACATAAGGTATAAATTGAATCAGAACAAGTGGTTCCGGATATCAATACGAAAGTCAAAACTGATGAATATAAAACCGATAATATCGATAAGGCATAAAACACTAAAACAGCAAAACGATCTACAACTACAACGTAGTAACATGAGGTGTAAATGCCCAAAAGGTCCAACCTTTGGCTAGTTTCGACGAGTCTGTGGGACTGACTCGTGCTGCTGATGCCTTGTGCATGTGAGAATGGCCTTGTTAGTGTGTTAGTTCCGTTTGTGCTATGTGAGCCCAGTCCTGGTTTGCTTTTAAAGCATGTTAAGATTTTTTCTTTTGCAGTTATTTGGTGTTGTTTGGATCATAGCCTCAAGCTCGCTACGATCACCATCTGTGAACGATTACATTGCGTAAGCATATGATTTGCAAATTTTACAATTCAGAACAACTTCAGCGCTGGTTATTTACAATTGTTCCGCTAGCTATAAAAGCCTTTCAGTGAATTGTATAAGCTGGACTTTTAATTACTAAGCAATGGATTCCTGTAATGGGATCTCGTTGTAAAGTTCTCCATTGTTTATAATGAAATTGACTCCTTAGAGAACTCCTGTTTTTATAGTTCCTTTGTTCAGTAAAATATTTACAGTTTAAAGTAGTATCATAATTTAAAGTGGCTTTTTAAAGTATTTACATTTTGTATGTGACAATGCTCTGAAATTATTCTGACTGTGAATCTACTCATCATTTGGATGTATTCAGTATTTACCATAAATTGCAGTTTATATATAATAGTGCTTTTGATATTGTTATTATTTTCCTTAATTTTACTAATTACATCCAAACATTGTTTTATATTTTTTATCCGAATTTGATTAGTGTGATTTTGTAGTTTTATTTAAGTTTTATCATTTTGTATTTGTTTTATGTTGCCAATGGTTGCCAATTACCTACATCTAAGTTGAATTTTGTCTAATTGTGGTATCGTGCCAATTTCTGAAACTCCATCATTGAATTAATTATATTTGAATTTACACAGTTTGGTTATTACATAGATCATCATCATCATCTACTTACCCATGTTAGGTCCCATCATGTCTTTAGGATGATTGGTTTTGATTGCATTCATTCTTCTGTTCACAGCCTGAGGTCCCATACCTGGTGGCATCGGGCCTGCGGGAGCCCCGGGCACTCCTGGTGCTCCTAAATAAATAAATAAAATAATAAATGATATTATAGTCTTACATTTAGTATCAATAAAAAAAATACTGTAGATAATAGTCGAGATATTTAAATAAATATACACACTTATGAAAAATCTGATGGTACGAGTATGATGGTAGGTGATGGACTTCATTGCAAATTGAAAAGAAAAACTTTATGGCACTTACGTAGCGGAGGCCTGGTGGGCTCCACGTTGATGACTCTTCGGCGCTTTTTGGGCAGCTTTGCCCGCGCCTGCGTGTGTGAGTAATACATGGCGAAGTTGGACACGATGACCGGCACAGGCAGGGCTATCGTCAGCACCTGATGGGAAGTCATATTATTGAATACGGTTATATGGGAAATTATTTAGGTCTAGTTATTCGTAATTTTTATGGAAAGACATAAAAAGTTCGTTAACGCCATTGTTAAATCTATGTGTTGAAATACAAACTCAAATGATTTTAACATAGTAAATACACACACTTACAACAAAGAACGTACTTTTTATGCTTTTAATATTGTGTCTTTGCTCTATATGTAATTTTGTCCAATCAATTTGGAAGGAAGAAAAACAAGGCAAGCAAAACTAATAACCCGCCATATTGCCGCACGACCCCAAATTAGATTCCGTTATTAGCCATTAGAAATACGTTGTCCCCCGTGATTTACGGTTTATAAGACGGCAATATTAACTTAATTAAATATCAAACGATGTACACTACATAAATCTGGTCTTAGGAGCTTATTAACTTCATATTTTTGTCATCAGGGATGAAATAGCTTGACTTTTATATTCGTTTTTTTTTATTATTATTATCACAATAACTACTAAAGCCCATAATGCCTAATGCTTAAGCCTTAAAGCCTCCGTGAAAGTGGTTCAGAGCTTCGCTCTCGACCGGTCGTGGTCGATGGTCGTGGGTCCTTGCGTCCTAACGCAACTTGTTGTCCTAACAACGCAAGCTGATTACCAGATTTTCTGGAAAGAAAGATGGTACATGCGTCGGATGGGCATTTAAAAAATGGGTCCTGCGCTTGTTCTCTCGCCAGTCGTGTCGGTTTACCGTCCCACTGGGTTATGAGAGTCAAAGGAAGAGATAGTGTCCTTGTGTGTTGTGCACACACTTGGGCACTATAAAATGACTCTTGCGTAGTTTCTTGTGTAAGAAAGACGTGTTTAGACAAACGTAGCGTAGGACATACTTTATGGGACTGGGGCTAAATTGTCCGGAATATCCTCGTCTGAAGAAAATAGAAAGTGCTGAACATAGAACTCTCTTGAAATCAAACACATAAGTGTCATGTTGTCAAATTTGAAATTAACATTTGACTTGCTGGTGCGTTCAATTTCCAAGTTTATTGAATTAGCACAGTACTATTCTGAATGCCTCTGTTTACATACTTCTGGATTAACCATAATTATACATCTTATAGTGGGCGGCAAGAGGCTGATGATAATGATGACCTAACATTAAACCTAAAGGTCAATATTTTTTCACGCAAATTAGAATCTGAAATCCCTTTGATATTTTCTTCAACGCAAACAAGTGAGGCAATTTTCTCTAAAGACCGTTTACTTTCGAGACTTTACATTTGCAAGGAATCCTATTTGCAATATTGTGGTTTCGTTGTAATATCGTATAATACAAAGGAAAAGCTTAGTACTCGTTTGCACGAAAATTGTGCAAACGGAGGAGTATAAATTTTGGCACACCTAAAGTTCATCTTGAGTTAACTCATATTAAAAATTTACAGTTTTATTTATTTAATTTTGATACTTAAGGCCGACTTGCTTAAATTAATACTGGGTTAAATTTTGCCAGAGTTAGCGGAGTGTGTGATTTTCACAATCACGTATAGTTAACTTGAAGATAAATACTACTAAGGGCCGATTTTTCAATCGTCAGATAACTTTTATCTGTTGAATAGACATGTGACTTTGACATTAGTTCCATACAAAATCTGCCAAAGTCACATATTTATTCCTTAGATAAAAGTTATCTGACGATTGAAAATTGGGCCTTTAGACTTATAAGGCGCAAGTAAAAAAACCTTATTAAGACCCAATAAAGTCTTAATTTAAGAATTAAAGCAATTATGGGCAAATTTCCACGACTGAAGATCACTTGTATTATATTAAAATGGAAGTGGCTACTGAATATTTAACATCTTTTCTTTAAAAAAATAAATGTCAAGATTAAGAGTAGAATATTAAGATAATATCTATAATTTATTTTGGTATCTCTTCTCTGTCACTGATATAAATAACTGAATAATTTGCCTGCGAACAATTTATGTTACAATGAAATAAAGCAATAAAAAGTAGCAAGTAATACTTAGAACATTTTACTTCAATCTCATTAGGCATTCATGTTCTGTTCTAATTTGAATTGTCGAGCTTTCTTGTTAGCGCTGTGCTAAGATTGATTGATGAGCGACAAACACACAAAAGCTAAACGAGTTTCACTGATAACAATAGATGTAATTAACCCTTTATCAAACTGTCAACCGCAGTCAGCTAGACTAGCTAGACTTAGTTTAACGCTCCTCACATTAAGGGGGATATTAATGTCGATGATAATGATGAATACTACTGAAAGATAATAATAATAATAACTACGTGACGCTTCACACTACGTCAATCATGCCCAGTGCTAGGCATCTGAAGAACTTGTTACAGATGACGGAAATATATATTTATGCTACACATTTTATTCCACGTTTATACACTTTTATTTTATCGAGTAGAATCTCTGCTTTACAGCGGTATCAATCTATAATTGATCATGGCAACTGACAGTTGCGCCCTTTTATATTACTGACAATCGTTATTTTATTATATTAAATATGGCGTTGGCGGGGTTCGAACCCACCTACAGATTGTTTGGCAACGCGCTCAATCAATAAACTACAGAGATCATACAAGAAAAAAAAATACAAATTATATACTTACACCGGCCAAAGCACAGAGCGCGCCAACGAACATACCCACGTACGTTTTGGGCGCCATGTCTCCGTACCCAACGGTTGTCATGGTAACCAGTGCCCACCACAGCCCCAGGGGGATGCTGTTGAAGTCGTTGTGGGGGTTCGTCTGGATCCTCTCCGCGTAGTACACCAGACTAGCGAATATCACGATACCTAGCACTAGAAAAAACACTAGCAGCGTCAGCTCTTTCGCGGACGCCCTAAAAGTCTGTATCAGGATCTTCAAACCCGAGGAGTGTCGAGTCAATTTGAACAGTCTCATGATCCTGATGATGGAGAAGAACTCCAAGATGTCGGCGTTTTCGACGTGCGACGCGTACTTCTGGAGGGTGAGATCGATGTAGAAGCTCATGGTGGCGATGTAATCGATGATGTTGACGGAGGACTTGACGAATTCACACTTGTTGGGGGAGGAGATGAACCGCACGAGGATCTCTAGCGTGAACCACGCATTGCAAACGCACTCGATGTAGAAGAACGCGACGTGGGCGTTCGTCTGCACCTTGTCCAGAGCCCAGCTTTGGCTCTGGTTCGCGGTGGTGACGGTGTAGTTCTTGATGACAGGCACCCGCATATCCGGATGCGTCTTCAGGCAGAACGAGATGATGGACACGCAGATAAAAAACACTGAGATGACGCCAATTATCTGAAAGAAAGAAATAAATTGTAAGTAGTTCGATTGGGGTATTTTGGCAACGTTTAAATAAAAAAAATATATCATGTGAATTTTTTAAATTTTTCAATTCGTTAAAACAAGATGAGAATATTGATGATAAATCTGATGTAATTACAAATTGATAAAGTAATTCTAATGATTGTAAGACAAGAAAATAAGAACAAAAACCATAAACAACAAAAGAAGTTACATCTGTAGACACTTTTGTAACAAGTAGCCGTAAAATAAAAATACGTAGATTTTTATGAAAAGACGTAGATTCTTAACGTTGGAACATAAACGTAACATCTTCAAGACAAAGGAAGATAAAACAAAACAAAATAAGCAACGAGGTAGCCGTATCGCGAGCGATCTTAACGTTTATTTAACTCAATAAAAATATCATAAGAAAAATTATTCACAAAACCAACACCACACGAAGAAAATGCGCCACCCGAGTTTATATTAATTGTATTAACATAAATTTGAATCTAAAAGGTAAGAAGCTTCGCGATGGAGTCAAATTGGATATCTTGAAACGTATAAACTTTAATATTTCGAGCGCTAGATGGAAAAACAAAGAAAGTTATTATTACATCTAAATATATTTGGCGTTGAGGATAATATCTAAGTTTAATCAACTTATTGGTATAATTAATGTTGAATTTTATGTGGTACTAGGTAGTTACCGTTTCGAAAAAAGTATTACGTATAACAAAATACCCTAATTCCATTGAATCGTTAGTGGAAAATTCCTATACTGGTTGAGACTCATACCCCACGTTAGGAGATTACTAGTTGAGACTTATACCCACGTTAGGAAATTACTAGTTGAAACTCATACCCCATGTGGGGACGTTTATGGTTGAAACTAGTACCCCACTACAGTCACTAGTATTACCTTAGCTGCATTGGGGCTTTATGTATGGCTTATCGAACCGACTACATCTGCGGCTTGAGCTACTGCTACCTAGACATGGTGCCGTTAAGTATTCCTCAAGATTAACGTATTATAGCGCTACGGCGTAGACATCTTCAGGTTAGTGCGTAGAGCGCTACGCGTCTACGGCGTAGAACGCTACGTATTTACGTTATATAGCTCTACGCAATTACGGGGTACATTGATATGGCGTAGTGCTATGGTGAATATTTAGTTATAGTCCTCCTCGAAGCCGAAAACTTATAATAATGAAAAAAAAAATATTTTCAGACCATAGATCGATAGTGTTAGATTATGTAGTTAAATTACACCCAGTTGAAGACATTACAGATTGAGTCTCATGCCTCATTTTACTGGTTAAGACTCATCCCCACTGGGGCTCATTATTACCTTGGCAGCATTGGAGCTGTAGGGCTCATCGAACAGTGACCACATCTGCGGCTTGAGCTGCTGCCACCAGGACACGGTGCCGTTGTAGTAGTCCTCCTCGAAGCCGAACTTGCGCGCCACCTCCTCGTCTGAAGGCTTCTCCGTGTCCAGGTCCAGCCGGTCCAGCACAGCCAGGGTCTCCTGGGTGTCGCGATGCTGGGAGAGAAAGATTGAATTGTTAAACGCACAATCATAAATTTGAGAGCATATTATTTGGAACAATATAAAAAAAAATATAGGCGCTGTTATGATTTTTATATAATTAAATTTCGGTAAAGAAACGTTTGTTATAAATTTTATCATAAAATATGAATTCGATGATCATAAACTTGGCTAAAAAGTAATATTTGTAAGACTTTCTTTAATGAACTTAAATACCAGATCGTTCAAAATATATTTTCTCATAATTTAGATTATTGATACACTTTAGGAATATTGACCAAGAAGCCAAAGCATAATTTTTATTTTTTTTACATTTATTGCATACAAGATACATTTCCAATAGAACAATTTACAAAGAAAGAAGACACAAAGGTACTGCTTATTTTTAAAAAGAAATTTCTTCCAGCAGCCCTACGGAGATCATAGTTAATGGAATGTTTTATTCCATTGTCTAGTTTTAATTAAATTTAATTAGACTTGTAGCTAACGACGAATTAAAATGACATTGAAAATTAAAATAGAGATTACAATAATGCAAATAAGGGATCTCTCGTCGAATGCAAATTCTCTTTAAAATTAAAATGCATTTTTTTTCGAGGATTATTAAAACAAAAGACGTTACATTAGACAGTAATTACAATAAAGAGATACAGTATGAATAATATAACGGTATGGTAATGTCGACATTAGCATATTCCGAGCCGAGGCAGGCATATTCAAATTTAGACGCCCTAAAATTGTACCGCCTACGCCGTAGCCCTACGCCGTAGACAGTTGTAGCGTTACTGCTACGGAGCTTCGGCGTAGAGAGCTACGAAGCGGAAAGTACCCAATTTAATAATAAGCTTTGTGTGCGCGGTACTTATAATATTAAGATAAATTTATTAATGTAATGTAATGTACGAAAACTACTTAAGATGGTTGCATGTATTAAAACTATTATATTATTATACTTTTATTAATTTACCAATTTAAATTTTTATTAACAACTGGTAACCTCCCAGTATCTTGTAGATTTTTTCTAGACAATATTATTACATTTCCACATGTAGAGTGTGGATTGTTTTTTTTGGTCGTAGTTCTAGTTTGTATATTATGTAGCTTTAAGTTTAGGATGTAAATGTTGATGTAGATAGTAGTTGAAGGACGATTTCTTTTAAACCTTGCGATTGTTATAACAAAACTATTTAAACGCCCAACGAGAAACAAACAATTAAAAGTAAAATAAAAAACATTAAAATATTACAATTAAAGACATGAAAAAGAAAAATGATAAAGGTGATATGTAGCAAAATTGTAATTTCGAAAAAATTTTGTTCAAACTGTAAACATTTTAGAATACGTTGTAACGTATTTAGTATATTAATCTATAGATCCGTCTCTAGAATCAATGTACCTAATACGTTTTTTATCCTCAAATCTTTAAATGACAGTTTAAACTCCATTTTCGGGGTAAAATTTTTTTCGACATATCACCTTCATCTATTCATGTCTTCAATTATTATTAATCAAAATATGAATAATATTTGAATAAATAAAACACCACCACATCCACCGCCGTTCTCCCACATCTCATCTCATCTCTCGTCTCGTCAAAGCGAGCGATGTAACCGCACACGCAAATACATTCGCGTCGTGGAAATTAAATTTTCCTCCACGAGAGGTTTTCCTTTATTCATGATGTATTTTATTTGTAAATACAACTTTATGTTTATTTTATTCTGTGTTTATAACAGTATATCATATTAACCGTCTACATACATATTATTTGAATAATGTAATGTATTCTATGTTTTTGTAGAGCGTACTAACAAAACACTTTACAGTTTTTATTTGGGTGCTATACGTAAATGTTTTTATTTATTTATTATAAAGGTAAAGCAAAATTAAAGCGTTTATAAAAGACATATTTTCTATGAACTAAATATTAATTATATATTATATTTTTTTTACATCTGACAATATTAGAAAGCGGAAGTTTTTGCTAGCGTCAACGCTAAAACGAACGATCCAATTTTGATAATATTTGTCTAAGCTATACATAATAGCTCCGCTTACCGCTTTCGGTGTCGCTAGCCGATTTTATTGAAACCAGGCCAGCTACGCAGAGTTATTTTATAGTGCCCAAGTGTGTGCGCAATACACAGAAGCATTCTCTCTTCCTTTTACTCTCATAACCCAGTGGAACGGTAAACCGACACGACTAGCGAGAGAACAGGCGCAAGACCGACTTTTTATATGCCCATCCGAGGCATGGATCATCTTTCTTGTCAGACAATCGGGTGATCAGCCTGCATTGTCCTAACCAAACTTGAAAACCACATTTTTTTGTTGTTCCAACGCTGGAATCGAACCCTCCGGGTCGTGAGCGAAGGTATGATCCACTAGACCACGGAGGCGATTGAAGCTATACATATGACCCCGGGGTAACACATAGGCTACCTTCTTAAGGAATTTCCTTTTGTTTTCCATGGGGTTTTCTCAAGTGTTCGCTCAAGTAAAATTTACATTCTCCATCTACTGTAATATGGGGTGAATTATAAAAAATCATTCCTAACTCTCTTTTTTTATCACATAAGCAAAAATCGGTCTTTAATAAAAATTGGTCTACTATTTGTTCTAAAATGGAACACGCTCGCCCTTCGTAACCTTAAAGGTAATATTTTGACACCTTAAGTCTAATAAATGTTGTTGATAGGAAAACTAATACAGTTTTGGGAATATATTGACATAAGCTGCTTACGATAGGCCACTTATCTTTAACAATGTTCCACGAAAAGGTATTATATTGTATTGCTTGTTGGAATTATTTTCAACTAGTTTAACCTGCAGCTCTTAAATAGAGTAACATAGTTTTTTGGAATAAAAAGTAGCCCATAGGATAGGACTAGTGAAAGAGTCACAAACATCCGTGCATACATACAACCACAAAAAGACCTACTTATTATAAGAGTAGTATTATCTTCTACAGGATGTAAAATATATGAGTGATAATACTTTAGTACGCTGTAAGAGTTACATTTTTTAAAATAATTATTTGGACAAATTTATGATGTTGGAGAATTTCTCATACAAACAGGAAAGTCAAACTAAGTCTTTCAGCGCTAGTACTTTCACAGTAATCTCTACAGAGTTTACTATACATAGTTTAGAGAACCCGAAACCCGCAACGCGGAACCCGGAACGCGGAACCCGGAACGCCGAACCCGAAACGCGGGAACCCGGAACCCGCAACGCGGGAACCCGGAACCCGCAACGCGGGAACCTGGAACCCGCAACGCGGAACCCGCAACGCGGAACCCGCAACGCGGGAACCCGGAATCCGCAACGCAACCTAAAGTATTATCACTCACTTATTTTATGTTATTAATGAGTTTGTACTCTATTGAAATATCTGTAATTTAAATTGGTAGCATTATATTTGCGCATAAATTGTAAAAAACATAACTTTTAAAAAGTGCTGGTTCTTCTCGGCGGGTTAGGGTTAAACCAGTGGTAGCTTGTTTTTCTTGTTGACTTTCCGAAAATAGCTTGTGAAGTTTAATTAGGAAATAAAAGGTTTTTTATTTTGTCTTGCCAAGTCGCGCAACTCAGTTTTATCTATTGTAGAAAGTTTTGAGATCCATGTGACACTAAGTCGGGGTTAATTATTCAGTCCCTGCTTATGAGACCTTATGTCATATGTTATAACGTAACAGAAAAACCTAACATTATGGCCACAATATGGCCATATGAATATTTAAAATATAAGCTTTCGTTTACACTAAAATATTACGAAAGAATGCTCTTGTTCTAACAAACATTTCTACTATAAGTTTATAGACGATGAAATATGAAATATAAATAAAAACCTGTACATGAATCTGTTCAAACCGATACACTCGCAGCAAGTGTGTCGGCATGAGAGCTCTTCGCTATAATTAATGTCGATAATGAACGGTATTTGCCGGGAGACCTCATTAAAAATGGATTTTATTGAATAGCAGAAAGTATGTTGAGTGGTGTGTTTTATTATTTGCGGTCAAAATAAATTCATATCTTTTTTATAGACATAAAATAATAATAACTTCCCTCACCCATTTCGGTGTCCCTGCATACGTATCGACTTTGGTTTTAGTTTGACCAAATCCGTTATGAACTCGTAAAACAATAATATATTTTCGTACAAAATAATTCTAGGAAAAGTGTGAATGTCAGGTTGAAAAGGGTATAGGTATGTATATTGTTTTTCTAAAAAAATCGTGCTTGGACTAATGGAATCACCCTACACATGAGTATAATGACGTCACAGCTCACCTGCGTGTACGTCATCCAGCAGCAGGGCTCCACCTGGTTGGCGTCCAGCCCCCAGAATTCCAGCTCCTCTTCGAACAGCGGCCCGCAGACGTCCGTGGGGTAATGCAGCTTGCCCGTCCTGCAGGCAGAGGGAATTGAGTAAGAATATTATTTATCATATCTATACTAATACTCGTATTATAAAGCGGAAGAGTTTGCTTGTTTGTTTAAAAGCGCCAATCTCAGAAACTACTGGGCCGACTTGATGATGAGTTCTCCGCGCTTGGTCGTCTGTGTTATTTACTTTAATAGAAATACCAGCTGGCTGATAAAGTTCCAGAACAGTCAATTTACAAGAATGTCTAAACACGGCAGCAGCTGCGAACTGTATTAGCTGATAGTTCCAGACGTCGTTCAGTTACAAAACTCTGTCTGTACACTAAAATAACTTTTGTTTGTTCTTGACAAAATATATATTTTTTTACATTTGCAAACGATCGTTACGTTTGTCGGACTTATTAGATAGATCCCACTTATTAATGATGCAATATTGTATACTAGATAAATAATTCCGTTTACCCGTGAATGTTTTAAGTAACTTTTATTTAGAACTGATAATGATGAATTATAGCTGAAATATAGTTTGAAATATCTGCGATCAAGTCAGATTTCGTACATAAAAATCGGTCAATATACACACACACACATACACACCCAAAGGCACGTCAATCTTATAACACACCTTTGCTTTTGTCGGAGGTTAAAAAGGCAGTAAAAACATTTTGCATGCCCTTAAATAAGCCAAACATACCTTAAAATTTACTAAAATTATTAAATTCACAGCATTTATGAACCTGTCTACATAGTATTTACTTACAATTATTGAAACTTGACTTTATAAAGTATTCATGAAACACTAATATATTTCGATACATAGTTATTTGTTTCAGGTCTTATTTATCTAATAATATTACTTATTTTTACATAGGTAAGGTACCTAATATAGGCAAAATACAATATACCCCGTTATAAGATACATATTCGTATTTTAAAATGAATATATTCATAGTTAAAAACAAACATGAAAGAAATTAACTATATACCATTATAACTATAATCAATAATAAGTAGAATGGTTATTATTAATATAATATAATTTTAAAAATAAACTAGCTTTTGTGGGCGGCTTTACTTGCAATATAGCCGTTGCTCCTCAGGGATGTAGCATATTAATAGTGAGAGAATTATCCAAATCCATCCAGGGCCTTGATCAAGATACTAATTCGTATGTCATTTAGCGAACCTTATGTCAAATTCCATACATTTGGGTTTCGAACTTCGTGAGTGATAATAGCTATGGTATCGTGAATCAGGATGTACTTTTTGACCTTCGTAACTAACATTTTTACATAGCTTTGACAGTTCTACTACAACATCAAACGAGTATTGGTTTTATTCGTACTATTCACGGCTCCTGAAAATGTCAAAGCTGAGCCGCCGAACTCGATTAGGGAAAAACGAACTAGACTCGTTGGTTTCGGTAAACGAACTGCCTATCTACAGCCCGCAGGCTTTTGGAAAAAGTGCACAAAAGTTGCCTAAAATCTCTGCAATACCACCGAAGGCATTATTATTATTATTACTCACCACGATAGCAGACAATTATTGAAGCATAATCTAGTCACTTACAAGTTTTGATAGTCAGATACTTGAGTATGCTACTTCATTTTGAAGATGGTTAAATGCGCGCCGGCCCATCCAAATACAAAACCCTTACATGAAACTGAAGTGATTTAATTGCGGTAATATTTTATTGCTATTCATATAGACAAGGCTGTCAAATATCAAAGTATCCTCTCTATATTTTCTACTCTATTTGTAAACTACTCTAGATCTTTTTTGTTTGTTAAAATGTACATCCATTACGTAGAACCTTATTTAAATCGCCTCTCCCTTCGGACTCCCTAACCTCACGCAAACTTTGACCTTACGCCCTTCTCGGATCGAAATAATTAATAGAAGGGGCTCTTTACATGAAAGGTTTAAAAGCTATCGCATTGAAAGGTAAAGGCATATTGACTGACATTTTGACTTTTAAAACGAAATAAAAAATGCCGCAATTTTACGAGGCAATTTCAATTTACAGATTGAATGACAGTGTAAAGGTCGCCGTACACTATACTGCCTATTACATCGATTGACGCTGCCGATTGTACATAATATTACAACATTATAGTACAAGTAATTCATTTCTCGTGCCATAAAGAATGGTACCGAGCTATTTGGTCATCTTTCGTCATCTTAAGATTATGCTACTATAGAGTATAGTAAGATAGCTTTGTAGATAATATAATATCTATGTTATTTTTATTGGTCCGAAGTGACAGTAATCCCACAGTGAAAAGTTTTCACCTTATCTAATAAAAACCAATTTGTTCCAGAACCTGCCGAGAATATTTGAACACTTCAATATTATTTTATGAACCCGATGAGATCGTTTTTTGTTATTTTCTGATGAAACGCGTTCGTGACCGAAATTGCATCTCATCATATCTAATCACAAGACGATTTCCGCTGCTTACGCATTTCTATGAAAGCTTATCTATAGAAAGTTATTTAATAAATATACATATTGATAATAATAATAATAATAATAATAATAAGAATCGTTTATTCTCTTGTAACAATTACACAGCCATCTTAAAATGAATTGTTGTTCGTAAGCCTCGCTAAAACTCGAGAACGGCTGAACCGACTCGGTTATTTTTATCTTGAAATATTCGTAGAAGTGCAAGGAAGACTTAAAATTGGACCAGTAGTTTAGCCGCTACCAGAAAACATATTATATACATAGTGATACATAGACTGCCAAAATCATTACCCTTCCTTTGGCTTCCAAAAGCCTTTCTGCCAAAGTCGGGTAAAAAGAGAGATCTAAAAAGGTTAAAACAAGAAAATAATTCAAGCCCACTAAACTAATCTTAAAAAAAGAGCTTAAAAATCATAATATTCGTCTGCTGTTGCAATATTTGTCAATCCCAATAGCGCGTGCAACCACGGCTCTACCTTGACCATTTCTGTATCTTGCATAGATACAGAAATGATCTATCTGGATTTCAAATTGAATTATTTTCTTGTTTTAGCCTTTTTAAATCCCTTTTTGCGAAGTCGGGTTAAAGCCTTTTTATATTTTACTTAGTAGGCTCAGCATACTTTGGCACAAAGTCAAAGCGTCGCTACGCGTCATTTTTTATACAATCACTATTAAACACAAACGCGCGTTGACGCGTTATGGCGCGTCGCTCCGACGCTGTGGCAATGTGAATTGATCCTTAATTGAAGTGCACCGTTCGCGCATTTATACGTCTTTAATAATAATAATAGAAATCGTATACCACTATTTATATTATTATATTCTCAAATGTAGCGCGTAGTGCATAATTATTATATATTGTGCGTTCAGCTTTATGGCACAATTTTTTTTATCTACCAGAATTGTTAGCCTGTATCGTGGGAGTTAATAAAAAAATTAAAAAGGTTTGAAGTAAACCTAATCCTAAAAACAGGCCTATCTTTGCAACCTGTAAAAAATACCGACAGCAAAATAAACGAGGCCGATAAGAATACATAAATCAACAAGTGTGGTTCGGGCGTTGATGAATTACGTTGTCCATACATACGCCCGTGATACATCACGAAGATAAGGGGCTGTTCACACGTGCCGCTGCTAAAACGGGAACTCCATACAACTCCCGCACAGTGACAGACACACTACTGAAAAATAAATAAATAAAAAAAAGATTGAAAAACTAAAACCCGACTTCGCAAAAAATGGGTCTAAAAGGCTGAAACAAGAAAATAATTCAATTTGAAATCCAGAAATGCATAGGTACAAAAATGGTCAAGGTAGAGCTGTGGTCGTACCCGCTAGTAAAATCTAAGCATCAGTTCACACTAAAATACGGTAGAAAAAAAACTGGTAAGAGCATAGGTATTTGTCTGCCGTTGCAAGGTTCGATGCCGATAGCGAGTGTGACCATGGCTCTACCTTGACCATTTATGTACCTATGCATTTCTTGATTTTAAATTGAATTCTTTTCTTGTTTCAGCCTTTTAGACCCATTTTTGCGAAGTCGGGTTTTAGTTTTTTAATCTTTTTTTTATTGTATTGTAACTTTTTCGTTTCTTGTGCCATGTATCCATTTTGTTTTGTAATGTTATTTAATACGTATTTTATATTGCTTCCTTGTTGGTGTGCCCTAAATAAAATAAACTCAGATGCTCATGCATAATATCATGGCGACAAACGTAGACACGTGTGACAAACGATGACGCGACGCGCTCTGTTTCCATAATGCTGTAACGAACTACACATAGAGATGATAGATGCTGCTGCAGGTATATATGCTGTAGCTGTTCTTATGGGCTGATGCTCATAGAGAACATAAATTATGATGAATGACCTAAATTTACTATTAGCTTACAATGACATCATAATTCCATTGGTTCTTCCACTTAATTTTTGGATCATTTGATCCATGTAATTTGCTGTCGCCTCCTTATCTCGGGAGGGAAACTGGAATACTTCCTACTCCTCCCATTTTTCTTCTGATTAATTTCGTTGCGGGACCCAATACAGATTTAGATGACATGATGCAAACATGATGGTATCCCTGGGGCACCCTAGGCATCAAAGGATTTTTTGTGGTTGGTTATAATTACTGACCATCCGAGCATAGGAGTTGCAGTGGTGGAAATATTAGGTGGGCCATTGCCCGTTTAAAAATAATGGAAAAATAGAGATGAATATTATGATATGCGTACAAAATATGAGTTTCGTCTCTGCGCCAGTGTGGTTCGAGCCTTAGTATACTTAATTTATGGATAACTAGTCCCAAGAGCGTCCGAAGACCGATGAGTAGACCACTTGATTGAGGTTCAATATAAAAAGTATTTTCACCCGACTGCCAGAAGGAGTGTTGTGTTTTTGATAAATGAAGTTTTTTTCAATTACATCCATACTTAGGTAATATTATCAACATAAATAATTGGATTGTGTTTATGTTTGCGCTGAATTGTTGTTGTTTCAGCTATGACTTTTTACATGCCCATCCGACACATGGATCACCTTCCAACAATCAGGTGATCAGCAGAACCCACTACCTCCGGGTCAAAAGCCAAGCTCTGAACCATTAGACCACGGAGGCTCAAATAATGCTGGACAGATGTACGATATAAAGCACGGATATAAAGAAAACTATAAGGAAGATCATTAGCTTTACTCATTTGTATTGCGCACACACTTGGCTATGAAATACCGCGTACCGAAAACGATGTGGCTAATATTACAATTATGATTTATAATAAATTTGAAGTACAATTTAGATAATAATTTCTTTTTCAATTTACTCCAGACTGTTTTATGGACATACAACAAAGGAATATTATAATTATAGCAGTAACTGCCAACAACATTTTATTGACACGAAGTTGAAACATGAAACTAACTGTACATTTGGCGCTTTGGGGAATAAGAGGAGCGTACACACTAGATACTGGACACACTACTGGGGCCCTATTCAAGATGTCATTGCTATTATATTCTTCTGCAGCACAAATATATTTAATACTAGCTGTGCCCGCGACTTCGCGTTGTTTTTGAGTGACTTAAACCGTTTATGCAGCGCACGCAACGAAAGTCCCCAAATGTGAATAATTTTCCTCGTTTTTGCAACATTTCTCACTGACGCTTCGCTGCTGTTGGTTGCAGCGTAATGTTATACAGCCTAATGTTATATAGCCTTCCTCTATAAATGGACTATCCAAAAAAATATATATTTTTTCAAATCGAACCAGTACTTCCTGAGATTAACGCGTTTAAACAAAGAAACAAACTCTTCCGCTTTAAAATATTAGTATAGATTAAAATTTCTCATTTTCAGTGACACGCGGATTCGTTTGTCGCTTATGTCAAATCCCACACATTTTCGAACTTCATAAGTGATAATAGCGATGGCATTTTGGATAAGTACCATGACTACACTGAAGAAGCGAAACGCAAAATTTCTCAATGAAATAATAATTAGCTCCACCAATTTTTGCGATGCTACTCAAGTCATACCAGTTAAACAATATTTTTATAGTGCTCTAGTGTGTGTACAATACAAAGTAGCACTCTTCCTTATGTATTGCAAATCAGTGGGATGTATGTCAGCCATACACCAGACAGGCGCAGGATCCGACGCGTGGATCATAAAACAATAATAATAAGATTAATAATTGGAAATAGTTCAACACTATTCAACACTAACCGGTGGGTCTCCGTGGGCGCACTCCCATGGTGCGTACAGGGAGAGTCGCCGGCTAGTGTCACATTACATTTAAATTAAAATTGAGTGTTGGGACCTCTGCGTCTTGGCTCTGGCCCCACGCATGCCTTCCAAAGGTCCAGGACTTACTATTGCCCGTGAGCAAGCAAATCTATACACAAACATAATAATAATAATATCTATAGTCGCTTCACACCATATCAATCTAGCCTCATGCTAAGTATCCGATACTATATCAAAGGGCCAGATTGACGTGGTGTGAAGCGTCAGTTTATACAATAATAATTATTAATAATCAAAAGCATAAACATAACGATGTCTAAAAGTTACTAACAAATGAATAATTCCAGAATATAAACTCTCGATGAGTACAAAAAAACGCTTATAATTAATTTAGGTAATGAAGGAATTATGTTAATTTCAGTGCTCAAAAATTTACTACACCAAATTATTCCCTTTTAAGTAATTTCAGTGTTCACTTTTATCTTTTACGTTTTACGTCCTTTTTCGGATATTGCGCTGTTTAATTATATTTATGTAACAAGATTATTGTTAACCTTCATTAAAACGAGAACTTCGTTCTAATTGTTTGCAAATAAGTAATTTGACTCTTATGGAAATGGTTGTTTTAAGTATTTTTGGATTCTAATTGTAGCTTAATTAATTTACTAACCACTAGCTTTTGCCCGCGGCTTCGCCCGCGTGGAATAGAATTCGTGGCAAAAAGTTATTTACTCTCTAATAGTAACTTGCCAAATGTTAACAACTTAAGCCACCAGATAACTGTAATCACTCTACAGCTGCAGTGTGGTTTAGGTACCGTACCCAGGATCTGGCTTAGTCAGAGCATACACACTAACATGTCCGAGGCGTAAATAAGGATTTGCCGGTTCATAAGGCACGTGGCGTCGGCATCGTGGCGTCGGCGTCGGGCGTCGGCGTCGGGCGTCGGCGTCGGCGTCGGGCGTCGGCGTCGCGGCGTCGGGCGTCGGCGACTGGTTTGGTCGCAGCGTAATGTTATATAATATAGCCTAAAGCCTTCCTCTATAAATGGACTATCCAACAAAAATAATTTTTCAAATCGGACCAGTAGTTCAACAACAACAATTCACATTTGGGGACTTTCGTTGCATGCGCTGCATAAACGGTTTAAGTCAATCAAACACCACGCGAACGAAGTCGCGGGCACAGCTAGTTAGTTATAACTTCGTATCCGAAGAATACAGCTTTCAGCTAATCAGTTGATGAAAATTTTCATAAGTATTGGGTATAGAATACAACCTTCAAACACATCGAAGGCGCTACTTTGTTTCACAAAAACGTTGTACGGAACTTCTATCAATCATTCTCATATTGATTAATGGCTAACAAAGTTTTGAATGATAGTGAGAATTATGAGAATAAATGACCAGGCGTAGAAATAATATTGGAATATTAATGATAGGAAAAACTGTTGTGACATGGGAGTGATGGCGTTACTTTCGCTTTAGTTTTATACTAAAATCTTTGTAAAAAATTTTATACCGCTGAAGAAAAAAAATTCTACACTTGATGTAAAATATGTGCCTACTTTGTAGAGTTTACTATTAAAGCACCAGCGCTGAAAGACTTACTTTGAACTTCCATGTTTCTATATGAAATGTCCCAACATCATAAATTTGCCCATACAATGACTAAAAAAAGTATCTATTTTAGCGCTGGTACTTTCACAGTAAACTCTATATACGGGACCCATACACTCCCTAAAGTATTATCCCTCATTATCTTATATCATATAAAGGTAAGAAATAGCTATTGCATCAAATTATATTCGCTGCTACGATTTACGGAATCGTGTTTATTAAGGCGATACTGTAAAAATATACGTGATATGTGATTTTATATAATTCGAAGAATCAGATGAAAGCCATTTTGCTTATTTTAACATCCCACCGCCACCAAATTACTTATCCCTGCTTTAGTTGCAGCGGTGGAATGGGCGGGTAACGATGAGCGTTTTATTCAAACAATAATTTATATTAGCAATATTAATAATTACCTGTAGTAGTTGAGGACCTGCGCAAAGACCCCGGGGTGTCTGTCGAAGAAGTACTCGTTGAGGACGGGATCATAGTTCGCCAGCGCCTCCGTCAGCCGCGAGAGCCGCGTCGCCGGGATCTTCTTCAGCGTCGCCTTGTACGTCTCGTGACGGATGCCGCCCACGTTCAGAACCACACGGTTCTCCGCGTCCATGTTTAGGAGATTCATTTCTGTAAAAATAATAATTGTTTGCAAAACTTGATTGTTTTAATGAATTCGTAAAGTTTGTCGCTTTCAGATTTATGCAACGTGACCATCCGACTGGTCGGATGGTCGCGCGTTTTGGGTTTCAGTCTGCGCTCTCAGTTTCACGTTGATCCGAAGGTTATTTTTAGTTAATACACCTATAATACGAGTATTATACGTATTAGAAAATAATTGATAGGTCTAGAAAGCTATTGTGTTTCATGTTAATCATTGTCTTTATCACCGCCACTATCAATACTACCTTTATCATCATCACCTCTATCATTATCAGCATCTATATCGTCAGTTTTTCGTATGATCCATCAGTATCTTTGCCTTTGTTCATTTCACATCCATCACAACCTCTTTCATCATCACCTCTATCATTTTCTGAATTTATATCGTCAGTGTTTTGGTGTAAATCATCAGTGTCTTCGTCTTTGTTCATTTCACATCCATCACAACCTCTATCATCATCAACATCACTATCATCATACTCACTCGCAAGTTATCTCCTCTCCGGCGACGAAACACTACGGGGACCGGCTCTGGCCGCGGCGCCACATAATCTCTATATAGTCGCCCTCTAGCGCGGAGAACTGGCCGAGAGAGGGCATCGCTGGGGGGCGCGCGACCCTGGAAAGAGGATTTTAGTTGAGCACCAGAAATTTGTAGCATAAGATTAATGTAAATTTTAGTTATAATTATAATGTTATTTATTATTATTATTATTTTGTGTATTTTGATAATAAAAAAATAATTGCTGGTCGTTAGTCTCGGTAAAACTCGAAAACGGCTGAACCGATTCGGTAAAACTCGCAAACAGCTGAACCGATTCGGCTATTAAAAATAGCCGAATGTTGAAATATTCGTGGAAGACTCGGGAAAGTTTAAACCGTTCATCATAAACTGTTTCTATGCTCAACGAAGTGGGCACGGGTCAGCTAGTTAAAAGTTATATGTTTATTTTAAACTTTTTTTTTTATTTGTAGTCGTTTTAATGTATTATTTTAGCTAGTTTTTAATTATTTATATAAAAATACGTCAGTATAATATTAAACATATAAATCGAGGTAGTTACTGTGTATGAGTGGTGCTGTGTATACTTTTATTTGGCATTTGTTTACGTAAATTATTAAATTTTAAAGGTAATTGTTAAATATGACAAAGTAATATGGTACCTGCTGTATCAATACAACTATATATACTTATAAAGTTTTTATTCCTTTGTAAATATTTATTTGTTTTATTATTTTTTATTTCCATTTAACAGATTTCAATATCACACGATTTGTGATGAAAGGTTTTTTCGCGGTAAAATTCACAGCTCCAAATTTTGTCGTGGCAACATTATTTAGTAACATTATAATAAAGCCCAATCTAAACTCGATCCACATTATTACAATACATTTATTTCATTCCCGTGGAGATCCGAAATATATTAAACGAATCTATCTACCTTTTACGACCCAAACCAGCCCACGCACGCACATTTAGCCAGACGATTACTTCAATAGGGTATTTTAGCCCCAGATAAAAATAGAGGGGTTTTATTAGTCTGTGTATGTATGTGTGTCATCGTAGTTCCTGAAACGAAGATCCGATTATGATCTAATTTTTTTATGAACGAGAGTGTAGAGGATTTTGATCTAGTTTTTTAAAGCTGATGCACGAGAGTGTACTTACTATAGTTCATCATAAGCGTTCTCTGCTTGACTATTTCTTTTATTGGCAGGTTTATTATGCATACCTTGCGAGAACAAAGCTAACTTTATCGACGGTCAAAAGGTAAAAGGCATAACCACCAAAAACAAAATGGAAAGTGGTTTTAAAATGCAGAAATTTTAATTTGACGTTTGACGTAACATTTAATTAATACGAGTAGTTCCTGTGATTGCCACTAAATTGTTTTTGGGCTAGTGTCGTAGCAAAAATTATGCAATTACGCATTGAAACGCACCAACGAGCGATTAGCATTGCTTTTTTTATGTTCAGCAATCGATTGCTAGTCTATCCCGCGAATTTTGCTACTTACTCGCGGTCTAGTGGTTCAGAGCTTCGCTCTCAACCCAGAGGATTTGATTCCCGCGTTGGAGCAAGAAAAAAAATCTTGTTTTCAAGTTTGGTTAGGACAACGCAGGATCACCTGATTGTCTGACAAGAAAGATGATCCATGCGTCGGATGGGCATGTAAAAAGTCGGTCCTGCGCCTGTTCCCTCGCCTGTCGTGTCGGTTTACCGTCCCACTGGGTTATCAGGAAGAGAGAGTGCTTCTGTGTATTGCGCACACACTTGGGCACTTTAAAATAATTCCTGCGTAGCTGGCCTGGTTTCAATCGAATTGGTTTCCGACACCGAAATCGGTGAGGGGAGCTGTTATTATTATTATATTTGTTATTATTACTCGTAATATCGAATAAGAATTGTATGAAATCATGCCGCCATTCATTTGATAATAATCTTAATATGTTACGAATACACAGTTGTGAATTGCCCCTTACTGGACAGTCCATTTGCTTAGTCGGTGGTCGCACCCATATCAAGCAGAAATGGAATTTTGCGAATGCGATGTTACGTATTAATCGGAAACCCGAAATAAAAGGTCCATTCCTTACCGATATTTTTGTCCTTTGTCCGAATGGCGGAAAGAGAGAAAATTAAAGCGAAGAAAATTCTACAGTGAGCTGCACGAGGAAAAGCTAAACTGGATGTGGAATGTTAGATCGGAAATAAAATAAATCATGTAATATTTTGAATTTTGAATAAATGCTCGTCTATACCCTGATAAATCTAAATGAAACCATAGAATAAAAACTCGTCTTTATCCTGACAAATCTAAATGAAACCCTAGAATAAATTATACTCGTCTATATCCGGACAAATCTAAATGAAACCCTAGAATGAATACTCGTCTATATCATGACATATCTAAATGAAACCCTAGAATGAATACTCGTCTATATCATGACAAATCTAAATGAAACCGTAGAATAAATACTCGCCTGACAAATCTAAATGAAACCCTAGAATAAAATGAATTCTTGACGGCGGAACGTAATTTGTTTAACGAAAGCTGGGATGAGCTGCTAATGACCACGAGCGAGTTCGCAATTAGTAAATTACATTAAACACCTAGCCGTCTAGCTTTCATGCACGTTAGGTAATCCGTATTGAAAGGTGAAAAACCTATATATTATATACTTTTTGACGACCTCCGTAGCGCAGTGGTTGAGCGCGTTGGTGCTCGAACAAGAGGTCGCGGGTTCGAAATCCGCCGAGGGAACAAAAACTTTTCAATGTTCCTGGGTCATGGATGTGTATTAAATTATCTATCCGTTCAATATAACTCACAACTCTTTTAACCCCTTCCCAAATACATCTTTAAATCTATAGCACTATGGTTCATTGTAAGGAGCATAAATGATTGTAGCGTAAAAATCTGTAAAGAGAGAAGCTTTCCATGATAACTAGCAAAAGAAAATACGGATGAAGATTGGAACGTGCGCATGCAAAGTTGTGTTCGAAAATGTTAATGGAGTATTATGCATGTACACATTGGTAAAAGAAAATTTATTTTCTATATAATATATTATAATATATATTATTTATTTGGAAATATCATTTTTTTAACATTGTTTGTTATTTATTATTGTTCCCCTTTGTTTAGCTTTCTTTAAGTCGTTTAAATTTCATTTGACGATTTTATGATAAAATTGTGTGAAGTAATCGGTGATTTCACATTTTTGCCACAAGGCTTTTTAGTTGATTTATTAATAGTTGATAATGATTTTTGGAACGAAGTTCCTTATCGTTTGAAAGGAAAGTTCCATTCGTTGTGAAAGGGGGCTAGACGGACAAAATTCTTACGAAAAGTTGTCACGACACTTTTTGCTATAGTAAGCTATTGTAAGCTGTGCGGCGTCGCATGTTTCTCTGTCTGTCTCTCTCTCTCTTATAGAAAGCAAGCCAGATATTTTCATTCGCATTGAACAGTGTGGTGTCGCGACGATTATTTTTGTTGAGTGTATAGTGTATACAGGTTTTTTGTAAATAATAAATAATAAACTTCGTTCCATCCGGGTATCCCTTGACACCTCTCAAGTTTTTTTCATATTTCTTTGAAAGTTAGTGTTAAATTTTATACTCAATAACTTTCCTAAATACTATTTAGCATTATCATAAAAACGACGACCTCTGTAGGGCAGTAGTAAACCGCATTGGCGCTCAAGTCGGAGGTCGTGGGTTCGAAACCCGCCAAGGAGCAAAAGTTTTCTGTGTTCCTGGATCAAGGATGCGAATTAAAATATATAAAAATAAACCCAGAGTTCAAATTATTATATTTATACACGGTGATAATTTGTCTCCTTGTGACCTAGTGCGTACATGCCTTTAGTCCAGCAAATGAAATCTGATAAAATTTTAATCGAGCCTGAGTGTATGCAGACGGACGAATAAAAGAATTTAATATTGAAAACGTGGAAAGAATATTAATAAGTTTATTAGAATCTGAATAGCCCTATAAAGAGATTGATTTCATTATGTTAATGTGCAAATGTTACGGGCAGAATATAGGACCAATCTATTTAAAACTCATCTATATCTGGGCACACGGCAGTGCCCCCGCCAAGTTGAGCACGGCCGTACCATCCTTTTCTCCCCTTATAACATCGTTGTGCATAAAACTAGAAGCCTGCATTTTTCGTTACTAAGTAAGCACGGTATGTATAAAATTTCATTCAATTCGAAACAGAAGTTTAAGAATTATAACTTCTCGAAGTTTCTTAATTTTATCACTGACTCACTCACTCACAAGCTTCAAACTTGGAACACAAGTAGTATTTAGTATATTTAAATATTGGGAAAATCTATACACTTTTATAGTTTATGTATAGGATTACAAAGTTGAATTTGCACTATTCGACAAAAGTTTTTAACTTAATCTTCTACAAAAAGAACTGAGATCCCATTAAAAACATAACTTGTAAAAAGTGCCAAGTCTCGCAACTAACATCTTTTGCCGTAAAAAGTTATGAGATCCATGTGATGCCAAGCTGGGGTACGTCGTTTGCTCTAACAACATCTCATAGTGATCATAATAATATCAATATTACTATTTTCATACATATTAAATCAGATTGCTTAGTGCGATTGCCAAGGTATTCTACTATTTATTTAATACATAAAATATTTTCAATAATATTGATATGATCACTATGTTTAAAGTTTCAGTGAAAACCTCGTTGGCTCGATAAGCTGAAACGTCTTCAAGTTTATACATTTACAATAAGTGGCACCACCAGAGCGGGGATGGTAGAAATAATGAAGCGCCGTCCTTGGCCCAGCCAATTGTGCGAGTATCAAACTTGCGATGTATGTTTACTGGATCTGGCTAAAGCTACTGCTTTGCTGTACAAGGGTTCGTTACAGTCCACTGCTGGACATAAGACTCCGCAAAATATTATTAATAATAATAATAATAGACATTTATTCATAACACTTTTGGACATTACACCACGTTACATGTAAAAACAAGTGATAAAAAAGATAAGCACATATTTAAAACACGATGGCATTTTAAACAGACTGGTATTAAAAGAGAAAAACAAAATAACGAAGACAAACAATAAGAAAGAAACACGCTAAACATTTTTTTTTATTGGGTATATTATGTTACGAGTAATGCATGTGAGTATATATTATATTAACGAGTTATGCATGTGAGTATATATATTTACGAGTAATGCATGTGAGTATATATATATATTTACGAGTAATGCATGTGAGTATATATATTTACGAGTTATGCATGTGAGTATATATATTTACGAGTTATGCATGTACTCGCCACGCTTGGCAGGATTGGCGAGCGCAATTTTAATATAATAGTCATGTCAGCGTAAAGTATCCATTTCCGGATATTTATGTCGCAGTCATCTGATTGAATCTGCTTATTTAATTAAATGACTAGCGCGTTCATTGAATCCTGTTTTTACTAACAAATTCAATGAATCCAAGACTAGGACAGCCATTAAATAGTGGTAACTGGTAACTGTAATTGTAATTTATTTTCAAATTTCACCTTCAAAAAACAATCTTTATGTTTTAATTTTGAATAAAAGCTTTTTTATTTTATTTTTATATTTTATTTTTAACCTTCAAAATTTCCGAATGTATAATATATGGGGTTCATCAACGATTGTTAGGGTTAACAGCTTGTTAAAATACCATGCCTTCATATTCATTGACAGGAAATATGAGAACATGATATTATTTAAGGATTAACTTTACCATGTGATGGTGAAATTGGCACTTAATGTAATAGTTTACCGTTGTAACTAATAATATATTATGTAATAGTTGACCCGTGCCCACTTCGTTGAGCATTGAACCGTTTAAACCTTCCCGGAACTTTAACAAATATTCCAAAACCAAAAATAGCCAAATTGGTTCAGCCGTTCTCGAGTTTTCGCGAGACTAACGAACAACTATTCGTTTTTATATATAAGAAGATAAGAGAAATAAGATTTGTAAAACTAAATTGTACATCCTCAATACCTACTTCCATTTAAGATGATTCCAGTGGTGTTGCCATATTTTTTCAATCATCCGCTACTACCTTCACTCACTATACTTTCTATAGGTAATGACATTAACACATCTAAAAGTTGGCTTTCAAAACCTTCCCATTATCAAAATGCTAGGCGTATCTAGAGCTATTCAATCTCCGTGCAACCCCTTTCAAAGGTTTATGATTTCTGACGGCGGGGAACGGGGAATGGGGAACGGGGCAAGGGGCGCGGGGCGGGTAACAGCTGTTTACTGCACGCCACTACCACCCCATATTTTACCAGTTATTTGGTGTTTAAGTTTGCGTACTATTTTGTAAAGAAGGAAATAGTGTAGTTTGAGTTGACATAGATTGGTTCATTTCACTGAATAGATATTGCAAGTGGCCTAGTGGTGAGGACTAAGTGGGGTTTACAGGTTCGATTCCCAGGTTGTGGCATGTATATACAAGTGTATACGGACGCTCTAACGGTGAAGGAAAACATCGTGAGGCAAGTGGCAACCCGTACGAGGTTGATCAGTCATTCCTCAAGATCAGACAGACCAGGTGAAAAAAAGTGACCTGACACTAACGGGACGGTCGGGAGTTCCATTATTTAAATGCAGTACTTAGTAGGTTATAGGTAGTTTATGACTTCTACACTAGTCCACGCTGGCAAAGCTGCGGGAAAATGCTAGTAAATTACGACCTTATATTGTAAATATGATATTCCTTATCGTACAATACAATATATTATTCCTGCTCTACTGGATTTCCCCAGACGTATTGACCAGTCATTCCTCTGGACTATACCGACTATGTTGTGAGAATGCCGTATTTGCTGGGCAACCATTTGACATTTAAAATCGCCCGCCCAAGGCACTACAGATAACGAGTGGTTACTTCGCTCGGAGAGTACTGTATAAATCATCCAATAACGGATGCAAAGACCTACTTTTTTGTATCGAATTTAATCGTTTTCTATACTAATATAATAAAGCGGAAGAGTTTGTTTGTTTGTTTAAACTTGCTAATCTACTAGTCCGATCTGAATTTTTTTTTGTTGTATAGTCCATTTATAGAGGAAGGCTTTAGGCTATACAACGTTACGATGTGACCAATAGAAGCGAAGCGTCAGCGAGAAATGTTGCAAAAACGGTGAAAATTATTCACATTTGAGGACTTTCTTTGCGTGCGCTGCATAAACGGTTTAAGTTACTCAAAAAATATATATGAAGGAATTGTTCCTTTTTAATAATCATAGTAACAAAAACCAACATGAGGAATCAAAAGACAATCACGATAGTGTTGCCGACAACCACGCGAACAAAGTCGCGGGCACAGGTAGTATAATATAATATTGTAACGGAATAGAGATTTAATGATTATATCCTGGCAGGACGGATAAATTCGTTAACTTTACCAATTTAATCGGACTTTCCTTTTTCCATTCAATTCTGCGTAAAGGAAAACTTGGTGAATTCCTGTATCGCAGTGAAATATCTCCCAATTTGAGCCTAACTTATGCCGCGCTGGAGACAATATCCCATTGTGACCCACATTAGGGCGTCTCCACACTGTGTGTTCTGTCTTTATACCCGACTTATCTAGAAGAACTATGACTTTGTATGTATGTATGATCCTAACCACGCCTCCGTGCTCTAGTGGTTCAGAACTTCCATCCATGCGTCGGATGGTCGTGTCGGTTTACCGTCCCACTGGGTTATGAGAGTAAAAGAAAGAGAGAGTGCTTCTGTGTATTGCGCACACACTTGCGCACTATAAAATAACTCCTTCGTCCTGGTTTCAATGAAATCGGCTACCGACACCGAAATCGGTGAGGGGAGATCCTAACCAGTAGTGGTTTGCTATTTGTTTACTAAGCTACCGTGGCGCCGTACCGTAACTGTTACTAATACAAATTTATTTCTTTCATAATTGGGTCCCCTACACATAGAATGTATAAAGAACAGTCACTTACTTGGTACATGCTTATACTACAATTTCTCATTCCAGAAATATTTTTTTTTTTTTACAAAATAAGTTTGGATTGTTTTGCTTTTTTTATTTTTGCGAGTAAAATATGATAAACGGTAAAATGATTTTAGCATTAAATTATTAAAGTAAGTTTCATTATACATATCCCTTGCTAATCACTTCCCATTCTTCTCACCAACCACGTTTATTTATTTACAGTTTAAAATCATACAGTCGGTTCAAAAAATATCAATGTACTTAACCTGTACCTTGACTTTATATAAGCCTCTCAAATTCTCTGTAGTATGAGGCGTGCTTAGTGCAAGAGACGCTTAAAACTGTTTAACCTATTTGTGTGACCCTATTTATATACACTCTCTGTCTCTCGAATCGGAGGTCGCAGGTCGACAAGATCGCAATCATATCCCAAAGTAATAGTGACTGCTATTGGAACATCCTTTTTTTTATGTCGCAAGCGAAATGCGTTACGCATCCCCCAGGGAGGGACCAGGGTAACATACCCTGGTCCCTCCCTGGGTAAATCGGCCGTATTGACCCACTAACACATTTGCGGATTGCCATCAGCCGTTGAGATGGGAGGAGTGCTCTGGATCTTTTGAACACACAGGCCACGCCCCCGCGACCTGTCTACTTCATAAAGGACCGGACTTCCATTAAAGTAAGAGAGCACTCCGGCAAACTGAAGCGCTCCTCTCGGCGCCGAGACTAAGCCGGGCAAGTTAGGTTAGAAACCATTATCTATTTATAAACTATTTATCCACCCGAGTTTCTTACGCCAGTTCTTGTCGGCGGGCTTAAGTTGAACCGGTGGTTTTTGTGGACTTTCCGAAAATAGCTTGTTAAGTTTCAATTGGAAATAAAATATTTTGATTTCATTTGATTTGAATTGAACATCCTCTAAATATAAAACGCCTTAAATGGAAATGGTCAGGACACATGATTAGAGGTAAAGACAAATGGAGTAAGAGGATCACGGAATGGTACCCTAGAAGTGGCAAAAGACAAAGAGGAAGGCAAAATAAAAGATGGGCTGATGATTTTAAACACATAGCAGGGAAAACATGGAGCAGAGTTGCTAGAGATAGGAAAGAATGGAGGAGATTGGAGGAGGCCTTTGCCAAATGGCACACGGAGCGACAGGGAGAATGATAGGTATATTATATTATTTGAAATTTTTAAAAATTAAGAAAAAGTAAAGTAGAATTAAGTATCACATTGTTAGTTCATTTAGTATGGTAAGCTCTGTAATTAAGGCTAATAAATAAATAAATAAAAACATCCTCTACAGATCAACTCGATGTGCACACACCTTTATCCCACACCTCTGTTACCTCAGTCGAAAATGCCGGCGTAAATCTCGCGTGTAACTTGTTTTATGTAGCTGCACATTCTATTATCTACTTTTCGTTCCGATCCCGGCCAAATACCCGTTGGAATTCTTATCTCAGTGGTTAATTCACCATTTACATTCTCATGAAAATAGCTGATCACATGGAACTGAGCGATTAAAGGAAATTCGGGGCCCTGATTCAAGTTGCCATCGTTATTTATCGCGTTCGTAAACAAAATGTATGGAATTTGACATAAGGTTCGCTAAATGACAAGCGACTTCGTGTGTTTTTTGATAAATCTCAAGATAATGATATAAATTATCCGAAAAAATATTTGTCCTACAAAATCTATGGTTTGATCACAGAGAAGAGAGAAACTCTTGCCAACCTGTATCTATAACGAGGTCATCTTAAATTCTTATTAGTAACCAGCTGATTCTGTTTTTATTACTTAGTTAATATTAATGTAATTCAACAGACACAATTATTCAATGTCCTACAAATTGCGTGGTACGTTATCCCGGTCCTACGCTCAAAAGTTGAGATTTTTTTTATCCTTGCTAATTCTGTTAGCTACCACAATCGATATATCCGTCCAAGAAATTATTGGACGTATTATCAAAATGAAGCTACTCAAGAAAAATTTGCTTGATACTAATCAAGTAAAAACAATGTATGGGGGAACCCTGACTAATTGTTATAGACTGCCAAAATCATCACCCTTCCTTTTTAGTTTGCCCCAGTCTTGTAAAAAATAACTTTCTGTAGGAGAAATAAACGTTCACCTTCTCCCAGTAGTAGGATATTTATACACCTAGGAGCTATTCAACCGGTAACAACGATGTCATACATAATCCTATGCAAGACGTTCGCAGGAAATATCAAGTATCAAGACTTGTTCGCGATGCAAAGTGCCGCTTCTCTGTCGAACGCCCGTAGAATAAGCGAGAAATATCCTCGAAGGTATCGACGTACCATATGTATGAATGTCACATTTTCATCGTACCAAACGTATTATTGGATATTATTTACTTGTAAAATGTAATTTAATATAATGCACATACTTATTAAATCGGGGCAAGCTCACGGCATACTTTTTGTCACTGATTTTTTGTATGTAAAAAATATAACAGTAAAAACAAAATAAAAAAATATCCGTCTCAAAATCGGTCTTATTTGTATGGTGGAACAATCTGCGGCAAAATTAGTCGAAAAATTAACCTACAAATTATTTGTCGGGTATATGGATGTTGTACCCTTAAATATTTTAAGTGTTTATTTTATTTATATATTTTATGTCTTAGAATTTATGTAATTTATGAGTAAAAGCGACTAGCGAGACGTCCATTGTCTAATATTTGTGAAAAAAACTTTGTTAATTTGTGTTCTCTCCCCTCATTTCTAACGAAGAGTCGTCCCCACAGGAGCCGCACTAGAAGCAGCTGGCTAAAGTTGCACTATTTGATTGACGATCCACGACATCCCTCAATATCGTACGTCCATGTTCGCAGATGTCAAGCTACTGAGGCGTGCAGCTGAGAGAATCTTTTGACCCATTTCGCTACAAACTGTCTTTTCTCGCTTATCGAGATAACTATTGTATGCAGCTGTGTCGTATACTATATTCTCACTTTGTTGGCGCAGAAATAAAAAGACTTATCGACGGTCTCATTTATAACAGAACAATTTTTTGCCCGCGGTTTTTCCCGTAAATAGCCTTTCTCACGGTATATGTTAGCATAATTGCATCGAATTTGGTTTAGTAGGTGAAGCGTTAAGAGGCAGACAGACATAGAATAGCCGAAAACGAGCTTTGATTCACACTAAAAGGTCAAGAAAGAATGCTCTTCTAGACCTAGGTTTTTGTTCCTTTGATGTAAAGCCAACAACTCTCTTAATATACACGGCCCAGTGTAACTGTACGTCAACAAATAAAAAAAAGAACAATTTTCCATCTTTTTGCTAAAAGATGGCGCGTGCGAGTATCTTGCTGGCTTTTTTGTTGACATTCAGAAAAAAGCTTGCTTCTTTTGAAAATAAAATATTTTTATTTCATAGTTTCAGCTATGACGTCTACTACTAGATATAATCCTTCCCTCCCCATTATTTCATGGGGGTTAGTTATCTTGCTGAGCTGTACGTGTAAGAGCGTACTTATTGGCTCTACAAATAGTAGATCTCCAAATAATTGGCTCGTACGAGCGTAATGTCCACTAAGGGTTCAATCGACATTTGGCTCTGCAATTCCGAAGCGGCAATTATTCACAAGTACCCCCTTAGTCCCCCTCAGTCCCTCATTCACCCCTGGGGGAGACCAATAAAAAGAAATTACCCTCGTTTCTGCTCGTGTAATTTCGCCCTTTCGTATCTTTGGTGTAACAGGTAATGTTAGTATACTAACACTGATATGCATTTTTCTTGTATTTTTTATTTTTTTACAACATCATAATTGTACCTAACGGGTAAGTTAGTTTAAGTATAATACAGAGTGTAAAAGAAACATTCACTATAACTTTGACATTACAACTTTTGTCAAAAGCAAAAAAATCACATACCTTTTCACTTTTATGTTATTAGGTATAAGAAAATCAACTAACACTTGGCAGGATTATTTGCATATTTAAAAACTTTTAGGCAGAAAAAAGGCGAATAAAATCTTGTAATGAACAACCTTCAGGGCGTGTTACATAATGCTATGCATGTATTTAAAACAACTAGATGTCAAAGATGACATTGACGTTGATGCCTAAGATAGTTTTAAGTTAGTCTCCTTGAGAGGCCCGGATAGGTTAGTGGGGTCAGTGTACCTACATAGTTATTTATAAGATACTGTTTATTGTATTATCTACGTAGTAGAATAAAGTAAAATACGATTAACTAGAAGTGTATTATTGGACGTGTAATTTGAACCTAATAACAATAACACATATGCTGAGGCACTAAATATGGTGTCAGAAGAAGAAAAGGAAAATATTAACCAAAGAGAGGGTATGTCGAGAACGGCGAAAAAAGAAATTTCGAGACCGGCTGGGTGTGGTTCAACAACAATGACGACAATGGCTGCAAACGGAGTACAAAAGCTGGAAATTTCGACGGAAATCATCAACAATAATGCTGAAAACTTCAGAAAATGGACTCAATCGTTCGAGATATATTTGCTGGCGTCGGGAATGGAAAAAACCGAAGACAAAAGGAAGATTGCTATTATGCTACACTCTATGGGTGAAAAGGGTCTAAACATCTTCAACTCCTTCAATTTGGACCTAAGCAGTTCTACATTCAAACAAGTTAAGGAGAAATTTGTTGAATACTTTGAACCAAAGAAGAATTTGACAGTTGCAAGACACAGGTTCTTCACATTAAAACAACGTGTGAACGAATCATTGGACAATTTTCTGATGGAGCTAGAAAATGCAAGTCATTCATGTGAGTTTGGTACGCTTCGTGAATCCCTGGTGAAAGATATTCTCATCGCTAACATGGCCACAAACTTCTCACAAATTCGACAAAAGCTGCTACAAGAACAAGATCTCTCCCTGGAAAGAGCCAAGCTGCTGTGTAGAACACTCACTATGGCACAGAAGAGTGAAGATTCAATCAATGGGGGTGAAAGAAGAGAAGATGCCACCGTATACAAGATACACAGAAACCGTCCGAACAGTTCTCCGTCATCATCGTTTTCATCGCACCAGCATAGGAGAAAAACCAGATCTCCAGTGCCGCATTATCAACAAAGAAGGTCAGCCACACCCGGGTCCAGAACAAAGTGCTGAGAGATTTACTATAGGGACATTGTTCAACATTGAATCACAAAGTAATAGAAATAGCACAATTTTAAGTAAAAATTATAATTCTTGGCATTATTTTCTTAATATAAACAATAAAAGAGTAGATTGCATAATTGATACTGGAGCAGATATAAATATGATGTCTTTAGACACATGTAAAAGCTCAAAGTTGTATATTAAAAATAAAGACAAACAACAGTGTAAAAATTATAATATTTTTGCTTACAATGGTCATAAAATTCCCATAGTGGCAGTATCTAATGTATCCTGTTTATTAGATAATAAAGTTGAGCCTGAAACAATTACTTTTGTAATAACAAGTTTGAATTGTCCAACTGTAATTGGCTTACCAACTTGTATAAAGTTAAATTTAATAACAAAAAACTTCTCTGTAAATTGTCAAAATGACAATAAAATTGTGAAAAATATACATAACCTATATGAAAAAACATGTGACAATATTGTAATCAAATATAATGATGTTTTTCAGGGCCTAGGATGTCTTCCATATGAACACAGTATTGTATTAAAGAAGGATGCCATACCAAGAGTAGATCCCCCGAGGAAGGTACCGTTTGCTCTCATCGAGCCGTTAAGGAAAGAATTAGAAATCATGGAACAACTGGGAATTATACAAAAGGTTAACAAACCCACATTATGGGTAAGTAGTTTAGTCATTACCATGAAAAAGGCAGGAGGATTAAAAATATTGATGAAGTCAGGTCAAAATTGTCTAAAGCTAAATATTTTTCCCACTTGGATGCGTTCTCTGGTTTTTATAATATAAAATTAACAAAAGAAAGTAGTGATTTGTGCACGTTTCAGACCCCATTTGGTCGCTATAAATTTCTACGGTTGCCTTTTGGGATTAATACTGCAACAGAAATATTTTATAAAACTATGATTGATTTATTTGGGGACATTGAAGGCATAATTATTTGGTGTGATGACATATTAATATATGGGGAGACAATTGAGATACATAATAAGAGATTAGAATTATTTTTAGAACGGGCTAGGCAGGTAAATCTGAAGTTAAACAAGGTCAAGTGTAAGTTTCTTTTAGAAGAAATAACATATTTGGGTTATATTTTTAGCAAAGATGGTGTTAAAATTGATCCAGATAAAATTAAAGCTGTAAAAAATATGTCTACACCTAAAAATATTAAGGATTTACAAAGATTTTTAGGCATGTTAAATTTTTTAGCCCCTTTCATTGAAAACTTAGCAGACAAAACTAATGTCTTAAGAAACTTGTTAAAAAAGGATATACCATTCCTATGGGATGATAATTATCAAAAGTGTTTTGAATCACTAAAAGATATTATTACTAAAGCACCTGTATTAGCTAACTATAATTGCAATGTACCTTTAATTTTGTCAGTAGATTCATCCAAGAATGCAGTGGGCGCTGTAATCATGCAAAATAAGCGACCAATTGCATATAGCTCAAGAACATTGACAAGCTCTCAACAAAACTACGCTCAGATTGAAAAGGAATTGTTTGCTATACAGTTTGGTTGTAATAAATTTCATCAATATATTTATGGAGGTCTTGTTACCGTTCATACAGATCACAAACCTTTAATTTATCTCTTTAAAAAACCTCTTCATGAAGTGCCAGCTAGGCTGCAGAGAATGATGCTTGCGTTGCAAGGATATGACTTAGAAGTAATTTATGTACCTGGTAAACATATGTATATAGCAGACACGCTATCACGAGCTTCACTCACTGATACATATGTACCACAATGTGAACAAGACTTGCAATATCATGTCAATTCAATTTTTTCTAATATTTCAGTATCAAAGTCATATTTAGAGTCAATTTTAAAGGAAAGTAAACAAGATGAATCATTTAATTTGCTTAAATCTTATATAAAAAATGGTTGGCCAACAAGCAAAAACAAAATTAACTGTTTGGTAAAACCATATTGGAATATTCAAAGTGAAATACATATAATGAATGATTTACTCTTTAAGGGCAATAGGCTCATAGTCCCAAAGGCTTTACAAAAGCAAATATTAGATAAAATTCACTGTGGTCATTTAGGTATAAATAAAACACTTAACATTGCTAGGGAAACAGTTTATTGGCCCAATATAAATGCAGACATTAAAAATTTAATTGAACAGTGTCTGGTATGTGCTAAATTTAAACCTAGCACGAATAAGGAACCTTTGAAATGTTATGATATTACACAACTCCCTTGGGAACGAGTAGGGGTTGATTTATTTTATTTTGATGGGGAGAATTACCTTGTCTGTGTAGATTACTATTCTAAATATTTTGAGCTAGCTTCTTTACATAAGAAAGAATTACAACGTTGATAACGTGGTGAAACACTTGAAATCATTTTTCGCACGCCATGGCATCCCACGATCATTAGTGTCGGATAATGGTCCACCTTTCAACTCATGTAAGTTCAAATCTTTTCTGGTTGAATGGGACGTGGAGCATATAACCACGAGTCCATATTATCCAAGAAGTAATGGTTTTTCGGAGAGCGCTGTAAAACTATCCAAAAATATACTACGTAAATGCGCTCAGGATGGATCTGATGTGTATTTAGCATTGCTACACTACCGGAACACAGCTAAAGGCGACTTTCCCAGCCCAGCATCATTATTAATGTCTAGGAGTTTACGTATGAATATACCTGTCCTGTGTAAAAAATTAAAACCGAATTTAGTAAAATTTTCTGTTTACAAAAAATCTTATGTCAAAAATAAAAACAAAATGACATATTACTTTGACAGATGTGCAAGGCAAAGGAATGAAGTCTTTAAGCCTGGAGATGACATTTATTTTAAAAAGAATCCCAAAGATTTTTGGACTCCTGGCGTAATACACGGAAATCTAGATTGTGGTAGGTCTCATTATATTACCGATATGAATGGTGTTATCTATAGGAGAAATAGAGCGCATATTAGACATAGGAAAAATAGTTTAAAAAATATAAATCCTCCTTCCTCTTTTGCGGGTGACGGTAAACATGAATTTAAAAAAATAGATCCTTCTTATAATGGTCATGATACGTGCAATATACTTCCCATAAATCCTAGTTGTTTCACGAGTGAAAATTCTCAGGATATTAGTAGGCATAATGACAACTGTGTTCCTGTGGAAAGGCAAATAGGTACAGATTATGTTACCAGATCTGGTAGAACTGTAAAACAACCTAAATTGTACATACATGAGAAATTTAATTAGTAAGTTATATTTTGTAATCATGTATATTTTAAGCATTATTAAATTGTATGCGTTTCTCGAAAAAGGGAGATGTTACATAATGCTATGCATGTATTTAAAACAACTAGATGTCAAAGATGACATTGACGTTGATGCCTAAGATAGTTTTAAGTTAGTCTCCTTGAGAGGCCCGGATAGGTTAGTGGGGTCAGTGTACCTACATAGTTATTTATAAGATACTGTTTATTGTATTATCTACGTAGTAGAATAAAGTAAAATACGATTAACTAGAAGTGTATTATTGGACGTGTAATTTGAACCTAATAACAATAACACATATGCTGAGGCACTAAATAAAAGTTAACGCCATGTTAAATATCATGTTATCCCTCTCGTATTTCCTGTCAATGAATGAGATGGCATGGTATTTTAACATGGCGTTAACTTTAAAATTGCTTGGTGAAATACGCCCTGTCTCCTAGGTAACTAATTGGGTCGGATAACCCACACCAGCAGGCGCTGAACCGACTTTTTACATGCCCATCCAACGCATGGATCATCTTTCTTGCATCATCAACCATTGCATTGCTGTTCAACCCGGGATCGAACTCACAGCCTCCGAGGTCGTGTGAGGGACAGAAGGATAACCGGAAATGGACAGCAACGTTACCACAGGCATCCTTATCGCCTCGCCAACTCGCCTGCCGAGCGTGAGTATAGCCAACCCCCCAAGAAATACTTTCGGGGAGACGAATATAGTAGAGGACGCTATAGATCACCGCCATCTTTGAAGATTTTTATGAAAATCTAATGCTCAAGCAGTGGATTTCTGTTCATATGAACTCTAACAGGAAATAAAATGTTATTGAAATTTAAGACTGGACATACAAATATCGAAAATTATTTTATTTTATTGATTTTATATTTACAATTTTTTATAAAATAATGGGTGAATTGCTGATGCCTGAAATAGAGACTTTTTGTTATTATTATTATTATAGCTGAAATGATGATGATGACTCAGTCGTCAAAGAATTATACGAGTAATCCTCCTACTGACTTCCAAGAACTTTAATATTTTTCTTGTTAAAGTTTAACTTTTTCTCCTCTGCTAAGTACAGTACTCTTGAAAACAATTTTTTATTTTAATAGCTTTTCTAAGCCGCTTTGTTCATGTTAATTGCTTACATTAAACATCGAGGGACAGAACATGCAATAAACTATCTGTCCGCGTGGTATATAATTCTAATAGAATTTGTTTAATAACTACAGTACCTGTGACTAATTCAAAATTTGAATTTTGTTCATAATTATTTAGCTAAGTGATTAATAACACAGAAATAGGAAAGTCTGGTCCCTGATTCAAGACGTCATCGCTGCTTATCGCTTATGCAATTCGAAAACAAAATGAATGGAATTTGACATAAGCTTCGCTAAATGACATACAAAATCACTCATTTAGCGCAGCATATGTCAAATCTCATACATTTTGTTTTGACTTTGTAAGCGATAAATAGCGAAAAACAGAACTCATATTGATATCTCAATCACAATCCAGTCACATTATACCTGTTAAAAACCTTACTTATATAGAAACAAAGAGTCTAGCAATATATTTTTTCTGACTGAGACGATTAAATCGCAGTACAGTCTGAATTCCGCACTAATATGATTAAATAACTTGAGTTCAACAGTAGCGAACACAATACAAACAATTTGGGACATTCTCCCAGCCGGATTCCTGGCGTGTCTGTAGCGTAGATGTACCATACACATAGACGTCACATCCTTCATTCATTAAAAATTTTAAGAGCTAGGCGGTTGGTGTAGCAATCGCTATTTTTCTCAGTCCTGTGCTTTGTATTGACCTTGTGATACGATATAACGTTGTTATATATCATGTTTTATTTTATTTCTTCACATATCTTATGAAATGTAAATGTGATGAAAAAAGTAAGAGGCATATAATATGCAGCAGTTATCATAATTTAAGTATATTTGTATTTTTTAACAGAAAAAAATATATTAGGAACTAAGTATATTTGAAGAAGTGTCTGTTACATTTTTACTCATGCAAATTCTATTCTCACTCTGGATAACTTATAAATCTAACATTATACTTACTCTAAAAAGTACAGTGTTATCGAGAACATACATTTCCTTTCAATGTTATGAATTAAGCTTTTCAAACGAAAATTTAATTTTAAAAACCTGCTTGAGGACTATTTAAATTGTATTATGATGTCTGAAAATACAAATCTGCACCTGAAAGATTTAAACTAAAAAAAGTTATTGCCCTGGCGGCAGTCACTTTCAAATAGGGACTGTAGTAGTATCACTGTGGAATTGTTGTGGATATGCGACATCTATTGTCGCTGAATATGGTACGTCAATGGCACGCAGTTACAACTTATTGAGCGTTGCGTCTTAACCTTGGTTTGTTTGTTTTTAAATGGTTACCATGATAACGGTTGAATCGCACAAGTTTTTTACAGTTTATAACCTCCGACGAAAACAGAGAGTTTTTAGAAGTTGGGCATGTTTGTGTAATATATTATATTGTGTCTGGGTCAGTGAGTGTCTATAGCATCGTAGCTTCCAAACGAATGATGGCTTCATTCGTCTTGTCCTATTTTTTTAAAGCCGACATGATCGCGGGTCTTCTCAGCTATTCATCATCATCAGTTCGCTTTCTGCTTTAAATCGGCGGATACTTAAAACGTTGTTTTGTCAGTTTACCTACTACATTTTGTTGTGATGTAGTATTTAAAAAGAAAAATAATATGAAAGTGTTTTTGAAGTGACTTCTTACGGGAGGGTATACTTAACGTAACGCGTTACGACGCCAGTTAGTCTAGCTTACCATGGTCAGACGTCCCGAGATGTACATCTTGATGAAACCTATAGGAACCACCATTAATAAATTATATAAACCATGCAAACAACGCTTCTATGGGATAAATTATATATTTTTAACTTCTTTAAATCATCGATCAGCTTAATCAAACGCTCATTGGTGAACGTAGCGAGTGCGATTACTGCGAGTTCAAAAACTTTGATCAGTCTTTGAGATACGGTTTTATTTTAGTCTAGTCTATGCATATGTTTATAATGCCCACGACTGTATCTATTTTATTATTTTTTAGCTTTTAGTACATATCTTAAACATTACAATGTATGTTTAACATACAACCGTTTATTTTATACTTTTTAGTTTTTATTTCGCATTCTGTTTAATTCTTTACGTAATTATCAAACAAAATTACAGAATACCCACAAAATGTAATTAATAAAAGAGGGAATTTAATGATGTCATAAAACAATTAAGTAACAAAGCTAAGTCCCATAATCTGTGTAATATAGAACGGTATAAGCCGCCTCAAAAGGTTTTTCTTTGTAATAAGCAAAGTCTTCGCCACAATGGAATAAAAATTAAATTTCGAGGAATTAAAGTCCTCCCGTCATAATCAGGGATTACTGCAAGTGTTTTTATCCTTTTTTAGCCTTTAAGAAGAAACATTAGGGCTAGAAATATGCAAAATAAGTATTTGTAAAATCTATTTCTGTTTCGCAACAAACACATATAAACAACTGCACGAAAATTACCTGTTAAAATTACAATAAATCGACGATTAAAAGACCCATATTACCTCTTCAAAAACTTAATCGGTTTAGGTACTTTTTTCATTATAAAGTAAAAAAAAGCCTTAAAATATGTTTCTATGTTTTGATTTTATCATAAAATGTATTGTTTGTTCCTGGATATTTAAACACAGCCAAAACTCTGGTTACATTTTTTAAGGTTTTGAGCGTTCATATCTCTTCTAATTATTAATTTATGAAAAAAAGGAAAAAATAGGGACGTACTAATAGTATACATAGATACTCAGAAAATAAATTGTTACTCTAGTGGCATTACCCAGGGAGGAATCAGGGTCGCGTAGACCCGAGGTGTAAAAACGGAATAAATATTTTTCTACCTAATGCGCTTGAAGATCTACAGCGGCCGCGGCGTGGCGGTGATCGTCTGTTCAATTGCGTCAAAGCATCTCAGCACCAGTGACCGTCCTGTCGCTAACTGCAAGGCGCCGCATAAAACAAATCGAGATTTTTAAAGAATGTTGTTATTTCTATGTGAAAATCTTGTTAATGTCATACTGTCATTGCTTACGTTATAGCATGGCCTACCATCCCATACAATCTATCTTTAATGCAAAAAATTACAATTATAGATATCACTACTATTAACGTTTGTAAATTATAAAATGTAAATATGCCGAATTAAGTACAAATAAGATGAGAATATTTTGAGCATAACAGCACATTAAGCTAAATTCAACTCCTTAATTAAGAAATTAAGGAAAAAAAAGAAAAAAGATACGAAAAGAAATTATTAATTAGTATTTTCCAATAGTGGCGCTAGATGGCGGTTTCCGGAATGTGCCTGGACTTCACCCTTTGCCAGTCACATTGCCAGTATTAGGGTGATACCATTTTCTAGTACTAGGTCGTGTCTCTGTTAATATCTACTTTGTGGTTATAGTGAAACCTGGCGTTAGTTTAAATACACCCATGTGAAAAATAATAATTGCAGGCTGTATAAATAAAAACATATACCTACGTCCTACCTAATATTACTCAACTGTATAAAAATGAACGCTTTAGTTTATTGCTTCGATACAGTAATCCAATTCAGTGGAGTTTAGCAAAGGAATTATTTATTAGATCCGTTTGTCGACTGGTTGCCCGACAAATTGAGCGACCAGTCGCTCTCCGAAGTTTATTAGAATTTAATCCGATATCTGTTGCTATCGATTTGAATGTAACGGCTCCATTACACTTCGATTTTCTTTACCTACGTTTTTGTTTAATGTAGATAACTGAAGACATGAATGGATGAAAGTGTTATTCGCAAAAAAAAAACTCATAAAATTGAGTTTAAATTGTCACGTAAACATTTTAAGTTATGTAGTAACGTAATAAGTACATTTATTTTAGAGACGGATCTTCAGATTAATGTACCTAATACGTTACAACATGTTCTAAAATGTTTAAGTTTGAACTCAACTTTCTCTAAATAAGAATTTTGCTGCATATCACCTTTATCGATTTTATTCATGTCTTCAGTTGTAACTCATATTAATGAGTTGCTGCCCGGTTTGCGGTTGTCCACAGCTGTCCCGGTTTCATATCTTAACCACCTACCTACCCGGTCTAATAATACACTGCAACCTTCTTCGATAACTACTCTATCCATTGATGAAGGCAGCATTGGCTGCGTGCGCGCAATAAGCTAAAAATTTTATTACATTGTACCCCTTTTACTCAGTATCTGGTCTTAAAAATGTATGATAATCTTCATTAGATTTACAAGCGAATTGTCATTAAAAAAAATATATTTTTGTTTTAATATAGCTTAAAAGAATATACAAAGTGTACACTTTTTTAACGTTTTTTTAATGTTGCCATTTAGAATACAATAACTGTAGCAAGTAGTATTTTGTTCTGAACTACAACTACAAAGGGTTCATCTAGGACCTAGGTGAACTATGGGCAGTGGGCACAAGATGACGGCCTCAGTAGCGCAGTTGAGCGCGTTGGTGCTCAAGCCGAAAGTCACAGATTCGAAATACAGCCGAAGGAATAAAAAGTTTTGAGTTCCTGGGTCATGGATGTGTATTAACTATGTGTATACTATAGTAATAACCTTAAATATATACATTGTGTATATCATAAAAGTATTAAGTATGTTTCTGATGTCTGGTCTCCGTAGCACAAGTTCTATTGATACTTAGCATGGGGTCAGATAGACGTGGTGTGAAGCGTCCACAAATATTATTGTTATGACACGTTCACCTGTCAGGTACACCTGTAACCGGTACAAAAGTGAACCTCGTGGTTGTACCACGGGTTGACACGAATTGTGAATGAATGAATGAATTCTTTACATACAACATAAAAAAAAAATACATAAAAACAGGAAGAACAATATACACAGTATCACAATGGCGGCCTTATTACTAGGTAGCAATCTAATATGAACGATTTTCTAAAAAATCTGCTTTCTGATTGCTCTTAATCACGGATATGCAAATATACAATTTACGCCCTGTATTTACGGTTCACTTTCGGGGTATCAAGTATCATGTAGCAGCCCCTTAAGAGCCTTAATTTAGATTGTTCTCAGGAATCCATTACTGGGAAGTTTCCCTTTGTACCGATACAAGTTTTCTACTAATTCAGAAGTTTGGCTAAATGTATCTGAGCCGTGACGGATGTCTCTTTCACTCGAATTCACTATCTCTTTTTAGTTAACTGATTTTTTAAAGTATGTTATTATAAACAAAAATGGTTAGTGACCTCCGTATTCTCAAGCGGTAAGGTTCAAAACTAAATAACGTGTCAGCACAAGAAGTCAGATCTCGCCGAATATCGTTCTTCGTTCTTTCTTTGGTTCGTTCTTTTTTTGTATTGATTTAGTTCGCATCAAATACTGCTCAACGTCAACATGTCTCACAATGCCGCAATGTGTTTTTAAATTTAGATTTTTAAAATTTTAAGCTTTAATTAGCGATTTTAAATCACCCAATCACCTTTGAAATGTTTTAAAACTTTTGTCTGTGTTGAGAGAGCTCTATTGGCATATACCACGTGGCAATTTTTTTTTTTTAATTTAGCCATGCTTTTGTATGGGACACGCTATCTATTAAATTATTGATCGAAGGCAATCAGCCTTAAAAAAAAGACGTGTGGCACTCGGGGACTGTCGCGGTAAAGCTATTGCATAGTATTTTTTATTTTATATGGTTCAATAAAATTAATATGTAACTTTTAGTTCACAATGTTAAACCTAGATGGCGTTGTTACTTTTCTGCAGTTTTCTACATCGCGCTATCGAAAGCATTAGTGAAATAAATAAGTATTGTGAAGGATTTTATTGTTGTGGGGCTATGTTCGGAAACATAATTCTTGTTCGTAACGACTAACGAGTTTGAGTTATTATTCGAAGATTCGAACCCCACCACCCAAAGGGCCAAGTGAGTGTTGTTTAGGGGGTGTTAGATTTTTTTCGTTACGGAATTTCTGGATTCGGCCCCCACGCTCAAGGCCCGCGATAAAAGCTATGCAATAGCTTAAAGAAAGATCAACATAGGTTCATTAGTTTATACGATGCAGATTGACAGACACGTCAAACTTATAACACCGCCATTTAATTTTTTTGAAGTTGGTGTCAGCAAGAGTAAGTTTGCAACAACCTTACAAGTAGGTCAGAAACTTTAGGATCAATATTAGAATTCTTTTGCGGGATAAATCATTTCATCCGTCCACACAGACACACACACACAAATACACTCGCACACATTCATTCGCGAGACGCACGCCGACAAAACAAGTCATATATCTGTGTACCGTGCTGAAAAAAAAAATCTGTATCTGCCTCAAAATGCCACCAAAATTACAAAAATGTGAAAAGTGTAATAAAAGTGTAACAAAAAAATCACCAGGTCTCGAGTGCAGCAAATGTAGTAACATAGTTCATGCATCTGCTGAATGTGCCGACCTAACCAATAAACAAGTGGCCGCTATTCTTTAATAGCGGCCACTTGTTTATATATCGGATAATTTGGAATGGGTTTGTGAAGGATGCAAAACAATAACACCACGCAGGTCTTCATTGTATGTGCCTGAGGACGATGACCAGGAGGAGGATATCTCCGAGCAAACCACTGATAAGCGCAGAAATATACTTCCACTAGAGGTAAAGAAGGTTCTCGATAATATTGCAGTGGAGATTGAAAGGGCGGTGAAAAAACAACTACAAGAGCTTCAAACCGCCATTGAATTTTGTAGTCATAAAATAGACGAGTTTTATGAGGAATTAGACGAAACAAAACAAAGAGTTAAGTCTCTAGAACGCAGAAATGAAAACCTCTTGAACGGTAATAAAAGTCTACAAAATAAAATAATGACGGTAGAACAAAGATATAGCGAATTAGAACAGAAGATGTTGAATAACCATATAGAGGTAGCAGGTATACCCTACAAACAAGATGAAAATATACAAAACATAACATATAACCTAGCTAAAAAACTCGATATGGACAACGGCCTGATAAAGTTCGCAAAAAGGCAATTGAAATCCGGAAAGCCTAATTCTGTCCTTCTAGTAAAGCTTAAAAATCACGCTGACGCTAATAAATGGGTTCAATCTGCCCGTAAAGTACGTCCGACTTTGGGAGACTTCGTAGAAAATGCGTCTATCAAGGATCAGGAAAAAGTTAAAATATATGTTAGACACTCACTTACCTCTTACAACAAGAATCTACTATACCAAGCGAAAACTACACTAAATGAAAAATATAAATTCATATGGGCTAATCAAGACGGCAAGATAATGGTACGTAAGGATGAAAACAGCAAAATCTTTGTAATTAGGTTCGAGGAAGACATCAAAAATTTATTTCAAACTACTTAATTAACGGTAATTCATATCAATTTATATTAATGTAACTAAAGTTTTCTAATTAATAGATGGATAATTTTGATAATAATATCATTGAGATCTTTAACTGCGCCAATCTAGGCGACTTCTTATCATACTTACCAATTAATTGTGTCAATTTTACTTGTATACATATTAATATCAGATCTATGATTAAAAACTTTTCTAAATTGGAATGCTGCATAAATGACTACAGAAATAAAATAGACGTTATTGTTATAACAGAACCTAATATCTCAGATAGTATGATCTCAATGTTTAACCTACGAGGGTATACAATGCACACAAAATTAAGAAAAAACCAACGTGGTGGCGGTGTGATTATCTATGTACAACAAAAACACAAAATAAAAATTGACCAATACAGCACATTATATTGCGAAAATATTATAGGAACTATTATCACACCATGTAATATTGAATTTACTTTGTGTGCACTGTATAAACCACCATGTAAAAGCAATCACCTGTTCCTAAACTCTGAATTGTCACATATACTTAGAAAGTATCACAGAGCGAATAATTTTATTCTCATTGGCGATATAAATATAGATTTGAAATCTGAAACTAGCATTAAACACAAGTACCTAAACATGCTATCGGAGGCGGGTCTTCTCTGTTGTATTTCTGACAATACAAGGATCGAAGAATGCAACGGAAAAATAACGCAATCTTGTATCGACCATATATTTGCCAGAAACCACAGAGCGGACCTTTACTTCGCAGCGCTCGGTACTGTACTGGCGGACCACCGAGCCATTACTATAGCGTTATCGGGCTTACCGCGTACACAGGGCGTTGTAAAAAACATCACAACTATCGACACGCAAATTGTTTATAAACAACTTAAGCTAATTGATTGGGAATTGACTAATTCCATGCAATGTCCTGTAGAAATATATGATTTCATTAAAAATTGTTTCATTCAGGCTTATAAAAAATCAATTAAAAATATTAACATTTCATTACAATCTAAGAGAAATAAAGAAAAATGGGTAACTAATATAATAAGAGACAAATGCAAAGAAATAAATAAAACTTATCTAAAATGTAAAAATGATCCTACTAATATGATACTTAGGTCAGAATATAACTATGAAAGAAATAAACTACATAAAATGATAAAAAATTCCAAGAATAAATATTGTAACACACTAATAAATAATAATAAAAGTAATCCCAGAAAACTGTGGCAAATATTAAATGAGATGATAGGTAGGACAAAAAACACGATAGAAGATACAATCCATAAGGCATTCGGTATTAGCAATAATACAGAAAACATAGTAGTAGATAAATTTGCAAATTATTTTTACAATTCAGTCGATGCAGTAGTTCCAAAATGTAATAAAAATATCCTCAATAAGAATAGTTACGCAAGCTATACTGATAAAACAATATATTATAAAAAAGCTAGTGCATTTAGCATTCGTAAAATTATAAACACTATAAACACAAATAAAAGCCCTGGTTCGGACAGTATTCGACCAATTGATATAAAACTCGTAAGTGAACACATCTGCGTAGCTATCGCGAACCTAATAAATTGCAGTGTTAACGCCGGTATTTACCCACCGGAGCTAAAAACAGGATTTGTTAGACCAATATATAAAAAAGGTAAAACAGACAGTTACGAAAATTATAGGCCTATCACGATATTGCCGATAATTGATAAAATTTTCGAGAAATACATTTCTAAACTAATAATTAATTTCTATGATACAAATAACATATCAAACATAACATATAAAAACAACAAACAATCAATTTGGATTTAGACCTAAAAAAAGTACAACTTTATTACTATCACAATTCACTGACGTAGTTAACGATAAACTTAACAACAAAGAACATGTCCTAGTTGTCTTGATAGACTATAGTAAAGCTTTTGACACTTTAAAACATAATTTACTAATTGAAAAATTAGATAATATGGGTATAAGAGGTAAATTATTAAACTGGTGTAAAAATTATCTACAAGGGCGAAAGTACACTGTTAAAATAGGAAATTCTACTAGTAGAAAGGTCGATGTTACAATCGGCACAGCTCAAGGCTCGGTAATTGGTCCATTGCACTATCTGTCTTATGTAAACGATGCTGAGAATGTAATCAAACACAGCTCTATTTACCAATATGCTGATGATACTTGCCTCGTTGTCGCCGATAAAAATCTAAATGTAGCTCTTCAAAAACTACAAGAAGACTTTACTGCATTAAGTGAGTGGTCACATGATGCAGGGTTAGTACTGAATGCCAAAAAAACACAACTTATCCACATAAAGTCTGGACGACAACCGGCACCGCAAGATCTTAAACTTATAGCACATAATCATCACTGCTTGCATACGTATCCGAAAATATCTAAATGTACTTGCACAAATATAGAACAAACAGACAAAGCTACCTACCTCGGAGTCATTATAGACGAACACTTCAACTGGGGCCCGCATATCGACCATATTTGTGAAAAGCTAAGACTATTGCTCTCAAAATTTTCCATAATTAAACATAAAGTACCCTATACTATTTTACTTAATTTATATAACGCATTAGTTGACTCAATAATATCGTATGGGCTCACGAGCTACGGAAGAACTTTTAAAACTTATCTAAATAAAATATATAATTTACAACTAAGATTAATAAAAGTAATAGTTCCAAACAAAATTAAAAATAAATTTAAAGAAGATTATAGAAAGTTATTTGAATTCTGCAAAATATTGCCAATACACACAAAATTTAAATATCTAATTCTTACAGAAAATATATTTAATACAACAGTCATTAAACCAGTCACATCTAAATTGTGTCTACGAAAAATTACAAATAAAAAAGCTATCACTATAGCAAGTACTAACAAGTATGGAGAAAGAACATCGGCATACATTGTACCGCGACTATACAATGAACTACCGAAACAAATAATTAATGAAATAAACGAACAAAATGTAAAGCGTATAGTGAAACAATACTATTTAGAACGTATAATATCTTAAATACGAGTATCACAACCGGTTACAAAAATACACGCATATAATAAATATTAAATAATAGTTATTATACTTTATGTAAACATTTAAATGATCACCCTGTACAGCACAGCGCCATACCGGTTTGCATCAATGTACCTACGCCGTATGATCAGGCGATGTATCGCATTTGCAGTATGGACTACGGACACATTGCATCGACGCACTCCTGGCGCGCGCGCCGCGCTCACCAGACATGCGACGATGCGATGCGTACCTATAAGATAGAATGACGTGACAATACAGAATGAAACCGAACAGGTGGGTGCTTATCTTTAAAAAATAAATAAAAAATGTTTTATTTTATTATGTAAGTCTTGTACTATCTCACGAATCCGTGTTAACACAAACCCAGCTTGGGGTTTTTTAACATTGAAAATTATTGTACTTTTACGACACTTTTTCTATGTAAATAAATAAAAATAAAAAAAAAACATACACACATATACACACACACAAAACCACAGGGAATCGACGTTTAGGATTTTCCTCCCTCCTCTTGTTTCCTTCTCCAAAAACTTAACTGATTTAGGTAATTTTTTCATTATAGAATTTGACGAGATGTTTAAACAGAGCCGAAAATCTGGCTATATTTTTAAACCAAATTGAACGTGAGCTGATTAAAATTCAGAAAAAATATTTTTTCGCCAATATTTGTATGACGTAACAATTCATTAATAGTTCCTATGATTGCCACTAAATTGTTTTTAGCGCTAGGTATTGTATCAAAAATAAAGCAAATGTGCATTCAGCGAGCGAGCGATTAGCACTATTTTTTGACGTTCAACATCGATTAAGCCTCTATCGCTCGATTTTTGGTAATCGATATTAGATTATAGATTTAATACTGCTGGGAAATATTTTTTTCTCGAAAAAGTGCAGAACCAGCTCCCGTGGGCTGCCGTAAAAACACAGACGGGGCCGGAGGCAAAAGTAATCCTCAATTATCTTTCTTACTTCCTCTAAGCCCCTCCTGGTCTAGTGGTTCTGAGCTTCGCTCTGGACCCGTAGGTCGTGGGGATAAATGTTGTTTTCAAGTTTGGTTAGGACAATGCAGGCTGATCACCTGATTGTCTGACAAGAAAGATCCATGCGTCGGATGGGCATGTAAGTCGGTCTGCGCCTGCTCTCTCGCCAGTCGTGTCGGTTATCCGTCCCACTGGGTTATGAAACCAAAAGGAAGAGAGAGTGTCTTTCTGTATTGCGGACACACTTGGACACTATAAAATAACTCCTGCGTAGCTGGCTGGTTTCAATGAAATCGGCTACCGACACAAAAATCGGTAAGGGCAGCTATTATTACCTCCTCAGTGATTTATCAAATGACTTTTGGAAACATTATTTGATATCGACTCAATTAATACGAGAGATTGCTTTCATGCGCATTTATTTTATACATTTCGTTCCGCAGGCACCGGTAACTTTATGAGATAAAACCGATTCAGTGTTCAAACTCCAAACATACAACTTCAAACAACCAACTCCAAACAACTCGAAACTCCAAGCGTTTGGAATGGAAATACTATTGATTCCAGTTGGAAACAGCTTGAAGTATGATGGAATAACTGGTAAAGGTACTATATTTGTTACAGGCGCAGGCCATTTTTCGCCTGATGAAATGAATTACAGGCGCAGGCCATTTTTCGGATGATGAAATGAAGTAGTGATAAATTCTACGTACTCTATTTGGATTCTTTTTTTGTTTACGTAATATCACATTGAATATCTATACGCTGAGAATTTAATGCATCGGAATCCTGTATTTATTTTATCACTGTTTTATATATATTTATATTACTTGTGTGGTTGCTTTCTTGCTGAGTCTGTCGTACGTCCTACGTTTTGGGGCCACGGAAGATAAGCGCCGTGGTGATACACACCTGAGTGGTCGCCATTTCGGATTCCAGTTTTTAGACATTACACTGTCAACTGACCTTACCTTTGTTTATTTTTTATCAGTGTTTTTTTTTTTTCATTTGTTCGTGTTTTTTCTTTCTAATGTGTATATATTTACTGTCCTGTAATGTCTAAAATGTTGTCTGAATAAGGATTGTATTTTTTTTTTATTTGTATTATATCTATCAATCATGGAAGTCCCGGGAAGGATTAACCGTTCTACATGCTCAACAAAGTGGGCAAGGGTCAACTAGTTTTCTATAAAGTTTTCAATCGTAACTGTCTTTATTACCTTTTTGCTCTCTGGGGTTTTGGTCATTGCAATTTACTCCTTTGTCTGTGGATGGAAATTGGAATACTTCCTACTCATTCAACTTTACATCCGTATAATTTCATTGCGGAAAACAACATGTTTTGTTGTTCCAACGCGGGAATCAACCCTACGACCTCCGAGTCAAGATTTAGGCTCTACCACAGGTCACGGGGGAGTTAAAATTTATTCAACGTTAGACTTGTATTGACTAATTATATAAAGACTTAGAAGGAGAAAAATAATTGTTGTACAATCTACGCAATAACACAATATTCTTATACAAAAATACATTCCACTCTTCACTTTACTGACGTGAGGACGTTGGTCTCACAACTGATTTCAAAATAATATCAAGCAATAATAGAAATAGAGATCTTGAGGATACTCGGTGAAAGCGTTTGCCTAGAAGTATGACAGCTTATGGCCAAATACTGAAACAGTTATTAAAGTTAAGAGTCCTCCTATGTGCAAGCTGTCACTGTCACTCTTCAGAGAAATGTCGTGTCTTCAATTAATTTAATTATCGTTTTAGTATTTGGTCGATAGGCTACTAAAATATATATAAATTATTAACTAATTAATTTAGTTGTGTGAGTTCAATGATGTGATCATACTAAGGTACAAAACATTATTGAGGCTAATCTGCCTTAAATGCCTTAATGTATCTAAGCATCTCAGTTTAAAAAAAGTTTTTTTTATCTTTTCGTTACCTTGTCCAAGTTTCTTACCCCAGTTCTCAAAGGTTCAATACTAACCCGCCAAGAAAGGTGTGTTAGGGTTGAACCGGTGGGAACCTTATTGTTGACTAAAAAAATCATCAAATAAATTATTTTGAATTTTGTTGAAATGATTTTCCCAATTTCCTGCAATAATTTTGCACACATCAACACTGGCTTAGCGATACAGTAATAGAACTCGTGAGTGTTGGTCCAGTGGAAACAGAACAGATGCGGTGTAAATCATTGCAGAGATAAACCGACATAGTTTGTAGCCACGCGTTATATTAACAGCAGTTATGTGGTGAGAATTGCTCACAAATTCTCCATCACCGCGACAAGGTTTGGCAGACCAGCAGACTCCCGACACAATCGAGAATCAGTTCGATCTCAATGATTGGTATTTTATTTGGTGGATTACTTTGAAATTTCAGGGAGCTCCGTAACCGTAACCGAATCTATCGGATATCCGATATAAATAAATATCCGTAACCGTAACCGAATCCGAAATAAAAGTTTTGCTACTGTAAAAAGGAAACCAAATATTAATATCCGTAACTGAAACTATCCGAAACATACGGATAATCCGAAATAATTTGATATATCCGTATCCATTTCACCACTGATATTAACAGCAGTAATGTGGTGAGAATTGCTCAAAAATTCTCTGTCACCGTGACAAGGTTTGGCAGACCTGGGGCCTTACTCTCCAAACTGATTCGATTTTGATTCAGATTCTATCGTACCGCTTACTCCCGAATAAAATTGACGTTTGTTTATTTTGATTATCAGTCGATTGATATGATCGGGAGTACAAAAAGTTACGATCCAACGATTTTCTTTATCCAGGTTAGTTTCAAAGTAATTCACCAAATAAAATACCAAAAGCCGTTGAGATCGAACTGATTCGATTCTCGATTGTGTTGGGTGTCTCCTGCAGGCTTCCTCCCAATCTCTCCAAAAATCAGTTTGGATAGTTCTGGCACCAGGGCTCAGATTCAAGATGCCATCGATATTTATCGCTTACGAAGTTCGAAAACATAATGTATGGGATTTGACATAAGCTTCGCTATTTGAAGAGCGAATTCGTATGTCATTCATCCATCATGTCATATATTTTGTTTTCGAACTTCGTAAGCGATAAATATCGATGGCATCTTGAATCAGGGCCCCAATGATGATTAATCATAGCTAAATTACATTCGCGATATCATCAGCTATCAAACAAAAAAAAACTAGATCAAAATCTAGTACATCCGTATGGAACCTACGATGCTTATAACACTCCTCTGTGTAGGTACATTGTAATAGTTATTACTATTGTAAGTGACTGTAGGTGGGAAGGCATGAATAAATTATTAATAATTAATTATTAATTATTTCGTGTTTGATTTATGTGTCCCGTGTCTCCCGTCTCGATAACATGACACTGTTTTTTTGAACACTACCTTGTACGATAGTACATAAGAGATAATTGAAATACTTATTAATTTAGAAAGATTATATTGACTTTAAAATATTCTACAATCAGTATGAAAAATGTGAGAGTCCACTAGTGGGGTTGAAGGCGTAGTGTCTTCGCGTCGGCTCCCGTCGCGAACGTACTCGTGCGCAAGAGTGGGACGCATGTATATGCGTTCCGTGTGCGCCCGAAATTGACGCGCGAACATGCACCCGGCCCTGGAAAGCTCACTGCTTTCCAGCATCTTCACTCGACTCTCCAGAAGTGTTCCGAACGTTAGCATTAGGGAGCCAACACACTCTATTGAGAGCGCGGCGGACTACACCTCGGGAAGTAGTGATGTCGGCAACACGAGCAGCGCCATCTGGTCCGGGAAAAGTTCTCTCCACCCGTCCGAGTCGCCGACTCCGACTATACTAAGGGCGTGTTTCACCAAGCAATGATAAAGTTAATGCCATTTTAAAATACCATGCCATCTCATGACAGGAAATACGAAAGGGATAACATGATATTTAACATGGCGTTAACTTTAACATTGCTTGGTGAAACACGGCCTAAGTCCCGATTTCACCAACGGCTTGTTAAATTACCATGCCTTCTCATTCATTGATACGAATTACGAGAGGAACAACATGATATTTAACGAAGGATTAACTTTAACATTGCTTGGTGAAACACGCCCTAAGTGTAGCTAACTTTTTCACAAATATTTGTAGCTGGAAATATAAATGACATTCGAATTCTAGACACGGATTGAAGAAAATAAAAAAATGCTATAAAAACTTTTACAAATAAATCCAAAAGGACACTTTAATAAAAACCCAAAAAGTCCGTTACAAGAGAAACCCTAAATTTATTGGCCCCGAATAAATAACGCACATATTGCTGAATGTTTACAAAAAAACCCTTCGATCTGTACCGAAACACTATAACAAGCAATTTGGACGAAAATCCTAAAGGTTTTCCTATTTTTTCCACGTGAAACACAAAATATGTAACGTATTCCTACGCATTAGAGTTGCTTTTGCAAACGCAGCAGGTTATAGCTTTTTTGCGTGGCATATAAGAAATCCACCTTATTTGTGAGGAAATAGAGTTGCTTCTTCGTTATCCACTTCCGATGTGTATTTACCGTTTTTTTCTCATTCAATTCAGTAAGTAGAAGTTGATTTATAAATTGGGCGGTAAGTGAGTTACGTCGAATGCCCCCACTACCGTGTTTTCTGATTCATACAAAAACTTTCACACAAAATTAGCCAAAATCTTCAATACACACAATCTTCTGTGCGTATGTGATGAATTCCTAGCTGAAGCGATTTTAATATTTTATTTTTATCTATTCAAGATGATTCGATTTATTTATTACTAGCTGACCCATGCCCACATTCGTTGTATATCTACACTTTTTAAAAAATATCAATTTTCCATCTTTTGCTAAAAGATGGCCCCGTCCGAGTTTCTTACGCCGGATCTTCTCGGCGGGCTAGGGTTGAACCGGTAATAATAAAAAATAAAAATAGCTTGTTAAGTTTTATTTGGAAATAAAATTTTGAATTTTGAATTTTTTATTTTATTTTGTTGAGCATAGAAACAGTTTGTGATGAACCGTTAAACCTTCCCGGGACTTCCACGAATATTTCAAGTCTAAAAATAGCCGAATCGGTTCGGCCGTTCTCGAGTTTTAGCGAGACAATAATTTATATTTATATGTAAGACTAGCTGACCCGTGACCACTACGTTGAGCATATTTGTGTGGAACCATTTAAAACTTCCCTGTACTTCCACTAATATTTTAAGACGAAAAATAGCCGAATCGTTTCAGCAGTTCTCAAGTTTTAGCGAGACTAACGAACAACAATTCTTTTTATATATAAGAGATAAAGTTTTTTATTTAACATCAAATAAAAAGCTTTTACAGTAAAAACTAAAAATATGCCGTTTGACACTGCCGACTGCAGTCAATGGATTAATAGTAGCCAACCATAATCATTGTATTAATATTGGCCAATTGACATCACAGACTAGTCTATGGTTGTGTCATTGACAGGTTTGTTTACGTTTGGGTTAAATTTACCTGAGACGTACTAAGCAGTGAACGTCCTAGCTGAAACGATTACGTGACGATCGATCTAAATTTTCGTCATTTCACTAAAGACGACCTTTCGTGTTAAATTATCGTGTCGTTTTGGGCGAAAATAACATAGAATGGAACACGCTACTATTAAGTTGTTAATTACCAAAACATTCGGTTGAACACATACAAAGTTAAACTAATACAAGTTTGGAACGGATTAAGCTCCGCTGAAAGTTTAATAAGCTCCCGTCCCGGTTAAGCTTTTGTCGTTAACAAGCTTAGGCACGCGGACTTTGGTGAGCTTTCGAAGCTAGATGGACAAAAGCTCTTCAGCTCACCTGACGGAGAACCTAGGTTATAAAGCTAAATATCATGTACCCGAGAGCTGTGGAACCGTTGAACCGTGGAAAAAGAAGTGTTATGATGTTCACAGTCTATTTTTATCTATGGACGCTTTTAACACCACGCCAATCTGAAACCATGCTAAGTATTCGTAGAACTTGTGTTACAGGTACCAGACAACGGAAATGTATATTTAAGATTTTATTATATTAAATACACATTTAATACACATCTAAAGGGTACTTTGATAAAGAAAACTTTTTCCTTCAGCGGGATCGAACCCACGTTCTTCAACTTGAGCACCGACGCTCTAAACCACTGCGCTAAAGAGGTGAAACTTTGTCTTTCAATATGATTATGAAAGAGTCATTAGTGTCGTAATAAATTATTATTATTATTATTATTTTAAATAATGTCCCGGGTCACATAGGCTATTATTATAAATTGCGTAGTCCCGTTAAGGTATTTTCTAATGTGGTTATTAAAAGAATATACAATGAAAACTTTATCTTATGGTTTAGAAAATAAAAACCAATATTGAAAACTGCAAGTCACGTCGTACCAAGACGGAACATAATATTATGACATTGTTACAGTTACAGCAATGTCATCATCACTTGATGTGACACGCTGTGCCCGCGACTTCGTTCGCGTGGTTTTTGAGTGACATAAACCGTTTATGCAGCGCACGAAAGTCCCCAAATGTGACTATTTTTTCCCGTTTTTGCAACATTTCTCACTGACACTTCGCTCCTATTGGTCGCAGCGTAATGTTATATAGCCTAATGCCTTCCTCTATAAATGGACTATGCAACAAAAAACTAATTTTTCAAATCGGACAATCTTCCGCTTTATAATATTAGTATAGATAAACACACGTAAACGAACATTACAGTAACATTATGGCGCTGTTATGGCTGTTTAGGGCGGCTCTGGGCGGGAAAGTGGTGATAAATAATTGTTATAGATAAGGAGCAGATGCTCTGGAAACACGATAAGGCTAATGGTCGGATTGTTGTACTTATGGAAGATGGAGACAAGTTCTTTTATAGAAAAACTGGTTAAGAAACCCAATTTATAAATCCCTATTTATCCCCCGACGCAAAAACGACGAGGTGTTATAAGTTTGACGTGACTGTGTAAATAGTAATAAAAAAATCTATGGACGCTTCACACCACGTTAATCTTTCCCCGTGCTAAGTAATAAGTATCCGAATAACTGGTGTTACAGGTACCACACAACGGAAATATATTTAATACTTTTATACTATACACAGATTTAAGATTTTTATTATATTAACTAGGTATACACAAATTACTTATATAATTAATTAGGAATACATAAATTGAATACACATGCAGGAATATTGAAAATTTTTTGTTCCCTCGGTGGGATTCGTCCCGGGACCTCTAGCACCAACGTGCTCAACCACTGCGCTACGGAGGTCGTCAAAGATAATATATTATCGATAGCATTGAATCAGGGCCCTGGGCCCTAATTCTCAGGCATCGAACTTAGTTTTTACTATCGGTCTGTCCCGCTCATGCAAATGAGATTTAGCGCGCGTGCGAGCGGGATATACCAATGTTCGAAACTAAGTATGAGGCCTGAGAATTAGGGCCCTGAGCCCTAATTCTCAGGCCTCGAACATAGTTTTTACTATCGGTCTGTCCCGCTCATGCAAATGAGATTTAGCGCGCGTGCGAGCGGGATATACTAATATTCGAACTTTTTTCCACTGCCCGAGAATCGTGCTTCTAGTCTCTAGCTAGCTTTAATTTCCATGCATTAAAGCAAACTTCGTATTTCGCCATTCCTAAATAGTAAACACACATATAATCTGTAATTAGAATACTTAATGAAGTAATTTTCGAGTTAGATTCTGGGAGATCAAAGTTGAGCCATAAGGTTAACTGCAGTTGGTAATGTTCAGTTTAGTTAACTCAATGTAATTAAACTCTTCAGCAGGTCAATTTTAGTAAATGATTGCGAGATCGGAATAATGCCACGGTCGCTTAAAAACCTGTGTGAAACGACTCTTCGACGCTTCCAAGGAGTTTTGTTGAGCACACGCCTTTGTCGTTGCGTTACTTCATGAGTGGATGCAATCGTTTATTAATCCATTAAAATATAATGGACTAACTGTGCCCGCGACTTCATTCGCGTGGTTTTTGAGTGACTTAAACCGTTTATGCAGCACACGCAACGAAAGTCCCCAAATGTGAATAATTTTTCCCGTTTTTGCAACATTTCTCAATGACGCTTCGCTCCTATTGGTCGCAGCGTAATGTTTTATAGCTTAAAACCTTTCTCTATAAATAGACTATCCAACAAAAAAAAAATTTTCAAATCGGACAAGTAGTTCCTGAGATTACCGCGTTTAAACAAACAAACTCTTCCGCTTTATAATATTAGTATAGATAAGAACCACACCTCCAAATTTACTTCTTTCCCGTGAGTGTCATAAAAGGTGACATAGGGAATATATTATATCCGGAAATATGCAGCAGTGTTTCCGCGGACATTCTTCTTTCTCTTGTCTCTTCTTTTCTCCTTAAAACTGCGCTTGCCAACCCGCCTGTCAAGCGTGGCGAATGTACGCATCCTCATGAAATGCATTATGAGTGGACTACTTACGTACAACAAAATATTATGTTGTTTTCAAGTTTGGTTAGGACAATGCAGGCTGATCACCTGATTGCCTGACAAGAAAGATGAACCATGCGTCGGATGGACATGTAAAAAGTCGGTCCTGCGCCTGTTCTCTCGCCAGTCGTGTCGGGTATCCGTCTCACTGGGCTACGAGAGTGAAGGAAGAGAGAGTGATTATGTGTATTGCGCACACACTTGAGCACTATAAAATAACTCTTACGTAGCTGGCCTGGTTTTAATGAAACCGGCCAGCTGAAACTGTCGTCGACATCACCGATATCGGTGTGGGAGGCATTATTATTTTAACTACTTATTAGTTAAGTCTAAACTAACTAATAGTAACTTAAATCCCGTTACTCAATTATGACTTTTTGGATTTTCTTCTAAGAAAATAAGATTTTAAAAGTGAGTTTTAAAATGTTATTTTCTTTCAGAAAATGTTATGATGGAAATCTCAATTTACTAATTGAATTCCTTAAACCAATTGCGAAAAATTTAATGAGGGAAAAATCTTGAATCCCTTATTTTTAAAGCCATAATGACGAGGAGAAAAATTAAAGCATTAATAATTCAACTCTGCGCGTAATACAACAGAGTGGAAAATCGACACATAATCGTCGAGTTGTCTTTGACATTGACATTTGACTCGAAGCAATAATTTGTTAAAATTTTTTTGGCACCAATTTTCGATAAGGCTAAAAATTTTAACAATTTACACTTCCCTTATAGAGGGTGTAAAAAGAGCAGTCGCAATAACTTTGGGATATGATTATAGGACCTTTTCTCGTTCTAGAAATATATATTTTTTTATTATTTATTTTAAAATAAAAATAAAAAAAATCCTTGCAATTTATTATTATTATTATTAGTTGCAAAAATTTAAAATTTAAAAACAGTGGATTAAAAGCAAATGACTAGTACCAATGGATATATCTCTTGCCTGGTTATTACCCCACGAAGTTATAGTGACTGCTCTTTTTACACCCTGTATAACCATTTTTAATTTTATCCTACACACTTTTGCATAAGTCCTAACTCTATACAAATGGTCCAACGAAACAAAAGAATGTGGATGTGAAATAAAAATTCCTCCACAATACGCCAGGGAAACTGAAGTAATATGTTCATGAAATGAAACACTGCACTTGACAAGGATTGTGAATTTTAGTGTTCCCTACATAAATGGTTAAAAAAACTTACCAACTTGTGATTGTACTGTACTGTAGCGCCTCCGTGGTCTAGTGGTTCAGAGCTTCGCTCTCGACCAGGAGGTCGATTAATTCGTCAACAAAAATGTTGTTTTCAAGTTTGGTTAGGACAATGCAGGCTGATCACCTGATTGTCTGACAAGAAAGATGATCCATGCGTCGGATGAGCATGTAAAAAGTCGGTCCTGCGCCTGTTCTCTTGCCAGTCCTATCGGTTTACCGTCCCAATGGGTTATGAGAGTAATAGGAAGAGAGAGTGTCTTTGTGTATCACGCACACACTTGGCCACTACAAATTAACTCCTGCGTAGCTGGCCTGGTTTCAATGAAATCGGCTACCGACACCGAAATCGGTGAGGGGAGCTATTATTATTATTATACAAGCGTGCAAAAACAGAATAATATTAATTTATTTAGAGTATCAAACGCTATTTTTTTGCTTGTTTTGTACTGAACCCTATGTGCGCAAGTGGGACTTGCACTTGGCTGGTTTTTTATTTGTTAGTCGAGCCTCGAAGCTGCGATGCTACTAGGTTGGACTAGATTTTTATGACACTTTTTACACCACGTCAATCTGGTCTCCTGCTCAAGTCGCGAAGGACTCGTGTTGTTGGCCGGACTCTCTGAAACGTAACGCTATTTTATAAAAATTTAAATCAATCCGATGTTAAGATACAAAAGTTGATTCCGATGACGGCAGTCGGTTTTGTTGAAACCTACCTACACAGGAGTTATTAGTGCCTAATTGTGTGCGCAATACACAGAAACACTCTCTTTCTGCAAACTCTTAGCTTAGTGGGTTACGCGACACGATTGGCCAGAAGCAGGCGCAAGAATGACTTTATATATGCATGGATCATCTTTCATGCCATACAATCAGGTGATCAGCCTGCATTGTTTTAAATAAACATAAAATCAAAATTTTCTGTTTTTCCAACGTAAGAATCGAAACCGCGACCCTCAGACTCTAGACTACGGATTTACTCTTAAGTTTATAAGTCACTAAAATCATGTACTATATTTCATTGTAATCGTTACGGATTCGTCATAATATTATTCCCGAAACATAATAAAACTTTCATTTATGAGTATTGGCCGGTTTCTAAAACGCTATTCAAATGTATGATCAACAAACGTGGCAATCAACATATCTACCCATGTCGACGATGATTGGTGAAACATTTATCAAAGAGAAAGAGATAGATATTATATAATTACATCACGCTCGCACTCGTAACGATGGTTAAAATATCACAGGTAAGGTTAATTCATTTGCCAATATCGACTATAATTGTGTAAATTAATATTGTATTGGGTACAATGGGATTGACATATCTTTGGGTCAAAATCCCTAAATAAATAAATAGAAAAAAATGTTAATTCACTAAAAGACACCGATTAGTTGACAAACGATTTGAATCAATTATTATCTTTGTGTGTGGTGATCATAAGTTCCATTTCATGAAAGATATCCTAGACGCTGTAGTTGCTCGGTGGAATGTTAAATCAACCTATTAATAAGATCCGAAGAAATAAGGTCTAAGAAGGGAAGCTAGTATCAACTGAGATCATGAGTTTTTATTTATGCCTATGACTAGTTAAATCTGACCTCCAATAGACATCTATAGACATTTATATAGACGCTACAGACCATGACAATCTGGCACTGTGTTAAGTATCCGAAGACCTTGTGTTACAGGTACCAGACAACGGAAATATATTTAATACTTTTATACTATATCGTAAACCAATGAGAACATAGGAGTTCCACTAACTGTCGTTGGACTTCATTCACGAAATGAACTCGACATTCAAACAGCGTTTAAGAAACCGGCCCTATGTGTAGTATCTTAACTTTTAGACATTATAATAAAATATAACGTTAATATCTTTTGTTTACGGCGTCAGGCGTTGTATATGTTGTATGTTGATGATTTATTGTGTTTACATACAACCGTTCGCACCTTTTTACTATCAGTTTATTATTTATTAGAACAATAAAGTTTTATTATAGTTACGGGTCATGGGATATTTTTGGAGTATCAATTTTATTAATAGTTGGTGATCTATTTTTACTAACCCCCGACGCAAAAACTACGAGGTGTTATAGGTTTGATTTGTCTGTGTGTGTGTCTGTCTGTGGCATCGTAGCTCCCAAACAGATGATACGATTTTAATGCGGTTTTTTTATTTGATATATCAGTCGAAGTGTTCTTAACTTTGTTTGGTGGAATCGGTTCAGGTCTTCAAGGTCATCAGGTCGATTGTTAGGTGTGATAGGTATGTTACAATCTATGTCGGGGTTTCTTTTTTTTTATTTAGTTTATATCCTTTCCGTGTTGTGACAGAGTAATATTAACCAGAATTTCGCATTTAGGCAGCAGCGTTTCTGCGGACATTGTTATTACTTTTTGACCTCCGTAGTACAGTGGTTCACCGCGTTGGTGCTCGACCGAGAAGTTGCAGGTTCGAATCCCGCCGCAGGAAAACTTTTTGTTCCTCAACCCATTCTCTATAAATATTTTTTTGATTTTTTGATTCTTAATACTTTAATACTATACACATGTTTATGATTTTTGTTATACTATACACAAATTTAATACACATGACATTATACCAGGGAAACAGAAAACTTTTTGTGTCTTCGGCGGGATCCGAACCCGCGACCACTGCGCTACAGAGGTGCTGTTTGCAATATTGTATTGAGAATCGGTTGTAATGTTAGCAGTATTGTAAGTGAGATGGAGATGGAAAAGGCATTACTCACATTTTTTGTTACAATAAATAAATAATTAAACGGAAAAGGCATGTCGTTATTTTTAACTGCTCCAAACAAAATAGGGCCCACTACGTTTAAAGGCTATTGACAAAGAGTTTTAAATTATGTTGATTTTTAGTTTAGATATAATAAGATAAGAAATTATAACATATTTTTTACTATATTACGATACAATTGTGTTTATTTATCTTTAAAAACATAATTATTTTATTTTGACGACGTCCGTAGCGTAGTGGTTGAACGCGTTATTGCTTGAGCGAGAACAAAAAGTTTTTAATGTTCCTGGGATCCTCCATCATGGATGTGTATTAACTTTGTGTATAATATTATAATAAAAATCTTAAATATGTAAATAGCATAAAAAAATATTAAATATATTTCCGTTTTCTGGTACCTGTAACACAAGTTCTTCGGATATTTAGCACGGGGACAGATTGACGTGGTGTGGAGCGTACATAGACGAAAATATTCCAAAATGTTATGCTAGTAGCGAGTAGGGCCTTCTCTACTCCGTATGATGAATCATGTCAATTGCATAATTAAATACTTAATTTTTCTAATAATTGTCTATTGGGTTATTTTCTATTAGATCAGAGCTAGGACCTTGACTCCAGAGGTGGAGGTTCGCTTCCCTATTGGATGAACAAAAATGACGTTTTCAAGTCTGGTTAGTACAATGGAAGCTGATCTGTCTAACAAGAAAGATCCATGCGTAGGATTGGTATTAAAAATATTGAGAAAGGCCTTATCGCTTCTCAGGGCCCTGATTCAAGATGCCATCGTTATTTTCACTTACGAAGTTCGAAAACAAAATGGGATTTGACACAAGCTTCGCTAAGTGACGTACGAATTCGCTTGTCATTTAGAGAAGCTATGTCAACTCCCATACGTTCTGTTTTCGAACTTCGTAAGTGATAGTTGCGATGGCATCTGAATCAGAGCCTCACTTATTTATTTATCGTGCCAGAAATTCTTGAATGTACGTGAATATACAAAATTTAGTCCTACAAAACGGCTATTTATCTTGATATCATCCCGTTATATTAAATAAAATAAATAAATAAAATAAAATAAGCTTTATTTCAGTCCAATTACAGATATTATGGTAATTACAATTTTTCTTTGAATAACATGCTATATTTCTTTTGCGATTTATCTATGTTATATTATTACTTTATATCAATGAATTAATTAGTAACTCAAATTTATAATAATATGTACATGAAATGATGTCTTTTTTTTTTTTTGTTACAATAAATATTGTCAGTCAAATTTGTATAAACAATTGTCAAGTATTATTAATTCTTTTATAAAATATTCAATTACATAAAGGTATATTATACAAGTCAAAATATTAAATTAGCTGATAAAGTAATACATAAAATATGACAGTCAATATTAATATTTATTAGCATGCAAGTAAATAAGTTTTATTTCTGTTTGGACCCCCTAAGGGTAAAAGCCTCCTCCAAAGAAGTCCATGTTGCTCTATTTTTTGCTATGTCTAGCCAACCTTTTCCCGCTACCGCCTCTATTTCGTCAGCCCACCTGGCGCGAGGACGCCCTCTCTGTCTGGTGCCTGTAGGTCCGTTCCACGCAGCCGATCTCAATGTCCATCTATCGTCAGTGTATCTGGCAACATGGCCTGCCCACTTCCATTTTCTTTGCAAGGAAAATGATAAAGCGTCGGTTAACTTGGATTTCATGCGTATTTCAGTGTTTTTTACTTTGTCCTTTAATTTTATATTGAGATAGCTTCGTTCCATTTTTCTCTGTGTAGTCTGAATTTTCGTTTGGGTTTTTAAATCGTAAGTCCAAGTTTGGCAGCCGTAGGTAAGGCACGGTAGAATTTCTGAGTCCATGATAATTTTTTTTCGATGATAACGGGATGGTGTTAGATTTAAATATTTCTTTGTGGGCCCAATATTTTTTCCACGCTAGGGCTATTCTTCTGTCTACTTCATTAATGTTTCTCTCTTTTTTAAAAGAGATCTGTTTCCCTAGATAGACATACGTTTCCACGTACTCAATAGGAGTGTCGTTTATCACAACTGGCATTTTTTGGTGGTTAGTCAGGATTTTTGTCTTGTCTAAATTCATTGCTAACCCGATTTTTATACTCGCACGGTTTAAGTCGTCAATCATGCGTTGCAGTTGATGGGAGCTCTCCGAGAATAACTTAGCTTACATTATATTGTTGAGGATACGAACATAATAAGATTCTAACAATATTAGGCGATAATATTTTGAAAGGGTCTCTCAAATTCTAAGGCATTTTCCTGTTATGAAAGCAGTGGGCGGCTTAACAGCTGATGTCTAAGGGCTTGCGCATAAAACTGCGAAGCGGTTGGGGCGACAAGGGTGTGTATTAATATCAATAACTTAATGTTGTACGCGACTATATGTGTGCGAAATAAATAATTCCTTTGTTCCTAAGTCTAAGGCCCGTATTAATGGAGAAGCCTCAAACCTAGGTTAGGTTAACTTGAGAACCTATTTGACAGTAAAAAAAACGTTTTGTTTCACTTTTTTGTTCTATCTTTACTTATGTTACATACTTTTGTTTCTTTTTTAAAATGTAAAAATAAAGATTATGCTTATTTAAAATGTTTTTCTGTAATCGATATGAATATTACGGAATAAAAAGAAAATAAAGTTCTATGTAACTTTAATAAAGTTGTTCACTTTTAAAAGTGAAACTTATTTTTATCGGTCAAATAGGTTCTCAAGTTAACCTAACCTAGGTTTGAGGCTTCTCCATTAATACGGGCCTTAGACTTAGGAACAAAGGAAGGAGGAACAAAAAAAAAAGGTTGGGTTTGAGATTGTTTTATTTATACGGGCCTAAATCATTGCCAGTCAATAATGTCAACTCTATATGTGCTAAAAGTCATCAAAATTGATTGAGTACTTACTTTCAATGCAAATCTTTTTATGTACCTATATAAATATTAATTGCTGTTCGTTAGTCTCGCTAAAACTCGAGAACGTCTGATCAGATTCGGCTATTTTTTCTCTTGAAATATTCGTGGAAGTCCAGGGAAGGTTTAAATGGTTTGTATGCTCAACGAAGTGGGCACGGGTCACCTAGTAATCTATATATCTAGTATACCCTAGTATATCTACGCGTCGCGTCTCATTGTGATCTGACCCTTACACATCAAGTACAGCTATTTTTCCCCAAATAAGACGACAAGCGGCTGATCAACCACCTGATGATCGTCGGAGCACCTCTTAATACCAGATAATGGTCTGGAGCACTGCCAAAATCACTCCATCCCGAATAAGAGGCGGTTTTCCTTATACTGTTAGTAATTACATCGTTTGATAGTTGATAGCTTTTCCTTATTCTTATATCCGAATACTTAAATGGCACTTAGTTTAATGGGCTCTCAAGTGGCGTGTTGTTCGTCATTACAGGTTTGATTAGTCAGACGTTAAGGTATGTTTAAATTTTTACAAAATTTGGTATTTTGTCATTCTTGCGACCTCTAACATAAATTGTAGAAAGTAAAAACTTATTTTTTAGTTTTTGACGAATAATAATTCTAAAAGGTAGTAGTTAATCCAAAAAGTATATTAAAATACGTTTTGAATTTCTAGCTTAAAAAAATACAATACTATCACACAACATTTCATCCCCCCTTTCAACTCTATACAACCCTGTTTTCGCAATTAAAAGTAAGCTACATCCTTCTTGAGTCTATAGACTATCTGTGTACCAAATTTCATTTTAATTGGTTCAGAAGTTTTATTGTTAGCGCCAGTCTAACATAGTTACTTTCGCATGTATTTAGTTATGATTAGGATGTGGAAATAAAGAGTATATTATGTCATACGTACAAACATAGAGGTCAAATTGATAACCTCCTTTCCTTAAGTCGGTTAGAAATAGAGGAAGTTTGAATTAAACAACGAGAATGGAAATATCATAGAAATGAAAATTTCGTTTACATGTTGATATCACTAATTTACTCAAGAAACGTTACGTATTTCGGTTTATGCATTATTGTGGGTGGATTCGCAGGTTCTGTCAGATAGAAAATATGTTTTTACCATTTTAGTTTAATATACTGTATAATATAATAAGCTTTGCAAAATCAACCATTATGACTTGGGCTACATAAATTATTATATTTAAACATATTTTGGCAGAAATATAATTATAAAATATACGTTTAGTAACGCAAATATTTATCAAAATCAGTTCTGTAGATTTCTTGTGACAGAGACACAAACTTTCTCACATACACAATAATAATACACAAGTTTTATTTACACTTTTCCACTTTATTACGTTTTTAATAAGTTTTCACAAAAACACGACCGGTTTCGATTAAATCATCATCAAGTGTTAATCAAAACCAATCGTGTTATTTCGTAACAACATTTTAAAAACGTGGTGTAAAACTTATAAATAAAGTGGAAGTGTCAATAAAAGTTGTATATTATTATTGTGAACATGAATTTCCATCAAAACCAACACTACATTCAATCAGTTATAATATCACATACCTACCTTTACAATTTATATTATGGACGAGGCACAAATAATATTTCTGAATAAGGCCTGTAATGAAAATAGATGTAACATCGAGTTGGCCGAAAGTGCAAACGCGCGGCAAATTAGTCTGGCAAGAGGCCAGTTTATGGACTTTTATGTGATGGTACGATGTTTAAGGCCATTATTGTATCATCAGATACGCTAGGGCCATAAAAATAAACAATCTTTATTTGAACATGAAATTGCATAGTATATTAATGAAAATAAAATTTAAAAAATAAAAACTGTTAAAATTACCTTACTGCTAAAAGCAGTTTCTTTCCAGAAACAAAAATTAAAAACGAAAAGAAGTGTGTTATGGTAATTAAAATAATAAAAATATTACTTACTATATAGAGTTTATTGTGAAAGTAAAAGTGAAAGTTACTTTTTTTGGGAATTATTGTATGGGAAAATTTATGATGTTGTGGCATTTCTCATACAAACATAAAAGTCAAAAGTTGTCAGCGCTGGTACTTTCACAGTATACTCTACATAAGAGGCACATACCTACACACCTTAAAGTATTATCACAAATTTATTTTACACCTTGTAGCTACGCTTACCTATAACACTTCAGCACCAATCGGATATAATTGAATATAAAAACAGTCCTGACTAGTTAATTTTAATTAAAAGTTAATTATATTGCTGAGGCTTAGCTCCTCGGAGACTCAGCTCTGTGCCTCTTTATTTAAAAATCTAGGTTCATCCCGGCTTTGCGATAACTACTGTGTTTCATTCAATCGCCGGGGGATATATTTTCATTGTATCATAAGATGAGAATGAAATATACAACTTTATTAATTAAAAGATTTTAAACTTTGATACCAGCGAATATCGGTGACAGTCTTTCTGTAGGTGATAAATAGAACATGATGATTGCAAATCTCGTCCATAAACATATATTAATAATAATAGATGTTGTAAATAATAATTATATTAAAAATATTATAATATTTTTTACCATAATTTCATGTAAAAAAAATATTAAATATATTATATCTAGCAATGTTCCGCGAAACAATTATAGCCACAACCTGCAAGCAGATGAGTGAGTGTACGCATGCCTATGCGTTCCAGGAATAACATCTATAAGAATTTTGCGATGAAGAACAAAAATGGCGTTCTTTATCGTAATTAATATTTAAAAAAACAGACCCTATAATAATTATATAAATAACATTTAGTTTCACTAGTTAAAAGCCGTCGCATTCTCATTCTGGCATAAAAAAAATATTATACATACAGACGAATTGAGAACCTCCTCCTTTTTTTGAAGTCGGCTAAAAAAACAACTACTACTTGTCACTTTGGTTCCGAACACGCAATGGGTTTTCCTTGACAACAAAGGGGTTGAAATTAACGAAGGGTTGAAAACTTTTACGAAGGAGTCAAATGATTTACGCCACTAATTAAACCGTTTACCGACTATATAATTCCTGAGGTAGGAACCATTAAACTTTAGATTAAATCTAACAAGCGATACAAAAGCCGGCGGTAAGCCGATTTCCGCCCTAATCCCCCTGAATAAAGTTCATTTTGCCGGGAGCTGATCGGATTAAATTTGATAGAATTTTCTAGAAAGCTCTCGAAGTATTGGCCACAGATAAAGAAGCTGTATTGGAAATATGAGGATTGAAGATCGTTAAGGCTATAAATTACGTCCAGTAAGCTAACCTAGTAAGCTATTGGCTTCTAAGTCTAGTAAGCTAGTCTATGAAGCTATAATTGGTGTCCTAGTCTAGTGAGCTATTATGTAAGTAAGCGTAAGCTACTTTAGTAAGCTATTAGATTCTATTATTATACTATAGGTATATAGATTAAGCATTTTCATTGTAAAAATATATATATACAATTTCAAAAAGAGAAATGTTCCATATTTTTGTTAAAAGATTTTATGACGGTTCTTCTCGACGAGGTTAGGGTTGAACCGGTGGGAGGTTTTTATGTTGACTTACGAGAATAACTTAACAACACGTTTTATTTGGAAATAAAAATGTTCATTTTCATGTGACTCAGTAAGTAGCGCGTCGGTCAGCTTAATTCCGAAATCGTGGGTGTGAACCCTGACAAAGAAAGAAAAGAGTTGATTGTATTTCGTGGGCATCGATGATTAAACATATTGTATATAATGTAATAAAAATCTCAAATGTAATAGGTATTACCTGGTATAAGGAACTTATGTTGCTAAACAAGCGTTGTCTAGCAACATAAGTTCCTTATACCAGGCTAAATTGACGTGGTGTGGAAGTGCCCAAATAATTAGTACAATTAATATCTCGCCATCGTCTAAACAGTCAATTGATGCTAATTGAATCCAAGAATAATAAAGTTTCGATGCAGTCTCGATATATTAGAATAGTATAATGGTATTCTCGTAAACGTCAAACCGTCAATAATGCGTTTTGCGTGGTCCAAACTCTAAAGCAAACGCAGTTGGTTTAGAGTTTGGTTGGTCCAAACTCTAAACTAACCGCGTTGGTTCCGAAATCCAAAATCAGTGAAACCGACATCCAAAATCGGTGAGAGAGCTATCATTATGCATTAACTCTACATTAACAAGTATTGAACACTTGTAACGAACAGACAAACATTCCAACGCTGAACACATCTCGAGTGAAGAGTAATCTTCTTGATAGACACTTGAGAGAGCTCCCTTTGATGCCGAGTGAGGGTTATTAACACGTCCTTACATAAGCTAGTAGATCATCGATTAAAGCGTTTATACTTTAAACTAGGAGAGGAAATAATTTAACTAAACATAGGGCCGGTTTCTGAAAGTCTAATCAAAACTATGTTCAACTAACATGGCATTTAACAACCCATATTCAACGCGGATTGGTGAATAAAATTATTATGATAGTACTAGTTGATCCGTGCCCACTTCGTTGAGAGAACCTTTCCGCCGAATCGGTTCAGCCGTACTCGAGTTTTACCGAAACTGACAAACAGTAATTAATTTTTATATATAAGACTGGCTGACCCGTGCCTACATCGTTGAGCATAGAAACCGTTTAAAGCTTCCCGAGACTTTCACGAACATTTCAAGACCAAAAATAGCCGAATCGGTTCAGCCGTTCTCGAGTTTAGTGAGACTAACAGCAATAATAGACGAACAGCAATTAATTTTTATATAATTTAAGAAGACTAGCTCACCACTGCCCACATCATTTGGCATAGAAACTGTTTGTAATGAACCGTTTAAACCTTACCGGGCCTTCCACGAATATTTCAAGACTAAAAATAGCCGAATCGGTTCAGCTGTTCTCGAGTTTTACCGATACTAACGAACAGCAATTAATTTTTATATATAAGAGTAGAAGAATGAAGATAATGTGGCAACGGTTATCTAGGAGAGATAGAAATCAAGTCCAATATTTTTTCCATCACCAAAAACCAATTTTTTTCACTTTAAATCATAATAAAATGCATAAAATTGTATTTTAAATGATTTGTATTGAAATATTCGGATACCGGACAAAAGGTCAGCCGGTTATACACGGGTGTACGGACGGATGGAGTTCAATTATTCAATGCATTGATATTTTCATGCACCGTTTTACAAATAATTTGTATGGTCATTGTTCCTGTACAATTGTACAAAACAATAAACTATTTCTTAACTAGCAGCGTATATAAACTAAAATAAAATGTACATTTTAAGTAACTCCTGAATTGTAAAGCAGTGATGATTTCTTCCAAATGTCACTTTTAGACAACCAAACTAGGGTGGATCCATTCAGAATATCATGTCGTTGTAATATGAAAAAGAACAAGGCAGTTTAAGGCCGTATTATTGAATTGCCTGGAACCAGGCTGGTATTGTAATAGATCATAATACGGCCCCAGATGATGATAAGTGAATAACACTCGCGGTCGCTTTCAACCAAAAAAAACTAGATGAGAATCCAGCGACCTGATGATAAACAAAATTATTATTTTAAGTAATCCCTAAATTTTCAAGCAGAGATGATTAATTATGGCTAGGACCATTTACGGTCACGTCAGCTTTCTAAAAAAATAAAAGCAAAATCGGATCATAACACTTTGTTTTCGTCAGCGGTTAAAAATAATCTTCCAAAGTCCTTCATAGGCGAAAATCGTTAAGGGCCATTTACACACCAAAACAAAGCAATTAAAAGTTGGAAGAACCAATTTTGGTGTCAGATCTCCCGTCGTCACCGTCAGATGTCAGACAAGCCAGTACCTGAAAATAAAAGAAGTTATTACAGAAGTTATTTAAGGTATAGAAATTATTATAGAAGTTATTAAAAAGTTGTAACAAGCAAGATGTTGAGATGTTTGTTACTGATGGATGAGAACAATAGGTATTATTTACCCCCTTTTTAATGGGCAAATGTCCACATTACCACCACTGCAACTCCTGTGTTCCAGTATTGACAGTGGTAACCACAAAAGCCCTTTGTTGTGATCTTAGGGGTGCCCAAGGGACACGCTAGATGTGACTAATCAACCCCCTTACTGATAAACATTATAATATACTACCTACCTGCCGAGTGAGGGTTATTAACACGTCCTTACATAAGCTAGTAGATCATCGATTAAAGCGTTTATACTTTAAAACCAGGAGAGAAAATAATTTAACTAAACATAGGGCCGGTTTCTGAAAGTCTAATCAAAACTATGTTTAACTAACAAATGGCATTTTACAACCCATATTCAAAGCTGATTGGTGAATAAAATTATTATCATAGTACCAGCTGCTGCCCCGAGCCCACTTCGTTGAGCATACAAACAGTTTGTGATGAACCGTTTAAACCTTCTCGGGACGTTCACGAATATTTCTAAAGACTAAAAAAAGCCGAATCGGTTCAACCGTGCTCGAGTTTTAGTGAGACTAACGAATTGATTTATATGTAAAAGAAGAGAAGAAGATATAATCTAGAAGATAGATTGTCTGTCAAGTGACTTTTCCAAAGTATCACAGAGACTACCATTGAATGATTTGTCCGTTGTGTATACTTTTTATTACCATTGGGCTAGAGGATAAATTACAATAAAATAATTTATTTACTTTATTTATACAAATTAATAAATATAAATAAATAACATTTCCAAATAAGTTTATGCAATTTTGGATGAAAACATAATAAGGATTCTTTACAAAAGTCATTCGAAAACTATTTACTCGATTTTAGTTGATACAAATCTCGTAGGGCTTTAAAGCTACCTATTATTTTCCAAGGGCGTATAGTTCTGACATCAGTCGTTGTATCTTTAGTTATCATAAGCCCTTGAAGGACAAACAATTATTTATGTGTTGGTTCAAACTGAAGGGTGATAAATCTTACCCATGGATTATGGGACCTCCTTGTCAATGGGTCGAGGATAGTTTTATGGAGTGACTTCGACAAAAAGCGTTCCTCATAATTGATGAATCGGAACTTTTAGAGGAAAGCTTGATGAAGAGAATTTCAGGCAAAAAATCCTTTACTTTATGGTGTCGAAAAAGGTCTAATATAGATAATTATGCTTCTGAACAGAGTGCAAAAGTGCCTAAGGTTCAGTGGTTTAGGCTCTAAGGCCCGTAGAAATATAAATAGTTACACTTTTAAAAGTGAACAACTTTACTAATCTTACATAGTACTTCAATTTATTTTCTTTATGAACCGTTTTATTCATAATATAGATTAATTATAGGACTAAATTAAATATAATCAAAATTTTTATAATATTTATTTTTACGTTAAAAAAATGTAACATAAGTAAAGTTAAACGAAACGTTTTTTATCTATCAAATAGGTTCTCAAGTAGAGGTTTCAATTGAGACATGATATTTTATACGGGCCTTATCTTTTGAGGTTTTAGGCGTCACAGCAACAAAAACTCATGTCTAATTAGTTTATACTAATTTGCATAATTCGCGTAAGTAATTTATATGAGGTGCCATAACAAAAAATACTCGCGCCTTCTCTTCGCACTATATTCGGCTTGATATATATACCATGAATCAACCTGTAGATTAATGCGAAATAGTGTATGAAATATCTATTCCATACATGGCGGAGAGAACAGAATCGATCAGCGCCGGGTCACGGACTTTGGAACCTTCCACTTATTAATTTTGATATTTATTCATGGAATCCCTCTACTATATTACGTGACTCTGGTCGCAATTACCATGAATGTCTTCTTAAAACCAGGGCTCTGACAGGTATGCGAATTTTTAAACGGGAAGGGAACGACTGTGGCCATTTTAATTGTCCTTCCACGTAAAAACTAGCGATTTCTATTAAATTTTGCATGGTAGTCGTTTCGGTAGATTAACACATGATTAAAACTGCTAAAATTGGCGGCCTTACTGCAGTTTTTTTCAGACAGCCATTTCATCGTCTATATCTTCTTATACATTAAAATGAATCGCTGCTCGTTAGTATCGCTAAATCTCGAGAACGGCTGAACCGATTCGGCTTTTTTTTGTCTTGAAATATTTTGTCGTGGAAGTCCAGGGAAGGCTTAAACGGTTTGTATGCTCAACGAAGTGGGCACAAATCAGCTAGTAATTTATAATATTACTTGTAATTACAAAATTGGCTTGTAATTTCAGCAAAAATCATTGCAGTGCGCCAAATTTTGTACCGCGCTTCGTAACATGTTCAGGCACTTCTCGTAATACTGACAAAGTGTAGTTGCTAAACTGTTTATGACAATTAATAGCATCTCCAGCTCTCAGCTGAGACTGTAATGGCCGTCGTTAGCTCTGGAATGTTCCGAATACGTGCAGCTGGTTTAGGTATTATATTGTGTGTTGAGTATTGGATTCGAATAAATACCTCCAGATAACAGTAATCCCATCAAAAACATAACTTGTAGAAGAAGCACAGTCTCGCTACTTAGTTATTTTGTCGTAAAAAGTTGTGAGATCCATAATCAGACCAGTGGTTCCTTAGATTAGCGCGTTTAAAAAATATACATAGGTAATATAAACTCTTTAGCTTTTTAATATCAGTATAGATAGATATCAATGAAAGAAGACTTATTTGATTTAGGAATACGTCTAATAGCGAAAGAGTGATTTCATTGTGTAGATATTCTGTTCAAGTGTGTTACAACATATTCACTTTCGTTGCATCATTACTAAAATCGTAAATAGGCCTCGTGTGAATCTAGTTTATTTAGTTTAAAGTGAATCACTTCAAAGGCGTATAAATAACGGTGATCCACGTATAAACACAAGCTTACGAGGAGATTATAAATCACTGAATACAGATTTAAATAAGTACTAAGAATCAGTATTCAGAGATTTATGATCTCCTCAATGATTCAATAGTCATGCACGCCTCCGTGGTCTAGTGGTTCAGAGCTTCGCTCTCGACCCGGAAGTAGTGGGTTCGATTCCCGCGTTGGAACAACAAAATATGTTGTTTTCAAGTTTGGTTAGGACAATGCAGGCTGATCACATTGTCTGACAAGAAAGATGATCCATGCGTCGGATGGGTATGTAAAAAGTCGGTCCTGCGCCTGATTTCTCACCAGTCGTGTCGGTCCCACTAGGTGATTAAAAATAAAAGGAAGAGAGAGTGCTTCTGTGTATTGCGCACAGACTTGGAAACTATAAAAAACTCCTGCGTAGCTGGCCTGGTTTCAATGAAATCGGCTACCGACACCGAAATCGGTGAGGGGAGCTATTATTTATTTAGTCATGGCATAATTTTAGCTTCTTAATCGACTTCCAAAGAGGTGGTTCTCAATTCATGTGGTTCTTTCTTTCTCAGTGTTTAAAGAGGTTATGGGTTCGATACCCGCGTTGGAACAAAAAAGGATAATTTTGATCATCTTTGTATGGCAAGATGATACGATGATGCGGTAATTATTAAAAACTTCCCTGGACGGAAGTCCACGAATATTTCAAAGTTTAAAAATAGCTAAATCAGTTCACCCGTTCTTGAGTTTTAGAGAGACTAACGAACGAAGATATTTTTTTATATAAAAGAAAGAATATAGAATATATTGACGTAAACATGCGGATAGGCCCTTATGTGTCTTATGATCTTACACTGAGCTTAACGAAATCACCTAGAATTCCATTATCCAGCCCTATCACAACAGATATCCTATCTAGGCAAACAAAAGCCCTTTCTCGGTCCCTTTTGTTTATAATGGGATCTTAATAGAAACCTATTTTTGCACAAAACTGTTTAGATAAAGTAGCGATAGGGTTCAATGTTACCCGACCTATATTACTATTGATCGATGTGTAGCTTTATGAGCTAGCTGTGCCCGCGACATCGCCTGCGCAGATCAAAATCCTTCACGAGCTGCCACATCTTTTAAAAACTTAATCGGTAATGCAAAAATATAATAAATAGGGAGCTACCACTTGTCCCGATAAACTCCTGGAAGTTTTTGCGGCAAGATCACTCATGTATAATAAAATTTTGTAACTTATTTTGAACATAAAATGAATATAAAAAAAGTCAAAAATTTTTTACTGACTTCCAAAAAAAAGGTTCTCAATACGGCAATTTTTTGTATGTACACCGATTACTCTGAGGTTAATGATCCGATTTGCGTGATTCTTTTTTCATTCGACGCAGAATCGGTGCTATTTGGTCCTGTGGGAGTACGAGTGGAAGCCCCAAAGGGAGATCTCCGACCGAGCGAGATGGTATGCTCGGTCAGGCCGAAGCCCACTGTACTAGTTTTCAGATGTCGTATATATAGCGCCGGACTAATAAAACTTCGATAGCGCGATGCAGGAAGTGGCGCTAGTAGTACCGCTACAGTCCCATAAAAATTTAACATAGTTTGGTCTTGTACTTTTTATTTCATTACTTTTTTTAAGCCGCTCTTACAACGCGACGCTCAATCCATACTAAATTAATCATGATTTGTACCTTATTTTTTGACAAATAAATATGGATATGCTATGGAAAAAAATCCAAAAGACGCGACGCTTCTATTGTGAGTTGACCCTTATGCTTTTTTTTTTTTTTTTTTTTTATTTATTTATTTCCATCGCCCCTAACTTTGTCAGGGCTCGTTAATTTTTCACCCTTATGCTTTTAGCTCGAAAGCCTCGAATGGTGTCATTACCGTGTCAGCCAAAATAAACGATTCTTTGTGATAGTGGTTTTAGTGAACCGCTTTAGGAAATGTTAAGTTTTGTCCAACAATGACTTAGCCTAAAAATACTTAACACTACTCATTTCGGTTTTTTTTACAAACAAAGTGTGCAACCTAGTACCAACTTCCAGGTTTTTGTGGTTTAGGTGTAAAGCTTGGCTCACGACTCGTCGTGGGTTCGATTCCCGCGTTGAAAGAACAAATAATGTTTTTACGTTTGGTTAGGTTAGACCTTCTCTGACAAGTAAAATGATCCACGCGTCGGAGTTATGAGAGTAAAAGGAAGAGATAGTGTCCTTGGTTATTGCGCACACACTTGGACACTATAAACCTAAACCACTAACATCGAAATCGATGAAGGAACCTATTAACTGTGTTAGCCACCGCACATAATATTATAATATTGTATTCTTGCAACTAATAATATATAAATAAAAAAAAACACATTTCTAAAATTAGAAAAGAAAGTATATCAAAGTTGTTGTATCTAGTATTTTACACTTTACAGATAAATTACGATAAAAGCGTAATGTAATAATGGCATTAGTATCTGGGAATTATCGCGAAGGTTGCGTGTGGGGCTGATATGTGAAGATTTATACCCGGACCCGCGACCTGCGCCCCCCACCGACCCACAGGGGTTTTTCTTACCCACGTCCGGCATATCTGCTATTTATTGCACGAATTTGCATTATTAATGTGAGATTATTACTATTATACAGGGTATCATGGTTCATATTATGTCGCAGTCATCTGGTTCAATCTGCTTATTTCATTGAATGACTAGCGTGTTTATAAAATGGCGTCAAACAGCTCGTACAGATAGCAATGTGTTGATATAATTTTTTAATAATTTACTTTAATGTGTGTTATAATAATACAAATTCGGAAATTTTGAAGATTAAAAATTTAATATTAAATGGCTGTCCTAGTCTCGTATTTATATAATTTGTTGGTAAAAATAGAATTCATTCAATTAAATATATCTGTACCTATGCATATATATATTTCAAATTGAATTATTTTCTTGTTTCAGCCTTTTTAGAATCCTAAGAACCGAAATGCCACCTCTATCTGAGAGACATAAAATTAGACGATGTTGCGTAAAACGTGATATTGTGAATGTTCCATGACGTAAATATACATAAAAAAAATAATGCAATAGGCAATAGTAAATATATGTCGCAGTCATCTCATTGAATCTGCTTATTTAATTGAATGACTAGCGCGGAAACTTCATGGCGTCAAACAGCTCGTACAGATAGCAATGTGTCGATATATTTTCATGTGCGTTATAATAGTACACATTCTGAAATGTTGAAGTTTAAAACTAAAATATTAAATGGTTGTCCTAGTCTCGTATTCTAAAATTAGTTGGTAAAAACAGGATTCAATGAACACGCAAGTCATTCAATTAAATTGCGGATTCAACCAAATGACTGCGACATATATATACAGCTGATTGCTATATATGATTAACGTTTCAGTATTCGGCCGTAAGTATAATGATAAACGCAGTTCATCAATCCGAACTTATTGTGCACGTGAGTATAACAAATATTTATTACGAGCATAAAAACAGAATGTCGTTTGAGCATGGCCCTGATTTGGAAACAGATAGGGACCGCTACAAAATTTTACGACTAAGTAAAGGCTTCACCTTTCGGTTTATATACCCAATTTCATACGTAGTTTGTGCCAAGTAGGTTGCCTTGTAAAGGTTTTTATAGATCGGCAGTTCTACATTGTGTTTGGACTTCAGTGTTGGACTTTATGCAATAAAATGGTTGATAACATATTGGGGTTAAAGTTATTTGTACATAACTGTAGACAAAAATAAGTAACCTCTGAATCATCAAGTAGACAGTCAAAGTAATTTTTTTTTTTATTCAGAATAAATTTTACAAAAATGTTTTCTGAACGTCATTTCTTTATGATGCCGACACAGACGAACTGATAATTATGAATTATAGAGCAGCAGGCTTACTCCCGACACAATCGAGGATCGAATCAGTTTGATCTTAATGGTATGTTATGTGGATTGCTTTCAAACTAACAAAGATAAAGAAAACGTTTGATCGTAACTTTTTGTCCTCCCGACCATATCAATCGACTGATAATCAAAATAAACAAACGTCAATTTATTAGTCACTACGGGGCACGATCGAATCTGAATCAAAATCGAATCACTTTGGAAAGTAAGGCCCCAGTTTTGTTTATCAGATCAACTCAGCTAAGAATCTGATCTTTTACCGAATCTAGGTCGCTGTAATTTACAATCTATCCATTAATCATTCAACGAAAACATACGTTATGTAAAAATAAACCATCCGTCGTATTTTATCTATCATTCGCTGACTCCATACATAATCCGTAGACAAACAAGCTGCGGTTATTTTTGTAAAGTGATTTGATACAGATTAACGAGGCCGATCGGGATAGATCAGAAGTTTAATTTTAGTAGAAAACTAGCTGACCCGTGCCCACTTCGTGCTCAATGCTCAAGCATGGAAACCGTTTAAACCTTCCCGGAACTTCCACGAATATTTCAAGACCAAAAATATGCGAATCAGTTCAGCTGATCTCGAGTTTTAGCGAGACTAACGAACAGCAATTGATTTATATATATATATAAATAATATATACGATAGATAACACTTTAAATCTAAAAAACCGTGGGTTCTGTACGAAGTGCAAAAAAATCACGTTTTTTGTACGGAAGTCCCCTAAACATTTTTTTTAATCGGGCAAATGGCATACGTGTGGTATTCCCACTGCAACTCCAGCCAGGGCCCTGTAAGGTAGTGGTGACTAAGGTGTACAAACAAAAAAAATTAAAACTGTCGATTACGAATTCGCTCGTCATTTAGCGAAGCTTATGTTAAATTCTAACTATGACTATGACTATATATATGTTTTCGAACTATGTAAGCGATAAATAGCGACATAGCGATAGCATCTTGATTCATGGCCCTGGAGCCACCCTTAAACCTCATACCCTTTGATATGATCTCAGAGGTGCCCGACGGATATATCCTGTCTTGGGAACCACAACGAAATTAATTAGAAGAATGAAGGAGGAATAGGAACTGTTCCATATTTTCCCTAAACATTTATAGTAGTGGCAACAGAAATATATTTGTAGCAATTTCAACTGTGTTATCGCGGTTACTGAGCTACAGCTTGGTGACAGACAGACACCGAAGTCTTAGTCATATGCCTAGGTTAGTAGGAATCGGTCCATACACTAACAAGCCTCATTCCTAATTATTTACAGAGATGAAATGGATATGAAATTTCGGATACGGATACAGATATTTAATTATTATGTAATTGTATTTTTATGTAATTGAATTTTTGTTAATTCCTGTATTTATATTCATTTTGTGTCTTTGTGTGAGTTAAAAATAAAACTTCTTTTCTTTCTTCTTTCTTTCTATTTCAGATTATCCGTTTGATACGGATAATTTCGGTTACGGATATTATATTTTGGTTTCCTTTTTACAGTAGCAAAACTTTCATTTCGGATTCGGTTACGGATATTTTTTTATATCGGATAGTTTCGGTTACGGTTACGGAGCTCCCTAGCATCCCTAATTATTTACGTACTGTCCTCAAGGAAATTGAAAAGTCAAGTAGATAGCAGGTACGAGGCAAGTACTGGAGCAGATCCACTTTAATTAGTGCCGTGGACGAACTCTAATTAAAGCTGAGAGGCTCTTGTTTGTCGGTTAGGCTCCTTTTTAACCGACTTCAAAAAAGGAGGTTTCTCAATCCGACCGAATAATAATGTGTGTTCGCGATTAATTCCGTCGTTTATAAACAAATTCTGTTGACTTTTTTTGTTGGATAGAAGATAGCCCTCCTTGAGTAATATTGTTTTTTTGTTGACTATAGCTCTTGTCCTTTCTCGTGGTTAACCTGTGACATAATATGAAATATTATTTCATAAAAATCAGTCTAGTAATCTCTATAACTGATAGTAAAAAAAAAACAAAAAAAAATATAATTTCTAATTAATCAGGCTTCTGGATTGGTGGAAATTGTGTTCAAAGATTTCGTTACAATCTGTGAATGCTGTTAATATTTTCAATTCATTCATGAACTTAACTTCTTATTTTTTAAAGCTTTAAGCGGTTTTGCAGTATTTATCTGACTTTCTACTGAATGAAAACGGAAATACACAAAACACTATTTATGAATTCCTTAAAACAACTTCTTTCAGCTTGTTTATAAATTATAATTAGCTATCAAAGCCACAATTCACACTGGCGCGGTTTCACAGCACCATTTAAGCCTTAGATTCAATTCATACGTAGAGTCAAGAACTCTAAAAAAGTAATAAGTCATTTTCGTGGATAACGTGACATTATTTTTGGAATTTTTTGGCATTTATATAAGGGTGAGTTTGCCAAAATAATGGACAGGGATCATTATAAACCGTGGCTTATATCAACCTCGTGAGGTTACGGTAAATTCTTATTTTTTTTTGTTGGCAGGCTACTTCACTTTGTGGCCCAGACTAATATGGAGCACGATCCACGTCCTTTCATCGTGTCATTGAGACTGTCCTTTTTTTTTAATTGTGCCCATTACAAAAACATTTCGAGGAATAAAGTCAGTGATCATTTTTCTGTACTTATATAAACTAAAAAAATACCCATTAGTTACTTATATTTTTAAACAAATATGTTTAACTTTAGTTTGACCTTCAATTACTTCATCACTGGAAAGGATGCACATCCCTATACGTTACTTCTTTCCGTATAGGGATTTGAGATTAGTATTTCTTATGGCATTTAACACCATTGAATGTTGAATTTTGACAATACTTTTTTAAAAATTGTTTTTTATGTATTCTATGCTGACCACCGATGGTCATCTAGATCCGAAAACTTTTAAAAAATATAAAAAAAAACTAGCTAATGAATTTCAAAAATATTTAATTTATATTCTTAAAATACCGTATTTCAACGAAAAAAATATAAAAAGTACATGTAATTTTTTTGGACAATGCCCATTGCGCAAGCATTAATTGACCCTAACACGCCACGCCACCGGACGCTCGCCTCCACCCCACGCCATACAACTCACGCCACGGTGCACTACGCCATACCAGGTTCGCATAAAATGAGGTTACGCGCCTACAGACCCAGATTTGAATACGTCACTATTGTATCAAGTTAATTACCCGACTTCGGCGAAGCCAAAAGGAAGGATAATGGTTTTGGCAGTCTATGTATGTATGTATGTATGTTCCCTTGTAGCGGTTAAATTTCTAGTCCGATTTTAATAAATAAGGTGTCAATCGATTCGTAATGATCTCGCGAGTAATATAGGCTATATAATTTTTCGAAAAGTTTTGGATATTGAAAATTATACCTCAAAAACTATCTCCAAAAAAAAAAAATTAATCTAGGAATGGAGAATGTTCACTAGTTTTGTTTTTTTACGTTTCATATAGTCCATATGAAATAAAAAAAGTGTGTGTAAAAATTATTTCGATATTATGTCGCTTAGTTCCCGAGATATTGAACTTTAAAGGGTGCGAATGACGGTCGGCCGGCGCTCGGCGCGGTGACGTCATGAGTCATACGCTCACGCAGTACGTTGCGCGCTCCAGTACGGTGTACTACGAAATAACGCTAATATTATTCGAAATGTCGAATTCAATAGTCAGTATAAAAATACGTCAGAAATGGCTAAAAGCGATCTGAAATAGGAAAAATTTACAAAATGTCATAAAGCGTATGTGCATATATAATTTTTGTATTCTGTGCGTTATATATATATTATATATATATATTATAAAAAGGTTTTGTACACCTGTCCGAACAAAATTCACAATAACAATAAGTGCTACTTACCTGCTACCCTCAAATCTACCCGCAGACTTGTTTTTTCGCATCTATCCTCAAATTTGTTTTTTTTGCATCTACCCTTAAATTTGTTTTTTTTGCATCTACCCTCAAATTTGTTTTTTTTTGCGTCTACCCTCAAATTTGTTTTTTTTTGCATCTACCCTCAATTTTGTTTTTTTTTGCATCTACCCTCAAATTTGTTTTTTTTTGCATCTACCTTCAAATTTGATCTTTTGCATCTACCCTCAAATTTGTTTTTTAGCATCTACCCTCAATTTTGTTTTTTTTTTTGCATCCACCCTCAATTTTGTTCTTTTTTGCATCTTATTACAAATTAGTTTTTTATTGCGTCTACCCTCAAATTTGTTTTTTTTTCGCATCTACCCTCAAATTTGATCTTTTTCATCTACCCTCAAATTTGTTTTTTTGACATCTACTTTTGCATAGGTATACCCTCAAATTTGTTTTTTTGCATCTACCCTCAAACTAAATCTTTTGCATCTACCTTAGTTTTGTAGCAATAACAGCTTACATAAATAATATCAGCTTACTAGGACGTCAGGAAGTACCTTATGAATTTTGATGATCAATAAATGAGTCAGTGACGAAATCTGGGGTTTTTAGACATTGATAAAATCTAAAGTATAATAGCTACAACATTCAAACTTTGTATGTTTCATGTTTTTACTTGTGTCATTATATGTTGAAATTTTCAACTATGTAGCACCATCCAAAGCAACGTTATGAGAGCTCAAAAAAACGACGAAACCTTTCGAGAAAAGGTAGGTAGTGCCCTTCGCTTGGCTCGTCTTGACGGGGCAATCCCGTGCCCCCAGTTATAAGATGCGGGTGATTAAACAATATAATATTATTATTATATAGATATATATTTAAGGCGAGGAATAACCGCAACTAGCGCCACTCTTTTTAAAATAAATTTTACAATGACAAAGATCTTATTAATTAAAAAAAGTAATCGGTTCAAACTTTAAGTAAATAGTTAAAACCGTTTTAGCTATTACTTACGAGATATTATATTATATAATATAACTATTTACTTAAAGTTTGAACCGATTACTTTTTTTAATAAGATCTTTGTGTCATTGTAAAATTTATTTTAAAAAGAGTTAGTAAATTTATTATTTAAGGCGAGGAATAACCGCAACTATGGTGCTAGTTGCGGTTATTCCTCGCCTTAAATAGATAAAATGCTTTGGGAAGTAGGGGTTGCACTGCGGCTGTGAGGTTATATTGGGTACCTGGGTACCTTGTTACTTTGTAAGCAAACATAATATGAGTTCTGTTATCATATCGCATACTATTTTCGAAATAGTTGTTGTATGTGCCAAAAAATATGCTTACTTACTAACAAAATCACTATTTTTTGCACAATAGATGGCAACCGTTAGTCCATCTATTTTGGGTAAATTATCTGATTGCCCTTTTTCATATCATTCATCCTTGTTGAAATAAAATAACAAATGAAATAAAGCAACAATTTACTGCGAAGCGTTAAGTTATGTCTCCGGACGTATATACGGCGCGCGCGGGCGGCAGGAGCTGTACGACCTGTGACGTCACACTAACACTGCACCAACGCGCGACGATTTTAAATTACCGAGATTTTTAAATGTCTATAAAATCTAAACTAATTGATATTTAGGCATGAAACAAAAAGTAGTGTATTTATATTCATATAGGCTTTACTGTGACAAAGTTACAACCAATTTCGCATACCCAGTAACATTCTCCATTGTTTAGTTACTTTCTATGTGTTAATTTCACGTTAGTTTAGTGAAAATATAATGTTATAGTTTATGTTGAAACAGAATAATGTAAAATAAAATTAAGTTAAAAAAACCTATAACCCGACTTCGCAAAAAAGTGGTCTAAAAAGGCTGAAACAAGAAAATAATTCAATTTTAAATCCAGATATGCATAGGTACAGAAATGGTCAAGGTAGAGCCGTGGTCGTACCCGCTATTGGGATAGTATTTTTCAACCGCAGACGAATATTATAGATTTGTTTAGCGGGTTAAAGTGAGCTGATATTCACCTAGACAAATTTTTGACAACCGAAAAAAAAAAATGTGCTGACTCGATTTGTAGTGTATTGTTGACCGAATCACCCTACTGGAAGCTTCGGAGCATATTTAATTCCAATTTAAATATTTTTATGTGTAGTAAAAAAATAAAAATAAGGTTGGATTTAATAAATTAATGCCAATACACATAATATTAATAACACGATAGTACATGTATATTTATCATTTCATTTTGTAGTGTAATGTGTGTTTTGTGTGGAATAAATGTTATTTATGTATTTATTTATTTACTGAAAATCATATAAAGTACTACATGTTTCCTGCTACTTCGAATCGTACATTTTGCTGAGGTAACAATTAGCACATAGGCATAAGAGACTCGTCACTCAGCCTTTTGAATTCTTACCTTAAAAATAGGATTCAAAAAGTGGAGGTAAATGGAAAAAGGTCCACAGGGACCAAAATAGAATTAGGGGTTCCCCAGGGATCCATATTAGGCCCCTTTCTTTTTCTCATCTATATAAATGACTTACCCTACTTAGTTAAGGAAAAACATGAGATAGTACTTTTTGCCGATGACACTTCACTAATTTTTAATGTGAAGCGACAGCAATCAAATTACGACGAGGTAAATAGTGCTCTCTCAAAAATAGTACATTGGTTTAATGTTAATAACTTACTTTTAAATTCTAATAAAACAAAATGTTTGAAGTTTAGCTTGCCCAATGTCAGGCAAGTACAAACCAATATACTATTAAATGATGAGAAAATGAACTTAGTGGACACCACTGTGTTTCTAGGTATAACATTAGATTGCAAATTACAGTGGGGTCCACACATTGCCAAACTAGCAGATAAGCTCAGTTCTGCAGCATATGCAGTCAGAAAAATTAGAGAAATTTCTGATGAAGACACGGCGCGACTAGTATATTTTAGTTATTTTCACAGTCGAATGTCTTACGGCATTTTATGGGGAAATGCAGCCGACATCAATACAATATTCGTGCTGCAGAAGCGAGCTATACGTTCCATTTACAAGATGTCGTCCTTTGAATCTCTGAGAGAAAAGTTTAAGGAAATAGGAATATTGACCGTCGCCTCTCAATACATTTTGGACAATATAATGTATGTCAGAAAGAACTTAAATAATTTTAAAACGAAAAGCGACAATCACTGTAGAAATACAAGAAATAAACACAAGTTAGATATACCTATGATCAGGCTTAGCAAAGTAAGCAAATCTTTTAAAGGTCAATGTATACGCCTATACAATAAGATCCCAGAAAACGTTAAAAATTTTTCCATCAATAAATTCAAAAAAGTAGTTAAAGAACGTTTGTGTGCTAAAGCTTATTATAAGATTAATGATTTTGTTAATGATAGCACACCCTGGGAATAAGGTGGCCACTTTCGAGGCTACTTCTATATTATATAGTATATATAAATTTGTAAATTGTAATTTATTTAAGTTATAACATTGTTATATATTTTTTTTTTAAAAAGAACAATTTTCCCATCTTTTTGCTAAAAGGTGGCCCCGAGCGAGTTTCTTACGCCGGTTCTTCTCGCCGGGTTAGTCCCCGAACCGGTGGTAGGTCATCATGTAGGACAATTCTAAAAGTGTTAGTAACTAACCTATTTGGAAATAAAAGAATTTTCATTTTCATTTTCACAAAATGTTAATTCGGCATGTAATCCGTTTTACGTGAAATAGTAACAAACATCCATACTTACATACTTTTGTGCTTACATATAAATCAATTTGTTTCTTCGACAAGCACACAAGCTATTATTTGAACAATGGCGAAATAAGGAAAACTATATTCAGAAAACATAGTTTTCCTTATCTCGCTACTGTTCAAATCAATATAGATAAAAGAGGATTAAGATAATAAATCCTAACACTGTGGATTCAGTTATTTTGTTTTTTTTATGCTGATCCTTAGCCTTTGTCGCCTTAGTGGCTTACTTTGTTAAAGGTCAGTTTTTTCCACAGGATTGTTCAGCCAAGATGTCATGGCTAAAGCCGGGTTTCCACTGACGCGGAGCGGGGCGGAGAGGAGCTTGCGGTGGCCGAATTGACCACTTACTATGCTCGAAATCTCCACTCAACGGAAACAGCACGAGCATAGTGATTGGTCAATTCGGGCAGCGCTAAGCTCTCCTCTCCGCCCCGCTCCGCGTCAGGGGAAACCCGGACTAACGATGAAGTTTTTTTTCCACAGGATGGCTCACCATTGACGTTAGATATACAGTTAAGTTGGGAGTAAAAAAATGGAAGTAATGGTTTACACGCACTGAACTCACAATTTATATTTGACGAGCATTACCAGTGGATTCGAACCAAAATAAAAATATTTACTTCTAATACCTCCAAGAATATGTATATTATGTAGCCTTTTTGAATCAGCAGTTCAATTGAACGACTAGCGCGTTTATGAAATCACGAAATTTAATTGAAAGACTAAAGGACAACTCGTCAAGTTATTTAATGTAACGTTCAACGCTTGTTCAATCAACGTTCAGCCTAATCAATCAATTAAATTTTAATGTCATTAAAATAGCTGATTCAGATGACTGCGACGTAGCCAAAGTTTAATTATCGGTTTAATAGTTTTCGCGTGAAAGCGTAATAAACGGACATTCACATTTAAATGTGGTCCTTCGAGCCGGATCTAAGTAGAACAAGTGCAACGGAAGCAAAGCAAGTTATCACCAGAATAAGAAGAACTTGCTAGTGTCAGTTAACAACGTCGAGAAGTCCGACACTACGAGAGTTGAATCCACGCATCGCCGGCGTGTAGATTCCGTTTAAATTATAACATAACACCTATTCGAGTGGTCATCGAGTCCACAATATTGTCTGGATTATTAAGGATTAGGGGTAGTGGAATAAACAAAGGGGAACAGTGTACGGAACCCCCCCACGGTCGGGCAGACAGAGCTTTGGGCACGCAATCACGAAAGTGGAAGGTTTGGGTAAAATTAGTTCAGCGATCACGCGCTCCGCCGAGCAGAACTGCGGGGCACTTACAAAACCGTGTGTCTATTTTAAAACATAACAACAATATAATATGTAATATATGATAATCCTATTTTTTTTAACCAAGTTTTTTTTTTATCTTTATTAAGGACTTGGTTCACAAAGAAAAGCGACCATGTCGTCCTCATATGGCTACAAAATCACTTACTAAACTATTTATATTAATGTCTTACATTATAATATACTTAAGTTATATTAATGTCTTATAACCAAGATCGTTTAACAATATTGCAAATCACAGTGAGTCATTAAATAAGGGCATATAATCATATATTATACTAGCTTTTGCTCGCGGCTTTGCTCGCGGATAACTCTGGTCTGTCGACCAAGATTTGGATTCAACTTATGACGATGATGATGATGATGATGAAAAGTAGTCTAAGGAGTAACCTTATAACTTTAGCTATCTACCAGTGAAAGTCTCGTCAAAATCGGTTCAGCCGTTCTAGAGATTAGCCGGAACAAACAGAAATGCCGACACAGACAGACAAAAAAAAAATTGCATTTTCGTTTTCAGTATCGTTTAAAATTTCGCATTTAGAATAACGTTGCTAATTGGAAGTCACAAACATTTACTTTAATTTTATTTGTTTGAAATACTATGAAAGTGCCATGTATGACCCAGAACCAGTCTGTGGAATACCTCCCAGCACTACCAAACGAGAGCTTAAGGAATGGACCCGCAGGCTTAGCATAAAGCAGTGGGCTGTGGCCCCAGGACTAGAGCACTCCAAAGCTTTTTAGTTTTTGAAGTAGTTTTTTTTCTTTTTTATTTTTTACTTTTTGGTGTCTCTAAGTCAAAGTAAACTATTATAGAAAAAATCCGTTTCGTAGATACGATGCTACAGACAGACTGACAGACCAATTATAAATGCGAAAGTGTGAAACTCCTAAATTGGCCGACTGAAACTAATTGATGTATCAAGTACAATTTTTAAGGTACAAAATTCTGCGTTGTTTAAAAAAATAATCACGCAAATCGGATCACTCACCTCAGAGTAAAAGGTATACCTACAATAAAAAAAAATAACCTCCTCCTTTTTTGGAGGCGGTTAAAATGACGCGTCACGTCATTTTGACTCTCCGCCAGTCTGTGTTGAGTCTATAAAGATGCGTCAAAACGCCGCGTAAACTGTAAGCCCCAAAAATAAAACTAGTTGTAGCCTAACATCAGAATAGCACATAGGCTATTTCAATCGCGGAATCCCGCATATCCCACACGTGGGTAAACAATCGTTTACGACCTGGTCATGTTAATCTGGACTGTAAAAATGTAATCCGTTGTTTACAATGTCATAAACCGGCCGCAGATTGTTGAAGAATTGACAGAATTGGTTTTTTAACTGTCAAGATCCGGGTTAATTGGCACTTTTGGGGTAAACAGATCATTAGTGGGTTTGTGTGATCATAAACAGTGGGATTAAGACTATAATTGATTTAAGCTTCAGAACGCATTGTAGTTGCCACGCACACAATATTATGAAAAAGAAGTATGTGAATAGTATTTCGACAACCGCCGTAGCGCAGTGGTTGAGCGCGTTGGTACTCGAGGGAGAGGTCGCGGGTTCGAATCCCGCCGAAGGAACAAAAAAGTTTTCAATATTCCTGGGTCATGGATGTGTATTAAATATGTGCATAATTAAAATCTTAAATGTGTATAGTATGAAAGTATTTAATATATTCCCATTGTCTGGTTCCTGTAACACAAGTTCTTCGGATACTTAGCACGGGGCCAGATTGACGTGGTGTGAAGCGTTCATAGATATTATAATTATTCATTATAGCCAGCTTTTTATCACAATTCTGAATATACCATCTTTAATCTTGGGGGACTGCCCAACAATGTGTAGAGCAGTCCCCCACGTGCCGGAGTAAGAATAGCATATCCCATAACAAAAAAATTTTTTTTTTGGACCAGTATTTCCTGAGATTAGCGCGTTTAAACAAACAAACTCTTCTGCTTTATAATATTAGTATAGATTTTAGTTTATTTGTTCAATATGTTATTGAAAGTATTGTAGGTTCTTGTTCGAAATTCTATAATATTGTTAACTTCCACCAAGAACCAGTAATAGGTACTTAACTTCTTGCAATTTTTTTATTTTAATATTTGTTTTAGATACATTATTTATATTTGTTACTTGCTGTCCCGTGTCCATTTCGTTGAGTATTTTGTGATGAACCGTTAAATCTTCCCGGGACTTCCACGAATATTTCGAGACTAAAAATAGCCGAATCGGTTCAGCCGCTCTCGAGTTGTAGCGAGGCTAACGAACAGCTATTCATTTTTATTTATAAGATGATTCAATTCTTACTTTATTGTACAACACCTCAATACTATTTCTGGGTTGTGTAACAACTAAATTTAATCATTACTTACAGTTACAGGGGTCCGCGTTACAGCGGTGTGAATCGTGCACAAAATATTTATCTCCACGTTTTACCCCAACGCTGTACATTTTTAATATCGCCGCAGCAGGAGTTTTTGCGCCCTGGGAGTTCAATCCGGAACCGAAGCTATCTAAGTCACGTTTTCGCTTTTTTATTGAAACTACGTTTATGAAAAAGGGAATATCGAGATACTATTTTTTACATACTATTGTAACATTTATCGGAGGATTTATTAAAGGTTTTTGTATGTGTACATAATTTTTAATAATAATATCTATTGACGCTTCACACCACTTCAATCTGGCCCTGTGCTAAGTATCTGAAGAACTTGTGTTACAGACAACCAATTTCCGTTATATATTATCTATACAGGGTGTAAAAGGAGCAGTCTCTATAACTTTGGGATGGGATTATAGGACCTTGACTGATTCTAGAAATGATTTTTTTTCATTATTTATTTTTTGAAAAAAAAAAAATATTTTGCAATTTATTATTTTAGTCGCAAGGCTGAACTGTTTGGAACAACGTTCTGCATTAAACTCTTAAATTTTATAATCTTTGCCCTAGTACGTAATGAACGTCTTACGCGTGCTATTGACCTCACAGCGAAATCAGCTGATCGCTGTGTTGTGCACGTTGTACATTGCCTATTGAAAATTTTAAAATTTTTAAAACAGTAGATTAAAAGCAAATGACTAGTACCAATGGATATATCTCTTGCCTGGTTATTACCCCACGAAGTTATAGTGACTGCTCTTTTTACACCCTGTATAATATGTACTTTTATACTATACACATATTTCAGATTTTTATTATATTAATACACAAATTTAATACACATGCATGACCCAGGAGCATTGAAAACTTTTTGTTCCCTCGGCGGGATTCAAACACGCAACCTCTCGGTCCACCAACGCTTTGAACCACTGGGCTACTGAGGTCGTCGTCGTCGTAATGAAACAATAAGACGACAAATAAAACAGTACCTGATCACTTGATCCTGATTAGTTCGTCTTGTACTATCGTCTGATCTGAAATCCTGATGGGAAGTAATTGAAATAGTACTAATTGCTCTGATTAGTTTCAGAATTTGCTCCGAAGTTGAAGTCGTTGGAAGTTAGTTGGCTGCGCTATTTTTTATTAAGTTCAGTGTGCTGGTGCGAGTGTCAATGCACGCCGTGAAAAAGTAAACCAGAATTTATGTGGCACAACGCCTCTAGTGGGAAACAATGGTAACTAATTCGATGTTTTACAAATTGTAGTCAACATGAAAAAACTCGTAATCATCCCGCAGAATATCACTCGCAACAACTTCACTCACTCACTACGTTCACCAATGAGAGTCCAGAACGACATGTCAACTAAAAGGTTAGCTGATCGACCGATTTGATGAGCTTTTCAGAAACCGAAGGTATATCGCACACACTAGTGTTGAGTTGTCAAATTTGACTGCAAAAGACGTCTTGAAACTCGTGTGTACAATTTTCAGCTTCGCCTATTGTATTTGCTAAGAGGTTTATTGGCAGTTGTTTATGGTATCTGATTTTTTTCCCGTATATTACTATAATATAATCTCGAATCGTATTGCTTTATATAGGTGATCGAGTATACATTAGTCATTTTGTACCACATGTCGCTTTTAGATATATCACTGACCTTAGGGTCCGAATCCTGCATTTCAAAATAACCTATTTAAAACAGACGGTTAAATGTTGTTCAAATAAATTAAACCTTGTTAATTTATTCAAAGGGAATGAGTCGAAAACACATTTCCCCTGCAATTTCTGATCTGAAAATCAAAATGGCCGAATCAATAGCGCGCATGTTCGCGTGCGCCACGAATATTAAATATAATTTATATTTCCGAGGCATTAGCTTTAGTGATTTTCTCGAGAATATTCGGCGAATGAAAATGTTCCCCGCTTTTTCGTTAATTACTTTAATGTTGTGTATAATTTCGGTGGAAATATATTTCGGGAGACATTTTGTGTAAATGTGGGTTACAGGGTTTTTGTATCGGGGTGGTGGAATGTGCGTGGCTATAATGCTTTGAGCAGTTTTTGTATCTAACAATTTTGACCTAGACTTTTACTATTAAGACGCACGAAGACGCGAGTTACATCTAGTCATAAAATATAATCCTTTGCCCCTGGCTCGTATTTTTATAATGTATACTAAACAACCACCATACGAAATTGGATGAAAATCCGTTCAGTACTTTTTACGAAGATTAACAAACATCCGTCATCACAAGCTTACTTTATTTCGTTACAATTATTAGTCCTGTATTTTACCGCATTGACCAGAAGCCTGCAATATTTACATGATTAATCCTGTTTGATAAACCCTGTCAACACAAGGGTTGCCAACCGCTTTCTATAATATGTTTATAATATTATATATTAGTGATTCAATTTCATTTTGAAGCAAACATTGAACTACACGATTTTGGAGAACCACAATTTGGAAAAAACTGCAAAAATATTTTCCTAATTATTCAATTACAGCCTTATGCTGTGTGGTGGTGCTACAAGTGGACTTTTATAAATTAGTTTGTAGCCATTTTCATACGCTTAAAAAATGACTTCAACAACTAAAAAGTTTTGAAATGCAAAAAAAAATTACATAATAATTAAAAATATTGTAATAGGAATAAACAATTTTTCCCTGTATTTCCTAAAAGTAGGTATTATATTTTTTTAATTTTTTGACAAAAATACAATTTCCAAAAAAAAAGGTGACAACCCTAGAAACTCCGGCCTTTATCAAAATATCAATAAACCGATATCTCTCGTAAACGTGTCAGTTTACCGCAGGACTCGGTTAGCGTTGTGCACAGTGACGTCATTGTGATAAACTACGTCTAAAGTTATATTGTAAAGGATAGTATTTATTATATTATATAGGATCAGTCAGCTGAAGTAGCAATGGGCCGGCCACATAGCACGAAGATTGGACGGTCGATGGGGCAAAAAGATCCTAGAGTGGAGGCCACGTACCGGCAAGCGCAGTGTGGGACGGCCACCTACCAGATGGACCGACGACCTGGTGAAAACTGCCGGGTCACGTTGGATGCAGGTGGCAATGGACCGGTCGCACTGCAAATGTGTTGGAGAGGCCTATGTTCAGTAGTGGACAGTAAAAGGCTGAAACGACGAGTATTTATTATATTATAAATGATAGTATTTAACTGTTTGGTTGCATTGAATAGGCTCCAAAATAACTGGGTGCTGATTAAAATACCATCGCTAATTATCGCTTACAAAGTTCGATAGCAAAATGTATGGGATTTGACATAAGGTACGCTAAATGACATACGAAATTTTGTTATTAAACTTTGTAAGCGATAATTAGCGATGGCATCTTCAATCAGCCCCCTGGTTCCTGATCTCATACGGTTTGTTTTCGAAGTTATTTAGTGATAATAATATGCACAGCATCTTAAAGGGCCCAGGACTGATCTTAAAGAAATTCGGAACAGATGTAGATCACGGGGAAGATTACTTTTTTGCTAGGCTTTCTGTACCCACTTTCTAAGCGACTAAAAATGTCATGTTTTAGTGTCATTGACCCATAAACTTCTTCAATATTCTAACTTATGAAGACCTTGTAGCTGGGCGACATAATATGAGCCTTCACATCGATTTCGGTGCATGTGTCTTATTTTAGTTGTAACCGACCAACCCAACCAACCGAGGAGTTATAGTTTCCTAGCGTATGCGCAATATACAAGGAAGTTTCCTTACTAGGAAACTATGCATTACACGACATATACCCGCCACGACATGCGAGAGAAAATGACAGGACCTACATTTTACATGCCCATCCATCGCATGGATCGTCAATTGTCAAACAATCTGGTTATCAGCCTGTATTGTGCTAGCCAAATTTAAATTTGTTATTAGTTAGTTGTTCCAACACAGGAATTGAATCCACGAGCTAAGAGTCCAGAGACCTACATCGGCTACAGAAGCGTTTAAGGCTAGGCAATAACCAAAAAGCCCAGGCACTAAAACCACTAACCCTTAAACAGTGCTGGTCGTTGGAAGGTGGCCAAACTTCGTGCAGTAAAACATTAGCTCCTGTTCACACGAGCGCTTTTTTTTGCGCGTTACAAAAACGTAAATAGATGCATGTGTCAAAAGGGGAAAGAAAATATAATAAAATTAAAGAAAGCTAAAATATGATAAAGTAGAATGGCCAAAAGTTAACTGTAAAAAATATATTAAAGTGTAGATTTACTAAAATCAAAATTCAAAGTAAAACGCTAAACCAATGTATTTATAAGTTTTATTGTATCACACTACTTATATTTTAATTACAAGAAATTAAGACAATTGGCAACTTAAACAGCTTTGTAATATTTTTACTGTACTAGGAATAGAATTTAAACAATAAATAATAAACTATGGAATAAAATATAATAGTTGTATTTAACAACCTGGTAATTTACTTTTTATTTTAAAGTACCAATGACATGATACTTTAGCAAATTAGAATATTTTTACAATATACCAATAATTTATCATCAAAATATATTTCCAAGTATTAAATATTAATAAATTATTTACTACTATAACACTATAATAAAACGATAAAACGAGACATAATAATATTACTTAGCTACAACATAATATAGAGGCTTTCAGAAAATATGGTACTTATCTTAAATGTGTTCACTCAATATCTGGTTCAGAACTGAAGCCAATATAGCGGACATATTCTTTTATAATAATAAATTGGCGCCATTTACACCGGAAGATATAACACAATGACAATATTATTTTAAAGCGGAAGTTCGTAGAGTAATTTACAATATTATGAAATACTGAAATTGACATACAAAAATGTTTACAATGAATGTTCAATTATTTTCACATTATTTCAGAATTTAACCTTAATAATTACATTTTTATTAAACATCAAATTATAAAATTCTAGAACCGGAAATAATATTATACTGACATAAATGTCAAAGTGACTTAAAAACTACTTTGTTAAGAATTACATAATTATTTGTGTTTATTAAATTATTCACAAAATAATAGATTCATAGTTAGTTATAATTTAAATTTGTTACAAATTGCCATATTAATAATCAAATCTGACACATGCAATTTGTTCACATGAGTATCTCGTATTAAAAATCTATATTGATTGAAATAGGACAAAATATTATGCACTACTACAATATTCCTGTGAATTCATACGTGAAATAAAAAATACTGCAGGAACATTAATTGGTTGCAATAAAAAGTAGTCTATTAAATAATCCTAAGGCTAAACTATAAATTTCGTCAAAATTAATTCAGTAGTTTTGGTATAAAAGAGTAACAAGTAAACATAATATCCATACAATAATACAAACTTTCACGTTTATAATATTCGTAGAATTTTCATGTATCTGTTGACGAGTGACGCGTGTTGGATTTTCAACTCTATCTTAATGACGTATAGATCTATTTTAGCGACGTAGAATTTTAACGTTTTTACTACGCGGTAACAAAACGCTCGTGCAAACCACGACTTAGCTATTTAGCCCCAGGGAATAGATGATTATTTAGAAAGCATAAGGAGGGTTGTGTAGCTCACGAATTTGAATTTTTAATCAATGACCTTTCGTTGAAATATGACTGATAAAAACAGTACTATTTTGAGCGTATATAAATATATCGTCACTTTAAATATGATTGGTGTGTTCCATTTGCTAAGAATATACGAAAAAAACGTTTATTTCGTGTTTCTTAAGCACTACTATGATCATATTTTGTAGCTGTTTTCACTCATGTTCCACACCTGTCACAATCTGTTAAAAATTGTCACCTGTCAAAATCTGTTAAAACCCTCAGAATGATGAACGCCATTTTGCATACTTAAGGCAAAATGTGTTTTTTTTAATGTTTACCTGCATTTGACAGATTTCACTGATCTCGGTGATGTTTTTAGGTTATCACGGAGCAAATTTGTGATGGATCTTTTTATATTGTTATATTGTTATTGATAGTTTAAAATATAGTTAGAATTTATTTGACAAACGAGACAAATTTAAATCTGTCAGTCATTCCACTAGCAGTAAAGTTTGTAGCAGCAAACTTAGATCGTTAAGAATGATCTAGTGTCGATGCGAACTGTCAAATGAAAACACAATTCCAATTCAATTTTTGTTCCTGCAGAGTGCGAGTGGTGTACCCGCAGACTAGAAAATAATATTTTGCTTGTGCGCGAGAAACGAACCAACTACCTACAGAATCGACAGCCAAGCTCTAAACCACTAAGCTAAGTAAGTACTAATTAGGCACTACTTAGGTATACTGTTACAGTCGTGTCTACTTCTACTTAACAGTTCAGGGTTAAACTAACGCTTTACAGTTAAAATAACTACGAAAATCGATACTCTGAGGACAGCGGCCGGGTTTGGTTAAGCTATATTTATACCATCGATTTTTTAACTGTCGGTTAGAAGGTTGTATAGTAAGGGCGTGTTTCACCAAGCAATGTTAAAGTTAATCCTTAATTAAATATATTGTTCCTGTAGTAATTCCTATCAATGAATGAGAAGGCATGCGTTGGTGAAATCGGGACTAAGGCCCGTTTAATAAAGAAGTCTCAAACCCAACCTCACTTGAGAACCTATTTGACATAATAATTCATAATTAGTAATTCATAATTCGTAATTCATAATTCATTAATATACTTATTAATAGACAGATAAAGGAAGTGCAAAAGAAGTGAAAAGCGAAACAGCAAGAGTCAAAGATTTTTCAACGCGCGGTAAATAGAGGAGATATTACTTCCTCTCCTACGCCGCGACCTCTCTCAAAATCTTACGGATTTTTGATCAGGTCCACAACACACAACAGTTTTTCTTTCCAAATGTGCACGTAGCAGCTAAAGTTTCACTTTGTGGGAGTACGAGTGGAAGCCCCAAAGGGAGATCTCCGACCGAGCGAGATGATATGCTCGGTCAGGTCGAAGCCCACTGTACTAGTTTTCAGATGTCGTATATAACGGGTGTAAAAAGAGCAGTCACTATAACTTTGGGATATTATTATAGCACCTTTTCTCATTCTAGAAATGTATTTTTTTTTCATTTACAAAAATTAAAAAAAAAAAAAATTTATTGTTATTTTTGCGACAAAAAATAAGAAATGGTGAAAAGAAAAAAAAATGTTTAGTTTTACAAACAATAAAAAATACGTCTCTAAAATGAGGAAAGGTAGTATAATCATATCTCAAAGTTATAGTGACTGCTCTTTTTACACCCAGTATAGCGCCGGACTTAGAAAATTCGATAGCGCGATGCGGGTTGTAGCGCTAGTAGTACCGCCATAACTTCAATAAATAAAAAACAAGTTTCTATTGACCAAAGCCTCTGTAATTCATATTCAAATCTCATTTCCCCTACGACTTTATATAAAAACTGGCGAACATCCCTTCAATATTCTGAGCGTATGATCTGCGTATTGTAAATGGCTTACATTGCCTTTGGGATGAAGCATCTTATATGCCGGATAGAGCGCCTTATGGGTATTGGTTTCCTAACATATTCGTATTTTTAACCCCCGAAAAAACAGAGGGGTGTTATTAGTTTGACGTGTCTGTGTAGGTCAGGCATCGTAGCTCTTAAACGGATAAACCGATTTTGATCTAGTTGTTTTTATTTTAAAACTGACGTGATCGATAGTTATTAGCTACAATTCATTTCTTCATCATCATCAATTCATTCATCATCAGCTTAGTACTCACTGATTGGTAATTCAGGAGTTACTTAATCCTAGTTTAGGAGATTTCTTTTCCTAGGGCTTGTGAGTTACGATTGACATCTACGTAAATGTAAAAAAACTAAAGAGTTTTGTATGATAATTATGACAGCACCCGCAAAATTGACATTCGATAACGTTACATATACGTAGTTGTCAATTGCTTCTTGTTTCCCAATCATGTGTTGGACATATTATTCGGAAGTTTTGCTTCAAAAATTGGCATTAGATAAGTAGCAAGTACTTTAATGTATAAATACTTATACATTAGTACTATATAATCACCTCCGTGGTCTAGTGGTTCAGAGCTTCACTCTCGACCTCCGAGGTCGTGGGTTCGATTCCCGCGTTGGAACAACAAAAAATGTTGTTTTCAAGTTTGGTTAGGACAATGCAGGGTGATCACCTGATTGTGTGACAAGAAAGATGATCCATGCGTCGGATGGGCATGTAAAAAGTCGGTCCTGCGCCTGTTCTCTCGCCAGTCGTGTCGGTTTACCGTTCCACTGGGTTATGGGAGTAAAAGGAAGACATAGTGATTTGCGCACTATATGTGTATTGCGCACACACTTGGGCACTATAAAATAACTCATGCGTAGCTGGCCTGGTTTCAATGAAATCGGCTACCGACACCGAAAGCGGTGAGGGGAGCTACTATTATTATTATTAGTTCTATAATGATCTGTCTTAGCCCAAAGTGTTGTTGTGTGTGTCTTAGCACAAAGGACGCGGATCAAGCTCTGTAGAAGTCTGGGCCACAAATTCAAGTTTTTTAGTTGGACGGCTTTTTGATCTCGTGGCCCAAAACCATCCTTGTCCTTTACTGTTTATTTATAACTCCGGTTCAAGCCTACGGCTACAAATCTGTTTACGAAATTCCCCAATTAATAAACTAATTAGCGAGTTCAGAATTAATACAACAGATGACAGGCGATCCATCATCGTAATTACTTCGTTTAGAACTGTTTCAATATCAATCAATCGTCAATCAATCAATCTGTCAATATTTGGGCCTAGTTGATACTAGATTAATCTAGGTTTATATACGCATTTGTTTGTTTGTTTATGAATGTGAATAGTTGTAATCAATCTTCCAATTATGTCTTGGGTGGAGCTAGTCTAGGGTCCTCTTATTCATAATTTTAGTTACACAATGTCTTTCGATCTATCAAAAACGATGTCAATGGCTCAGTGATTGAGCATTGGTGCGAAGAATTGTCGTAGGCTTCGGATTCGAATCCTGCCAAAAAAATATTTTATTGATGTTCCTGGTTATAAATTAAGTTGTACTTCTAAATTCTATTTTGCCCCAGATTTGCAATCAATCAATGCTAAATACACTTGCTCCTAAGCGTTGACCAATAACCGTGCAGTAAGTTTCCCAATATGTGTCAAACGACTGTAACCTTCCAATACCCGTTTCTAACCTCCTGTTATATTATAAGTATTAAATGATAAGCTCCCGTAGATTCTATAAGCACCCATACAGGCTACTCTAGTTGAAACCTGGGGGCCTACTCAAGATGCCATGGCTAATTATCGCTTACAAAGTTCGATAACAAAATGTATGGGATTGGACATAAGCTACGCTAAATGATCGCGATTTGGTATGTCATTTAGCGTACCTTATGTCCAATCCCATACATTTTGTTATCGAACTTTGTAAGCGATAATTAGTGATGCCACCTTGAGTAGGCCCCCAGGCTAGCTACTCAAAAGTCGTTTTCATAGTGTGTGTGCGTAATACACAAGTACATTTATCTTATGATTTTACTCTCAGAACCCAGTGGGATGGTTACCTGATCTCTCGCCAGTCGTGTCGGTTATCCGTTCCCCTGGGCTAGAGTGAAGGAGGAAAATTGCTTCCGTGTACTGCGCATACACTTGGGCAGTGTAAAAATAACTCCTGCTTGGCTGGTTTCAAATTAACAGTCACTGGAATCAGTGTGGGAGTCTCTATATAAATATACGTATATTATGTATAATAGCTTATATACCTACGGGTATAATAATCTAAATACCAGTAATGCTTTGCTTCAAACGCGATAATATCAATACACAATCACGATACGCACTAAATCTGGGTCGCGCGTGTAATCTTAATAATGTTCCCTAGCGGATTCTACTAGCGGGTTTTCAGGGCGTTTAGTTGCACGCTGGAACCGATAGATGGCGTTGTCAGATATTTAGCTGACTTCGTCGAATCTAAGTAGAAGTTGAAGACTTCTTGAGCAGTGATAAAATTTCCTATCCATATGAATAGGAAATTATTTCAGATTATCCGTGTGTTTCGAATAATTTCCATATGGATAGGAAATTATTTCAGATTATCCGTGTGTTTCGAATAATTTCGGTTACGGATATTAAATGTTGGTTACCTTTGACAGTAGAAAAACTTTTATATCGGATTCGGTTTCGGATATTTTTTTTTATCGGATATCCGATAGTTTTGGTTACGGTTACGGAGCTCCTTAACATCCCTGTTCTTGAGCACTCAAATGCTGTGTATTTTAAACGTAGCCTATGTATGCCCAGATACGTAAGTTTATGACTTAGGCCGATTTTAAATATATATATTGCACGCAACTGAGGTCACCCTGCGAAACTGTTAAAAAAAATGTTTATTTCCAAAAAAACAGTTTACAGTAATTGAGTAGAAATCATAGTCACCTAGTAAGCTTACGCCTGTATCAGGTGACCAGGATCAATCCACAGCTAACAACAATACTGACTAAAACAATACACGAATACAGTAGAATATAATATAAATATTTAAAACAATTAAAAATAACAGTGATAAAAGTTAAGTAGAGTACATAACATTTTTAAACATTTTAAAAGAAATAAATTTAATTCCTCTATAATAAAATCTCTTTATCTAATCTAATTTAGCTTCTGTGTGAGTGGGTGTGTGTGTGTGTGTGTGAGAGAGAGTAATGTGTATAAATTGCATTTTGCGGTTTTTGCTAAAACAATACTAGGTACATGAGTGATCTAATCTATATCTGTGACAAATGAAAATCGGGTTAGTATTGTCTGAGCGATTCAAAGCCAACAAAAAAAAAAATTCCTTCAACATCATAAAGCTCTGTCAGTGCTGGTACTTGGAAAGGCTTTATAAAAACGTTTGGAAAGTCACTCGGAAAGTCAAAAGAAAGTCTTTCAGCGCTAGTACTTTAACAGTAAACTCTACATGAGAGGCTCACCCTTAAGTAATCAGTAATTTATTTTACACCTTATTCAGATACTATCTAGTTTCATAGAAATAGATACCCCAAAAATGGCGCTCACGTAAATATTTTATGGAAAGCAATAAAATTGTCATTAGGGGACGAATTGGGAGAACTGCCACGTAAACGTTCGCCCGCGCCCGTTAATAATGCAGGGTTCCGCAGGGTTGGGAGGGATAGGTCCTGGGGTGTTGGGTTTCATACACGCACCGCGCGCCGCTGCGATTGTTTCAGATTCGATGCCGCGTACTCCCGAATAAATTAAATTGACGTTTGATTATTCTCAGTCGATTGATGTGGTCGGGACTACAAAAAGTTACGATTTAACTCTTTGAATTTTGTTTCGAATAATAGTCTGTCCTGTTCACGCATAACCTGATGCCAGTGCAATCGGGACAGACTGATATTTGAAACGAAGTACAAGGAGCGATGACCAGGGCGCTGATTACTTTTCAAAGTAATCCACTAAATAAACTAAAGTACGATTTGCAGGGGAATTAGCAAACACAGTATAGATAATAATAATGTCCGCGGAACGCTGTCGACCATTCCCGGATATATTCCCTCTGTCGCCTTTTATGACACCCACGGGGAAGATGGTTGATGGGTAGGTGCTTGCTCCGGCACCCCACGGATGGGCGGATCAGCCTCTATTAAATCCGCTGTTACCCGTATATACACGTATACCACCCTGCGCGGCGCAACGCGTCAAAATCCGTTTGTTCGAAACCGCATACCGCAGCGGTGCGTGGTACCTTGTGTGAAACTCCTCAGGTTGTGGGAGGGTTAGAATAGGATAGAAATGGAAATCTTAAAAATAAAAAATACATGCGCACACTACCTACTACCCGTGTTCAAATACTATTTAATTATTACGTTAACGCTGCGGTACACTGTAAATGCGCGAAAAAGTAAAGTAATAGTCCGGATTTTCAATTAACCTTCATTGGTATACCTATAGTAAAACACAAACTACTTGCACTTTTTTCCACTTTATTTGTTATTTAACATTAATAATTACTTAAAATACACGACCGGTTTCGACATAGTCATCATCAGGTGTCATCAATTTCCACCAAGAACCTACAGTACATACAATAACACAAATATCATTGATACTCCGCTCCCATTGGTTGTGGCGTGATGATGATAAAATAAATTAAAAAAATATATTTCCAATAAAAAAACTTTTAGTCTAGTAATATTCCCGTTCACATTTTATTTTCATTTAAGACCAAGTGCTACCTCCACTCAGTGCCTTTGGATAGTCCGGTCTACTGGCAATCATTTATACCCTTACTAGCTGACACGAGCCCACTTCGTTGAGCATACAAACCGTTTAAACCTTCCCTGGACTTCCACGAATATTCCAAGACTAAAAATAGACGAATTGGTTCTGCCGTTCTCGAGTTTTAGCCAGAGTAACGAACAGCAATTGATTTTTATATAAAATAAGAAGATAAAACAAATAAGTGATTGTAATGGACTGATGGTTTCTGAGATTAGCGCGTAAGCAAACAAAGCCTTTAGCATATTAATTCACATGGAATTTACACTGTAACTGTACGTAAATGATGGATCAGCTTATAGGAGTTCAAACAACAATACATAATTGAAGACATGAATCGATGAAGGTTAAAAAAATCTACCCAGAAAATTTAGTTGTTCAAGTGATAGTTTGAACTCAATTTTCTCAAAATCATGATTTTGCTACCTTCATCCGTTCATTTCTTCAATTATTTCGTAACTTGTTCAGAACCGTGCGTGGCAAGGTGGACCGATTGGCACTCGAGAGAACAGGTACAAAATTCAAAAAATTTAATAATTCATAATATTTTATTTCCAAATGAAACTTAACAAGCTATTTTCGGAAAGTCAACAAAAAGGCTACCACCGCGGCACCGGTTCAACCCTAGATCGCCGAGAAGAACCGGCGTAAGAAACTCGGAGTACGATTCCCAGGTGTGTGCCATTTATTATCATGTTGTTTATCATAGAATAGACGAAATGGTTTAGGCAACATGCCTATTAACAGCCTAACCTATATAATTATATATAACTAACGGTTAAGCAGCGATGTCATATAAGGCCTGGACTGAGGTATACCTTGGTATAATAATAATAATATAGCCCAGAATCTTTTCTTATAACCGTTCCTTCCAATAGTCCTACACTAACCGGTGGGTCTCCGTGGGCGCACTCCCATGGTGCGAACAGGCAGAGTCGCCGGCTGGTGTCACATTACATTTAAATTAACATTGTGTAACGGGGCCTCTGCGTGTTGGCTTCGGCCCCACGCATGCCTTCCAAAGGTCCGGGATTTAATTGCCCATGAGCAAGGAAAGCTATACACAATCATAGTAATAATAATAGTCATTTATTTCAAGAAAACAAAACTCATAATATTATGAATACAAATTTAAATTTTATGGCACATTATATTAGCACAACTACAATTACGAATATTATATTATTAATTTATGTAATATGATTATGACTAATACTAAATTCAAAATATATATAATTCCTGCGTACTTAATGCATGCGAAAGCAGTGACTAAAGTGCGGGTTATCAGGTCCTCCTTGGTCTAGTGGTTCAGAGCTTCGCTCTCGACCTGGTCGGTCGTTCGATTGTGGGTTCGGTCCTGGGTTTGGGCGTTGGAACAAGGAAAATTTTGTTTTCAAGTTTGGTTAGGACAATGCAGGCTGATCACCTGATCTGACAAGAAAGATGATCCATGCGTCGGATGGGCATGTAAAAAGTCGGTCCTGCGCCTGTTCTCTCGCTAGTCGTGTCGGTTTACCGTCCCACTGGGTTATGAGAGTAAAAGAAAGAGAGTGTGTTTGTGTATTGCGCACACACTTGGGCACTATAAAATAACTCCTGCGTAGCTGGCCTTGTTTCAATGAAATCGGCTACCGACACCGAAATCGGTGAGGGGAGCTATTATTATTATCAGGGTCTTCAGCGAGCGTGGCCCGCATGCTGTGTGTTATACTAGTACCAGTTACAAGATCCAGGCTAAAACTTACAATGGTATAAAAATGTAAAGTTGTGAACGTGAAATAGGTCGCTTGTTGCTTGTCGCCTGTCAGCCGTCAGCCGATGTGAACTCACAAAGAGATTAAACTTCTATTTTTATTTGAGTTTTTCCTGTCGCTACTACAAGTATTGTGATACTATATCTGTGGTTGAGATAGATTGAGTTGTGATTGTGGGGTAAGAAAAATATCATCAGCATAATTTCAGGTTTGATGCCCAATATTGAACATAAGCGTCTTTCCACGATTGGCAGGTAGGCGGCGTTTCCACTGACGCCGAGCGGGGCGGAGAGGGGCTTGCGGTGCCCGAATTGACCAATCACTATGCTCGTGCTGTTTTCGTGGAAACGGAGCGGAGATTTCGAGCTAACTCATGTGCTGGCCTGGTTTCAATGAAATCGGCTACCGACACAGAAATCGGTGTGCTATTATTATAAGACCCAAACCCGTCCGCTACTCTCCAGCTTCGTAGCATCAAAAGATACAACTACTAAAATAAAAATATGAATGATTTATGGAGTGTCTGACGTTCCCACTTGAAGTGCACTTGAAAACTTTAAGGCTTTGCTCTCGTAAAGTTGCCCCCGACTTTAGGGGGGTTGATTAGGATCGCCAGTGAAGTGGCAAAGTTGAATTGTGAAACGTAAAATAAGTTTTTTAATCTCAATCATAACTTCTAGAATCTGTAACCTATAAAATCTTTAGGAGAACAGTAAAACATCGCAAAATATAAATCTATACTTTTACTAATAATTAATTATTATATTTATTATCTATAGATACTATTGACGACCTCCGTAGCGCAGTGGTTGAGCGTGTTGGTGCTCGAAGCGAGAGGTTGCGGGTTCGAATCCCGCCGAGCGAACAAAAAGTTTTCAATGTTCCTGGGTCATGGATGTGTATTAAATTTGTGTATAATATAATAAAAATCTTAAATATGTGTATAGTATAAAAGTATTAAATATATTTCCGTGGTCTGGTACCTGTAACACAAGTTCTTCGGATACTTAGCACAGGACCAGATTGACGTGGTGTAAAGCGTCCATATATTATTATTATTATTATTATAAAGCTGAGTTTTTTTAATTGAACGCGCTAATCTCAGGTACTAATACGGTTTGAAAAATACTTTCATTGTCAAATAGCCCTTTTCAAGGAAGGCTTTAGACTTTACAGGCTGTAATATTAAAGTGTGACAATACCATAAAGGTGTGTATAGGTTCCGTAGGTATATAGAGTTTACTGTGAAAGTACCAGCGTTAAAATATTTACTTTTTTATTATTGTATGGACAAATACAGGCTATGATATTAATTAGTAATAATACTTTAGGATGTGTATGGGCCCCGTATATAGTTTACTGTAAACATATAAGTCAACAATAAGTTGTACGTTTAAGTAGCGTTGGTACTTTCATAATAACTCTACATAGGAGGCACATACACACTCTAGAGTATTATCAATCATTTATTTCACACCTTGTACAGTTTACTGAGAAAGTACAAGCGCTGAAAGAGTTACTTTTATAAAGAACAAATATATTATGATGTTGGGACATTTCCCATTTCAGCGCTGGTACGTTCATAGTAAACTTCACATAGAAGGTACATTTACACCCTAAATTATTATCACTTTATTTGACAACCACCAATCTAACTAAACTATCATTAAGGTATGAACAATAGGAGCGACGAAAAGTATTTTAAAATCGGGGGTCAAAATCAGGGGTGAAAGTCGCGGACACACTTAGTATTCTATAAAATTACAGAAAGAATTCCGCCCTCACCTGGGAATATGCTCCAATATGATGTAAATATTGGGGATACGCCATTTGCATATCCATTATAGAAAACCCTTGGCAAAAAGTATATTATTGGAAAACTAATTGGGGTTTTTCAGAGGAACCATTACACCACGTTAACAGAGTATTTATGCTTCCCATTTCGACTGAACATTCCCGTAGCTTTAATATTAAACAGTCATTATGGAACGTACCGAGTTTAAAAACCGCGGATTTAACCAGAATTTTAACCACTCTTTAAGCCACCGTGGCTTATATCTTAAAATACTTATAATTAAATATATAATGGTCGAATTGAGAAACCTCCTCTTTTTTTAAAGTTGGATAAAATAATAAAAGATACTGTTATTTTACAGTATAGAAGACGTATTTACACTACAATATTTATGATATTAATTTATCTTAATTAATCCCGCGGAATTTCACTAACGCTTATTAGTGTTAACGGCTTGTTAAAATACCATGCCTTCTCAAGTATTGATAGGAAATACGACAGGGATAACATGATATTTAATGAAGAATTAACTTTAACATGTGTTGGTGAAATTAGCACTTATTAAACATATTTGATTGTTTGTTAGCATTGAAAAAACTAACTAAAATAATAATAAAATAGGCAAAATTTAATGGCAGCAAAATGTATAATTCCTATAAATATCCATCAGTTAAATTATAAATATCCACCAGTTAAATTATAAATATCCTGCAGTTAAATTTTAACCAGCGGCGTAGGTACCAGTAACAATTGAAATAAATTACTTGTAAAATGAATTAAGGTATCTAATTATAATACTATAGTAATAATATGTTTTCTATGGATATGATATGCCCCCTGATTACCTAACTCCGGTCGCTTTCCCGTCTCTCGAGATCAACTGCCATTGTGACGTTACATCATCTTAAAACACGATTTGTAAAGTTAATATGTCATAATTTTGACGTTTTAACTTTTTAAATCGTGTTTTAAAAAGATGTATGTTTTAAGAAGATCTGGCTCCGTGCTAATCCTATGTTATAGGTAAAGTTACATAATAGTATACCGTTATGTAATAGGTTTAAGTCAATGTTATATCAACTTGACGTTTGAAAGTGATACCCAAGTAGGGCTTGGTCCGCGGGATGGGCGGTGTATGGGGGAATGGAATCACACACACCGGTCTCAGAACCGGGGCCCCCACGCACTGCTTGTTGTCCCGCCATTCAGGTACAGCCTTCCATGGCTCTTCACTTAGCGCCACGGTTTTCCCCTGCATTCCACGGGGGGGTTTTCTCTGGAAAAACTTGGAATGACTTCGGCTCTGGTATCCTCAATACCGGGGCCATACCTCACGTAGAGGGGCACAGGCCCCTGGTCGCGATTTCCCGCTCCTGACCACTTTCGCCAGGAGTGTGTGAACAGCATAGGTAGGTAGTGATACCCAAGATAGTCTACATAAATATAGAGAGGTTATAAAAGTAGTACCTATCTACCTAGTAGTAGTAGTATTATGCTACGTGTCACTCAATAAAAGTAATAGATTAACCCAAGTGTTTTATGGGACGTGTGAACTGGGACCTTACTCTCCAATCTGATTTTGATTCAGATTCGATCGTGCCGAATAATCCCGAATAAGTTGACGTTTGTTTAATTTGATTCCCAGTCGATTGACGGATTGGTCGGGAGTACAAAAAGTTACGCAACAATTTTCTTTATCCTGGTTAGTTTCAAAGTAATCCACCAAATTAAAAATCAAAAGCCGTTGAGATCGAACTGATTCGTTTTTCGATTGTGTCGGGAGTAAACCTGCTGTGAAGGGACCCTAACCAAATGCTGTAGCATCAGAACAGGTACCACATAACGAAAATATACTTGTATTTGTATATTATATTGAAATTTAAGATTTTGTTCATAGATGCATAATATTACAAATTAATGACACAGAAACGAAGAAAACTTGCGTTCCTTTAGCGGGATTTGACTCGCGACCGCCGGCTGAGAACAGTCACGCTCAACCACTGAGCCATTGAGGTCGTGGTAACTCGGTGGTCCAGTAGCTCAGAACTCTCAACCCGGAGGGTTCGATTCGGTTACTACAAAAAATGTGCAAACAACTACAAACAATGCAGGCTGATCACCTGATTGTCTGACAAGAAATACTTGCGTCGGATGTGCATGTGAAAAGTCGGTCTTACGCCTGATTTCCCGACAGTTCAGTTACCGTACCACTGGGCTACAAGTAAGGAACAAGAGAGTGCTTTTGTATATTGCGCACACACTTGGGCACTATATTAATATATAACGGCCTCCGTGGTCTAGTGGTTCAGAGCTTTGCTCTCGACGTCGGTCGTGGGTTCGATTCCCGCGTTGGAACAACAAAAAATGTTGTTTTCTAGTTTCTTAGGACAATGCAGGCTGATCACCTGATTATCTGACAAGAAAGATGATCCATGCGTCGGATGGGCATGTAAAAAGTCGGTCCTGCGCCTGTTTTCTCGCCAGTCGTGTCGGTTTACCGTCCCACTGGGTTATGAGAGTAATAAGAAGAGAGAGAGTCGTTGTGTATTGCGCACACACTTGGGCACTATAAAATAACTCCTGCGTAGCTAGCCTGGTTTCAATGAAATCGGCTACCGACACCGAAATCGGTGAGGGGAGCTATTATTATTATTAATATTGGCCACATAGCCTGGTTTTAATGAAACGGGCCACCGTCACTGGAATCGGTGTGGGAGGCATATCATTAGTAATTTGGTATGGTAATTCCTACTTACTTTACCTAATCTTACTGGTCCATACCAAACTGGGAAAAAGTTTATATACCTAACTAGTTTTTGCCCGCGGCTTCACCCGCGTTTATAGGTATCCCACAGATACTTTTCCGGGATGAAAATTATATGTTGCTATAATACTAATGTGTCTTTCATCAAAATCCGTTTAGTAGTTTTTACGGGAAAGAGTCACAAACATTTATCTATACATGGTGTTAAATAAATGACTGATTATATTATTTATTATTATTATAGAATACTTTGGGTTATGTATGTACCTCTTATGTAGAGTTTACTGTGAAAGTATCAGCAAAAATAAGTACCAGCGCTGAAAGACTTACTTTTATGTTTGTATGAGAAATGCCCTAATATAAATTTTCCCATGCAATAATAAAAAAAAGTATATCTTTCAGAGCTGGTACTTTCTCAGTAAACTCTTTATATAGGACCCATACACACCCTAAAGTATTATCACTCATTAATAATATACCTTGTATAGTTTACAATATTCCACATATTTTATAATGCGTTAGAATATAGGTATTATGTGTAAATGAAAGGATTTATATTACTCGAACACACCTTAACCGTTCAATGGGTTAGAATTGACGCACAGTTTCAAGGATTTTTAGGTTTCACCCGGCAAAATGTGCGGTTTCCGCCCGACAGATTATGCGCAAACAAGTTAGATGGTAACATTCAAGGCATTATAATGCATCTTTTTCACTTGTAAATTAGAATAGCTTTTAACCTTTAGGTTAAAATAACCAAAATGTTTCTTATCGCCACAAAATAAAGCTATTTAGTGGTTCATAATTAATATACTTATCGTCACCATCAAGACCGAATGCACATGGAATATCATGATCGCACGCAACGCGGCAATTTATTTACCTGTATCAGTAAGGGTCGGCACACACACACGACACATAAATAATTCAAAAACACATCGATCCACAGTGAAACGTTTTGGGACTTCGTCTGGCCCGAGTTTGGACTTGGCCTGTCATTATCGGGTTTGGCCTGGGCGGTTCGCGCGCGGCCCCGCAGACGCCGCACGGCTCACTGACGTATGGACTACATCAGTGTTGCCATGTATCAAAAAGGTGGCGCGTCGGGCGAGCCGTTCTCGAGTTCGAATCCTGCCGAAGGAACAAATGTTTTTTGTTCCTGGATCATGGATGTACATTACATAGGTGTATAATGTGATGCAAGTCTTTAATAAATGTATAATATATCTATATTTTCTACTAATTTTTTTTTTTAAATCATTTATTCGATAAGTTTAAAACACACATGTTTAACGCCGATTATTATATTATTCACTGTCTGGTACCTGTAACACAAGTGCTTACTGTACTTAGTCTACGTTAAGTTAATCTTGCCCTACTACTATTTTCTTAAAAGCTTATTTACTTTATGTTCCAACTTTCATAATATCGCTTATCGAACAGCAGTTTGATAACAGAGTTTTAAAATTTGTAAAAAATAACCCTTAAAATTTTAAACATTCTACCCCCTTTTTTTTTGTTGAAAGTCTTACTTTTGTCTTTCATATTTCTATGAAGAATGCCCCAACATACAATAATTTAAAAAAGTAACTCTTTCAGCGCTGGTACTTTCACAGTAAACTCTATATACGGGACCCATACACACCTAAAGTATTATCACTCATTAATATGTAGCCTATCATTCTTTACAATAATTCTCCCCAAATTCCGGGGAAAAACTCCCAAGTTGGCAACACCGGACTACGGCGCGCGCCTGCGCAGAACGCACCACGTAATGAAGAGACTCCGTACATATAGAGCCTATTTTCCATTGTCCTCCTTACACTTTAACAATGCGTTTTAATTGAGCAGACGTATAATAAGGTCAAACTTAGGGTTCTTGAAGCGAATTGACATCGTTCTCATGTTTTTACAAGACTTTTCGACTCGACGGAACGGAATTGTAAATTTGTGTTGAATTTTCGCATTGAAGCGAAACAAATGTTTAAAAATGACCGACCTCCGAGACGCTGTGGCTGAGAACGTCTGTGCACAAGCTGGACGCGGGTTCGAATCCCGCCGAAGGAAAAAGATTTCTGTGTTTGGTCATGGACTCGATTAAATTTGTGTACCGATACATAATAAAAAATATAAATGCGTGTATAGTATATAATTACAATTGAAGAATTATAATTATAATTGAAGAATTATAATTATAATTGAAGGTGGATGGATTTCCGGATAAATCCCCTCTTTAACCTTTTACGACTGCCACGAGAAAGATGGGCGATGGGGAGGATAATTATTTTTTTATTTCTACTCCGACACCCCACAGATAATAAACCACGTATTGTACTTAAAATAAAAGGGAAATATTTATTTGGTTATTTGTCGGCATTGAGTGGCAAAGTTTGTGAACTTGGATGTTTGTGAACTGCGAAACGGATATTGATGAAATTCTGTTGAGTGGCTTATGCTCTGGGGCTCTCCAAACTGATTCGATTTTGATTCAGATTCGATCGTGCCGCGTCCTCCGGAATAAATTGGCATTTGTTTATTTTGATTCTTAGTCGATTGATATGGTCGGGAGTACAAAAAGTTACGATTTAACGATTTTCTTAATCCTGGTTAGTCCACTAAATAAATCACCGTTGAGATCGAACTGATTCGATTCCCGAGTGTCGGAAGTAAGCCTGGATTACCACATAGGCTACATTCCCGATACTGTACCACGCCGAAGGAAAAACATTGTAATAACATTTTTTACAGATTTCGCAAAGTAAACAAAATGGCGCAGCTTTTTAATACACAACTTAATATTTCAGTAATAATTATGTTCACTTAAAAATGCATAAAACGCGTTCATTTCCGCAGCTGTACACACGCTGTACTCGTACAACATACGGTACGGGGCTAATGATTTTTTAATTATTAATTCATGTTTTTACACAGCATACTTTACAGTGGTAATAACGTAGAAATGAATTTCACTGCACTACATTGAAGATATGAATGGATGAAGGTATATAATTTTATTATGAAGTTATGTAGCAAAATTATGATTTCGAGAAAATTGACTTCAAACTGTCACTTAAACATTTTAGAATACGTCGTAAAGTATTAAGTACATTAATCTAAACTTAATATTATGTTCGATATCCTAAAATGTTTAAGTGTTTAACTCAATTTTTTTAAGTTTTTTTTTAACTTTCACCTTCATCCATTCATGTCTTTAATTAGATGTTGTGTACTCAAAGTGGTATTGGGAGACATCAACCGAATCTAGGCACAAAGTTATATTTTTATCAATGTACTTTAATCTATGTATACTTGGTTGCTAATAAAGCTTGAGTACTTTAAAATCGGTTCGCGTCACACGCCTTTACCTCCTACAAAAAGCTAGGTTCCCGTGGGATTTTTAGATACAAATCACTACGGCCGGCACTGTATTAAAGTCAAAACGTGTAATTTTTCAACAAGCTTGAAGCCTGTAAAATATAACTCATTCCGAACACGCGACGTCTGCAGTGACCCACAAGTCCCCACGCGTCCCCACGTGACCCCACGCGACCCTACGCTTCCCAATGCGTCCACACGCGAACCTACACGATCCCACGTGTCCCCACGCGACCCGACGCGTCACACGGTCCCACACGTCGGACCCGTGTCAGCACGACACGTCTGTCAAGATAACACTAATAGGTTTGGAAATAAAGCTTATTCAGCTTCTAGGGCGAATTAGATTCTTCAAGTTAGATTTAACTTATAACGGGTGCAAAAAGAACAATCAATGTAACTTTGGAATATGATTATACTACATTTCCTTTATTTATTTTCATTTAATTAAGTAACTATCGCGGTCGTTTAATGGCGTCAAACAGCTCGTACATATAGCAATGTATTGATATATTTTTTGAATAATTTACTTTAATGTGCTTTATAGTAGTACACATTCGGAAATTTTGAAGTTTCAAAATTAAATATTAAATGGCTGTCCTAATCTCGGATTCATTGAACTTGTTGATCAAAATAGAATTCAATGAACGCGCTAGTCATTAAATAAAATAGCAGATTCGACCAGATGACTGCGATATGGACACCGTGACTGGAATTACAAATTAACAAAATATATTACAAAATTTACTGTAAAACTTTCTATTTTCGGTCTGGTCGGTTTTGGTTAAGGTCAGGCGATAAACCCACAAGTATAGAGGCTCATTTCTTCACAAAGTTACTGCTTATACCCTAGTACACTACGATGTTTATGTAAAGTATATTGAAAAAACAAAATGTATAACTGCAAACTTATTTTTTGTCTATACTTACTATTTCAGAAAGGAAATTTGAAGCTGGAGTTTGCAGGTTCTAATCCCTTTGAAGGGACAAATAATTTTTCCTACGTATTTCCTGGATGTGTATTAAGTATTAATATCTAATACAAACGTCTTGAAAATCTTATCTATAGTAATATTATAAAGCGGAAGAGTTTGTTTGTTTGTTCAAACGCGATAATCTCAGGAAGGTCCGATTAGAAAAAATCTTTTTTTGTTGGATAGTTCGTTTATAGTGGAAGGCTTAAGCCTATTTAACATTTTGCTGCGATCAATAGGAGCGAAGCGTCAGTGAGTAATGTTGCAAAAACTGGTAAAATTATTCACGAAATCTCAAAAATTACAAGTGCTGACACTTTTATGGAGCCATAAATTTTGAATGGAGGTTCTTTTTAAGACGTAGGTGCTCATGAAGGCATTTTTTGAAATTCAACCCCCAAGGGTTTAAAACGAGGATGCAAAGTTAGTATGAAACTTTGCAGTTTTAGAAGATATTCCGCGTTGCGGGTTCCGCGATAGGTACAATTGAATTTCACCAAAAACTGTTTTTTTACCCACTTTGTTGAGCATATCAACAAAGTAGGCACGGGTCAGCTTGTACCTTTAAAATCTTAAATATTTTTCCGTTGTTGATACTTGCGACACCAGTTCTACGGATACTTGGAACGGGACTAGATTGACGTGGTGTATATATAATAATATCTTCTCTTTCTTCTGTCTGCTGTAAATCGTTAGATTGGAAATTTTTGTACTCCCGACCACATCAATCGACTGAAAATCAAAATAAACAAGCGTCAATTTTTTCGGGAGTACATACGCGGCACGATCGAATCAAAATCGAAATCGAATCAGTTAGGAGAGTAAAGCCCCAGTATGACTATAGCAATTAACAACAAGCGATCGAAATCGGATGCGGATATTAATTCAGGGATCACTAACCGCTAACGGGTTATCAACCTCAAGGCCTATTGCGTACATAGTTAGAGCTAACTTATATAACGGGTGTAAAAAGAACAGTAACTATAACTTTGGGATATGATAATATCTACTAACTACCTTTTCTCATTTTATAAATGTATTTTGGTATCGATTTACTTACCATAGTTTGGTACTAGGGGCGCTGTTTTAATGCCATACAAGTTTTAGTATTTTTTATAGAGGATTAAAAGTGTTAAAAAAATATATATACATATAATAATAAATAAACAAATAACAACTAACCTAACCTACCTCTAGACCTACATATCTACTCTATAAATAGAAAAACGCCGCCAGGTCGTCCCCCTCTGGCAGAGTACCTAGCAAGCTGACAGCATTGCCGCGTTGGATAGCAATGGCTATCCGCTGTGCTAGGTAGGTCCCCGCTCTAGGGTCCTGGGTCAATTCCACAAACTTTTTGGACAGTGCTTTAAAAAGCTTATGTGCACCGGGACCCCAGGAGCCTAGGGTTTCCACCCCAAACGACTCAAATACGATGTCACCGCCAAGGGTCTTATACTTGCGCCGCTTGAGGTTCTCTGCTTGGTAAGCGGCCGCGCCCGCACAGCTTGAGGTGACCTGGACATGAGATGGAGCAAGAGTATCGACGCAGGTTATGTCCCATACAGTTGTAGTTAAACTTCTCCCCGTGAGCAGTCACAAAAACTCATACTAAGCTCACTCAGTAGCGATGTCTATTCACGTATTAACCGCTAGCTCCAAGTCACGGATACATGTTATCCAGCTATACAGCTATGCAGCTATACACCGGCTTTACACTACACAGGCAGGTCTGATACGAACTAATTGAAATGGCAATCATGTATTAATTGCTCTGATTAGTTTCAGAATTCGCTCCGAACTTCGTAGTTCAAAGTCGTTTGACAAGTTAACTACCTGCTATTTTTAACATGCTATTATTAGTTTAGGTTAAAATTTAAGTATTTTAATAATAATAATAGATTCCCTCGCCGATTTCGGTGTTCATTGAAACCAGGCCAGCTACGCAGGAGTTATTTTATAGTGCCCAAGTGTGTGCGCAATACACAACGACACTCTTACTTCCTTTTACACTCATAACCCAGTGGGATGATAAACCAACAGGACTGGGGCGAGAATAAGCGCAGTACCGACTTTTTACATGCCCATCCGACGCATGGATCAACTTTCTTGTCAGACAATCAGATTATCAGCCTGCATTGTCCTAACCAAATTTGAAAATAACATTTTTTGTTGTTCCAACGCGGGAATCGAACCCACGACCTCCGGGCCGAGAGCGAAGCTCTGAACCAATGGACCACAGAGGCGATAAATTAAATATTTAGCACGAAAAAATTATAACCACAATTTACGAATGCTGCTTTTATGTTTTTGCTTGCGAGTGTACGCATAAGCAGTGTGGGAAGGTGGGAGGTGTATCAAACGAATGCCGATGCGTACACTCACTCATTTGCTAGCAGGTTGTGGTTATCATTTTTCCGTGATATTGCTAGATATAGTTAATCCCACCAAAAACATTTTCATGTAAAAATGTTGCCAAGACGAGTCTATATAGCTTAACCTGTGAAAAAGTTATCAGATATCGTATAAAGCCAAGCTCTAAAGACTACTCGCCCTAAATCTACAAGCACCTTGATCAAAATCTATCAAAAAGTGGACAAATCCCATGTAGTACCAAAGTTCTTGATCTATGCGCCCTTACTTTACTAGGCTTAGCTTTACTTACTCTACATTTCAGTTAAAACGTGATACTTGGCCGTTTTGCTACCGTTACGAAGATTTTATAGGCATTCATTTATCGTGTGTGAAATAAAACGGCCAAGCATCACGTTTTAACTGAAATGTAGAGTAAGTGAAGCTAAGCCTAGTAAAGTAAGGGCGCATAGATCAAGATGAGAAGTGTGTGCGCAATGCATAGAAGCACTCTCTTTTTCTTCACTCTCGTAACCCACTGGGACGGATAACCGACACGACTGGCGGGAGATCAAGCGCAGGACCGACTTTTTACATGCCCATCCGACGCATGGATCATATTTCTTGTCAGCCAATTAGATGATCAGCCTGCCTTGTCTAAACCAAACTTAAAACGTGTTTCCGTGTGGGAATCGAACCCACGACGACCACAGTCGAGAGCCAGGCTCTAAGCCACTAGACCACGGAGGCGTAATAACTAAAATCGTATAAATAAATTGATCGTGTCATATTGAAACTTATAAAATTTTGTCATGCGCCAATCAATTAAAAGTCGATTAAGTACTTAATTTATGATAACAAATTTCTTTGAGTATCGAAGTTTTTACAATTCAGACTACAAAAAATCTACGCATTTGGAGTTTTATGTAACGTTTGTTTTTCGTTTATTGTTATCATTATAAAACGTTATCGACTGTTAAATGTTTGTGTTTAGATGTTTCACAGTTCTAAACATAGATGTCGCTGTTAGGCACCAGCATCGCGCTATCGAGGTGTCGAACGATTTTTATATAAGACTAGCTGTGCCCGCGACTTCGTACGCGTGGAAAAGTGATTTAGGGCACTTTAGTATTTTTAAATATATTTTTAGTTTATTGGCGCAACCGCTGACAACTTTCGCTAATTTAATAGTTACTTCCCAGTGTATCCCAGTGTTGATCCCGATCCAGCAAGTCACGTACCCGGCAAGCCTCTTGGTATGCAGGGTATAATAATAATATAGTACCATCCTTTCGGAGCTCGGCACAAGAAGTAGGTCTTCGAACAATATGTAGAAGTCAGCAAAGGTATTCGAAGTTATGATTCGAATGCACCGTGTAGATCCAGCCAATTTTTCACGTTAATTTAATAAAAAACTTCGATGTCCGTCTGTCTGTCTGTCTTTGTGTCAAAACTTTAATACGTGTAGGTATCGAGATAAAAATAAAAATCATATTAAATACTCAGGATCTTCGGTCCCTTCTGGTTGTGAAAAAAACAGACTTCTTAGCCACATCTACCCAAAGATTCAGCCGTTTATGTCGCTAATTTTCGTAATTTTCGACACTCCAAAGGGAACCAAAACCTAAATTTGATATGAAGCAACGTTATAGTGCCGACATAGGATAAATTGCGAAACCATAAAAATATTTTCAATTATTTTGAACTTACTACAGTAACATAACATGGGCGCAGCGGTAAGCCCCGCCGAGGATCCAGCAGGCTTACTCTCGACACAACCGAGAATCGAATCAGTTCGATCTCAACGGATTTGGTGTTTTATTTGGTAGATTACTTTGGAACTAATTAGGATAAAGAAAACCTTTGGAACGTAACTTTTTGTACACCCGACCATATCAATCGACAGAGAATAAAAATATACAAACGTCAATTTATTCGGGAGTATGCGGCACGATCGAATCTGAATCAAAATCGAATCAGTTTCGAGAGTTAGGCCCCAGCTCGGTGCGCCGATCGGTTTTAGTAGCGTTTTTTTATCAACCAACCTTAAGTATAATAATAATAATAATATAAACAAATAAAATTTAGTTTTAAAGAAAATATAAAATAAAAAAAGATTAAATTTGAATGTTTACAGCGCGGTTCCTGCCGCGCTTCATACAAACGTCCAGCAATTTTTTTAATTGTCATAAGTTTTTTATTTATAAAATCAAATATAGTCCTCATGGAATGCTTAAGCCAACTAACGTATTAAAAATGATAAGAATTAATACCGTGATGGTATAAATAGCTTTCCAAAAACCGCTTAATTGTCCGTTTTTTAGTTTATCGCGAAAGGCTTTCTTTTAATTATACAGTTAATTAAGTTGATTTTATACATTAAATGATAATTCATTTCAATTTGTGAAGCAAGTTCAGAAAAACAATTTTTATATTATTATGACACTGTGAAAACACTGTCTGCCCAGAAAAAAAATCCTGTTAGTTAGGTACCTACTTATTTCATGTTCTAATCTACTTTAGTGGCACGTTCTATTGCTTCGCGTCACTGTGTAAGCGATCCCCCACGCCCCCCGCACGAACGCGCGAAATTTATCCGACTTGCTTCAAATTTATCGTCACTGCTCGGCTCCTATGTATCGTAGCGTTATGTTATATAGCCTATAACCTGCCCAGGAATATGGGCTACAATCGTACCAAGTTTGGTTAAAATCCCATCAGTAGTTTTTGTTCCATGCGTGTGTCAAAAGATTATTTGGGAATGAAAATATAATAAAATTAAAGAAAGCTAAAATATGATAAAGTAGAATGGCCATAAGTTAACTGTAAAAATATATTAAAGTGTAGATTTACTAAAATCAAAATTCAAAGTAAAACGCTAAACCAATGTATTTATATAAGACACTTAATTCAATTACAATAAAACTTCCATTTGTTTCTCTGTAAATAAAGTATGTAATCTTATTCATCGAGTAGGTTACACAATCATAATACAATCTTTACATAACTAAAATAACCTTACCTGTAAATAAAGAAACGACAATAAAAGTTTATTGTTATCATCTCTCGATTAACACATCTTAATAAACTATAACACTAAATCATAAATAAATTATAATAAAATTAAATATCTTAAATAATAACAGAATGTCAGACGCGACATGTCACGTAAAGCGTGGGGTGCGCGCGCATATTAAAATTAAAGAAACCATTTTCTTTACATCTCCCTCCTCCAGAGTGAGAATTGCTCCAGTAATTCTCATTGTAACTGCACCTACTAACAATTATATTACAGCATTATCCTCTTCATCGTTAATCTCGTCTTCCATTCGAATAAGTTTTGTAATATGGTATAAGCTTGTATCTTTCTTTATTCTTCCTGTGTTTATTTTATATATTGTATTCGATATTTTATCTATTATTTCAAATGGACCGATTCTTAAATTATCCAATTTTTTCCTATTTAATTTATTACCGTTTTCAATATAAACTAGTTCTCCTATGTAAAATTCACTTTGTCTTCTGCCTTTATCAAATAATTTCTTGTTATATATATGTGATCGAATCGTTCTTGCTAATGCTTCTTTTCTGTCTCTAATCCAAGTTTCTGTATTTGTCAGTTGTCGTAGTTCTTGTGGCAAGATGCTAGTGACCTTACCCTCTAATAAATACACTGGTGCAAAACCTGTGACTGAGTGTTCGGTTTCATTATACTTATCTGTACATTCTTTTGCGATCAATGCCCAAGATTTCTTTTCACTTTTTTCATTTATTTTACACCTCATTTTATTAACTAGTGTTTGGTTTAATCTTTCATTGAGTCCGTTTGAAAATGGAGTATCAACTGCAGTAAAGATTAGTTTTACATCATTATTTTTCAAAAAATCTTTAAATTCTTTTGAATTTAATCCTGGGTATTGATCTGCTAGTAATATGTCAATTTTTTCCGTCTCAAGAACTTTTTTTACCAACTTAATGAAATCTGTAGCATTTTGTGTTTTTGATGTTAAGATAAACGCAAATCTTGTAAAATGATCAACTAACAAGTGTAGATATTTCTTCGTTGATCTTTGTCCCCCAAAGCCACCAATGGTATCTATAGACATTATCTGAAATGGTTTTGATGCTGGCCCCAGGTGTGACATCAGCCCATATTTATCTTGACCTCCCGATTTATTCTTTATACAGATTTCACAATTCTTGCATATGTTTTTTATATTTCTTGTTAAACTCTTTGCTGTATAATAAGGACTGATTTTATTTATCATTTGGTTGATACCCAAATGGCACCATTCACTGTGTATTTCTTTTATTAACTTTACACTTGATTCTTCAGATAAAATAATTTTTTCTCTATTTCGTGTCTTTTTGTATAGTATTCCATTTCTTTCAATTAATTTATTTCTTATTCTCCCTATATTCTCGTTATTTTTTTGATCTATCTTAATATAATCTAATGTTATCAAATTTACAATTTTTAAAATGTCTTCATCATCTTCATCATTGTCTTCTAATACTGGGTTTCTACTGAGACTATCTGCTTCAGTATTATCTTTCCCAGGAATATACTTAATATTAAAGTCATATTGTGACAAATAGAAAGTCAATTCACCAAGTTCCTCGTCTGTTCTAGCCTTTAAGTTGAGGTTTTCTAATGGTTTGTGATCTGAATAAACGGTGAATTTTCTTCCAATTAACCAATATTGCCAGTATTTTATAGCTTCTTTTATTGCCAAGCATTCAAGGTATATTGCCTTCTTCCTTTTTTGCGAATCATTAAGTTTCTTTGAAAAATAGCCAACCGGTTTTTCTCTTCCATCTTTTTGAATCTGTTTTAATATTGCACCTATACCATTCAATGAGGCATCGGTGTAAATCGTAATAGGTAAGTCTTTATCAAATATTTCCAGTACTGGTTGTTTACATAATATATTTTTTATATCAGAGAAAGATCTCTCACATTCTTCTGACCACATAAATTGAACATTTTTTCTCAATAATTTATGAAGTGGATCTAATATGATCAAGCAATTTGGTATGTATTCGTGGTAAAAGTTAATCTTCCCCAGAAACTGTCTAATGTTCTTCTGAGTTTTAGGAGTTGGAAAATTTTTTATTGAAATAATGTTATCTTTGATTGGTTTTACCGTATTATTTCCTATTATGTGTCCTAAATATTTTACTGATGTTGCTGCAAATGTGCATTTTTTAAATTTTAATCTGAAACCTTCATCTATTATTTAATTGCTTTAAGTACTTTTTCTATGTGTTCTATATGTTCTTTAAATGATCGTGAAAATATTAAGATATCATCAATGTAATTCTCAGTAAAGTCTTTCAAATTATTATTTCTTAATATATTTGATAAAATTCTCTGGAAAATAGCAGGTGATGTTTTTAACCCAAACGGCAGGCAAGTCCATTGGTAATGTCCATCCTGTGTGACAAAGCCTGTCTTCTGTCTATCCTCAATACGTAGTGGTATAGACCAAAATGCGGAATTTATATCAAGTGTTGTAAAATTTTTTAAACAATTTCTTGCTTTAATTATCAAGTCGCTTATTAATGGAAATGGTTGTGCTTGTGGTATGACTATCTTGTTTAATTCACGAAAATCAATACAAAGTCTTGATTTTGTATTTTCGTCTCTTTTAAATGCCAAGGTAACTGGCGCCGCAAATGGACTGTAAGATTCCTCAATTAAATTATTCTTAAGTAAATTTGCTATCTGATTTTCTATTTCTTTTTTGTCCTCTATTGTGCATCGATATGGCCTTTTGCTGCAATACCTATCCACTAGTAAGTCTATCCGGGCCTCATATTCTTTTACTGTACCTATATCATATTTATTTTTGGCAAATACAGTATTATAATTATCTACCAAACTTTGTATTTGAGTCTTTTTGACGTTGTCCAAGTGATGTAGGTTTGTTATAAACTCACTATTACTCACATGCTCGTTAAAATTTATTTTAACTGTTTCTATCTCTTTCAATCCATCCATAGTATTTATCTGCTTCCTTGTCTTTTGCGATATTTTCAGATCTTCATTTTGAATAAGTTTAAATTTTTTTATCATATCTAGTCCTATAATAAAATCTTCAAAATCAACTTTGTCTACGATGAAAACATCGACATATTCTTCTATATCAAAAATTTTTACCTTTATACTTATTAAACCTTTTGTGTATGTCACACCATTGACCGTTTTTAACAATATTCTATTTGTATCTTCTGAATCATTCCTTATTCTAATTAATCTTTTGTTTATCAGAGACACCTGGGAACCGGAATCATATGTTCCGTTTATTTGTACTTTGTCTTCTAATAACATATTTAATTTTATCAATGGTGTGCTTACTCGTTTTTTGTCTCTTCAGTCAGGTTTACTTCTATTACGGAATTACTTCCAATCATTTTGTTTTCTTTTTCTTCTATTTTAAACCAGCATGATTGTTCTGGGTGGTATCGAGTACCTTTATTTAAATCTTGACAGTTTTTGCATGGCTTTTTGTCTCCAATATATTTCCTTTTGTCATTTTTTTCTTCTCTCTTTTTTGTGAAGCTTTTAATCTTTACCAAACTTTCACATTTACTTATTTCATGAAGCAATCTCGTTGTGTTTTCACATTTTTCTGGATCAATTCTATTTCTAATAAATTCTGGTAAGCCGGCTACTATAAGTGCAACCAGACTTTTCCCACTAATATTTTCATCCATATCTAATAATAACTTCTCTTTTCTTATGGCATATTCCATTAGTGATCCTTCTTTATATTTGTAAAATATAGCATACATTCCCATACTCCATCCTTTATCAGCAAACGAATCCAAAAATTTGTCTTTCCACTCGGACCATCCAGCCTCGATTTTCAAAGTTTTTAATGTTGCCGAGTGCCAGTCTACACATGATCTGTCCAAGAATAATCTTAAAATTTCTATCTTTGTTGTATCTTTTTTAATTTCATATCGTTTGCATTCATTCTCAAATGTTTCTATCCATTGTCCCGCATTTGAGAGTTTACATACAAATTTTTCAATCATAAATCTTTCTGATATATTCTTCAGATTCAATTGACCTTCGTTTTTCTGAGTAGTTTCGACTATTTCTATTTCTTTCATTTCTTTTAGATATAAATCATTAAACATTAAATTATCATCTTCATCAAAATAAGTTTGTAACATTTCATCCGTGCATGAAATCCATATCGTTCTCTCTTGACTTCTTTGATTTAAACTTTTTTTCACTCTTTTGTATGCTTCTGTCTTAGTTAGTGCTATGTGACGACTTGCGTATCTATCAGTTTCTAGCAGTATATATTTTTTGTTATTCTCTGTTGTAATGGAGGTAATGGCAATCACATTCGTCTTACTGTCGGTTTGTGATGCCTCATATCTAAATGCAAACTGCAATTTTTGTGCCATTATAAACAAGTATTGTCGTTTTATATGACACTTAATTCAATTACAATAAAACTTCCATTTGTTTCTCTGTAAATAAAGTATGTAATCTTATTCATCGAGTAGGTTACACAATCATAATACAATCTTTACATAACTAAAATAACCTTACCTGTAAATAAAGAAACGACAATAAAAGTTTATTGTTATCATCTCTCGATTAACACATCTTAATAAACTATAACACTAAATCATAAATAAATTATAATAAAATTAAATATCTTAAATAATAACAGAATGTCAGACGCGACATGTCACGTAAAGCGTGGGGTGCGCGCGCATATTAAAATTAAAGAAACCATTTTCTTTACATTTATAAGTTTTATTGTATCACACTACTTATATTTTAATTACAAGAAATTAAGACAATTAGCAACACACCATTTTATATACTACACTTCCTTTTATCAATAAATAAATGTAAATGGAAGTAACCAAAATATCTTAAACAGCTTTGTAATATTTTTACTGTACTAGGAATAGAATTTAAACAATAAATTAATAAACTATGGAATAAAATAAAATGTATTTAACATCCTGGTAATTTACTTTTTATTTAAAAGTATCAATCACATAATACTTTAGCAAATTAGACTATTTTTACAATATACCAATAATTTATCATCAAAATATATTTCCAAGTATTAAATATTAATAAATTATTTACATATAAAACACTATAATAAAACGAGACATAATAATATTACTTAGCTACAACATAATATAGAGGCTTTCAGAAAATATGGTACTTATCTTAACCCTGGAACCCTACACGGGGTGCTCCAGTACCCCACAAAGTTCACTTTTTTAAACTATTCAGTCAATTGCTACCGCACGAGTTTGATATCCCGCGTATTTTACTTTGAGTGTATGCTCCGTGGATAGACCAGTGACGTGGCGACAGCCGACAGGTGTGGACGTGTGCACATGTGCCATTGGGTGCTGTAGCACCCCAGTGTAGTAACAAAGTAAGTTTTTCTTAATATTATAATGGTTCACCAGCATACCATTAGCTAAAGAATTGACTGAAAAGGTCTTGACCATGGTCGGCACTACGCGAAAAAATAAACGTGAAATACCCGAGTCGTTTTTGGAATTAGTTAGCAGAGAAAAAAATACGTTTGCGTATGATGGACCATTTAAGAAACCGTCTACAAACGGTAACTTTGAAGAGGGATATACGGGAGAGTATCTCGGCAATCCTCAAGCAACCCATCCCGGTTGATCATCCTGGACCTGAACGTCACTCACAGGGGCGTTGTGGTTTCTGCCCGAGAAACAAGGATCGGAAAAGCAAGACTAGATGCACCAAGTGTAAAATTCCGATTTGCTTGGATCACCAAGTCAAAGTATGCCAAAAGTGCTCAAACTGATTTATTATTTTAAGTTAAAAGGCTGATTTGTGATCTCATTATATCAATTAATAGAAATAAAAGTATATTTTATCTATAACTATTTTTGTTTTATTTATTTTTAACTTTTTTTTTAGGGGTTCCTCGTCACCCCAGTGTAGGAACACTGTATACGCCAAGCAGTGTAGGGTTCTAGGGTTAAATTTGTTCACTTAATATCTCGTTCAGAACTGAAGCCAATATAGCGGACACATTCTTTTATAAGTATAATTTGGCGCCATTTACACCGGAAGATATAACACAATGACAATATTATTTTAAAGCGGAAGTTCGTAGAATAATTTACAATATTATGAAATACTGAAATTGACATACAAAAATGTTTACAATGAATGTTCAATTATTTTCACATTATTTCAGAATTTAACCATAATAATTACATTTTTATTAAACATCTCAAATTATCAAATTCTAGAACCGGAAATAATATTAACACTGACATAAATGTCAAAGTGACTTAAAAACTACTTTGTTAAGAATGACATAATTATTTGTGTTTATTATATTATTCACAAAATAATAAATTCATAGTTAGTTACAATTTAAATTTGTTACAAATTGCCATATTAATAATCAAATCTGACACGTGCACATACAGACAGACAGACAGACAGACAGACAGACAGACAAAAATTTTACTAATTGCATTTTTGGCATCAGTATCGATCGCCAATCATCCTCCAATATGTATTTTGAAAAAATATTCAATGTACAGAATTGACCTCTCTACAGTTTTATTATAAGTATAGAAGAAGAAGATATAGAAGATAGATTATACGGATATTACATTAACACTGACGTTAGCTTTATAATCATCTCACATCATATTGTTGTTTTATTTAACAACAGATGGAGCTTGTCCGGACTTGTTCCATATACCGACAGTTATATTATCTCCTGTGTGACCGACAGCAATTTACAACCATTAGCTGCCTGCATATTCACGCTATTTTAAATAAGTGGATAAAAAACAAATTTTCCTCTCATAAATAATATAATAATAATATATTTTTCATCTTCGGTAAAAGTCGGTCACCGATTAATAATTGGTGACCGACTTTTTGTAGATGAATAATAGAATAATATACTGATTGCAGTAGTGCAACGCACTCAACATACATACAGTCGGACATTAATTATATGGAGCAAAACTCTGAACGATTATGGGTCCTACAAAAAGTAGGTCGTAGGTTATTTATGTACTTGTATATTATATTCTTTTTATAAATTAAAGATCATCAGATCCTTATAATAAACATCCGAATATGGTGGTCTACCATATTATCGGATTCAAAAGCCCAGCGCCGCGACGCTTGCCGACGCCCAGCGCCTCGACGCCTAGCGCCGCGACGCCTACCGACGCCCAGCGCCGCGACGCCTGCCGACGCCAAGCGCCGCGACGCCTACCGACGCCCAGCGCCGCGACGCCTGCTGACACCCAGCGTCGCGACGCCTAACGACACCCAGCGTCGCGACGCCTAACGACGCCCAGCGTCGCGACGCCTCCTGACGCCCAGCGCCGCGACGCCTACCGACGCCCAGCGCCGCGACGCCTGCCGACGCCCAGCGTCGCGACGCCTAACGACGCCCAGCGTCGCGACGCCTCCTGACGCCTAGCATCGCGACGCCTGCCGACGCCCAGCGTCACGACGCCCAGCGCCGCGACGCCTGCCGACGCCCAGCGTCACGACGCCCAGCGCCGCGACGCCTACCGACGCTCAGCGTCACGACGCCAAGCGCCGCGACGCCTGCCGACGCCCAGCGCCGCGACGCCTAACGCCGCCCAGCGCCGCAACGCCTAGCGCCGCGACGCCTACCGACGCCCAGCGCCGCGACGCCTACCGACGCTCAGCGCCGCGACGCCTGCCGACGCCCAGCGTCACAAAGCCAAGCGCCGCGACGCCTACCGACGCCCAGCGCCGCGACGCCTGTAGACGCCCAGCGCCGCGACGCCTACCGACGCCCAGCGTCACAAAGCCAAGCGCCGCGACGCCTACCGACGCCCAGCGCCGCGACGCCTGCCGACGCCCAGCGTCACGACGCCAAGCGCCGCGATGCCTCCCGACGCCCAGGGTCGCGACGCCTACCGACGCCCAGCGCCGCGACGCCTCCTGACGCCTAGCATCGCGACGCCTGCCGACGCCCAGCGTCACGACGCCCAGCGCCGCGACGCCTAGCGCCGTGACGCCTGCCGACGCCAGCGCCGCGACGCCTGCCGACGTCACGACGCCAAGCGCCGCGACGCCTACCGACGCCCAGCGCCGCGACGCCTAGCGCCGTGACGCCTGCTAACGCCCAGCGCCGCGACGCCTACCGACGCCCAGCGCCGCGACGCCTACCGACGCTCAGCGTCACGACGCCAAGCGCCGCGACGCCTGCCGACGCCCAGGGTCGCGACGCCTACCGACGCCCAGCGCCGCAACGCCTCCTAACGCCTAACATCGCAACGCCTGCCGACGCCCAGCGTCACGTCGCCAAGCGCCGCGACGCCTACCGACGCCCAGCGCCGCGACGCCTGCTGACACCCAGCGTCGCGACGCCTAACGACGCCCAGCGTCGCGACGCCTCCTGACGCCTAGCATCGCGACGCCTGCCGACGCCCAGCGTCACGACGCCCAGCGTCGCGACGCCTAACGACGCCCAGCGTCGCGACGCCTCTTGACGCCGCGACGCTCAGCGTCACGACGCCAAGCGCCGCGACGCCTGCCGACGCCCAGCGCCGCGACGCCTAACGCCGCCCAGCGCCGCAACGCCTAGCGCCGCGACGCCTACCGACGCCCAGCGCCGCGACGCCTACCGACGCTCAGCGCCGCGACGCCTGCCGACGCCCAGCGTCACAACGCCAAGCGCCGCGACGCCTACCGACGCCCAGCGCCGCGACGCCTGCCGACGCCCAGCGCCGCGACGCCTACCGACGCCCAGCGCCGCGACGCCTGCCGACGCCCAGCGTCACGACGCCCAGCGCCGCGACGCCTAGCGCCGTGACGCCTGCCGACGCCCAGCGCCGCGACGCCTGCTGACACCCAGCGTCGCGACGCCTAACGACGCCCAGCGTCGCGACGCCTCCTGACGCCTAGCATCGCGACGCCTGCCGACGCCCAGCGTCACGACGCCCAGCGCCGCGACGCCTAGCGCCGTGACGCCTGCCGACGCCCAGCGCCGCGACGCCTGCCGACGCCCAGCGTCACGACGCCAAGCGCCGCGATGCCTGCCGACGCCCAGGGTCGCGACGCCTACCGACGCCCAGCGCCGCGACGCCTGCCGACGCCCAGCGCCGCGACGCCTACCGACGCTCAGCGCCGCGACGCCTGCCGATGCCCAGCGCCGCGACGCCTACCGACGCTCAGCGCCACGACGCCTGCCGACGCCCAGCGTCACGACGCCAAGCGCCGCGACGCCTACCGACGCTCAGCGTCGCGACGCCTCCTGACGCCTAGCATCGCGACGCCTGCCGACGCCCAGCGTCACGACGCCCAGCGCCGCGACGCCTACCAAGGTCCAGCGCCGCGACGCCCAGCGCCGCGACGCCTACCAACGCCCAGGGTCGCGACGCCTACCGACGCCCAGCGCCGCGACGCCTCCTGACGCCTAGCATCGCGATGCCTGCCGACGCCCAGCGTCACGACGCCAAGCGCCGCGACGCCTAGCGACGCCCAGCGCCGCGACGCCTGCTGACACCCAGCGTCGCGACGCCTAACGACGCCCAGCGTCGCGACGCCTCCTGACGCCTAGCATCGCGACGCCTGCCGACGCCCAGCGTCGCGACGCCTAACGACGCCCAGCGTCGCGACGCCTCTTGACGCCGCGACGCTCAGCGTCACGACGCCCAGCGCCGTGACGCCTGCCGACGCCCAGCGCCGCGACGCCGGCCGACGTCCAGCGCCACGACGCCCAGCGCCGCGACGCCTACCAACGCCCAGCGCCGCGACGACTACCGACGCCCAACGCCGCGACGCCTACCGACGCCCAGCGCCGCGACGCCTGCCGACGCCCAGCGCCGCGACGCCTGCCGACGCCCAGCGTCACGACGCCCAGCGTCACGACGCCCGGCGTCACGACGCCCAGCGTCACGACGCCAAGCGCCGCGACGCCTACCGACGCCCAGCGCCGCGACGCCTGCCGACGCCCAGTGCCACGACGCCCAGCGCCGCGATGCCTACCGACACCCAGTGCCGCGACGCCTACCGACGCCAAGCGTAGCGACGTCTAGCGCCGCGACGCCTGCCGACGCCTATAATATTAGCTAATACCAGCTAGTATTTGTTTAGTGCCACAGCATATGTGTTATTGTTATTAGGATCCAATTATACGTCCAATAATAAACACTTCTAGTTAATCGTATTTGGCTTTATTCACACGTAGATAATACATTATACAGTACCTTATATATAACTAGGTAGATACAGAGACCTCACCTCTAGGGGCCTCCCTAGGGGACTAATAATCAAGCTATCTTCAGCGTCACGACGCCCAGCGTCACGACGCCCAGCGTCACGACGCCAAGCGCCGCGACGCCTACCGACGCCCAGCGCCGCGACGCCTGCCGACGCCCAGTGCCACGATGCCCAGCGCCGCGATGCCTACCGACGCCCAGTGCCGCGACGCCTACCGACGCCAAGCGTAGCGACGTCTAGCGCCGCGACGCCTGCCGACGCCTATAATATTAGCTAATACCAGCTAGTATTTGTTTAGTGCCACAGCATATGTGTTATTGTTATTAGGATCCAATTATACGTCCAATAATAAACACTTCTAGTTAATCGTATTTGGCTTTATTCACACGTAGATAATACATTATACAGTACCTTATATATAACTAGGTAGATACAGAGACCTCACCTCTAGGGGCCTCCCTAGGGGACTAATAATCAAGCTATCTTAGGCTTCAACGTCAATGTCATCTTTGACATCTAATTGTTTTTTTAATCACAATACATAATGACATAGCATTATGTAACATCTCCCTTTTTCGAGAAACGCATACAATATATCAATGCATATAATATACATGATTACAAAATATAACTTACTAATTAAATTTCTCATGTATGTACAATTTAGGTTGTTTTACAGTTCGACCAGATCTGGTAACATAATCTGTACCTATTTGCCTTTCCACAGGAACACAGTTATCATTATCTCTACTAATATCCTGAGAATTTTCACTCGTGAAACAACTAGGATTTATGGGAAGACCAATATAAGAAGGATCTATTTTTTTAAATTCATCTTTACCGTCACCCGCAAAAGAGGAAGGAGGATTTATCTTTTTTAAATTATTTTTCCTATGTCTAATATGCGCTCTATTTCTCCTATATATAACACCATTCATATCGGTAATATAATGAGACCTACCACAATCTAGATTTCTATGTATTACACCAGGAGTCCAAAAATCATTGGGATTCTTTTTAAAATAAATATCATTTCCAGGCTTAAAGACTTCATTTCTTACCACGTTATCAACGTTGTAATTCTTATGTAAAGAAGCTAGCTCAAAATATTTAGAATAATAATCTACACAGACAAGGTAATTCTCCCCATCAAAATAGAATAAATCAACCCCTACTCGTTCCCAAGGGAGTTGTGTAATATCATAACATTTCAAAGGTTCCTTATTTGTGTTAGGTTTAAATTTAGCACATACTAGACACTGTTCAATTAAATTTTTAATGTCTGCATTTATATTGGGCCAATAAACTGTTTCCCTGGCAATGTTAAGTGTTTTATTTATACCTAAATGACCACAGTGAATTTTATCTAATATTTGCTTTTGTAAAGCCTTTGGGACTATGAGCCTATTGCCCTTAAAGAGTAAATCATTCATTATATGTATTTCACTTTGAATATTCCAATATGGTTTTACCAAACAGTTAATTTTGTCTTTGCTTGTTGGCCAACCATTTTTTATATAAGATTTAAGCAAATTTAATGATTCATCTTGTTTACTTTCCTTTAAAATTGACTCTAAATATGACTTTGATACTGAAATATTAGAAAAAATTGAATTGACATGATATTGTAAATCTTGTTCATACCGCGGTACATATGTTTCATTGAGTGAAGCTCTTGATAACGTGTCTGCTATATACATATGTTTACCAGGTACATAAATTACTTCCAAGTCATATCCTTGCAACGCAAGCATCATTCTCTGTAATCTAGCTGGCACTTCATGAAGAGGTTTTTTAAAGAGATAAATTAAAGGTTTGTGATCTGTATGAACGGTAACAGGACCTCCATAAATATATTGATGAAATTTATTACAACCAAACTGTATAGCAAACAATTCCTTTTCAATCTGAGCGTAGTTTTGTTGAGAGCTTGTCAATGTTCTTGAGCTATATGCAATTGGTCGCTTATTTTGCATGATAACAGCGCCCACTGCATTCTTGGATGAATCTACTGACAAAATTAAAGGTAAATTGCAATTATAGTTAATTAATACAGGTGCTATAATAATAATATCTTTTAGTGATTCAAAACACTTTTGATAATTATCATCCCATAGGAATGGTATATGGTTTTTTAACAAGTTTCTTAAGACATTAGTTCTGTCTGCTAAGTTTTCAATGAAAGGGGCTAAAAAATTTAACATGCCTAAAAATCTTTGTAAATCCTTAACATTTTTAGGTGTAGACATATTTTTTACAGCTTTAATTTTATCTGGATCAATTTTAACACCATCTTTGCTAAAAATATAACCCAAATATGTTATTTCATCTAAAAGAAACTTACACTTGAGCTTGTTTCATTTCAGATTTATCTGCCTAGCCCGTTCTAAAAATAATTCTAATCTCTTATTATGTATCTCAATTGTCTCCCCATATATTAATATGTCATCACACCAAATAATTATGCCTTCAATGTCCCCAAATAAATCAATCATAGTTTTATAAAATATTTCTGTCGCAGTATTAATCCCGAAGGGCAACCGTAGGAATTTATAGCGACCAAATGGGGTCTGAAATGTGCACAAATCACTACTTTCCTTTGTTAATTTTATATTATAAAAACCAGAGAACGCATCCAAGTGGGAAAAATATGTAGCTTTAGATAATTTTGACCTGACTTCATCAATATTTTTAATAGGATAATGACTTCTCAATAGATTTTTATTTAAATATCTAGGATCTAAACATACTCTTAATCCTCCTGCCTTTTTCATGGTAATGACTAAACTACTTACCCATAATGTGGGTTTGTTAACCTTTTGTATAATTCCCAGTTGTTCCATGACTTCTAATTCTTTCCTTAACGGCTCGATGAGAGCAAACGGTACTTTCCTCGGGGGATCTACTCGCGGTGCGGCATCCTTCTTTAATACAATACTGTGTTCATATGGAAGACATCCTAGACCCTGAAAGACATCATTATATTTGATGACAATATTGTCACATGTTTTTTCATATAGGTTATGTATATTTTTTACAATTTTATTGTCATTTTGACAACTTACAGAGAAGTTTTTTGTTATTAAATTTAACTTTATACAAGTTGGTAAGCCAATTACAGTTGGACAATTCAAACTTGTTATTACAAAAGTAATTGTTTCAGGCTCTACTTTATTATCTAATAAACATGATACATTAGATATTGCCACTATGGGGATTTTATGACCATTATAAGCAAAAATATTATAATTTTTACACTGTTGTTTGTCCATATTTTTAATTTTTAACTTTGAGCTTTTGTATGTGTCTAAAGACATCATATTTATATCTGCTCCAGTATCAATTATGCAATCTACTCTTTTATTGTTTATATTAAGAAAATAATGCCAAGAATTATCATTTTTACTTAAAATTGTGCTATTACTATTCTCATCGAGCCGTTAAGGAAAGAATAAGCTATCATGGAACAACTGGGAATTATACAAAAGGTTAACAAACCCACATTATGGGTAAGTAGTTTATTCATTACCATGAAAAAGGCAGGAGGATTAAGGGTATGTTTAGATCCTAGATATTTAAATAAAAATCTATTGAGAAGTCATTATCCTATTAAAAATATTGATGAAGTCAGGTCAAAATTATCTAAAGCTACATATTTTTCCCACTTGGATGCGTTCTCTGGTTTTTATAATATAAAATTAACAAAGGAAAGTAGTGATTTGTGCACATTTCAGACAACCATCCTCAGAGCAATGGTTTTTTGGAGAGCGCTGTGAAAATATCCAAAAACATACTACGTAAGCGTGCTCGAGATGGTTCTGATGTATATTTAGCATTGCTACACTACCATAACACAGCTAAAGGCGATTTTCCCAGTCCAGCATCATTATTAATGTCTAGGAGTTTACGTATGAATATGCCTGTCCTGTGTAAGAAATTAAAGCCGAATTTAGTAAAATTTTCTGTTTACAAAAAATGTCATGAAAACAATAAAAACAAAATGACATATTACTTTGACAGATGTGCAAGGCAAAGAAATGAAGTCTTTAAGCCTGGAGATGACATTTATTTTAAAAAGAATCCCAAAGATTTTTGGACTCCTGGTGTAATACATAGAAATCTAGATTGTGGTAGGTCTCATTATATTACCGATATGAATGGTGTTATATATAGGAGAAATAGAGCGCATATTAGACATAGGAAGAATAGTTTAAAAAATATAAATCCTCCTTCCTCTTTTGTGGGTGACGGAAAAGATGAATTTAAAAAAATAGATGATACGCCTTCTTCTATTACTCTTGATACGCACAATATATTTCCCATAAATCCTAGTTGTTTCACGAGTGAAAATTCTCAGGATATTAGTAGAGATAATGATAACTGTGTTCCTGTGGAAAGGCAAATAGGTACAGATTATGTTACCAGATCTGGTAGAACTGTAAAACAACCTAAATTGTACATACATGAGAAATTTAATTAGTAAGTTATAGTTTGTAATCATGTATATTTTAAGCATTGATATATTGTATGCGTTTCTCGAAAAAGGGAGATGTTACATAATGCTATGTCATTATGTATTAGATTTAAAACAATAAGATGTCAAGATGACGTCTGACATTGAAGCCTAAGATAGCTTGATTATTTATTAGTCCCCTAGGCAGGCCCCTAGAGGTGAGATCTCTGTATCTACCTAGTTATATTTAAGATACTGTATCATGTATTATCTACGTGTGAATAAAGCCAAATACGATTAACTAGAAGTGTTTATTATTGGACGTATAGTTGGATCCTAATAACAATAACATATGCTGTGGCACTAAAACAGTCTTGACGGGGGCACGACCGTGCCCCCTGATACATTTAATTTTTATATTGAGTCAGGCAATAACTAATAATCAATCTGCCTTTTCCAATAACACAGTAAAGACTTAATACAGTTAATGAACTTGTCGGGTCTCCTTCGTCAATATTTGCTGGCGTTTAATTAGCGCCATATTTAATTACTGCAGGAATTAAACGGTCTTATGATAAATACCTATAATAGCGAATCAAGTGGTTCAGAGCTTCGCTCTCGACCCGGAGGTCGTGGGTTCGATTCCCGCGTTGGAACAACAAAAAATGTTGATTTCATGTTTGGTTAGGACAATGCAGGCTGATCACCTGACTGAAGAAACTGAAGAAAGATGATCAATACGTCGGATGGGCATGTAAAAAGACGGTCCTGCGCCTGTTCTCTCGCCAGTCGTGTCGGTTTACCGTCCCACTGGGTTATGAGAGTAAAAGGGAGAGAGTGTCTTTGTGTATTCCGTACACACTTGGGCACTATAAAATAACTCCTGCGTAGCTGGCCTGGTTTCAATGAAATCGGCTACCGACACCGAAATCGGTGAGGGGAGCTATTATTAGAGTTTTACGGACCCTTATTCTGTTGTTGAGTTGGTGCGGAGGTCACAGGTTCGGAACCCGCCGAAGGAACTATAAAGAGTTCTGTATTACTAAATCTTGGATGTATATTAAATGTGTATTTAAAATTATAATAATATTATCTACGGACGCTTTACACTACGTTAATCTGGCCCCGTGCTAAGTATCAGAAAACGGAAACATACTTAATACTTTTATAACATACATAATATATTTAAGATTTTTACTATTTTATACACATTATTTTATATTATTATGTGTTTAATATGATTTTGTGGATGTTAATACTTTATTAACATCCGTGACCCAGGAACACCGAAAACTTTTTCGGCGGGATTCGAACCCGTCTTGTCCGGCTCGACAACAATGCGCTCAACCACTGCACTACAGAGGTCGTCAATCAAGTATTTAATAATAATAAGAATATAAAAATAAATGTATATAAATGTATAGTATCGTAAATGTATATAAATGTATATAATGTATAGTAAAAAATATAAATGTATTGTATCAAATATACTTCCCGTTGTCTGGTACCTGTAACACATGTTCTTTGAGAACTGAACTCGGGGCTAGATTGACGTAGTGTGAAGAGTCCATACATAATAATAATAATAGATTACAATATTTTTGCAGGTATACCTCCAAACCAGTATTTAGCCTGATTGAACATTCTTTGATAGACGAAAGTACATGGTTTCCTTGTCATATCAGAGATCACTTAACGAACATTGCTCGCAGAGTCAACATCCTGAGGATGCTCCGGGGTCGGAGCGAAACGCGCGTCGAGTTTTGCAACCTGCATGGTGGACTTTGCACGATCGTGTTATCATTATTGCTCGTGTGGTGGTGGTGTTTTTCATGTTTTTTGCTTGCGAGTGTACGCAGTGTGGGAGGAGGGAGGTGCATCAAACGCATGCCTATGCGTACACTCACTCATCTGCTTGCAGATTGTGGTTATAATTGTTTAGCGGGATATTGCTAGATATAATATATTTAAATTTTAAGCCTGTTATTATTAGAAGCGGTGGCCTGATGATTTGGATTTTGGCTTTGGTTCTTTGTCATGCTGTCCTTATCTCTCTCCATTCTATCAAAGACAGTGACAACTTATTAAGTGACTATTTAAGTGTAATTTGAGAATTTACGTTTGTCAATTCAACAAACACAGCCTGACTGGTTGTATTTGTTAGCAGGCCCCAAAACATGAGTAAAGTTTAAGTATTGTTATTCCAATCCACAGCAAAAGTAAGATAAATAAAACGAGTGATAATTTTTACAATTTAATCAAATAAAATATTAGTACAGTAAAAACTCCTCTAGTTCAACATTACCTAGACATTTAGGAATTCCGATTTGTTCTGAAAACAATTAGTATTAGAAAAATATTGTACTCTAGCTTTACATACACCCTATCTACAAATGTACAGTGACTAGGAACATCAACGAAAATCTCATTTTTGTATGGACATGTTTCAAATTTTGACTAGTATACATGTATAATATGCAAAATAGAGCCTAGTAGCCTTCTATTGGCGTGGGATTTCAATAACTTTGTGGTGATACAATTAGCGCCATAATCATAGCGCTTTCGAAGTTTTCTAAGATAGTTGCTATACAGTGTGACTGGTGAGACATGAGCAATACTTGAGAACGTGATATTTGGCTATTATATGAGATGAAAAAAAATAATATCAATTAATCACCGAGTAAATGTAGCTTAAACTTGCTTAAATTATTTACCCAACGCATGAACGAATGTAGGAACGGCGGCGTGCGACATCAACCTACGTTGATGTCGCACGCCGCCGCGCCGGCTGCATACTACTTGCCTAGCCGCGTAATTTTCATAGTATTCATGATTAATTTATTTAAAGGAAAATTAGGTAAAAAATTAAGTACCTAACTTTATTACATATTTATAATGGGTATCGAGTACCGAGTACTCTCCGTAAGTATTGCACATGTCTCACCAGTCAGGCTGTATATTATGGACCTAGTTATTACCCTGGGCATAGCATATAGCAATATTATATCTATGTCTTGCCTCTGAAGTAGAAACAGGCTTTGGGTGACAAGAAATTGCGACGCAACACCAAAATAGAATCGTGGAGCCACTGCTTTGTATAGATAGCACTCTCGCGACTGGCGAGTGTGGTGACAGAACGAGACTTTTCGTAGGTCGCGGTCGCTGGTCGCGGACGCGCATAGAAGGCTACCTTTATGCTGTACAAATAAACACATTTTCATAACAAATAAAATCCGTCTAAGTAAATTATATAACCTATGACACCGGCCGGCTGATTACGTAATAATACCGATTAGCAAAAATCTCGCAATGGACGCGCAATCGATTGCTGAACGTCAAAAAATGTATGGTGTTCGCCCCTTATTGTATTTGAATTTTCATTAAATGTAATGTGTCTTATTTTCTAAGACACACAAAATGTTTGAATTTCCATTTACTTCATTTTTGCTAAGACACAAAATGAAGCTAATTTTGTATCGTTTTTGCTAAGATACTAGGGCCAAAAGCAATTTAGTGGCAATCATAAGAAATTAATTATATGTTGCGTCACGTATACATTGACGTCAATTTTTGTGAATTTTAACACTTTAAACTGCTGACCAGTTTAATTTGGTTTTGGCACTGATCTCTTATTTTAACTGTTTACAAAGTTCAAGAGCAATAATTGTACAATTATTGCGATTGTTTTGCTTTTGCAATACGTAATCAGCCTGCCGGATTTATTTCGAATTCACTGACATCTCTTTATTTAAATTAGATCAGTAGTTAAGGCAATGTAAAACATATTATATAGACAGCCAAATCATTACCCTTCCTTTTGGATTCGCCATAGTCGGCTAAAAACCACATATACATAATTTTAAGTGTCCAGTATAAGTTTGACTCTCGTAGCAAACAGTTAGCTTGCTACAACAGTCACAATTAGGCTGGACGAAGAATCCGTTTTTATAACAGTATGCCTAGCAGGAACATTTGAAAACTCCGAACTAGTAACGTTATATATTGTTAATTGTATGAATAGCATATCATGAGCAAGTCGTTTACGTAGCTTACAAATGTTCCTGCGTGGTCTACATGACGTATATTATTTTTAAACATGATACTTAAAACAACATACCACGTATCGTTAACATTTTGTTATAATGTACATAACTACTCTGAAAATTAAAACACATGTTTAGTTTCGTTGTAATTTTTACAATGTTTAACTAACTTAAAACTGTACAAAAATATCTAATTCTAAAAATATTAAAACAATTTATGCAACCGAAGTTTATTTCTGCAAACATAAAATGTACCTATTAAATAAAACCTTAAAAATATTTACAAACTAAAATAAATAAAAAAAACTTCATTATAACCTTTGATCAACTATACACTAGATATCATGTCATCACAAGAAATCCGTCTCGGTGAATATCAGCTCACTTGAAAATTGAGCTTTTATTTCATTTAGATTCTTTGGAACACTGATAACGTCCACACGTGTCACAATGTTTGATTTTAAATCGCTAATTAATTTTCTCAAAATTTTAAAAATCAGTGATTTGAAATCGGTAATTATGTAACTTAAATTTAAAAAAAAATTATTTATATTTATATTTGATTTGAAATCGGTAATTATGTAACTTAAATTTAAAAAAAAATTATTTATATTTATATTTGATTTGAAATCGGTAATTATGTAACTTAAATTAAAAAAAAAATTAAGTTACATAATTACCGATTTCAAATCACCAAATCAACTTTGAAATATTTAAAACTTTTGTCGTTATTAAACAAATATAGCTCTATTGGCATATACCATGCGGACAGATTTTGGTCTTGCCTTTGTATGGGACGGGACACCTTTTTAATACGTTTATTTATCTCAATGTACAATTAAACTAAGAATAAAATTGCCAAACTACGTAATAGTTTGTTGGCAATAATTGCGCTGCTGCTCTTAACTACTTAATAATATACAAAACATAACAATAAAGCTTAAACATAAAATAACAAAAACTATATATTCTTATACAAAAAAAAAAAGAAAAACAAACGTCATCTTGACACGTGTATTGTTAATCAAAGATTACAACAAATAAAATAAAACCCCCTAGGTCACCTCATCAGGCAGTACCTAGTAAGGTAATCTTTGGACTTAGAGAAATAAACAAGATCAGTGTTTCCCGTTTCTTTGTAGAGAACTGGGAACCCCTGATTTAGATATTTCATAGCAAGTTTCTCACTGCAGCAGCTATCAGGTGTGACGTCACAAGATGGCGCTGACGCAAACCTTAAACTGCAAGAGATGTAGAAATTCCCTTTAGACACTATTTTACTAACAGTGGGTTAGTCTGTCTAATCTGAAAGGCTGCCGTTCTGAACGCTCATTGGTGAACGTAGCGAGTGAGCGAAGTTGTTGCGAGTGTTTACCAATGAGCGTTCAGTATGCCTTATTAACTCAAACATTTGAGTTAGGTTAGGTTAGGCAGGCATTAAAAATATTAAAACAAAAATAAATAACATCTTATTATGATTTCTACTACATCTAGAAGGATAGTAAATATAAAATCGTCCTTATACAATCTACACGAGCCTTCATCTTTGGCACATAGTCAATTCAAGGAAGGTCTGATTTCTTTAAAATAATTCATTTTGTCTTTTTAGAGATATAAAAAGGAGACAAAATGAAACGGTAAATTTAAATAATAAGTTATGCAAAGCATGCAGGATAGCGAATGTTTTAAATAAACGATGATTAGTCCAATCGAAACACCAAAATAAAATGCAATTACACATTAGAATAAAAAAAATAGATAGGAATTACGAGAGGAAGAACATGATAATTAACGAAGGATTAGCTTTAACATTGCTTGGTGAAACACGCCCTTAGTCAGAGAACACACGTCATGTTAACTATCGGAATAGTACCATTCTAAGTAAAGACCGATTTGTTATTCAAGTTCATGACCCGTTTTTATACCCATCTATAACCAAAAGTTAAAACCTTGGTGTTGACATTTAGTTATTGAAACTGGCCGTTAGTGGGCAATTTTTTAGTTTACCTTAAGGTAAACCTCATATTACTTTGTTTACATTTTATATCGTGAATTCAACTATAAATCATTATAGTGTAAAGAGACAAATTTTGAGTTTGCTAACAAAATTCCTTTTTTTATCATGTTTGTTTTCAAGCTGTAGAAAGTAGCTCATTTACTAGCTACAGCTAGTAATGGTGCACCGACATGCTCCATAGAACTCGTGTCATGTTATTTGGGTCAGGCGTGCGTGTTCCTTCGCCACTAATATACTTATTGATTTACATATCAATTTACGTTACAATGTTTGACAGAACCGGAGCCCGAAGGAACATTTGAAAGTTACGTAAAGTAATCGTCAGTTGTATTGGCGTTTCCTTTCCATATAATTATTATATTTTGTTAACGTTACTTTATTAATAATAATAATGCCTCCCACACCGATTTCGTTGACGGTGGCCGGTTTCATTGAAACCAGGCCAGCTACGCAGGAGTTATCTTGCAGTGCCTAAGTGTGTGCGTACACAGAAGCACTCTTTCTTCCTTCACTCTCGTAGCCCAGTGGGACAACCGACACGATTGGCGGAAGATCAGGCGCAGGACCGACATTTTACACGCCCATCCGACGCATCGATCATCTTTCTTGTCAGACAATCAGGTGATGAGCCTACATTGTCCTAACCAACTCAAGACATCCCAGTCGAAAGCTAGGATCTAAACTCACTCTACTCGTCACTAGACCACAGAGCCGTTACTTTACGTTACTTTACGCGAGTTTTAAATATTCCTGCTTGGCCCTTAGTTACTAGGTAAGTTGATAATACGATTTGGCACGTACTTCCTGAAATATCATCTAGGGCGTAAATGGAGGTTTAGAAGATTTGCAGGAATAACAATTTTGATAATTGAAATTTATTCGATCCTGGTATTAATTTAGAAAAAGATATGAATAAATTTAAAAATTAAATACGACTTCCAAACTAAAAATAAATACAGAACCAGCTTTCAAATAAAGAAGCATCATAAAATCGGATCGGCTAGTCAAAAATTCTGAATCCTGAATGTATTTTACTTTAAATAAACATAGGGAGCCGAAGAGGGGATTTTTGTAGTAACTCGAGCGCGTCAGATTAAGATAGTATACGACGTGTCCCACATGCCTCTGGTAATCTAGATTGCCATGGATTTTCATGATTTTTTTTTATTGGTGGGGTTAGAAATATTTAAAAAGTACCAATGATTTATTCCGATGCATCAGATTAAGGTTGGAGATGTTAAGTAAGTTAAAAAAAAACTAACGAATGAAAGCACGCACTGACGATTTGAAAGTCGGGCAGGCTTATGAGGACTTAAGTAAATGCTAAAAAGAAAATATTCAAATGATACGAGTTTCTCAAATATTTGACTCATTGTAATTCTAATCTTGTGACTCTTGTTGAAATAACCTATTATTGAGATAATATTTTGTAACAATTTATTTTTTCAAAGTTTAAATAAGCTATTCCCGCTCATTCCAATTTCCAGCACTAAATAAAAAAAAAACTATCATGTTTTTTCCTCCTATCATCGAATCACCAAAACTTAGATCCCCACAACGCTTGAGTAACTACGCGTTTAGTATTCTGGGCTCCCTAACTATTAGGAAAATACAGTCGAATTGAGAACCTCCTTCTTATTCGAAGTCAGTTAAAAACTAGTAATTGTTAAAATCATTAACAATGACAATTGTACGTAAATATCTATGTGTCTATATTAAATTTTATTTTACAGAATCACTGTTTCGTCTTTCAATTTACAAAATATACAAAATAATGTTTAAAAATTAAACGCTATACTACTTTGGTCGAGAAAGGTTTCAACGTTATCTAAGAAATTGTTAACATCTTTGTTAGAATTCAATTTTAAACTTTACACTTTATTATAATCGAATTTATCATCTACGTTTAACTTCAAAATCTATTCTAATGAGACATGGGGTTTCACAGCTAGTTTGTTACTTACTTATTCTGAATTTTTATTAGGACTCGCATTGTCTGGACTATCAGTAGATCCAGTAACGACATTAGAATTTATTACGTCTTCATTCTTACTTATGTCCGTAGTCTCCTCGAGAACGTTATCGTGCTCTTCTGTATTTTCTTCTACGTTATCATTTTCTTCTAAATCTCCTAGACTATTTACAATTTCATTAAAATCTCTATCTAATTTTTCACAATTATCAACTGTAGGTTTGACGATTACTACGCCTAATTTTCTAGTGGGCAGGTCTGGTGGTCTCACAGTGGCCAGGGTGTTGGAGAGATATGACGCCTGCAGGTTGTAACCTGGTAGCAGTTTGGGTTGCAGAGGCAGCATCAGGTCTAGGGCGCCGGTGGTCGCGGGGCGAGGTTGCAGGGGTGGGGCGGTCATCAAAGGTGGTTGCAGGGACGCAAGTGATATCGCCCCGCTTTGCGTGTTCACTATTGGACTCTCGACTGTAATAGAGAAAATTAAAGTATTTATCTATATTATAATACCTTGCAATTAAAACAAAGAAGATAATAATTTAACTCTAAAAGTGGTATCTTTTAAGGTCTTTTTGTCTGTTTTTCTCCCAAATCACACGTGGTGTAGCAAAAGGCAGGAGAACAAGAAGTGTAAAGCCGATTAACACATTTTTGCGAATGTTTCACTAAATTTTGGGTCGTAAGTGAATCACAAACAACGAGTCAAGCGGGTTTAAATACCTAAGTTTGCATAGAACTGCTAAAGTTTATAATGTTATTTTAGATTTTGGTGTATTAAAGATTTAATTTAATACTATCAGTCCAAACTTCGACAACCGAGTTCGGCTATAACTTTCTTTCAATGCTTTCAATGCTCAACTAGTTAGTTGAGCATTGAAAGCAGCCCTACCTATCGGGTCCAAATGCAACTAATCTATCCTTGAATCCACTTGAATATACAAAAAAATATTCAAATCGGTTTAGCCGTTTAGGAACAACTGTCAACATACGTACAGAAGAATTATCATTTTTTTTCTTTTACGAAATTTATAAATATGGGTTAGGAATGGGCTCCAATCACAGGTGGGATTTTATTTATGGTGCTTCGTTTCTTATAACTGACATTGGCATGAGCTTTACCTATGGGTGCTCTGGCCTGAAGCGGTTGAGTGACAGGCGGTCGCAGCATGTTCGATGGTCCCTGGAGTGCGAGGCTGATCATGTTCATACCGTTTACTCCTGAAATTGAAAAACACGGTGTTTGAATCAATTATTTCGTTGATTGTCCAAATTGTTGAGGAAGCTAAGCATAACAATATTAAGAGGGGGATAGGAAACTGCGTATCTATAACTATAAGGCTTTTTATGTTTGGTATTTATATTATTAATTTTTAAAATGAAATAAATTTTCAAAGTGTATTTAAATGCTGAAACAAAAAAATTGTGCCATCTAGTGACATTTTCTCGAACTTAAACATGCACTTGCCTAACTTATTGTTCACTGGAATCTCCTTCAGTACTACGGGGTGCTTCACTGCGTTCACCCGCCGGTTGGAGGCGCCGGCATCGCGTTTCCTCCGAGGCTGTTCCACGGGCAGCACTCGCCGCCTCTTCTTCGGGAGTTTAGACCGCGCCTGCAATAGATGGCGTTATTAAACATTATTTTTCGATGTTGTATAGATGGCGCTTCATCGTCTGCCTGCGAAAGGTGGCGCTGTTCCCTTTTTAAATAAATGAATATATTTTATTTTAAACTAGGGTAGGCAGGTATGAAAATAAAACACAGGGTAACTAGATATTACAATAAAAAATAACTTTTAGTTAGCATATGCCACCAAAAGATGGCGCTGTATCGCTAGTGCGTTGCAACACTCTTTATTATTCCACGGAAGTGCGCTATTAGACTTAACGACTGCGGATAAATATTAAATCCTATTTCCTTTCGCCACGTTTTTCCTACGTTTTACGTACGGCTTACGTGAAAACATTGCTAAGCTAAATGCTGCATAATATTCTTGCTTATTTAACGGGATCGTCAGGTGCAGTTAAACTTCGGTTTTAATATGTTTAATTATACCCGTCTGCCGGCTCCGATTAAAATATAAAACTCATATTTGCGCACACATTTTCAGCTTATTGTACTTCATTGCAAAAATTTAAAATATATTTAAACGCGCGGGTTTAAAAGTTTTAACAAGCGTTTAGTAAATTCATAATAATATTTTGGGTAACATGTAGGCTACATACAGAGTATTTTCTACAAAAAAAATCGTCTACATTTACTTAATACATTTTGAAAGGAAAATCTTAGGTTTCAAGCCATACACAAATAAACTGAATTAAAAATTAAAAAAAAAACCCTGACTAAGCGTGTAATATTCTGTCACAAAAACGACCTGTTGACCTTCAATACCAGAACCGATTTCCACCAAACATAGCTAAGAACACTCTCGACTGATATACCTTTCAAAAAAAAATACGCTTTAAAATCGGATCATCTATGATGCCACAGACAGACACATACATATTTACACAGACATTTCAATATATTATATCAAAATAATTCAAAAGAACATACATAAACGTCAATTTATAACAAAATAATTCAAAAGAAAAGACAGATATTCAACGACAAAGAATTATTTTAAAAAACCTGAAAAGCCCAAGCAAGCGTGAAATATCTCGTTTATTTGTGGAGACACAAAAGACAGCGAAGTACCACTTAAGAGGCGGTGTTTTAAGAGCTTAGAGTTTGCTCGTTAACATTACCACCCTGTACGTTTACTGCCGTAAGGACACACCTTATAAACAAGTTAAAATGTCTCCAACTTGCATCCCTATCGGGGCAAACATTTACTGCATGCGAAACTTATGTCGCAGTCTTCTAGTTAAATATGCTTATTTGATTGAATGACTAGTGCGGTCATTTAATGGCGTCAAACAGCTCATACAGATAGCAATGTGTTGATATAATATTTTTGATTTATTTACTTTTATGTGCGTTATAATAGTACCTACACATTCGGAAATTTTGAAGTTTAACAATAAAATATGAAATGGCTATTCTTGTCTCGGATTTGTTGGTAAAAACAGAATTCTATGAATGCCCTAGTCATTCAATTAAATAGCTGATTTAACCTATGTAATATAAATGACAGCAATTGGTCTCGTCAATACCTGGTTTTAATATTTTAGTTGTGTAAATTCAACACATCGGAAATTATACGTCGCAAGCTATTTCAACAACGATTGATAAACGAAAGCTATTTGTTATTCCTATAAAATGTCCTAAAGGGCCCATCCTTATTTTAAAAATCATTGACCCCGTATGCGGAAGAAATCGAGCGTAGAACATATTTGGAACAAAACTTATGGTAATGGGAGTTGTGACAGTTCACGTGTAAGAGATATAAGGTATCGAGATTAAAGGTGTCTAAATTTTATTAAATAACCGTAACATGTATGTGAAGGCCTTCTGACACAACTACGCAATGATCACATCCATACAACATGATCGTATGTATCATGGCCTACCATCCCATACAATCTATACTTAATACAAGAAATCGCAATAGACGTCACTACTATTAACGTTTGTAAATTATAAAATGTAAATATGCCGAATTAAGTGCAAATATTGACATTAATATAAAGATAGCATATTTTTTAAGCACAACATCACATTAAGCTAAATTCAACTCCTTAATTAAGAAGAAGATACGAAACGAAATTAGAAATTAGTATTTTCCAATAGTGGCGCTAGATGGCGGTTTCCGGAATGTGCCTGGACTTCACCCTTTGCCAGTCGTATTGCCAGTATTAGGGTGATACCATTTTCTAGTACTAGGTCGTGTCTGTTATACTTTGTGTATGTATTAAAAATGAATGTTTGATAACGACCACATTTTTGTCAGTCGTTATCGACCACTTGTGTGATACCACAGCGCAAATTCAATGCAATCACTAGCAGCATTGCATATTGTGTCTGTACACGACGTAACCACGCCGCTGCTACGGGCAACAAGACCACCACATGGAAATGTCGACAGCACCACAACACAACCAACAACTACCGGCGAGCTACACCGCAAACTGTGTCTGTACACGACGCAACCACACTGCAGCATCTGCTACTGGCAACAGAGCTACCATGTCGATGGTACCGCAATGCAACCACTAGTGACGACCTCCGTAGCGCAGTGGTCGAGCGCGTTGGTGCTCGAGCGAGAGGTCGCGGATACGAATCCCGCCGAGGGCACAAAAGGTTTTTCAAATGTTCCTGGGTCATGGATATGTGTTAAATTTGTGTACAATATAATAAAAATCTTAAATATATGTATAGTATAAAAATATTAAACATATTTCCGTTGTCTGGTACCTGTAACACGAGTTCTTCGGATACTTAGCACGGGGCCAGATTGACGTGGTGTGAAGTGTCCATAGATATTATATCATTATTATTAGCGGCCATGTACATCGCAAACTGTGTCTATACACGACGCAACTCTAGACTGACTCTAGCTGCCAGAAACAACTAGAAATGTTGACATTTCGTCAAACATCTAATCTACAACCGTAGGAAATTTTACTATCAGTCTTGCAATTGCGTTTTGCTGTAAGCGCAGCAACGCATAACTAGACCACATTTCTTCATGTGTCATGTGAGGTTCATGCGGGAAATTCTCGAAGCTTATAAGAATGCCCGGAGTAAGAACAGCATTACGGTTGATGAGGAATTGCTGTTTCCACTCCAGACATGCCATATGACGTATTATTATACGACATATGGAATATCTGGTACGCTACGACCGGTGGTAGTAAGCTACTAATCGTTCATTGCTCACAACTGTGGACAATATAGGTGATACTCTTTGCGCATACCTAATAAGTATGCTCAAAGAGTATACCTATTAGGAAACTCTTTGAGCATACCTATTAGGATACTCCTTGACGCCTCCGTGGTCTAGTGGTTCAGAGCTTGGCTCTTGACTCGGAGGTAGCGGGTTTGAATCCCGTCGAGGGAACAAAAAGCTTTAAATGTTCCTGAGTCATGGATGTGTATTAAATTTGTGTATTGATATAATAAAAAATCTTAAATATGTGTATAGCATTAAAGTATTAAATATATTTCCGTTGTCTGGTACCTGTAACACAAGTTCTTCGGATACTTAGCATGGGGCCAGATTGACGTGGTGTGAAGCGTCCATATAGATATTATTATTAGATCTTATAGATATAATTATTACTCTTTGAGCATACATAATAAGATACTCTTTGCCTAATGAGTATCCTAATGTAAGGTATGCTCAAAGAGTTATCACCTTTATTGTCCACAGTTATGAGCAATGAACAATTAGTAGCTTTATCGTGATTTGTAATATTACGTTGAAAAGTTTTATAAACCTTCAAGATTTTCCAGCATCTTTCCCTTGGTTGTGGAAAAAACAGACACAGGGAATATACGTCCGGAAATGGGCATCTGCCTTTCCGCGGACATCATTATTATTTTTAAACTGTGCTAGCCAAACCGCCTGCCAAGCGAGGCGAGTAGGTATAGGCAATTACCCCTCATGAAATACTTTGGGGAGGCTTATGTCCAGTGTGTGAAAAGAACAGTTACTATAACTTTGAGTTACGATTATACTTCCTTTTCATTTTGGAAATGTATATTTTTTTTATTAAAACTAAAAAAAAACTTTTTAACATTTCTTTTGTTTGTCGCAAGAATAACGAATTTTTTTTTTTACTTTTGTAAAAAAGATACATTTCTAGAATGAGAAATGAGAGTATAATCATATCCCAAAGTTATAGGGACTGTTCCTTTTACACCCGTTATGTAGCATAATATTTGGGCTCAAAGACTAACTAAGCACTAAACATTGCTAGCTGCTTTATATACGACAATTACATACCTTTGTCTTTGACGATAGATAAACAATTTCACGTCCATCTCGATAGCAAATTGGTCAATCCTATTCGTGGAATTCGATTTACAATACGTGTTTGGCATTTTAGACCTCACATTACTTACTATCAAACACAAATAGACAGGTTGAAAAGAGACCAGTCACTATATCTTTGAGATATATTTAAACTATGTTTTCTCATTCAAGAAATGTATATAATTTTTTAACAAAAACTTCTAAATACATATACAAATTCTTGCGACTAAACAAACATAAGCAGTTAAAAGTTAAAACCTGCTTTTATAGTTTTGGATGAAAAAATACATTTCTAGAATGGGAATAGGTAGAAATTTAATCAAATTTTTTCCTTTATTTATTATTGGTCTTAAGGGCGTTTATGTTTGTATTGTTCCACCACATTCGTTTTCTGCCTTGCTACAGTATCATTTTCGAATCCAAATAATACATACACGTATATTTTATTACGATATAAACACAATACTATAAAGTATTTCTAAAGGAAGATATTTAAGAGAACGAACAGTCTAAAGATATTATTCTTAAGAGAGTCAGCGAGGCACGAGGCTCGTCGCTAACAAGTTTCGACGGAAGTCTGTTCCAGTTAGATTAGTTAGTTCAGTTAAAGTTAACCAACGGTTAGGCTGGCAATTTGTATGCTGTTCATATTTAACTGTAAAATCTACGCTGCGGTTTGCTGCAGTCGGTAGAACATTGTTCAAATCGTAAAATTAGGCAATTTTAATAGTTAATAGTTTTTGTGTGTTGAGGCTTTGCATCGTTAAAATTAGTAACAGCTTAGGTTGTTTCATAAAATATATTCTGAATACGTTTTACTTTGTGCGTGGTTGGCGCAGTCGGTAGGATATTGTTTGAATAAGCATTGTACTAAGATTTTTAATATATTTATCATATTAAACTTGCTAGCTTTTTTATTTTATATGTTCATTTATGGCGGCTAACCTTCGCAGCAAACCTGCGGCCTTCAGCTTGAGGGTCGACGCCCTAACCACTAAACTACAGAGATCGTTAACAATAAGATTTCTTAGCCTGTTGATGCAAAAACTTTTTTTGTCTTTTTACGTCTGAAATTACTGTATAAAAGAATAATACTCATTCTATTTAGCGGTTGGAATAAATACCACATTCTACAACGTAGTTTTGTTAAATTATGTTTTTTGTCAGCCGTAGCAAATGTTCAAAGTTTTAATCCCGCCCTAATCCTAAAACGTAGGTTATATACCTAATGGCTTACAAAAGGGTGTCAAAGGTTTAGTCTCGGTAAGTATTTAATAAAGCTGTCTTTCTATTTATACCGTCGACCCCTCAAATCACTTTGTGGTAACGAATTTAATCAAAGGTGACGTAGATTGCGAGCCACCGAGTAATTTACGATCGACTAATATAGTGGAAGACGCCCGTACTAGTTGTTCTCGAACGTATCTCGATTTACGTACAACTTTAGTTACAACACTTAAGTAAGATCGAACCTCAAGGTATCCTTTACTATTGGTTGTTTTGCCGGGCATGGGTAATCTGGTAAGAAAGTGGACAATAATATGAGTACAAACAGGCCATAATTTAAAAAAAAATGTAATTGATTTCCGAATACAGATCATATTCGAGATCTGATATCACCGCGACTAAGTGAATATATTGTGACTCGTTTGTGTTACATCAGCCTCAATTTCTATGAATCACGAACTGAACGAAATGGCGTGTACAATTTGTAGAGTCCATATAAATACAATTTTTAAATACCGTACCGTTCCAATATTTAATTCTCTCATGTTAGTAGTCGATCTATCAACCATGAATACGAACGAAGCTTTTAATTAAAAAAACGTTCATTCGTTAACTTTCACAGTGACACTACGAATATAATACAGAACTTTAGTATTTTGAGATTCAAAAATAGAATAATCTTAAATAACATAAGCAAAATCGAATTGAATAGTAATAAAATACTATAAAAAATTCAAAGTAAGACCGCCTTTTTTGTGCATTTTAATGTTGTTTTTAATGTGCAAATAAATTATTTTCTATTTTATTCGATTCAATCTAAAATAGGATAACTGATTGAATGTACTTTTGGTTCTTGATGGAAATTCATGTTCACAATAATAACACACAACTTTAAAGTTATTACAAAACCACGGCCGGTTTCGATTAAAACACCTGATGATGATTTAATCGAAACGATTAAATCGTGTTTTTGTAAAGACTTATTAAAAAATAATAAAAATGTAAAGGTGTAAATAAAAGTTGTGTGTATTCTAAAAATAGTGTTCGATAACCATTAGTACGGTAATATTTGTCCCGATCAATCTTGTATATTCGAGTGGCCTCTCGTAAATTCTAACTTAGTCTCAGGCTAACGTCACTATTTGTTCAGTTTGATTGACTGAGGGCTCGCAGCTGCGTTAAAGAGGGTCCTACGTTTAATTATATTGTTGTAAAGCCGGGAACAAACGGACTGGAGAATATTAATTAATGTTTACTAAACAAAGTGGTGAGCTTTTTCCCACAAAAAATACGTGACCATTCTATTACTACCACGGACACCTTTCATTTTCCTCATTTAATTTTCACGTTGAATTAGCCCACATCCTATATTATTATTCTATACAGTGTGTAAAAAGGACAGTCACTATAACTTTGAGATACGATTATTATATACTCGTACTATCTGTTCTAAATTTGTGTATTAGTAAAAATATTACATAATATGTAATATTTTTACTAATACACATCCATGACCCAGGAACACAAAGAACTTACTTTTATTTACTAATACACAAATATAATTCACATCCATGACCCATGAACACAGAGAACTTTTTGTTCCTTCAGCAGAAGCTCGATTCGAACCCGCGACCTCCCTCGAGCACCAACGCGCTTAACCACTGCGCTACGGAGGTCGTCAAGCACTTTTTGTGATTAACTTGTGTCAATAGTTGCCTCACTTAACGCGGGTTCCGTGTGGCAGGTTGAATGATGAACAAATTCGCTGCCGTGCTACCGACGCTGTAGCTAATTTATGTAACTCTTTTCAAGTGGGCTGATATTCGCCAAGACGGATTTTTTGTGCTGTCACGATATACAGTGAAAAACCATTTATAAACTAGGTATATACAGAATTTGGGTGAGGTCCTGGCGCAGTCCCCGTGTGGTCAACATACGGCCACGGCACTGCGCCCAGTTCAGGTGAGGTGAGGGGCTTTCTCTTGCGGCGTGGATGCGCCGCCCTTTGCGAATACTTCATTTCTCTGTTCCGCTACGCCGGCGCAGGGGGTGCGGAGGTGTCGCTTTGCGGCCCTCCTATCTCACGTCTAGTACGAGGCTCCGGGTAGAGGGATGTGTAACCTCCACGGCTTTGTCAGTCTCGAGGAGATCGCTTCAGTTTGCTATAGAGGTGAACCGGCCGGTCGAGAAAGGAGTAGCCTGCGTTTTGACAGATCCAGGGCACTCCACCCAACATAACGGCTGTTGGCAATCCGCAAGTGGTTTTAGTGGGTAAACCGGCCGTAGTGAGCCGGGAGTCCCACATACCCCTCCCATATCCCGGTGGGATGCGTAATGCATTTCCCTTGCGACATAAAAAAAGGTATAGACAGAATTTAGAGTGCTACACAGCCCTACGGGGAATGCACAGTGCACAAGTGCCTAATTGAAAATTCTGATATTCATTTGACAAAACGTATTAATCGTTTTCTGTCAACACGTTATTGAAAATAATTTTTAATATTTGCACGGCAATAAACTGATCTACGAACGATTTGATTTTGTTTGTTTTAAAATTAAACTAATATGGTTCATGGACATAATGCAAACAAATTAAATAAACGTACTCGTTCAAATCGTAAATAAAGAGAACATCAGAGTAATGATACACTAATTACTTGCACTTTTTCCACTTTACTAGTTACTAGCTGACCCATGCCCACTTCGTTGAGCATGGAAACCGTTTATGCCTTCTTGGGACTTCCACGAATATTTCAAGACCAAAAATAGCCCAATCAGTTCAGCTGATCTCGAGTATTAGCGAGACTAACGAACAGCAATTGATTTTTATATAGCCTATGATACTCATTGATAATGTAGCTTTCTAATAAAAAAATAAATATTATAATCGGTAGAGTACTTTTTGATTTAAGTCGTTACATACAAAAATACAAATCTTTCCTCTTTATAATATTAGTGTAGATTAAAAACATTAGATTTATTGAAATACACGACCTGGTTTCGACTGTCATCATCAAGTGTGATCTACAGTACATTAAATAACATTATGTTAAAGAGAAGAATGCTCTATAATGCTACTAATAATAATATCTATAAACGTTTTTACACCAAGTTCATTCCCGTGCTAAGTTCTTGAAGTAGGTATGTGACATTGAATAAATTAATCGATTACTCATTAATCGATTTTTCTCATTCTCACAAAAATTCATTTATGAATAATCGATTGTTTCGAATGCAAATATCGATTCCTACCCTATCTTGAAGGTCGATTACTTGTGTTACGGGCACCAGACAACGGGATGTATACCTACATATTATTTAATGGACATGCATGATTTGCAAACATTAAACTTCGTTCCCTCTTCGGGATGCGAACCCGCGATCTTGAGCGACGCCATGTTCGTCAAACATTAAATTTATAAAATATTTCTTTTATTCGCCATTTCCGTTTTCAATCAGCACGTGTCGATTTTGATTGAACATTAATTCGAGATTGGTTCAGTAATGGCATCAGAGTGGCGGATACGACCGCCGGAACCAGTTAGCGCTCAATAATAACGAGTTATTGCGAAGTCAAGGGTAGTAAATTAACAAGTCGGTTTGGCCCCCAACACTTATAAGGGTGATGGGTCTGTGTTTGTCTGTGAACCAAATGGGTGAACCGGTTTTGATAAAGTTCTTTTGTTTGAAAACCATCGTTATGGAATCCTTCGATATAAATCATCATTATAAGTTCGCTAAATGATTTAAAATAAAAAATAAATACCCAAAATAATCTAAAATAAAACAAAATAAAAAGTAATTGATATATTATAATAAACCTTAAAAGTAACTTAAAGCACTAAATATTGTAAATGTACTAATAATTTTTCTGTTTTCATTTGGTACTCTTGATTAAACTTCGATTATTGTTGTACTAATGTCAGATAATGAATAAGTAAGTTTTGTTTAATGCTAAGTGATAACTAGTGAGAGTGGACTGTATGGTGTGATGATGAAGATATCGTATAATTACACTATAATGAAAAATGCTTTATGCTTCGGCAACTGTATTTAGAGAACTGAACAGAAAAATAGAATCTATCAAAAACATGTCAATATAAAAATAAGTCATAAAAACATTTAAATCAAAAAGGTATAAAATCTCAGGTCTATCCAGCCAGTCGCCAACATACCCGACCCCAGTGGGACACTAACCCTCGGTGGTGACTGGCTGGCACTAATTTTCTACTGGGACGGCGTAGCGTACCTCCCTTTGTAAATAGGTCCACTACGCGGACCCGACCATCCGGACCAGGATAGGTTTTGAGTATCCTACCCAGTGGCCATAAACCTCGCGGTAATGTGTTGTCCGCGATGAGCACCACGTCCCCTTCCCTAAGGTCTTGTGTAGACCGGTTCCGAGGTTCCTTCCTGCGTAGCGTCGGTAGATATTCCCGCAGCCATCGCGCCCAGAAGTGGTCGGCCAACCTGAGCACCTTCCGCCACTCTTGGCGTCGAGACAGGTCTCCATCCGTCAAGTTATTTGTCCATGGGGCCACTGACGACGTTCCTATTAGGAAATGAAATGGTGTTAGGGCTTCTCAACTTTTTCTTTTGTGGATGAAAGACACCAAAAATGGGTAAGTACCAGCGGATGGTATCTTCACTCTTGGTAGAGTTAGTACTGTTGTGATATGGATGATTATTTAGGTAGCCATTTTAGCGTTACCGACGCAATACGAATCGCCACCGATATAGTCACGGTCCACAAAAACTGTCAATTTGAAATGCGATCCTGGACCTCTAACGTGCCGGAAGCACTGTCGCAGTTACCCAAGGACCTTCGAAGTGACACTGATGATGTTTCCTTACCCTCTACTAAGGAAGTAGGAATACTTGGCCTTAAGTGGAACCCTGCCCAGGATACTCTCACCTTTCGCTCAAACTCTGCCTTACTTTCTGAGCCAATAACCAAGCGAATAATCCTCTCAAATGTCATGAAACTCTACGACCCTTTAGGTCTTCTTATGCCTGTCACAATTTGGGGACGCATAATTATCCAAAAGCTATGGCGCGAGGGTGTTGCGTGGGATACGCCATTACCAGGTAAGTATGTAGACGAATATAAACATTGGTTTCAATACCTAAAGGAGGCCTCGTCAGTAAAGATACCACGTTGTTACCTGCTCGGACAAGAGCGGACAGATATACAACTACACATCATAGCAGATGGTGGCGAACAAGCATACGCTTGCGTCGCCTACTGGCGCATAACATACACCGGTGACACTGTCTCTGTAGTTCTAATCGGGAGTAAAGCGCGAGTAGCACCATTAAAACCGTTGTCCATACCACGATTAGAACTGCAAGCCGCACTAATAGCATCTCGATTTTCGAGTACTATCACAAAGGCTCACCGCCTGAAACCGTCTCGGATTGTATTCTGGACCGACTCTACGACAGTTTTGAAGTGGATTAAGAGTGACGCCCGAAATTTTAAGCCTTTTGTAGCCCATCGGTTGGGAGAGATAGCCGAGCTCTCTAATCCTTCTGATTGGAGATGGCTCCCTACCTCCCTCAACGTAGCTGATGATGCCACGAAACCAAAGACTAATAAGCTCGAAGCTTGCCACAGGTGGTTTCTCGGCCCACCTTTCCTTTTGCAAGCCGAAAACTATTGGCCTATTGAAACGCAGTCTAAAGTCGCGACGCATTCAGATCCCGAATTAAAATCGGAAATCGTGGGTATTCTCGTTGAAGCCCCTCTGTCAAAATTTCTAGTTCCAAATCCGAAACGTTTCAGTAGGTGGTTACGTCTTCTGCGAGCCACCGCCCGCGTTTTTCAGTGCGCTAGAATATTTATTTCAAAAATATCGCGACCGGCTAATTTTGATTCTTCTACTTCTATGTCTATAGGTCCGGAGGGCACCACGTCTCCTACGTGTCTTCAAGAAGCAGACCTCGCCCTGGCAGAGAAGACTTTGCTGAGGCACTCGCAGTGGGACAGTTTTGCCGATGAAATTAAGCATCTTCGGCCTCGCAGCCCCTGCCCAAATCCGGCTCGAAGGACCAAAATGATAACTAGTGAGAGTGGACTGTATGGTGTGATGATGAAGATATCGTATAATTACACTATAATGAAAAATGCTTTATGCTTCGGCAACTGTATTTAGAGAACTGAACAGAAAAATAGAATCTATCAAAAACATGTCAATATAAAAATAAGTCATAAAAACATTTAAATCAAAAAGGTATAAAATCTCAGGTCTATCCAGCCAGTCGCCAACACTAAGTATCTTATATGAGAAAACATTTAAATGGTATTTCTGTTGCGTTCTTAGTTACATATATTAGCCACTGAATACTGTGTGTTTTCCTAAATTAAAAAAAAATCACACTATCAGCTGATACAGCTACAGCTACATTATACTACTACTATACAGCTGATTTAAAAGTTAACCTACGTATCTAATAGAAAAAAGAAGGGTATTCGCATTCTAATGAAAACAATATTATATATAAAGCTTCCAGGTTGATTCTAAAGGGATTCCGGTAACTTATAATTTTTAATTAAAGTTGTTGAACATTCTAAGCTTACTCTATTAAATATAATCCCAGCGAGTGATGCTGTAAATACACGTTTAAAATACATTTTATAACGTTGATGACGTCAGAGGTAGGGTAGGGTTATATGTAATAGAATGATACACTACTAAGTGTATTATTTTATGCCGCTTAATCAAATTACTAGTAGTGTATCATTCATGCCCGTACTATCAAATTACTAGGGTTCTAGGTGAAAATTCAAGATAGTTATAGTATCTACATGTAGTAAGGTACATCTGATGATGACAATCCCGATATCACCAACGCTCGTTAGTATAAATGGCTTGTAAAATACTGTGCCCTCATTCATTAACAGGAAATATGAGAGGGACATTATATTTAATGAAGGATTAACTTTAAAATGTGTTGGTGAAATTGGCACTTAATCGAAACCGGTAGTGTATTTTTAACAAACAATTTAAAATGGGTTTTAACTTTTGCACCTCAAATAGTGATCAAAACTTACACTCAGCACACATTCTTATGTCCAAACTTCAGTTGAAAAGTAAGCCTCTGCATCTGTTATTGCATTTATACAGTATTCTCCGAGTGAAGTAACCACACTTAAAATATTGTAGTGCCTGGGACGTGCGGTTTTAAATGTCGCATGGTTGTCCAGCACATACGGCATTCTCACAACACAGTCGGTCCAGAGGAAAAGAAGGCCCAACCCTGCGCGGGTATCATCTCGATGTTTTTCTTCACCGTTAGAGCATCCGTTTATTGTACTTGAGATCAGAAAAAGTCTCATTGTTACATGCCACAGCCTGGGAATCGAACCTGCACCATTTCGAGCACTAATCAACGGTCTACCCACTAGGCTACGGACGCTCATGTCTATATTAGCTTTACGATTGAAAATAATAGTACAATAACCAGCTGTTCTCTTAAGTAAAATAAAAGAGTTCACTTTAACTGTAAAATATTAATTGACCTGTTTTATAGGGACAAGCTGCCAACAATTATTTTGCGTTTCATTTAGATTTGAACTCTAACCAATAGCAAACCTTTTGGTAGTTTATTTTATCGCGCACAGGGGCCATACTCTCCAAACCGATTCGGTTCCGATTCGATCGAGCCGCATACGCTTGAATAAATTTACGTTTATTTTATTTTGATAGTCAGTCGATTGATATGGTCGGGAGTTCAGAATGGTACGATCTAACGATTTTCTTTATCCTGATTAGTTTCAAAGTAATCCACCAAATAAAATTACCAAGAAACCGTTGAGATCGAACTGATTCGATTCTCGATTGTGTCGGGGGTATGCCTGCTGGTCGTTTTCAAGCCAGCCCATTTGCGCCGAATCACCTCTCACACAAGCGTCCATCATATTTGTCCTATAATTTTATGTTTAACCCTCCAATACAAAAGGTACAAGTGTCACATTGTCAAAGGATGGGGTAGGCAACAGCAATCAAATAATAAAAATGAGACCATCCTATTTGATATTTGGGGTCCTTGTCGCTGACGAGGGTCATTTGGATTTTGGACCCACATTCTCCTAATATAAAAAATACCTCAGCGAAAGGTTAACAAGATCGCCCTTAATGTTTAATGATGCATAGTTATTTGAAGATGACATTTTAGGGTTAATAATTAACATGAATTTGAATTCAAATTAATAATACTAAAATTATTCATTTTTTCACAAGAATTCAAATATTACAATCTTTTTCATAGAAATAAGAACAGGCTATTGTAAAATTTAAATAATATATTATATACCCAACGAAAAAATTATAACTACAACCTGCAAACAAATGAGTGAGTGTGATAATAACAAATCCCTCCTTGTTACAATGGCTCAAAACTTTTTTTTTTGCAACCTGCATGGTGGTGTGGGGCTTTGCACGACCTTGTTAAAATTATTGCTTGTGTGGTGGTGGTGGACGCATAAGCAGTGTGGGAGGGAGGTGCTTTATACACATGCCTATGCGTACACTCACTCATTTCCTTGCAGGTTGTGGTAATCATTTTTCGCGGGATATTGCTAGATATAATATACTAGCTGTTCCCGCGACTTGGTTCGCGTGGTTTTTGAGTAACTTAAACCGTTTATGCAGCGCACGCAACGAAAGTCCCCAAATGTGAATAATTTTCCCCGTTTTTGCAACATTTCTCACTGACGCTTCGTTCCTATTGGTTGCAGCGTAATGTTATATAGCTTAAAGCCTTCCTCTATAAATGTACTATACAACTAAGAAAGAATTTTTCAAATCAGACCATTAGTTCCTGAGATTAGCGCGTTTAAACAAACAAACAAACTCTTACGCTTTATAATATTAATATAGTATAGATTTATTTATATAATATATTTATTTAAATTTAATATTAAGAATTTCCGCAAAGTAACGTCTAATTCAATTAATAAGCATATTACATACTAATGTAGAATAAAGAGTCTTAATAGCCTATGGAACTTTATTCTTGGAAAAATGTCGACATCTGTTGAGAATACGACGTAAGCGATGGAACTGTAACTTTGGGTGCCTTAAACAGTATTTTTTTTTTATCGACGCACACCACGTCAATCTGGCCCTGTGCTAAGTATCCGAAGAACTTGTGTTACAGATACCAGACAACGGAAATATATATTTAATTATTTTATACTATACACATATTTAAGATTTTAATTATTTCAATACACAAATTTAATACACATCCATGACCCAGGAACATTGAAAACTTTTCGTTCCCTCGGCGGGATTCGAACCCGCAACCTCGATCGAGCACCTACGCGCTGAACCACTGCGCTACGGAGGTCGTCAACAGTAATAGCAGGCTTAAATTTTGTAATTATTTCGAAATACCTAAATATGCACTTTAGATACAATAATTATTATTATTTTACTCGATTTTCGTAATTTCGTATAAAATTATATAAAAAAAAAACATTAAACAACACCTAGTGCCAAATTCACCAAAGCTTGTTAAAATACCATGCCTTCTCATTTATTGACAAGAAATAAGAGAAGGATAACACGATATTTAATGAGGGTTTAAATTAATGTGATGGTGAAATTGGCACTTAGGTGAGTTCACTGGCACTTAGGCACTTTTGCATCTATATGGTAAAAATATCAAACTCGAGTGCCCCCATAGGGTTATTGAGAAGAGACAAGTATTTCCTCAAAAACTACGTAAGTACACAAGGTTAAAAAAATCCTCTTTAACTTAATACAAAAGAAAGCAAAAAAAGTTATAGAATGAGCAATTTTATGCCTACACGGCAATTTTGTCCCAAAATTACTGTCGAAGGCTGTACCGAAGTGCCTTCAAACGGCGTTGCCTAGCAACGGGAAATAGGAAAATAACAATCAGTACAGCCACAATATGGGTCACGACGTAAATGGACTGATACCACTTAAATCGCCAAGATTACCCTTACAATATTTTTGCATCAATGTGATTAATAGCACCGATTTCGATGTCGGTAGCCGATTTCATTGAAACCAGGCCAGCTACGCAGGAGTTATTTTATAGTGCCCAAGTGTGTGCGCAATACACAGACGCACTCTCTCTTCCTTTTACTCTCATAACCCAGTGGGACGGTAAACCGACACGACTAGCGAGAGATCAGGCGCAGGACCGACTTTTTACATGCCCATCCGACGCATGGATCATCTTTCTTGTCAGACAATCAGGTGATCAGCCTGAATTGTCCTAACCAAACTTGAAAACAACATTTTTTGTTGTTCCAACGCGGGAATCGAACCCACGACCTCCGGGTCGAGAGCGAAGCTCTGAACCACTAGACCACGGAGGCGACGTCAATGTGATTATAACCTTATTGACTCTTGTTGGATGATAGTCAGTTACAGTATTATTTTTTCTTTTGTGTCTTATTTGATGTACTTCGTAGCGCAGTGGTTGAGCGCGTTGGTGCGTGAGCGAGAGGTCGCAGGTTCAAATCCTGCCGAAGGAACAAAAAATTTCTGTTTTCCTGAGTTAAGGATGTATTAAATTTGTGTATAAAAATAAAATCTTAAATTATATAATACTAGCTGACCCTTGCCCACTTCGTTGAGCATAAAAACAGTTTATGATGAAATTCAACTAAAAAAAACAACCCCTAACTCGGGAACGCGGAACCCGCAACGCGGGAACCCGGAACCCGCAGCATGGGAACCCGAAACCCGCAACGCGGGAACCCGGTACCCGCAACGCGGGAACCCGGAACCCGCAACGCGGGAACCCGGAACCCGCAACGCGGGAACCCGGAACCCGCAACGCGGGAACCCGCAACCCGCAACGCGGGAACGCGGAACCCGCAACGCGGGAACCCGCAACCCGCAACGCGGGAACGCGGAACCCGCAACGCGGAACCCGCAACGCGGGAACCGGAACCCGCAACGCGGGAACGCGGAACCCGCAACGCGGGAACCCGAAACCCGCAACGCGGAACCCGCTACGCGGGAACCCGAAACCCGCAACGCGGGAACCCGGAACCCGCAACGCGGAAACCCGGAACCCGCAACGCGGGAACCAGGAACCTGCAACGCGAAAACCCGGAACCCGCAACGCGGGAACCCGGAACCCGCAACGCGGGAACCTGGAACCCGCAACGCGGGAACCCGGAACCCGCAACGCGGGAACCCGGAACCCGCAACGCGGGAACCCGGAACCCGCAACGCGGGAACCCGGAACCCGCAACGCGGGAACGCGGAACCCGCAACGCGGAACCCGCAACGCGGAACCCGCAACGCGGAACCCGCAACGCGGAACCCGCAACGCGGAACCCGCAACGCGGAACCCGCAACGCTGAACCCGCAACGCGGAACCCGCTACGCGGGAACCCGGAACTCACAACGCGGGGACCCGGAACCCGCAACGCGGGAACCCGGAACCCGCAACGCGGAACCCGCAGCATGGGAACCCGAAACCCGCAACGCGGAACCCGGAACTTGCAACACGGGAACCCTGAACCCGCGACGCGGAATCCGGAACCCGCAACACGGGAACCCGGAACCCGCAACGCGGAACCCACAACGCCAAACCCTTCCGTGAACGTTGCTGGTTCTGCGCTGTCAAATGGAATAAATAGTATCCTATGTCCGTCTACTGGCTCTAAGTTACTTCCTCACCAATTTTCAACCATATCGATAAAGCCGTTCTTGAGTTATAAATAATTTAACTAACACGACTTACTTTAATACAAATAGCTGATGTATAGATGGAACTAACATAAGCTAACGCCCGGTGAATGCTCCCGTCACAGTCGGTCCAGCCGATTCGGTGATCATTAGTTAGATAACGATGATGATGATGATGATAAAAAGAAGCCTAAATTAATCCTTATAACTTTAGCTATCTACCAGTGAAAGTCTCGTTAAAATCGGTCCAGCCGTTCCAGAGATTAGCCGGAGCAAAGGGACACGCTAACAGACAGACAGACATTTTTTTTTAATTGCATTTTCGTTTTCAGTAGCAAGAAAAAAAAAAGACAGAACAGACAGACGTTAACTTCGCACAAAGACAAATGACGACAAAAGACATAGTGGCGTCTTAACATGACGTTTTCGATTTTTTTTTATTGTTCGTGAATTATGACCATGGATCTAACTCCTTCGATCTGATTTTTAAATTAACATTTATAATATATTCTTATTACAACTTATAAGTTAAGTACTTTTTTTAAATAGGTATATTTATAGTTGTTAAAAGATTAATAGATTTTTTGAGTAAGTCTCTAGTGTTTAATAAGAAAAAGTGTTAACTGACGTAACATTATCACGACGTTTATTTCATTAAATCATAATTTGTATATTATATTTAAGATCGTTTATCAGTGAAAGCAAATCGTAAAAAAACTCATATTGGTTATGTTGACAATAAATATCTAATAATTATTAAATAAAGTTTAGTAAATTCTGCAGTTTTAACAAAAAGAAAATATTTATTTTATTATGTCGTCGTTACAACGTTACGTCGCTCATTTTTGATAAACTGTCAAATGTTACCTATTAAAATGACCCGACTATTTATTAGTGGTGGACAAATAGTTTAATGAATCCAAATAGTTTAAGTTTATGTTAATACGTTATTTATAGCATTTCATAATTTTTATTTTCCATTTGTAAACAATGTCGTTACCATGACACCAGTGTCATATAAACTGGCAACGACGTGAATCGATTGAGCCCAGGTTCAAACCCCGCGTGACCATCACGTATTTTCTTCTTTTTTCTAATTTTCTGCTTATTTTTTTCAACATTTTCTTTCATAATAACCTTTTCGTGACAATAACGAACATACCGTAAAAAAAATTGCGAAATTGGTCAAGCCGTTGTCGAAGCGCACACGACGTAAGAAATTTTGGAGGTCGTTTTTTTACACTTTGGGCTACATTTTTGGGGTTTTAGTAAGGAACCCTACTTTTTTTAAACATATAATATAGCCTATGTTCAGCGCTAGGAATGTAGCTTTCCAACGGTGAAAGAATTTTTCATATTGGTTCAGTGGTTTCAGAGCCTATTCCATTCAAACAAACAAACAAACAAACAAACAAACAATCAAACGTTACCTCTTTATAATATTAGTATAGATATAGATATAGATTTATAGTATAAAAGTATTAAATGTATTTCCGTGGTCTGATACCTGTAACACAAGTTCTTCGGACACTTGTCACGGGGCTAGATTGACGAGGTGTGAAACTTCCATATAATATTTTATTAATTATTATTCAACATTTGTTATTCTTCTGTATGTACAGTTCATGTGGGATTGTCAAACTATAATATTGCAGAAACTGTAAATATTGCGGCGATTAAAGTAGCCTATATATTCAGGGCTCCCCCATACTTTGTTTTCTCAATTAAAGTAACGTATTTACATTGATTCTAGAGACGGATCTTTAGATTAATGTACTTAATACTTTACGACGTATTCTAAAATGTTTAAGTGACAGTTTGAACTCAATTTTCTCAAAGTCATATTTTTGCTACATATCACCTTCATCGGTTCATGTCCTCAATTATATTTGTAACCTGCATGTATACTTCAACACAATTACCTTCAAGTTTGCAGCCTCTGGTCACTGAGAGAATACATGATGAGGTACCGCAAACGTCGAGCCAAAATATCTATACATGAAAATGTAATGTTTTTACCCGACTGCGGCCAAGGCAGAAGGGTTATGATTTTGAAGTATGTTCCATTATAGCGCTTTTACTTTTATCCGATTTTGATAAAAGTGGTGTCAGTAGTTTCGTTGTTATAGCTCGAAAAATATAGGCTATATAATAATAGTCATGTAAAAACTAGGGATGAAATGGATATAAAATTTCGGATACGATTACGGATAACGGATACGGATATGGATATTAAATTATTTCGGATTATCCGTATGTTTCGAATAATTTCGGTTACGGATATTAATATTTGGTTTCCTTTTTACAGTAGCAAAACTTTTATTTCGGATTCGGTTACGGTTACGGATATTAATATTTGGTTTCCTTTTTACAGTAGCAAAACTTTTATTTCGGATTCGGTTACGGTTACGGATATTAATATTTGGTTTCCTTTTTACAGTAGCAAAACTTTTATTTCGGATTCGGTTACGGTTACGGATATTAATATTTGGTTTCCTTTTTACAGTAGCAAAACTTTTATTTCGGATTCGGTTACGGTTACGGATATTAATATTTGGTTTCCTTTTTACAGTAGCAAAACTTTTATTTCGGATTTAGTTACGGTTACGGATATTAATATTTGGTTTCCTTTTTACAGTAGCAAAACTTTTATTTCGGATTCGGTTACGGTTACGGATATTAATATTTGGTTTCCTTTTTACAGTAGCAAAACTTTTATTTCGGTTACATTTACGGTAACGGATATTTTTTTATATCGGATATCCGATAGTTTTGGTTACGGTTACGGAGCTCCCTAACATCCCTGGTAAAAACTGTGGATCGTGTAATATTAATTGTTTTTGATGTAACTAAAAAGTATAAAATAATATTTTTTATAATGTAGACTTTACAATAAAATTAATGTTCTTTTTAAGTTTGTGTCAGCTTAAAAACAAAATCCTAAAGCTGCTGACCAAATTGTCGAAGTCGGTTTTTAAAACGTAATTTCTTTTTTAATTTTTACTTTATAATGTCTCTTAGTCAAAGTTAACTATAGTAAAAATTCCGTTTGGTAGCTACGATGCTTTAGAGTACCTACAGACTGACAGACACCATATTTATAATATCCACCTCATTTTTGTGTCGAGATTCAATTGCATTTAATAATTTTATTCTATTTATGTGGCCCATGTATATCAAAACAACCGACGCCTGCTTTACACCGCTAAAATTAACTAAACTGTGTAGTTTTATCGTTACTTATATACGAGTTTTATTGTGGTTTCGATTAAAAGTAATGCCTAATTACATCTATACTAATATTATAAAGCGGAAGAGTTTGTTTGTTTAAACACGCTAGTCTCATTAACTACTGGTCTGCTTTTTTTTTTTGGATAGTTCATTTACAGAGGAAGGCTTAAGGCTATATAACATTACGCTGCGACCAATAGGAGCGAAGCGTCAGTGAGAAATGTTGCAAAAATGGGGAAAATTATTTACATTTGGGGACCTTAGTTGCGTGCGCTGCATGATGCAAATAATGTTTTCAAGTTTGGTTAGGACAATGCAGGATGATCACCTGATTGTCTGACAAGAAAGATGATCCATGCGTCGGCCGGGCATGTAAAAAGTCGGTCCTGCGGCTGTTCTCTCGCCAGTCGTGTCGGTTTATCGTCCCACTGGGTTTTGAGAGTAAAAGGAAGAGAGAATGTCTTTGTGTATTGCGCACACGCTTGGACACTTAAAACATAACTCCTGCGTAGCTGGCCTGGTTTCAATGAAATCGGTTACCGACACTAAAATCGGTGAGGGGAGCTATTATACGGTTTAAATCACTCAAAAACTACGCGAAGTCGCGGTCACAGCTAGTATACCAATAAATGACGTCATAACAAAAAGACGTGTCTGCGTTGTGTCGTTTTACGTCATATTGCGGTCAGATGGCGTACTCAACCTGTCACAACTCACAAAGGATTCTCTACCCACTCCTGTCACACGACAGGATGAAGAGCTATTAGCTGATAATTAATTATCTGGACACCATCGACGAGCTATTGTTTGTGTCTCGTCTTTTTGTTCTGATTGAGTATTAGGTTCATGCGATATTATGAGTGGTTTATATTGAGAGAATAAGTGCCAGTGGCCTAGTGGGTAGACCGTTGATTAACACTCGAAAGTGTGCAGGGTTCAAATCGTTATTTATCGCTTACGAAGTTCGGGAACAAAATGTATGGGATTTGACATGAAGTTTGCTAAATGACAAGCGAATTCGTATGTCACTTAGCGAAGCTTATGGCGAATTCCATACATTTTGTTTACGAACTTCGTAAGCGATAAATAGCGATGGCATCTTGAATCAGGGCACAGGTTCGATTCTCAGGTTGTGGCGTGTACCAATGATACTTTTTCAGATCTCAAGTATAACTATATTAGTATACGGACGCTCGAACGGTGAAGAACATCTTGAGGAAACCCGTACATGGTTGCCTCCAGACGTATTGAGTAATCCAGAGGAATGACTGATTCGTCTGGATTAGGACTATGTTGTGAGGATGCCGTATGTGCTGGAATACAACATTCGAAACCGCCCGTCTTATGACTGCACTATTAATACAGTCGCCTCCGTGGTCTAGTGGTTCAGAGCTTCGCTCTCGACCCGGAGGTCGTGGGTTCGATTCCCGCGTTGGAACAACAAAAAATGTTGTTTTCAAGTTTGGTTAGGACAATTCAGGCTGATCACCTGATTGTCTGACAAGAATGATGATCCATGCGTCGGATGGGCATGTAAAAAAGTCGGTCCTGCGCCTGATCTCTCGCTAGTCTTGTCGGTTTACCGTCCCACTGGGTTATGAGAGTAAAAGGAAGAGAGAGTGCTTCTGTGTATTGCGCACACACTTGGGCACTATAAAATAACTCCTGCGTAGCTGGCCTGGTTTCATTGAAATCGGCTACCGACATCGAAATCGGTGAGGGGAGCTATTATTCTATTATTAATACAGTTGTAACTTCGCTCGAAAAATACTGTATTAATCATCTAATAATAGATGCAACAACAATAGATGCAGGCCTACTTTGCAACCCCCCACGCAAAAACGACGGGGTGATATAAGTTTGACGTGTCTGTGTAAATGTGTCTGTATGTGGCATCGTAGCACCCAAACGGATGATCCGATTTAAAGCGGTTTTTTTGTTTAAAAGGTATATCAGTCGAGTGTTCTTAGCTGTTTAGTGGAAATCGATTCAAGGTCATCAGGTCGTTTGTTAGGTGTGATAGGAATGTTACACGCTAAGTCCTGATTTCACCAACGCATTTTAGTGTTAACAGCATGTTAAAATACCATGCCTTCTCATTCATTGATAGGAATTATTAGAGGAGCAACATGATATTTAACGAAGGATTAACTTTAACAAGCTTGGTAAAACACGCCCTTAGTCGGGGTTTTTTTAATTTAATTTTATTGTATATTGATCAACGTTTCTGAAACGGGCTGAGAGTTACAGTTCAGGGAATACTCTGACGGTATATCGGCCTTTGATGAGAACAAAATTAGCCAATTACAAGTTAAAGCTTTGGGCAATTTTACGATTCCCGTGGGCACCACGTCGAGTGTGATCCGTCTGAGATCGGAATAAAATATTCATTTTATGGCTTTTATTGTACTTTAGGCTGTTTTTTTTACTTCACTGCTGTACCCCGAGATGTTGACATCAAAACAATGTTGAGCAAATTGCAATTTTTAATTAAATTATTAATTAATATTTATCTAAATATTTTTTTTCATTAAAAAATTAATTAAATAAATAATAATCATTTAATTTTTAATTAAAAAATTTGCATGTAAATTAAGCTGTTCTGGCTAATAATATTTTAGTTTGTGTATCATACGTCATATCATGGCAGACTTTGGCCACATAATATTTAATTATCAATCATTGTTATTGCTTTATTATTTATTAAGTAATCAATGATTGATTGATTGATAATAATCATCATTATCATCATTTCAGTTATGACGTCCACAACTGGACAAAACCTCCCCGATGTATTTCACGGGGGTGGTTGCCTATACTCGCCACGCTCAGCAGACGGGGTGGCGAGCGCAGGGTTAAAATAATAATAATATCTGCGGAAACGCTGCTGCCTACTTCCGGATATATTACCTCTTTCGCCTTTTCAACCCCCGACGCAAAAACGACGGGGTGTTATAGGTTTGACGTGTCTGTGTAAATGTGTATGTTTGTGTCATCGTTGCTCCCAAACGGATGATCCGATTTAATGCGTTTTTTTTAAAGGTATATCAGTCGAGAGTGTTCTTAGCTATGTTTGGTGGAAATCGGTTCAGGTCTTCAAGGTCATCAGGTCGTTTGTTAGGTGTGATAGGAATGTTGCACGCTAAGTCTGTTTTTTTTTTTTAATTTAAAATATATTATAATAGTTTTACGAATCACGAAAGAACGTATTCTTTTCCCGGCACCCCACGGTTTTTTGTTAATTAATTGATTGATTAATAAAACATTCATAAAACGCGTGGCTGAACTGTTTTTTACAGAAATATCCGAATGCAGTTACAATGAACAGAGTTTAAAAGTATTTGCACTTTGAACGTGCCATTCGAGCACAATGAGTCCATATTAAATGTGGTTGTTCATGCAGTTTACACAACCAAAGGGGAATGTATTGTAAAAATAACTGAAATTTAAGTTAAAATACTTTAAAGTTTATTTTAAAATTGCATTTGGTATTTTTATGTCCAATTGTTAAATATGCAAATTCGATGTAACAATTCGATTTTCTATTTCGAAATTTATTTAAAATACTTTCGATTCGAACGACTTAAATGTTTGAATTTACAACAGTTCTCTTTAAATCCCGGCCCTGTGCTAAGTATCCGAAGAACTTGTGTTGCAGGTACCAAATAACGGAATTATATATTTAATACTTTTATACTATACACATATTTAAGATTTGTATTATACTAGCGACCCGCCCCGACTTCGCACGGGTGCAATGCAAAATATACCTACTACAGAATGTCCTTATACACAACGATCACAGCTTTTTTGTTATTAGCCAATACAAACATGTTTTGCTTAGACATTACTCTTGACAGCGCGACATATAGTTGGTCATGTGAAAAACACTCAACGCTCAAGTCTAATCCTGAAACGTTAAAAGTTAGGCACGCGCCGCCCGACCCCCGGCCGGCCGAGGGTCGGTACCGCCGCGGCGCAAACAACTACGACCCTGCATCTTAAATTTGTAATATCTTCGGTAATATTCGCAAATGCTGTAAAAAGCATATTGATCTATAATAAATGCACAATTTATTTAAGGTAACTTAATTGGATAAGGATAAATGCTGTATTGTTTAAAATCACTTCGTAAATAACCATTTCTTAGTAAAGGATAAAAATGGTTATGGTGGGTTATCCCTAAGAGATAGACATATACCATCGCGGACTTTTTTGTTGAACTTTTTAAGGTGAACAATACCTACATTATTTTGGTCTATTTCGTAGGGTTCAGCCAGCGTTGGCAATATAAGCGCAAAAAAACGTGCTCACCATCCGTAGAAACCTTTAAATTTATCAGTGTTTCTATACTATATTATGCATTTATTATACATACAAACCTTCCTTAAGAATCACTCTATTTATTAAAAAAAACTGAATCAAAATCCGTTGCGTAGTTTTAAAGATCTAAGCATACATACGGACAGACATACAGCGAAAGCGACTTTGTTTTATACTATGTATTGATTATACACACATTTAATATACATCCATAACCCCGGAACATTAGAAACTTTTTGTTCCCTCGGTGGGATTCGAACCCGCAACCTCTCGGTCGAGCACCAACACGCTCAACCACTGCGCTACGGAGGTCAAAAAACCGTATAAGTTTTATGTAATATAAAAATTGTGGTAATTTCATGAAAACGAGTCTTCTCGAATTATTTGCAAATGCCAAGTAGCACCTTTTATATTACAGCTGTGCTTTGATTTAAGTTTTATTGCGATTGTGACATCGTAAAATTGTAAGCACAATTACTTTTTAACGGGTGTAATATGAACAGTCACTATAACTTTGGGATATGATTATACTACCTTTTCTCATTCTAGAAATGTATTTTTTTTTATTTAATTAAAAAAAATGCTATTTCGTTATTCCTGCGACAAAAAAAATAAGAAATAGTAATTAAAAAAATATATTTTTTTACTTTTTGACACATAAATACATTTCCAAAATGACGAAAGGTAGTAAGTATCTCAAAGTTATAGTGACAGTTCTTTTTACAACCTGTAGGTATAATCTCTTTAGCGATGTTGTGAAAATGTCGAAAAGTCGTAAAGCGGAACATTTTACTTACAATTTTACGCATTATTTTGCGTTACTTTATATTTTATACCGTGTATCATCTGAATGCAGCTGTCAGCTGTCAAAAACTGTTCAAAAGGCTCAGAATGAGCACGTCATTTTGCATAATTATTAATTTTACCCATCTTGTTTTTGACGTTTACTTAGATTTCACAGATTTCACTGATCACGATGTTATTTTTAAGTTATGGATCGAGCAAAATATTTATTCTAGATTCTTTTTTAATGTAGTTATTATTGTTAATTTAAAATATAAATAGAATTTATGAGTTAAAAAGGAAATGTTAAATTTTGACATCTGTGAGTCGTTCCACTAGCCTAAGAATGATCTGAGCGTTCAGAGTGAAAGAAGTGCTTAAAGGAATCGAAGTGAAACTGTTATATTACAAACTGTCGGGTGTTTAATCGTCGACTATCCAAAGACTGTCCCTGATTGGTCGGTCTGACAGCATACGAATTAACAAACAAATATGGCGCCGTCAGGAATATGCCGATCAATCATCGTGCATTCCGTCACATATCAGTCTAGAATTTGGTGGCTTCACTTCGATAGTCACAAAACATACTGCGTTAAATTATAAGTAGTATTTTACAATATCGCTTGGTAGATTAAAAACTAACGGTACATACAATTATACGGTGGCATAATCTATATCTATACTAATATTATAAAGAGGTAACATTTGATTGTTTGTTTGTTTGTTTGTTTGAATGGAATAGGCTCTGAAACCACTGAACCAATATGAAAAATTCTTTCACCGTTGGAAAGCTACATTCCTAGCGCTGAACATAGGCTATATTATATGTTTAAAAAAAGTAGGGTTCCTTACTAAAACCCCAAAAATGTAGCCCAAAGTGTAAAAAAACGACCTCCAAAATTACTTCTGTGCGCTTCGACAACGGCTTGACCAATTTCGCAATTTTTTTTACGGTATGTTCGTTATTGTCACGAAAAGGTTATTATGAAAGAAAATGTTGAAAAAAATAAGCAGAAAATTAGAAAAAAGAAGAAAATACGTGATGGTCACGCGGGGTTTGAACCTGGGCTCAATCGATTCACGTCGTTGCCAGTTTATATGACACGGGTGTCATGGTAACGACATTGTTTACAAATGGAAAATAAAAATTATGAAATGCTATAAATAACGTATTAACATAAACTTAAACTATTTGGATTCATTAAACTATTTGTCCACCACTAATAAATAGTCGGGACATTTTAATAGGTAACATTTGACAGTTTATCAAAAATGAGCGACGTAACGTTGTAATGACGACATAATAAAATAAATATTTACTTTTTGTTAAAACTGCAGAATTTACTAAACTTTATTTAATAATTATTAGATATTTATTGTCAACATAACCAATATGAGTTTTTTTACGATTTGCTTTCACTGATAAACGATCTTAAATATAATATACAAATTATGATATAATGAAATAAACGTCGTGATAATGTTACGTCAGTTAACACTTTTTCTTATTAAACACTAGAGACTTACTCAAAAAATCGATTAATCTTTTAACAACTATAAATATACCTATTTAAAAAAAGTACTTAACTTATAAGTTGTAATAAGAATATATAATAAATGTTAATTTAAAAATCAGATCGAAGGAGTTAGATCCATGGTCATAATTCACGAACAATTAAAAAAAAATCGAAAACGTCATGATAAGACGCCACTATGTCTTTTGTCGTCATTTGTCTTTGTGCGAAGTTAACGTCTGTCTGTTCTGTCTTTTTTTTTTCTTGCTACTTACTGAAAACGAAAATGCAATTAAAAAAAAATGTCTGTCTGTCTGTTAGCATGTCTCTTTGCTCCGGCTAATCTCTGGAACGGCTGGACCGATTTTAACGAGACTTTCACTGGTAGATAGCTAAAGTTATAAGGATTAATTTAGGCTTCTTTTCATCATCATCATCGTTATCTAACTAATGATCACCGAATCGGCTGGACCGACTGTGACGGGAGCATTCACCGGGCGTTAGCTTATGTTAGTTCCATCTATACATCAGCTATTTGTATTAAAGTAAGTCGTGTTAGTTAAATTATTTATAACTCAAGAACGGCTTTATCGATATGGTTGAAAATTGGTGAGGAAGTAACTTAGAGCCAGTAGACGGACATAGGATACTATTTATTCCATTTGACAGCGCAGAACCAGCAACGTTCACGGAAGGGTTTGGCGTTGTGGGTTCCGCGTTGCGGGTTCCGGGTTCCCGCGTTGCGGGTTCCGGGTCCCCGCGTTGTGGGTTCCGGGTTCCCGCGTTCCGGGTTTCGGGTTCCCATGGTGCTGATTCCGGGTTCCCGCGTTGCGGGTTCCGCGTTCCCGCGTTGCGGGTTCCGGGTTCCCGCGTTGCGGGTTCCGCGTTCCCGCGTTGCGGGTTCCGCGTTGCGGGTTCCGCGTTGCGGGTTCCGCGTTCCCGCGTTGCGGGTTCCGCGTTCCCGCGTTGCGGGTTCCGGGTTCCCGCGTTGCGGGTTCCGGGTTCCCGCGTTGCGGGTTCCGGGTTCCCGCGTTGCGGGTTCCGGGTTTCCGCGTTGCGGGTTCCTGGTTCCCGCGTTGCGGGTTCTGGGTTCCCGCGTTGCGGGTTCCGGGTTCCCGCGTTGCGGGTTTCGGGTTCCCATGGTGCGGATTCCGGGTTCCCGCGTTGCGGGTTCCGCGTTCCCGCGTTGCGGGTTCCGGGTTCCCGCGTTGCGGGTTCCGCGTTCCCGCGTTGCGGGTTCCGGGTTCCCGCGTTGCGGGTTCCGGGTTCCCGCGTTGCGGGTTCCGGGTTTCCGCGTTGCGGGTTCCTGGTTCCCGCGTTGCGGGTTCTGGGTTCCCGCGTTGCGGGTTCCGGGTTCCCGGGTTTTGGGTTCCCATGCTGCGGGTTCCGGGTTCCCGCGTTGCGGGTTCCACGTTCCCGCGTTGCGGGTTCCGGGTTCCCGCGTTGCGGGTTGCGGGTTCCCGCGTTGCGGGTTCCGGGTTCCCGCGTTGCGGGTTCCGGGTTCCAGCGTTGCGGGTTCCGGGTTCCGGCGTTGCGGGTTCCGGGTTCCCGCGTTGCGGGTTCCACGTTCCCGCGTTGCGGGTTCCGGGTTCCCGCGTTGCGGGTTCCACGTTCCCGCGTTGCGGGTTCCGGGTTCCCGCGTTCCGGGTTCCGGGTTCCCGCGTTGCGGGTTGCGGGTTCCCGCATTGCGGGTTCCGGGTTCCCGCGTTGCGGGTTTCGGGTTCCCATGCTGCGGGTTCCGCATTCCCGCGTTGCGGGTTGCAGGTTTCGAGTTCCCATGCTGCGGGTTCCGGGTTCCCGCGTTGCGGGTTCCGCGTTCCCGCGTTGCGGGTTCCGGGTTCCCGCGTTGCGGGTTCCGGGTTCCCGCGTTGCGGGTTCCACGTTCCCGCGTTGCGGGTTCCGGGTTCCCGCGTTGCGGGTTCCGGGTTCCCGCGTTGCGGGTTGCGGGTTCCCGCGTTGCGGGTTCCGGGTTCTCGCGTTGCGGGTTCCGGGTTCCCGCGTTGCGGGTTCCACGTTCCCGCGTTGCGGGTTCCGGGTTCCCGCGTTGCGGGTTCCGGGTTCCCGCGTTGCGGGTTCCGGGTTCCCGCGTTGCGTGTTCCGGGTTCCCGCGTTGCGGGTTTTGGGTTCCCATGCTGCGGGTTCCGGGTTCCCGCGTTGCGGGTTCCACGTTCCCGCGTTGCGGGTTCCGGGTTCCGGGTTCCCGCGTTGCGGGTTTTGGGTTCCCATGCTGCGGGTTCCGGGTTCCCGCGTTGCGGGTTCCACGTTCCCGCGTTGCGGGTTCCGGGTTCCCGCGTTGCGGGTTCCGGGTTCCCGCGTTGCGGGTTGCGGGTTCCCGCGTTGCGGGTTCCGGGTTCTCGCGTTGCGGGTTCCGGGTTCCCGCGTTGCGGGTTCCACGTTCCCGCGTTGCGGGTTCCGGGTTCCCGCGTTGCGGGTTCCGGGTTCCCGCGTTGCGGGTTGCGGGTTCCCGCGTTGCGGGTTCCGGGTTCTCGCGTTGCGGGTTCCGGGTTCCCGCGTTGCGGGTTTCGGGTTCCCATGCTGCGGGTTCCGCGTTCCCGCGTTGCGGGTTGCGGGTTTCGGGTTCCCATGCTGCGGGTTCCGGGTTCCCGAGTTGCGGGTTCCACGTTCCCGAGTTAGGGGTTGTTTTATTTAGTTGAATTTCATCATAAACTGTTTTTATGCTCAACGAAGTGGGCAAGGGTCAGCTAGTATACATATAAATTATTAGATGAAATAAATGAAATACTATTATAAAATATATTATATGAAATCATTAATGGTACTAAAATAATTGTAGAAGTTTCAGACGATGTAGGGATTGCGACTGTTTTACATGAAAACTGACCTTCTTTTGAAGTTCTAAGGCTGTAAATGAACACAAAGCCTAGTTTAATTCCGAAAAATACAGTATATGTATTAGTGAAAACGCGGAATATAGCTAATAAAGCCATACCAATTACGACATGACCAAACTAAACTCGTCTAGTAACTTTGTAGTGTGGTCAGCAGGTAATCTGGATAAATAACATCAGGGCTCCGAGCCTCGAACTTCGTTTCGAATGTCAGTCTGTCCCGCTCATTTGACGCGCGTGCGAGCGGGACAGACTGACATTATATGAATCGTGTCCCTGGCCTATGTCCAAACCGCACCAACAAGTCCCCGAGTAGACCATCCATAAAATGAGGGAATGTTTTAAATCGCTTTCCGACAACTTCGGACCAACTCTTTGTAACTTTGACGATTTATACACTAGTATAGACATCGTTCAACTCAAATGTATACAAGCGATACGAATTTTCTTCCATCTTTTATACTTCTGTAAAATTATTAATAACATTATCGATTCACCATATTCACTCTCGCATATTATTTTTAATATAAAATGTAGTGCTCGTAGAGCTCACAGCATAACGGCGTGTTTCACCAAGCAATGTTAAAGTTCCTTCGTTAAGAATCCTTCGTTAAATATCATGTTGTTCCTCTCGTAATTCCTATCAATGAATGAGAAGGCATGATATTTTAACAAGCCGTTAACACTAACATGCGTTGGTGAAATCGGGTCTAAACCTATTTGTCATGAATGTTTACAAAATAACATTTCATATTTCAATCCACGCATGGCCCGTCAATACAATAATCTTGCAAAAAATAATAAAACGTTAAACATTTGTGATCTTAATTACTTATTATAAATTAAAATTGTGAAACACATCCTCCAAAGCATATCACAAGTTACCGAATAACTAATAACGCGTCCTTTTGAAAGAAGAAACAAACTTGATATTTGTACGAAATAATCAAGAAATCAAGTACATTTTCTAACTACAGACAAGGGGAAAACATTATAAATATACGACGACTCCTGTATGGGTGTAGCGGGATGTCGCGGGTTCGGATCCCGCCGAAGGAACAAAAAGTTATCTATATTCCTGGGTCATGGATGTGTATAAAATTTTTGTAATAACTAAAACCAACGTGAGCAATCAAAAGATAATCGCTAAAGTGTTTCCGATAACTACGCGAACGAAGTCGCGGGCACAGCCAGTAAATTAATATTTATTCATTACAAATTGAAAACTCTTTTAATATTTTTTTCCGTCTGAGCTTGGCACGTGCTTTCTTTAATTTGTACCTAATGAGGGTATATAATAGCCCTTTGCCCTGCCTTTCCAGGGATCCCTTTTCAGGGATTCTAGGGTATTTCCCACACAATCTAAAGTTGTTTGTATAGGCTCAAGGGCATTCGTTAGGCACGAAATGGTCGTTGGACTTGTTTTGGTATGAATTAAATTAGGTGTTGCGTTGTATTCGGCGTACGAATCAGAAATCAACTTTCTACCCGGAGGTTGTTGGTTCGATTCCCGCGTCGTAACAACAAAATATGTTGCTTTCAAGTTTGGTAAGGACAATGCAGGCTGATCACCCGATTGTCTGACAAGAAAGATGATCCATGCGTCGGATGGGCATGTAAAAAGTCGGTCCTGCGCCTGATCTCCCGTCAGTCGTGTCGGTTATCCTACTGGGCTAAAGGAAGAGAGAGTGCTTTAATTGGGTAATTTAAAATCCTCAATAGAATATTGTATTCTAATTTGTAAATATTAATAATATTATTGAGGAAGAAAATTTAAAGACGGGATTAAAATATGCCGATTATTTATTTTATTTTTATGTGTTTTATTTTATATTTACAACATTTGTTATATTAACGCCCTTAAACTTTTGAAAACATCTTTCTAACTCTTAGTAGGGGTTTGTGGTAACTTTATGAAACACATGGGTCCCGTATATAGAGTTTACTGCGAAAGTCTACCAGCGCTGAAAGTGGTACTTTTTAAATTATTGTATGAGAAAATTTATGATGTTCGGACATTTCTCATACAAACATGAAAGTCAAAAGTAAGTCTGTCAGCGCTGGTATTTTCACAGTAAAATCTACATAGGAGGCACATACACACACTAAATTATGATCACTAATTTATTTTACACCATGTATGGTATACTCCGATATGGGCAGCAGCGTTTATTGTTGACCATGGTATTTTTATGCTCCTCCTCCCATGAAATACTTTCACTCCCCCAAAGTTATGCTTAAATGATCATGCCCCAAAACGATGATGATGAATTTGAAGCCATTTTAGAAGCCATAAGCCATATCATTCAGTAAATATTCACCCACCAAAAACATTTTAATGTAAAAATGTTGTCAAGACGAGTCTACACAGCTTACCCTGTGAAAAAGTTATCAGATATCGTATAAAGCCAAGCTCTACAATACACCTTAATCAAAACCTATCAAAAAGTGGTTAGATCTCATGTAGAACCAAAATTCTTGATCTATGCGCCCTTACTTCACCAGGCTTAACTTCACTTACGCTATATAGCAGTTAAAACGTGATGCTTGGCCGTTTTATTTAGGACACGATTAATGAATTCGTATGAAATGTTCGTAACGGTAGCAAAACGGTCAAGTATCACGTTTTAACTGCTATAATATAGCGTAAGTGAAGTTAAGCCTGGTGAAGTAAGGGCGCATAGATCAAGAATTTTGGTTCTACATGAGATCTAACCACTTTTTGATAGGTTTTGATTAAGGTGTATTGTAGAGCTTGGCTTTATACGATATCTGATAACTTTTTCACAGGGTAAGCTGTGTAGACTCGTCTTGACAACATTTTTACATTAAAATGTTTTTGGTGGGATTTCATTTATTTTTGTAAGCTGGTTAATGGACTTTTTTTAATTTAAAGATAACTTATTTTGACCCCGGGCCTTTACTTACGGAAAATAGAACAGTCAGCGCCTTAGCATAGTGACCCCTAGTGACGTCGACTGATGTCACCGTCAATATTATACCGTGTATAAACTTTCACCGCAATTTTAAGGTAGAGGCCGATTTTCAAATAAATGTCTCGTCCATATTTCTTTATTTGTTATATTATTATATTATAATATAATAAATATAAATTATAAAATATAAATTATTTTATTGCTGGAGAGAAACTTCTTATTTGGATATCCTAGGATGCCACTAGTATAAATTCATCACTAATAATTCGAGAATTTGAGAATTACATACGTAATATATACGACGGAGATCGCCTTTAATAAAGCATGTTGATACTTATTAAAATAATGCAGTAAGTCTATAATAATATCGTATGTAGACGACGGTCACTGCCATCTGTTGGTCACTAGAGGTACTAATTCTTGTACGGCTCATAAACATATGTATATTATATGCTAACTGCATACACCTTGTGTGTAACTTATTATTTTTGAAGGAAAAAAAATATATTTATTTTTGAAAAATAGCTTTAAGGTTTTCTTTTGATTATGACCATCTTTAAACGTCATGACGTGACGTGTTAAAAATCATATTATAATAGTCATAAGATTAAACACTAAAATTATTTATACATTGATCGTGTAATATTTTCGTTTATTGTTATCATTATAACGTTACCGACTGTTAAATATATTGGTAAATGTGTGTTTAGATGTTTCACAGTTCCAAACATAGATTGCGCTGTAAGCCATCTACATCGCGCTATCGATGTGTCGAACGGTTTTTACATAAGATTAAACAAAGTAACTTCATGTACGTAACACCAGGGAGCTTGTGCCGGACGGCGGACCGATAATTTCAAGTGATCGACGTAATATTTTGTTTATGTACACTGACAACAATTTACTACTTGCTGCCTGTTAATTCTTACCTAATTTTTACTTACCTAATATTATTATAGGTACATAATTTTAAATAAGTAGATATAAAACTAATTTTCTCATAGACATATTTTTCATTTACAAAAAGTCGGTCACCGATTAATAATCGGAATAAAATAGAACATACTGATTGCAGTAGTGCAACGCACACAAATAAATAAAGTGGGATAGAAATAATATGGAGCAAAAATCTGACCGATTATCGGTCCTACAAAAAGTAGGTCTTATTTTTTTATGTAGGTACTTGTATAATATTGTATAATATAATATTTCTTTTATGTCTTAAAGATCATATCCGTATAATAAACATATTAAACATCCATTTTGTACCGTCCACCATATTGGATTAAAAATGGCGGCATTTATATTTTAATAATTTTTTTGTTGGTTTTGTAGCAATAACAGCTTACATAAATAATATCAGCTTACTAGGACGTCAGGAAGTACCTTATGAATTTTGATGATCTATAAATGAGTCAGTGACGAAATCTGGGGTTTTTAGACATTGATAAAATCTAAAGTATAATAGCTACAACATTGAAACTTTGTATGTTTCATGTTTTTACTGGTGTCATTATATGTTGAAATTTTCAACTATGTAGCATCATCCAAAGCAAAGTTATGAGGGTTCAAAAAAACGACGAAACCTTTCAAGAAAAGGTAGGTAGTGCCCTTGCGCTTCGCTTGGCTCGTCTTGACGGGGGCACTCCCGTGCCCCCAGATTAATTTGTTGAAGTCGATTAAAAAAGTTAAGAAGGCAATACAAACGTCTCAATAAAACTATCGTTTCAATTGGAGCGAATAAAAGCTCTATATTTTGAACGCTGAAGCTTTGAGGAGTTGGAGCCTGTAACGAGCTTCCGCCACTTGTACGAGCTTTGAGAGCTTTGTCGTAAGTTTATAATCCTCAGCGCCGATATCTGTTTTAATAGTTTATCTGCTATATAACGGTCAACTTATTGGTACTTGAAGTTTTTATGATGTTTATAATAATAATAACACAGACTTGACAATACAGCTGAAATCACAGTTACCACAGTTAAAACTATACCAATAATTATATCAAGTACTGGCATCATTCCAAAAACATTACATACTTAAAACTTCACGTTAACGTCTTAAAACGCTCAACATCCATCTTCTTACATTCATCGCCTTGCAAAAAGCAGTAATTCTCAATACATGCCGCATTGTCAGAAAATTCCTTTCGATTCATTAATATTGCAGTATCTGAAGTTGTTTGGCCACAAGCCCGCAACTTCAGGAGACCCCGCAAGGGAGAAAAGAAAAATATAAGTAAAAATAATAATATCTATGGACGCGTTTCACACCACGTCAATCTGGACCCGTACTAAGTATCAGACGAACTTGAGTTTCGGAGACAACACACCTGATGTTTAATAATTTTATACCATTCTAGCTGACCCGTGCCCACTTCGTTGAGCATGGAAACCGTGTAAACCTTCCCGGGACTTCCACGAATATTACAAGACCAAAAATAGCCGAATCAGTTCAGCTGATCTCGAGTTTTAGCGAGACTAACGAACGGAAAATTATTTTTATATATCCTATGTTACTCAGTGATAATTTAGCTTTCTAATGAAAAAAGAATTATTAAAATCGGTCCAGCACTTTTTGAGTTAAGTCGATACATACAAACATACAAATTTTTCCTCTTTATAATATTAGTGTAGATATATTATTATATTTAGGGCCGATTTTTCAATCGTCAGATAACTTTTATCTAAGGAATAAATATGTGACTTTGGCAGATTTTGTATGGAACAAATGTCAAAGTCACATGTTTATTCAACAGATAAAAGTTACCTGAGGATTGAAAAATCAGCCCTTAAGAACATTTTATAGTGATTATATCAATATTATTATAAATCTATCATGTTTTAAATAAATAAGTAGATTGTTAATGCCTACTGCCGTACCACCAGATTACAGACATTTAATGAAATAAAATCAACAAATACATTAAGTTAGCAACAAAGTTACCGAAACCGTCACAATGAGTTACCGAAACTTTGATCCGACTGTATTAAGTCAATTAGTGAGGTTAACTAACTTGTGTAGTTTTTAAGCTTTGGTTAGGTCCCTGGGGTAACTGACCCAATATTCGGTAGCTATCTAAAAGCAAACAAATTAAAGTTATATTTATATTATTCAGTCTAATGGTGAAATGGTAGAATTATTTTGATTTCATCGTCATTATTTTAGCTATGACGTCCACTTCTATACCTCTTCCAAAGGAGGTAAGGTTACAAGATGCCATCGCTAATATCACTTACGAAGTTCGAAAACAAAAAAGGTACAGGGGGCCTACTCAAGATGCCATCGCTAATTATCGCTTACAAAGTTCGATTACAAAATCTATGGGATTTGACATAAGCTACGCTAAATGATCGCGATTTGGTATGTCATTTAGCGTACGTTATGTCAAATCCCATACATTTTGTTATCGAACTATGTAAGCGATAATTAGCGATGGCATCTTGAGTAGGCCCCCTGGATAAGAACATAATGTTCGGTAAATGACGAATTCGTATGTCACTCATGTCAAATCACATACATTTTGTTTCGAATTTTATAAGTGTTAATAGCGGTGGCATCTTGAATCAGTTCTGTACTCGCAACGTTTGGCAGGCGGGTTGGCAAGCGTTGTTAAGATTTAACAAAAAACGTGGTGTGATTTATTATTATCTTTTTAATATATTAGGACGCTTTCACATTACGCCAAATCGAAGAACCAGACAACATTAGTATGTCACAAAATATTAACAAAATTTTTGACGACCTCCGTAGCGCAGTGGTTGAACGCGTTGGTGCTCGAGCTAGATGTCGCAGGTTCGAATCCTACCGAAGGAACAAAAAGTTTTCTGTGTTCCTGGATCATGGATGTATATTAAATTTGTGTATTAATATAATACAAATCTGAAAAATATGTTTATAGTTTAAAAGTATTCAATATATTTCCGTTATCTGGTATTATTATTATTTTAAATCGTTGTGCGATGTGCATCGCTCGCACATAGGATATATCGCTTACCACAATGAAAGTTTTATTGTATTGTATTGTATAAGTACCTAATTTTGTACAATTGTCCTTTTTTTTTTAATTATTTATATGTAATTATAAGTCAAGTAGGTAGTTAATAAGATTTGAAGTACTTATTGTCTATTTTTGAGCATTTGATAATAGATGCGCCGGTGTACGGACAAACCCCACGGGTTTATGGAACACCGAGCTCGCTCTTTATTTTGTAATTTAATTTGGAAAATAAATAAATAATAATAAATAAAATCATTTCATAATCATTCAAATAATTTTCCACGTTTTTGCAACATTTCTCACTGACACTTCGCTCTTATTGGTCGCAGCGTAATGTTATATAGCCTAAAGCCTTCCTCTATAAATAATATATTCAACAAAATATATCTTTTTTTAAATCGGACCAGTAGTTCCTGAGATTAGCGCGCTTAAACAAACAAACAAACTCTTCCGCTTTATAATATTAGTATAGATAAAGCCTGAATTTATTAACGATGTGCTGTACAAAAACTGTCCGTTGTATTCAGCGCAAGAAATATAAGCTTACTCGTGCAAAATATTATGAAATGTTCAGACATAATTTAGCTTACACGTTTTAAATTATGTTAATAACTTTGCGGCTTCTACCGGAACAATAGGTTAGTTTACTGGTGTCGAATAACACATTTTAACAAATTAAACGCTTTATTAATAGACTAAAGAATAAGTAGCTTTAAATTTATAAGGTGTGGCTATGAAATCAATCGCAAAAAAACATGAGAGATGTCAAGGGGTCGTTTAAACCTTCCCTGGACTTCCACGAACATTTCAAGACCAAAAATAGCCAAATTGGTTTAGCCATTCTCGAGTTTTAGCGAGACTAACGAAGAGCAATTCATTTTTATCTAAACCATTTCGTTCCAACAATTTTTGTTATAGATTTCTGACGTGATTGAAACGGAAATCTATAGCATAATGCTAATGCTTAAATATAGGTATTATGTCTAGCAATATCCGCAAAAAAAATGCGTGATATTGCTAGATAATATAATAAATTTGAATTTTAAGCTTCGAAAAGTCAACAAAAAATGTCCACAACCATAATTGACCCACGGCGATTCCTCGTGCGTTACGTCAACGTAACTGACGTTGCCTTACTTTGGACACGTGCACATAATATTATATTAATAATGACACGATATTCAGAATTGCGAATACCACAGACCAAATAATTACGTTGAAATGGAGCAGATCGTATGGGTCTAGCCCAATTACCATATTAATTGAGTGAACTGAACGCTCAAAAGGCACGAGTGTGTGCAGCAATTCGTGAGCTGCGCGAAGTGAACTATTTCTACATGCTATCATTGTATAATATACAGGGTGTGTTGAGCAATCACTATAACTTTGAGATACGATTATACGACCTTTCCTTATTTTGGAAATGTATTTTAAATATTTTTTTTTGTCAAAAACAAAATTGTTTTTTTTACTTTCCACCATTTCTTATTTTTTTGTCGCAAATTTTTTATTTTATTTTTGTTAATAAGCTGAAAAAAAAACATTTCTAGAATGAGAAAAGGTAGTAATAATACATAATCATATCCCAAAGTTATAGTGACTGCTCTTTATACACCCGTGGTAAAAATGAATCACTGTTCCCCGCTAAAACTCGAGAACGGCTGAACCGATTCGGCTATTTTTGGTCTTGAAATGTTCGTGGAAGCCCAGGGAAGGTTTAAACGGTTGCTATGGTCAACGAAGTGGGCACGGGTCAGCTAGTATTATTATAGGTGTTTAATTTTTAAAATTTTAATTTTATTTTGATAACAACAACCTTATTCTATTTATATTAACTTACACTATATAATTTCCTATAAGGTCAATTATAGTTATCTACTTACATACAACTACTATACAACTAGTTAACAGACATATTTAGTTACTTAAACTACTAAAAAAAATATATACATATAAATGCAAGGATATCAAAGTTAACTTTTAAATTATACACTAACAGAAGGTAGTAAGAAAAAAGTCACAATGTTTCACGCCTCAATGCTCGAGTGGTATAAAGCCTGACTTTCAGAAAAAGAAAAAGGTTGTTTCCAGGTTTGGTTAGGACAATGCAAACCACCTGCTTGTCTGATAAGATTATATAAGCTTATCCATGCGTCGGATGGGCATGTTAAAAGTCGGTCCTGCGTCTTTGGCCAGTCGTTTCATGTTAACTGTCCCACTGGGCTACGAGTGTGAAGGAAGAGAGAGTGCTTCTGTGGATTGCGCACATACTTGGGCACTATTAATCAACTCCTGCGTAGCTGGTTTCAATGAAACTTATTCCGGATGGGCAATCAGACGCATGGATCTTGTCATGCCTGGATCGTCCAAACCAAACTTGAAAACAACATTTTTTGTTGTTCCAACGCGGAGATCGAACCCACGAGAGATTTAAGATGTAGGCTTTAAACCACTAGACCACAGAGTCTGTTACACAATTCACAGCTGTAATTTAGCAGGTACTCCTGCGTTTTGCTGCACTAATCCAATTCACGTTTCAATCACGTGAACCATGTAACATTAATTGGAGGTTGTGTTTGAGTTAATTGAATTTTGTGAGTAGGCAAATACTAAACACAATTATGTTGATCATAATAATATACCACACAGATTCCGATGACGGAGGACGATTTCGTTCCAACTAGGCCAACTACACTGGAGTTATTATATGCTCCCCAAGTGTGTGAGCAATACACTGCACTATCTCCTCCTTGACACATTGGACGCTTATCCAACTCGACTGGCGAGAGATCAGGCGCAGGACCGACTTTTTACATGCCCATCCGACGCATGGATCATCTTTCTTGTCAGACAATCAGATGATCAGCCTGCCTTGTCCGAACTAAACTTAAAAACTATTTTTTTGCTTTTCAACGCAGGATTCTAACTCTCGACCTCCGGGTCAGCCAAGCGTTGAGCCACTAGACCACGTAGGCGTCAAGTCGTAGATCATAATGACTAATACTAATATGAATTCCTCGTCGGGCCCTTAAAATAGGGCTTGGGCGGGAAATCATGGACTTTGCCCCTGCACATACGTAAGCCAGGATTTGAGGGTGACCTCCAGAACACTAGATAAACCAGAGGTTGCAAATGGAGGTGTAACTATTGTAGTTTTGCAGCCCGATATACTTCAGTTAAAATGGTAATCTGCACGGTAAAGTAAATGATTAATTTAGTGCGCGGCATATTTTATTAACTCGCGTCGGGTTTTCGGCAATCAAGTATCGAAAACCTTTGTAGTGTTGTAGTTGAAACCGTCAGTGCTCAAGCTGGAGGTTGCAGGTTCGAATCCCGCCGAAGGAACAAAAACTTTTTCTGTTTTCCTGGGTCATGGTCAAATATGTTTATAATACAATAAAAATCTTACATATGTATTGCAAAAATATGTAAATCTTCTTTCTTCTTATATATAAAAATGAATTGCTGTTCGTTAGTCTCGCTTAAACTCGAGAACGGCTGAACCGATTCGCCGATTTCTAGTCTTGAAATATTAATAGAAGTCCAGGGAAGTAGTAAGTTTAAACTGTTAGAAAATATTTCGCGGGTTCCACGTTACTGGTTCCGCGATCTAATTGAATTTCATCACAAACTGTTTGTATTCTCAACAAAGTTGGCACGGTTCAGCTAGTATACTCGTAGTATAAAAGTATTAAATTTATTTCCGTGATCTGGTACTTGTAACACAAGTTCTTTGGATACTTAGCACAGGGCCAGACTGACTTAGTGACAGAGGCGACCATAAATAAAAAAAAACTATATTCACTAAAAGTAGTAAATAAATCTAAAGTTCTAAACACTGAACTTTACTACTAGGGCCAGCTAAAACCAAGATGCGACGAGATGCAGCATTTTAAATATAACTTTATTCACTACACAAAAATAACGGTGGCATGAAGCACAGCGCGGTGCAGCTCGAAATTCAATGCAATGAAATTTGTACGTTATTATGTAGTGCATAAAGTTCAATTTAGAATCCTTATTTAAAAATCCATAATATAAACTAACGTATATGCACAAGTGTTAAAGTCCTCGAACACTATAAGAATACCGGTTATGAGACAGACGTGTCAAAGTCCTTTTACGCCACTACAACACCCTAGGAGATACTAGAAGACACCTAGAAGACCCTAGAAGATCCTAGGAGTCACTTAGTATGCAAGTTGATGTCCTGAATTGATCAAAGAACAAAGGCGCATTCTCCATTAGTAATTGAATTTATGAATGGCCGCTTGAGCAGAAAGTCTTTTCAATTTTCTTGTGCATTTTCCAATTTAAAAGTTTATTTAATTTTAACTCCCTGACGGTAACAGATGGGTGAAGTTTGTATGTCTGTCGGTAGCATTGTAGCTTTAGAATAAACATTTTGATGTGGTTTTTATGTTTAGTATAAAAACGGCAACTGTTACATACTTTTAATAAATAAGGTTTACACTACGTTATTGTTTAATATTTCTAACTGGTTTATAAGCAGTCCAAAAAGTAATATCCATTAATTACAGTATGTTTTATAACAAAAATTGAATAATCTCAATTACGTTAGTTTCCAAAGAAAAAACTATTTTCAAATCAGTTCGTCCGTTTGTAAGCTACAATGTCCCACACATTCGTACACACACAATATTATATAAGCATAGACCTCCGTAGCGCAGTGATTGAGTGCGATAGTCCTCGAGCGGAAAGTCGCGGGTTCGAATCCCGCCAAAGGAACAAAACGTTTTGTGTTCCTGGGTATAAAAATTAAGTATAACAATATTCCTGTTGCCTGGTGCCTGTAACACAAGTTCTTCGGATTCTCAGCACGGGGCTAGATAAATGAGGTGTGAGGCGTCTATTGATATTATTATTATGTTTTTATATTGTTTTTTTTTCTCGGCTTTTTTCGCCGGCAAACTGTTATAATTTATGCATTAGTGTGTGGTAGAGTAGATGAGTTAAGGATAGATTGATTTAATGTATGTTCAGATTGTGCGGTTGAATTAATAATAATTATTATTATCTATTTGTTTACAAATATATTAAATTGTAACTTAACAGAGTAATGAATACAGGATCAGATTGTAGGCAAAAGGGACAGCTTACGTCTGTAATATTAGACTAAGATTTAGCATATCCATTATCAAATCATTTTAAACCTTAACATTTGGTAGCAAGGTTTAATATTGCATCCTCTTTAATAGCCTTTAGAGACATGTTGGCGCCATATAAGATGTTATTTTCAATCTTAACAGCCGGTGATAAGGTTGAATGTTGCATCTCCTGAAAAGCCTTAAAAGGTGACGGGTAGTGGCTAGAATTTAATTACTGAGACTGAATGCGATCATGAGCCATATCTCAGTACATTTTAATTAAAATGTGACTCCACGTCGAGTCGAATAAAAAATCCTCCTGAGACATACAACCTGAAAATACTTTAAAAAAAATATTTCACTTGTAATAATAGCTGCCACACTTTTTTTTTTCGCCGAGATATGCTACTTGCCGCTTCCCGTAGACACAAAGTAGATAATATACAGTGTGTAAAAAGAGCAGTCACTATTACTTTGAGATACGATTAAACTACCTTTCCCCATTTTGGAAATGTATATTTTTAATATTTTTTTTGTCAAAAGCTAAACCAACATTTTTTTTTTACTTTTCACCATTTTTTATTTTTTTGTCGCAAAAATAACAATAAAGCAAAAAAAAATTTTTTTTTTATTTTTGTAAAAAATAATGGTACATATTTTCTAGAATGAGAAAAGGTAGTATAATCATATCCCAAAGTTATAGTGACTGCTCTTTTTACACCAGAATAGATAGAGAATAAATAATAGAATAGAGACACGACCTAGTACTAGAAAATGGTATCACCCTAATACTGGCAATACGACTGGCAAAGGGTAAAGTCCAGCTACATTCCGGAAACCGCCATCTAGCGCCACTATTGGAAAATCTTAATTATTATTTTCGTTTCGTATCTTCTACTAAGGAGTTGAATTTAGCTAAATGTGATGTTATTCTTAAAAAACATGCTAATCTTTATTTTTATGTCAATATTTGCATTTAATTCTGCATATTTACATTTTATAATTTACAAACGTTAATAGTAGTGACATCTATTGCATTTTTTTTGTATTAAAGATTATTGTATGGGATACACATGCGCTCAACCACTGAGCCATAGGGGTAGTAGCTCAGTGGTCTAGTAGTTTAGAACTCTCAACCCGGAGGGTTCGATTCCCTCTTTCGTAAAACAGAAAATGTTGTTTCGGACTATGTAGACAGACTGATCACCTGATTGTCTGACAAGAAAAATGATCCATGCGTCGGATGGGCATGTAAAAGTACGGTTTTCCGGTTTATCCAACTGGGCCTCGTGAGTGAAGAAAAAGAGAGTGCTTCTGTATATTGCGCACACAGTTGGGCACTATAAAGTAACCCTACGTAGTTTGCTTAGTTTTAATGAGCCAATGTCATCAGTGTGGAGGCATTATTTACTAACCCATAAATATCTTGAAACCCTGATGACATTTTTACTGCCCAACCAATAATTTTAATGCGCCGTTAATAATCATTAATTAATAGTAAATCATGTTATTTCTCGTCCATTCGCATTGGAAATTTAATAGACATTAAATTCACGATATGCTGGCTCTATGGTGGCATGAGACTAAACGAGTTGTTAGCAACTGCAAATTCGGACGTACATATATTTTGTAAATTCTCGCAGTATCGTATGCGTATCCACCAGAGCTGTGCTGTGTAGCGAGGAATGTGTTTTTCAGAACCAATAGAGCTTGTCAAGAGCCGCGCTGACCGATGCGTGATAAATTAAGTGATTCTATTAGTACCTAAAAACACATTTCTCGCTACACAGCACAGCTCTGGTGGATACGCAGCCTAAATATAATATAAAATTACGGAAATAATGAAGGCCAAGTATCTACTAACTCCCGTGACCAAGTCGTGAAAAAAACCATGTTACCTCACCGTTAGAGCGTCCGTATAATGTTCTTGAGATCTTACAAAGTCTCATTGATACATGCCCGGTATCAAAATCGAACTTGCACCCTTTCGAGTGCTAATCAACGGTCTACCCAGTAGGTATACAGGCTATAATATTAATGAGTGATAATACTTTAGGGTGTGTATGGGTCCCGTATATAGAGTTTACTGTGAAAGTACCAGCGCTGAAAGAGGTTTTTTTTTAATTATTCCATGTGAAAACTTATGATGTTGGGGTATTTCTCATACAACCATGAAAAGTCAAAAAGGCCCTGGTACTTTCAAATTATACTCTAAAGGAAGCACATACACACCCTAAAGTATAACTCATTTATTTTACACCTTGTAAAATGTACTAGCCATATAAGAATTCTCTGTGAAACAACGAGAGCTAAACTCGTTTGGGAATACCCTTTTATAGTGCAGGAGTCGAGTGCAGCTGAACGTATTACGGCTAAGTGATAGTCTAAGAGCTTGTGAAACTGTATACTGTAGTAAACTTTATATAAATAACGTTTTTATTAACGTTAACATTTTTGAGCTTCAGTATTCGTGTGGATCATAAATAGATCCTAAATTTAAGATATGTTTCATAATCAAAATAAATGACTTCATTCTAAATGAAACCACTCTGGTACCTTGAATATATTACATAATGTATACTTATATTATAAAGCGGAAGAGTTGGTTTGTTTGTTTGTTTGTTTAAACGTAGCCCGTTTCTCAGGAACTACTGGTCTGATTTGAAAAAACCTTTTTTGTTGGATAGTACATTTATAGATATAAAGTTTTAGGCCATATAACATTACGCTGCGACCAATAGGAGCCAAGCGTCAGTGGGAAATGTTGTAAAAATGGGGAAATTATTCATATTTGAGGACTTTCGGTGCGTGCGCTATATAATTACTCAAAAAATTAGTATGAAAGAATTATTCCTTTTTAATAATCATAATAACAAAAACCAACGTGAGCATCAAAAGATAATCGCAATAGTGTTTGCGACAACCACACGAACGAAGTCGCGGGCATAGTTATTACATAAAATTTTTTTCGCAATAAATAGTATTCCATTCTAAGTGTAGGCAGCTAAATACTGATTTCGTTCTATTTTTGTACTTACGACAGATATAGCAATATAAATACATCATCTGTGAAAAATTTCGTGGAGGGACTGACACAAAGAGGATATAGAGTAAAAAAAGTCTTTAAAATGGCTGGACCCTGTTACTGACACTTCTTTTTCTTCTCTATACTATTACTTTTCTATTTATCCGTTGCGTATGGAACCTTAAAAAAACGTGACGTTGGGAATTAAAAACATATATACGGTCGAATTGTGAAACCTTCTCCTTTTTTGGAAGTCGGTTAAAAAACAGGCCCTGAGAACAACGTAATATGTAAGCGAGCTACACATTCGTAGCTACATGTCTACGCCGTAGCAGATCGTAGCACATCTACGAACATCGGCCATCTTTGTTACAACCTTGGAAAATGACGTGCTAAAATAGTTTGAAATCTTTTTATAAACTAATATTTAATGATCTAATTAACATGTTAACTTTTGAGGGTTCCTTTTTGTTCGAAATAATTCTCCTAAAGATTTTTTAAGCATGGTCTATTCGCAATTTTTCCTCACTGCAAGGAAATATTTTTATGGAATAGGTATTTCAGATTTTTATTCTATCACAACATTTAAGACACACTTACATGAATACCCAAGAATACAGAAAACTTTTGTTGTTTCGGCAGGATTCAAACCTGTGACCTCTCGCTTGAACACTAACGCTCTGAACTACTGAGCTACAGCGCGTGATCTTCGCGTCAAGATGAGCTAAGTACATCCCAGTAAGCAGGAACAAATGACAGTCATTTGTTGTCAAATTAATGTATGTATTGTACTGTAAAGGCGTTATTATAAGTTTAAGTATTCATATGTTATTGAATCTACTGTATGAACTGTGATTCTTGATGAAAATTCATGTTATAATATAGTATCAGGTGATGATGACTTAGACTTTGTCCAAACCGGTTTTGTATATTAACATTATTAACAAATAATTGTAAAATAACTAATAAAAAAAAAGTGTATTATTACTATATATTTCTCTTTTGATAACGTTACACCTATTTTTTTTTGAGGGGCAAATCTTCATAAGATCATCCTAAACTCTCTTAGGGACTAGAGCTAGGGGTATGTGGAGATTTTTACCCACTAAAACCCCTCAGTGGTCCTCTTCAACGCTATAGGAGAGCTCTGGGATCTCATATGAACACGCCAGTGCTCTCGATGCGTTCATGTTTTAGGAACATTCAGTATGTAATTTGGCAGAACAGCGGTACCATAAGCTGCATTATACAGTGTGTAAAAAGAGCAGTCACTATAACTGTGAGATACGATTATACTACTCATTTCGGAAATGTATTTTTTTTATAATTTTTTAGTTTTGACAAGCCGGTTTCCGAAAAGGCTATAGTACCATAGACCACATACATACGCTGCGGCAGATTATACAAAAGACCGAAGAGTATAATCGGCCATTATGCTTGGCGTTTGTGGACTATGAGAAAGCCTTTGATTCCGTCGAAATATGGGCGGTCCTTAGATCTCTCCAGCGTTGCCGTATTGACTATCGGTATATCGAAGTGTTGAAGTGTTTGTATAATAACGCCACCATGTCAGTCCGAGTACAGGAGCACTGCACGAAGGATATCCCTTTAAAGAGAGGAGTAAGACAGGGGGATATCATATCCCCGAAACTGTTTACCGCTGCTCTGGAGGATTCCTTCAAGCTCCTGGAATGGCAAGGACTTGGCATCAACATCAATGGCGAATACATCACTCACCTTCGATTTGCCGACGACATAGTAGTCATGGCAGAATCGCTGGAAGATTTGGGGCGCATGCTCGGTGGCCTCAATAGAGTTTCTCAACAAGTGGGTCTTAAAATGAACATGGACAAAACAAAGATCATGCACAATGTCCATGTTGCACCCACCGCACTAACTGTTGGGAGCTCTACTCTTGAAGTGGTTGACGAATATATATACCTAGGGCAGGCTGTCCGATTAGGTAGGTCCAACTTTAAGAGAGAGGTCAGTAGACGGATCCAGCTCGGCTGGGCAGCGTTCGGTAAATTACGCAACGTCTTCTCGTCTAAAATACCTCAGTGCCTTAAGACAAAGGTATACAACCAATGTGTGTTACCAGTGATGACTTACGGTTCTGAGACGTGGTGCTTCACGAAGGATCTTTTCAAAAGGCTCAATGTCGCTCAGCGTGCTATGGAGAGGGCAATGCTCGGTATTTCTCTACGTGATCGAATCAGAAATGAGGAGATCCGTAGAAGAACTAAGGTTGCTGACATTGCCCGTAGGATCAGCCAGCTGAAGTGGCAATGGGCCGGCCACATAGCACGAAGATTGGACGGTCGATGGGGCAAAAAGATCCTAGAGTGGAGGCCACGTACTGGCAAGCGCAGTGTGGGACGGCCACCTACCAGATGGACCGACGACCTGGTGAAAACTGCCGGGTCACGTTGGATGCAGGTGGCAATGGACCGGTCGCACTGGAAATGTATTGGAGAGGCCTATGTCCAGCAGTGGACAGTAAAAGGCTGAAACGACGAGTTTTACCATTTCTTTTTTTTTTTGTCGCAAAGATAATAATAAAGCAAAAATTTTTTTTTATTTATGTAAAAAAAAAAGAAAAAAAAATACATTTCTAGAATGGGAAAAGGTAGTATAATCATATCCCAAAGTTATAGTGACTGCTTTTTTTACACCTGTTATAGAGAGAGAGTTACAAACACCTAGACGTTAGCGTAGCGTTATCGAAATTACTCGCTACTGCCAATATTGATCACAGTTAATTTGTGACTTTTCTGTTGCACTTTTAGAAGTTACACTGTCTGCATTAGTGTTAATTGACAGAGCCGTTTTTATCTAATAACCTGACCTTTGCCCGCTCTATAACAGTATCCAGGTCAAACAGCATTCGGTAAAACCTAATTTCTATCTAGACCCGGCATTTGAAAATTGAAACAACTATGTTACGTAAGAACTACAAGGTGTACAATAAATGAGAGATAATGTTTTAGCGTGTATAATAGTGTGTATGTGACCCTTATGTAGAATCTACTGTGAAAGTACCCGCTCAAAGACTTACTTTTGACTTTCATGTTTCAAGAAGAAATGCCTTAACGTCATAAATTTGCCCATACAATAAGTAAAACAAGTACCTCTTTCATCGCTGGTACTTTCACAGTAAACTCAATATACGGGACCCATACATATCCTTAAGTATTATCTCTCATTAATATTAAAGCCTGTATTAGATGCGACTGCATATCGCACTCCAGTGCAAAAAAGTTATAAGTCACATTACGTAGTTATTTCGAACTTGTCATTGAGAAATACGTTTCAAGTTTCCTAATGTTCGATCCCCGTGCTAATTCACTGCTAAATTTCATTTAACCTATGATGTCACCAATATTTTTATTAGAAAAGGGCATTATTGTACGGTAAAAGCATTACAAGTACTACCCCCAGTTTCCCGAACGCTATTCAAATGAATGATCAACTATCATGGCAATCAAATCAACCATATTAACCCTCGGCGTACAAAGTGAAAAATACTCCTCACCTGTACAACGTGGGGTTAAAATAACCCCACCATGATTTTCTTTTATTTTAGTGTTTTAATGAAATGCATTAAGCTAATTTAAGTTTTTAAGAGTATTTATTATATGATGCCAATAAATAATATAGAAAATCATACAAAAATATACATTTATTTAAAAAAACACATAGTTGTAATCATTTCCTTAAAATTATCATTTTTATAACTAGCTTCAAATAAATCCATAAAATAACAAAAACGTAATTATTTTTGTTATCAATTAAATAAACATAACATTATACGTAATTATAAGAATCACAATAGGTTATAAGATTGAGATTATTTGTTACCTAAAATAACCACTTTGTTCTGCCATCTTTACCCAGAAAAAATGATTCTGATGTCGATGGTCTATCTTCTGCTGTAGCTTCATTGTTCAACTCAATATCTTCCAAGTCACTATCAACCTTAGAACCATCGCTGAGGTGGTCAGTTTCGTCCTCGCTACTGGGGTAGAATATGTCACTATCCGACTCACATTCCTACAATAACGCCGCCGAAATTAGATCTCCAATCATTTTATTGTGGTGATTGAATATCTGTAACTACTATAAACACAATATTTTATAAATAAAACACATATTCGATCTAAAAATTATTTAAAACTGAAACAAGGTATACTTACTATTTAGCGACGTTACGTATAACGTGGGGTTAAAAATGCCCAGGAGCCGCTTGGTGTGCGTGCACACACAACCATAGAGCGCGGGGTATAAATCTAGCGCTGTGAATCGACGCGGAAGGTCTTAAGCTCCAGCTACTGAGAAAATCAAATCGTTTTGTTGCACTTTTATATTAAATAAATGTATTTTAAAAATGTTGGGGTTAAAATAACCCCACGTCGTACGCCGAAGGTTAAACAATCATTGGTAAAATATTATGAGACAGAAAGGAACGGACAGATATTTTATAATTACATCACGCTCGCGCTTTGCTTTGAATCGTAAGTTAACTAATCAGATATTTTATAATTACATCACGCTTTTGAATCGTATGTCAACTAATCGGTGACTTTCGTGAGTTAGCCATATCTGAGGAATTTGAGTAAATCTTGCAGCGTGATGTAATTATAAAATATATGTCCGTTCCTTTCTGTCTGATAATATTTTACCAAACAGCGATCAATGTGGTGTTGATTTGGATGCCATGTTAGTTGATCATTCATTTTAAAGGATTACGAGTATGCGGAATTTATCATACAGTAAAAAGCCTCACGATATTGGATACGCGTGGTTTATAAAGTAATGGTAGGTATTCAGAAAATACATTTTTTCTTAGCACAATGATTAAAAGTTAAAAAAGATTGTGATGGGCACTGCAATTAGTAAGGGTCCATGCACACGTCCAATAAAACTGTTTTGGATATTCTATTTTCTTTATTAGTTAACACGTAACATATATGATACATCTTATAACTGATAGGTCCTACTAATATGTACTTTCTTGGACGACTGATAGGCATCAATGTCATGTTGATCACCTGATTGTCTGACAGGAAAGGTGATCCATGCGTCGGATGGACATGTTAAAAGTCGGTCCTGCGCCTGTTCTCTCGCCAATCATGTCGGTTTACCGTACCACTGGGTTATAGTAGAAAAAGGAAGATAGAGTGTCTTTGTGTATTGTGCATACAGTTGGGCACGACAAAACGACTCCTGCGTAGCTGACCTGGTTTCAACGAAATCGGCTACCGACACCTAAATCGGTGAGAGAGCTATTATTGTTTTTTTTTTTAATCTAATACAGGTATACACGTAAAATAAACTTTAACCCATTTTATGATTCTGTTTGATCTGATAAAAGCATCTTTCAGGTAAATATATTTGGAGAATACATCCAACCTACGTTAAAATTAATCTTTATAAGTAAAGGGTATATAAGGCTTCCGCTTTCACTTAGCTTGAGGTTATGCAAATTTGCAACCCTATGTTTATTTTACATACATCCTACTTATAAAAATATTTACTCTCTGGATAACTTATCTTATACTAATATGAGTGACTTTTCTTAAATATCAGATAAGAAGAAAATATAGTATATCTTAATCTATACTAATATTATAAAGCGGAAGAGTTTGTTTGTTTGTTTCTTTGTTTAAGCGCGCTAATCTCAAGAACTACTCGTCCAATTTGAAAAAGACTTTTTTTGTTGAATAGTCTATTTATAGAGGTATATAACATTACGCTGCGACCAATAGGAGCGAAGCGTCAGTGAGAAATTTTGCAAAAAATGGGAAAATTATTCACATTTGGAGACTTTCATTGCGTGCGCTGCATAAACGGTTTAAGTCACTCAAAAACTTCGAAGTCGCGGGCACAGCTAGTATGTAATAATTAGTATACACCTAAGATTATATATGGAGACAGTTTTTCATTTGGTGGTAGGCAAAATTTGAAACTGTACTCCGAATAACGAAAAGTAATTAAAGTTTTGCTTTTTAAATTCATGAAAATTATATTTTATGACAGTGTAATTTTTGTAATTTTAAATAGTTAATGACTTTACAAGAAATTTGATATATTCTAGAATGTGTCAACTTTCTTGTAAAGTCATCAAGAAGACTGCGAAACCGATTTCAATAAAAACTAAAAAAAAATGTTTTTTTTTCCTAAAAGCAGATAGAAGCAGATTTTGAAAAATATCGCATGCTGTAATGCACCTCTCGATATTGTTTGTATATTGTTGATTGTATAAAGTAATATCATGCGGCGAACATAAGGAAAGGAGTAATTTTTAACAAAACTTTACATAAATAACATACAAGAACTAGTTTTGCAATGTTAAATGCGGAAATCCTTTTCAAGTTAAAAAGGATTTTCCCGAGTAAATAAAAGTCGCAGTAATAGTAATAGTCGACGTCTTATGCATTATTAAAATTCTATTGGCAGTGCAATGTGCACAGAGACTGGATAAGTGAGTAGAGAGGACACTACACAAACTTGGACTATTTTGGTACCTATTAGTATCAACAACAGATTCGAGATTAAAGAATGAAGATTGCGTATTCTTGAGTGTAGTTAAAATATAACTCCCGGTTTTTGAAAGGTTAATTAAATCGTTGATCAGTTAATATTTTAGTTAACAAGCCTTCTCTCTCTTCTTTTAAACATCACTAGCAATAACTTCGCTCACTCGCTACGTTCACCAATGAGCGCTCAGAATGGCTTGTTAACTCAAAGTCTGATCAAATCGCCGATCAGCCAACAGCTGATCGGCGATTTGATCAGACTTTCGGAAACCCATGTTTAATAATAATAATAATAATCATTTATTCCTTCTTTCTATAACAATTACACAACCATATACAATATGACAAAAAAAACAATACAAAAAGAAACTAAATAAAATAAAATAGAAAACATAAGGAAAACATTCTGAAAAAAAAAAATGCTAATAATAATTAAACATCAGTTAAATAAATTATTATGGCAGTGCAATGCCTAACAAAAAAGGAAAAGGAGATGACAGGTTATGACAGCAACTTTTGCCGCTATCCCTGGTCTTCCGTGATCCCCTATCCCCGTAATACAGTGAAACTGTAGACAGAAGCACTCTTCCTTTTACACTCATAGCCCAGTGGGACGGTAAACCGACATGACTAGCGCGAGAATAGGCGCAGGACCGACTTTTTACACGGATCATCTTTCTTGTCAGACAATCAGGTGATCAGCCTGCATTGTCCTAACCAAACCTGAAAACAACATTTTTTGTTGTTCCAACGCGAGAATCGAACCCACGACCTCCGGGTCGAGAATGAAGCTCTGAACCACTAGACCACGGAGGCGAAAAAATAGGAATGCTTTAATTAGTATGTAACTACCCAACATTCAGTTCCGATTTAATGTGATGTGTATGTTAACAAAGAACTGTATTTAAAAAGTCACTTTTCAACGTGCAATTAAAATAAAACATGGCATCGATTTCCTCGAATTTGAGTTATACTTATTTCATATTGAATAGAAATAGCCTCAAAATGTTATACACATTTTGACATTACTGACCAAATATCCTCCAAATATGTTGTCTAAATAAGCTTCAAAATCATATTATCGTGAAACCTAACCACGTTAAAAGCATCTAAAATACCATTATGTTGTAAGCTAAAAGCATTCGGTAAGTTTACATACAAGGAGATTAAATTAGACCAAATTAATTTGTCAATAGTATATTTCGCGGTGAATAAGTGACATTTAAATTAATAATCATGTTTGAAATTTAGATTAATATATTATAATCTAAACATTATCGCCTCCGTGGTCTAGTGATCTCTCGACCCGGAGGTCGTGGGTTCGATTCCCGCGTTGGAACAACATAAAATGCTGTTTTCAAGTTTGGTTAGGATAATGCTTGCCTAACCTTATTGCCTAACAAGAAAGATGATCCATGCGTCGGATGGGTATGTAAAAAGTCGTTCCTGCGACTGTTCTCTCGCCAGCCGTGTCGGTTTACCATCCCACTGGGTTATGAGAGTAAACGAAAGAGAGAGTGTCTTTGTGCATTGCGCACACACTTGGGCACTATTAAATAACTCCTGCGTAGCTAGCCTGGTTTCAATTAAATCGGCTACCGACAATCGGTGAGGGGAGATATAAATCTTAACATATATGAGCATAAGATTTGCCATCGTTTTACGGACTTTTTCATACCACGTCAATGTCGTTTCGTGCTAATTTAATACTTTTAATATACTGGGATCTCCAGGTCAGATTGAGCCACAGAAGAATTCTTTTTTTCTTTTTTTTATTAGCCTATACTATCCCACTGCTGGGCAAAGGCCTCCCCCCAAGGTCTTCCACGTATCTTTTTCCTGTGCCAACACTGGTCTATCGGCTGATGTGCATCCGAGTCGTCACGCCATCTTTTCTTAGGCCAGCCACGTCGGTGTCGTCCTTCTTTGGGTACCCATTCAGTGACTATCTTTGCCCAGCGGTCAGAGTGGTGTTCCTTATTCTATCAGATATCTTCACTCGCAAAATGCTGTATAAGAAGAAATGTACTGTATAAATTGTAAACATGTACACCTATCTAGTTGTATTTACTCATTGATCTCGAAGAGCCTACTGGTGGAAGTATCTGGAGCACGCGACTTCGCAGTGGAAGTACGAGTATACCTAATTGGAGTAGACTCCGACTCGAAGAGACCCCTTGAAATTGAATCCTAGCAAGTTGGTTTGGAAATAGAAATGATTTAGTTTGTTTTGTGTTCATTTACTTATTAATGTTGGGAATTTCTTTAGGTGTTAAATATACAGGCTGTAATGTTAACGAGCGATAATACTTTAGGGTGTGTATAGAGATACGATTTTACTACCATTCCTCATTTTGGAATTGTTTTTTTTTTGTCAAAATATTAAAAAATACTTTGACAAAAAAAAACAATTCCAAAACTTTTTCCCCTTGCTCTTTTTTTGTCGCAAGAGTAACGAAAAAGCTATTTTTTCTGTAAAAATAAAGAAAATACATTTCTAGAATAAGAAAAGGTAGTATAATTATATCCCAAATTTATAGTGACTGTTATTTTTACGTTACTTTGGACGTTTTATTTTTTTAAATCGTGTTTTGATAAATTGAAACGTCAAAATGACAGTCGATTTCCAGAAATGGAAATCCACTGCAGTTACGTAACTAGGGGGCAGAAGCATGAGCAAGTAAAGTTTAATCATTAAAGCCATAACCGTTTGGGAGGTAGGCCGAGACGAATAGATGGACATGTCAAAACTATCAACTCCACCCTGGTATTTAAAATTGAGCAGTCAGAAAAAGCGGTTTCGAGAAAACGGCACGTAAAGATTTTTCTATAACGGCAATTTTCTCGATAACCGCTTCGTCTGACTAATTAATAGAACAATAAGTCAGAAAAAAGCGGTTTTAAGAAAATGTCATGCAAACATTTTTCTATAAAGGTTCGAGCACATTATGCCGGGCCGCAGCGTGTCGGGGCGGAGCGCAAAAATCCGCTCAAATTGCTTCAATACAAATTGTATGAAATAACGCACACTGTGTCGGGCCGCGCGCCCCGCCCCGCTGCGCCCCGTCAACAGTGTGCTGTAGCAAGCGGATAATATCTATCAGAGGTCATCCGAAAATATCCCCAAAACTTGTTTTTGTCTGCTAAAAGATCGGAAAAAAGATGATGGTATTCTCCGAATATCTTTCACTTGGAACAAATGGGATGTATCCATATTTTACGCACTCAACCCGGCCCGTCACAAATGTGCTAGGTACGCATTTTGCGCTGCGTTGCGGCCCGTTCCGCCCCGGTGCGGCCCGGCATAATGTGCTCGAACCTTAAGTGCCATTTTCTCAAAACCGCCTTTTCTGACTTACTGCTCTATTGATGACCAGGGTGGAAGTACGTAACCTAAAATTAAAGTAGTACTATTAAATATAATGTAAAAGTAGCGTTTTAAACCTATTTTTTTTTATGACTATTTAGAAAAGTATTTAACAAAAATACTAACAGTCTTAAAAATATTTCCCTTCAAAAGATTGGAAAAGAAATACTCCCTTAAGTACAGCTTAAGGAAAATATCAACGTACTAAGCTATTACCATAAAATCTATAATTTTTGCACCCAAAGGCACTCTTAAAAATACTTATTATAGACAAGAGAACTGAAAAGAGAACTGGGCCCTAATTCTCAGTCCTCGAACTTAGTTTTTACTATCGGTCTGTCCCTCTCACGCAAATGAGATTTACCGCGCGTGCGAGCGGGATATACTTATATTCGAGCTTTTTTCCACTGCCCGAGAATCGCGCTCCTGAACGATAAAGTAAATAGCTGCTTAAACCGTAGAAGGTAATACGAACTCTATCGTGTGGGAATAAGGAATGTTTTCGTAGTTTCGTTTTGTATAATTTATTGAAGTAGGTTTCACACCTCATTGCCTTTTCGGGTTCATTAATCATTATCTAGATTTATTTTTAGTATCGAAAACAGATACTTAGTTTGAATTTTATCAATGTCTTGCTCTTCCTTGCTTTATTTAACCATTTTTGTATGTCAATAATCAGATTACATTTACCAATTCATCGCCGCAGCAATTGTGTTGCATAGTATGTACGACATTGTATAGTAGTTAGTTATATAATGTAACATCACTAGGGAAAGATTATTTTAATATATTATTCTCATAATACCAACTCATGTAATTTTAAACCCCGACGCAAAAACGACGGGGTGTTTTAAGTTTGACGTGTACTCTCAGTAAATGTGTATGTGTCTGTCTGTGGCATCGTAGCTCCTAAACGGATAATCCGATTTCAATGCGGTTTTTTGTTTGAAAGGTATATCAGTCGAGAGTGTTCTTAGCTATGTTTGGTGGAATTCGGTTCAGTTCTTCAAGGTCATCAGGTCCTTTGTTAGGTGTGTGAATGTTACACGCTAAGTCGGGGTTTTTTTTTTATTTTTAATTTAATTTTTAGGGGGTATGTAGATGCTATGTAGTCGCCTTCATCGACAACAAATGCCTTTAAGGTCGAGGCCATTTTTATTAATGGTTTTCGTACAATTTTCTATTGATGATACGATATTTGGATATTTGTCGCAAAAGTACTAGCTTTGTTCGGTGGAATAGAAATGTAATTTCGGTAAAGTCATAATAATATGCTACTTTGGAAAACTATACCAATGACATAGGATAAAAGTGTATATGTAGTGATTATGAAACCGAATAGTTCAATTATCAATCTACACTTTTATTCAAGAGTAAGCCGTACGTAATGCTTCTAGGAAAGTTGCGGATACCTGGTATAGAAAAATCGTTTACGGATGGATTAATTTTTTTTCACGATCATGATTACTCAACTAACTAAGGCCCGTCTAAATAAAACAATCTCAACCGCAACCTCTACTTGAGAACCCATTTGACAGATAAAACAACGTTTCGCTTTACTTCTAAAAGTGAACACCTTAATAATGTTGCATAGTACTTTAATTTCTTTTATTTTTGAACTGTAATATACATAATATTATATATTACAGTAAACATTTAAAAAAGTGTAATTTTTTTATAATCTTTATGTGTACGTTTTAAAAAGGAAAAACTTAAATTATGTAACATTAGTAAAGTTTTTCTTTGTTAAAAGTTTTTTTTATCTATCAAATAAGTTCTCAAGTAGAGGTTTCGATTGAGATTGTTTTATATACGCGGGCCTAAGATAAGACAACTCTTTCTTTCGCATTGCTATTAGTCAGGGTATCTATACATTGTTTTCACTTGATTAATATCAAGCAAATTTTTATTGAGTAGCATCATTTTGATGAGACGTCCAATAATTTCTTGAACGGAACTTTCGATTGTGGTAGCTAACAGAGTTAGCAAGGATAAAAAAAAATCTCAACTTTCGAGCATATGACCTGGATAACCACGCAATTTGTAGGACAATTATTATGTATGTTGAATTACATTAATAATAACTAAGTAATAAAAACAAAATCAGCTGGTTACTAATAATGTAAGATGACCTCGTTATCGATACTCTTGATCAAACCATAGATTTTGTAGGACAACTATTTTTTCGGATAATTTAAATCATTATCCTGAGATTTATCAAAAAATATATATTTTGGAATCACAAAATCCACAAACTTTATTCTTGCTATCTCTGTTAGCTACCACAAACAAGAGTTCAGTCTAAGAAAATTTTGGGCGACTCATCAAAATGAAGGTACTCATGAAAAATTTGCTTGATACTTATCAAGTGAAAACAATGTATGGGGGAACCCTGACTATATGTGTCGTAAGCCGAATAAGGAATGAAATGGTGCCTTATTATTAATTGTACCACACCGCCATAAGACAATATTGACTCGTTAATGAGAGCGTTTATATAATTTAAGCAAAGTAAATACCATAAGATTGAACGTTATTATAGGCACGAGAGAAAATTACGTGAGTTTAAAGTACTATAGTTGTACTAATTCATCATCAGGTTTAGTATACCTGCTAATCATTGTGCAATGAACAGAGCACCTTTCTCGTCAGACAATCAGGTGATCAGCCTGCATTGTCCTAACCGTTTTTAAGTTTTGAAAACAACATTTTTTTGTTGTTCCAACGCGGGAATCGAACCCTAGATCTTCTGGTCGAGAGCGAAGCTCTGAACCACTAGATCACGGAGGCGTTAGTGGACATAAATACTAAAACGGGTGTAAAAAGAACAGTCACTATAACTTTGGGATGTGATTATATTACCTTTAATCATTCTAGAAATCCATTTTTTGTTTCTTCCAAAAATAAAACGTTTTATTTTTTCGTCATTCTTGCGACAAAAAATAAGAAATGGTGAAAAGTAAAAATACAATGTTTTTTAGTATTTCACAAAAAATAATAAAAATAAATACATTTCCAAAATGAAGAAAGGTAGTTTATACTACCTTTCCTCATTTTATCGTATCTCAAAGTTATAGTGACTGTTATTTTTACACACTGTATAATACTGATGTACGTACTTTATCCCCAGAATAATAAAGTCGAATAAACGTCAGAATAATCGAAGCATACGCTGCGTACATTTTCGGATAATACCAGGATGAAAGAGCGATTTCACTGGAAGGTTTTGCATAAAATGCATGCGAATCGAGGGTTGAATTTTGCATATGCATGTATAAATAAAGATAACGGAACATCATACAAGTATTACGATCGAATTTTGCAAAAGATTATATTGGGCAATGATGGAGAAGCTGGCACAGCAGACGGTCTTCTGGAGGCTCTCCTCCAACCCTAATTGCATGGCAACGCAGTAACATATAGTATTGATGTCCTTCTTAAAGAAATCACCTGGACGGGAGGCAACAAGTTCTTCAAAGGCATTTTGTAAGATAATTCTTGCAACTTGGAGACCGTCGAAGATCTGGTGAGTAGCGCAGACGACGGAGAGCCGTCATCTGCCCTACTCACCACTACTTGCGCCTACAGACTACTACTTCTTGCAGAATTTGGATAACTTCTTGGCGGCAAAAAAATTAAATACCCGAGAGACAGTTGTACAAAATGCCTTTGAAGAACTTGTTGCCTCCCGTCCAGGTGATTTCTTTAAGAAGGACATCAATACTATATGTTACTGCGTTGCCAAAGATGCATTGATTGCATGGATGACTTCGATTAATACAAATAAAAAATACACGAAAAAAAATCCTATAATTTTTTTATAGAAGGCAAATTATGTTCATAATAATTATAAATACAAATTATGTGAATTTACAGATTGCTAATGTAATTTACAGGTTAATAGTTTTACACACCTAATAGTAATAAGTTTTTTTGTGGTAAACAATAAATATATCTCTCATGACGCAATGATGGTGTTTAACTATATAAGATTAATTATTCAGAAACGGCTGAGCTCATTTTTATGAGCTTTCCAGGCATTTTTACTTAATATGTGTTTTAAATAATTATAATAACGATCAAAAACATATAAAATAACTCCCAACTTTCAAAGTGTAACATAATATCTTCATATAAACTTAAGAAACTATTAACTTGAGAAAAACAATGTTATCACGTAAGTTACCACTTACGAGATACCTCTCGCCTTTGTTGATAATAAAATATCTTTAAAACTAAACACAGATCTAGGTATTGGGCGCCATGTCACCATAGCCCACTATTGTCGTAGTCAATATCGCTCAATATGGTCACTTACCTGCGTGTGAACATGGAGAATATGCCCAGATAGGCCTTATAGTAGCCGAAGCCCACCACAGTCATGGTACATATTATACATGATGGGCATGGACAGATCAATCATAATAACTACTCAAGTAGTCACCGTTGGCATAATATTCACTATCACTTATCATGGTCACTTACCTACCTGTATGCCCGAGTAGGTCTTGGGTGCCATATCACCGTGACCGTTGGCATGTTCACTATATATATATATATATATAAGTTCGTTGCGATTACCATTGTGTTATATGTAGCAAGTAGTGTGAATTGTGTTTGTGTGCCGTCGTGAGATGGCAAACTTACAAGGGGGCCATGGAAGACCAGGCGCCATGGCTCGCCGTGGTCGAAGCCTGAGTGGTTTCCCTTTAAATGCATAGCGTGGGAATTGCATAGCCTTGTTTGAGTTGTACAATGTACAACAAAACTTTTTGTTTTTTTTCTTTTGTCTTAATATGTGTGAGTTAGTGTTTTATTTTAAGTTTTGGCTGTGTTATGTCCCTTTATGTGTTTAATAAAGATATTTTTATTTTATTTTTTATTTATCGCCTACCGTGGTCACTTACCTGCGTGTGCGAGTAGAACATGGAGAAGTTGGACACGATGACGGGCACGGGCAGCGCGATCGTGAGCACGCCAGCCAGCGCGCACAACGCGCCCACGAACATGCCCAGGTAGGTCTTGGGCGCCATGTCACCGTAGCCCACGGTCGTCATGGTCACTATCGCCCACCACAGCCCCAGGGGTATGGACTTGAATTGATTGTCGGGGTTGTCCTGCGGGAGAAGTTTTAGTTTATATTATATGACATTTACTTAATGTAAATATTAAACTACAAAATACATGAATCGATGAAAGTGAATATGTAGCAAAATTATGATTTTGAGAAAATGAAACTGTCAATCAAACATTTTAGAATACGTCGTAAAGTATTTTAAAGTATCTTAATCTAAAGATCCGTCTTTAGAATCAATGTACTTAATGCGTTACTATCGTATAATGTTTAAGTGACAGTTTAAAATGAATTTTCTGGATGAAAAAGTTTTGCGACTTAACACCTTCATCCATTCATATCTTTAATTATGTCTTGTTGTGCATACAAGCGCCATATACACTAAAGTAATTTACAAGATTTTAAGAAATTGGTAGTACGTAGCGTGAGTCCGCGTCCTAGAAAGACTTCTATCGATGTATAGAAGACTCTATACATCTACCAAACTTCATTTAAATCAGTCCTGTTGATTTTTGACGCCTTCAAACATACGAACAAACAAATAGCAATTGCGCGCGGGCTCCAATCCGAGGCACTGTTTTTTTGGGATAAAGAGTAGTTTTGAAAGTATAAGTATCCTGCATACCAATTCGTATTAAAATTGACCAAGTCATTTACGCTTGAAGAAGGTACAAACATACACACTTCAACCATATCCTGTTTAGGCCTATGCCTCCCTTATTGAATGACTTACGAGTATTCAGTATTTTCCGAGGGAAGTAACCACTCTTTACTGTAGAGTCTGAGACGGAGGTTTTAAATATCCCATGATTACCCAGTACTTATGGCATTCTCACAACATAGTCGGCCTAGTCCAGAGGAATGACTGGTCAATACCTCAGGGGGCCTACTCAAGATGACATCGCTAATTATCGCTTACAAAGTACGATAACAAAATGTATGGGATTTGACATAAGGTACGCTAATGATCGCGATTTGGTATGTCATTTAGCGTACCTTATGTCAAATCCCATACATTTTGTTATCGAACTTTGTAAGCGATAATTAGCGATGACATCTTGAGTAGGCCCCCTGGGGCCAACCATGCGGGTTTCCTCACGATGTTTTTCTTCACCGTTAAAGCGTCTTTATAAAGTATTTGAGATCTGAAAAACTCTCATTGGTACATGCTTGATATGGGAATCGAATCTGCACCCTTTCGAGTGCTAATCAACGGTATAACCACTAGGTCACAGACTTTCAGCTCCTCCTTTTTGGTATAAGTCTAGATTTACAACTATAAAATTTGTTTACACATTATAATAATATGATGAGAAACAAAATCACAACAATATTACAAACTCCAACATTCGATAACAAACAGAAATAAATCTGGAGTTAGATTTGAAAACTTGTAGTTTGTGATGGATGTATAGAAATTCAAATGCAATTTAAATTGCATTTTGTTTCAGATGAGATTTTTCATGAGCTATATTTTCCGATAATTTATTGTGTTTTCTGATATGATTTATTGCTCTATTTGATCTAATTCCAAAAAAGAGGAGGTTTCTCAATTTAACCGTATATAATATGTATTTTTTTATGTTTGTTCTTATACAACAGTTAAACAAAAATGATGGTACTTCAAGTAAGTAAATTTTAAAAGTGAAACTTTTTCATTTTATCCTTATGTTTTTATAAAAAAATACCAATATTACATACCTAATACAAATAATAGTAAAACTAAAAAATTAAAATTCAATTCCACATTATTCCAAATATAAATAGAACAAAGAACGTTCTTAATGTCTCATGGAACGAAAGTATTCGCTTTTGATTTTGTATTTGCTTTTCTGGTTTCATCCGGATATTTAGTGCGCTCTATCTACCTTCTGTTGTATAATCTGCGGTCTAAAACTAAATTGCAAACAAAGACAAATGATTTAATTATATCCGAACATTTGCGGTGCGGAGTGTAATGAAGCCGTTATGAACAGAACCGATGTGGCGTGGCCATGAACACAGGCGGCGGCGGTGCATACTAATGAACTGATATCTACTAATAATATTGTGTACCAGAGAAAATCCGCTTGTGGCCACGAAATCCGCGGCGGTGCGGTCGATTTTAATAGATAAATTATGTAATCTCTACCACATATCATCTATGCAAGATCAAAGATTTGTCAACGACTACAAATTCGTGTAATGTCTTAAAAATCGATGAACGCTGGCTGCACGCAAAAGCCTAACTTATTTTAACGTTCCGCCTGAGCTGAGCGTGCAAGCAAGAGTCAGATACTTTCGAGTAAAAGTTTCGTGTTATCAGGTAAAATTATTATCCATAAACCGTATTTACCTAATTATTTCAAATGGTATTTTTTTTTCAAAAAGATCTTATTCTTAGAAAAAATCTTATATATAAAAATGTATTGCTGTTCGTTAGGTCTCGCTAAAACTCGAGAACGGCTGAACCAATTCGGGTATTTTTGGTCTTGAAATATTCGTGGAAGTCCAGGGTAGATTAAAACGGTTTGTATGCTCAACGTCCAGGGAAGGTTTATGCAGTTTGTATGCTCAACGAAGTGGTCATGAGTCAGCTAGTATATTATGTGCATGATTTTTTTTTTTTTAATTTCCAAAATGTTAAACATAGCATACTTCATTATCTTTTTATTCTCGCCGTCACTATTATGTACTAATATATCATTTCACATTTTAAATGTTATTCATATTATAAAAAAGATTTTATTTAATGTAAATCTACGGAAATATTTGTGGAAACTCAAAGGGAAATCCCTACCATCGTTTCACTGACCTCACCATTTATAATTTATGAAATATTTACCTTACTTTGAAGAATGTAAGCAATTACTAACGCCTCGAATAACCCGCGATGGTATTCCAAAATTAACAAACTAAAACGCTTATCGCCCTCGCTCCCGCGAAAGCCTGCGTTCGTGGCCACACATCTACAAACGAAACTCGCTTTATAAATATTAACGCCTGCAGTCGCAGCAATATATGGAAACCGTTTGTCTTCATTATACTAAGGCTTAGTGTACACAGTTGTTTGAAAGTGGTCATAGAATAGTATGATAAAGACTAGATACCAGATTTAATGTTGATATGATATTAAGTGCGAGCGTGACATAATTATATATGACTCTCTCTTTCTCTCTGATAAATGTTTCACCAGTCAGCCTTCAACAAGCGTTAACTTGAATACCATATTAGTTGATCAAACTTTTGAATATCGTTTTAGAAACCGAAAATATACACATTTTAAGTATATGTAAAGTTTAAAAGTATTAAATATATTTATATTATCTGATTATATAAGCAGACATGAATGGATGAAGGTAAGGAATAATGAAGGTAAGGAATGATATGTCGCAAAAAAACTCCAGAAACTTAAATTTAAACTGTCACTGGAACATTTTAGGATATGTACTCGTAGGAACGTATTAAGTACATTGATTCTAGAGACAGAAATATAACTTGGTACACGCTTACCTATATTTCACTATCATCGTTTTTTGAGTTCAAACTGTCACTCAAACATTTTAGAATATTATGTCGTAATCTATTAAGTACAGTAAGTTCTAAGGATCTCTAGAATCAAAAGATCGACAGTGTTGTCGATCATGTCAGCTTTGATACAAAAAAATAATATCCATTAGGTAAGTATGAGGCCACAAGCACGTCAAACTTTTAACAGCCCTCTGTATTCGCTGGGGGCTAATAATATTACAAATGTCAAAGGTTATAAATACTTTACAACTTTGAAAACTATTCAGACTTGTGACGCTGAGTTATCGGAGTGTATATTTGTGAGAAATAAATGGTGAAACGTGATCAAATATCAGAGACAATGTAATGAAAATATTTAATAATATAAAATATCTATAATATCTATGGACGCTTCACACCACGTCAATCTGGCCCCGTGCTAAGTATCCGAAGTACTTATGTTACAGATACCAGACAACGGAAATATATTTAATACTTTTATATAACGGAGTGTGGTATTTTGTGGGCGTGTTGATTGTTTTGTATCGTCAGGAAATAATAACCCGCTCATACAGTACTGGTATATTGTTCGTAAAATATCATAGTTACACACTAAAATATTAACTCAGGTCGTGGATGCAAATGGATAACGATCAGAAACGCGGAGAGTTCTGCGCTCACGTCCGTTCCGTCTGACACCCCACTGTTATGTGTGTCAACCGAGCATAGACCACTCCCAAGCCATGACAGCTGTCATAGCTTGACGTTTCGTAGACAGATGACAGCTACAGGTGACATGTTGCACGACTGAAGCGCCATCCCGCCGACACGGCCATCCTGCCGCATCACACGTCCTCGTGTGTGCCTGAAAGAGACACATACTACCAGTAGCCTTTGCCATCCCTCGGTCATCTCTGACCAATAAAACGTAGTCACTTTAACATCAAATTTATTACAACTCTTTTAACTTAGCACATTGATCACAAACTATGTTCACTGATATCAAACTATGTCCACTAATTACATAGTGCTTTTGTAAATCAACATCGAAGGATATCTGAAGTTCAAACTTTAAATCAAATCATTATTACGCAATGAACACATGTCGCGATTCCATACAGTTTACACCACACATAACCCCTCTCTCGACCATTATGCCATCCATTGCCTCCAAATGCCTCATTATGCTATCCAGTGCCTCCAAATGCCTCATTATTCTATCCAGTGCCTCCAAATGCCTCCATCAACCATTGAGACCATGTGCCTCCATCAAGCACATAAGCAAAGTACAATGCCTCCATCGAGCATTGGACTATGTGCCTCCATCGAACTCATAAGAGAACAATGCCTCCATCGGGCACTGTCCCCGCCTCCAGCGTAGCCGAACTTAATCACGCGATGTGCCAGAAACTGACACAGTTACATGATCATCTCTTTGATCAACTAACTCTTCTACAACCAACTGACCTTCAGAGCATCCTTCTCAGTCTATCATGAGCAAACTTGTATGTCCTCTTAGAATCTAACGCCTTTAGCAAGTATCGATCCCCATCTAGCGACTCAATGTTTATTCATCATCGAAATGAATATTTCGTGAATAGGCTTCAAACAAGACTGTACCAAATTTTCACACTACAGTCAATAGATAAACAATTACGCTCACCAGATAAATTTTGTTTCGAATCTGATACTTCAACGAAGTACAGACTACAGAGCGGAAAGTCCTAGCCGTCGCGCCACCGCGCCGCACAGCACCACCCGCCGCGCTCCGTCGCGTCGTCGCGTTGCGTTGCGTCGCGTCGCTAGCATTGCTCGAACACCCAACCTCCATCTGTACACAAAATTAAACAGCACAAAAAATGTCCAGACTATGTAAAATTAAGTTCTTTTTGGGTTTCCTTATCGGTAAGGAGTCAGAGAAAGAATAGCAGCTTTCATCCATCCAGCAACCATTTTTTTTCTTGCCGTTAAAGCGACAGAGGGAATACAACAAAATTGGAAATTGCGCCCGCGGACCCGCCTGCCAAGTGTAGCGAGTATAGGCAACTACTTCCCATAGAACACTATGAGGGATGCAAATGTCCAGAAGAGGACATCAAAAGCTATGGAGGTTTAAATATCGGGAATAACAATAAGATCAAAATCTAAAATCACTATGCAGTAAATTAATTTCATTTCCATTCCTTCTTATTCCATAACTGATTTGATGAAGAAAAGCTATTACAGTATGAGTCACACAATAACAACTGTCAGATTGCACTGTCCTCACTAACCTTGACAAAAATAAACATTTTTAGTTGTACTATCGCGGGAATCGAACTCACAAAGTCGAGTGCTAGGTTCTAAACCACTGGACCCCAAAGTCGTTCATAATAATAATAATAGCTCCTCTCACTGATTTCGGCGTCAGTAGCCAATTTCATTGAAACCAGGCCAGCTACGCAGAAGTTATTCTATAGTGCCCAAGTGTGTGCGCAATACACAGAAGCACTCTCTCTTCCTTTTACTTTCATAACCCAGCGGAACGGTAAGTCGACACGTCTGGCAAGAGAATAGGCACAGGACCGACCCTTTACATGTCCATCCGACGCATGGATCATCCTTCCTGTCAGACAATTAGGTGATCAGCCTGCATTGTCCTAACCAAACCTAAAAACAACCTTTTTTTGTTGATTCAACGCGGGAATCGAACCCATGAATCCGGGTCGAGAGCTAAGCTCTGAACCACTAGACCACGGAGGCGATTCATTCGTCGTTCATAATACCTGAAGACTCGCTAGTGCGTTTACAACCTTTTACAAAATCACCAAGTTTGCCGAAGCTCACTGAAGTCCATTGGAGAACATTCTTATGCTCCTCTTCTTCAGCCACAGCCCACGGCCTCTGTGACTCTTGGACCGTTGAGTGTGTGATGCCTCATTCACCATCAGTACCAGCCTACATACAGTAACTTCTGAAACATGAAATTAAAATGTGTTAATTCCATAAAACTCATATCACAAACAATATTATCATGTTAGACGAATTTTAAACTATTCCATATCGCATATTGTTCTATAAAGTAATAGTCTGATAAATCTGTAGGTAATATGTATTCCAAATTTACTTTAACAGTTTTTTTTTTTATAGCCAGCTTAGGAATAATTAACAATGTACTAGACATTATTTAAAGTTATTTTTTTTTTTTGTTTTAAGCTCACCAATGAAAATTACATTTAAGTATGTAGTTTCAAACTACCTACTTACTATCATGTAAACAATATTTACAAAGAACATGTCAATTGTTATTGTATAAGCCTGTTTGTTTACAACTTGCGCTCACCTGCAGAGATAAGACCTTGACTTGTTGTGTAATAATAATTATTATCATTAAAATCAAACTTTGATTTCTTCTTTATTAACTGTGTTGATTTCACTCTATTAATAAGAATATTAGCTAGTATAATAACAAGTTTTAAAATTCACATAATTTAATTAACAAAATACTGTAAGATCTTTTACTTTGAATCTCTTTTCTGTTAATAATACTGTGATTATAAAACCAGACCAAATCTGAACTTTACAATGAAATAAGTAATGATACTCATACAACCAGTTCACATCTTTGCGAAGCAAATGGAGAAGTCCATAAGATACACAATGCTCATCTGCGTTGGTTGGTTACCCAGCAAAGCTCGTTCTATGCATCGGGCAAGCATGCAAGCTATGCAAGGCTATGCATCGTCCAGTCAAGCACTATCCCAGTGTATTGTCCATCTACAAATAAAACAAAACAGCAATACAAACGAACACTAAACTTTAAAGTTTATTTAGATTTTTGGGCAAGCAATTTCATGGCAACTTTGAAATTGTATTTACTTTGAAGGCTTCCAAATTATTACAAGGAATAAAAAGATTGCTACCACCTGTTACCAAAGCCACCAAGCTTATAACCAAGACCTGTCGTAGACTAGCCACGTCAATCTTGTCATAATATCGTGGTTCTATTGTAAATCGTCACGTTCCCATCGTCAGCACGTTACCATCGTCAGCAGCGTTGTAATTCCATCATTCGTCTTTCTGCTATGCATATAGCATGCTGGATTTGGTAGTGGAGGCTCCGTAATATACTCTGTTCCGTCTCAACGTGATCTGAATGTCCGCAAGGCCATATCCAATCCATCAATTTTATAATCTATCTTGATTTTCAGGGTTACATCTCGCTTCTGATAACGGAGGTGTGGTATTTTGTGGGCGTGTTGATTGTTTTGTATCGTCAGGAAATAATAACCCGCTCATACAGTACTGGTATATTGTTCGTAAAATATCATAGTTACACACTAAAATATTAACTCAGGTCGTGGATGCAAATGGATAACGATCAGAAACGCGGAGAGTTCTGCGCTCACGTCCGTTCCGTCTGACACCCCACTGTTATGTGTGTCAACCGAGCATAGACCACTCCCAAGCCATGACAGCTGTCATAGCTTGACGTTTCGTAGACAGATGACAGCTACAGGTGACATGTTGCACGACTGAAGCGCCATCCCGCCGACATATATTATACACAAATTTAGTACCAATCCATGACCCGGGAAAGAAATTGTTCCTTCGGCGGTATTCGAACCCGCGACCTTTCGTTCGAGCACCAACGCGCTCAGCCACTGCGCTACGGAGATCGTCTATTTAGTTTTAAATGTTTCTCGTGCTAAAATGAAACTAAAATATTAAATGAAATCCCGAACCGTACCTATTTTTTTGTAGCTTATATGTGTTTACCAAAAACTGTAAATTATAATAAACTACTACCATACTAAATTTCATCGTAATCGGTTTAGTAACTTTTGCGTAAAGAATAACAAACATCCTTCCATGCTTACTAACTTTCACGTTTGTATTATTTAGTAGGATTATGTAGACGCATCAATATTATTATTCATCAGAGTCTTTTTTTCTTTGTCTGTCCGTTGTTGTTGTTTCAGAGTTTCAGAGGAAACACAACGGTCGTTTTTATATACAGAATCTGGGGTCTACGCGACCCGTGTTTTTGTGTTTGGCTTATGGTCATATCAACGAACGACGGAACGCAAAACCTGGGCCCTGTACGTAACTTCTGCGGCTTTCCCGACCGTCGACATCAACTGTCATTGTGACGTTAAATCTTTTTAAAACACGACTTAAAAAGTCAATATGCTTGATCACATATTTTTCTCTTGTCCTAAAAATCAGTGTTCCCTGTACGATCTCTCCCCTCCTATCATTCCTCGCCCTATCAATTTTAAATCTGTATTACGCTTTGTAAATACTTCATTTATTGAAATCTTATGTAAATTTATTAGTACTAACAATATAAAACTGTAATTTTTAATATTGTTAGTACTAATAAATTTACATAAGATTTCAATAAATGAAGTATTTACAAAGCGTAATACAGATTTAAAATTGATAGGGCGAGGAATGATAGGAGGGGAGAGATCGCTACAGGGAAACACTGATTTTTAGGACAAGAGAAAAATATGTGATCAAGCATATTGACTTTTTAAGTCGTGTATTTAAAAAGATTTAACGTACAAGAAGTTGATGTCGACGATCGGGAAAGCCACAGAAATTACGTAATCAGGGCCCAGCTGCCAAGCTCCAGTCGCGTACTTTTGGCATAGTGTCTTTAGAATCGTAAGTGTTCTTTGTATTTGCTTAGAAATCCTAAAACGCGTTTACTCCAAAACTTTAATATAGCGCAAAGGTCTTGTGTATATTTTGTGTATCTTTTTTAACCCCCGACGCAACGTGTATATGTCTGTCTATGGCATCGTAGCTCCCAATGGAATCCCAATGGATTATCCGATATTAGTGCGGTTTTTTTTTGTTTTAAGGTACCTATATCAGTCGAGAGTATTCTTAGCTATGTTTGGTGGAACGTTTTAACGTTTGTTAGGTGTGATAAGAATGTTAGGTACATCATAAGCCGGGGGGATTAAAAAAAAAATTTGTTCTATCCCTTACCTAATATTATATATTTATTAACCATTATTATTTATTGCAGTATCTCTTTCACAGGCTTTTTAGTATCAGCGTGTCCTGATGACACAAAGGTCTCCCCTAGCTCCTTCCACTTCTTCCTTTCCTGGATTAGTCTCTGTCAGAGGTGTCCAGCCACACAGTCCAGCAAGTCATCTATCCATCTCCGTGGTCTACTTCTTTTTATTTTTATATTGTTTCTAGGTATGTTGTTGTATGTTACCTAATATAGTTATCCTTTATTTGGCGAGTGTACTGATTGGCCCTTATATTGCCAATCCTAATTAAAATATTGAACTGAGTTACAATTTTAATGAAGCTTCGAAAAGCTTAATCAATCTTAATCGAGAGAATTATTGATATACAGGGTGTCCCAAAAATCAACGATAAACCGAAAACGGGTGATAGGCCAAGTCATGACAGTTATGAGAAAAATGTGAAAAAAAATCTTTGTCATGTATTTTTCACATTATAAGGACTTTTAAAAATATCGGAAAAACTGACACCCTGTGATGGTCTTTCATGTCCTTAGACTACAAATATTACTTTTTTGTGATTTTTTTTTCGGTATTGTAGTCATGACTAACCCTTCTGTAAATCACAATTCATAATTTAAACATACCTGCCTCAGTTTTCAATAAAATGGTGTGTTTTGCCCAAGATTAAATTCAAAATAATTACTACACCCAACTTTAATCGTCTGTACTGTAAAAAAAAATTACTACAGTATTTTGGCAAGTAACTTTAAAAGATGGCGCATTTAATCTGGATTCCAAAATGGTATGATACTTGCTGGATTACTTCTTTGTTGAGGAAAAAAAAATTTTTTTAACGGAACCGGATGTTAGGCCAACTCTGTTTAAATTTTTAAAATGTTGGTATTAAGTTGTTATGTGACGACGATGAGTGACGTCATCTTGTCTAGAGTGAGCGAGACAGACAGTGACGCTCAGTGCGAGTGAGATAGATAGTGACGCCAACCCGACAACACAGTGATGAACGTGCAAAACTGCAGTACGTTACGATCTTTCGTTCATTGCGCATCTTTCTGTATCCGTATTGACTTCGTACTTACAACTGTGCTTCTGTTTATTGGACTTGATTTGCTTTGTGATTTGGTTTTATCTGCCCCGTTTCTGACGACCCTGGACTTGTTTTACTGTCGTATCTTCGGTTGTAGTGTGTGATTCCATTGTAGTGTGTTATCATGCCATCTCGATACACCGCACAAGAATACACCAATATGCATCTCATCTATGGAGAATGCTTATGCAACGCTAATGCTGCAGCTAGAATGTATCGTGAGAGATACCCAAACGCTGAGCGTCATCCTGATTATCGGGTATTTATTAACGTGCATCGGTCACTCTTAGAGGGTCGATTCCCTAATCAAAATACCAGCGAGGGAAGGCCTTTCATACCCTACGAGGACGAAGTGCTCGAGGCGGTCGAACAAGACCCGAGTATCTCAGTACGTGGGATTGAAGAGAACATCGGAGTGCCCAAAAGTACTGCACATCGTATTTTGCAAAAGAACCAGTTTCATCCTTACCATGTACAACGAGTACAAAGCCTGTTACCCCGAGACTACCCAGAGAGATTGCAATTTTGTCAAACGATGTTGCAGAGATACAGAGATGATCCGCGATTCTTTGAAAAAATTCTGTGGTCTGACGAATCCACGTTTAAAAAAGATGGTTACATGAACCTCCATAATTTGCACGAATGGCACGTGGATAATCCACATTTGATGCGGGAAGACAGATCGCAGTACCGGTTTAAGGTGAACATGTGGACGGGAATTTTGAATGGTACTGTTATTGGTCCATTTGAGCTACCGGAGAACTTAACTGCCGAGGTTTATTTGGACTTCTTACAGAACCAATTACCAGATTTGTTGGAAGAAGTGCCACTAAACATTTACGGCAGCATGTGGTACCAACAAGATGGCTGCCCAGCACATTACGCTCGCACAGTACGAGAGTTTCTCGACCGAGAATACCCCGATAGGTGGATTGGGCGGGGTGGTACAATTTCGTGGCCTGCCCGTTCACCTGATTTAAATCCCATTGATTTCTTTTATTGGGGAACAATAAAAGAAAAAGTGTACTCTAAACCAATTCGAGATTTAGCCGAGCTGCGCCAAAAAATTACAGAAGCTGCTGAACACATTAATTCAAGAAGATACGCCCGTCTTATTACGCGATCATTTTTAAGAAGATGTAGGGCTTGCATTAGAGCTGAAGGCAAACAGTTCGAACATTTGCTGTAAATCTTTGTAAATTAAAGTAATAACTGAAGAAATCCATTGACTGACTTTTATTTCGAACTTGCACCTAAAACTAACTAATTACATACTTGATAACAAGGTGGCGTCTGTTCTGTATCTCAACCACTCACATTTTCAAAAGAGCGTTGTATTCATACCTGAAAATTGAAGTCTTAAAAATGCCTACACTGCAATACAATTTTTTTTTAATAAAAAAGCACCCGCACTTAGTGTCACTGTCTGTCTCGCTCACTCTAGACAAGATGACGTCACTCATCGTCGTCACATAACAACTTAATACCAACATTTTAAAAATTTAAACAGAGTTGGCCTAACATCCGGTTCCGTTAAAAAAATTTTTTTTTCCTCAACAAAGAAGTAATCCAGCAAGTATCATACCATTTTGGAATCCAGATTAAATGCGCCATCTTTTAAAGTTACTTGCCAAAATACTGTAGTAATTTTTTTTTACAGTACAGACGATTAAAGTTGGGTGTAGTAATTATTTTGAATTTAATCTTGGGCAAAACACACCATTTTATTGAAAACTGAGGCAGGTATGTTTAAATTATGAATTGTGATTTACAGAAGGGTTAGTCATGACTACAATACCGAAAAAAAAATGACAAAAAAGTAATATTTGTAGTCTTAGGACATGAAAGACCATCACAGGGTGTCAGTTTTTCCGATATTTTTAAAAGTCCTTATAATGTGAAAAATACATGACAAAGATATTTTTTCACATTTTTCTCATAACTGTCATGACTTGGCCTATCACCCGTTTTCGGTTTATCGTTGATTTTTGGGACACCCTGTATATTTCATTGCTGATTCAATTTGACTTAACATTCAACTGATGAATTTCTGTTGAACGGATGAAAACGAGATGAAAAATTCGCGAAATATTTTGTGACTCTTTGTAACCCCCGACGAAAACAGTTAGCCGAGCAGGAGTGGAAGGTCAGTAAAGTAACGTTTTCGAATACGTAGTAAAGTCCGGAACTTTCAAATGATCCTGCAGTTGGTTGCCGCTGATGTATTATATCACCTCCGTGGTCTAGTGGTTCAGAGCTTTGCTAGGTCGTGGTTTCGATTCCCGCGTTGGTGTTTTCAAGTTTGATTAGGCAATGCAGGCTAATCACCTGATTGTCCGACAAGAAAGATGATTCATGTCTCGGATGGGCCTGTAAAAAGTCGGTACTGCGCCTTTTCTCTCGCCAGTCGTGTCGGTTTACCGGGTTATGAGATTAAAAGAGAGATATATACATATACACTATAAAATAACTCCTGCGTACCTGGCCTGGCTACAATGAAATCGGCTGCCAACACCGAAATCGGTGAGGGGAGCTATTATTATTATTATATCATATAATAGTTGTTAAATAGCTAAACCGATTTTGATAATGTTTTTCAAAGATTTTCTCAAGAGTAATCTTAGTTATCTAGTAGTAATCATCGCTAGATAGTTCAGTGCTTGACAATTCGGGGCAACTTAATATGTTTAATTTTATTTATTTTATTCTCATGTCTCACCAAGTAATGTTGATGTTTGATAAATAATCTTCTTCTCTTCCTCTTTAATTTAGAAAACATTTCAAGATTAAAAATACTGGCATAAGCTTTTCACTTGTCATTCCCGTTTTTCTAAGAATTCCCATTTTCTGGGCAAATCCGTTTTCCCGTTGCCCGGAAACCTTTTGAATTACGGAATAAGGTATCTAATTTCTCATTACAACTAATTAGTTTTTTCCTTAGAATTCTACCGCCAGGACTAGATCAAAATCTGTCGAGCCGTTTTGGAGCTCAGTCTGACCCTCGTACGCACAAACGTAATACTGTCGTAAATTCGATAACAAAATGTATGGGATTTGACAGAAGCTACACTAAATGATCACGATTTGGTACGTCATTTAGCGTACCTTATGTCAAATCCTACACACAGGGGGCTGATTCAAGATGCGATCGCTAATTATCGCTTACAAAGTTCGATAATAAAATGTATGGGATTTGACATAAGGTTCTCTAAATGACATACCAAATCGCCATCATTTGTAAGCGATAATTAGCAATGGCATCTTGAATCAGCCCCCTGTTATGTTTCTCCATATGTGGGGTAAAATGATTTCATTTTACGCGAGTATTCTACATGTTGCTCCGGTAATAGTTGTCAAAATGGCCACGGAAGACCAGGCGCCATGGCTCGCCGTGGTCGAAGCCTGAGTGGTTTCCCTTTAAATGCACGGCGGGGGCATTGCATAGCCTTGATTTAATTTACTTTCTGTTTAGTTTATTATTCTTTATTTATTTATTTTTTTCTTTCGTCTTAATACTCGTATGTGCGAGTTATTGTTTTGTTAACCTTTGGCTGTGTTATGTCCCTTTGTGTTTAATAAAGATATTTTTATTTTATTATTTATTTAATGTTGTTGTCAGCATGAAATCCATTTTTTTAGGTCTTTCCACGTTTTTTTTTTCTATAACGCCTCTCGTATGCAGGGTGTATATGAATAAAGAACAGACGCTGTAACTGTTGTGGGAATACTTGTGGAAGCCCCAAAGGGAGATCTCCGACCGAGCGAGATTGTATGCTCGGTCACGCCGAAGCCCACTGTATTCATTTTAGATGTTGTATATGTCACAGTCATCTAGTTGAAATCGCTATTTCATTGAGTGACTAGCGTTTTTATTGAATGACGACTTTTTTTTTTAGTTTTTGACAAAAAAAAATATAAAAAAAAAACATTTCCAAAATGAGGAAAGGTAGTTTAATTGTGCCTCAAAGTTATAGTGACTGCTTTTTTTACACCCTGTGTAGGTATACAGCGCCGGACTTATACAAGAATAATACAACTTTTCAGAACGAGAAAAGGTAGTTAATATAATCATGCCAAATTTATTGTAACTGGTCTTTTTACACCCTAGTATTCTTTTTACATCCTCCAACCATCTGCATCACATATACTCAATCTTGGGACTTTATAAAAGATATTTCTCAGGGAAACACTAATAAGTTTTGGATGTTCCTGGCGCGGCGCCCGCATAGTGAACACTTGGCACCGGGGTGTAAGAATAATATTTCACAACAACTGTTTGAATTTTTAATGCTTAGCTTGAGTAATGTGTATACGTACGTAACGAGTATGATGCTATTTCTTCTTACAACTACAAATTTACTTTATGAAGTAACAAAAACACAAAAATAAACATTACACAAAGTTGGTTAATAATTAGACATGCATATAATCAGACATACTCGGCCTTATTACTAAATTTAAATACGTAATAAGCTCAATACGTTTATCTGGCAAAATCAAAGAAAAACGCATTTTTTCTCTTGAACTTTACTTAATGTTAAAAGATTATAGGACATAATCGAAATTAAACAGGAGAGCAGTTGAAATTAAAAAAAAACTGGGTTAGTGTTTGTTTGACGTAACATTTAATAAATAGTTGCTATGATTGCCACCAAATTGTTTTTGGCGCTAGTGTCGTAGCAAAAATGAAGCAAATGTGCGATCAAACACAACAGCGAGCGATTAGCATTTTAAACGTTCAGCAATCGATTGCGCGTATATCATGCGATTTTACGTAATCAACCGGTAGGCTGATTATGTATCTCGCAACAGCAATTCGACAGGCGTAAATTGTACAATTGTATACAATATCGCTATCAAACGTATACACTTGACCACGATATTTCACACAATTGTACAATTTACGCCTGTCGAATTGCTGTTGCGAGTTACATAATCAGCCTGCGAGGATGGCGCATGGTTGCCGGAACATTTCTTTCTCACAAAATGCTAATATAAAACAAAACATTAATAAGTTTTGGATGTATCTGGCAAGTTTGTATAAATTGCTAATTGAAATGCTATTAAACTATCATCAGAAGACTATGTCACCGTGGCCCCGCAGGCTGATTATGTATCTCGCAACAGCAATTCGACAGGCGTGAATTGTACAATTGTGTACAATATCGCTCTTAAGTGTATACGTTTGACAGCGACATTGTACACAATTGTACAATTTACGCCTGTTGAATTGCTGTTGCAAGATACATAATCAGCGTACCGATTATACAGCCTATAATATTAATGAGTGATTAACTTTAGGGTGTGCATTGGTCCCGTATATAGAGTTTACTGTTAAAAATACTAGCTGAAAAGCCGTATATAGAGTTTACTGTTAAAAATACTAGCTGAAAAGCCGTATATAGAGTTTACTGTGAAAGTACTAGCTGAAAAGTGTACATTATTGTAAACCCATACAATGGAAAAATTAATGATGTTGGAAATTTTCTCGAAGAAACATGAAAGTCAAAAGGAAGTCTTTCAGCGCCGATACTTTCACAATAACTTCTACATAGGCGACACATACACACCCTAAAGTATTATCACTCATTTGTTTGACATCTCGTATAAAAAATAGCCTTTTAATAACACAGAAAAACATCCCGTCACCGTGGAAATGATCTTGTATTTTATAAAAAGATGCCTTCACGTCGTTACCGGCGAAGGCGATTGACACGTGAAATATGATCCCTATTATTTACAGGTACGACAGGAGGTATTATACATGATGTGTACTGAAATAGACATTTAAGGGTCATATGCTTGATTTTCGTTCTCGAAAATATGTGACCTTATTTCGAACTTATTATTCTGTAAATTACCTAAATTCTACAAGGTATATAATAAATGTGTGATAGTGGGGTGTGTATGTGCCTCCTATGTAGAGTATAGTGTGAAAGTACCAGCGCTGAAAGACTTTCATTTTTGTATGAGAAATGCTCCAACATCATTTTGCCTACACGATAAGTAAAAAAAGTACCTCTTTCATCCTACCCTAAAGTATTATCAATCATTATTTTTTCAGCGTGTACAATGCAGTGGTTTGACTAGCTTTAGAATTAACATTTTTTATTCTGTAAAATAGTTGCGAAGTGATAGCTAGGTGGTACTGAAACTACTGAAAAGATTAAAGTATTTAATAATTGACTGTTTTTAACGCACTGTTACGGCGTCAGTGCGTACTTTATACTATATGTACTATTAATAATATTAATTAGGATATACAGAGAGTAAAAAACGGTCACTGTAACTTTGAGGCACGATTATACTACCTTCCCTTATTTTGGAAATGTATTTTTTTTTGTCAGAAAGTAAAAAAAAAAATTTTTTTACTATTTTTTATTTTTTGTCGCAAGAATAACGAAAAAGCAAAAAAAAAATCTTATATTTTGTAAAAAAAAAACATTTCTAGAATGAGAAAAGGTAGTAAGTTAAATCATATCACAAAGTTATAGTTATCTTATCTTATCTTGGCAGGGCATTGCCTAGCCAAGCGAGGCGCAAGGGACCTTTTCTGCAAACATTTCGTCGTTTTTTTGAACTCTCATAACTTTGCTTTGGATGATGGTTAATAGTTGAAATATTCAACATACAATGACACCAGTAAAAACATGAAACCTGTGAAGTTAGGCCTGGTAAAGTAAGGGCGCATAGATCAAGAATCTTGGTTCTACATGAGATCTGATAGTTTTTTCACAGGGCAAGCTATGTAGACTCGTCTTGGCAACATTTTACATGAAAATGTTTGGTGGGATTATAATTAAACAGGCAGACAAGGAATAAAACATGACAAAATACCACTTGCTATATGCTGCTACTATATTTAGTAGCACAGCTAGTATAATATAAAAATGGATTTGCTGTTCGTTAGTCTCGCTAAAACTCGAGATCGGCTGAACCATTTCTGCTATTTATTATCTTGAAATATTCGTGGAAGTCCAGGGTAGATTAAAACGGTTTGTATGCTCAACGTGGTGGGCACGGGCCAGCTAGTTATATTTTAAATTTCTCGTATATAACCCATTCAATTAATAAAAGCATATTCGAAACATCACTTCCCCGCTTCCGTTTATCGACTTTTCAATTCGTCGCGATGCTGTAATACGATATGTGACGCTGACGTCAACACAATACCTTACAGAGTAATATATTTTTTTATCCGGATTATAGAATACACTTATAATATTTATAAGAGTAACTTTGTTGGCTCCGTGTACCGCAAGTATAATAATACTACTACCCGTGCCTACTTCGTTGAGCATAAAAAAAAAATAAAAAAACCGTTTTAACATTCCATGGACTTCTACGAATATTTCAAGACCAAAAATAGCCGACACACACACGCACACAAAAAACATACACACACACACACACACACACACACACACACACACACACACACACACACACACACACACACACACACACACACACACACACACACACACACTCACACTCACACTCACACTCACACACACACACACACACACACACACACACACACACACACACACACACACACACACACACACACACACACACACACACACACACACACACACACACACACACACACACACACACACACACACACACACACACACACACACACACACACACACACACACACACACACACACACACACACACACACACACACACACACACACACACACACACACACACACACACACACACACACACACACACACACACACACACACACACACACACACACACACACACACACACACACACACACACACACACACACACACACACACACACACACACACACACACACACACACACACACACACACACACACACACACACACACACACACACACACACACACACACACACACACACACACATACATACACACACACATAAAACATAAACAGTCGGGAGTTAAAATAAACAACTCGTAATTTAAAATAAAACTGTAGACATTTTATTTTAAAATCATTTAATTTGAAGCCTCAATTGCATTAAAAAGTCGTTCATTAAATTAGTTAAGTTGTCACTTGCAAGCTTTTATAGTGAAATTAAAATTAATATTTTCCTTCTCGAAATGAGATACATTGCAGAAAATATTTAAGACACAGTTAGGGTGAGTGTACAAATGTACAACAATTAGCTTTTTAAGGTTTCGTACCGGATGGTAAAACTCTATTTGTCTCTCTGTCCGTCTGTCATCAGGCTGAATTTCAAGAAATGTGACTAGTTAGACAGTAGAAATTTTCACAAAATCTGTACTTCTATTGCACAATTACAATTCTGCCCTGGTAATTAATAGAGCAGTAAGTCAGAAAAGGCGGTTTTGAGAAAATGGCACTAAAGGCTTGGCCAGTCTTTTCAAGTTAACAGATTTATACATAAGTTAGTAAAGTGCAACCAATTTGCTTATGTTCTATAGAAACCAGAAAGTGTATTTTAAAATATGACAGCTATCATAATATTTTACTGTATGTAGTTTTTATGATTTTAAGATAGGGTTTGAGGGCGCTTTATGTATTCAAACCGCTCTGACGTGGAATATACTCTAAAACGAGATTTATTATATTCAAAACTAATAATAAAATATTTTCATTTAAATCACTTACAAATGTCGTTAAACATTTTTGTAAAGTGACTAGTTGCGTAAATATTTTTATAACGAGTTACATACTTTGGTATATTAGTCACTTTTAAGTATTTCATTCTCGTAATAATTGCTGTTTACAATTCATCTTAAATTAAACGAGTTTTTTATATAAAAATAATTATTAGGTATATGATTTTTTTTAATTAAGACCATACATCACAGAGATCAAGGCCTAATTGTAGTTTTATTTGTGTAAATTAGTTGTTTTTTTTTGCTTAGGGAATACCCTTATTAAATGGCGAGGCCCTGTCAGATTCGGTTACTGTTACGGATATTTTTCTATAACGGATATCCGATAGTTTCGGTTACGGTTACCGAGCTCTCTGATGGAATATACGCAACGTGGACGCTGCGATGACGCAATGGGACGCAACGTCGACGCTGCGACGGCCTCGCCACATCAGGAACTATTGAAGTTACTTTGACATCGTACACACACCTTTAAAATACGTATTGCAATGTAGACCACATTTAAGACTATGTTTTATTGCGAGCGCGAGACAGCCCAGATTCATTTACATACGAAATTGCTCACAATTTACCGCCGTGGAGACATAACGGGCATATTATAGGAGATAATATTATGATAATTACTTTGTAAGCACCATTTGAAATGTGAGAGTGGGGTGTCGTATTTAAAACGTGGTTAAAATACGGCTAAGTGTGACTGGACGAAGCTACTTCAATGTACTTTATGTACTTTGACTTTTGTTATAATATACTAGCTGACCCGTGCCCACTTCGTTGAGCACGGAAACGTGTAAACCTTCCCGGGACTTCCACGAATATTTCAAGACCAAAAATAGCCGAATCAGTTCAGCTGATCTCGAGTTTTAGCGAGACTTACGAACAGCAATTGATTTTTATATAGCCTATGTTCGTCGTCGTCGTCGTCGTTTCAGCCTTTTACTGTCCACTGCTGGACATAGGCCTCTCCAATACATTTCCAGTGCGACCGGTCCATTGCCACCTGCATCCAACGTGACCCGGCAGTTTTCACCAGGTCGTCGGTCCATCTGGTAGGTGGCCGTCCCACACTGCGCTTGCCAGTACGTGGCCTCCACTCTAGGATCTTTTTGCCCCATCGACCGTCCAATCTTCGTGCTATGTGGCCGGCCCATTGCCACTTCAGCTGACTGATCCTACGGGCAATGTCAGCAAACTTAGTTCTTCTACGGATCTCCTCATTTCTGATTAGATCACGTAGAGAAATACCGAGCATTGCCCTCTCCATAGCTCGCTGAGCGACATTGAGCCTTTTGAAAAGATCCTTCGTGAAGCACCACGTCTCAGAACCGTAAGTCATCACTGGTAACACACATTGGTTGTATACCTTTGTCTTAAGGCACTGAGGTATTTTGGACGAGAAGACGTTGCGTAATTTACCGAACGCTGCCCAGCCGAGCTGGATCCGTCTACTGACCTCTCTCTTAAAGTTGGACCTACCTAATCGGACAGCCTGCCCTAGGTATATATATTCGTCAACAACTTCAAGAGTAGAGCTCCCAACAGTTAGTGCGGTGGGTGCAACATGGACATTGTGCATGATCTTTGTTTTGTCCATGTTCATTTTAAGACCCACTTGTTGAGAAACTCTATTGAGGCCACCGAGCATACACCCCAAATCTTCCAGCGATTCTGCCATGACTACTATGTCGTCGGCAAATCGAAGGTGAGTGATGTATTCGCCATTAATGTTGATGCCAAGTCCTTGCCATTCCAGGAGCTTGAAGGAATCCTCCAGAGCAGCGGTAAACAGTTTCGGGGATAATATGACATCCCCCTGTCTTACTCCTCTCTTTAAAGGGATATCCTTCGTGCAGTACTCCTGTACTCAGTATACTGTATACAGTAGCCTATGTTACTCAGTGATAATGTAGCTTTCTAATGAAAAAAGAATTATTAAAATCGGTCCAGTACTTTTTGAGTTAAGTCATTACATACAAAGATACCAATCTTTCCTCTTTATAATATTAGTGTAGATAGATAAAGTTATTACAGTGTAAGCATATTCTGTATATATTAAAAAAAGAAAAAAAAAACCATATTTTGGCTGTGGTGTGGTGTATGATGTGCACCCTGGGAATAAGGTTTGTAATTGTAATTTATGTTAACACTGTAACTAATTTTTTTTATGAAAATTTTTGGAAATAAAAGATTTTTCATTTCATTTCGATAAAAGTTAGTATAATCATATCCCAAAGTTACAGTGACTGTTATTTTTACACTCTATTCATGGCATCGTCCCCTACCCCTCTAACGCTGAATGGCTATCAAAATTCTAAAATCTATACTAATATTATAAAGCGGAAGAGTTTGTTTATTTGTTGGTTTAAAAGCGCTAATCTCAGGAACTACTAGTCCGATTTGAAAAAATATTTTTATGTTGGATAGTCCATTTATAGCGGAAGGCTTTAGGCTATAAAACATTACGCTGCGAGCAATAGGAGCGAAGCGCCAGTGAGAAAAGTTTGCAAAAACGGGAAAAATTAATTACATTTGGGGACTTTCACTGCGTGTGCTGCATAAACGGCTTAAGTCACTCAAAAACCACGCGAACGAAGTAGAGGAACAAATTTTATTAAACCTAAAAGAACAACTCACCTGAGACTTCTCTGCATAATACACGAGGCTTGCAAAGATGACGATGCCGAGCACCAGAAAAAACACCAGCAGCGTCAACTCCTTGGCCGAAGCCTTGAAGGTATGCACCAGGATCTTCAGGCCTGGACTGTGCCTCGTCAGCTTGAAGAGCCTCAGGATCTTGATGATGGATATGAACTCCAGGATGTCAGCCTTGTCTATGTTCCGCTTAACCACCGTCAGCTCCACCACCACGTCCATGTAGAAGCTGAGGGTCGCTATGAAGTCTATTATGTTGACTGGTGACTTCACGAACTCGATTATGTTGGGTGCTACCTGTGGACAAGAATATAATGGTTAGGCAATGATGGTGCTATAAATTAGCTCCCACGTGGGTTTTTTTGTGATGGTTGCCTGAAATATAATTCTTATTAGTAACGAGTGTGAGTTATTATTCGAAGATTCGAACCCCACCACCCAGAGGGCCAAGTGAGTGTTGTTTAGGGGGTGTTAGGTTTTATCGTTACGGAATGTCTAGATTCGGCCCCCACGCTCAAGGCCCGCGATAGAAGCTATGCAATAGCTTAATAAAAAATATTCAGAATTAAAACATAAAGTTTGTTTTTTGAAGTAAATACACAAGGGCCCTGTTTCAAGTTGTCATCGCTTTGTCGAAGTTCAAAAATAGAAATGTATGGGTTTTGACATAAGGTTTGCTAAATGACAAGCGAATTTTGTCAAATCCCATATTATATTTTGTTTTCGAACTTCGTTAGTGATAATAGCGATGGCATCTTGAATAAGGGCCCATGTGCACTATTCATTTGTATGTGCAATTTCGGGAGAGATGAAGTGGGTTAAAAATTGTACTTTCCCTACTTTTGGGATTATTCATACATGTTATACAAATCATTTTATATATTACAATCATTTCCATCAATAACATTTAAAAAATAGGTAAATAACGTTTGTATGCTAAAGCTAATTATAAGATAAATGATTTTGTTAATGATAGCAGACCCTGGAAATAAGGTGGCCACTTTCGAGGCTACTTCTATATACATAGTATACTTTTGTGAATTGTAATTTACGTAAAGTTATAAAATTGTTCAATATATATATTTGAAAGAACAATTTTCCCATTTTTTTGCTAAAAGGTGGCCCCGAGCGAGTATCTTACGCCGGTTGTTCTCGCCGGGTTAGTCCCCGAACCAGTGGTTAGGTCATCATGTAGAACAGTTCTAAAAGTGTTAGTAGGTATCTAACTAATTTGGAAATAAAATATTTTTAATTTTCATTTACATAATATTATTATTAAGATAGTTTTAAAGGTAACGTGTACATCATAATCCCACCAAAAACATTTTCATGTTAAAAATGTTGTCAAGACGAGCCTACACAGCTTACCCTGTGAAAAAGTTATCAGATATCGTATAAAGCTAAGCTCTACACTACACCTTAATCAAAACCTATTAAAAAAGTGGTTAGATCTCATGTAGAACCAATATTCTTGGTCTATGCGCCCTTACTTCACCAGGCTTAACTTCACTTACGCTACATTGCAGTTAAAACGTGATGCTTGGCCGTTTTATTTCGCACACGATTAATGAATTCGTATTAAATGTTCGTAACGGTAGCAAAACGGTCAAGTATCACGTTTCAACTGCAATATAGCGTAAGTGAAGTTAAGCCTGGTGAAGTAAGGGCGCATAGACCAAGAATATTGGTTCTACATGAGATCTAACCACTTTATTAATAGGTTTTGATTAAGGTGTAGTGTAGAGCTTAGCTTTATACGATATCTGATAACTTTTTCACAGGGTAAGCTGTGTAGGCTCGTCTTGACAACATTTTTAACATGAAAATGTTTTTGGTGGGATTTCATTTATTTTTGTAAGCTGGTTAATGGACTTTTTTTAATTTAAAGATAACCTGTTTTAACCCCGGGCCTTTACTTACGGAAAATAGAACAGTCAACGCCTTAGCCTAGTGATGCCTAGTGACGTCGACCGATGTCACCGTCAATATTATACCGTTTTATTATTACCGGTTAAATTTTATAAATTTAACCGCAATTTTTAAGAGGTAGAGGCGGATTTTCAAATAAATGTCTCGTCCATATTTCTTTATTTGTTACATTATTATAATAATATTATAATTAGGTACATTATATATAAATATAAATTATAAAATATACATTATTTTATTGGTGGAGTGAAAATTCTTATTTGGATATCCTAGGATGCCACTAGTATAAATTCAACACTTATAATTCGAGAATTTGAGAATTACTTATATATACGAGAGAGATTGCCTTTAATAAAGCATGTTGATACTTATTAAAATAATACAGTAAGTCTATAATAATATCGTATGTAGACGACGGTCACCGCCATCTGTTGGTCACTAGAGGTACTAATTTTTGTACGGCTCTTAAAAACTTATGCGTGCAACTTAGCATTATTGAAGGAAAAAAAATGTACTTATTTTTATTTTTGAAAAATAGCTTTAATGTTTTCTTTTGATTATGGCCATCTTTAAACGTCATGACGTGACGTGATAAAAATCAAATTATTATTATGTTAATAGTCATAAGATTAAACACTAAAATTATTTGTACATTGATCGTGTAATATTTTCGTTTATTGTTATCATTATAACGTGACCGACTGTTAAATGTGTTGATAAATGTGTGGTTAGATGTTTCACAGTTCCAAACATAGATTGTGTGTCGAACGGTTTTTACATAAGATTCCCTCTAAACCCAATAATTACGGTACAATAGTTACGGCATTATAACACCAGCGGGAGATTATGCCGGACCGATTTCAAGTGATCGACGTAATATTTATTTTATACACTGACAACAAATTACTTCTTGACTCTAGTTGCCTGTTAATTCTTACCTAAGTTTTACTTACCAAATAAATAATACCTAATTTTAAATAAGTGGATAAAAACAAATTTTCTCATCAATATATTTTTCATTTACAAAAAGTCGGTCACCGATTAATAATCGGAACAAAATAGAACATATTGACTGCAGTAGTGCAACGCACTCAAATAAATAAAGTCCGATAGAAATAATATGGAGCAAAAATCTGACCGATTATCGGTCCTACAAAAAGTAGGTCTTATTTTTTTATGTACTTGTATAATATTATAATATTTCTTTTATGTATTAAAGTTCATATCCGTATATTAAACTTATTAAACATCCATTTTGTACCGTCCACCATATTGGATTCAAAATGGCGGCATTTATATTTTAATAATTTTTTTGTTGGTTTTGTAGCAATAACAGCTTACATAAATAATATCAGCTTACTAGGACGACAGGAAGTACCTTATGAATTTTGATGATCTATAAATGAGTCAGTGACGAAATCTGGGGTTTTTAGACATTGATAAAATCTAAAGTATAATAGCTACAACATTCAAACTTTGTATGTTTCATGTCTTTACTGGTGTCATTATATGTTGAAATTTTCAACTATGTAGCACCATCCAAAGCAAAGTTATGAGAGTTCAAAAAAACGACGAAACCTTTCGAGAAAAGGTAGGTAGTGCCCTTGCGCTTCGCTTGGCTCGTCTTGACGGGGGCACTCCCGTGCCCCCAGATTTAAGCAAGCGCGTTTTGTCCGTAACTGTACATCCAAACCTATCAGTGCATTGACGCTCGCGACTGTACGAGCACTTATGTAAACATGTACTGGTCTGTGGTAAATTCAGTTACGGTACAGTGCGGTACAGTGGAGTGCTCGAGCGTTATAAATGGATCGTCACGAGCCAAAACTAAGCGCCATTTGTATTTTGTGACCTCGACTGTACCGACACTTTGGTCGATAGGTTTTAATGTGAAAGTAAGCGAGTATTATGCAAACATTTCGAAACCAACAATTTAATACTTCGCCAAGTAAAAATTTTTGAAAATCGAATTGAGAAATTACGCGTATATTCAGCTAACTTGAACTTAATCAAACTAAGAAAATCCTGCCAAGTGTGTTCCATACAGTGATTTTAGCGTGATGCGATGACAAACATTCCCATACGGACAGACAGACAGACAGACATACAGACAAACAGATTTTTTTAAAATGTTATTCTTAGGTTCTGTGGCTTTTATAGACCCCCTTTTTTTAATTTTCACTTAAATATTCTTAATGTACAGACATGACCCCTCTACAGATTTATTATATGTATAGATATAGATTACACAGTAATAGTACAGGAAAAAATAAACGTCCCTATTTTTCCTTTTTTTTTTCATTAATTAAAAACCTGAACAATATGGCTTGATTTTTGGCTGTGTCCCTTTTTTGATAAAAACAATTAACTCAAGTTTTGTTTTAGTTTAAAATGAAAAAATTACCTAAATCGGTTAAGTTTTGGGGGAGGAAGCAGGGGTCGGTAATTACATTAATAGGTAATGTCAGTTCAAGCTGCAGTTGTCTCTATCGGTTTGATCAGGCAGTTGCAGGACAGCAATAGACTTTACAAATTGCATTTCTCTAGACCGTGTTTCTTCTTAAGACACTTGATAACTATTTTGTTCTATTTTCATAGCAGCTATTTTCTGTTATAACGGCAACAGAAATACATCATCAGGAAAATTTCCAAGACAACTGTGACAAGACAGCCTTAGTAATTGGGTCCCGTTCTTTACCTTCTGAGTACGAAACTCAAAAAAATAAGGACAAGAAAGAACGGTCTTAAAAAGACTATCATGACATGGAATGTATAGGTACAACATATACAGGTTATACCTAATATTAGTGAGTGATAATACTTATGATTTGATTACTGATATAGTACTGTCAGCGCTGAAAGAAGTACTTTTTTTAAATTATCGTATGGGAAAATTTATGATACTGGGACATTTCTCATACGAACATGAAAGTCAAAAGTAAGTCTTTCAGCGTTTGTTTCACAGTATACTCTACATAGGAGGCACATACACACAATAAAGTATAACTCATTTTACATCTTATAGTACATCGCTGTCGGGTAAAAACGGGTTCGCTTTTTCAGGCCAGCTGAAGGCCACAGCTACTCAACCGTCATTTGTATTTCAAACCACAAAAATACCGGATAAAACTGACGAAACAGATCTGTTTATTCGGTTCGTTATCCCGTTGCCGAATGCCGCATATTTGCATATTTACTGCAACGGGCAAACATAAAGAGCGCGGGGTATAAAAAATAATATTTACACCTCCTCTGCGTGTATGGAATCCTGGTAATGGTAATTTATGGATCGCTTATTTGCCTTTTTCGGTCGGCAAGTGGAACGGAGAACTCGTTTTTTACGGAATAACAATAATAAAATACGAACATTGAACGTACGTAAAATACGCTAACATAGCCATCCTGGGGGCTGATTCAAGATCGCTAATTATCGCTTGCAAAGTTCGATAACAAAATGTATGGGATTTGACATAAGGTACGCTAAATGACATACCAAATCGCGATAATTATCGCTTACAAAGTTAGAAAACAAAATGTATGGGATTTGACATAAGGTACGCTAAATGACATACCAAATCGCGATAATTATCGCTTACAAAGTTCGATAGCAAAATGTATGGGATTTGACATAAGGTACGCTAAATGACATACCAAATCGCGATAATTATCGCTTACAAAGTTCGATAGCAAAATGTATGGGATTTGACATAAGGTACGCTAAATGATCGCGATTTGGTTTTGTCATTTAGCGTCATTTAGCGTACCTTATGTCAAATCCCATACATTTGGTTATCGAACTTTGTAAGCGATAATTAATAAGCGATGGCATCTTGAATCACCCATACGTCTACGCCAAGCAGCTTTAAAGCTAGGTAAAGTAATAATTGAAGACTTGATTGATGAAGTACCACCTGAATATTTTAGTATATGTAGTAACGTACCGTTTTGCTATCGTTAGGAACATTTCATACGAATTCATTAATCGTGTGCGAAATAAAACGGCCAAGCATCACGTTTTAACTGCAATGTAGCGTAAGTAAAGTTAAGCCTGGTGAAGTAAGGGCGCATAGATCAAGAATTTTGGTTCTACATGAGATCTGACCACTTTTTGATAGATTTTGATTAAGGTGTCGTGTAGAGCTTGGCTTTATACGATATCTGATAACTTTTTCACAGGGTAAGCTGTGAAGGCTCGTCTTGACAACATTTTTACATGAAAATGTTTTTGGTGGGATCTGCTTTTCTAGAGAGGCTACAAATACATTAAAATTCCTTTCAACTTCCACTTGTAAATATCCGCTACTCGATGAGCCACGCGTAATATCAGGCCGGTTTTTGTGTAATCCACCATCCTACACTAATAATGTATACAGAGTGTAAAAAGAACCGTTACTATTACTTTGCGAAAAGATTATACTACGTTTTCTGATTTTGGAAATTTTGTTTTTTTTTTATATTTTTTTGTCAAAAAAAAAAACGCAAGTGTTTTAGTCGCAAGAGTTAAGCATTTTCCTAATTTTAGAAAAAATATTTAAAAAAACATTTCTACAATGAGATTTCTACATTCTATAATCATATCCCGTTATAATACAGATCGAAGTGTAGAGTGACATTTCTTAAAATGTAGCACAGAAATAATAAAATTATTAATACGTCATATTAATAACTAAAACACAAAGTACCTCACTCCCATTGCGTTGCATTTGTATAATAACAGTTATAGTAGTCATACATAATATAACATTTATCAGATTCTAAAGAAAAAGCATAATAAAAAGACGTTTTTATTGCAAACTTAACACTTAAGAATTAAAATATAAACCATTCAACCATCCAATTTATTTTTAAAGAAAATGATGACACTCATCACGCCTCGATACGAGAGATCATCATTTTGTAATTTAGCGACACGATATAAACATTGTTCAAAGAAACCCCCTGAGGGCCAGGCGTGATGTTTAAATATGAGTCCCATACGCCTGTCCCGTCGGCCTGTAGGGATAGCATAAGCTTTATAGTAGCGTGTTACCAACCATTTTTAATGTTTATATATTTTATTTTTAAATGCAATCAAATATTTTTATTCAGAATTAATTTTACAAAAAATGTTTTCTAAACGTCGTTTTTATATGATGCCTTACACCGGTTCGGGAAACTAGCCTAGGAAGAAGAACCGGCGAACTCGCATGGGGCCATCTTTTATTAAAAAGATGGAAAATTTATCTTTAGAAAAAAAGGGTATAAATTTAAATAATATAAATTCTATTTATAAGTAGCCTTGGGTAGTAGCTGTAGGGGGCTACTTTAGTCCCTATCATTCATATAATCATTGACATTATAGTAAGGTTTTGCACACAAACGTTCTTTGACTACTTTCTTGAACTTATCAGTTGAAAAATTTTGAACGTTTTCAGGGATCCTATTGTATAGGCGTATACACTGGCCTTTAAACGAATTCTTTACTTTACTTAATTTACTTTATTGATGTAGATAACACAAGAGTACATGCTTGGAACACCCAAGCATTCTCATAATTATATTTGTGTCTAAAGTGAGTTTCGTCCTAACTTCCGACTAATGGTTAATTAGAATTAGTTGTAATCGAAATGTGTGAATTAGTTCATACTTGAAGAGATAATATTATTATAGTGGGGCTTCATTAATCTCCAATTCCAAACTCGCTATAAGAATATTTTTATCGTAAGTATAATATATTATACATAATACTTACAAACTATTTACTTAAAATGACTAAGCAACAAAACGCTACTAGGTCATTTTATCGACCTTTGACTAGCATATTATGATTGGTCTATTACCTATGTTATAAAAAAAAATTGTAAAGCAATGTTAAAAGAAAATATTGATTAAAAATGGCATACTTTAATTACAAAACAGTTCACGTGTAGGTGTTTTGTCTCTTTTCGGCTCGGACACATCTCGTTCTTGCACGCTCAGCTGAGGCGGAACGTGACAATGAGTCACGCTTTTTCGTGACGTCGCGTGCAGCCGAAAATCGATTTATATAAGGCTTAAATTATACAGTCCGTAATATTACGATTTATAATAATTTAGGGTATGTATGGGCAGAGTATGTAGAGTTTACTGCGAAAGTACCAGCGCTGAAAGGATTTCTTTTTTTTTTATTATTTTATTTGTGACGTTGGGGCATTTATCATAGAAACATGAAAGTCAAAAGTAAGTCTTTCAGGACTGGTACTTTCACAGTAAACTCTACTTATGAGGCACATACACACCCTAAAGTGTTATATCTCATTGATCTTACACCTTGTATAAGGCTCTACTTATATTGGTGCTGTTGAATCCTCCATGGGGTACCGGAGTCGCAAAAATAGCATCCTCCCATCAGCCCATCTTTCTCGTGGGTGTCGTAAAAGGCGACAAAGGGAAAAATATATCCGGAAAAATATATCCGGAAAAATATACCCGGAAAAATATACCCGGAAAAATATATCCGGAAAATATATCCTGAAATGGACAGTAGCGTTCCTGGAGACTTGTGCTTGCCAACCCACTTACCGTGTAATAAGGAAAATAGTATAAAATGAAAAAACTGGAATTTTAATAACTAAATAAACGTAAATAATTGTCCTTGTAGAATAATAAGGGGGACAAGTCGGACCCACACTTTACATGGGTCCATCAAAAAAAAAAAAACCCACTTGCCGAGAGCGGCGCCACGTGGCGTAGTGACTTTGGGAAATGCTTATGTCTAGCAGTAGATTAAACGCGCAAAAATAGGCGGTGGCAGGGGTCGCATCACGGCGCCCTAATAAAAATGTACTCTAATAATTGATGAATACAGTTGAATATTCTATGGATAAAAATAATGACGCGTTCGTCGCTTTGTTCCATGATAGAAAGGTCATCAGCAGGTGCAGGGTTATCTATTATTTACACCACAACCTGCATATAATAAACTGTGACCCCGACTTCGTTCACGTGGTTGTCGGAAACACTATCGCGATTATCTTTTGATTGGTTTTTGTTATTATGATTATTAAAAAGGAATAATTCTTTATACATATTTTTTGAGTAACTTAAACCGTTTATGCAGCGCATGCAACGAAAGTCCTCAAATGTGAATAATTTTCCCCGTTTTTGCAACATTTCTCACTGACGCTTCGCTCCTATTGGTCCCAGCGTAATGTTATATAGCTTAAAACGTTCCTCTATAAATGGACTATCAAACAAAAAAAATTCAAAACTGACCAGTAGTTACTGAGATAAGCCTGTTTAAACAAACAAACGAACTCTTCCGCTTTATAATATTAGTACAGATTTGCGGGATATTTATTTTGCTGACCGTACTCCCCGCAACCTCGCTATAACGAGGAAATGATTAGGTTACGATACAAGTTAATAGCCGGAATTAACATATAGATGAAGTCGGTTATAACTAATTGAATATCATTTGAAGGGATAAAATAAATAAAAGGGTTAGGAGATTTTCATCATTATCTACTCCAATCCGCCGCGCTTCCCAATTGCCGAGTCGCGACCCGGTACCGGGCCATCAAAATAAAATACCGGGTCGCAACATTCCCTCCTTGTTTCAAAAATAATACTTACATACATAGTCAACATTCAACATTGAAAAAACACTCGTAAGCCATCTGAAATCATGTCATTATTTTACCTTACAAGTCGACGAAAGTACAAACATATCCGATAATGCCACTCAGTTTTGTAAAGTTTTAATAATACATTTCTACTACATATTAATAAATGTGTATTATTTAAACTAATTAGTAATTATTTAAAAATATATATATTTTAATCTAATGAAACATGCTTGAATTTAAAATTAGATGGGGCATGAAGAGGCAGGGTGAAATTTACCGGGTCATGGCATGATTGGGATACACTGCTCTACTCCATTGCGCGTACTACGTTGTTCTGTCTGTGGTTATAACACTTAATTTAATTTCGGGATGAAATTCAAGCCCTGCTGCTATTTTAGAGCCTAGTTTAGGCTTAGTATATAAAATTTCACCAGAATGAGTTTGATAGTTTTGTGTGGAAAAAGTAATAAACATTTATCCATTCCCACAACTGTAAGGACTTTGGGAGGATGTACGATATCTCATCATCAGTCTGTAGGTTTCGTTACTCGCGACATCATAACAAATCGATCGACATCTCATTCATTAAAATCGGACCAGTAATTTAGCTACCAAAATCCTTCCTTTTGGCTTCGCCGAAGTCGAATAAATATAGTCGTAATTCAAATCTCACATTGATTTAATAATGATTGCGTAGTGAAATTAAAAATTAGCAATATTCAAACTAAATATTATATCAAAGCTTATATACAATATTTTTCTATTATAATATTAAAAAGCGAAAGAGTTTGTTTGATTGTTTAAACGCGATAATCCCAGGAACTACTAATCCGATTTGAATAATTCTTTTTTTGTTTTCCAGTCCATTTATAGAGTAAGGTTTAAGGCTATATAACATTACGCTGCGACCAACAGGAGCGAAGCGTCAATGAGAAATGTTACAAAAACGGGGAAAATTATTCACATTTGGGTACTTTCGTTGCGTGCGCTGCATAAACGGTTTAAGTCAAAAACCAGAACGAAGTCGCGAGCACAGCTAGTCTCTTATGAAGTTCAAAAACCAGAATGTATAGGATTTACATACTTTTCTAAGCGCGTATGTGTGGATAATCCTGTGGAATCCATTGCTGGAGGCCCTGTTCTCTATTTCTAAACACTATGTCAGTGGAAAAGATAAAATATTTCGTATTTTTCGTCAGTCGGCTACGGTTTTGGACGTCAAAGGGCGCCCACAGATCGCTCAACGTGAGCTGGAACACGCTTTTGCAGAAAACGTTTGTAAAATTTTATGGAAAAGAGAAATCGAGCAGTTGAGTTCGCTAATGGAAAGCAACACTTTATTTTAGACCATCTACGCAATGCCTCCCACACCGATTTCGGTGACGGTGGCCGGTCTCATTGAAACCACGCCAGCTACGCAGGAGTTATTTTGTATTGCCCAAGTGTGTGCGCAATGCACAGAAGCGAGTGTTTCTCGAGAGTGAAGGGAGAGTTCTCTTCCTGCACTCTCGAACGGGACGGATAACCGACACGACTGGCGGGAGATCAGGCGCAGGAACGACTTTTTACATGCCTATCCGACGCATGGATCATCTTTCTTCTCAGACAATCAGGTGATCAGCCTGCATTGGCCAAACTTGAAAACAACAACTTTGTTGTTCCAACGCGGGAATCGAGCCCATGACCTCCGAGTCGAGAGTTAGGCAACTAAACCACTAGACCACGGAGGTGTATTCATAAGCAATAATAGCGATTTGAATTTATGACCAGTATAACTGTGAACCCTCGTAGCCCACAGTTAGTATGCTACAACGGTCACACTTAAGCTGGTCGTTCGGATAAATTTTATAACAATAAGCTAAGCAGGGACATTTGACAGTTTCTTTGAAGTAACGTTATCGAATAATAATTGTATGAATAGTATGACACCACTTTTTATGACACAACACCACAATTGACAATTAATAACGTTACTTTTTCAGACATGTAAAATGTTCCTGCTTGGACTACAAGTACGCCAATTAGACAGTTTCGTTAAAATAACGTTAACGAATGATAATTGTATGAAAAACGTGAGAATACCTATACAATTGACATTTAATAACGTTACTTTTACAGTGTTATCAAATGTTTGCATTTCCGATTTTTTCGTAGCCCTTAGTCCCTTAACGCCACTCACTCAATTAAACACAAATCGCAGTATACGAGCCGACCTATTTGTGCCGAAGATGATCTAAAACAAAGAGCTCGACCCGGACTGTAATTAGGATTCTTGTAACAAACTTACTCAAGTGTCTGTAACTGAGTTCGTTGTTAATGTAACTTGTTTCGGCCTAAACTACCGAAGTTATGCGTATAAGGCCTTTTCTTAAGTTCTTTAAAAAAAGAATTTTATTAAAACTAGGTATAGGAATAAAACACGAATCACAAATACGGTACAAAACAGACACAAATTAGAGTACATTTTGTTATAAAATCGAAACATAAGAACTTATTACACAGTAATAACACACAAATTACTTGCAGTTTTCCACTTTATTAGTTGTTAGGGCTTGTACACAAAACTGCGATGCGACGTCGCATCGCAAAAATCTGCGAGCTACCTCTACGCATCGCAAGAACTTGCGAATTGATTCGCATCGCACATTCCTGCGATATTGCGTCACACTTGTTGACGCCATTTTTAGTTCGCTCAGGGACAGCGTGTGGACAAGACGTGTACTTTAAAAATGACAGAATACGACGTTGATTTTTAAATATCACTGATTGAGGAGCGCCCTGTTCTTTGGGACACTAGTAATGACCAGACCAGAGGCATAACAGGAATTCTCCCCTTGTACGATTGTTTCTGAAGATATGGTGATAATAAACTTAAAAGCTCTTCGAATGAAGATATGCTCATTCTAAAATACTCCAAATACTCAAAGATTCATAATAGTAATAAATGGATGAACCCAAAATCTTCTTTGTTTCTTTTTCCTGTATCTCCTAAGCAATAATAAAGGGACACTTCTTTTTACGATCCATGTCACGACCTAGTTTTCAATTCAAAATACGTTTAGTAAGGTCGGTCGTCGAAGGAATGGTCACCCTGGGAGACGCCTTGCCGCACGAAATCGCATCGCAGCAATTCGTGTCGTAATTTTCTGCGTTGCGAATTCGCATCGCGTCGCATCGCAGTTTTATGTACAAGCCCTTAGACATAAGATTGATTAAAATACTATATAATATATAATTATCAGGTGTATGTAGATTTAATATTTATAAATAATTCCATATTAGTATTTAATTATTTATTTATTTAGTAATTAATAGTACGAATTATTTATAAATTTTAAAATTTATAAACCATTCGTAAATTTTGAATACACCTGATGATGACTTAGTCGAAACCAAAGAAAAGTTATGTAACAAAGTAAAAAAAAAGTGCAAGTAATGTCTGTATAATTACTGTGTATGTATTTGCATCAAGAACCTACAGTACATTCAATAACATAATATATAAGAACATATTATCTCTAGCCTTTTTATAGTATATAATCAAAAAGTACCTAAATCGGTTAAGTTTTGGATGAGGAAACAGGGGTCTCCTAATCATCGATTTCTGGTACTTTAATATGTAATTTCAGTTCAAGCTGCAGTTGTCTCTATCGGTTAGATCGGGCAGATGCGGGACAGCAATAGACTTTACCTATTTTGCATTTTTCTTGCCCGTGGAGTTTCCTCTTAATCGATTGTGCATCTATTCTCTATTCCCTTATATATAAAAATAAATCGCTGTTCGTTAGTCTCGTTAAAACTCGAGAACGGCTGAATCGATTCGGCTATTTTTAGTCTTGAAATATTCATAAAAGTCCAGGAAATGTTTAAAGAGTTTTTTATTTTTTTTGCTCAACGAAGTGGGCTAGTCAGCTAGTCAGCTAGTCTTATATATAAAAATGAATCGCTGTTCGTTAGTCTCGTTAAAACTCGAGAACGGCTGAACTGACGGCTACTTTGAGTCTTGAAATATTCGTGGAAGTCCAGGGAAGGTTTAAACAGTTTGTATGCTCAACGAAGTGGGCACGTGTCAGCTAGTCTTAAATATAAAAATGAATTTCTGTTCGTTAGTCTCGCTAAAACTCGAGAACGGCTGAACCGATTTGGCTATTTTTGGTCTTGAAATATTCGTGGAAGTCCATTGAATGTTTAAAGACTTTAAACGGTTTTTTTTATGCTCAACGAAGTGGGCATGGGTCAGCTATTTATATATATAAAAATGAATTGCTGTTCGTTAGTCTCGCTAAATCTCGAGAACGGCTGAACCGATTCGGCTATTTTTGGTCTTGAAATGTTCGTGGAAGTCCGACTTGTTTCCCTTATTATTCTGCAAGGTCAATTGCTTTATTTATTTATTTATTTATTTATTTCGATTTTATTTGACACTTCTTGCTTTGTTACAATGGTTTAAATGTTTTAAACTATTTGTATGCTCAACGAAGAGGGCACGGGTCATCTAGTTCCTTATAATTTATAGGGAAAATAACACCCGACTAATACGTTACCGGTGCTCGATAAATCAGGCTCCACTTTGACTAATGCCCGCAATAGGATTATCCCCTACCCTTCCCTTTAATCTTTTACCTTTTATGGGGTGAAACGAGTGACGGCGATAGTACGATTGTCCAGGACTAAAAACTGGAGGTTTTAGGGTGTTCACCCATAATAATCAACCTAGCCGATTTAGGCTACAGTGACTTGGTTATGTTTTTAATTTTTATATGATATTATTTTTTGCCCTAATATGGCTAATATACCCAATTTTGGCAGTAAAGGTTGGATAGCAAGATTCGCAAGTTAGGGTATCATTGACGTAATTGTAATATATATTAGAAGGCGGTTTTGTCTTCAGGGTCGCGTTTAAAATCAAGTTCCCGCCTTCGTTCTTCTTCAAAGTTCCAAGTTTTTTCGCGTACATGTCGTCTCCACTCTGGTCGCCTTTCGGCAATACATTCCCAACCAGAGGGATCGATATTGCATCTCTTGTATTCCACCCACAAGCGGTAATCGGTGAACAACTTTTGGTGGAAAATAGAACATACTCTATGGAAAAACTGCTCATCCGAAAACCGAAAACACGGTGAACCATGTTTTCGGTTTTTTTCAGCAAATATGCACGATACTGTACTACTTATACCGAGTGTGAAAATACCAGTTGTAATAACTTTAGGATATAATTATACTACCTTTTCTCAAGAATGAGAAGAAAGAAGTTTACTATTTGTACTTTTTTTTTGTTATTTTTTATAAAAAAATATAATAGTTTTTGACAATAAATACATCTCCAGAGTGAGAAAAAGCAGTAAAATCATATCCCAAAGTTAATGCAACTGGTATTTTTACACCGTGTATTCCAAAATTTTCTCATGTACATATGTGACGTTGGTCTTTTTGAGAAATAAACTTCTTGAAACAATAATATTATGAAAGGATGTAGGTATCTATACTAATATCATAAAGCGGAAGAGTTTGTTTATTTTGTTTAAGGGCGCAGGAATCTCAGGAACTTCGATTTCAAAAAATATTTTTTGTTGGATAGTCCATTTATAGAGCCTTCTAATAACATTACGCTGCGACGAATAGGAGCAAAGCGTCAGTGAGAAATGTTGCAAAAACGGGGAAAATTATTCACATTCGAGGAATTTCGTTGCGTGCGCTGCATAAGCAGTTTAAGTTACTCAAACATATGTATGAAATAATTATTCCATTTTAATAATTATAATAACAAAAACCAATGGGAGCAATCAAAAGATAATCGCGATAGTGTTGCCGACAACCATGCGAACAAAGTCGCGGGCACAGCTAGTATAATATATTTTAGCTTCCCCATGTAGGCATCAGTCAATGTTAATGACAGCTTCTGTAACATATTACCTCAACAATGACGAACTGCCATCCGTCAACGTCACGGCTTGTTACGTCACTGTAAGCGCTAACCTAACGAGAACCCGCGACTTGGTCCCATAGTAGGTTCGTAGCTTCGCTCTCGACCAGGAGGTAATGGGTTCGATTCCTTTTTAAATTTTGGTTAGGGAATTTTCAAGTTTGGTTAGGCAATGCTGATGCAGGATCACCTGATTGTTTGACAAGAAAGATGATCCATGCGTCGGATGGGCATGTAGTCAAGTCGGTCCTGCGCCTGATCGCGCCAGTCGTGTCGGTTATCCGTCCCACTGGGCTACGAGAGTGATAGTAGAGAGAGTGCTACTGTGTATTTCACCCGCACTTGGGCACTATTAAATAACTCCTGCGCAGCAGCTGGTTTCAATGGAACCGGCCACCCTACATTTCAGTCAAAACGCGATGGTTAGCCGTTTTATTTCACACACGATGAATGCCTATGAAATCTTCGTAAAGGTAGCAAACGGGCCAAGTATCAGGTTTTGACTGAAATGTAGAGTAAGTGAAGTTAGGTCTGGTAAAGTAAGGGCGCATAGATCAAGAATCTTGGCTCTACATGAGATCTGATAACTTTTTTACAGGGTAAGCTATGTAGACTAGTCTTGGCAACATTTTACATTGTTTTTGGTGGGATTTCATTTATTTTTGTAAGTTGGTAAATGGTCTTTCTTGAGTTTAGTAATATTAATAATTTTTAAACATATAAAAAAAAAATACTTCAACAACTAAAAAGCATAAAATGTTGGCTACAAGTTTTATATATTTTATTTTACAATATTCAAGCACTATCGATTAGTACCTACTAATATATTTCATAAACAAAGTTGTCAAACGTTCCTGGTAAGCCAACTTTCATCACAAACTTCACAAAGGATTCCTAGAAATGACAACGACAATCGTAGAAAGAGCTAATAACTGGAACAAATGGAAAAAGACAACAAATAAACTTTATACATGGTGTAAAATAAATGAGTAATAATAATTTAGGGTGTGTAGGTGCTAACTATGTATAGAGTTGAGCTAGTATTATCACTAATTAGTATTACAAGCTGTAGACCGACCCTAATATATAATATGTATATTTATTTAAAACTTCATCATAGAAACACATAAAAAAACAATGTTAAAATGTATGAATACATAGAAATACATACATTGAATACATACATTCATGCCTATGTATGTATACTGTGTTGTGGCTGTTGGTTTTTTTTTTTTTAAATCTATGGACGCTTCACACCACGTCAATCTGGCCACATGCTAAGTATCCGAAGAACTTGTGTTACAGGTACCAGACAACGGAAATATATTTAATACTATATTACTATACACATATTTAAGATTTTTATTATATTAATACACAAATTTAATACACATCCATGACCCAGGAACATTTAAAGCTTTTTGTTCCCTCGGCGGGATTCGAACCCGCGACCTCCGAGTTAAGAGCCAAGCTCGGAACCACTAGACCACGGAGGCGTCAACTAACCAATATAGGCATGAATTAAAAGCTATTAGGCGGTTGGAAAATAACAACAAAAAAAACCACACATTTACCTAAATCAGTGTGCACAAAATAGTAACAGGAAACCATTGTCGGTTTGACGGAAATCCGTATACCGGCTCGAAGGACCAAATCCGGGGATTGTTGCAAAACCGAGGGACTTTCCTGCCGCTGTTGTGAGCTAACGTTAATCCTTTGCGGTTCGCAACTAATGTGTTTGATCCTATTAGTATTACCATGGCCTACCCCATACAATCTATCTTTTATACAAAAAAATTGCAATAGATGTCACTACTATTAACGTTTGTAAATTATAAAATGTAAATATACCGAATTAAGTACAAATATTGACATTAAAATAAAGATAAGCATATTATTAAGCATAACATCACATAAAGCTAAATTCAACTCGTTAATTAAGAAGAAGATACGAAACGAAATTAGTAATTAGTATTTTCCAATAGTGGCGCTAGATGGCGGTTTTCCGAATGTGCCTGGACTTCACCCTTTGCCAGTCGCATTGCTAGTACCATTTTGTAGTACTAGGTCGTGTCTCTGTTATATATCTACTTTGTGGTATTAGTATTCGCTCACTACTAACTACTAATAATGACAAAACCTTTTGAGTTAGTTTATTAGGTCAGTGTATACCTAGTGCAGTGAGACTTAAAAAAAATCACACGAACAAAGTGACTTCCCCTTAATAGAGACAATAAGTAAAGTGCTGATGGACACATTCTAAAATTTGTAAACAAATCTATATAATAATTAGCAATTTAAGTTATAAAAAAATTACTCATTAGTCTTAAGGCTAGATTGTAATTTTGTGTTGTTACTATGCCTTAGAAACATCATACAAATAAAAAAAAACTTATAAAAATATCATCTACATCGCTCAATCAATGACGTCCACTACTGGGCATAAAGTAGGGCCATAGATTTTTTTACGGATTCAAACCCACGATCTTCGGCTTTATCATCATCACAGAGGTCATCCGATGGATGTTTGTGACACAAAAATCACTGAAGAAATTTTGCGTGGAATAAACACATTTCTCGGGTCATGCCTTTTTTTTCGCGGAGAAAATGCTTTTGAGCATCCCACAGGGGATGGGGATCCTATCTGCGGGGATGTGAGTCTCTGCTGCTCCCTAAGAATGGACGCAGCCCCTACTCACTAAAAACTCGGCGGTACACTTTGTATCTATTTATGTATCTATTTATATAAGTAATATCTTAATCTTAATTATTCTATAGTGTAGTAATCAATAGTAAATAAGTGACAAAATTATTATAAGTATCTAATCCTATCTAATTTATTTAATTTTTAGTTATTAAAAAAAAAGAATGCAAATGTTTATACTACTGTGTAAAATAATGCTGTGCATATCTGTAACTGACGTAAGCACAACACTAAGGCCGTGTTTCACCAAGCAATGTTAAGGTTAACGCCATGTTAAAATGCCATGCCATCTCATTCATTGACAGGAAATACGAGAGGGATAACATGATATTTAACATGGCGTTAACTTTAACATTGCTAGGTGAAACACGCCCTTAGTCTTATAATATAATGTACCAAATTGTATTGTTAGTGTTTATATATCTATTTATATAAGTAATATCTTAATCTTAATTCTATAGTGTAGTAATCAATAGCAAATTGTATTGTTAGTGTTTCTTTGTTGATGTGGCTATGAAATTTAAAAAAAAACAGCCTTGGGGGCCACGGGATCGCGTGAGCACACACCGCGACTCCGCCGGCGGGTGCCTGCTATAGTGCAGGCTCTTCCAGGTGAGGGGTTTTTTGCCCCCTAACCAGACCACACAGAGTCAAGGGTCATGTCTAGCTGATGATTTTATTAGACGTTACTATCACAAGGTTCGACACACTATTATACAAGGTGTAAAATAAATGAGTCGTATTACTTTAGGGTGTGTATGTGCCTACTAGAGTATACTATGAAAATACCAGCGCTGAAATACTTACTTTTGATTTTCATGTTTCAATAAGAAATGCCCCAACATCATAAATTTTTCCATACAATAATTTAGTTCCTCTTTCAGCGCTGGTACTTTCTCAGTAAACTCTACATACGGGACCCATACACACTCTAAATAGGGATGAAATTTCGGATACGGATATTAAATTATTTCGGATTATCCGTTTGTTACGGACAAAACATTTTTACAGTAGCAATACTTTAATTTCGGATTCGGTTACGGTAATGGATATTTTTTAATATCAGATATTCATTAGTTTCGGTTACGGTTACGGACCTCCCTAACATCTCTGCTCTAAAGTATTATCACTCATTAATATTATAGCCTGTATAATAGCACATAAATAATATTTTACGTGCTATCACAATCCTAAGTGTGTTTTTATAAGTCCGTCCCGTACTATCCCTAGATAAAATCTCAGTAGCTTTATGATTTTTATCTGTTTTATGATCTATAAAAAACTACTGGCTGTATATTATCGCAGTGCCGAAATAACTTTATTATTTACTGAAAGGATGATAAAAATATGAGACCTCTGTGGCTCAGTGTAATCAAAAGTTGCGGGTTCTAATCCCGCCAAAGGAACAAAAAATATTTCCGTGTTACTGGGTCATAGAAGTGTATAATATGTACTTATATATAGTGATATCTGCATCACACTATAATAAAGGCTGTGAGTATAGTTATTCACATGCAAACGGCTGGACTTATTTTGATAACATTTTGTATGCTGATACTCTGGGTTACTTTTATACTGAAAATGTAGAGTGTTTACAGCATAGTCGCAGCAGTGTGTACAGCACATCGTATATCGCTTCTGTGGTCTACTGGTTCAGAGCTTTCCTCTCAACCCAGAGGTCGTGAGTGAAACAATAATGTTTTCAAGTTTGGTCAGGTCAATGCAGGCTGATAGCCTGATTGTCGGCCAAGAAAGATGATCCATGGGTCGGATGGGCATGTTAAAAGTCGGTCCTGCGCCTGATCTCCCGCCAGTCTTGGCAGTTGTCCGTCGCACTGGGCTACGAGAGTGAAGGAAGAGAAAGTACTTCTGTATATTGCGCACATACTTGGGCACTATAAAATAACTCCTGCATAGCTGACCTGGTTTCAATGAAACCGTTACTGATATCGATGTGGGAGGCATTATTATTAGTAGAATAAATGTTAAATATTATATTATTTTCGTTGTCTGGTACCCGCAACATAAGTTATTTAAGAGCAGATTGACGTGGTGTGAAAGAGTCCAGATATTGTATGTTTTATTTATGAATAAAATTACATCTACCTGGAAAAGCGGCAAGGATATTTCGTAGAAATGGTTCATCAAATTTTCCTTTTGATCATCTTTTCTGTGATAAGATAGGGTGATAGATCACTGATGGAATTTTCATCATTTATAGACATCATATACATGTAAACGCTATTTTACCCTGGTATTCTGCGAGCCTGTGGTTTCAGTCCGTTTGAGGCGAAGTATAGTTTTCATGTTAGCTTAATTATTGTGTTATTGAATGAATATTAAATTTTAATTTATTTACCTTTAGACTCATTACACAGAGAATCAAACAGATGAGAAAATTCTAAAATAAGAATTTGGATCAATTTTAAAACATTTAAGTTTTCCTTTCAGACTTGAACAACTAAAAAGAAAAAGTAATATTATAATATTTTTATATTGTATTTATTTATTTAACAATTTATTGTGCACATAAACAATTAACAGATTATACAGAAAGAAATACGACACAAAAGGACTGCTTATCTCTAAAAGAAAATTGTAGTTACAATTAATGTTCTTTTTGAAGTTGGTGTCAGCAAAGTTAAGTTTCAAGTCAGCAACTTTATAATTATTTACTGAAAAGATGATAAAAAAATTATGGCTCATAATGTTGTCGCAAGTTGCGGGGTTCGAACCCCGTCAAAGAAACAAAAAGTTAACGGGTGTAAAAACAACAATCACCATAACTTTGGAATATGGTTAAACCTTTTCTCATTCTATATTTTTTTTTTTTTTACAAAATTAAAAAAAAAGAATTTTTATTCCTGCGAGAAAAAAAAATGTTGATCTTTTATTTTTTACTTTTTAGTCTCTCTAAGTCGAAGTAAAGTACAGTAGGATAAATCCGTTTCATAGCTACGATGCTACAGAGTACAGACAGATTAACAGACTCCATATTTATAATTTCCACCTCCTTTTTGTATCGAGTAATCGGTGTACATAAAAAAACGGCCAAATTAAGAACCTCCTTCATTTTTGGAAGTCGGTTACAAATGGTCTCTTTTTCGCATAACGACATTTGTACGCAGGTTGGTGATTACAATAACCTGCGGCAAAAATATTTCGTAGAAATGGTTCATCAAATTTTCATAGAAGACTAATGTCTACGTAGGGTTAACAATGTGACGTCACAATCGGTTGTTCCCGTCTCGTTCGTACATTATACTTAACTTCGTTGAGCATGGAAACCTTTTTAAACCTTCCCGGGACTTCGACGATTCAAGACAAAAAATAGCCCAATCAGTTCAGCTGATCTCGAGTTTTAGCGAGACTAACGAACAGCAATTGATTTCTATATAGCCTGTGTTACTCAGTGTAAATGTAGCTTTCTTATGAAAAAAGAATTATTAATATCCAGTACTTTTTGAGTTTATTCGTCACATACAAAAATACAAATCTTTCCTCTTTATTATATTAGTGTAGATTAGTGTAGATGAGTAAATAATATCTTTATTATTTTTAATGGTACATAAATAATTTTACATTATTTGTTGGGGCTATAATATAACATCAATTAAAAAAAACTTTCAAAAGTCGAATTGAGTTGGTTGTCAGCAGGCTTACTCCCGACACAATCGAGAGACAAATCAGTTCGATCTCAACGGCTTTTGGTATTTTATTTGGTGAATTACTTTGAATCTAACCAGGATAAAAAAATCTTAACTTTTTGTACTCCCGGCCATATCAATTGACTGAGAATTAAATTAAACAAACTTGAGTACGCTGCACGATCGTATCTGAATCAAAATCGAATCAGTTTGGAGAGTAAGGCCCCAGTTTTCCTATACGTACCTACTGATAAGTACCTACTCGTAACGTCTATAGATATTATTATTATTATAATGAAAACGGCCACCGTCTCCGAAATCATTATTAGTAAACAAATTGAGATTACTTCAACCAATTACCACAACCGCTACAATCAAAATGAACTCAAACCGTTTAACCACCTCAAGAATCGACGATTTTAAATATTTATTATAACGGTTAGTGGGATAATCTGCTTAATAGGTGTGGGTTAATGAAGGCTATTTATTTTAAACGCCCATTTGTTTAACGCTTTCACCCGAACTTCCGGTGAACAATAGCTACTAATTATTATCTTTCGCCCGCTTTACTAACAGTTTTTAGAGCGATTTAAGGCAGCTGCCTGGATACAGCGGTAAGCGGTGGCGAGTGACGTCTAGAAGCAGCGAGTGACGTCGAGGTGGAGTGGAGATGAGGTGGCGAGAGCGGTGTCTAGAGCAGTGGCGAGAGCGGTGGCGAGAGCGGTGGCGAGAGCGGTGGCGAGAGCGGTGGCGAGAGCGGTGGCGAGAGCGGTGGCGAGAGCGGTGGCGAGAGCGGTGGCGAGAGCGGTGGCGAGAGCGGTGGCGAGAGCGGTGGCGAGAGCGGTGGCGAGAGCGGTGGCGAGAGCGGTGGCGAGAGCGGTGGCGCGAGCGGTGGCGAGAGCGGTGGCGCGAGCGGTGGCGAGAGCGGTGGCGAGAGCGGTGGCGAGAGCGGTGGCGAGAGCGGTGGCGAGAGCGGTGGCGAGAGCTGTGGCGAGAGCGGTGTCTAGAGCAGTGGCGAGAGCGGTGGCGAGAGCGGTGGCGAGAGGGGTGGCGAGAGCGGTGGCGAGAGCGGTGGCGAGAGCGGTGGCGAGAGCGGTGGCGAGAGCGGTGGCGAGAGCGGTGGCGAGAGCGGTGGCGAGAGCGGTGGCGAGAGCGGTGGCGAGAGCGGTGGCGAGAGCGGTGGCGAGAGCGGTGGCGAGAGCGGTGGCGAGAGCGGTGGCGAGAGCGGTGGCGCGAGCGGTGGCGAGAGCGGTGGCGAGAGCGGTGGCGAGAGCGGTGGCGAGAGCGGTGGCGAGAGCGGTGGCGAGAGCGGTGGCGAGAGCGGTGTCTAGAGCAGTGGCGAGAGCGGTGGCGAGAGCGGTGGCGAGAGCGGTGTCTAGAGCAGTGGCGAGAGCGGTGGCGAGAGCGGTGGCGAGAGCAGTGGCGAGATCGGTAGCGTTACCACGTAACACAATATTGCTTATTTTATACAGGCTTGTTATATATAACCACACCCTTACAATAGTACGAATAGAGAATATTCTTTAAGTTAATGTCGCCTCTACATTCATACATATTCATTGCCGGATTTCGCTGTCGCTGCTGCAACATACATAATCGTTGGTAACAAAGAAACATTATTAAAGAAACATAGGGAAACGAAATGCTGACTCCGCGCACGTGTTACTGGATCGGAAGTGTAGCCGCCACCTCACTTTGCCTCCAACCTCGAGCAAGTCTATAGTTTATATAGTAATTAACTTTTATGTAATAATTTTTGAGTCTTTTCAATAAATTTAATTTTGGAAATTGGTTTTTTTTGAGAGACTCAGGCGTCGAAATTATATTTGGCGCAGTCGGTAGGATTTCCGGGTCCACCAGGATAAAATTAGGGAAAATTCTGGACGAGATAGGCGTTCCCAGCCGAACCGGAAATTCGAAGAACTTCGTCGCCCGAGCATCAAAACTTCGATACCTCTCAAGAATGCCGAGATCAATGTGAGTACACTATTATTTCAGTGATTGCTCCTTTATATCCTATGTTAGTTTTAGATTTTTTATTTCAGCACATGTTATAAAATTTTCGATCCTGAAAATTAACGAGCAGTGTAGAAATATAATATAGGATTAGTATTCAGTAGTATTTTATAGGAATTAATTTTTCTATTTGATTAATTGAATTGATTTTCATTTGAAAAATTTAATATTAAATATTGACTTAGATATTTAAATTTAAAGATTAAAATTAAAGGAAATTAAAATAATTTTTCGATATTAAAATTTAAAAATTAAAATTAAAGGAAATTAAAATAATTTTCCAAGTAAATTAATAATTAATAATTAGAATATATATTTTATTAAATGAGTAGCAGGGAAAATTTACTTGATCAATTAAGGCAAATTGACGAATCAAATATTAGCATAAATATGACTAGCCTAGACGATATCTGTAAAGCCCTCCGATTGGTTCCTGAATTTGATGGGAATCCTCATGTTTTAGTAAGATTTATTAATATATGCGATCAATTAGTTGCGACTTATGGACAGGATGGTAATCAATTAATTAATTCAGGTCTTTTAAATGGAATCCTTAACAAGGTAGTAGGTGCTGCTGCACGCCAAATTAATTCTAACGGTATCCCTAATGATTGGAGTAGTATACGTAATTCTTTAATAAATAATTTTGCAGATCAAAGAGACGAAACTGCACTTTATAATGATTTAGCTTTATTAACCCAAGGGTCTAGCACACCGCAAGAATTTTACGAGCGTTGCCAAAACTTATTTAGTACAGTAATGACTTATGTTTCACTGCATGAATCACTTGTAACCACCATTGACGCTAAACGTGATCTTTATAAAAAATTAACCCTTCAAGCATTTTTACGTGGATTAAAGGATCCATTAGGTTCTCGTATTAGATGTATGCGTCCCGAAACAATTGAGAAAGCTTTAGAATTAGTTCACGAAGAAGCTAATACCATGTATATTCAGAATAGAAATTCGCATATGCCAGATAAAAAGCCTAGTGATAATCATCAACCTTTTAAAATGCATAGTAATCAATTTCAGCCCTTCAGGCCTAATAATTTTAACATGCCCGGTCCATCAAGACCACAATTTATGCATAAGCCACCATCTTTTCCTCAGCATCAATTTAAAATGCCCTTTAATCAATTTAGAATGCCAACGCGCACTCAGCAAATTTTTAGTGCACAACCTAATAGTCATCAACATGGGTTTCAAAATCAATCTAGACCGCAACCTTCATTTCAAGGCCCTAAGCCTATGAGCGGTGTATCTCATTTTGTTACCAGAGAAAGACCGATGCAAGCAGGTACTAGTGGATGGAATTGGTCCAAACAGGGTAATCCGCCACCCTCTAATTATTTTAAAACGCGCGATATAAATGTTAATGAATGTGCAAGCTACGAAAATGATGATTCTGATTATTATAACTATTGTGACTACTATGACTATAACGGTTATTACGATTCTAACGATTATTATAATGATTATTGTGAAATGGTTCCGTATGAAAATCGCGAAAGCCCTATAGTCGAAGAGTTAGACGAACATCCCCAATCTGTACAGAAATCATCATCTTCTTCTAGTGAAAATTTTCAAAAGGCTCAGAATACAAAAAAGTTAAAATAGAATTAAATCTTCAAACACAACGCCAATTACCATTTATTCGTTTTTCACTTATAGGAGGATTTTCTTTAAATTTTCTTATAGATACCGGAGCAAACCAGTCCTTTATTAGTCCCGAAGCTGTGGAAAAATACTTTTCACACATTCCATTAAATTTTGATCCATTTGAAGTCACTAACGTTCATGCGACAAGTAGAAATGATTACTCTATAACTATACCGTGTTTCCAAGAATTTAACGATGACTGTAATATTAAATTATTCGTTTATAGATTCCATAAGTATTTTGACGGTTTGATAGGAATGGACTTTTTAACTAAATTTGAAGCTAAATTAGATCTTAAAAATTCAAAATTAATAACTAAAAACGCTATAAATCCTATTCGGTTATATAATTCACGGAATTTAAATTTGTACGAAAGAGTTATACCTAGTGAAACCTCTTTACTTCTTAAATTACCTATTAACGCCGCTGACGGTGAAGTTTTAGTACCCGAACAAATAATTTGTAATTGTCTAATAAGTGAATGCGTAACTACAGTAAAAAACAATAGAGGAATAGTTCAAATAACAAACTCTACGAAAAACGATGTAATTTTTTCATTAGATCATCCAACACACGCTACCATTTTTAATTCAGAATTTTCACAAGATTTTTCACACCGTGCTAGTGACGTCATACCACGCTTACGTACAGACCATTTAAATGCCGAAGAAAAAGCTAATTTAAATGCATTATGTGCTAAATACGCCGATGTATTTTATATCGAAGGCGAAACTTTAACATTTACGAATAAAATTAAACATAAAATCCGTACGCACGATGAAGTCCCCGTTTATACAAAAAGTTATCGTTATCCTTATATTTTACGTGAGGAAGTACAAGATCAAATGTCTAAAATGTTAAGTCAAGGTATTATTCAACCATCAGAGTCCGCTTGGAGCTCTCCGATTTGGATAGTCCCTAAAAAGATGGACGCCTCGGGAAAACAAAAATGGAGATTAGTCATAGATTTTCGGAAACTTAACGAAAAGACTATTGACGATAAGTATCCCATACCAAATATTAATGATATTCTGGATAAGTTAGGAAAATGCCAATATTTTACTACTTTGGATTTAGCATCAGGTTTTTATCAAGTAGAAATGTCAGAAGAAGATATCCATAAAACTGCTTTTAGTGTAGAAAATGGTAAATATGAATTCCTTAGAATGCCAATGGGTTTAAAAAATAGTCCTGCAACATTCCAAAGAGTCATGGACAATGTCCTTAAAGGCCTTCAAAATGTTATCTGTTTGGTATACCTAGATGACATCATAGTTTTCTCAACATCATTACAGGAACATATAATAAATCTAGAAAAAGTTTTCCAAAGGTTACGCGAGTCTAATTTTAAAATACAGTTAGATAAATCAGAGTTCCTCAAACACGAAACCGCATATCTAGGACATATAATTACAAGAGACGGAATAAAACCTAACCCCGACAAAATAATTGCTATACAAAAATTTCCTATCCCTAAAACACCTAAAGAAATAAAATCATTTTTGGGTTTAGTCGGTTATTATCGTAAATTCATTCCCGATTTTGCTAAGATCACAAAACCATTAACTTCATGTTTAAAAAAAGGAAAGAAAATAACATTTGATACAGAATACGTTAACAGTTTCGAACGATGTAAGACACTTTTGATTAATGATCCAATATTAATATACCCAGACTTTGAAAAAGAATTCATCCTCACAACAGACGCATCGAATTTTGCTATAGGCGCGGTTCTTTCACAAGGAGCCGTTGGATCTGATAAACCAATAGCGTACGCTTCTCGTACTTTAAATGATAGCGAAGTAAATTATAGCACAATTGAAAAAGAATTGTTGGCTATTGTGTGGGCAACGAAATATTTTCGTCCTTATCTTTTTGGTCGTAAATTTAAAATTTTAACAGATCATAAACCTTTGCAGTGGGTTATGAGTCTCAAAGAACCTAATTCTCGCTTAACGAGATGGAGATTAAAATTAAGTGAATTTGATTTTACTACTCAATATAAGCCTGGCAAAAAGAACACGAACGCCGATGCTCTTTCTCGTGTCGAAATCTGTAACGAAGAGATAAGCTCTATTATAGGAAATACGTCTAAAGCATCCGTAGCTGTAGCCGATGACTCTGAAAGTACTATGACCGCACACACCTCTAATGAAAACCCAATTCTTGAAATACCTATATCATTTGATCCTTTAAATAAATTTCATCGACAGTTAATTTTAAATATTGTAAATGACGTAAAGAAACGCGCAACCGTAACCAAACCATTTGATACTCACACTAGGATATCCATACAACTATCAGAATCAAATTTAGAGACAGACTTAATTAATGCAATCAAAGAATACGTAAACCCTAAAATTAGGACCGGTATACTTATTAACCCTCCATTAGGTATGTACAAAATTGTCCCAATATTACAAGAAAAATTTAAAAGCTCTTGTATGAAAGTTTTAATCGCTAAAGTTGAATTAGAAAATGTCAAAGAATATTTAAGACAACAAGAAATTATTCGTAATTACCACGAAGGAAAAACCAACCATCGTGGCATAAATGAATGTCATCTTGCATTATCAGCACGTTACTATTGGCCTAAGATGAAAGAACATATAACTAAATATATTAATGATTGTACAATATGTGGCCAAGCCAAGTACGATAGGAATCCTATTAGACCTAAGCTCAATTTAGTACCACCAGCTACAAAACCTTTTGAAATTGTACACATGGATACTTTTACAGCTCAAAATGAAAAATATGTAACCATCATAGATGTTTTCTCAAAATATGGACAAGCATACTTACTTAGGGATGGTACTGCACTTAGTGTCATACAGGCTTTATTAACATTCAGCACTCATCATGGCTTACCATTTACTATTATCACTGATCAGGGTACAGAATTTAATAATCAAATGTTTTCAGAATTTTGTAAAATTCATAAAATAATTCATCATCAAACTTTAGCTCATTCCCCTAACGCTAATGGTAACATAGAACGTCTTCATTCGACTTTGCTTGAACATTTACGAATATTAAAATTAAAACAACGTGATCAACCTGTAATTAATTTAATGCCTTACGCTTTAATTGCATATAATAGCTCAATACATAGTTTTACTAAATGTAAACCTTATGATCTTATTTTAGGACATACCGATCCACGTGATCCTATTGATATCGATTTAACAGCTCATTTACTTCAACAGTACATGCAATCCCATAGAGAACAAATGAAACAGGTTTATGACGTTGTAAATGAAAATTCATATGTTGATAGAGAAGCTATTATTGAAAGATGTAATAAATCTAGAGAACCGGAAGTAGATTATGAACCAGATCAGCAGGTTTTTATTAGTAACCCTTTAGCTAGTAGATCTAAACTCGCACCCAGATACACTCAGGATACTGTCCTAGCTAATTTGCCTATTCACATTTATACATCAAGGAAAAAAGCTCCTATAGCTAAAAATAGGTTGAAACGAGTCCCTAAGACCGCAAATTTGTTACAGAATGCTGATCATGATGTTTCTCACAACGACACTGGCTCTCGAGATAAAACTTGAAGAACTTGGAGAGGGTCCGGGAATTTTACCTTTTAACTTAGGTCCCATGCGACTAACCACTCATTACCATACATTTTTGCAATATATAGAATTAAGGGAAATAGATTCTAATATTAGTTTGGTACAATCGCAGTTAAGCGAAGTTAGAAATAAGTTAAATAATATTACTTATGCTGTATTTGAGTCTCAAATAGATTATTTAACCCTAGAAAGATAATCTACGTCCGCGAGACGTATAGCGCGGCGAATTTTGGCGATATTTTTTTTTATGAAATTCGCAGATAGCTGTGAATTTGAACTAACTCAGTCGGAGGTCGGAGTTAGCGGGGGACGGGCGTAGCGCAGCGGTAAGTACTCTCAGTAAAAAAATAAAGCACTGCCGTACGTCGCTCAGACGTATGATTACCTTCTATGTAACTTTTACGACTCGGAAGCGAAATGTTATTAATAAATAAATTTGGACAATTGTTATTATTTCAGGTACATAATTGATTGATTCGACATGGCAGACCGACGACCAATAAATGACAGCGAAAATGAAAACTTTTTACTAGAATACGAAGATAATTTCTCGCCTAATTATAGTGGAAGTGATTATGAAGATAATGTGATAGCAGATTATGTACAGAGTGATAGCGAGGATGAACTTGCTGACGAAATTGATGAAACCCCAGTTAGCTTACCCGAAAATGTAGTAGATGCTCCAACCGATTCAGATGAAATTTTACCTACAAGTAGCCGAATCATCCTCGTCTCCCAGCGCACACTACGAGGTAAAAACAAACATGTTTGGTCCACACGTAAAGGACAAAGTCATGGTAGAACCTCGGCGATAAACATTGTACGATCAGCCCGGGGACCAGCACGAATGTTCAAAAATACAATAATTGATCCCATGTTGTGCTTTTATTTTATGAAGAAGCTCAGTACTGATCTCACTTCATCTTGGATGCAGATGAGACTACAACGTTGAAGAGAAGTGTTCGCAAAAATATCACGGAATTGATACCAAATCCTAACGCAGACAATAGTGAGACTACAGATGAAGGTCCTCCTACAAAAAAAAAGAGGTATTGCTCGTACTGTCCGTCCAAAATACGAAGGATGTTTAAAATCACATGTGCCAAGTGCAAAAACCCTGTTTGTGGAGAACATAAAAATGACGTATGCCATGAGTGCCTTTAAAATGCCTTTATGTGATTTGAATATATAAAGTCTGATTAAATATAGTTAATTGAAGTGAAAAAGAGCCAAATAAGTAAATTGTAAGACTGAAGGTCATCTCATTATGTTGATTTAGAAAATAAGGTTATTTTTTCGTTGAATTTAGAGGGAAGTTTAAGTTTTATGTTATATATCTTTAAATACAGTCTATTCTATCTTAAAAACTGTTTTATTTCATTGGCTAGAGATTAGTTAGTAAATAGGATAGAAAAAAAAATAAAAAAATAATATTTTTTTAGAAATATACTTACATAAAAGGTCATACGTCCAAGAGACGTATGATTATCTTTTACGCAAGCGCCCGTATGATTATCTTACTAGGGTTAAGTAATAAACTAGATTTTGCATTGATGCAATTAAAAACCCTAGAACCCATAAGGTTCAGGAGAGGCTTAATAGATAGTCTTGGGTCTGTAATAAAAAGCATAACCGGAAATTTAGATTATTCAGATGCCATTAAATATAATGAAGCTTTGTCAGTACTTATGAAAAATCAAGATAAAATAGTTATTGAGCAAAATCATCACATCAGTCTTAGCAAAGATTGGATGGATGAACAAAATAAAGTTATTTCTAAAATTGTCGATAATCAAAATGAAATTAATAAAACATTAATTATGCTGACAAACCCTGACTCATTTCCTTCGCCGGACATAATTAAATTTGCTAAATTCGCACAAGCATTGGCAATTAGCAGTAATAACGTAGATAGTTTACTAAGCGAAATAAGTAGGATAGAAAATGCGCTTGCATTTTGCAGTGCTTCGCGCACTCATCATTCTATGATTAGTATAGACGTAATGAAAAATATGTTAAGTAAGCTGAAGACATTTTATAATAAAGAACAAATATTAGATTTAGAAATTAGAGACTATTATGACATAATTAAGCCAGTATCTTATTATAATGGGGATCAATTAGTTTTTGCTTTCAAATTTCCTATAGTTTCAGTACTTAAATATAACTTTTATAAATTAGCTATCGTTCCTAATAAGTATAAGCAAGCTATTATTCCTTCCTCTCCATTCCTTGCAATCGCTGGTAATATACACGTGTACATAGAGGCAGAATGCCCGAAGTCAGGCATGAGGTACATATGTGAAGATGAGCTGAACCATTTACTCAAACCCCATCCGGATTGTATCAGCAACATCGTTGAAGGAAAATTAAACGAAGATAAAAGCTGTGAAATGACTACTGTGAACCTGATGAAACCCGCAATGGAAAAACTTGATGATCGCCACTACGTCATCGTGTTCCCGCAGTCAACTCAAGCCCGTTTATCCTGTGAACGAGAAGAACATATTAATCTTAATGGAAGCTACCTAGCTACGATACCACATTCCTGCAAGCTGCACACAGAAGAATTCACAATTGTCAACACCAACGATCACATTGATGGTCAGCCCATGAAAATCTTAAGAAATTCAGCACATAATATAGAAGAGCCCACTTCATCATTTTATATCAAAACTAATTCAATCAGCCTGAAAAAACTTCATGATATTCAAGATAAACTTCATCATCAAGAACCTATTCAGTTAGAACAAATTCCAATGTTCTATAGTACAACTATTCCTTTCTATACTATATTATCAAGTGCTATTGCAATCACTATAATAATTTTGGGCAGAAGACTGTTCCTGAACAGAAGAAAGAAGAATCAAGAAAGAAAAGAATCCACTCAGAGGCCATGTCAAGAATCAAACTATGCTGAACCTGGACCAAGGAAAGATCAGAGCAAGCTGCCAATGACATTTTTTCCCGCTGTTCAAAAATAGTCATTGATCTATGGGGGGAGATGTTATATATAACCACACCCTTACAATAGTACGAATAGAGAATATTCTTTAAGTTAATGTCGCCTCTACATTCATACATATTCATTGCCGGATTTCGCTGTCGCTGCTGCAACATACATAATCGTTGGTAACAAAGAAACATTATTCAGGGAAACGAAATGCTGACTCCGCGCACGTGTTACTGGATCGGAAGTGTAGCCGCCACCTCACTTTGCCTCCAACCTCGAGCAAGTCTATAGTTTATATAGTAATTAACTTTTATGTAATAATTTTTGAGTCTTTTCAATAAATTTAATTTTGGAAATTGTTTTTTTTTGAGAGACTCAGGCGTCGAAATTATATTTGGCTATAATATTAATGAGTTATAATAATATGTAATTATTGACTTTTTGTTAACATAATGGCCAATGGGTACTACTACTGATATATACATAAAGTTTAACAAGAGTCCACTAATTTTAATGTAATAATATATTTGACATTCTACTAATTCATTATTTTGTATGTTAGTTTTTTTTTTGTAGTTTAAATTCAATATTTTTTTATTGTTTAATCGTAACATTTGTAAATTGACTATGGAATTGTATATTATTTAATTTTCATGCTATGATGGTAAAGTGTATGGATCTGTCAATGTAATAAATGATTGATTGATTGATTGATTGATAGGGTGTGTATGTGTCCCATATATAGAGTTGACTGAGAAAGTACCAGCTCTGAAAGAGGTACTTTTTTTTAATCTTTGTATGGGAAAATTTATGATATTGGGGCATCTCTCACACAAACAAGAAAGTCAAAAGTAAGTCTTTCAGCGCTGGTACTTTCACAGTATACTAGCAGTATACATAGGACTAGGAGGCAAATACACACCCTAAAGTATTATCACTCATATATTTTACACCTTGTATACTACTATAGACGTCATTCTCAAGGTTTTTCCGGCTTTCAGTCCAAATGGATTGTGAATATATGTTGGAATTACGATTTTATTAAAAACAACATTAGGAGAAAAGTGCTATTACCAATAGACATTGAGATCATTGTACTCTGTGGGTGAGCTTACAGAGTTGGACATTGAAGCCTAATATAATAACGGCCAGGGCTCATCAATAACCATATGGTTCCCTGGAAAATCAACCAGTCCGTTAAGGGACAACCTGAAGTCCAGATGCAAATGGAATAACAAAAACTCACTCACCACAGACCGAACCAGGAGCTCGATAGTGAACCACATGTTGCACACCAGCTCTATGTAGAAGAAGGCCACGTGGGGCGTGCCCTCGTCCCAGGGCCCCTCCACGATGGTGGAGTTCACGGGCAGGTCCACCAGGGGGTCCACGACCCGCAGCTCCGGGTGGGTCTTCAGACAGAAGCACAGGACTGAGATGCAGATGAAGAAGACTGATGCACCTGATATCACCTGGAAGATAAGAATATTATTAACATTGGAAAAATATTTCGTGAGTGTGGTTACCTGAGTAATAGTGTTACTTCCCCAGCATTATCTTAAGCTAGCTGTTCCCGCGACTTCGTTCGCGTGGTTTTTGAGTGACTTTAGCCGTTCATGCAGCGCACGTAATGAAAGTCCCCAAATGTAATTAATTTTCCCCGTTTTTGCAACATTTCTCAGTGACGCTTCGCTCCTATTGGTCGCAGCGTAATGTTATATAGCGTAAAGCCTCCTCTATAAATGGACTATTCAACAAAAAAATATTTTTTCAAATCGGACCAGTAGTTCCTGAAATTAGCGCGTTTAAACAAAAAAACAAACAAACAAACTCTTCCGCTTTATAATATTAGTATAGATTATTGTTGCCAATACACCTATCAAGCATGACGAGTATAGGTAACTACCCCCCCATAAAATACGTTAAGTGAGGCTTATATCCAGCAGTGCACGTGGTCATATGTGTAAAAACGCGCTTTTCAGTACATAATAACAATATATATGACGCCTACACACGGTCTAGAGGCCGTCATAAAACGGTTGAAAATCTTCTAGTTCCAAGTAGGTTAGAGTATCTAACACTTCTACCGCCGGGTCCGAGACTAGCCCAGCGAGAAGTTTACCTAGCGATAAAAATATTGAATCCGTAAATGATTTTCACATCAAAACCACGAATAGCGATAGAGCCAAGTAAAACAACATGGCGGTATATACAAAATCTCTCGCAGCTGCTGTTTGCTTTCGGATTATCGTTTATTTGTACATCGGATCAAACTTCACGCAATATAGAAAAGCCTTTTGTTTGGGAACAGACCACATTCAAAATGTGAGCGATCGCTCATCGCTCTATGTCGAAAATTCGATAAAACCAGGCCAGCTTATCGCAATACACAAATACATTCTCTCTCCTTTTGCTCCAATAACCGTGGGTAGGGTAAATGCCAGGAGTTGCAAATCCAGCAGCAGGGTCGACCTCTCCAGCACCAACATTATTTATTTCACAACGAAAAAAAGTGGGGGCGTATAAACCACTTCGTAGACTAAACTTATAACTGATAGACGGACGGGGAGTGGTTTTCTTATGCAGGGGGCTTACTCCCGACACAATCGAGAACCGAATCCGTTCGATATCAGTGGTTTTTCGTACTTTATTTGCTAAATTACTTTGAAACTAATCAGGATAAAGAAAAATTATTAGATCGTAACTTTTAGCACTCCCGACCATATCAATCGACTGAGAAGGAAGTACGCGGCATGGTCGTATCTGAATCAAAATCAAATCATTTTGGAGAGTAAGGCCCCAGGACACTAAAGGCGAGAACAATTTAGTCTAATCTAGACGAGAACAATCTCGTCTTGTAAGAGTCAATAAATTCCGATAATTTCAGCAAAATATGCCTTTCAATTCTTGTGATGTACATTTTACTGGTACTTTATTTTGAATGGACCAAATCTAATGGACACGGGTGACAGAAAAAATTGTCTCTTTTCCAAAGGACCGTTAATAATTTTTTCATTTTGTTTAAATGTTTGTCACTAAACTAATAAACAAACTAGCTACCATTAGAACTTGTTGTTTACAAGATGTAAAATATATAAATGATAATACATTAGGGTGTGTAGAGTATTTTTTTTTTTTTTTTTTTTTTTTATTTGTATGATGTTTCTAATGCATAGTAACAACATAAAATTACAATCTAGCCTTAAGACTAATGAGTAATTTTTTTATAACTTAACTTGCTAATTATTGTTATGTTTACAAATTTAAGAATGTGTCCATCAGCACTTTACTTATTGTCTCTATTAAGGGGAAGTCACTTTGTTCGTGTGATTTTTTGTTTTTTAAGTCTCACTGCACTAGGTATACACTATACACTAACACTAATAAACTAACTCAAAAGGTTTTGTCCTTTTTAGTCTTCTGACTATGTCTGTATTGTCCAAGAGCTGAATAGCTTCGACGTTAACGTGGTTTTGAAGTCGTTTTTCGTGAGCTTCAGCAATTTTTTTAATTTCGTTAGCGACAGATTCTACTTTAAGATCCCTGTGTAGATCGTCATTTCTTATGTACCACGGTGCATTAACAATACTTCGAAGTACTTTGTTTTGGAATCTTTGTATAATTTGTATATTACTATGTTTGGCACAGCCCCAGAGCTGGATACCATAGGTCCATACTGGCTTAAGGACTTGGTTATATAAAAGTATTTTATTTCGTACTGACATCTTCGAGTGTTTACCGAGGAGCCAATACATTTTCTTATACTTAATATCTAGTTCATCACGTTTCTTTTTCACGTGTGTCTTCCAGCGAAGTTTCGCATCTAGTGTCATACCCAAATATTTGGCGTTATTTTCGTATGGTATAGCGACGTTGTTTATGTATACCGGATGATAATTATGTCTTTTATTTGTAAAATCTATATGAATAGATTTAGACTCATTTAGTTTTATCCGCCATTGTTTTGTCCATTCATATATTGTATTAATGGCTTTTTGGACTTTATCCACGGCCTCCTTGTGAGTGACACCTGTGGCCATAACAGCTGTGTCATCAGCAAAGGTTGCAATAGTGTTACTCTCTAGTTCTGGTATATCGCAGGTGTATAATAGATACAGGACCGGACCTAATACACTACCTTGAGGTACGCCAGCAGTAATTTGCTTAAGCTCTGAATATGAGTCTCCTTGTCTTATTCTAAAAAACCTGTTTGACAAGTAGGAGCTTATTATTTCTACAAATTGATATGGAAGGAACTTCTTGATTTTTCGAATAAGGCCTTCATGCCAAACTTTGTCGAATGCTTGAGCTACATCTAAGAATACAGTAGTGCAGACCAGTTTTTGTTCTAGTGCATTTTCAATTATGTTAGTGATTCTGTGTATTTGATCTATGGTAGAGTGCTTTTCTCTGAATCCAAATTGATAGTCTGGTACTATTTTTTGTTCATCTATTAAAGGCTTTAACCTTCTTAATAAAAGTTTTTCGAATAATTTTGATATTATTGGTAAAAGAGAGATCGGTCTATATGAAGTTGTTTCATGAGGTGGTTTTCCTGGTTTTGGTATCATTATTACCTCAGCTACTTTCCACACATCAGGTACATGTTTTAGACGAAATGCAGCATTAATGTGCGTGGTAAGTTTCACGATGGCTTTACGTGTAAGATGTCGAAGAACTTCTCCTGTGATAAGGTCATACCCAGGAGTTTTTTTGAGATTCAAACGTTTGATTTCTTTATAGACTTCCTTGGGAGTCACAAGTTTAATATCCATATCTTCATCTGTAATCAGAATCTCATCATCCTCAATCATTTCTAAAACTTGTGGATCACTTACATTGGGATGAAAAATTTGTTCAAGATGTTGAGCAAATCTATCAGCCTTTTGCTGATTGGTTGTTGCCCAGCCACCATCAATTTGTTTAATAGGTGGTATATGCATTATGGGCTTTTTTAAATGTTTGGTTGTTTTCCATAATGAGTAATTTGTGGACTTATCATTGGTTAGCTCGCTAAGATGAGTGTCCAGTGATTCATCGTGAAACTTTTGTATTTCCCGTCTTAGTTGTTTTGTCAAATTGTTTAGCACTTGTTTGTCGTGTGGATATCTGCTTTGTTGCCATTTTCTTCTTTGTGTTCTCTTTTTAGCGATTAGCTCTCTTATGTAGACTGGATAGGAATTGCCTCTTTTCCTGATCTTTATTTCGGGTGTATTGTTCCAAGCACATTGTTGAATATATTTGATAAATATTCTTGCATCTGCATCCAGTTGATCTGCTGTTTTAAGTGACACATTAAGATCTATGGATTTGTCTAGTTCTAGCTGAAAGCTTTCCCAGTCTGTGTTTTTGTTTACTAACGTAGGAAAGTTCTCTTTCATGACTATATTCTCGTTAAGTGTTAGTATAATAGGCGAGTGATCTGAACTCATGTCATACCCTTCTTCGATGTCGATGTAACCTTCAGTTATATTCTTATAAATAAAGAAATCAATTAGATCTGGCTTCTTGTTTGGGTCAGCAGGCCAGTAAGTAGGTTTTCCTGTTGATATTGCTTTACAGTTTAGTTCCTGTATAGTAAGTAACAGTTCTTTACCTTTTGCTGTCGTAAGTCTAGATCCCCAGTGAGTGTGCTTAGCATTGAAATCACCTCCTAGAATAAATCTATTTCCAAGATTATTTAGCAAATATCTATAGTTTTCTGCTTTCAGTGCATGTCTTGGAGGACAATAAATAGCACATAACGTTACAGGGTAATGTTTGGTTTGAACACTTATAGCAATAGCTTGTATGATTGGTTCTTCACACTTGTATTCTTCATGATGAATAATAGTTTCTTTAACAAGGACAGAGCTGCCTCCCCTAGCTGTGTTATTAGGATGCAGAGCATGATAGGTCTTATAACCTTTGATCTTAATGTAAGATTCTTTAGTGAAGTGTGATTCAGAAATTAAACACACATCAATATCTTTTGTGTTTAGGACTACTTGCAGTTCGCTTTGATGTTTGCTAAGTCCATTTGCATTCCACGCCATAATTTTCAGTGACTTGATCATTTTTCATTTTGCTTAGTAGCTATTTTAGCGCTATTTTCTAATTTTATCAATCTTTCATCAAATGATGTAAGCAAGTTCAATATTTTTGCGAGCTTATCTTCAATACAGTGTTGTTTAGTAGTATTTGATTCACTCACGGTCGAATTTTGTGGTATGATTTTGTTTTTTTTGGTTATATTTGCAAATGTGATATCGTTTGTAACTCTCTGGCTTACACTTTTATTTTTGAGTTGGTTTGTATTCACCAAAAATTTTTGGGCAGCAGGTGTGCTTTCCTTTTTTTTGATAAGCTTGTTTTTCATACTCTGAAGCTCCTTGGCCACTGTGCATCCTCTATAATTAGCAGGGTGAGGTTCACCACAATGTACACATTTTGGCTTCGTTTCTGCTGGTTTATTGCAGTCTTTAGTAAAATGTTTACCAGTGCATTTTACACATCTGGGTTCCTTGGAGCAATATTTTTGGGTATGGCCATATGCTTGGCATCTTTTGCATTGCGGGATAAGTTTAGATGTTTTAAGTGGTTGTATATCTATTTTACACCCTAGTATGGATTTTATACCGTGTAGAGTATACTGAGAAAATACCAGCGCTGAAAAACTCACTTTTTACTTTCATGTTTCTATGAAAAATGCCCCAACATCATAAAGCACATAAAATAAGTTAAAAAAATACCTCTTTCAGCGTTGGTACTTTTACAGTAAACTCTAAATACGGGAACCACCCTAAAGTATTATCACTTATTAAGATTACAACCTGTATAGGATATATGTAGCCTATCCTATCCTACTTAAGGCCTATCTAAGGACTTCTTATCTTTTTCTTATGCCATCGCTAGTCTAGCTAGCCATCCAGGTGCATCCAGGTTGCCACATCATCTTTTCTTAACCTTGGAACTTTATCCAACATAAAAATTTGGATACTTAATCCAACGCGTGTCGCAATAAATTGCGTATTAAAATACTCTACGTTTTTTATTCCCAAATTCTAATATGACCAACTTTATACCGCCTTTGAAATCTCGAGCCCAATTCGCTTTATTAAGATTTCGATACAACAGATCTCAGTTTATTTACACAACAGACAACATTTTAGTACGTCCGTATAAGAGAACGACTGTCGTATACGATTTTCCCAACGATTCCAAAAGAAAGTACGATTTTCGCAAAATTGCTGATGGCAAAAAGTAACAGATCTAACGATTCGAACAAAACGACTTAGGATCAGTGCACATTGAGACGCATCGGCGCGAACATGTCTAGCCAACCGGTGTTATAGTTTTGTTGTTTTTTTTTGTGCTTTCTATTTTCGTTAATATTTTCTTACAATAATTTATACTTTATAGATTACTAGCTGACCCGTGCCCACTTCGTTGAGCATACAAACCGTTTAAACCTTCCCTGGACTTCCACTAATATTTCAAGACTAAAAATAGCCGAATCGGTTCAGCCGTTCTCTAGTTTTAGCGAGACTAACGAACGGCAATTAATTTTTATATATAATATAAGGATAGCTCATAATAAATTTATTCCAATAGTTAAAACTGCGATCTGCACATTGCAATAAACCGTGTTCTCATAGAAGTAAATAAAGTACAATTTTGAATAGCTAACCACATTTTTATAAACTAACCTAACTCGTTTATGTAAATAAAATAGCCTATGTTACCCGGACTATTATTATGAATCTATTGACACCACTTTCATTAAAATCGGATCAGTGGTTTAGACGCTAGGGGCGGGACAAAGATGCAATGCCAATATCATTACAGATCCTTGTAAACCCCCGGCAAAAACAGAGGGATGTTTAAGTTTAACGAGATCTAGTTTTTGTTGTTTGAAAGCTGACGTTATCACGTGTTCTTAGCTATAATTTATCATCATCAGCATTCAAATTCAAGTTATAACTACGCTGCAGAGTTATTAAAAACGCACCACCGTGTGAACAGACCCTTAGGTTATAAAATTTATATTCTAAAGAGAAATTCGCACAAAAAGTGATTTTGTTCTTTCAACGTAGTACCAAACGCAGATTATGCTTTAGTTCAAAAGTCAAATCATCAATCATTATTTTCCTTTAGTTGTCCTCGCTATTGTGATCGGGCTAAGTGATAAGCGGTTATATAGAAATACTAAATATACAGTGTGTAAAAAGAACAGTCACTATAACTTTGCGATACGATTATACTACGTTTTTTTTGATGTCGCAAGGGAAATGCGTTACGCATCCCCCAGAGAGGGTCCCCCAGGGGTATATGGGACTCCCGGCTCGCTACAGCCGGTTTACCCACTAAAACGACTTGCAGATTGCCATCAGTCGTTGAGATGGGAGGAGTGTCCTGGATCTTTCAACACACAGGCCACGCATATTTTTGTAAGTTGGTTAGGTTAGGTAGTGCCGTTTTCTACTAAAAGGTTAGTAGTGTCCTTGCTTGGCTCGTCTTGACAGTGGCACTCCCGTGCCCCAGATACTTATTTTAATATTTTTCTGTATGTGACAATAAATTTCTTATTCTTAGGCCATGTAACGGACGTATATATATTTTTTTTATTTACAACACTTTATGCAATTTACAAAGGCGGGCTTAATGCCTTATGGCATTCTCTACCAGCCAACCTTAGGGTGATGGGGAGATAGTGTGATCACGCGCAATTCTTTAAATTACAGAAATCGAATACAAAAATAATAAATAAATATAATATATAAATATATATTATAATACATATATGTTACAGGTAATATATGTATAGAATTATGTATATTCTCGATTTCATCATCCTACCACTTGTATGCGGACGATCTTCAAATATACACACAGTCTCCTTTGGACAATCTGAATTCCGCTTTTGATCTAGTGAATCACGATTTGTCGAATATTTGTGAATGGAGCAAGAATCATGGACTTCTTATTAATCCTATTAAAACTCAATTAATTGTAATTGGTAGCCCCGGGCTAATTTCTAGAGTTGACCATGATTCTTTACCTCCTGTCCTTATAAATGGTGTAACAATACCTTTCAGTAAAGTGGTTAAAAACTTGGGAGTGTACTTTGATGAACATTTATCGTGGACGCATCAATTGCAAGAGATTAGTAGAAAGGTTTTTTCTACCTGGCGTTCCCTAAAACGTCTACGATATGTTCTTCCGATACCCACTAAGGTAGTTTTGGCTGAATCCCTACTCCTTTCCCATTTAGATTATGCGGACGCTTCTTTCACTAACTTGACGGAGGAACAACTGAACAAATTGGAGCGCCTTCAAAACCTGGCTTTGAGGTTTGTTTTCGGTTTACGTAAATTTGACCATATCTCCGAGTATCGCCTCAAGTTAAAGTGGTTGCCAATCCGCTACCGCCGTGACTCTCGTGTTCTCTCCTTCCTTTATAACATCCTATTTGACTCCCATTGTCCCACTTATTTAAAAAGTTATTTTAACTTCCGTACCTCTGACAGACTGGAACTACGATCTATATCTAATCTTCTTCTTGACATTCCTATCCACCGCACTAAATACTTTAATTGCTCTTTCATTGTAAAATCCATTTCCCTTTGGAATTCTTTACCTATCCATATAAGGCAGGCTGAAACTATACATCGCTTTAAAACTCTTATAAAAAATCATTATCTGGAATCATATTGTGTCAACCCGTAACTTATGTAACTAACACTTATTATTATAAATTAAAATATCATGTAGGTTTATCTATTGTATATATATATATATATATATATTATATTATATTGTATACATATATTATATATTTATTGTGTTTATGTATTATTTTATTTTATTTACTTTTATTTTATTAAATATACTTTTGCGCAACTCCCATTCTCTAGCATTGTTTTCTCTAACACCATAAGGTTGTCTGGAAGAAATTGCTATCTAGTAATAAGGCCGCCTTTGTGTGCATGTCTGATTTTTGTAATGTATATTTTTTTTGTTTTTTTTGTAACTTGTTGTGTGCACAATAAAGTATATTTGTATTGTATATTAGATATGTCTAATATACATAATTCTACACATTATAATATACGTTATACCATACTATATACCACGCCTCTGTGGTCTAGTGGTTCAGAGCTTCGCTCTCGACCCGGAGGTCGTGGGTTCGATTCCCGCGTTGGATCAACAAAAATGTTGTTTTCAAGTTTGGTTAGGAGTTAGGACAATGCAGGCTTGTCTGACAAAAAAGATGATCCATGCGTCGGATGGGTATGTAAAAGGTCGGACCTGCGCCTGATCTCTCGCTAGTCGTGTCGGTTTAACCGTCCCACTGGGTTATGAGAGTAAAGGAAGAGAGAGTGCTTATGTGTATTGCGCACACACTTGGGCACTATAAAATAACTCCGGCGTAGCTGGTCTGGTTTCAATAAAATCGGCTACTGACACCGAAATTGGTGAAGGGAGCTATTATTATTATATACCATACACAGTATAATGATAGCTAAATCGCTACATCTCATCACTTGACACAAGTTGCAGTAGGTAACAATTTGTCAAATTCTTTGACGCAAAAATTTATTTACCGGAACCGACGTTTTCGTATTTGTGTTCGGAATGGAACAAAGATGGATCTCTCTTCCACTTCCAAACGAAAACGCTCATTTTTCTTTTGATCATTTGACGAGTTTCGTAAGTATATTTTGGGTAAACATAACATGTTTTTCAATGTACTCTTAATGGATATATGTTATTAAAAAACAAAGTATTAATACACAAACGCCTTAGCCGGCTCCGCGGCCTAGTGGTTCAGAGCTTGGATCTCGATCCGGAGGTCGTGGGTTCGATTCCCGCAAACAACAAAAAAAAATTCTTTCCAAATTTGGTTAGGACAATGCTGGCTGATTAGCGGGTTGGCGTGCGCGTTATGATGATAACAATATAATCTATGAAAACGCTGCTTTCCGGGTATAATATACCCGGGAATATATTATATTACCTCGGTAGCTATTCACGATACCCACGGAAACATGGTTGATGGGGAGGTCCTATTCTTACTTCGACCCCCAGGGCTATCATTACGGACACCTCTTTCGTTAAAATCGCATGAATATAGGTTCTAATAACTGCACAATTTATAATGGCACTATCTTAGATTAATAATTGGTCTCTCGCCCTTCGACTAGATACCGCGCTGTCAAGAAAAAACAGATTTCTGAATGCGGCAACTTAATATTGTAGTGCGTGCAAACTTCACTTTACGCTTGTAGCGCGTAGTATTTGCCGCATTTTTCAGTACCTAGTCGAAGCGCGCGGAGACCAATTATTATTAACCTATGGGCACTATTTTATTTATTGACAAAAAGCTCGCGACCAGTGCCGTTAAGAAAGCCCACCCACGTTTTGTGACCGACTATTTACATTATAATACAATAAACAATGTATACATGTTACTGAAATTTGTCGCGTATTCATAATTATGAATTTTAGTGTGTATGCTGCTGTTCACTGAAATACTGCTGTAATAATGTATTCATAATTTTGAAATACTTTGCGGGTTACATCGCTTTGAATACAATATAGTGAAGATATATTTGAAATATGAATGTAGACATATTTTTGCAAATTTGTAGATGTATCTATGTTAGTGTACATAAATATTTCAATAGTGCAACACACACGTCTTTCAAAAAAATAGAAATTTGCCGAGTTGAGAACATCAATTTTTTGAAAGTCGATTAAAAATAAATGTCTGTTGAAAAAATCGGCCTATAGATTTGTGGCACCCTAAAAAAGCATCGTTCGGTTTTCGAATTTTCGACGTGAATTCAAATAATTACAGAGTCCGCTCAAATGTCTGCGTAATAATCGGTTTAGAGTTTCCCAGCTGGTACTACGACAATCTCAGGTGATGTAATATCAGGGGCCTTATTCTCCAAACTTATTCGATTTTGATTCAGATTCGATAGTGCCGCTTACTCCCGAATAAATATTTGTTTATTTTGATTTTCATTTGATTGATATGGTTGGGAGTACAAAAAGTTACGATCTAATGATTTTCTTTATCCTGGTTAGTTTCAAAGCAATCCACCAAACAAAATACCAAAAGCCGTTGAGATCGAACTGATTCCATTCTCGATTGTGTCGGGAGTAAGCCTGCAGGTGCTGCGCGTTCGTTGGAGCGAGTGATGTGAATTAGTTCATCTACTATCTCGCTGAGCATCAAAATCTAGTATTAATTATTATCTAAGGCGTATTAATAAAGAAGTCTCAGACCAAACCTCACTTGAGAACCTATTTGACAGATAAAACATCGTTTCGTTTCACTTTTAAAAGTGAACAACTTTATTAATGTTACAGAGTACTTTAATTTCTTTTCTTGTTATTTATATTATAGATTACAGAAAAACATTAAAATAAGTAATAAAAATATTCTTATAATCTTTATTTTTACGTTTTAAAAAAGAAAGAATTAGTTAAAATTTGTATATTTTTAAAAGTAAAACGAATTTTTTTTTATCTGTTAAACAGGTTCTTAAGTCAGGCTGAGTTTGTTTGCGACTTCTTTATTAATAAGTTACCCTAAGTTACGTTTCTAGGACTTGATACAAAAGGATGTTCTGCCATAGTACATAATTCCTACTTACAATTTCGCATTCTATGAGTTGATATTAACAAACTTTACATAATTAGTCATAGGTCTGATCGTATATTTCCGGCAAATATTACTTTCTGGCAATTTCATATTATGTAATTATCTTTTAATTATTTTGTAGAAATATTGACTCTGCAAATTAAATAATTATTTTTGCAATAAAATATGTACAGTATAATATTATATTATAGTAATCACCAATACCTATTTCTTGAATGTGATATGTTACCAGTTCATTCGTGAGTGGACATGTTTATTTCAGTTGAATGATTGATTGACTGCAGACTTATAAGCAACACTGTATGTTGGAAATAAATATGGATATTAATTTTATGTTTTAACCTAAGAATAATAACTGCTACGGGCAATGGTGTACATAAAATCCAAAATTACTGAATAGTATACCAGTTGATGAAAATAATGTTATATCTGATTGAATGTACTGTTGTTTTTGATGGAAATTCATATTCACAATAATAACACTTTTTTTAATGTGGAAAAGTGTAGAAAAGTTGTGTGTTATTATTGTGTAATTTTCATAACAAATTAAAACGTCCAAAGGTAAATTGAGACCACTTGAGAAGGAAATTTCAAATAAAAAAGTAACAAACAAAAAACAATACGGTCTAATTGAAACCCTTCTCTTTAAACTCGGTTAATTAATAGGTGGATATAAAGGATTATTGTTATAAAAACTTCTGACCCTTCGCTTTGCTGATTATAAGAGCGTTTACTCGTCATTAAATTAACAAAAATAAATATTTAAACATCCAAGTTTTTTCAATGATAAATTAAAATGATAAAAAAGGTATTTTAAATTAGGTATTCATTGCTGAGTTTGCTGAGCCCTAAAGCCCATTTAAGGGCCTATTACACTTAACATCTTTTAGCCCAAATGGATCTACAAAGAGCATTGATGTATTATTAAGAGATCCAGAAATTTTCGCATTAGCGAGCTCTTGTATATTAATGTGAATATGAATATTAATACGAGGAAGTCATTTTGTGTTTTCTCTGCCATTTCACACTGTTATTAATAATGATCTCTTGGTAATGAATCTCGGAAATGGAAATTAGTGAGATTTACTTTTATTCAATAAAAGCAATAAAGTGCGGTGAACATAATATTATGATTATTTCATAACAACACGTTAGTTTTGTCAAGAGATAATAACCATCTTCGGGTTAATTATGCAATATTTAACAAATTGACATATCATGCGCACACACATACGTGGAAATATGATATTTGGTTGATGTCAGCAGTCGATTCGGTTACTTTATGTTTCTCACACCATTGCAACATAATGCCAAGGAATATATTTAGAAACTTGTCAAGCAGGAATTTTGTCGATGGTATCTATTTATTAGATTTTACTATTATATTTCAAAATTCTAACACCTTTCTCTCTCAGAACTTAACCTCGAAACTAAATTACATCTAATCCATAACATCAAAGACCAAGATAATTAAACGAAAACGGATTGACGCAATAAACCGCTCGCAATCTTCAGAAACAATTGGATGTGTGTTTACGGTGATTGTCAATCTAGATTTTACGTCACATCGACGGCCGATTACCCTTCGGCCCTTCACTATCAAATGTAACTGTACCTCGGGGTAAGGTAGCCCTTAATAGAAACTAAGGGCTCGGTTGTCTTAGTTCTGAGAATATGTGGGCGGTAGAAACAAACAGGTATCTTAATAAACAGGTATTCTTGCATAATTTATTTTATGTTATACATACAAAAAAAAAGCCGCTTGTAACCTACAGGCTGTAATATTAATGAGTATTACAGCCCATAGGTATATTACTTTAAGGTGTGTATGGGTCCCGTATCTATATACGGGACCGTATATATATATAGCTATCCCGTATCTACATATTATAGAGTTTTCTGTAAAAGTACCAGCGCTGAAAGAGTAACATTTTTTCTAATTATTGTATGGGCAAATAGAAACATGAAAGTCAAAAGTAAGTCTTTCAGCGCTGGTACTTTCACAGTATACTTTACATATGACACACCCTAAAGTATTATCACTCATTTATTCAGATAGTTTAGCGGTTATTGCGTAAACACGATTAAACATATAAAAAGTAGGTATTGTATTCCTTACAATAAAACATGCTGTAACTTAACTTAAAAAAATACTTCCTAATATACAGTGTGTAATTTTATACGTGGGACTTATTGAACGAGCGTCATGAGCATTCGATTCTCGTTCAAAAAATATACATAACATAATATGACCTCTTATTATGACCTTAATTTTTGATCATATTATCCTATGGATTAAAAAAAATACATATTGCACTTGAATGTCTAAAGCGGCCGCGGCTTGGCAGCGTCAATTTAATTCCGTCAAAGAATCCCAGCACCAGCGCCCGCGCCGTCGCGTCGCTGAGTGCAAGTCGTCGTACATAACGAATCGAGATTTCTAAAGAAATTAATAATGTTTTTTTACTTATTAAATAAAGAAAAAAATATTTATGTATATTGTCATCGCATACGTTATAGTGAACCCTACCGTTACTTTAAATATGTCCCATGTGAATTCTTACACAGTTATATATTTTTTTATTTTATAATATTAATTTTCTGCAAGGACTCCTCCGCAGATATAAGCCTCCTTTAAGGAATTCAACTTATCTCTAATTTCAGCAATTAGCTTACAGTTATAATGAACGATCAAACATACTAACATAGATATGGGTGGCGGGTTCGAATCCCGCCGAGGAAACAAAAAGTATTCAATGTTCCTGGGTCATGGATGTGTATTAAATTTGTGTATGATATTATAATAAAAATCTTAAATATGTGTATAATATAAAAGTATTAAATATATTTCCGTTGTCTGGTACCTGTAACACAAGTTCTTCGGATACTTAGCACAGGGCCAGATTGACGTGGTGTGAGGCGTCCATAGATATTTTATTATTATTATATCGATTTTCTATGCGATTGATTGTATTAAACTAATCAAGAAACGGGCCTGATGTTAAGCAATAAATGATCATCACCACCCTTAAAATTCTCAATGTTTAAAGTAAAATACAACCTAAACCAATTCCATGTGATTTGACCCCCTGTAATCGAGTTTTACGATACAATTAAACAAGATCAATTGAGGACAAGAGGAAAAATTGTCACTCGAAAACGACCCTCTTAGATCCTTAATCCTCATAAAGTACCTCTTACCCTTAAGTGTTACTTAATCACTAACTTAGCTAAATAATAGCCCTTAAGATAACCTTCATTGGCTATACTCATTTGGGGTGTGTATTTTTATCCAACTATGGAAACTACAAGGAATGGTAATTTCGCCGGATTTTAACACCGGTTTGTAACACCATAACGCCTAAGCTACTGATCTTAATGAAACAACACTCGCCGGCACTGTATCCTCCTAAATATAGGCCTATCTCCTCTACCTCAGGAGAGAAACCTAACAAAATAAACGAACGCTGTCCTCAGAATCTACATCCTAAAGATGCTCCGGGGTCAGAGCGAAACGCGCATCAAGTTTTGCAATCTGCATGTTGGAGACCTTGCACAATGATTGCATGTTCTTTGTGAAGTGTATACATGTAGTTGTATATGCAATAATTTGCAAGCTATGTACACACGGGCAGCAGCATCTATGGAAACCCCTCTATAATTATGCATAAATTTGCTTGCAATGTTTAATATACTGATACAACCCTCACTGCTCGATGGCTCGTCGAACAGCACCTACACCCGCGACTTGAAGCGCACCCGCTCACATGGTACGGAAGATGGGCGGATGTGCACCTCGATACAGGAACCCAACAATACATTGACATTGCATGCGCAAAGTGAGGTTTACTTTGCGCATGTAATATCAGCATAAGCAACAGCAGCAATGAAAATATTTATCTATGATTGGACTGTCACACATGCTTGCAGGTTAACCCTTACCTTAGCTGCAGAACTGCTGGAGGGCTCGTCGAACAGCGCCCACACCCGAGGCTTAAGGCGCTGCCACACCCCCAGCTCGCCAGCATGGTACGCCTCCTCGTAGCCGAAGATGCGAGCGATCTCCTCCTCTGAGGGCTTCTCGCTGTCGATGTCCAGCTTGTCCAAGATAGCCAGGGTATTCTGGGGACAAAGGACAATAGCGATAACAGGATTGCTTTAAGATACGACTTGATTTGTTTAAACAATGAAAATATATAATAATGTGGGAATGTATGTGGAAGCCTCAAAGTTAGATCTCCTGGCCTGACCGAGCGAGATGCTCGGTCCAAGGCCCAAGCTCAGTTACTAAGCCAAGTACTAGTTTTCAGATGTTATGGTTACAGCGCCAAACTTCGAAAACATCGATTGCGCGATGCAGGATTGTGGCGCTAGTTATAGTACCGCCACAATATGTTGGTAATATGTGTTTTATATTGGGGCAAGATTTTTACTAACCAACAGATTAGATTAGATTAGATATTATTAAGTTTAGTATGGATTTGTTGTTGTCCGAAATAAAGAGATTTATTTATTTATTTATTTAAATCCCCCCACCTATGGTTCTATCCACCGATTGTGGTTCTAAGGACCGCTTCGCTTTAGCTACGATGACCGCTGCTGGAAAAAAGCCTCCCATATTTCATCCCTTTTATAATCGCCACGATCTGGAGGCGGGTTGGTGACCGCAGTGTTATGATAATATAGAAACGCGTCAGTGGTCTTGTGGTTCAGAGCCTCGCTCTCGACCCGGAGGTTGGTGCAACTAAAAGGGAACAACAAAAAATGTTTTTTAAGTTTGGTTAGGACAATGCAAGCTGATCACCTGATTGTCTGACAAGAAAGATGATCCACGCGCCGGATGGGCACGTGAAAAGTCGGTCCTGCGCCTGATCACCCGCCAGTCGTGTCAGTTATCCGTCTCACGAGAGTGAAGGAAGAGAGAGTGCTTATGTGTATTGCACACGCACTTGGGCACTATAAAATAACTTCTTAACTAGCCTGGATTCAATGAAACCGGCCACAGTCACTGAAATCGGCGTGGGAGGCATATAGTAGATGAACTAATTCACATCACTCGCTCCAACGAGCGCGCAGCACCTGATATAATTACATCACCTGAGATTTTTGAAATACCAGCCGGGAAAGTCTAAACCGATTATTACTCAGACATTTAAGCGGACTCTGTAATTATTTGAAGAATTCACGTCGAAAATTCGATGCTTTTTTAACGACACCCGCCAAATTTTTAAATAAAATGCTGATGCTATAAATTTTGCCGGTTTCTGAACGCCTAAATTACTGATAAGATTTTAATAAAAAATATTTTTTATAGATTTAAAATGAGATTTAAAGAGGCCGGGTCACATAGGGGCATTTCACCAGAAAAAAAAAGTCAGGTCTTGGATTTTGTTTATAATTGGATCAATTTCACTTTCATAAGACCTGAAGACATTTACTAGTTGCAAATGCCTCATATGGCTAAATAATATTCATATTCGGGTATTTTAAAAATTGTATAGAGTCTGGGGTTAAAAAGCTATCAATAGGGATTTTTGTACCCTTTTAGTTTCTACTGTTATCCTTATAAATAGTGTATTATACTTTCTGTTATATACCCGAAATAGTTATTATCTGGGAACCGTATAAACTAATATTATTCGTGTTTACGAGCTTATAAGTTACGAAATTGGCTGAAATATTTTTATATTCTTACGCGAGTATTACTCTTTACGGCTTTTCTCATTTTGTTACTTTCTACTTATTTTGCTTTTGTAAGCAGTATATATTTACGAAACGATTGTTCGAAAATATACTTACATTATCCTAACACAACCTAGTATCTATAAAAAAAAGAAGAAAGAAAAAGCCACAACTTTTCAGTAGAGTCAAAAACTTAATAAATTAAGATTTTATTATGACATGTTTTTTTTTTTTTAATTTATTTAAAGTCGCTTTTTAACAACGAAGGTCATTAGCGACTACCATAGTTACATTTATATATATTTATATACATTTATGTTTTTTACAAAGTTAATTGTCTGTAAGTATCCTTCAACAGTTAAACAGTTTTTAATATTATTTGGTAATTTACATTGTGATTTTTCTGTAGTATAAGCTTGGCATTCTTCCAACAGATGTAGTACAGTATGGATCTATCCTGCATTTACATTTTGGTTTCTCAATTTTTTTCATAATATGGACATGTGTTATATTTGTGTGGCCAATACGAAGTCTAGTAATAACAGTTTGATCTCTTCTTGTAGTAAACGACGTCGGAGCTTTATCGAAAACAGAATTTCTTATGACATATAATTTACTATTCATATTTTTACTCTGCCAAACAGTATTCCATATTTCTTTTATTTTACGTTTAATGTAGCTCTTTATATCTATTGCATTATAATTAATGGAATGGTCTATTAAATTAAGGTTTGCAGCATTTTTAGCTTCTGTATCAGCCTTCTCATTACCCTCAATACCCTGATGACTGGGGATCCAAAATACTTCAAATTTAAAATTATTTTCTATTAAATGTATCATTGTTTCTCTTATAAACAATATAAGTGGTTCATTATTATTAATGTTTTGTAAAGCCTGTAAACATGATTTAGAATCGGTAAATATTATAAATTTATCTAAATTACTACCACCTTGTATTATTTCTAATGCTTTGCAGCAGCCTCGCAACTAAATATTGTGTGGAAGTCTGTAAGTTTATAACAGTAACTATTATCATTAGTAACGACAGCACATCCTGATTTGTTATCTTTTACTGATCCATCTGTGTAAAGCTGTATACAATCTTGATTTTTATATTTAATTTCATTAAATAAAGTTTTGTAAATAATTTTTGGGGTTTTATCTTTTAGATTTTGAGACAATTCAAGGTTGATAGGTAATTTGTTAATCATCCATGGGGCATAAAAAGGTTTTTTTTTTTTAAAAACAGACGAAAAGGAAAAATTTATATCATTTAAATATTTATTAGCTCTAATGCGTAATGGTTGTGTCAGGTTTGGACGAGTCTCGTACTCAATATTTAATGAAGATTTTGTAAAATAATTATAAATTGGACTAGATGATTGTGAAATTATGTTAGTAGCATAAATTAGTGTAAGTTGTTTTCTTCTGTAAAAAAGTGGCATTTCCCCGGATTCCGCCAATATACTCATAACAGGGCTCGTCTTAAATGCGCCTATACTTAATCTCAAAGCAGTGTTTTGTATACTTTCTAAACATTTTAGTTTACTAGGTTTAGCAGAATCATAGAAAATAGAACCGTAATCTATTTTTTGTCTAATAAGAGCCTTATAGGTATTAATTAAACAATTTTTATCAGCACCCCATGATAGTGATGACAAAACTTTGATAACATTTAACCTTTTATTACACTCTGTTTTTAATTTATCTAGATGTATGTTCCATGTCATTTTAGAGTCAAATGTTAATCCTAATATTTTTATGTTACTTACTTTTTTAATGTTGTGGTCATTTAAATATAGTTGTATATGTGTATTTATTTTCTTTCTCTTTGTAAATATTATGTATTCTGTTTTAATTTTGGAAAACTTAAATCCAGACTGTTTAGACCAACCCTGAAGCTTATTGAGAGTGTTCTGAATAAGTGTCAACGTAGGATTCAAAGTTTTGCCACAACAAGTGATGGTTAGATCATCTGCAAACAAAAAACCCTTTAAGGGTTTATCTATGTAAGAAATTACGTCATTTATTGCCAGTAAAAACAAAATTACACTCATTACCGATCCTTGAGGCAAACCATTTTCAACAATTACTTGATCAGACGATGTATTATTAATTTTAACTTTAATAGACCTATTTGTCAAAAAATTCTTTACAAAAGCAACCTAAGTCTTGCAAAATTTGTATTATTCTATGCTTCCATACCATCTCATATGCTTTTTCAATGTCAAGTGTAACCAGAACCAAATAATCATTATTTGCCATTGAGTCTAAAATTTCACTTTCTATATTCATTAATAGGTCAGAGGTCGATCTAAATTGTCGGAATCCGTACTGATAATTTGAAAGATTATTATTCATTTCCATAAACCATTTTATCCTATTGCTAACTATCTTTTCCAACAATTTACACATATTATTGGTTAATGAAATGGGTCTGTAATTTGCTGGTACGGTGGAACTTTTGCCAGGCTTAAGTATTGGGATCACCAGAGCTTCTCTCCAACTATCTGGGAAAAGCTGTTTTTGCCTACTGAAGTCCGCTGTTAGGAAGATGTTTAATTATATTATTAGGAATATTATCTGGTCCAGGACATGAGTTACTGCTTTGAGAGAGTACTGACATTAGCTCGTGCATCAAAATTTCTTTGTTAATTGGATCCAAATTGTTATGTATTTCAAAGATTATATTATTATTTTCCGTGGCCAATTTATGAAACTTAAATTCATGGTCATAATTGTTACTACTAGAATTAGCTGCAAAATTATAAGCTAGTAAATTTGTAGTTTCACTTGGGTTTGCTGTTAAGGAACCATCACTATTATTTAAAACGATATTATTTGAGCCACAATTAGTATTGTTAATTACTTTAATTTTTTTCCATATTTCACTGATAGGTACATTAGTATTCATTGAAGATGTCCATCTTTGCCAGTATTCTTTTTTTCTTTCTTTAAGAACTCTTCTACAAAAAGCTCTTTTCTTTTTATACTCTATTTTATACTTGGAATCATGATCAGAACTAGCATATTTTTTAAAATTTCTGTAAGCCTTTTTAGTTTCTTTTATAGCCACCTTACATTCATCATTCCACCAGGGTACGTTATTAGTTTTTAATGTTCCAGAAGTTTTCGGTATGTATTTATTTGCTGTATTAATAATTAAATTACAAGATCTAAGAACTATTTCGTCAATAGGAGTATCGTTACACACATTATCCAAGTCAATTAAATTTGAAATATTTTTATCGAATTCTTCCTGAAATGAAAACCATTTGGCTTTATCAAATATCCACTTTTTGGGAACTTGAACCTTTTTTGAAATGTTTTGTCGTGAAAATGTTTTTATAAAAATAGGAAAGTGGTCACTATCGTACAAGTCTTCTAAAGCGTTCCATTCAAAATAAGCTGCAATATTTTGTGAAGCTAAAGTTAGATCTATGTTACTTGTGCGACCAGTGTTACTATTAAAATGTGTTGGATTACTATTATTTAAAATTATTATATTATCATGATCCTCCAACCAATCTACTATTATTTTACCTCGAGTATCACATTTTTCAGAGCCCCAGTAGGAATGATGACTGTTAAAATCTCCCAGAATGATAAACGGTGCTGGTAGCTGATTAATAATGTTATTAAGATCATTTTTACTAAATGAAGTACTGTTTGGAAGATAAATGTTACATAAAGTAAACGCAAACGGAAATTTAACTTTTATTGATATAGCTTCTAAATTTGTATTTATATTGATTTGTTCAGGAAGTGGTTTAATGTAAATGGATACTCCACCACTGGCTCTGTTTCCGTGTACACGGTTTTTGTAAAAGCAATTAAATCCATTCATGGAAGCACTAAAATCAGAAAAGAAATTTGTTTCTTGTATACAAATGCAGGATGGGTCGAACTGACTCATTAGTAATTTAATATTTTCTAGTCTTTTATAATAACCATTGACATTCCATTGTAAAATATTCATATTCTGGTATTTAAGTTGTATATAATATAATAAGTTGTATATATGTATAATTTGTAAAAAGTAGAAGTATTGAATGTAGATAATTAAGTATTTAATGTAGAAAAATAACTTAAAATTTCATGTAACTTACTAGAAAGTCGCGAACATCTATTTTTTAAACTGGTATTTAACTTTTCATGGAGTATATTGCACATTTTAATTAAGTCTTTTATATTATCCGTGTAAGAATATACAACTTCTTTGACATTCTTCTTTCCTTTAGTGTTATCCAATAAACTTATAAACCTATCAATATCTATGGGAAATACTTCATTTTCTAAGTCCATAAGGTTATCTTTTATTTCTCTCCATGTGTCTTCATCAGATCTGTTGTCAATCTTTCTTAGTTTCTTCTTTGTTTTTTTCTTCATTTCTGTTTCATCGTGTGACGTAGTACTATATGAGTCATCATCTGTCTCTAAAATTGCAGTTGACTTTTTCAGGATAGGTTGGATGGTTTCTGCTTTTGAAGACTCACTGGTGCTTGGTGAATGGGTGCGTTTTATTCGTTTCTGGTCACTGGAAAGGTCAGGAATTCCAGATACTTTAGGGTCAACTAAGGGTGAGGATTCAATATTATTATTTTCTAAAGGGGTATCTAAAACGGTTGTTTCATTATTCTGGGGAGTAGTTGTGAAGTTTTGGTCAAGTTTCGGACAATTTTTTGCAATGTGGCCAGTTGTATTGCATGAAAAACATTTGAGTGAATCAGATGATAGGTAAATCCAATAATTTGTACCATCAAAGTTTACTTAGAAGGATTCTGGAAGATGTATTTCGTCCTCTGGGTTTATGTACAACTGTCTTCTGAAGCTCAAGATATGTGAGAATCCAGGATCCGGAACACCAATTTTAACAAAAGAAATAGGCGATAAAATTTGAATATTTAGTTCTTTAAATTTTTCTTCAATTACGTAATTTGGAATCACTGGGCAAACATTTGATAAAACTATGCGTTTATTCCTAGTGATTAATGGTTTTATCTCCAACAAAATATTTTTAACTGTGATTTTCTTTTTAACATCAATAAGTTCGTCCGCTGTTTTCTTCGAGTCTAAATAAATACAAATTCTAGCATTCGATATTCTCGATACAAATCTTATCGACGAAGCGGGTATCAAGGCGGTCAACGAAACGAGATATTCCCTTATTGTTATACCATCGATGGAGTCTATGATAATTGCCTGGTCTTTTCTTGGAAATGACAATGAAGAGGTCACATTGGCATAACTTGTATGTTTAGGTACCAGCTGTGGTGTCATGGTGTTTTGAAGTGAAGCGGAGGGTTGAGACATAACGGTGGGTTGAGAATCTTGATTGGGTTGAAACATTGTGATACTAAGGGACTCCTGTTGCCAGGAGAGCCCTTATCGGCTTGTTTATGTACACTCGCGTAAAAACAACTCGGACAGGTACTTCTTATCGCGTTTACGTATAACTCGAGCGCCGCAGAGAAATACGTGCGTCCGCTAAGACAAGCCGCGAGTCACTCACATGGATTTTTATTTAAATGCTAGCTTGTATTTTACTAAAGTATATACAAAAATTAAGTTTTATATACTTTAGGTTCAAGCTAGATATTATCGATAAAACATATTTTTTTAGATAAGAGGTTGAGAATGTAAAGTGACGCTATACTATATAATGTTCGTCCCTGACAAATTTAACCTAAAGGTAAACAAAACCGAAAACATCGAAATTTTCACATATAGCAACACTTTCAAATGTATTATACGATCATACTTAATTATCCAATACATTTTATAACAATTAAACAATAAATAATATGTTTAAATATCAAATTAAAATCTTTCATTGAAAAAATACGCCATTCTGACACTGCCGATTGTAGATTAAAAGCCAATTGTCTATGGATTCATAGCAAACTTTTTTCATTGTATTAATAATGGCCAATTGGCATCACTGACTTATCTATGGCTGTGTCATAGACGGGTTTGTTTACGTTTATGTTAAATTTATCTCACACGTACTATAGATATATGTATAGGTTCATGAGATACAGCCTGATCACATCACATACAGCAAGCTAAGTGTCAGTAATAGACTCCCCTAAATATACCACTAAAAGTAAATAATTCTGCCATCTTATTAACTCTAACTAAAGGACAAGCTACTAATTAGATAACCCAATTATCCGGAACAACCACTGAGCTATAGAGGTCATCTCTTCTCTCCCTCGTTCATTGTATACACAATGCTTATTTCAAGCCGTGAATATTATGAAGTTTAAATGAAATTGTAAGCGTGGTATAAAGAATACGGGTAAAGTTTAAAACTTCAGTCGCAAGTTATATGGAAAGAATATTCGAATGTATACCAATTTTACAGATGTTTCTTAGCATTTCCTTTCGCAAAGTGGAACCTAAAACTATTAAGTGCTAAAATATATTATGTTCTTTCTAAAAAAGAAAGTTTTTGTAAGTCTAAATAATAACGCGTTGACGTTTATCTATTAACTAGAAACCAGGTCTGTGTAGACACGAGAGTAATTTTAATAGTGCCCAAGTGTGTGCGCAATACAGAAAAGCGCTCTCTCTTCATTAACGTGGCCCAGAGGGATGGTTTTCCGACACGTTTGGCCAAATAACAAGCGCAGAAGTGACTTTTTACAAATGTAGTTCTTGTCAGACAATTAGGTGATCAGCCTGCATTGACATAAAACTTTTTGGTAAACTTTTTATGTTGTTCCAACGCGGGAATCGATCCTACGACCTCCAGGTTGAGACCCAATCCCTGAATTTTCTGACGTCACGTTGTTAACCCTACATGTATATTAAATAAGGCCTAGTCAAGTCATTTAATGTCGTCATTCGCTAAAAACGCTAGGCACTCAATGAAATAGCGATTTCAATTAGATGACCGCGAGATATACATTACACCAACATTTCTCTAGACCGCGGTGTTTATAATCATATTTATTTATGGGCAAAAAGTTTTGGAGGCTTCTTAAGATGTGCAACGAATGGTGGACTTTTCTACTTACTTCACAAACCTGCTGATTCCAAGACAGATCGCTGTCAAATACCAAACCCAGGTTTTTTGCCGTATTAGTGTAGGCAATGATGTTGCCATCATACATCTTGTTGTCATTGTTTTTCTTCGTTGTTTTGTTTTCTCTTTATTTTCGCATACCAGTCTGTTTCAAATGTGTGTGCTTATCTTCTTTGTTACTTGTTTTTTAATGTCTATTATTGTTATTATGTTTGTGTACAGTATTCCTTGCTCACGGGCAATTAAATCTTTGAAAGGCATGCGTGGGGCCAAAGCCAACACGCAGAGGCCCCGTTACACTATTTTAATTGTAATGTGACACCAGCCGGCGACTCTCCCTGTACGCACCATGGGAGTGCGCCCACGGAGACCCACCTGTTAGTGTAGGACTATTCCAAGGAACGGTTATAGGAAAAGATTCTGGACTATAGGGGTGAGGTGCAAGTGGACTGGGTATCTAGGACTATGGCGTCTGCCAGATAGGACGTGGTTACAAGTATCATAGTATATTTCTGACCAACTATTTGTGTGACTGTGCGTTGCATCAGTATTGTCTACTGAAATCAGTATGTTCCTACGAAAAATTCGGTCACCGATTATCGGTCTTGGATCGGCAGCCTTATTCAAGAGTAGGCCTACTGAACTGACTATACTGTTATCGGCACTTTTACAACCAATCTTATTCAACAAGGCCCAGTAATTTTATATGCGAGTGATTTTCGATTACATGTGGGCGTAAGGGTGTATCACGCGATATATTGTGACTAGCTGTGCCCACGACTTCGTTCGCGTGGTTTCTGAGTGACTTAAACCGTTTATTCAGCGCACGCAACGAAAATCCCAAATGTGAATAACGTCAGCTAGAAATGTTGAAAAAATGTGGAAAACCCCGTTTTTGCAACATTTCTAGCTGACGTTTAGCTCCTATTGGTCGCAGCGTGATGTTATATAGTCTAAAACCTTCCTCTTTAAATTGACTATCAAACAAAAAAAGGATTTATCAAATCGGACCAGTACTTCCTGAGTTTACCGCGTTTAAACAAACAAACAAACAAAGTCTTCCGCTTTATAATATTATAGTATATAATATCGATTATTATTATATTATGTATTGTGATATAACGAGGTATATTATGCCTTGAGTGTATTGGAAAACGGCGGGGTACGAAATCCCGCTGTGCTAATCCTTTTAACCCTAAAATAACACGTTTTCGTGTTACATTACCGGTACATACCGTTAATGTTAAGTATATGTGTAAATAAGCACATGCTTATTTACACGACTTTATTAGATCGACCTGTATACATGGTGTAAAATAAATGAGTGATAATACTTTAGAGTGTGTACGTGCCTCCTATCAAGAGTTATACACACCCTAAAGTATTATCACTCATTTATTTTTCACCTACACTACAATATTTGAACTAAAATATATTTGTATTAAAAACTGAGTTTATTTCAATAAAGCCTAACGAGGTTGAATGAAAATAAGGCAGCCAATATTATGTACACCTGTACGTAATAACATTAGATATTCCATTTTTTTTCTTAATAAAACCTCGACAATAAAAGTTTGTTCGGAATGTGTATCGGCTGTCTATTTTGGGTCGAAATAAAATAAATGTAGACATAATCCTGTGAATTTCTTTTCTTTCCAATACCTTTCTTACATTTACGCGTAAAAGTGAAGGTAAGTAGTGGTTTGTCTAACAAAATCTGAGACGAGTTTTTTATGTATAACGGGTGTAAAAAGAGCAGTCACTATAACTTTGGGATATGATTATAAACATATTATAAACATAAACACCAAAATTTTCCTTATCCAGACACAAATTTTCCTAATCCTTGATTATGCCAACTCCTGCTACCTGGACATCACCGAGGAGCTGTTAACAAAATTGGAACGCTTGCAGAACCTTTGTATTCGGTTTGTGTTCGGACTGAGAAAGTTCGATCACATATCAGCCTTTCGGTTGAAACTCAGGTGGCTCCCTATTCGCCTTCGTCGCAACTCTCATATCCTTTGTCTACTTTATAATATTCTATATAATCCTCTTTCTCCATCCTATCTTCTCGACCGATTTAACTTTTCTCGACCTCTCGATACCCCTTGTAGGTCTAATGTCAGAACTATTCTTTCCATCCCATCCCATCGCTCCAACTTCTATTCCTCTTTCACTGTTCATGCAGTCAGATTGTGGAACTCGCTTCCCCACACCATTCATGACAGTCCCACCATTACTGTGTTTAAAAGACGCTTGAAAGAGCACTTTTTCAAATCTCAGTCCATATAAATACCGCCATTAATTTATGTATGTATATATGTATGTATTATACCTATAATTAAATTTATTGCATTAAGTATTTATTATATTATTTATGATTAGTATTATGATATTAAACTTATATATTATTATAATATTTTATGGTTATATTACAGGTAATATTTTATTTATAATTGTGCACGTCCTATCCGCTATCTTTTATACCATCTCTCTCCGTAGGGCTGCTGGAAGAAATTTCTTTAGAAATAAGCAGTACCTTTGTGTCGTCTTTCTTTGTAAACTGTATTATTGTAAAATTTTCTTGTGTGCAATAAATTATTAAATAAAAAATAAATAAACAATTAATAAGAAAGAAACACGCTTAACATAGTATCTTTTTTTAACTAAATGCTAGGGGATATAGGTAGGTGGTGTAATTAGGGTTACCATCTGACCGGATTTTTACGTGTTAGACCGGACTCCGCCCGGATTTTACGTCAGACCAAATTTTTGTCATAACTCACATGTCTAGAAACACATCTGAACATATAATAAAATATAAATATAATAAACATAAAATATCAAGAAACCAAAAATATGGGTCTAAAATAAGTAAATAAAAACATACTATACTATGGTTTTTATTTAAAACAGGATTTTTAGACATGTCGGACAGGATTTTGCATTTTTACGCCTGGTAACCCTAGGTGTAATGCACAAGCCGCTTGAAAGGAGTCCATTAAGATTAATGACTGAAGATTTCCTAATAATCTCTAAAATAAAATATCTAGATGGAAAAATCTGTCCGATCCTACAAAAAGTAGGCCATGGTTGAGCACCCTTATTTGTTAATTGAATGGTGAAATTTCCGTTCCTAATATGCTCGTTTTGAACTAATTTATTAGATAATATGAGGTGGTACAAAGAATTGGAAAAAATGCAATCCGTCGCTTCACCTTCTCAAATTCGTATGTAAAAAATCAACGCTTTCTCGTTTCTAGCTTGCATTAACCTAAAGTATATATAAAACTTTACTTTTATATACTTTAGGTTAATACAAGCTAGATGTAATACTTAACTGAGGCCGTGTTTCACCAAGCAATGTTAAAGTTAACGCCATGTTAAAATACCATGTCATCTCATTCATTGACAGGAAATACGAGGGGAATAACAATATGTTAAACATGGCGTTAACTTTAACATTGCTTGGTGAAACACGTCCTGAACGTCATTTAAATAAAAATCCATGTCATAATAAAATCTAACATTATTCAGTTTTTTTTACTCTAATAAAAAGTTGTAGTTTTATAGATACGAGGTTGTGAAGGTAACGCTACGATGGGTTTTGTATACCTACTTCAGAACCTAATATTTTATAAGAATATGTTAAGGCTTAAAGGCTTTCTTTATAAACAATTTTGAAGATTACTAGTTTATGTTAACTTAAAACCTTAAAAAAATATATTGTGGATTGGATTGGAATTTGGCAAATCCGTAATTTTAAACACGCTGCTACGTCGTGTTTTAGCACGCTGCTACCTAGTGCTTAAACACGCTGCTACCTCGTGTTTAAACACGCTGCTACCTCGTGTTTTAACACTCTGCTACCTCGTGTTTAAACACGCTGCTACCTCGTGCTTAAACACGCTGCTACCTCGTGTTTTAACACGCTGCTACCTCGTGTTTAAACACGTTGCTACCTCGTGTTTAAAAACGCTGCTACCTCGTGTTTAAGCACGCTGCTACCTCGTGTTTAAGCACGCTGCTAGCTCGTGTTTAAAGAACTGTGAAATTAACTTGAATTGAGGGTTGCTTTATTTGCTAACAAAACTAAAAAGTACAAGAGGGACCCCAAAATGAATTTATCCGGTAATCTAAGCGCAAACAAAACGAATAAATTTTGATCGTATTCATTTCACTGTACATCTAAAAGGAGTACCTATTTAAACATTAACATAATAATAATATTATCTTCACTGCTTATAATGGGTGTAAAAGGAACAGTCACTATAATTTTGGGATATGATTGTACTACCTTTTCTCATTCTAGAAATGTTAATTTTTTATATATTTTTTACAAAAATAAAAAATATATTTTTTTTGCTTTTTTGTTTTGAAATGGTAAAAAGCAAAAAAAAAATTTTTAGTTTTTGACAAAAAAAATACATTTCCAAAATGAGGAAAGTATAATCGTATCTCAAAGTTATAGTGACTGTTTTTTTTTTACACTTTTATTTACTTTGTATCTTAAGAATATTATAGAAGGAAAAGTAGAGGGGAGAAAAGGAAGAGTAAGACCTAGGAGAAGCTATATAGAACAAGTAAAGGAGAAGATGAACGTTGGGTCGTATCAAGAGGTCAAAAGTAAAGCACAGGACAGAGAAACATGGCGATTACTCCACCGACAAGAGCCTGGCTCTTAAGATTTGAATGAATGAATATTATAATGACGACACATTTAAAGTGCTCAACCAATGCGCTACACCAATTTGGTGTAGAGCAGAAGAAGTGTGGTGGAGTACAACCTACTCTTCCTATTTCTTCTTTTTCCTTTAGTGTTTTGAAAGTACTTGCTAAAGGTTACTCGCTAGAGTAAATAAATATTTCGTACAAAATTCATGTTTAGAACTTAAAATATTTCGTCGCAGGTTTCTCAAAATTCGCAAAATATTTATGGCTCTTAAGCTGCGATATTATACGGGAATTTCGACAAAATATTCCACTACAAAAACTTTGAGGGTACTTGCGGAAATTCATAATTTGGCCCATAAAAATTTAAATAATACAATATTTCCTTTGAAAAAGTTTTCCACGTAAATATTTAGCTTCGCTCCAAAAGGAAAACCTCCGAGGGTTTTCAAAATAAATTATCTTTAAAGTTTTTTTGTTGAGAAGCTGCTTAGATATATAGGGCTCCGTGTTACTCAAGAACCCAAGGAGTACGCGGCACGATCGAATCTGAATCACAATCAAATCAGTTTGGAGAGTAAGGCCGCCTGCGCGAATTCTAATCGCACTTGGCTGATTTTTCATTCAACGTCTGTTATTTCCATTAACAATTCCCGGAGACATTAAGAACGTACTTTCACATATAACCAACATTTGTAGTATTTCTTGTAACTGACATCCATTTATCATAAATAATTATCTCTTGCATACGTATTAAAATACCTAATACCTATACAATGCCTCTGACAATTGAACTACAAAGGGGTTGAATGACTATTATTTCAGCCTAGTCTTTTGACTAGCTGGGACGATAGCACTGCGCTCTAAAACACGAATATAACCGCTCAAAATGGCCGACGTAAAAACGGACCAAAGCCGTTTCCCTTGTACAAATGTTTTATTTCCCTTCCATAAAGGTTTTTTGTCGAAACTGTGGTTATAGTAATCGAAAAGTGTAGCTATGACTTACTGACGATATTCAACAGTCTCAGATTATAATTAAATAGCAGTCGCCTCACCGATTTTGGTGTCGGTAGCCGATTTCATTGAAACCAGGCCAGCTACGCAGGAGTTATTTTATAGTGCCCAAGTGTGTGCGCAATTACAAAGACATTCTCTCTTCCTTTTACTCTTATAACCCAGTAAACCGGTGCCGGTAAACCGACACGACTGGCGAGAGAACCGGCGCAGGACCGATTTTTACATGCCCATCCGACATGGATCATCTTTCTTGTCAGACAGGTGCCTGCATTGCCCTAACCAAACTTGAATACAACATATTTGTTGTTCCAACGCGGGAATCGAACCCACGACGACGAAACTCTGAACCACTCGACCACGGAGGCGGTCTCAGATTATAGAACAATAGTCAAATAGAGCGCACTAAACATCTGGATAAACCCACAAAACCAAAAACACAAATATAGTAAAGAACACTCTTCTTTACTATAACAGTTTAAGGGCTGATTGTTTGATCGTCAGATAACTTTTACCTGAGGAATAAATATGGAACTTTGACAGATTTTGTATAAAATAAATGACAAAGTCACATGTTTATTCAACAGATAAAAGTTATCTGGCGATTGAAAAATCAGCCCTTTACAAATACGTTGGCCTCAATAGGCATGACGAAAGATTTTAAAATCCACTTTTGTGAAGTGGATACACATTTGCTAATAATGCAAAAACCTTTATTTCGGTAACAAACTAATGAATATCGAAGATTATAGCCATTTTTCTAATATATTTTCAATAGTGAGCCATAACAGGTTGAAGTGTCATAGCGTCGAGTGTGACGTCACACCTAGGTAAACGTCAGATGCTTAAGAAAACCATAGATAAAATAGTAATATATAATGACTAGCAGCGATGGACAATGACAGTGATGTTTACCTAGACGTGACGTCATGCGCTGTAAGGCGGTGTTTCAGACAAAATGGCCGATTGCACTATTTTAATCTTTTAATTTATTGCAAATTTTTATATAAAAGTATATCAGTATTTCAAATCCTTTTTATATCTATTTTACCCTGAAATTATTAAATCTTTGATTATTTGTTAATGTCGTCACGACTATTGTTGGTGCTAAGCTTAAGCTACGCTTAAGTTACGTAATACCTGCCAGTCACGACTACCTACAACCTCCTTTATAAGTCCACGTAAAAAACGTACAGCATAAATATCTGTCTAGACAGGTTGTAAAACCAAATATACAGCCTCCATCAATCCTAATTCAGCATTATCAAATTAGAGTGTTGTTCGGAGTTTTTGGTTTCTAACCGAGTTAAAAAAAGGAGGTTCGTAATTCGCCGGAATATTTTTATGTATTTCCGATTATATATCCTGGACCGGTTTGCAAAAATTTTTTTTTTGCTTTCCATGTCATACCTGAGAAATTGGTGGAATTCTTAAAATTTTATAGGCAATTTCAACGTTTTTACGCTAGTTAAGTTATAAATAGTAAATGATAAATAATATAAAAATCTGCTGATTCAATTTAATGAAAGAGGTGGGAATTCGTAATATATACGGGGTAACAGGTAATCCCCCGTTTTCTGAAAGGCTGATAAAATCGTCGATCAGCTAACATTTGAGTTAACAGGCCATTTTGCAGTGCAAATCTCTAAGCTCGCGGTTAAGGCTTTGCTCGTCGCTGTGATCACGAATGTCGCCGCCGTCACATGGTCGGCTGCGAGAGTGGTCAATAGCGTAAAAACTAATCTTGGGGACCAATTCGGCCATCACCACTATTAAAGCCGTTCTTAGAGAAAAGAATCGCACTGCTCATTAGTGAACGTATCGAGTGACCAAAGTTATAGCGAGAGATGTCCAGAATAGCTTGTTAACTCAAATGTTAGCTGATCGACGATTGATCAGCCTTTTAGAAACCGGGGACGACTAATTAACTGAGTTATAGTTTTTAACTTTTGATTATTCGCTGTACATTTACAACCAGGTATTATTCTTAGTGTAACATATAAGTGTCACCTTTAATATACAAATATGTTACTAGTATAATGTTTAATAGAAACAACCGCTCGAAGCGACATAGTAAATTTTGCTCTTATTTTTGGTCTATAGGTTCGTTTTAATTAATGCAAGAATAACTTATTACTATTACTAGCTGAGCCCGCGACTTCGTTCGCGTGGTTTTTGAGCGACTTAAAATTTGCAGCGCACGCAACGAAAGTCTCCCCGTTTTTGCAACATTTCTCTCTGACGCTTCGCTCCTATTGATCGCAGTATACCTAATGTTATATAGCCTAAAGTCTTCCTCTATAAATGGACTATCCAACAAAAAAATATTTTTTCAAATCGGACCATTATTTCCTGAGATTAGCGCGTTTGAACAAAAAAAAAACTCTTTCGACTTATAATATTAGTATAGATATTTCACAGTGAATGCATCCTTGCTGGAGTTATATAACTTGCAGTCGCGACAAGCGACAGCTATATCTTACTTGTAGTTGGTGTCTCGTTGTTTAGCGGTGAAACTAAACACAACTTTTGTGTGATGCTGATGTGATGATCATCATCAGCGTCTACGACTTCGAAATTATGAAAGTTAGGGTATAGGGTACCTGTCCCACTGCTGGGCTATGCTGAAAACAATACCTATCTATTTGGCTTCTTAATCGGGTGAAATGTGATTAAAATGACGTGTAAGTACCTATTATCAACTGCAATAAATAAATAAAATATTAAATAAAATAAAAAAAGTATTTTATTCAAAATTAAAACATAAACTTTGTTTTTTGAAGGTCAATTTTGAATATAAATTACAATTACCAGTTACCACCAGGCAGATATACTTCTAAATAAAATGTCACTAAAAATATCAGTCAGAAAATTTTGTGAAATTTCTGATGAAGACACGACGCGACTAATAATAATATTTTAGTTATTTTCATAGTCGAATGTCGGCATCCTTTTATGTGCTGCAGAAACGTGCAATACATTCCATCAAGATGACGTCATCCATTGCCTGTCAATATCGGATGATAAATGGTATGTCAAAAAGAATTCAAATATTTTTTAAACGTAAAGTGACAGTCACTGTAGAAATACTAAAATAAACACAAGCTAGATAATATAATATCAGGCTTAGCAAAGTAATCAAATATTGTAAATGTTCATCAAACATTCTACAGTGACGATACGAAAACGTTCAATAAATAAACAAAAAACGTCTGTGTTCTAAAACTTATTATACGATAAATGATTTCGTTAATAAATAAAAATTATATATTTAAAGAAACTGGTATCTGAGACCTAGCAACAAATAATTACAAAAAAATAGTAAAAAAGTTCAGTTACAGAAATAAAACAATGTTAATGATAGCACACCCTGGGAATAAGGTAGTACTTCCATAATACATACTCGTATACTCTTGTAACTTATAATTATTCATGTTAAGTTATAACATTTTAATATAATGTATGTTTTAAAAGTAACAATATTTCCATCTTTTTGCTAAATGTCCCGCGCGAGTTTCTTACGCCGGTTATTCTCCGAAAGTCATCAAGTAGGACGATACTGATAGTATTGGTTTCTAACCTATTCGGGTATAAAATATTTTTCATTTTCAAACAAAATATTACATTTTCCTACAAAATATACCAAACTATCACACACTGAGCGTGCCAAAAATACTGCTTTAATATAACGCTTCTATTATAACCTGACTTTATAAGGTTGTATCAACAACAGCTGAGCCTTGTACTAAGTGTATGTAAAATACTTTACAGGTTTAGTAAAGGTAGACATTTTACAAAACATTAACAAAATATCTACTTTTTTGAGAGCCCAAATACTTATGTTTAAAAACTTTCAAATATTTATACAATCTATAAATTTTATATCAACTTATATAAGGCCAATTGCACTAAGCAATTATGAATATTGCGGGAGCCTAGTGCGTGCGGTTGGTAATATTTTTTTATGATAAAAACCTCTATACTTTTTTTATTATGTACTGTACTTTTTTATCGTTTATTAGTCTACTTTTTTAAATGTTGGATGTGTATAATAGTATAGAATAATATAGACAGCTCTCCGTATATAAGCAGATGGCCTAATGAAATACACATCAAAGGAAATTAAAGGAGAATTAATTTCGTTTTAAAAGAGAAAAAAATCGTAATTAGAAGAAAATGGAAATAAAAAATATCCAAAGTTAAAACACAAAGAATTTTTAAGGCTAATTTCTCTTTGAAATTACAATAACCATTTACCACCGGTTCGAAACCTTAACCCGGCGAGAACTGGCGTAAGAAACTCACAATATGGAGAATGTTCACTAATTTTTATTTTTAGCTCTCCGTAAACTTTGTTTAAATAATATGTCAGAAAAAATATTACAATACGTCGTGTAGTTTCCTAGATATACTTGTATCAAGTTCTCGAGGCGATGACGTCATTGTACAACAGAAATTTTAAATATCTGTAAACTCAATAATACTAGTTTTTTTTCTATGAAATATATACAGTGTATTCATATAAATATAGTAATTACGAATTTACTATTATTGAAATTACAAAAAATAATACGATTCGTCGTGTAATTTCTAAATGATTATAGATCCGATGACGTGGTGGTTGGTATTTATTATGAAACAAAATCTAGTATATCTGTATACATACAAGTCCTACTTTGACAACAGTTCTAATCAATTTTGTATACCTAGTTACATTCTCCAATGAAGGTATAAGAAAGAAGCTAATATTTATTGCTCCCGGTTCTGACAAAAATTTGTTAAATTTGAACGTACATTGTACACTATTAAGTAATATTTTACACCAACAATTTGCAGGCGCACTCCGCGCCTGGCGTTGAGCCAAGTCCAGGCTGCATAAACCTTCGGTACTAAAACAATAAAGGTCGTAAAACTGTATATTATTAGGCAATATGTACGGTTTGGACCGAGCCAGCACGCACCATTCCAATCCGCGCTCTAACCTAACCTTTTTTTAAATGTCACAAGAGAGCCATAACTTTTTTTTTAATGTCGCAACGGAAATGCATTACGCGTCCCTCCGGGAGGGTCCCCTAGGGGTATGTAGGACTCCCGGGTCGCTACGGCCGGTTTACCCACCAAAATCACTTGCGGATTGCCATCAGCCGTTACGTTGAGTGGAGTGCCCTGTCAAAACACATACCACTTCGTCCGCGACCGGCCGGTTCACCTTTATAACCGGATTTCCAAGCACAATGATAAATTGCTGAGCATCCACGATAGCATACAAAACTATACCAATTTGTATGAGGATGCATGCTTCGGTCGATACTCCATTTAAATATTCGAATTGCCCTGGCAAAATGTAAAAAAAAACAGAGGCATGATGTTTTTAAGTTTCTGTTTATTTTTTTTCGTCCTACATACCCAGAGTAGGAGTCCCAATCTACCTCGGAATGTGTAAGGTCATTTTTTCGGCGTAAAAAGAAGTTTGTCTAAACCGTGGACCTATAGTTCAAAGCCCTTAGTTTTGGAACTCAGTGGACGACCTCCGTAGCGCAGTTGGTTGAGCGCGTTGGCGTTCGAACGAAAGGTCGCGGGTTCGAATCCCGCCGAGGGAACAAAAAGTTTTCAATGTTCCTGGGTCATGGATATGTATTAAATTTGTGTATAATATAATAAAAATCTTAAATAGGTATGTGTATATTATAAAAGTATTAAATATATTTCCGTTGTCTGGTACCTGTAACACAAGTTCTTCGGATACTTAGCACAGGGCCAGATTGACGTGGTGTGAAGCGTCCATAGATATTATTATTATTATTATTAAACTATGTATAACAGGCGTTAATAGCGTAATATAGAAGCAAAATTTTAATAGTCACCTTTAAGTAATAACATATTTATGGTGTTCTGTAATGTACAGTCTATCTTGCAGTTTTATTACTGTTTTGATACATAAAAACTAATAGTTTATTCTTGGCTGATAACTAATGATGATGAGATCAGTTGTTTATGATATCTGTGGAGTACAAATAACTGTGGAGTGTGGACGCATAATGTTGGCTAACATCATAATGCCAACATGACGCCTAACGTACAAACAGGGGCCTTACTCTCTAAATTGAATTGATTTTGATTCAGATTCGATCGTGCCGCATACTCCTCAATAAATTGAGTTTATTTTTGTTTAAATCGATTGATATGTACGGGGAGTACAAAAAGTTACGATCTTACGATTTTCTTTATCCTGCCTAGTTTCAAAGTAATCCACCAAACAAAATACCAAATGCCGTTGAGATCGAACTGATTCGGTTCTCGATTGTGTCGAGATAATTCTCGACCACCATTATTATTAATTAAGATCCTAATTAACCTAATTTAACTATGTTTTAACAAGTGGCAAATAGTTGTTTAAGTTTTGTCGCTGCTTACTTGAGGGACAGAACATGCAATAAACTATCTGACAGTAATATTGAGCAACCGGCGCTAGAGCAAAGCTAAATATAATAAATTAATAAATTCTTGAAGGTAATTCTAAATAATGCTTCTTTAATATCGCGCAAACTCTCAGTTTCCCAAACGAATAACATTTTCCTAAATCAGGAAAAATTTGCTACGGTCACGTAGCTCGCACGAGGTCGGCAAATTTCGTAAAACTTCGCGGATCCCGAAGTTAATGATGTCATTATTTTTGATGTAATTTGGCGTTGCCCCGTCAGATGTCAGAGGGAATTGAGCCCGCTTATTTGTCACGCGCGTGGGCGACTTAGGCACGGCCAGCTCGCCTGATGTATCATGGAAATATAGCATTAAACCGATACTTCACGAGGGCGCAACCAGTCGCGCCACCGCAATGTCCATTAACTACCAAATTAGATACACCATATTCATTTCCCACCTTCTTGAGTCGAAAATCAATTATAAATGCGAAAGTGAAAAACTGCAAAATGAGCCGTACTGAAACTAAATCATCTATATAAAAATATCGTCAAATATATATCACCTCAGGAATTTGGTGAAATATGTTCATAAAATGAAAAATACAAGGCCTAACGATTGTAAATATTTTATGGGACTAAATGGCAGCTGTTTTGCGTCGAATAAAAAAAGAATCACGCATTATTAACCTCAGAGTAATACGTACACAAAAACTGGCTGAATTGACCTTCTCCTTTTGAAGTCAGTTAAAAGGTGGGGGGCCGCGGCCGAGTAAGTGTTATAATTCTAATTACTGTAATCCTGTATTTACACCATACAGTGCTATAGTAAGTAGTGGTGGCGCGACCAAAGAGTGAGCGCGGAGCGATCAGTAACATTCAAGCGTCCGAGCCGGAGCCAAATTGGTGGCGCAACCAAACGGACAGCGGACAAGTACTTCTGTATAAAGCTGTATCTCGGTGAAATATAACCAGTATGCGTCGCCAGCCTCCATTCGTCTCAGTACACAAATCTCGTAAGTCGTAAGCGACAACATCTCGCTAGTCAGTACCCACGCATTAAGGAAGCCCTAACTTTGCGTGTTTTGAATTGTAACTATCATGTAAATTAATGCCAACTATTAAGGTCGAAATACTTCCATGTGATAATGTTGTAAAAATATGAAGAGTAGTTTGAACGTGCTAAACTTAGTAAGTAATGTTGCGATTTGAAAAATTATTTTAGATAGCACATTTATTAAGGAAGGCTATAGGCTATTAATAGTCACTCTTAGCCAAATAGGAGCAGGACACCAATGAAGAATATTATTATATATTTTTTTTATATAGCTCGTAAATTATTTAATTTTTGCTTTAAACTTTGAAACAGATTGCAACGTTTTAAAATTTTAGTTATACATTTATTTATGAATAACTATTGAAATCTGCCGCAAGCGATTGTGTGTGCTATATAGAAGTCTAATTAATACAACTAAGATGTGGAATCTATTTCATTTCACATTCATTCACATTGGAATAAAAAACACACATATTCGACAAGGACTGGACCACAATCCATACAAGCCTGGGCAACAAATTCAAGTAGCCGGCCAACGAAAAAAATATGATGGAATGTTGCCATAGTAAAAAGGTTTAGTTTGTTCTACATTTCGTGGGCCAGCCTGCCTTGCCTCGTGGCTCAAAATGATCTTTGCATGCATTTAATATAGCACTCGCAACTCAACTCTACTAACCACTTAAATATTAGTAACTCTACTAATTTAAGTACTGCCACAAGATGGGTCACAGCAAAACTTAGTTCCAGTTTGTAACGTGGTTACATTAGGACTTTCAGCCAGTACGCCATAGTTTAATCCACCATCTAACGGTAATACGATCATAAACTTTAGTCCGTACCCTGTTATGGTGCAAATAGGCGAATGTAGTACATTTTCATATTGTTGCTACCATATTATACAGCTGATCCCAGCTGTATAATATGGTAGCGACGTCGAAATATCTGAAAAATATTCGTTTTTTTCCTGAATGTAGGTATTCCTACTAAATAGTATACAAAGAAATTCAAAAAAAATAGGGATGTACTAATGTACGTTATTCTTTTTCATAAACTAATTAATATAAATGGACGTTCAAAAACCTAAAAAATATAAGCAGATTTTCAGTTTAAGCTGCAATTGTCTCTATCGGTTTGATCGGGCAGTTGCGGGGCAGCAATAGACTTTACAAATACCTATTTTGTTTTTTTTTATTTCTCTAGCCAGTGAAGTTTCCACTTTATATACCGTATACAATAAGGCATCTCCGTGGTTCAGAGCTGTAGTGGCTCAGAGCTTCGTTCTCGACCCGGAGGTCGTGGGTTCGATTCCCGTGTTGGAACAACAAAAAATGTTATTTTCAAGTTTGGTAAGGACAATGCAGGCTGATCACCTGTCTAACAAGAAAGATGATCAATGTCTCGGATGTAAAAAGTTGGTCCCTGGGACTGATCTCTCAGTCGTGTCGGTTATCCCTCCCACTGGGCTACCAGAGTGAAGGAAGAGAGAGTGCTTCTGTGTATTGCGCACACACTTAGGAACTATAAAATTGCTCCTGCGTAGCTGGCACGCCGAAATCGTTGTAGGAGGCATTATTATACCATATGGCACATTGATATCCTAACGTTCGGTTGGTACAGCATTCTAATCACACCGACAATTTTTTCCAACCTGATATTTTTGTAATATATCCGCTATCCTGAAACCCCTCCACCTCTTCCCTTACCCCCTATCGCCGGCGGCGTGATCTGCCGCTGATGCGAGATCACAGTTTATGGACTCGTAAATAGCGGGAGGATATGGTGTTGAGTCACGAGCGGTAGCGTGGAACTCCACTCTAGTGGCCCACCAAGGTACAGAAGGTTTACTCCCGACACAATCGAGAATCGAATCAGTATGATCTCAACGGCTTTTAGTATTTTATTTGGTGGATTACTTCGAAATTAACCAGGAAAGTTATTAACTTTTTTTTTAAGTTATTAACAAAAATTAACTTTTTGTACTCCCGACCGTACCAATTGACTGAGAATCAAAATAAGCAAACTTAAAGTTATTCGGGAGTATGCGGCACGATCAAATCAGAATCAAAATCGAATCAGTTTGGAGAGAGTTGTCATTTTTCTCTAAATATTTTCCAAAAGGCCAACAGACTATTTTATCAGTCTATTATGAAATAAAATGTAACGTAAACTTAAGACTAAGGCTTATGAAAATTCAAAACAGAGTTCTACTTTGAGTAAGAACTTTCTTTGAGAACAGAGTTAGAGTTATTGCATGCCCAAGTATGTGAGCAATACACACGGGAAATACTTTTTTAATTCTCGTAACTCGGTAAGATCGATTGTTTAAGTGTAGGACGGACTTACACCTTAACCTTTTCTTTATTTATTTATTCAATAGATACACCAACAACTTATTGCTTATTACATTGATAACTTAATCTAATACTGTTTGCATAGTTCTATCACAATAGTTAATTACAGGTGTACACAGCATTTAAAGATAGATCTCCATAAAAATTTAACAAAAACATTTTTAGTAGTCAGTTTAAGATTTAATTTAGTTTCATTTCAATAAGCGTACTTTAACTTTAATTAATTAAATAAATAATATTAAATCGTATATGAATGTCAATTTGAATATAAATATGAAAATATGTCAAAGTGAGGACAATTACATGTTAGAATTTACAACACAACTTATGTACTAGAATTTGGATTACATTATCATGCATATTAAAATCAATAAAATAAAAATGATTAATACAATAAAATTAAAATATAAGTACCTATTATTTTCAAGAGGTGACAAGTCACACAGTCAACAAGAACAAATTAAGGTCACAATATTAATTGATGTTGTCCTTAATTACTATGTTATACAATTTTTTTTAAAGTTCGCTAAAGAGTCGTGAAAAATGTCAATGTCCTGGTGGGCGAGTTTGTTGTAGGAGTCAGTTAATCGGTTCAATGGGGAGTATTTGCCTAGATTGGTTTTAGCAGGGATAGTTTGAAAAGTTTTAGGTTGGAGTCTGGGAAGGCGTCTAGGTACATGTAAATTAATTAAATTCAATAGATTCGTTGAATCGAATTTATTGTTGACTATTTTATATAGAGTGCACAGATCAGCAACTAGCCTACGCCACTCGAGGGAGCATATATTAAAATGAACTAGGCGTCTTTCGTAGCTTGCTCTATATGGACATGACCCATCCTTAAAAGAGAGGTAACGCGTGAAAGAACGTTGAACCCTCTCGATTCTTTGAATATGAGTTTTATAGTGGGGGTTCCAGACTGCAGATGCATATTCCAGGATGCTGCGTGCTAAGGAATTGAAAATAGTTTTAATGCTATCGGCCTTCCGGAAATCTCTGGTATTGCGTTTAATAAAGCCAAGTAACGTCCATGCTCTATTAATTATAAGGTCTTGGTGTTCCACGAATGTCAACTTGCTGTCTAGCATGACTCCTAAATCCTTAATGACGGTGACCTCTTGGAGTTGCTCTTCGTGAATAAAGTAGCAAGTGCCAACTATTTTTCTTTTGCGACAAAATTTTATGTGAGCACATTTTAATGCATTTAGACACATTCCATTCTCGCCACACCATACCTGGATAGAGTTAAGGTCTCTTTGAAGCAAGTCGCGGTCTTCCAGCGACTTGACTACCCGATATATTTTAAGATCATCCGCATACAAAGAACATTTACTAAACTTAATTTTGAGGGTAATATCGTTTATAAATAAGGAAAAAAGGATTGGGCCAAGATGGGAACCTTGAGGGACTCCAGATGAGGCGAGAAAGGGGTCTGAGGAATGGCCACTGATTGTTACCACCTGAACTCTATTATTGAGGTATGACCGAAACCACGTGAGCAAAGGATCGTGAATTCCGTATCCATGCAATTTGGTTATTAGTATTTTGTGGTCTACTTTGTCAAAAGCACTACTAAAGTCGGTGTAGACAGCATCGACTTGATGACGATTGTCCAAACACTTTGATATGTCGCATATATAATTAACTAGATTGGTTACGGTAGAGCGACCCCGGTGGAAGCCATGTTGATTATCAGATATTATAAATTTAGAATGGTGAGTTAATGCGGGACAAATCAAACTTTCAAATATCTTGGAAAAAGTGCTGAGCATTGATATAGGCCGGTAGTTACTGATGTTATTTTTTGATCCCTTTTTGTATATAGGAAGTATATTTGCCGACTTCCAAGCATCAGGGAAATAAGATGTTTCTATCGACATATTGAATATGATTTTTAGGGGTAAGGTTAGGTATTTATATGTTTTTTTTATGAAAACAGGCGGTATCCCATCAGGTCCAGCGCCTTTACTAGGATCAAGATGTTTAAGAGCTTTGTGGATCTCAAGTTCAGAAATGTGTATTCTGGAGAGGGAATTTTCTAATGGTGTTTGCTCAACGCGCGGTTGTGTAGTGTAATTGATAGACGTCGCAGAATATAATGTAGAGAATTGCTTAGCAAAAAGGTTACATATTTCCTTTCCTGATTTGGCCACAGCGTCATTGAGTATCATCTCAGAAGGTATAGAGGACTTGGAAGCACGTTTTTCTTTTATATAAGACCAAAATTTTTTCGGCTCGCGGGATATAGCGTTTTCTGTCTCTGATATATAGTTTATATGACATATTTTTAATAAAGAGTCTACTCTTAATTTGGCCAATTTAAATTCAATCTTATCCCTTGGATTTTTATGCCTTTTTAGTCGATTTCTAATTTTTTCTTTCTCTAATATTAGCTTAATAAGGTTTTTTGTAAACCATACCGGGTATTTACAGTGCTTAGGCCTAATCTTGGGTATATATGTATCAATTATGTCATGGAGTAATTTATAGAAGGTAGTTACCATTTCATTGACGTTACTACATTTATACAGTTCGCGACGCCAGTCTATTGAACGTAATTTGTTGTTAACTACGTTATAGTCTGCTTTCTTGAAGTTATGTGTAGCGAAAACTTTTTTGTTCAAAAGTTGCTCGTCATATACAGCTGGGAGGTCAATATCTAGAGTAGGATGGTGTGGATCTAATTTACTTAGTAATTCAGTAGAGTTACTTACATTTATTTGAGGGAAGTTAGCAAGAACAAGATCTAATGTGCGCCCATTTTGGTTAGAAATACAATTATATTGTACCAGATTGTTTAGTGACATGAAATCGACCAGTGAAAAACCAAGGGAGTTATTATAATTAATAGGAGATAATTGGTTTGTATCATTACAGTTAGGTATCCAGTTTATAAAACTCAAGTTAAAATCACCGATCACCATGACATTTCCATTGTAGGATTGTAAGTTACAACTAATATTGTCTAGCACAGAGTTGAGGGTATTGAAAGTTACTGGAGGGGGTAGGTAGTTTTCGATGCATTTATCATCTGTCAAGTCTTAATAACAATATTTTTTTAGTTCTAACGCGGTCATCAAATGACGACCCCAGAGACGAAGGCCAAAATCTAAATCATGGATTACGGAAACCTGTTTTTGATTAACAATACAGGCTGTAATATTCATGAGTGTAAATGTTTGTATGTATAGTTTACTGTGAAAGTACCATCGTTGAAACAGTTACTCCTTTTTTAATTATTGTAACGGAAAATTTACTAACGGCATTTCTCATAGAAACACGATAATCAAAAGTTAGTCTTTCAGCACTGGTACTTTCACAGTAAACTCTATCCACACCCTAAAGTATTATCACTCATATATTTTACATCTTGTATTATCAATCGCTATTTCTTATGAAATGGACCACGTACACAGCCCAAAGCAACAGATTGCTGTACAAGGGTCCTTTATGTTGTATGTACGCGCCCTATGTGTTATATACGACGAATATACGAACTAATAACGATTTATAACTGTAGTTAAAATATCGTATTACGAGTATATAGAATACTTGTGGTGAAAAATCGCTCACAATTAAATTAAAGTTTGATTATGAGATTTTCTTTCCTCTTATGTGTAAGCAAATTGCGTGTGATTATCGAAATCTGCACTTATAGTGAAAGTACTGCAAGAAGTTCTGTAGAATTATAAAAGGTTATATAGAACGATTCACGGTGCATATGTCGCAGTCATCTGATTAAATCTGCTTATTTAATTGAATGAATGTTATTTAATTGCGTCAAACAGATCGTACAGATAGCAATGTTAGTATATTTTATGAATAATTTACTTTAATGTGCGTCATAATAGTATTCATTCAAAAAATTTCAAGTTGAAAAATAAAATATTAAATGACTGTCCTAGTCTCGAATTCGTTGCATTTGTTGGTAATAAAAATAAAGATTAAAAACTATAACCCGACTTCGCAATAAATGGGTCTAAAAAGTCTGAAACAAGAAAGTAATTCAATTTGAAATCCAGAAAGTACAAAAATATAACAGGTAATTATGCATTTCTGATTTTAAAAATTGAATTATTTTGTTGTTTCAGACTTTTTAGACCCATTTATTGCGAAGTCGGGTTATAGTTTTTTAATCTTTTTTTTTATTTAATATTTTTCTGTTTTCACATCAAATATAATAATTATTATATTTTTATTTAATTGTCCATTACATAGAAAGTATCAACTCCTAGATATTACTTGTACCTACGTCCGCATTTTAAACCTTTATTTTGAATTTAACAATAAAATATGATAATAAATAATAAATATAAATACATATTCGTAATGTGCTCATCAAGACCTATCTTTTGATATCAAACACGAGACAAATATCTTAAGTAAATTTTTTTTGGAGATAGTTTTTGAGGTATAATTTTCAAAGTCCAAAATTTTTCAAAAAATTATGTAGCCTATGTTACCCGCGGCATAAATACAAATCGATTGACACCTCATTTATCAAAATCGGACCAGTAGTTTAGCCGCTACGAGGGAACATACATACATACATAGACTGCCAAAATCATTACCCTTCCTTTTGGCTTCGCCGAAGTCGGGTAAAAACAGGATTCAATGAACGCGCTAGTCATTCAATTAAATAGTGGATTCAATCAGATGACTGCGACATATATATGAAGCCCAATATAGTGTGAAGAGAAGGACACGTAGATCATTTTTTGTTTTGGCACCTCAAATAAATTGTTTACCATAACGCGACAAATGGTGATTAAAGATCTCTATAAAAGTTACAAAACTGATGAGTTTTAATCCTTACAAGGTCTTAGGTCAACGACCAGTGCGTTCGTGTGTATAGACTAGGAGCCTTCGAGCATAGTAAGATTCACTCCTCGTGGTCATTCTAGACGTTTAAACTTTTTTTTTGTGAAAAAAAATCTAACAAAAAATATATGTAAATGGTCTACGCGGCATTCTCTTTACACCATATTCGGCTTGCTATACGACTCATGAATCACCCTGTAAAAATCCTACCCACCCTTACAGTAAACAAAAAATCTAACAATAGCTCTCAAGCTAAAATTCGTGTCGTTCAGGCTGTATAGTATGACAAACAATTATACATACATACGATCCTTCTGACACATTTGGGTAAAAAAGCTGAACATACAACAAGACCCGACTGTATTTTAAAAGCTTCAAAACTTAAAACAGCTGTGGTCCACGCTAATATAACTTATTAAATATTAACAATATTGTACAACTTTCGAAAGCTTTTAAAGGCTGAGAATAACAAACCAGCTCTGTAAAGCAATAAATAGCTTTACACAAATCACATTCAAGTCAATGCTACATGTTTTTGTATACAGCTTTTAAGGAAAGTATGGAAATCGCATTTTCTTTGACGACTTATTTATTACTTAACGCATTGGATGCCATAAATATTATAAATGTAATAAATTATTTAATATTATTATTATTTCGGTGCCGTTCCCGTTTTTATGTATATTTGAAGGTGCGTTTCAGTCGCAAGGAAATAATGTTATAAAAGACATTTAAACATTTAAAAAGAATTTTAACCTTATGACAATGCAGGCTAATCAACTGATTGTCTGACAAGTAAGTCCCATGTGTTGGCAATGGGCATATTAAAAGTCGTCGCCTGGGCCCCAATTCTCTAGCCTCGAACTTCGATCAATCTAATAATAATCATAATATCTATGGACGCTTCACACTACGACAATCTGGCCCCTTGCTAAGTATCCGAAGAACTTGTGTTACAGGTACCAGACAACAAATTATATTTAATACTTTTATACTATGCACATATTTAAGATTTTTATTATATTATACACAAATTTAATACACATCCATGACGCAGGAACATTTGAAAAACCTTTTGTTCCCTCGACGGGATTCGAACCGGCGACCTCTCACTTGAGCACCAACGCGCTCAACCACTGCGCTACGGCGGTCGTCACTACACAAACTATCTCAACCTCAACCACAAAACAGCATTTGAGATGACAGTTGAGTTAATAGAGATTTTTTTCTATAATAATTTCTAAGCACAGGTTGAGACAGGGGTCTCAACTGAGACGAGCGTTTTCAACAGCTGTCAAACTGCTACTTGAGCAGCTGACCTTTCGTGAGTAACGTGAAACCGTGACTTGAGACTTGGTTTGTTCCTTAAGGGAGGCCATTTTGTTTTTCAACAAATCAAAAAGTAATAATATTAGCAGATGAGACTGTTTATTATATTTTATTATTATACTACAAAATAATATGTTCTATATATGTAATAAATTATTTTTTCATACAGTTTTCAAAGGTTAGATGACGTTCTTGATTGAGACTACGCTTCTAAACCTGGTTCAGCTGATACACCCTTGAAATCAGATAATTAAAGACCATCTTGAGGAGCTAATCGCAGTTTGAGGTCGTATCAACCAAGACCAGCCTTGAGACGTAGCTTGAGACTTCTTTATTAATACGGGCCTAAGACTTGTTTATTAATACGAGCATTAATCAAACCCAATACGAACGTAGTTGTCAATTTTTGTGCTAGACCTACATATCGCCTCCATGGTCTAGTGATTCAGAGCTTCGCTCTCGACCCGGAGAGGTCGTGGGTTCGATTCCCGCGTTGGAACAACAAAAATTTTTTTTTTCAAGTTTGGTTAGGACAATGCAGGCTGATCACCTGATTGTCTGACAAGAAAGATGATCCATGCGTCGGATGGGCATGTAAAAAGTCGGTCCTGCGCCTGTTCTCTCGCCAGTCGTGTCGGTTTACCGTTACACTGGGTAATGAGAGTAATAGTGTCTTTGTGTATTGAGCATACACTTGAGCACTATATAATAATTCCTGTGTAGCTGGCCATGTTTCAATTAAGTCGGCTACCGACACCGAAATCGGTGAGGGGAGCTATTATTATTATTAGGCCTACAGAACTCTACAACACCGATTAAAACTCCATAACGATTCAAAGTTGATCTGTCGCCCGCACGTCGGCTGTAGCAGAACAATAAAACAACAACAATATTTACGATGCTGTTGTTTATGTGTTCACGTGTTTATGACGAGTCTATAGTTTAGTGAAGTTCGTGAGGGTTTCAACTGATCGATGTTCCACGTTTGAAATGATTGAGAGTATACGAAATACTACTAGGTATACAAAAAATCCTTTTAAACAATAAGAGACGTAGTTTTACTGCGGCTTATTATGTAGAATATACCATTTATATATTGTAATTCTATTCACAATAATAACACACAACTTTTTATTTACACTTTATTCCATTTTTAATAGATTTTACAAAATAACACGACCGGTTTCGATTGAATCACCTGATGATTCAATCAAAACCGGTCCTGATATTTCGTAAAAACTATTAAATAATATGTAATTAAGTGGAAAGTGTAAATAAAACCTTGCGTGAACATGAATTTCCATCAAGAACCAACACTGCATTCAAGCTTATATTAAAGTGTCATTTATTCACCGCGGTTTATAGAACGATATCGTATATAATACCTATAGGTCATATCAGAGAGAAAGGAAGGGACAGACAGTGCGAGCGTGATCTAGACTAATATTATAAAGCGGAAGAGTTTGTTTTTTTGTTTAAACGCGATAATCTCAGGAACTACTGGTCCGATTTGAAAAATTCTTTTTTTGTTGGTTAATCTATTTATAGAGGAAGGCTTTAGACGCCCTTATTACGCTGCGACCAATAGGAGCGAAGCGTTAGTGAGAAATGCAACATTTCTCACGAAAACGGGAAAAAATATTCACATTTGGGAACTTTCATTGCGTGCGCTGCTGCGGTTTAAGTTACTCAAAAATCACGAGAACGAAGTCGCGGGCACAGCTAGTGTAATTATAAAATATCTGTCACTTCCTTACTCTCTGATAATGTTCCAACTTCCACCAATAAGCGTTCAAAATGAGTTCACAATTTAAATGCCATGATAGTTTATCATACATTTGATTAGCGTTTCAGAAATCGAGGGTTAATCTTATAAATATAAAGTTACTAGCTGTTCCCGCGACTTCGTTCGCGTGGTTTTTGAGTAACTTAAGCCATTTATGCAGCAGCATACACGCAATGAAAGTCCCCAAATGTATTTAATTTTCCCCGTTTTTGCAACATTTGTCACTGACACTTCGCTCCTATTGGTCACAGCGTAATGTTATATAGCCTAAAGCCTTCCTCTATAAATGGACTATTCAACAAAAAAATATTTTTTCAAATCGGACCAGTAGTTCCTGAGATTAGCGCGTTTAAACAAACAAACTCTTCCGCTTTATAATATTAGTATAGATATAAATCTATTCATCCTAAAACTCTTACTTCAAGTTTATAACATTTTACTCTTATTGTTAGTTAAACCATAGCTCATTAGTTTTTATTAATCTCGCTAGTAAACAGTTTATGGGACCGATCGTAAATACTTCATCAGTAGATGCCGTTATGACTTCATCTATTCCATCATCAGTATCCACAGGCGTGAACGTTTGTGGGGATGTTCATCAATCATCATCATGTCAGCTATGACATTCACTACATGGGCCCTGATTCAAGACGCCATCGCTATTTATCGCTTACGAAATTCGAAAACAAAATATATTGGATTTGACATAAGCTTCGCTAAATGACGAGCGAATTCGTATGTCATTTAGCGAAGCTTATGGCAAATTCCTTAAAGGGGGGTTATTCCTGTAGTTGATAGCTTAAATGATGATGACATTCATAATTTTATGAAGCATGGACACAAATGCTTTATTTATTTCAGCCATTAATATATTATTGGATAAAGTAATTCACTTAAGAGCTTCATGTAGGGGAAACTTTCCGATTTCAGTACACGAACATACAGATAATATTATTATTATTATGTTTGTGTATAGCATTTAGTGCTCACCGGTAATTAAGTCCAGGGATGTTAGGGAGCACCGTAACCGTAACCGAAACTATCAGATATCCGATATAAAAAATTATCCATAACCGAATCCGAAATTAAAGTTTTGCTACTGTAAAAAGGAAACCGAAATTATCCGAAACAAACGGATTATCCGGAATCATTTAATTTCCATATCCGTATCCGAAATTTTATATCCATTTCATCCCTGATTAAAAGGAAACACTACGAATATTTTTCCATACAAAAATAGAGGTCTAGGAGATTTCTATTTCCTCCCTGAATAATACCTGTAGAGTAACAATTCTTTTCCTGAATATTTATGGATATTGTTTGTACGTCCCTATTTTTTACTTTTTTTTAATAAATTAATTATTTAAAGAGATATGGACGTTTAAAATCCTATAAAAATGGCCCGACTCTCCGCTATGTTTAAATATATAGGAAACAGATTTGACTACAATAAACAACAAAATCAAAAAATAGGAACCTAGCTCAACTCTTTTTTTAGCTGATACAGAAAATAAAATTTAAATCGGTTAAGTTTTGGAGGAGGAAACAGGAATCCCCTAAACGTCGATTTCTGGTACTTTTAATAGGTAATTTAAGTCCAAGTTGCAGCTGTCTCTATCGCACTAGTGCTGGCTAGCTAAGGCACTGCGAGACAGCAATAGATTTTATAAATACCTATTTTGTATTTCTCTCAACCGTGGTGTTTCCTCTTAAGTACCGTACCTTTGCGTGGGGCCGAAGCCAGCACGCAGAGGCCACACAATGTTAATTTAAATTTAATGTGACACCAGCCGGCGACTCTCCCTGTACGTAACTATTTAGTAATCTGTGCCTGTACGCACCATAGGAGTGTGCCCACGAAGACCCACCGGTTGGTGTAAGACTATAATTATTGCAGGGAATGGTTAGTAGAAATGATTCTGGGCTACGGGGGTGAGGCTAGCCTAGTGGACTGGGTATTTAGGTACTGGGACTATTGAAGGATTATGGCGTCTGCCAGATACTATTATTATTATTAAGTATATTATGTTTCTATGTTGTACAGTAAAATGTTATAACGTACGCTAAATTAGGCTCAAGGGGCCTATTACAAGCTCTTATTCCATCCAGTTTACGCCACAACATGGCTGCCTGGAATTTTCGTATTACGATCATAGATCGAAGACAACACTTATTGACAGCCAGTCAGCGGTCACGTGACACTTGACTTGCTTCCGAATGTCACTTTCAGACAACCAAACTAGGGTGGATCCATTCAGAATAACATGTCGCTGTAATATGAAAAAGAACAAGGCAATTTAAGGCCGTATTATTGAATTACCTGGAACCAGGCTGGTATTGTAAAAGATCATAATACGGGCCCTGGGTGTGTCCTCTCGAAATTACTATGACCACTAAGTACCTCATTTAGTAAGTATCATATTATCCCTCTCGTGTTTCCTGTCAATGAATAAGAAGGCAAGGTACTTTAACAAGGTATTGTGTAGGCGTTGGTGAATTCGGCACCAACACCAAGGATAGATTTTACGATCTCTATGTTGACACTCAAGCTGGAGGTAGCGGGTTCGAATCCCGCCGACAGGATAAAACGCTAGTAAAAAAAACGCGGGTTTTCATTGTTCCTGGATCATGAATATGTGTATAGGATTAAATATATTTCCGTCGTCTAGTACTTGTAATACAAGTTCTTCAGATACACAGAACCAGATTGACGTGGCGTGAAGCGTTCATATAAAGGGTGTAAAAAGAGCAGTCACTATAACTTTGGGATATGATTATACTACCTTGTCTCATTCTAGAAATGTAAATTTTTTTACAAGAAATTTAAAAAAATTTTTTGTTTTATTGTTATTTTTGCGACAAAAAAATAAGAAATGGTAAAAAGTAAAAAAAAATGTTTAGTTTTTGACAAAAAAAAATATATATAAATACATATTTTCCAAAATGAGGCAAGGTAGTTTAATCGTATCTCAAGGTTTTATATTACCTTGGTTGATACGGTCTCAAATACCTATATTGCTCTCCGGTCAGCCGCCATTTTCATCACGTTTCTTCTCGAACGAAAAATGTGTTACATAAATTACATAAATAGTTGCAAACTGTAATAAACAAAAATGTTAATTATAAATTATCAGAGCTGGCCCTCCATAAATTTAATTTAAATTATATCTGAACCGTCACCGGTGATCTGTTTTCTATCGTTCGTTTTCCCGCGTAAGATGTTTTTCGCGCCATCATCGTCATCACTTCTGACGAACTCCGTAGCGCAGTAGTTGAGCGCGTTGGTTCTCGAGCGAGAGGTCACGGGTTCGAATCCTGCCGAAGGAACCAAAAGTTTTCAATGTTCCTGGGTCAAGGATGTGTATTTAATTTGTATATATTATTATTTCCGTTGTCTGGTACCTGTAACACAAGTTCTTCGTATACTTAGCACGGGGCCAGATAGACGTGGTGTGAAGCGTCCATAGATATTATTATTATTATTCTGCTGTCCTTATCATAAACAACGCACTTGCTTGGAGGTTACTTTGGATTTTTTTTTCTATATTTTGCTGTCTCTATGAAACTAATATTTTTATTTTGTTTAATGCCTTTCAATGTGGACTTTGCATGTGCGATATGTACTTAGTTAATTTATGTACCACAAACAGATAATTAATTAAGGGCAATAGAATACTATTCAATAGTAGTACAGGTAGAGCGCACGCATTTTTAAGTTTCGAACGTAGCAAGTGAGCGAAGTTGTTGCGAGTGACGTTCACCAATGAGCGTTCAGAATGGCCTGTTAACTCAAATATTAGCTGATCGACGATTTGATCAGCCTCTCAGAAACCGGGGGTGGTTTAAGTTGGCTAGATTAACAGTAAGCGAACTAATTTATAGACTCAAAAATTTTCTACCCTCAAGTATTAAAGCCATGTTGTTGCAGACCCTTATACTGCCTACCATCGACTACGGTGACGTGTGCTATTTTGACCTCAATGCGGACAAACTAAATAAATATTAACGACTCCTAAACGACTGTATCAGATTTATTTACAATCTTCGCAAATATGACCATGTTTCCTCCTTCCGTTCCAAGCTGCAGTGGCTTCCAATACGCCAACGTCGCTCACTTCGCGCCCTATATACGGTTTACTCTTTCCTTCACTCTCCAAATTCCCCTGCTTATTTGACATCTCACTTCAAATACCTCTGCAATAATCATGACAAAACCCTGCGTTCATCAAGCATTTAGTAGGTATATTATAATGTAGGTATATGTATTTGTATAATATTATAGTATAGTATGTGGCCTAATAGTTTTTTTTTATTATTGGTATGTATATTTATAACATTATGGTATATTTAGTTTATTTTAAAATACATATTATGTATTATGAAATATTAGCACAATATAATTTTGTGTTAAATTTTATTCCATTAATTATTATCTAACATTATTTCCTTCATCGTTTTGCAGCACCTTTTTCCTTATTCTGTCTCTGCACCACCCTATGGTTGACTGGTAGAGAATGCCTTTTGGCATTAAGTCCGCCATTGTACAATGTGCAAAAAAAGTAAATAAATAATGATGTGTAATAGCTAAGAAGACTCTCTATAACGTCAGCTTTTAAGCAAAAAACCACATCAAAATCGGTTCATCCGTTTACATGCCAAGGACACACGTCAAACTTATAACATCCCGTCTCGTCGGGGGCTGAAATCAATCATAGCAAAAAATCTGATACACACTAATAAGTCCCGATTTCACCAACGCATGTTAGTGTTAACGGCTTGTTAAAACACCATGCCTTTTCGTTCATTGATAGGAATTAAGAGAGAAACAACATGATATTTAACGAAGGATTAACTTTAACATTGCTTGGTGAAACACGCCCTATATTATTTTCAATTACATGGAAAATATACCAAATAAAAAATATCTAACCCGAATCTTCTGGACATCATAACCTTGTTAAACATTTCCTGACCTCTTGACGTAATCAGGTTTGGACCACCGGACGAAGGGGGGCAGTTGTTATCCCCCTCCCTTATGGAGGGAAATATTGTATCCGGTGCTTGGGACCCTAAATAAATACATATTCGGACCCTACTCAATTGATATTTTAGATTACAATCACTTTATCGAATGTATTTTATTGAGCGAGCTCTTTTTGGTTAACTTTTTTGGAGAATAAGCTACCAAAAATCCAGTAGTTGGTAATTCGTTGCTTAATTTTCTGAAATATCTCTAAACTATAGAAAAAAACTGTATAAAAGTAACTTGTGTATTTAAATAATTAATGCTAACTTCGAATCTTGTAAAACTTTATTTTTATAATGGGTTGTTTTTCAATAGTCAGATTCGACACATAAATATTATCTGAATTTGTAAAAACTATTTAAAACGAAATAAAGTGAAAAAGTATAAAAATGTTGTGTCTTTTTTATATCTTATATTATTATATAAAAAATGAATTGCTGTTCGTTTGTCTCACTGAAGCTCGAGAACGGCTAAGCCGATTCGGCTATTTTTGGTCTTGAAATATTCATAGAAGTCCAGGGAATGTTTAAACGGTTTTTTTTTGTATGATTTTTTGTATGCTCAACGAAGTGGGCACGGGTCAGCTAGTCATAGTAATAATATAAATCAGTAAAATTTAGAATTTTATAATATTACCTACCTATAATTTATGGCCCAGAATAAAATATTCCGAAAACTTTTTATTTACAGCTTAAAAGGCCTCCTCTTTATGCCGGTATAAAAAGGCTCATCCGCCAAAACTCCAATACATTGTTTTAATTAACTGTCTCGGAAACGAGAATTTCAAACTCGGGCCCCCAGTGATATCATTTAAAAGTTACAATACGAAATATTACTGCAGAAGCAAAAGAAGGTTTACGAGTATTTTGTTTATGGCGCCTAAAATTGTGATGTGTCCCTGTAGAATATTTGAGATGAAATATGGCTGCGAGATATATTTTTCTCGTTGGTGCAAGCTTGACGCATCCCGGCGACGCTGGGAAGGGACAACGAGGGTATAATATGTGTGTAAAAAGATCAGTCACTATAACTTTGAGATACGATTATTTGTTTCCTCATATTTTTTTGTCAAAAACTAAAAAAAAATGTTTACCATTTCTCAATTTTTTGTTATAAGAATAACGAAAAAGCAAAAATTTTTTTTTATTTTTGGAAAAAAAAATGCATTTCTAGAATGAGACAAGGTAGTATAATCATTAATCATATCCCAAAGTTATAGTGACTGCTATTTTTACACCCGTTATATATGTCGCAGTCATCTGGTTGATCTGGTATTGTAATTGAATGACTAGCGCGTTTATTGAACGGCGACATTTAATTGAACGGCTAAAGGACAACTCGTCCAGTTACTTAATGTAACGTTCATCGTCTTGACTCAACATTCTTTAGCATAGTCGTTGAATAGGATATAGTTTGTAATGTTTGGTATGGGTGACCATTACTTCGCCATTTGAAAGGTAAACTTACTTTAAATAACAAAAATGAGAACATGACATGACACATCTTATTAAGAATTTATATTCTATTTTAAGTCTTAAGTTCCTTCAACGAGATTCAAACCAGGGACCTTTTGTCCAGCATCCAGGAGCCAAGTTATTGCTACCAAATACATTGTTAACATTTCTACTTCCCGTCGTTAAGCGTCTGACGTCATAGAATTATATTACAACCATATTATAATTCCATGACGTTGAAAGGACGATCAGAGTAAACTTTAATTTTAACTGTACAATATTGACTTCACTTCAGATAACGAGAAGCCGGAATCGACTGTTTCGAAGCGGAAGTGCTGCACTAACTTCTGTAACTTCGAATTACGTAAGTATAGTGCCTCCAGCAGGACAAGAAGGAACATTGGATAGCTCCGTAAAGTAACGTTAAAAATCATTAATGTAAAAATTGTGACAGCGCAAATACGATTGACAATCAATCGATTGTGTGTGTGTGACTTTACTTTGCGGCACTTTCAAATGTGGCTATCGTTATAGCGATTCAAAGTAACGGATTTAAACGGACTGAAGCTAAGCTAACCATAGTATAAGTCTACGCTTGATCGAATTAATATACGTAAATAAGACGTGTTTCAGCTGCGATAAAATTCGATCAACAATACAACAGATATGTCAGCACAAGAAATCCGTCTCGGCAAATATCTGCGGTGTATTCGTATGTCACTTAGCGAACCTTATGCGAAACCCCATACATTTTGTTCTCGAACTTCGTAAGTGCTAATAGCGATGGCATAAGCGGCCGCACGGTGTGCGTGTGCCGTCTATACCAGACTTAGGGCATGTTTCACCAAGCAATGTTAAAGTTAACGCCATGTTAAATATCATGTTATCCCTCTCGTATTTCCTGTCAATGAATATGCAATGACATGGTATTTTAACATGGCGTTAACTTTAACATGGCTTGGTGAAACACGGCCTTAGTCCCGATATCACCAGCGCATGTGAGTTTGTTAAAATAACATGCCTTCTCATTCATTGATAGGAATTACGAGAGGAACAACATGATATTTAAGTTAATCCTTCGTTAAATATCATGTTGTTTCTCTCGCAATTCCTATCAATGAATGAGAAGATAAATGAGTTTTAACAAGCCGACAACACTAATGTTACAAACATCTTCAGTCTCGGCAGTGATGATCTAGATCCGTGATATTACAATTATGCGTGTTTATTTTATATTAGTATTAATTTCATTCAACTGTTTATTAATAATTTATCGATCAACTGACTGTTATAGATTATATTATTTTAGTTATTTTAAATTACTTAATATTTAAATATGGCAACCCATGACGTCACTTCCATAATATTAAATTGTCATACAATTTATTATCTAGTAGTACTAAAGTAAGAATAATTATATAAGATTAAATATATGTTATTAATATTTGTTATTAAGATAAATATTATATAAGATTAATATTTGTTTACCTAATAATCATATTCTATTATATCCGGTATAGGTAATTATAATCATACCGGATATTAAATAGTTCTCATATTGATTTTTGCCCTAACGATTGTCAATGATATATAAGGGTGTAACTCTTCGTTGTCACCAGACTTAAGAATAGATTGATACTGTTATAAGCAGAGACTCTGCCCGATTAAAATATTGTAATTATAAATATGGAGCGTTGTCTTTTATTTACGTCCGTAACAATTCAGAAGTGGGATCAAGAAGAAACGTATCAAGGCCATACCCAGATGGACTCGAAAAAAGGAAACAGGAAGACAGGTCAGTGATGATTTTTTTTTTTTTTTTTTCTTTCGTTTCTGATGACTCCACGCCCAACCCTACGCTGGCAAAAAGAGAAAACCACGCTGTGTGGCTCATGATTCGTTATTTTTACGATAAAATGTGAATATTGCTGGTCAAGATGTAATTTCATGTAGGTACATCAAACTTTATACTCTTTATTGGCAAATACTGCATACACAATATGATAAATCGTAATACATTGAAAAATATATAAAACTTAGTGCCTTGTTCAGGCGTTTGCTAAATAATAAGATTAGTACATTTACTTCCCTATGTACACTACATACTTATTTTAAATTAAGTATTAAGTATTACATATAGATAATTATGATTATAATATTGTACCTACTAAGTAGAAAAATATTTTATAAACAATATTCTTGACCTTTTGCAAAGTATTTTTCTTATGAGAAACTTTTTTTTTAAAATACCGTCGTTATTTATTTTTCTGTTAAATAGTATTAAGTAAGTAGTTTGGTTTCTTTTATGGTAGTTGATTATACTCGTAATAATAGATAGACCGTCTAAACTACGTGCTAATGCTAAAGTTTATCAAACAAGAGAAATGGTATATTTCGGATATGTCTTTTAGAAAATTTTAGTAAAGATAATAATTCCTTATCTTTAATTTCTCGGGAATCATCATGGTGGCGCGGAGGAAAAGTCTACAGCATATGCTCTGGGGCACGTGATTGCCGAGCACAACAACGGTGTGACACACTTCGGCAAGCTGCTGGGTGGCCACTACACCCGGAACTTCGCGGCAACAGGATCAGCAAAATCCGGTGTGTATATTGATTCTTAATTTAAATGATCAAGTGGTTTTTATGCGCCCCGTAATTATTAGCTCCTCAAGTGTCGTTATTTATACTGGTAGTAAATTTAATATATTTTAAATTAAAAGAAAACAAATGATTGGATTGATTGACTAACTTGAAATATTACCATCAGATATAGGCACAGAAATAAAGTGGATATAGGAAATAATGAAAGGGTTTGGAGATGCTTATACTCTTTCTTTGGGCATATTATCTAATATTAAAACTTATATAGGAAAATTGTATCTAAGTGGATTGATACGTCGAAATAACTAATAATAATAAAACTTAGTTCAAGATTAATCAATAGTCTTATTACTACGTCGAACTGTTTGATTGTAGAAACTAATAGTACCAGTGATGTAATGAGTGACATTTAATAATGCCGGTTTTAGATCAATCAATCAATCAATCAATTATTTATTTGCTATAAAAACGGTACAAAAGATGTTTAATACACATATTACATTAACAGGTGGCACTTTTAGCTAAACATTAGCATGCAAAATATTGTTATTTTAAGTTTAAGAAGTCTAATTTTAATAACATGAAATAATATATAGTAAACATGCTATATCTGTGTGATACTAAAATAAAATCTAGTAATTAAACTAGATCTGTGTGACCATGAAATAATATATAGTAAACAAGCTATATCTGTGTGATACTAAAATAAAAAGTAGTAATTAAACTAGATCTGTGTGACCATGAAATAATATATAGTAAACAAGCTATATCTGTGTGATACTAAAATAAAAACTAGTAATTAAACTAGATCTGTCTGACCATGAAAAAATATATAGTAAACATGCTATATCTGTGTAATACAAAAATAAAATCTAATAATTAAACTAGATCTGTGTGACTATGAAATAATATATAGTAAACATGCTATATCTATGTGATACTAAAATAAAAACTAGTAGGTAAATGAACTAGATTTATGTGATTATAAAATAACAATTAGTTAGTATTAAAAAAAAATCTATATCTATGTGACAATAAAATAATAATTCAAAATATTATGCAAAATTTGTGTACAGAAATGTTTACACTAAAATAACATCTACTAAATAAACCAGATCCAAGAGATACTAAACTAACTCAGCAGGATAATTGACTATGATAAATAACTTAATAATTGAAATAGACACAATTAAATATAAAGAATATTTTGGTCATAATGTATTTAAAATATTTTCTAAGTGCAATTACTGTTTTCGTTTATTTCTTTCAGGTACACAAAAAAGATATGACGAAAACTAATCATCTTGCCCTGGGACATGGCAAAATGCAGGATGGCCGAGTGTTACAAACATCTTCAGTCTCGGCAGTGATGATCTAGATCCGTGATATTACAATTATGCGTGTTTATTTTATATTAGTATTAATTTCATTCAACTGTTTATTAATAATTTATCGATCAACTGACTGTTATAGATTATATTATTTTAGTTATTTTAAATTACTTAATATTTAAATATGGCAACCCATGACGTCACTTCCATAATATTAAATTGTCATACAATTTATTATCTAGTAGTACTAAAGTAAGAATAATTATATAAGATTAAATATATGTTATTAATATTTGTTATTAAGATAAATATTATATAAGATTAATATTTGTTTACCTAATAATCATATTCTATTATATCCGGTATAGGTAATTATAATCATACCGGATATTAAATAGTTCTCATATTGATTTTTGCCCTAACGATTGTCAATGATATATAAGGGTGTAACTCTTCGTTGTCACCAGACTTAAGAATAGATTGATACTGTTATAAGCAGAGACTCTGCCCGATTAAAATATTGTAATTATAAATATGGAGCGTTGTCTTTTATTTACGTCCGTAACACTAACATGGCTTGGTGAAACACGGCCTTAGTCCCGATTTCACAAACGCTCGTTTGTGTTAGCGGCTTATCATTCATTGACAGGAAATACGAGAGGGATAACATGATATTTAATTAATGATTGACTTTAACATGTGTTGGTGAATTTGGCACTTGAGCAACAAGATATTTGTATCAATGCTGTAATCCACCTGACAGGACCGATTATTATTCATGTTAATCCTGTATGCGTCAGTCAAATTAACTACAGAATACATATATTATCTCGATAGTATAATATACGAAAATTAATTGATAGAATTCATTTTCGTATATTATAATCAGCCTATGCAGCAATGTAATTTTGTTTCAATAACCTATACAGTGTGTAAAAAGAGCAGTCACTATAACTTTGAGATACGATTATACTACCTTTCCCCATTTTGGAAATGTATTTTTTTTATATTCACCATTTCTTATTTTTTTGTCGCAAAAATAACGATAAAGCAATAAAATTTTTTTTTTAATTTTTCTAAAATAAAATGAAAAAAATATATTCTAGAATGAGAAAAGGTAATATAATCATATCCCAAAGTTATAGTGACTGCTCTTTTTACACCCGTTATGTCCATAACTAAAATCAATAACGCATATTGTGACCACATATTATGATCTGCTGGTTATTTTAAAACGTTTCCCCAGAAAAATAAGTAAAAACTGGCCAAGTGCGAGATGGGCAAAAACGCAAGGAATGCCTAAATATCATAAACACGATTTTTGAATTACATTGTGGGACGGCAATCACCTCAACGGTGGCGCAAAAAAGGAAAGGTTTTTTTACCATCATATTTGCAGCATTCGCATGGAATAAAGACTCATAAAATACTTCTGATACCTCCAAGAATATGTGTACATAGTTTTATGATGATCAGTTCAGTAGTTTTCGCGTGAAAGCGTAACAAATAAATAAAAAAAAGATTAAAAACCTATAACCCGACTTCGTAAAAAATGGGTCTAAAAAGTCCGAAACAAGAAAGCAATTCAATTTGAAATCCAGAAATGCATAGGTACAAAAATGGTCAAGGTAGAGCCGTGGTCGCACCCGCTATTGGCAACGAGCCTTAAAATTTTTTTACCGTATTTCGGTGTGAACTAATGCTTAGATTTTATTAGCGGGTACGACCACGGCTCTACCTTGACCATTTTTGTACCTATGCATTTCTGGATTTCAAATTGAATTATTTTCTTGTTTCGGACTTTTTAGACCCATTTTTTACGAAGTCGGGTTATAGTTTTTAATCTTTTTTTTATTTAATATTTTTCTGTTTCCACATCAAATTTAATAATGATTATATTTTTATTTAATTGTCCATTACATAGAAAGTATCAACTCCTAGATACTACTTGTACGTCCGCATTTTAAACCTTTATTTTGATTTTAACAATAAAATATAATAATTAATTAAAAAATATAAATACATATTCGTAATGTGCTTGCCAAGACCTAATGTCTTTTGATACCAAACACGAAACAAATATCTTAATTAAATTTTTTTTGGAGATAGTTTTTGAGGTATAATTTTCAAAGTCCAAAATTTTTCAAAAAATTATATAGCCTATGTTACCCGCGGCATTAATACAAATCGATTGATACCTTATTCATCGAAATCGGACCAGTAGTTTAGCCGCTATGAGGGAACATACATACATACATACATAGACTGCCAAAATCATTACTCTTCCTTTTGGCTTCGCCGAAGTCGGGTAAAAAACTAAATAAAAATTAACAAGCTTTTTTCTGAAAGTCAATAAAAATGGCTACCCTAGCCCGCCGAGAAGAACTGGCGGTAGAAACTAGCTTCATCTTTTAGCAGAAGAAACAAATAGACAATTACATTATCTAATAATATTAGGTATTATATTTTTTCTGTCTGTGACTAAACGTCTTGGGACTTCAATCGCAATATGAAATTACGGGATTTCCTTGCCCGAAGTCGCGGGCAACATTTAGTTCAACATAAGTAGTCTTTGATCTAAAACGATTCATCGCGGCTATATCGAGATATCAAGAGCTAGGCATCTAATAGATGTGAAAAGCCGAGTAAACAAACTGGGCGCCATGCTGTCAAACTTTAAGAATATGTGGTAGCCAATTGTTTCTGCTATGCCCTTCGGATTTGTATGGAGCCTTACACACGGCGCCGCTGTCGCTGCGATTACAGACTTGCCGCTACTGGTGCGGCGTGTTTAGCCTCAATCTCGAATTTTGCGGACAGCGGGGAGGGAGCGGCGGCGGCAGGATCTTTTGCGTAAAATCAAATGGACCGGTTCTCGAAAACAGCGGCGCGACGGCGGCGCGGTAACGAGTACCGCACCCGCACCGCCGCCGCTCCCGCCCCGCTGCCCGCAAAATTCGAAGCTGAGGCCTAAGGCTCCATATAAATCCTAAGGTCATAGTATCGCCTCTCACCCCTCACATCCCCCGCGGGCGAAGAAAAAGGGGGATAAGGAGAGCCGCAAGGCGTATATATGTATCATAAATATATATTTTTGCTTTAAAACAAAATGCAAATTACATCCTTTTTATTTTATTTTTTTATTTAACGTTAAAACATTTTTTCTATTTATATATCAGTTTAAGTGAGGCAAGACTCAGGGGACTATTGCTTTGGTTTCCGCAAATTATGTCTCAATTTTTTTTTTGCTTGTTTTTATATTATTTTAACACGCTCCTGTCGGCGTTATACCCTTTTACGTTATAGACTCTTTATAACGTAAAAGTAAACGTAAAACGTTATTCTGCTAAACTATATATAAATATAGTTTAGCAGAATGACAAGGATTATAACTCGAAGCTGCTGGTCACTTAGGAGCCTCTTAAATTTCAATCATTTGAGAACTTGATGGCATTTTTTACGGTGCTGTGTCTATAGTTCATAACTCTTCGTTCTCAGTCAATTAGAAGACGCTTTGATGAAGCCGCGCCCCGCAGTGTGCGGTAAATACACGGATTTACATTTGGCTAATGTTCTTACGAGCACTACTGCATTAGTTTAGATAAACTGTTACGAACATCTAAACAAAGTTAATGTTTGCGTGTTCTATTTTAAAAAGTAGTTTTTATCCGTTATGTATGATTTATACAGTACTACCAGTAGCTGACCCGTGCCCATTTCGTTGAGCATACAAACCGTTTAAACCTTCCCTGGACTTCCACGAATATTTCAAGACTAGAAATAGCCGAATCGGTTAAGCCGTTCTCGAGTTTTAGCGAGACTAACGAACAACAATTCATTTATATATAAAAATACTAGCTGACCCCTGCCCATTTCGTTGAGCATAAAAAAACAAAAAAAAAACCGTTTAAACTTTCCCTGGACTTCCACAAATATTTCAAGACCAAAAATAGTCGAATCGGTTCAGCCGTTCTCGAGTTTTAGCGAGACTAACAAACAGAAATTCATTTTTATATATAAGATGAGAAGACTATCTGACCCGTGCCCACTTTATTGAGGATACAAACCGTTTAAACCTTCCCTGGACTTCCATGAATATTTCAAGACCAAAAATAGCCGAATCGGTTCAGCCGTTCTCGAGTTTTAGCGAGACTAACGAACAGCAATTCATTTTTATATATCAGATATAAAATATAGTATAAAGCGGTTGAGCTGTGAAAATGCGGTTTTCAGGCGACACAACCTACACTCACAATTATAAAAAAATATTTTATTACCGTGTTTCTGCGTTGTTGTTTTCTTTGTTTCATGTATGCGAAAACAAAAAAAAACATTACAGAAGGTAGAACCGGTTCATCATCCCGCGATGAGACGCAGGAACAATAATAATAATTATTATTAAAAAGCTTTGTTTCTTACAGAGTTATAACCTGACGTTATCTATACTAATATTATAAAGCGGAAGAGTTTTTTTGTTTAAACACGCCAATCTCAGGAACTATTGGTCCGATTTGAAAAATTATTTTTTTGTAGGATTGTCCATTTATAGAGGATGGCTTTAGGCTATATAACATTACGCTGCGACCAATAGGAGCGAAGCGTCAGTGAGAAATGTTGCAAAAACGGGGAAAATTATTCACATTTGGGAACTTTCGTTGCGTGCGCTACACGGTTTAAGTCACTCAAAAACCACGCGAACTAATTCGCAGGAACAGCTAGTTCGTGATAAAACAGCGGGTTAACACAAATTAACAAACGCTATATGACGGATACAATTCGAGGATAGAGTATCCTCGAATTTTATCCAATTATGTGCTTTCACAACATACGAAAACCAAAGCTTTTCTTCTCCTTACTCGTAGGCCCGTATAAATAAAATAGTCTCAATCGAAACACTTGAGAACCTATTTGACAGAACTTTTTAGACAGAACGACAGAAATTAAGAACTTTTATATAATGTATATTATAAATATTACGGTACAAAAAGAAAATAAATTAAAATACTATGTAACATTTATAAAGTTGTTCACTTGTAAAAGTGAAACGAAACGTTGTTTTATCTGTCAAATAGGTTCTCAAGGTGAGGTTGGGTTTGAGATTGTTTTATTTATATGGACCTTAGAATCTTGTAGGATGGGACAGGACTGGCGATAGAACAGGTGTGGGATCAACTTTTTACATGCCCATCCGATGCATGGATCATCTTATCAGTTACTCAGGTCTAGAGTGTCATAAGTCATAACCGAACTTGGAAACAATTTTAGTTGTTCCAACGCGGACATCGAAGCCGTTTCCCAAGTCGAGTTGTATAAAATAAATAAATAAATTATGCTTATTTCAGGCTTACCCCATAATAATGATAGTAAACAAAAAATAATAAAAACTATGTTAGTAGTTCCAGTTAAATGTATAGGTAGTAGATACATATCTTCTTAGAAAATGATGTAGATGATGCCTATGAGATGTGAAGGTAATACAATGGATTGTTTACCTTCAAGGTCATCACGAATATAATATCGCTCCTTCCCTTGTTCCGTTGTTTATGTATTTTCTGTACTTTATGTATATTACATAAGGGTAATATTAAGGCCCGTATAAATAAAACAATCTCGAACCCAACCTCACTTAATAACCTATTTGACAGATAAACAACGTTTCGTTTCACTTTTGAAAATGAAGAATTTTACTTATGTTACATACTTTCATTTTTTTCTTTCTTAAAACGTAAAAATAAAGATTATATAAATATACATTATACTTATTTTATTGTTTCGTGTAATCTATATATGAATATAACGGTATAAAAAGAAAATAAATTAAAGTACTATGTAACATTAATAATGATGTTCACTTTTAAAAGTGAAACGAAACGTTGTTTTATTTATCAAATAGTTCTCAAGTTGAGGTTGGGTTTGAGATTGTTTTATTTATACGGGCCTAAGAATACGTCACTCAAGTATCAGGGCCCTTATTCAAGATTCCATCGCTATTTATCGCTTACGAAGTTCGAAAACAAATCTATAGAATTTGTCATAAGCTTCGCTAAATTACATACGAATTCGATTGTCATTTAGACTTATGTCAAATCCCATACATTTGTTCACAAAATTCGTAAGCGATAAATAGCGATGGATTCTTGAATTAGGGCCCAGGGCCTACTCAAGATGCCATCGCTAATTATCGCTTACAAAATTCGATGGCAAAATGTATGGGATTTGACATAAGCTACGTTAAATGATCGCGATTTGGTACGTCATTTAGCGTACCTTATGTCAAATCCCATACGTTTTGTTATCGAACTTTGTAAGCGATAATTAGCGATGGCATCTTGAGTAGGCCCCCTGGTTCATAGCAGCTAATGGTCAGCTTACACCGAGACATAAAGAGAAACTTCGAGCTGCAACGAAATGTACATCTTGTAAATTGAATAAAGTTAAATTTTAAATCTTTAAAATGTCGTACTGCGTCGTTGCGTTGACGCTAAGTGCATGATAAGTATTAAGTACTAAGTTTTCGCCTTGCAGTAACTTACTATAACAGAATACTTAACGGTCGATGAAATTTTAACAGCTACTTAAATGTTAAAACTTCATACATAAGCTCCTCCATTTTGAAGTAGGTTCAAAAGCGGGCCAGTTATATCAAACGATTATGTTAATATCAAAAACAGAACAGACAATGAAAGGACTTTAGCGGATCCAGTAACCCTGATAAGCCGACAAATGTGGCTTCTTTGAACAAGCGAGATTGATCTCAGCAAGGCTGTGACGTCATATAACCTAAAATGTTAAGGGTGGCAGACCCATGGTATACTTTTTGTGATCGTGTGATTTTTTTTTGGCAATAAACAGTCATACATTTTTACATTGAATTTATGCTGACAATAAGTATAATTAAAGACCAATTTATTTATTTATTTAATGTCGCTTCAACATCTGGGTCATAAGCGACCACTATAAAATACATGTTATACTATAAGTAACTTAAATTAATTTATTTATCATTTTGTGACCAACTTTTGTGGGTTACTCATATTAATAATCATGTATACTAATATTATAAAGCGGAATAGTTTGTTTGTTGATAGTCCATTTATACAGGAAGGATTTAAGCATATAACATTACGCTGCGACCAATAGGAGCGAAGCGTCAGTGAGAAATGTTGCAAAAACGGGGAAAATTATTCACACTCAATAACCACGCGAACGAAGTCGCGGGCACAGCTAGTAATTTTATAGAAGGGTTAAAAAATTGCAGGTACTAATTATAATAGTGCAAAGCACATGTTATACAAAAAGTCGATCTGTCGGTCATTTTGGGTAAGCACCCTTAACTAGAAGAACTCTAGCCCATATTATTGTAGTTTGTGAGGATTGAAACGGATTTGATCTAGGGCTGGTGCCCTGAATTTGGCCTAAATAATTCATATACAAGTTTTTATAGCTTGAACTAAGTCTCCGATCTTTGGAAGGCATGCCTGGGGCCGAAGAATTTTTTTTTATACATTTTATAAAAAAAAGTAACTCAGACCAATCTTTTCCATCAGTGCTTGTATGTATCCGGTCAAAACGAAATTTTAACTCATTTTGTTTATTTTTTTATTGCAGAGGATTGATTACACAATTTTAATTTAAATGTAATGTGACACTAGCTGGCGACTCTCCCTGTACGCACCATGTGAGTGCGCCCACGGACACCCACCGGTTAGTGTAGGACTATTCCAAGGAACGGTTATAGGAAAAGATTATGGGCTATAGGCGTGAGGTTCTAGTGGACTGAGACGTGGTTACATCTATCATCTTTATTATTAAAATACTGATCTCCAAAGCGCTCCACTACGTCTGTATGTTCGCGATAAACTCAAAAACTACTGCACTGATCTTCATGCGGTTTCCACTAATGTATAGGGTGGTTCTCGATGATGGTTTAAGTGTATTAATTGGACCCGATAGATAGCGCTTTACTATGACGCATCGCCCGTCCGTATACCCCGTCTCGCTGTAACACACTTCTTTGAGTATCCCAGATCCAATTTTCGGATATTTTTCTAGCATTTCCGATAACACAATTATTATTAAACTAAGACGGCTTACATGCCCGTCTCAATAAAATTGGCGGACATTCTTGATATACAACCTTATTACAAAAATAATAAAGTTCAAAGTCACGTACAAGCATCCGTGACTGTGGATCACCGACAAACCATTTCGACCTTATTACTGGGTTAATAAGGTTCTAAATACCGCTCGTAGGATTGTACAGGATTAATGAGATTCACGAGCACAAAACGCTAGCGTTTGTATGGAGATGGCTAAATGTCCGTTGGGAGACACAGGCGGGGAGAGCAGTAAGATAAGTGCCAAAAATTAATGACTAGTTCAAAACGCTTATTAAAATTAGCCTTGCTATTCACAAGCTGTCACTGTCACTTCTTGGTGGAGTGACAAGGACAGTATGTGACTTGAGCGCCACTTAATTTAACTACTGTTTCAGTATTCGGCCGAAGAGAGTTATTGCTAAGAGAGACAAAAACTATATTCCACACAAGGCACAACCAATTACCATACTATTTTCAAACCTATTTTATGACCTTTACGGGCTAGAAAGTCGTACTATTTTATTTTTTTGTGTTTTATTTATTTAACTTAATGCACAAAGGCGGACTTAATGCCGTATGCCATTCTCTACAATTTTGTAAAAAGTTTAAGTAGACTTGGTAATTTCACCTTTATTCACAAAAATCTATTGAAACTTACTTCATTATTATCGACTAAGCGGTGAAGGCACTTAGTGGAACGAACATAATATACACTGCCCAAAACCATTACCCTTCCTTTTTTCCTGTAGGCGTGTAAAAGCCGCACTTTAAATTAAGTAAAACGTAATAATCTATCTATCTTCTTCTCTTCTTCTTCTTCTTATAAATAAAAAAGAAATGTTGTTCGTTAGTCACGCTAGAACACGAGAACAGCTGAACCGATTCGGCTATTTTTGGTCTTGAAATACCAGACCAGGGAATGTTTAAACGGTTTGTATGCTCAACGAAGTGGGCACAGGTCAGCTAATATACATATAATTTAATTGAGTAGCTGAATAACATTCTCATTTAACCTGACTCAACAAATAAGGAAAACTCGAACAATGTTTGTAGCAGTTTGCACATAGTTTGCAAAACATAATTAAATGATCATACCGTTTCGCCTGTTCTACGGCACAACTTTGCGTCCATTTGAATTAATCTTACTTTGGCCCAAACATATTTTAATGTATAAAATGGCTTATGCAAGTGTTGTTTTAATTGCATTTTTTACAGATTAATTCCGTCAAGGTATAATATAAATAAATAAAAATTTATTTTATTCGTGTTGTGTTAATATTTCATCATTTTGGAACAATTAACTTTAAGCGAAGTGGTGGAACATTAAAGTCTTGGCAACGCTGGTTAAGTAACACGATCTAGATTTCTAGACCGTAACTAGAGCACTAAGTCCCGAAACTACGACGGATATACGACACGCGAGTGCCTGGAAATAGTGCTTTAAAAGCGTATTTTGCGAGGGCTTACCTAATTATTTTTCAGTTGCACTAAACGTAAAAATTTTTAATTAATCCCTGAAGAATAAGTGAAGTGGTATTTTCTTTGGAAGGGTGAAACGCTTTGTTACGTAACGCGTCACGTAACGTCTGGCTTCCGATGCTCTTTCTCTTTCACAGTGCTAGCCATAGTTATCACTTTTTTGTAAAATGTTTCAACAAAATGTTACAGAGCAAAAAGATTTTTTTTATAAAAAAAACTTACTTTTTTACTTATAACTTCTTTAACATTTAATTTAGGGCAAACAGTTGTATAAACAGTAAGAAGACAAAACAATTTGCAACAAATGATGTCTTTACGATTTTTTTGTAAGATGGATAGTTCTCGAGATATCACGAAAAAAATGTTTTCTTGGCGGTCGATGGACAAGCGTGACCCAAACTTAGTTCCGATTTTACCAACTTGTTAGTGTTATCAGCTTGTTAAAATACCATGCCTTCTCATTCATTGATAGGAATTACGAGAGGAACAAGATGATATTTAACGATGGATTAACTCTAACATTGCTTGGTGTAACACGCCCTTAAGAGGAAACACCACGGTTGGCAGAAATACAAAATAGGTATTTATAAAATCTATTGCTGTCTCGCAGTGCCTTAGCTAGCCAGCACTAGCGCGATAGAGACAACTGCAACTTGGACTGAAATTACCTATTAAAAGTACCAGAAATCGACGTTTAGGGGATTTCTGTTTCCTCCTCCAAAACTTAACCGATTTAAATATTTTTTTCTATATTAGCTAAAAAAAAATTGAGCTAGGTTCCTATTTTTTGCTTTTGTTGATTATTGTAGTCGAATCTGTTTCCTAGATATTTAAACATAGCGGAGAGTCTGGCCATTTTTTTTAGGTTTTTAAACGTCCATATCTCTTTAAATAATTAATTTATTAAAAAAAGGAAAAAATAGGGACGTACAAACAATATCGATAAATATTCAGGAAAAAAATTGTTACTCTAGAGGTGTTATCCAGGGAGGAAATAGAAATCCCCTAGACCCCTATTTTTGTATGGAAAAAATTTCGTGGTGTTTCCTCTTAAGATTATGCTTCTGTTGACCCCACACGTACCAAAAATAACATTGCGTCCTCTAAAACTGCAATATTCGGTCCTTAAGTTGTAATATTTCTGTTATGTTATGGACTAACCCAATCTACCTGCTGATTCAAAGGTATTATACCAACAATAAATTAATTAAGTCTGAATACCTAAGCTAAATTATTTTATGGCCCTGTACGAGACCGAAAATGCCTGCGAAAGCAATAATTTTCGTTTCATTCGTCTTGATTTAGCGATTCTGAAAGTAATTGTTCAAACCGTTTACGACGAAGGCTGCTCACCCACGAGCAATAATCGGTGACCGACATTTTGTGGGTGAAATATATAACATACTGATTGCATAACTAATAATTATAATTCCCTCACCGATTTCAGTGTCGGTAGCCTATTTCATTGAAACCAGACCAGGCTACGCAGGAGTAATTTTATAGTGCCCAAGTGTGTGCGAAATACACAAAGACACTCTCTCTTCCTTTTACTCTCATAACCCAGTGGGACGGTAAACCGAGACGACTGGCGAGTGAACAGGCGTAGGACCGACTTTTCAGATGGCCAACCGACGCATAGATCATCTTTCTTGTCAGTCAATCAGTTGATCAGCCTCCATTGTCCTAACCATACTTGAAAACAACTTGTTGATCCAACGCGGGAATCGAACCCACGACCTCCAGCTCTAGAGCGAAGCTCTGAAGCACCAGACCACGGAGGCGATTGCAATAATCCAACACATCATACAGAAAGTTGGTTAGCCCGATAATCGGTAACACAAAAAGTACCTAAGACATGGGTGGGATTGTAATCAAATGAAATCAATCAAATCAAAATATTTTATTTCCAAATGAAACTTAACCAGCTATTTTCGGAAAGTCAACAAGAGGCTACCACCGCACCGGTTCAACCGTAGCCCGCCGAGAAGAACCAGCGTAAGAAACTCGGTAGGTTAAATATAAACAGAACTATCCTACACCACTGATAAACAAGCTAAGACTTGCCTGAGTATCCCTGTGTATGCTGTAGGTGGACCAGCAGCAGGGCTCCACCTGGTTGGAGTCCAGGCCCCAGAACTCCAGCTCCTCCTCGAACAGCGGCCCGCAGACATTTGTGGGGTAGTGCAGCTTGCCAGTTCTGGAAAGATTTAACATCATCAGCATTATCAGTATAATTGAAATATGCGCCTCCGTGGTCTAGTGGTTCAGAGCTTCGCTCTCGACCCGGAGGTCCGATTCCCGCGTTGTAACAACAAAAAATGTAGTTTCTAAGTTTGGTTAGGATATGCATGCTGATCACCTGATTTTCTGATAAGAAAGATGATCCATGCCTCGGATGGGCATGTAAAAAGTCGGTCCTGCGCCTGTTCTCTCGCCAGATGTGCCGGTTACCGAGTGTAAAAGGAAGAGAAAGTGTATTCGTGTATTGCACACACACTTGGGCACTATAAAACAACTCCTACGCAGGAGTTGTTTTATAGTGCCCAAGTGTGTGTATGCTGTAGGTGGCCTGGTTTCAATGAAATCGGCTACCGACACCGAAATCGGTGAGGGGAGCTATTATAGTCGCAGCACTGGAGTAAATACCCACTTGGTGAAGCCCGCGCCGTGGCATTCCCCAGTTAACCCATTCGTGCCAATGGCTCTCATATTGCCATTATTTTACCTATTTAAGAGAAAAAACATCAAGGTTAAATGAAGTACAAAATAGGTATTTATAAAATCTATTGCTGTCTCGCAGGCCCTTAGCTAGTCAGCACTAGCGCGATAGAGACAACTGCAACTTGAACTGTTAAAAGTACAAGAAATCGAAGTTTGGGGGATTCCTGTTTCCTCCTCCAATACTTAACCGATTAAGATATTTTTTTCATTATAAACTAAAAACAAGGCTTTAGCTAGGTCTCTATGTTTTTATTTTATTGTATAAATTAAACACAGCGAAAAGTCTGGTAATTTTTTTTAGATTTTTGAACGTCCATATCTCCTCAAAAAATTAATATATTAAAAAGAAGAGAAAATAGGGACGTACACATTATATACATAGATATTCAGGAAAAAAAATGTTACTCTAGAGGCACTATCCAGGGAGGAAACAGGGATTGCGATGACCCCTATTTTTGTATGGAAAAAACAGGCGTGATGTTTCCTCTTAAAGTTCAAATTCAAAATCTTGTCACTGCCTGTAAACTTTATGAGATCGACAAACAGACTTTAAACAAGATGCTCAGATCAATTTCGGATAAGATTAAACGATACACCTGACTCCCGCCCTTCCGCCCATCCGCCCTAGTCATTACCGCCCAAACCATTCGTAAGACATCGGTATCACTTAATTAAATCAGTCAAATGTTTGAACTTTGAAATCTTGTTTTACATTTAAATGTGCGTTTTGCAGAAATAATAATAATATCTATGGGAAAATCATACCACGACAATCTAGCCCCGTACTAAGTATCCAAAGAACTTGTTCAACAGGTACCTGACCACGGAAACATATTATTTAATACTTACATAATATACGAGTATACTAGACACGAATTTTGTAGGTGTATAGTAAAAATCCTAATTATGTTATGTAAAAAAAATCTGTATGTGACTGTAGGTACAGTCCAGGGATGTTAGGGGGCTCCACAACCGTAACCGAAACTATTGGATATCCTATATAAAAATATATCCGTAACCGTAACCGAATCCGAAATGAAAGTTTTGCTACCGTAAAACTTAATATCCGTAACCGAAATTATCCGAAACAAACGGATAATCCGAAATCCGTATCCGTATCCGAAATTACATATCCATTTCATCCCTGCTACAGTCTAAACGTCATGATGACTATGTTGAAACCGGTCATGTATTTTAACTAATAATTAATTAATGTAAAAAACTAATAAAGTGGAAAAAGTGCAAGTAGTTTGTGTTTACTATAATAACGTATGAAATACCGATACTCGACAAAAACAGAGAAGTGTTATAAGTGTAACGTTACATAAGCCTCGGTTATGGCTGCTGCCTGTATTGCAGGTGTGTGTGTTTGTCTGTGTCATCGTAGCAGCCAAACGGAAGAACCGATCTGGATCATTTTTTTTATTGGTTCAGATTTATATTCATATATCCGAAAATATGTCTGAAAACTGCGCTCGCCAACCCCCTGACAAGCGTGGCGAGTATAGGCAACCCCCTATGAAATACTCAGGGGGAGGTTATCCAGTTTCGTAGCTGAAATGATGATGATGTGCAAACGTATGCTGTTCATAAACGACTGGGAAATTGGTATCGCTTTTCATGAGCCGGCCTTGCCCGCGGCTCGAGCTATATCACTCTCTTTAGAAACCTCAAACTGCCAGCAGCAAAAACGGATAGTGCACATACTTTTTTCATATTTTTTTATATGATATAAATAATCTTAATGACCAATTAATAAATATTGTACAAAAATCAATAATAGTTCTCACCAACATCACAGTTGTTACCAACAACACAGTTGTCAATAACTGCACAGTTGTCAGTGTTGTCACCAACATCACAGTTATTAATAACATCTCAGTTGTCACCAACAACACAGATATTAATAACAGCACAGTTGTTACCAACAACTCTACTGTCATTAACAGCACAGTTGACACCAACAGCACAGTTGTTACCAACATCTCAGTTGTCACTAACAACACAGTTGTCAATAACAACTGTGTTATATCAGGAATCGTTCGATCACGCTTGATGGAGGCAATCACATTCCCAGTTCAGTTTGCACTACACAGTTGTGTACACTAACTTTTATGATTTATGTTCGCTCCTAATTGATTTTAAACGCCTCCGTGGTCTAGTGGTTCTGAGCTTCGCTCTCGACCCGGAGGTCGTGGGTTCGATTCCCGCGTTGGAACAACACAAAATGTCGTTATAATCAGATTATACTACCTTTCCCCATTTTGGAAACTTATTTTTTTTTGTCAAAAACTACAAAAACATTTTTTTACTTTTCACCATTTCTTATTTTTTTGTCGCAAAAATAACAATAAAGCAAAAAAAATTTTTGGAGTTTTTGTAAAAAAATACATATTTTCAAGAATGAGAAAAGGTAGTATAATCATATTATCCCAAAGTTATAGTGACTGCTCTTTTTACACCCTTTATATACTTCTTATCCCGTACAGTGTTCCTATGAGATACTGTTTCGGGCGAGACTGCGGGAAAAGCTGGTTAAGCAGTAAAACCAGAAAACGAGCAGATATATCGCCTGGTGAGAAGAGATTACCACCACCTATTGACAGTCGCAGCCTTCGTGGTCCAGTTGTTCAGAGGTTCGCTCGCGACCCGGAGGTCGTGGATTCGATTTCCGCGTTGGACCGACAACAAATTAATTTTGTTTCCAAGTTTGGTTGATTCCTGGATCACCTAATTTTGTTTCCAAGTTTGGTTGATTCCTGGATCACCTAATTGTCTGATAAGAAAGATACGTCGGACGGGCATGTAAAAAGTCGGTCCTGCGCCTGTTCTCTCGCCAGTCGTGTTGGTTTACAGGTCCCACTGGATTATGAGAGAGAGAAAGAGTATATTTGTGTATTGCGCACACACTTGGGCACTATAAAATAACTCCTGCGTAGCTGGCCTGGTTTCAATGAAATCGGCTACCGACACCGAAATCGGTGAGAGGAGCTATTGTTAATTGACTACCTTGTGCCTCAGTGGCTAGGCACTCAAACCCGGGCGTCGCAGGTTCAAATCCCAAACAAAACGTTTTTAATGATCATGGATATATAATGTCTATTTAATATAATATAAACACAATTATATTACATTTTTAATGGGAGAAACACTATGTCTTCACTATAAATGCTTAATTTTTAATATAATAATTTATATTTTTTCTTAAAATCATTACTTTAAAGTTCAAGTCTAAGCCAACCAATCTGTCAACCAACCTGAAGTCCTAAACTAGTTGATTGGTAAAAATATATCGTGTTTATAAACCAAAAAATAACTTGCAAAAGTTAAAAAAGAAAAACGACAAAAAGTCCAACAAGTTATGTCGCTTGAGGGTGTACAAGTGTAGTGATGCGTAGCGGAGTGTAGCTAAACGTAGGCGTTCGCTATATTGTGTAGTAAAAATAGTATGTTATTTCCATGTTGGGTTGCGTTAAACAATGCAGGTAGATCACATAATTGTCTAACAATAAATATGCGTTAGATTGGCATGAAAAAATTTGGTTCTGCACCTGTTCTCACCAGTCACGCCGGTGAACCGTACCGGGTTATGAGACTTATAGAAAGAGATAATATCCTTGTTTATTGTGCACACACTTGGGCACTATAATATAACTTCTGCGTAGCTTCTCTGGTTTCAACGAAATCGGCAATCGAATCGGTGTGGGGGCTATTAGTTTAAGAGCAGCATAATTAACTAAACAATAAAAAAAATGTAGTACTTGTAGGACGCAGCATTGCGTAGCGGATCGTAGCTAGTCGTAGCGTTACGTTAGCCGGGCTACCATTACTGTACGAACCTATTAACACCTCTTTCATTATAATTAACTAAACATTTTAAGTAACCCTAAAATTTTCAAGTAGTAGGCGAAGTAATAAAGTTAATTATAGCCTAAAACATCCGCCAACACGTCAGCTTTCAAATAAGAAAATCTGTGCTGAAATCGATTCATCCATGTAGAAAGTACGATGCCACAGACAGACAAACACACACGTACACAGACAAGTAAAACTTATAAACTCTTTTTCGTGGGGTTACTGTCTGGCAAATTGGCTGGAGTCGGGTAAAAAGAACATATTTTTTCATATTCCATTTTGAAATTACAAAATGTTTAAAGATCCCTCACAATTCTGATCAAAGAGCTACTTAGCGTTATTGAAATTATGATGAAATTTGAGGCCGCGCTCCCTCAATGTTATCTTATTATTTCTAAATGGATCACGACAGATTATCTTCCTAAAACAAATTTTATCGCGTCGAAATTAATTATTGAAGCAAAAGAAACTAATTTTGAAAATATAATCTTATAGCCCTTAAGGATAGTGTAGCTACACAATGGCCTACCATCCTATACAATCTATCTTTAATACAAAAAAATGCAATAGATGTCACTACTATTAACTAATGCCGAATTAAGTACAAATTTAGGTTAAGGTTCCGAACCGGTGGTAACTGGTAACTGTAATTGTAATTTATTTTCAAAATTGACCTTCAAAAAACAAACTTTATGTTTTAATTTTGAATAAAAGCTTTTTTATTTTTTTTATTTAAATATTGACATTAAAATAAAGATAAGCATATTTTTAAGCATAACATCACATTAAGCTAAATTCAACTCCTTAATTAAGAAGAAGATACGAAACGAAATTAGTGATTAGTATTTTCCAATAGTGGCGCTAGATGGCGGTTTCCGGAATGTGCCTGGACTTCACCCTTTGCCAGTCGCATTGCCAGTATTAGGTGATACTATTTTATAGTACTAGGTCGTGTCTCTGTTATATCTACTTTGTGACAATGGTAAAACATTTTTTCAAATCAAAGCCAAGTTGGGTAATTTTGGAAATTTGACATAAGTATCGCTAAGGGACGTCACCATGTTTATGTCACTTATCGACGCTTATTAGCTTATGTTACTTAGAGATGCTTATGTCAAGTTCTACACAATTTTGTTTTTGAAATTCGTCGTCATAATAGGGATGATGAAGTTACATGTAAGATATTTAGGTAAATTTATATTTTCAGAAATAGTGAGGTAAGCGTAAAAAAATTAAAAATATGATGAGCAATTTATTTTGTTAATACGTCTAAAAGTTACATACAAATTTGTAAAAAAAAATTAAAATCATTGGCTTACTAACAAAACATACAAATATCGTAGATTATTAGGAACTTTGTTCTTATATTGCATGCACTTTATAATCGTGACATTATGATTAATGCTATACTTATAGGCAAACAAGGTATCAAAGTTTTCGCTTATATAATTTGAGCATACACTCATGCCCTAGGAACATTCAAAACGTTTTGTTCTTTAGGCGAAAAAAAACCCGCAACCTTCAGCCGTCAAAGGAGGTGTATACTGAAAGTGAACTAAATGGCCCTAGTAATTAAGTATTTAGGTTCAATCCAGCCTTAACCCGCGTCACCGCGACAGCTGCACAATACAGGACCCGTAGGACCTTGTCTAAATTAATAACCAAGTTACGACGTTTACGAAGCGCAACTAGCGTAACTAATGACCGAGGCTGAGGACACAGTTTACCTATCATACAGTACTTTACAGAACAGTGGCCCAAGCAGGAACAATTGAAAGTTCCGTAAAGTAATCGATTGTCAATTGTATTGGCACCAGCGTTGCCAGACGTCCCGATTTTTAAATAAAAATTTTCTGTCCCATGCGGGACAGGCTCAGTCCCGCTTTTCGATTTTGATATTTTAACTTTTTTGATTTTGATTTCTGTTTTTCTTTATTTAGATTTTTTCTATCTATTAGCAGATAAACGTAATTAATTTAAATAAAAACTAAAATATTAAAAAACTTTTCATTATATGTACGTTTATTTTACTATGTCCCGCCCTCGACGAAAGAACCCGCTTTTTTCACTCAAAAAGTTCAAAAATCCCGACTTGGCAAAGAATCCGATCTGGCAAAGCTGATTGGCACTGTCATGATTTATACAATTAAATGTTTATTAATTAAAGTTTAATTATATCTTTTCATTATTTTTCATGGTACTTAAATATTTTTAGTTTTATATTATTTGTTTACTAGGGCGCTATAATAACATCTTTTAAAAAATCAAAGGACTGATTGGCAATGGCTAACGATTGTCATTTTTGTTAATTGTTACGCTACGATACCCTATGAAGATTACCGACGCATCACTCTCTATCGTGTCAGCACAGAAAAAAGTGAGCTGTTATTTCATTTAGTTTGTTTGGAACACTGCCATCGACCACACGTGTCACAATGCTTGATTTGAAATAGCTAACAATGATTTACTGAACACTTAATATTTTTTTTATTTAAACACCAAATAAATAGATTTAATTTCATAATTATCGATTTCAAATTACCAAATCAATTTTGAAACGTTTTAAAACTTTTGTTATTGAAATGGAGCTTCTATTATACTGGCATATGCCACGCGGACAGATTTTTTTTGCCTTGTTTTTGTATGGGACACTTTACGAGTATATACACTAATATTATAAAGAGGAAAGATTTGTATTTTTGTATGTAACGACTTAACTCAAAAAGTACTGTACCGATTTTAATAATTCTTTTTTCATTAGAAAGCTACTGAGTAACATAGGCTATAATATGAAATCAATCAAATCAATTGCAGCTGTTCGTTAGTCTCGATAAAACTCGAGATCAGCTGAACTAATTCGGCTATTTTTGGTCTTGAAAATATTCTTTATATTCAATCTTTATATTCAATCGAATGTAATTAGTAAGTAGTGTTTTTATATTGTAATAATTAATAAATTTATAATGAAAATTGCGTCGTTTTTTTTTGGAAGTTCCGCTGCCCATTTTTCGATTAAACCCTTTTATAATACAAAATCTTAATAGCCGTATTCCATTGTACGAAACATTTTGTATGTGAACATAAAACATTTTTGTAAATGTTTTTTTTTTGTTTGGGATAATTGTTATATGTTATACGTTTGTTATATGTTATACGTTTGTCGCGTCTGTGTGTGACATCGTAGTTCTTTTATATCGCAACCGATTTTGCTCTAAATTGTATTCTGAAATCTGACGTGATCGAGAGTTTTTTTATCTATAATTCATCATCAATTCTTTACTTCCTCAGTTACATAAAATGTTTTTTACATTGTTTACATTTATAACTGGTGTAAAAAGAGCAGTCACTATAACTTTAGGGTACGATTATACTACCTTTCCTCATTTTGGAAATGCATTTTTTATTTTTCTTATGTCTAAAACAAAAAAAAATTGTCTTTTCACCATTTCTTATTTTTTTGTCGCAAAAATAACTATAACGCAATTAAAAAAAATACATTTGTAGAATGAAAAAAGGTAGTTTAATCATATCCCAAAGTTATAGTGACTGCTCTTTTTACACCCGTTATAATTCATCATCAATTCTTTAGTTCCTCAGTTACATGCTACGTGGAACCCGCTACGTGGAACCCGCTACGTGGAACCCGCTACGTGGAACCCGCTACGCGGAACCCGCTACGTGGAACCCGCTACGTGGAACCCGCAACGTGGATCCCGCGAAATATTTTCTCACCGTATAAATTTCCACGAATACTTCAAGTTTCGGGTCAGCCGTTCACGAGTTTTAGCGAGACTAATGAACATCAATTTATTATTATATACATAGACTGTATAATGTATATTTACGGAGGTGCGAGCGAAAGTCACAAATATCTATTCAAATCGCCAGACAGTAGAGATATTTCAAATAATTCCTTTACATTTTGCCGTTGAAATACTTTCAGACTTCACGACACAAGTCATTAGGGCTGTCTGCATTGCGTTAAAAAGCTTAAACTTCTCTTGTAACTTATAACAAATACTTCGAAAGCGCTTAGGCTGGGTATACATTGTTCGGAGCATCGCCTTAGGCTGGGTATACATTGTCTAGAATATGAGGCTAGGTATACATTGTCAAGAATATGTTGGGTATACCTACATTCCCGACAATGTATACCTAGCCTAAGTCCATATTTCGACTGAATTTATTTCAATAGTAGCGAGGTTTTAATTACTATACGTCATGACACATAATATGTTGTCAACACAAACAACTATCGGTATATTAATAATAATGATATTTATGGACTATTTACAACACGTCAATCTGGGGCCTTACTCTCCAAACTGATTCGATTATGATTCAGAATCGATCGTGCCGCGTACTTCCCAATTAATTGACATTTTGATTAACAGTCGATTGATATGGTCGGGAGTACAAAAAGTTACCATCTAACGATTTTCTTTATCCTGGCTAGCTTCAAAGCAATCCACCAAATATAATAACAAAAGCCGTTGAGATAGTACTGATCCGATTCTCGATTGTGTCGGAGTAAGCCTGCTGCAGGCCAATCGCGCTATTGTACAACGTTTCATTTGAGGTACAACTTAGTTTCGTTTGAGGTACAACTTAGTTTCGTTTGTGTTTCAGCTGCGTTTCGTTTCCAATCCAGCTGAACAGACTTTAGTATCGCGCTAACCTTCCAATTGCTACTTAATAATAATAATAATAATAATAATATCTATGGACGCTTCACACCACGTCAATCTGGCCCCGTGCTAAGTATCCGAAGAACTTGTGTTACAGGTACCAGACAACGGAAATATATTTAATACTTTTACACTATAAACATATTTAAGATTTTTATTATATTAATACACAAAATTAATACACATCCATGACTCAGGAACATTTAAAACTTTTTGTTCCCTCAGCGGGATTCGAACCCGCGACCTCCGGGTCAAGAGCCTAGCTCTGAACCACTAGACCACGGAGGCGTCAAAACTTAACCTCAGACGAAACGAAACGCAACCTTTTGTCAGACATTTGGGATGCGACCCTAAGATTTTCGAAACAGTCGATTATTTTACCATAATCGTCAATAAATTTACTAGTATTTATTTCCTTTACACAATTTAGATTCAAAAACTTAACTTATATACAATCACTTTGTTCCAAACGTTCGAGCTGCGTTCGAGTTAAACTAGCTCCGTATGAACTTTTTGTTTGACAGCGTTTGAGTTACATCTACGGTCCAGCTTCGTCTCACCTTGCTGTCAAAAGGATAGCGCGATACCGAATACGTCATAAAATCGAGTAACGTTCACGTTCCGGTTGCGTTTCAGCTAAAGTTTTTTAGCGCGATTGCCCTGCTGACCCCGTGCTAAGTAATCGAATAACTTGTATTACGGGGACCAGACATCAGATTTAATAATTTTATACCACGCATTTAAGATTTTTATTATATTAAACACAAATTTAATACACATCCGTGGCCCAGGAACACAGAAAAAAATTATTTCGTCGGCGGGATTCGAGCCCGCGACCTCCCCCGCTCGAGCACCAACACGCTCAACCACTGTGCTACGGAATTCGTCAAATATTCTATTAGTGATTACCTCTTGAGTGGCATGTTCAATTCACAAACATTGAGGCGTATCGTCACGGACAGACAGACATACACGCACAAACAGACAAACACGTGAAACTTATAACACCATCAATTTTCGTCGAGGGTTAAAAATAGGCCTCGCTGATGATGATGATCATACGTTACCCAGTGGCCTGTTTAACGTTCGTTTTAATTGCCGTTTTACGTACTGTTTGCGGTCATATTTCAGACGATCGACGTTTGTGGTTTACGTGGAATCATCAACTTTATCTATCTTTTTCTTACAAATTGTTACAAGACAGAAATGTTTTTTGCAGAATTATATAACTTCTAGTGGTAGACAGTTACAATTTTAATAGATGATTTATTCAGTAAAATTGAATCTTTACTAGATATTATTAAGCGGAAGAGTTTGTTTGTTTAAACGCGCTAATCTCAGGAACTACTGGTCCGATTTGAAAAATTCTTTTTTTGTTGGATAGTCCATTTACAGAGGAAGGCTTTAGGCTATATTACATTACGCTGCGACCAATAGGAGCGAAGCGTCAGTGAGAAATGTTGCAAAAACGGGGAAAATTATTCGCATTTGGGGACTTTCGTTGCGTGCGCTTCATATATGGTTTAAGTCACTCAAAAACCACGCGAACGAAGTCGCAGGGCACAGCCAGTAAAAAATAAAATTGTTATATCGGCCTCACATAAAGCATCACTTAAAATGTAATAAATTAAAATCGAAATTTTCAAATGCAAACAGGAGAACAAATCCTCATGTAATTTAAAACTATGCCATGAAGAAATACCACGACTCACTAATGCCGAATATACTTTCGACCAAACTTATTATAAATTTGTCTGTACCGCATCGGTGAAACGTTATTATTTTAGGTGAACGATTAATACAGGGTGTAAAAAGAACAATCACTATAACTTTGAGATACGATTATACCTTTCTTCATTTTGGAAATGTATTTTTTTTATTTATTTTGTTGTCAAAAACTAAAAACTTTTTTTACATTTTACCTTTTCTTATTTTTATGTTGGAAGAATAACGGAAAAGTAAATAAAAAAATACATTTCCAGAATGAAAACATGTAGTATAATCATATCCCAAAGTTATAGTGACTGTTCATTTAACACCCGTTATAGTAGGACAAACTGTTAAATATGCATAAACCATTTTTGACCACACTCACACGACGGTCGAATGCAGACTGAACTGAAAAAATTGAGTATTAGACTTTGCAGTCTTATGGACGTCTCGCGCTTTTGGCCCTACCATTTCTATATTTTTCGAAGTATTCACATTATATCTGTGAAATAAAATGTTACTCAGCTAAAAAGTACGTGATTTCTAGCTTAAAGCGTGTAATAAACTTAAAATAGCCTGACCACATTTGTTTTCGACTCCAAAATAAACTGTTAGAGTGGGGGAGCCCAAGAAGCTAAACTTGTATACGACACATAGTAGGTTTTGTGATTAGATGTTAGGAGGAAAAATTATAAGACCTTTTTTCATTAAAGTGGTAGAATGAGGTACAGCTTTATTTATACTTTAAAAAAGAAGACCATGAATAGCAGCTTAATGTATTATTATGTTCATGACGATGGAATAATTTTAATTTTAAAAATTTACGATAAGACTGACAAGAAAATTATGCTGAGAAATACAAAATATCTGCTTGAATATTTAAATACAATTTTCCAAAGATTTTTTTGATTGGCCTAGGCTATCCCACTGCTGTGCAAAAGGGTCCCCCAAGGTCTTCCATTTATGTCTTTCGTCATCACTTCTTTGCTTAGGCTGGCCATGTCGGGCGTCGGTGTCTTCCATCTTTAGGTTAACTTTCAGTTACTATCTAGAATGATTTACTTTTAAAATTTCACTTAAGTCCTATGAGCTAATCCGACTTTCAAATCATCAGTACTTTAGGTTTGACACTCACTTAACAACTTTAATCTAACTCTATAAAATTATTGTTAACTACTTTTTTAAACCGCCCAAACAAATAAACAAATTTTCCTGCCTAAATTACCAGAGACAAGTGGGACACAGATATTATATAATCTGACGTACTCGAGCTACTACGAAAATCCCCTCTTGGGATCCCCTATTGTCAGTGACGGTTTGATTTTTATTCGCGCAACACAGAAATTACAGTACAGCACACATCGCAGTAAAAGTTGATTACAGCTATAATCGCCAACTACAGCAATAAAGCTCGCGTTACAGCAATATTGTGGCTGTGGCACTTTAAACCGACGCGCAATTAATTCAGATTGGCTCGTTACTAATTATGTCTTTGACGCTATATTCTAGGCAAATAAGGGCCTTTCATACGTAAACTGCGCCTCCGTGGTCTAATGGTTCAGAGGTTCGCTCTCGACCCGGAGGTCGTGGGTTGAATTCCCGCGTTGAAACAACAAAAAATGTTGTTTTCAAGTTTGGTTAGGACAATGCAGGCCGATCACCTGATTGTTTGACAAGAAAGATAATCCATCGGATGGGCTTGTAAAAAATCGGTCCTGCCCCTGTTCTCTCGCCACTCGTTGTTCACTGTGGGTTTAAAGTCCCACTGGGTTATGAGAGTAATAGGAAGAGTGAGTCTTTGTGTTTTGCGCTTTGTGTAGTGCCCACGTGTGTGCGCAATACACAACTGACACTCTCTCTTCCTATAACTCTCATAACCCAGTGGGACGATAAACTGACACGACTGGCGAGAGAACAGGCGCAGGACCGACTTTTTACATGCCCATCCGACGCATGGATCATCTTTCTTGTCAGACAATCGGGTGATCAGCCTGCATTGTCCTAACCAATAATTAAAAATAAATTTCAATAAAATTGAAAACAACATTTTTTGTTGATCCAACGCGGGAATCGAACCCACGACCTCCGGGTCGAGAGCGAAGCTCTGAACCACTAGACCACGGAGGCGCTTGTATGTCACATGTATAGTAACAGATTGGACACAGATATTTCAAGCTTCCAGGCATAAAATAGCAGACTATACAGGCTATTCGAAACTTGCAACTACCGGAAGAATGGTATTTGGCTACAGTTCTGGTTGGCACCAAGTTTCCAAAACTTGGAAACCGCCTTCATTAAGTTTTAATTTAATTAGTGGCGGAGGCGGAATCTCTGCTAACTCCAGCTAGTTAAACTATATTATAACGGGTGTAAAAAGAGCAGTCACTATAACTTTGGGATATGATTAATAAAATTAACCTTTTCTCATTCAAGAAACGTATTTTTTTTCCTTTTTTTTTACAAAAATTGAAAAAAAAATTTTTCAGACTACATTATTATTTTTGCGACAAAAAAATAAGAAATGGCAAAAAGAAAAAAAAATTACGTTTCCGAAATGAGGAAAGGTAGTATAATTGTATCGCAAAGTTATAGTGACTGCTCTTTTTACACACTGTATATGCCGCAGACATCTAATTGAATCAGCAGTTCAATTGAACGGCTAGCGCGTTTATGAAATGACGACACTTAAGAGGAAACACCACGAATTTTTTTCCATACAAAAATAGGTGTCTAGGGGATTTCTATTTCCTCCCTGGATAACACTTCTAGAGTAACAATTTTTTTCCTGAATATTTATGGATAGCGTTTGTACGTCCCTATTTTTTCTTTTTTTAATAAATTAATTATTTAAAGAGCTATGGACGTTTAAAAACCTAAAAAAAAAAGGGCCAGACTCTCCGCTATGTTTAAATATCTAGGAAACAGATTTGACTACAATAAACAACAAAAGCAAAAAATAGAACCTAGCTCAATTCTTTTTTTAGCTAATACAGAAAAAAATATTAAAAAAGTTTTGGAGGAGGAAACAGGAATCCCCTAAACGTCGATTTCTGGTACTTTTAATAGATAATTTCAGTCCAAGTTGCAGTTGTCTCTATCACGCTAGTGCTGGCTAGCTAAGGCACTGCGAGATAGCAATAGATTTTATAAATACCTATTTTGTATTTCTCTCAACCGTGGTGTTTCCTCTTAATTGAATGAGTAAAGGTCAACTCGTCAAGTCGTTTAATGTAACGTTCAACGTCTTGACTGAACGTCTAACTGGGATATAGCATACTTTGTAATGTATGGTAGGGGTGACCATAAGTATCGCCGACCGGATCGCGTTGAAACCGTATAAAAACTCGTTTAAAAAAATTTACAAAATTGAGAGAACTAAAACGACAGTCCCCTGAGTCAAGCCTCACTTAAAGTGCTAAAGTAATTTTCACATTTGCGTAATATATGTATAAATATATTAACTTTGCATAATGTTTTGAACAATATTAAAACAAAAATATCAATTTATACAACGATAATTCTTAATCAAATATAATGAAGATACAAGTATTGAGAGAAAAGGTTTCAAAATCGCGCAATCGATTGGTAAAAAAATATTGCTAATCGCTCGCTATTGTGTTTGAATGAACATTTTGCATTTGCATTTTCCAAATTTTTCAAAAACAATTCAATGGCAATCATAGGAGCTATTCGGTAAATGTTCCGTCAATCAAACATTGACCTACCACCCACCAAACCAAATTAATTTCTCTGAATTTTAAAACTGCTCTCCTGTTTAATTTGATTTTGACGTATTACCTTTCGAACTGTCTATAAAATTCAAGAGCAAAAATTGTGCAATTAGTCTTTTCGTTTATTTAAAAAAAAAATCTAAGAGAGAGAGCTAAAGAAAAGAATGAAAAACTAACATTATTTAAATACCATTAGAATAATGAAGATAGTTCTGTGGTATTCAATGAAGATATTAAACCAGAAGGGGACAACCAATTGTAACGTAACTTTGTTAAACCTACATAGACACTAACCGGTAGGCTGATTATGTATCTCGCAACAGCAATTCGACAGGCGTAAATTGTACAATTGCTTACAATATCGCTGTCAAACGTATACACCTGTCGAATTGCTGTTGCGAGATACATAAGCAGCCCGGAGTACAAATATCGTTTTGCGAGAAAGAAATAGAAAGCTATATTTAATTGCTTAAGGGCATGTTTCACCAAGCAATGTTAAAGTTAATCCTTCGTTTAATATCATGTTGTTCCTCTCGTAATTTCTATCAATGAATGAGAAGGCATGGTAATTTAAAAAGCCGTTAACACTAACATGCGTTGGTGAAATCAGGACTTAATGTATTAAAACTGATCCTAATTCTTATTTTAGATTTTGGATATATTTTCGATTTTCTGTGTAATGAGTCAATAAGTAAATAAATTTAATATTCATTCAATAACCCTATTGTTGCAATTGCTTTGCTTTTGCAAGATATACGTAATAAGCCTGCGAGCCTTGGACAGCTTGGTGCCAATTTCACCAACACATGTTAAAATTAATCCTTCATTAAATATCATGTTATCCCTCTCGTATTTCCTGTCAATGAATGAGAAAGCATGGTATTTTAACAAGCCGTTAACACTAACAAGCGTTGGTGAAATCGAGCCTCAGATTCGCCTATCGAGCGACGTCTACGAGCGCTCCACGCGCGTCTGGTGCTGTGTCATCTCCAATAAATTAATGTGTAAGAAGATTTATTGTATTATCAATTGTATTTTATCTTTATCGTATATTACAAATCATAATATTAGATTTGCCGTACGTGTTTTGTGTTGATTTATCTATGTTTTATGTTAAAAAAACATTCATGCGTAGGCCCAACTTAATAATAAAGCGACAATAAACTCGAGAATTTAAAACGAAACAAAACTCTAGTCTACACTCTACATACGGGACGAGCACTGGCCCCGTTCATAGAGTTTACTGTGAAAGTATCAGCGCTGAAACAGTTACTTTTTTTAATTATTGGTTGGCATGTTGACATTTACTATAGAACAATGAAAGCTAAAAGTAGTTACGTCTAGTATAATCACTTATATATATATTTTTACACCTTGTCTGTATCTAAAATAAATTGTAGGAAGCAATTACATAAAAAATAGCCTTTATTAATAAAATGTTTGCAAAATAATTAATATAGGTACAAAACAATTAGTTTTGTACCTATATTAATTATTTTGTCCGTTCTACCGGTTTTTTTTACTATCCTGCTCTCTAACATAGGCCTCAGATCATCTAAATGTTTTTAATCAGCGAATATCTATACTACACTTACCTAATAAGAACGACATAATCTGTTCTATTAGAACACGGTGCTGGCCTGAAGCCAGTGTGGAGGAAATATGAAAATTCACCAAACCGTGTGAATATATTAAAAGGGTTTATTATCTTCCGGGATTAAACCTGAAGGGCGTTCGTGTACGGGGCCCTTAATAATGTACAGTCAGTGTTTTTGTACGAACAGCATGTTATTAAACACGGCAGGCTTATCTTATATATAAAAATGAATTGCTGTTACTTAGTTTCGCTAAAACTCGAAAACGACTGAACCAATTCGGCTGTTTTTATTTTAGAAATATTCGTGGAAGTCCAGGGAAGGTTTAAACGGTTTGTATACTGCTCAAAGAAGTGGGCATGGGTTAGCTCGTTACGTATAGGTATATCTCGCAAAAGCAATTTGAACTTCTTTCTTTTTCTTTCTTTCTTCATCTTTGACGATTAAAAGGATAATCGCCAACAACAAATCAAAGTGGAGATCAGATTAAAGTTTTATAATTTAGAAAATTATGTTTGACATCAATGTTTGTTTGATGTAACATTTTATAGTTCCTATGATTGCCACCAAATTGTTTTTGGCGCTAGTGTCGTGGCAAAAATGAATCTAATGTGCATGCGAACACAACAGCGAGCGATAAGCACTGTTTTTTGACGTTTATTTTGCGTCTCACACGATTGTTGCCAATCGCTACTTATACGTAATCAGCCGGCATTTTGACAAACACAACAAAATTTGAACCCCCGAATAAAATATAAAAGTATTCAAACAAAAAAAAAGTTTAAAATCGGTTAATTACGATCAAAAGTAAATTCAGCTAATGCATCAGGAGCCATGAATAATTAATAAATCATTTGTTATTATAGAATCAACAAAGAAGTATTGATTCGAATGTAACCCCTGCTAGAACACTCCCAGGGGGTATCCCAGGGGGGTATCACTATTGAATTCCGAGAACACGACATATAATATTGAACAGCCTATCAGCTATTCACACTCCGAGAGTTTAGATTTAGGCTGTGTGTGTACGATCAGGAATCTGGGATGTCGGAGATTATTTAGATTATTGATAATAGAACACTAAGCTTATACAATAAAGCTGAAAGTCGAATACACGAGATTCGAGTTGGAAACAGATGTAAAATTTTATTCCACACTTCGAATAGATCAATAATTATAACTCGTTATAAAAATATTTTTTTTATGTTTTTTAGTTGTAGAAGTCGGTTATTTTAAACGTAGTTTCTTTTTTAACCCCCGCCCCGACGCAATATCAGTCGAGAGTGTTCTTAGCTATATTTGGTGGGAATAGGTTCAGGTCTTCAAGAGATAACCGTCAAACTTCAAGGGAAGGTCGTTTGTGAGGTGTATAGGAATGTTAGACGCTGAGTAGGGTTTTTTTTATTTTATTAATTCACGAATACGTCGCTGTACATTCTTATTTCGATATGCTTTAGCACAATACTGCAGTCTACGTACATGCAAAGATATTTTCGACGCAAAGCTATTTCCTTTCAAACTTTCTGATTTTTAAATTCTACAACCAACAGATGGCGCTTTCATATTATAATCCGACATTTCGGCGGCAACCGTTGAGAAGTTAGTCTCACTAGAGAACTAAATTCATTTACATACAACAAATACGAGCAAATTGAACTCTAGCGGTACAGAATAAAGTTGCTTTCTCATTGAATTGGATTCTGTCGTACACTTTGTAACTCTGAGCATTTATCTAAATAAATATGCAAAGGATAGCATATTTACTATAATGTTATTCATATTTTTTAATTCAGACCGAAACAAAGTCACTAAGCATAGCTCGCACTACGCTTGTTTGAAGTTACAATACTGTAATTCATCATCATCAGGGCTTCAAAATACTATCCTAATTATCTCTTATATTATATGTATTATGGACGTCTCCGTGGTCTAGTGTTTCAGAGCTTCGCTCTCGACCCGGAGGTCGTAGGTTCGATTCTCGCGTTGGAGCAACAACAATGTTGTTTTGTTGCTCCAACCAATCACCTGATTGTCTGATAAGTATGATTCATGCGTCGGATGGGCATGTAAAAAGTCGGTCCTGCGCCTGTTCTCTCGCCAGTATTGTCGGTTTACTGTCCCACTGGGTTATGTGAGAAAAAGAAAGAGAGAGTGTATTTGTGTATTGCGCACACACTTGGGCACTATAAAAAGACTCCTGCGTAGCTGGCCTGGTTTCAATGAAATCGGCTTCCGACACCGACATAGGTGAGGGAGCTATTTAAATTTATTATGGACGTACGAATTGGTGTTTCACGTACGCCCGGTTTCTGAAAGGCTGATCAAATTGATCAATTGATCAAATCAACTAATCTGAACGCTGATTGGTGAACATCACTTCGCAGTCACTGTTTTCACCAATGAGCGTTCAGATTAGCTGATTTGATCAATTGATCAATTTGATCAGCCTTTCAGAAACAGGGCATTAGTCTTAGGGGGCTTGTGTCAAAACCCATAAATTTTGTTTCCGAACTTCGAAAGTGATAATAGCGATGGCATCGGGAATCAGGGCCCAGTTCGCTAACTGCTTCACTTCGACGACTATATTTATTACAATATCTAAGACTACATTAATTCGTGACATGTAATTAATTAATTGTTTAACTGATACAATATGTCGTAACCAGACCTCCTAGCATATTAGTCTAAAATGGGTGGTCCAAAGGTTTGGAGCTTATATCACTGGAGTTCGATCCCGTGCTGGAATATTTCTTGTCACACACTAGATATACGTGTCAGCACAAGCTGTTATTTTATTTAGTTTCTTGGAACACTGCCAAAGTCTACACGTGTCACAATGCTTAATTTGAAATCGCTAATTGAATCACTTACAATTTTTAAAAATTTTAAGTGACATAATTAGGGATTTCAAATCACCAACCTTTGAAATGTTTTAAAACTTTTGTCTCAGTTCGTTATAATTAAATAAATGTAGCTCTATTAACACGGACAGATTTTAGTCTCGTTTTTGTGTTGAGTATGTATTTTGTATATAGTGAGACACATTATCCAGTGTATTGTTGATCTCAGGATTCATGCGTATTTTTTTTATAAAAATAAAAACTACCGCCTTAAAACTGTAGCTATTTTTTGTAACTATTAAAAAAAAACACTTGTACTGACATTTTTTTTCACAGCCCATGTAGGTCGGCTCTGCGCCTGATCGCCTGTCGTCGCACTGGTTTACAAGAGTTACGAAAAGGAGAGTGTTCTAGTGCGCACACACATGGGTCTTATAGGCCTCATGATCGAGCTATTGTTCGAGCAATTAGTACCGCACACGGCACAATATTATAATAATATTATATACCTATTACATTTTAATATTTTAATATTCATACATCATATTCTATTTTCACATATATTATATACAAATTTATATATCTAGGATTGCTTGCTAGGTCTGTCGTACGTCATACAGTTTGGGGCCACGGAAGACCAGGTACTGCGGCGCGCCGTGTCGCGGTGATACACCTGAGTGGTACTCCATTTTGGTTTTAGGCAATACACTTCCTTCCTTCCTTCTATCCATTTTTATTGTTCGTTTTTTTTTTAATTCTTTTTTTTTTTGTTGTTATCTGGTTATTTTGTATTTTAATTATGTATGTGTGAATGTGTTGTCTAAAATGTCCAAATAAAGTTTTTTTATTTATTTTATTTTATTTATTTATAAAGTTATAAAGCTCTAACTCGGTCAGAAATTCAGAATGACCAAATATAACGTCACATGTACGTTAAACTAAATTAACTATACAGTGTGTAAAAATAACAGACACTATAACTTTAAGATACGATTATAGTCTTTCCTCATTTTGGAAATATTTTTTTTTTACAATAATTAAAAAAAATATATATTTGTTTGCTTTTCGTTATTCTTGCGACAAAAAAATAAGCAATGGCGAAAAAATACATTTTCAAAATAAGGAAAGGTAGTATAATCGTATCACAAAGTTATAGTGACTGTTCTTTTTACACCCTGTATGTCCATAAATATCCGTGGGGTGCTGGAGTAGAAATAGCACCTCTCCATCAACTTTCCCGAGGGTGTCAAGGCGGCAGAGGGAATAGAGAGAGAGGAGAATAGGAGGATATCAGGAAGTGGGCAGCAGTAACCAGCCTGCAATAACTCCCCCCATTCATGAGAATTGTCCAGGAGTAGACGTGGTGGAGAGTAAACTGCAGCATAAAGCTGTCTGTCACTGTGATGTATCTGGTTACATATACATCTGGTTCCCAAATCGATACGTGCGTCAAATGTTTATTAGTCTTTAATAGCGTTCGCCATGTTTACGTAACCGTCAGTATAATAATGTAAATGTAAATCAATCATGCGCGTGCGACTTTTGAGATTAAGATTAAGGGTGCCCACCAATGAGCCCTCTTAGCCACGGGCTGTTACTGTCACTGCATAGTATAGATAGTCTAAGGTCGATATGCAGCTTCTTCCCGGGCTACCGACTTTACAATAAATAGGCAGGGCCGAATTTTTATATGCAAATCCGACGCGTAGATGATTCCTTTCAGACAATCAGGTGATCTGCCTGGATTGATCTAACAAGACTTGAAAACAAAAAAAATTAACTCCAACACGGGGACTGAACCCACGATCTCCGGAGCTGAGAACCAGCTCTAAATTAGTGTTGCAACAGAACTCTGCTTCCGCTTCCGCATCTGCAGAAGTTCCGCATGTTTTTTCACTTCCGTTTCTGTTTCTGGTTCCGCAAACTTTATAACAGAACTCTAAACGGAAGCGGGGAGAGAGCGGTGAGGTGCGGTGCAGCCGATGCAACGGCAGCGCGGCGCGGACGGGGCGGTTGCGGGGAACCGCGCGGGCACGAAATTACACGAGCGACCAGGCGCGCGTGATGCCGATGATTGCCGAAGCATTCTCGCGTATTTTGAGAGGGACGGGCGCGCGGTAAACAAACGTGTCACAACGAGTTTGTTTACCCCCATATTTTACCAATAGTTCGCCAATACTTATCAGCTACCCCCAGCAGTGTAGCCAGCGAGCAATTATTTAGCGGAGCTGGTTTACTATAATATGAAGAACATAGAAATAGGCTAAACGGTGAAAAAGCGGCCAAGTAACTATTTATTAAATATAACTTGCCGCTATTTAATTTTGACTACTAATCCTTTAAGGGAAATCCTTTAATCCTTTTCTCAAACCATTTATATTTTACTACTACAAATTTAATAATAAAAAATCTAAAAAAAATTACAAAATTTTGCTTTTTCTACATAGGATTAAGGCTTCCATTTCCGCTTCCGTTTCTGCTTCCGCTTCCGTTAAGATTTACTTTTGACATCCGTTTCCGTTTCTGCTTCCGTTATGCCAGTTCCGTTGCATCACTACTCTAAATCAGAGGACCACGAAGCGCTTAGTAGCTGTGATAGGTCGCTCACGACATACTTTTCCTGCGACCGATAATCGGACAGACTTTCCCTCCATGTTACTTCTGACCGACTTTCTATATCACATTTGCGTTGAACTATTGCTAGAAGTATGTTCTACAAAAAATCGGTCTCCGATTATTGGTGAGCACCCTAAGAGCTATAATACAACATCGTTAGTTGGCACTTAAAACTTTACTGTACCCTTACAATGAAGTTTGATGTAGCTTGAATCGTATACGAAGGAACATTGTTCGCGAAGTCTACATCATAATGGTCATAATGGAATCCGGCCGATTCTTCGGTAGATCTGCCGGACACCGGACAGTGTTCACTTTCCACCGGATCCCACAAAAAATCTGTCTCCTGATTGGTGGAATATTATCAGACAGAAAGGAACAGATAGATATTTTATAATTACATCACGCTCGCTTTTCAAGATTGGTTCTTTGAAGATTGGAAATTCCTCAGACAAGGTTGATTCAAATCATATGTCAACTAATATCGATTAGTTGATTCAAATGTTTCAAACTCATCAAAGACACCGGTCTTTGATAAGTTTGAAACATTTGAATAGCATTCAAGAAATCAGGGGTAAATTTTTGCTAGTCTCCTGTGTTATCCCACAGCACAGGGCCCTGTTTCAAGACGGCATCGTTATTATCACTTACTTCTGTCAAATCCTATTCATTTTGTTTTTGAACTTCGTAAGTGATAATAGCGCATCTTAAATCAGGGCCCAAGCCTCGCTTGGACAAGTAATTAAAGTTTCCGCTTTAATACTACCGCTTACTTTTATCAGAAAATGCGAGCAAAGAGGAAACACGGATGGGTAGGGAACCATACCAGGGGGCCTATTACAAGCTCTTAATTTGAATTTTCGTATTACGATCACATACATAATAACTGCATGATGACAGCTAGTCAGCGGACACGTGACACTTGACTTGTTTCCAAATGTCACTTTCAGACAACCAAACTAGGTTGTTTCCATTCATCAGAATAACATGTCGTTTAAATATGAAAAGAACAAGGCAGTTTAAAACCATATTATTGAATTGCCTGGAACCAGGCTGGTATTGTAAAAGATCATAATACGGCCCCTGCACAAACGTTCACATTGCTGGTCGATTTTGCCGGCAGCTGTTCATGGTACGAGTAGCAAAACGCTCCATAAAATACCGGACACAAAAAAAATGCTAGTATACAGGCTGTAATATAAAAGAGTGATAATACTTAAGCGTGTGTATGGGTTCCGTATATAGAGTTTACTGTAAAGTACCATCCCTGAAAGAGTTTTTTTTTAATTATTTTATAGACAAATTTAGGATGTTGGGGCATTTCTCATAGAAACATGAAAATCAAATGTAACTCTTTCGGCGCTGGTACTTTCACAGTATACGGAACCCATACACATTACACACTCTAAAGTATTATCATTTATATATTTTATACCTTGTATATATTAGCAGATAATGTGTAGCTTTAAGCTGTACTTGCCCTTTCGGCAGTTCTACCGGACCAGCAAACCAGCCTTCTGATTAATTTCGTAGCAGGTCCCAAGACAGATTTAGCTGGCACCCCTGATGAGGGTTTCCGTGGTTGGTTACAACTGTCGCTCCTGGCTCACAGAAGTAGCAGTGGAGGAAATGTGAGGACTATTTGCCTGTTTGAAAAAAGATCTACCACCCTGTCAGATCCTCAGACCGTCATTGTGCGAACGAAGCGTTAAGGATGCTGCAGGGTCGAGTGAAATGCGTCGAGTTTTGCAACCTGCATGGTGGCGTGGGGCTTTGCACGATCTTGCTTACATTTTTGCTTGTATGTTGGTGGTGTTTTCACGTTCTTGCTCGACAGTGTACGCATAAGCAGTGTGGGAAAGAGGAATGTGCTTTAAATGCGTGTCTTTTTATCAAATTTTTTACAAAGGCTTTCAACACTTGGGTGTTGAATGTTGATGCCAGCCTCATAGATTCAGACAATTTTCCCTACACAAGAGACAGGTCCATAAATTTGTATACTTTGCTTGAATCTGGGGAAAATGACGCACGCTTTTGATTGTACTCACAGATTTGCTTGCAGCTTGTGGTTATTATTTTTCGGGATATTGCTGGGACTGTGTGAAGAAAGATATGCGTGATAAGGATGTGTGTGCTGAGATGACGAATAATAGAGATGAATGGAAGCGAAAAACATGTTGTGCCGACCCTAAAAAAAATGCTTAATAAAACAAATATTATATCTATGACGGTGTCAAATAAAACTTTAATCGGTTTTTCAATATTTTACTTCTACGATATTCAGCGACAAAAGCAGTCATTCAAGGCTATGAAGTCATAAAATTATACCACGAGCCATTCCTTATAAAATGGAGTACTTGAGTTTATCGGCGGACATATTGGAATATTTTCATCGCAAAATACTCAGGGCCCTAATTCTCAGGGCTCGAACTTAGTTTTTACTATCGGTCTGTCCCGCTCATGCAAATGAGATTTACCGCGCGTGCGAGCGGGATATACTAATATTCGAACTTTTTTCCACTGCCCGAGAATCGTGCTCCAGATTATAAAATAATAACAAATACAAAGCCAGTATAAATTTTACAATGACGACCTCCGTAGCGCAGTGGTTGAGCGCGTTTGTGAACGAGCGAGAGGTCGCGGGTTCGAATCCCGCCGAGAGAACAAAAAGTTTTCAATGTTCCTGGATCATGGATGTGTTTAATACACGTGTATATAATATAACTTTAAAAAATCTTAAATTTAATATGTATAGTATAAAACTATTAAATATATTTCCGTTGTCTGGTACCTATAACACAAGCTCTTCGGATACTTAGCAAGGCGGCCAGATTGACGTGGTGTGAAGCGTCCGTAGATATAGATATAATGAGAAACTATGATTACCGAAAGACATTTATAACATTAAAAACCTACAGTAACATTCCAAACGTAACTCTTTCTACCTTTACAAAGTTATATATCCCTCTTAACTTCCGTTCACCTCGCCCGATCACACATTTCGTAACGCTTTCGTCACCCTTACTCTCCATGTGTATTCAAGGTGTAAAATAAATGAGGGATAATACTCAAGGGTGTCTATGAGTCCCGTATAAAGAGTTTACTGTGAAAGTACCAGCGCTGAAAGACTTACTTTTGACTTCTATGTTTCTAGGTGAAATGCCCGAATATCATCAAAATGGGCCCATACAATAATTAAAAAAAAAGTAACTGTTTCAACCCCAACTGTCACAGTAAACTCTATATTCCCATACAAACCCTAAAGTATTACCATCATTAATATTACAGCCTGTAAGTAATACTTCAATAGAAATGGAATATATTAAAGCTACTTTTTCACATATTACCGACAACACTACGAGGTCGTGGTCGAGCATAATTATGTAAATTGTGTCACCCAAGATTCCTGTTTTAAATTACACTTACCCGACTTGTACCAAAGAACTATTTAAAGGGTGCCTACCTACGCATTTTATAGTGCCCAAGTGTGTGCGCAATATACAAATACAGTCTCTCTTCCTTTTACTTTCATAACCCAGTGGGACGGTGAACCGACACGACTGGCGAGAGAACAGGCGCAGGACCGACTTTTTACATGCCCGTCCGACGCATGAATCATCTTTCTTGTCAGACAATCAGGTGATCAGCCTGCATTGTCCTAATCAAACTTGAAAACAACATTTTTTGTTGTTCCAACGCGGGAATCGAACCCACGACCTCCGGGTCGAGAGCGAAGCTCTGAACCACTAGACCACGGAGACGTCCATAATTTTTGAAGCGCTGATGATGATGAATTACAGTATTGTAACTTCAAAGTAGTGCGAGATATGCTTAGTGACTTTGTTTCGGTCTGAATTAAAAATATGAATAACATTATCTATACATATAATAAATCTGTAGAGGGGTCATGTCTGTACATTAAGAATATTTAAGTGAAAATTAAAAAAAGGGGGTCTATAAAAGCCACAGAACCTAAAAATAACATTTTTGAAAAAAATGTCTGTCTGTCTGTCTGTCTGTCTGTCTGTCTGTCTGTCCATATGGGAATGTTTGTCGTCGCATCACGCTAAAACCACTGTATGTAATGAAATGAAATTTGGCAGGCAGGTAGCTTACGACTTGAAGAGCATTATTGGAAATTATTATCCCGAAAAACGAAAGGGTTCCCGAGGGATCTTCAAAAAATTGTAGCTACCTATTTGACGGTATTTCAGCCAAACTACTCAACGTATTGAAATGAAATTTGGCAGGCAGGTAGCTTATGACCTGAAGAGCATTATTGGAAATTATTATCCCGAAAAACGAAAGGGTTCCCGTGGGATCTTCAAAAAATTGTAGCAACCTATTTGAAAGTATTTCAGCCAAAGTACTCAACGTATTTAAATGTAATTTGGCAGGCAGGTAGCTTATGATCTGAAAAGCATTACTGGAAATTATTATCCCGAAAAACGAAAGGGTTCCCGTGGGATCTTCAAAAAATTGTAGCTACCTATTTGACGGTATTTTAGCCAAACTACTCAACGTATTTAAATGAAACTTGGCACAAAGGTAGATTGTAACATGAAATAACCAACATAATATTTTTAACCGACTTACAAAAAAGGAGGAGGTTTCTCAATTCGTAAATATATGTTTGTTTTTTATATTTCTTCACGGATATCTTCATCGTTTCTGAAACGATTTTAATTTTTTTTATGTTGTGTAGGGTATAATTTAAATTTGGTCCCATTGTCACCAAATGGTGACCTGATAATGGGATCCGTGAGGAATCGAAGGAAATCCTTAAAATTTATGTGGAATAATATATTGATTTTGATTTTTTCTGAAGTAGTCTAAGCATATGTTACCAAACAGTAAGGTTTTGCACCATATTCTGGATCTATAATATCAAAAAATTTCGCGTTTCAGTATACTATATATATAGTTTTTCAATATATATATATATATATTGAAAAATTTCGCACTGCTCTGGCTTACGCCAGGCTAGGCTAGGTAGACTTTTTCTCTTTCTACAATTTTTTTTTTATCTTATCAAAATAAATAAAATAAAAAAAGTTTTTGTTTTTCATTTTCCGTCCTCAAATAATCGTCGTCTGATCATTCGAGAATTATCCCTACTCAGTCTATACCCATCACTAAAAATCTTAACATTTAATAATTTTAAACAAAAAAAAAACGACTTCAAAAGGTAAACTAAAAGGAACAATTAAATTTACTTCGCACAAAGTAATACTTATTTTCCAGTACGAGTGAAAATAATTATTACCTACTTTGTGCGAAGTAATTTATTATTATACTTAGGTTTTGCAAATACGATTAGTAAAGTATAGGCGTAGGATAGTTTGTTTTCAAGATATGAATGAGATGTCATAGGTACATTAAATTAGAAAAGTTATGTCAATATAAGTAAGATTTATGTTTTTCATGATATTTTTATTTATTAGTTTTTATGCTAGGTACGGCTTGGGTTTTTCTTTCTTTTGGACTTTTGTTACTTTGTCGTCTAAAGGAAGTTAGTACTTTAACCGTAAAGTCCCAAAGTAGGCTACATGTTTGTTAGCGTAGGTAATTAATAAATAAAAAACCGGGCAAGTGCGAGTTGGAATTGCGCACCGAGAGTAGACCGCCGACGCCGAAAAATTTGGCGGTCGGCGCCAGCAGCGCAACGTCGGATTGAAAGTCGGCGTCGGGCGTCGGCGTCGTGACGTTAGGCGTCGCGGCGTTGGGCGTCGCGGCGTTGGGCGTCGCGGCGTCCGTCGGCGTCGCGACGTCGGGCGTCGCGACGTTAAGCGTCGCGGCGTTGGACGTTGGCGTCGCGACGTTGGGCGTCGCGGCGTCGGGCGTCGCGGTGTCGGGCGTCGTGGCGTCGGGCGTCGCGGTGTCGGGCGTCGGCGTCGCGGCGTTGGGCGTCGGCGTCGTGACGTTAGGCGTCGCGGCGTCAGCGTCGTGACGTTGGGTGTCGCGGCGTTGGGCGTCGGCGTCGCGACGTTGGGCGTCGCGGCGTCGGGCGTCGCGGCGTCGGTCGTCGCGGCGTTGGGCGTCATATACGAGACATTAGCGCGTTTAAACAAACAAACAATTTACATTTGGGGACTTTCGTTGCATGCGCTGCATAAACGGTTTAAGTCAAACAAACACCACGCGAACGAAGTCGCGGGCACAGCTAGTAGTAAATATTATTATGCTCCTTTGCATATTTATTTGGATAAATGCTCGAATTTTCTAGCCCTGAGTTACTACGTGTACGACAGAATCCAATTTTAAGAGAAAGCAACTTTATTCTGTACCGCTAGACCACGAAGGCGAGGAGGCTTTTATAATGTACACATGATTAAGATTTTTACGTCTCGGAGCCCTAAAAATCTGAATCCATAAGAAAATATGTATGTAACTGGCTGTATTGCTGGACGCATGAAACACAGACGATGTAGCTATAAGAAACAAAAAGGTTTTTGTTAAAGCCTACAACATTTACAAATGATTATTTACGAAGCACAAACCTTCGAGAACGGAACGAGAGTTCTGCGAACGGTGTAGAATAAAATTTGGCACAGGTTAAGTTTAAGTGGAGAATGATGTGCAACGAGATTTTTTTTAACTATATTGAGCGATACATACAATTAATGACGATAACAATAGCAAGTATTATAATTTAAAACAAAATTTTTAAATGAACCCCGGACATTATAAGAATCTTTTAAATAGTCAAGCATTGAGCGAAATATAGCTAAGAACACTCTAGATCACGTCAGTTTACAAACAAAGAACTAAATCCAAATTGGTTCATCCGTTTGGCTGCTACGATGCCACAGATCGACACACACACACGCACGCACGCAAACACACACACACGCAAACACACACACACGCACGCACGCACGCACACACACACACACACACGCACGCTCGCACACACACACACACACGCACGCACGCACGCACGCACACACACACACACACGCGCACGCACGCACACACATACACACACACACGCACGCACGCACACACACACACACACACACACGCACGCACGCACACACACACACACACACGCACGCACGCACACACACACACGCACGCACGCACGCACGCACACACACACACACACGCGCACGCACGCACACACATACACACACACGCACGCACGCACACACACACACACACACACACGCACGCACGCACACACACACGTATGCACGCACGCACACACGCAAACACACGCAAGCACTCACGCACGTAGTACATGTCACTAGTCACAACTTTTACATTTCTATACAGGGTGTAAAAAGAGCAGTCACTATAACTTTTTGGGGCAATAACCAGGCAAGAGATTTATCCATTGGTACTAGTCATTTGCTTTTAATCCACTGTTTTAAAAATTTAAAAATTTTCAATAGGCAATGTACAACGTGCACAACACAGCGATCAGCTGATTACGCTGAGAGGTCAATAGCACGCGTAAGACGTTCATTGCGTACTAGAGCAAAAATTATTAAATTTAAGAATGTAATGCAGAACGTTGTTCAAAACAGTTCAGCCTTGCGACTAAAATAATAAATTGCAAAAAAAATTTTTTTCTTCAAAAAATGTATAATGAAAAAAAATTCATTTCCTATAATCATATCCCAAAGTTATAGTGACTGCTCTTTTTACACCCTGTATAAGAACCTAACTACCCCTTAAAGTTCAAACCTAAAAATAAGATAAATTATTATAGTCGAATTTCGAAAACAGGGCGACCTCTATTAATATTTAATGACGGTTATATTTGAACGCATTAATAACAAGGTACAAGTGTATTATGTACAGGCTTACAATGTTCGAGATTGAATAGGTATTTGTTACTATTGTAAAATAATATTTTAATATTATGATTGAGGTACAAGTATTAACCATTTCATCGATTCTACTTGGCCACAACAATATTTCATTTAAGAGCCTCTCAATGTAAGTGTTGTTTGTAATTTAGCCTACAATGACAATCTCAATATAATTATTCTTCTTACTTCGGGGATTATAAAGTTAAAAGAACTCACATAACTTTATAGTCACATTGTTTTAAAGAAATACTGTGACTTTTTAATTGTAACTTTTAAAGTAAAAATGAATAGGAGTAAGAACTGGCTTTAAAATAAAAAATAATGATCAAAATCAGTTCACCGAAAGTTGTGAGGTAACTAACAGCCATAAAAAGGAAAATACAGTCGAATTGAAAACCTCATTTTAGAACTCGGAAAAAAGCACATAATGCTAGCTGGTGCCCATTTATCATGCTCCGACGCCAGAAATGATGCGCTGCCAACTGCGGAGCGGTTCCGTTGTCCTTGACATACTGGCCTTAGTGGGATTTGTTGAAGTGGAAATAGGTGCAAGGCGCTTAGACCTTGTCCAGAAGCGAATTGCGTGCGTTCACATACGTGCGTATAGCTTCGAGTTGCATTGTAGCGCACCTCCGTAGAGCAGTGGTTCAGCGCGTCCTCCGTAGCTCAGTGGTTCAGCGCGTTGGTGCTCGACCGAGAGGGTTTGAATCCCGCCGAGTGAACAAAAAGATTTCAATGTTCCCGGGTCATGAATGTGTATTAAATTTTATAAAAACAATCTTAAATATGTGTATAGTATAAAATTATTAAATATATATAATATTTCCGTTGTCTGGTACTTAGCACTGGGCCAGATTGACGTGGAAAAAAAATGTAGCGAAGTAACGTATGTTAGACTATGAGCAAAGCATCAGCAGCACAGATTAGTAAACAGTTATTTATAATCTAATAAAAATAAAATTATCTTATCACAGTGTTTGTTACTAAATACCATACTCCTCCGAAATAGCTGGACCGATTTTTATGAAATTTTATAAGTATGTATATTCAGTAGGACTGAGAATGACTATTATCTATTTTTCATACCCCTAAGTGATAAGGGTTATCCACCCCTAACATATTTTTTTTTGTTTTAAAAAAGAAAATTTTTTTTAACGAATTAACAAAATAATACTTTCACACTTCTATCATCAACCCCTGTCATTTTCTAATAGTTGCTTTAGTAATTTTCCACATGCGGGTCTTGATTCCGCGTTCCGTGTTGCGGGTTCCGAGTTACAGGTTCCGGGTTCCACGTTCTGCGTTGGGGGTCCTCGATGGGCGTCCCCGTTGCGGGTTCCGCGTTGCGGGTTCTGGGTTCAGCGATTTCATCACAAACTATTATAATTATATATCTACACTTTTACACTAATATTATAAAGAGGAAAGATTTGTATTTTTGTATGTAACGACTTAACTCAAAAAGTACTGGACCGATTTTAATAATTCTTTTTTCATTAGAAAGCTACATTATCACTGAGTAACATAGGCTATATAAAATCAATTGCTGTTCGTTAGTCTGGCTAAAACTCGAGATCAGCTGAACCGATTCGGCTATTTTTGGTCTTGAAATATTCGTGGAAGTCCAGGGAAGGTTTACACGGTTTCCATGCTCAACGAAGTGGGCACGGGTCAGCTAGTATTTAATATAATTAGCTTCAAAACGCAATGCAACGCAGCATAACGCACAACAAAGGCATATGTGCAGCCTATGCCTAGTGTTCATAGCTGAAATGATGATGAAGCGGTCATAGACTATTCGAATAGAAATATCGATAGAAATGATTCATATGAGCAATATCAATTGAGCGGGAAATTAATATGAAATTAGAACCCGCGCAATCGGACACTAATTATTAGGTCAACATTTGTCTCTTTGCACGTCCAATTTCATCAATTTCTATGTGATCATTTACACTATTAACTAGGTGAAGTAATTTGATAGAGCTCTGAAAACTTATTAGAGTTTAGATCACCGTAACTATTGCGGACTGATTGAATGTACTGTTTGTCCTTGATGGAAATTCATGTTCACCCTAATAACACACAACTTTTTTACACTTTTCCACTTTTTATTACATTTTAATAAGGTTTTACTAAAACACGACCGGTTTTGATTAAATGATGGAAATTAAACACCTGATGATGATTTAATCTAAAAGGGTCGGTTTGTTGTAAAAACTTATTAAAACGGTATAAAAAGTGGAAAAGTGTAAAAAAGTTGTGGTGTGTTGGATTTATTTACAGGTTATTAAAAAACCAATCAATATAATTTATTCTTGTGTTAAATAAATATTTCTATTTATAAAGTGACCATGCGATATACCTGGCACTCTGATTCTATTTGTCATGTTTTTTATTATGTCATGTAGTTAGCATTCGCCGGCCTGCCATTTTGATTTTTCTATCCTTGGTAGAAAAAATAGCTACGAGTATTTACTTTCTAGTGTTTTAACATTAATAAATATCATAAATTAAAATTAACAAACGGTGTTTGGACTCGAAAACCTAATTCCTATTTTATTATTGTGATAAATTGTGTGTATTCTCCTTTATAGATTATAAAGAAAAGTGTCAAGAGGGAACCTAACGCCCGTTTTTCCATACAGACTCAGGGACCTACGCGACCCCTATTTCCACCAAGGATAATCCCACTAGAGTAACAGTTTTTATACGTACTATTAGTACGTCCCTATTTTTTTCCTTTTTTAGAAATTAATAATTAAAATAGAAAAACCTAAAAAATATGGCAATATTTTCGGCTGCGTTTAAAATCCAGGAAACAAATAGGATAACGTTTTAGAATAAAATCGAAACTTAAGAACATAGCGAGTGTGTTTTGCTGATAAGTGGATGGATGTTAAGAAAGTTTGTTTAAAATTTTGTGAGGGAAAGTACTAGTCAGGGTTCCCCATACATTGTATTCACTTGATCAGCATCAAGCTAATTTTTCTTGAGTAGCTTTATTTTGATGAGACGTCCGATAATTTCTTGGACAATGCAGGCTGATCACCTGGTTGTCTGACAAGAAAGATGATCCATGCGTCGGATGGGCATGTAAAAAGTCGATCCTGCGCCTGATCTCACCAATTAAATTATCGGTCCCACTGGGCTACGAGAGTAAAGGAAGAGATAGTGCTTCTGCGTATACGCACTATTACGCACAACTGCGAAGTTGGCCTTGTTTCAATGAAACCGGCCATCGTCACCGAAATCGGTGAGGGAGGCATTATTATTAGATTATTAAGTGGCTCAAAATTACCTGTAGTAGTTGAGGACCTGCGCGAAGACCCCGGGGTGTCTGTCGAAGAAGTACTCGTTGAGGACGGGATCATAGTTCGCCAGCGCCTCCGTCAGCCGCGAGAGCCGCGTCGCCGGGATCTTCTTCAATGTAGCTTTATATGTCTCGTATCTGGAAAGAACAATAGCATCAAATACCAATAAACAAGCTGTATAGTTAATGGAATCAGGCGTTACTTAACGTCCATAGCATAAATTATGTAGGTAGCAGTATTTATGTAGGTATAGGTATTTTTTTTTAATTTACGTATGAGAATACTACGTTTATTACATGGCTGTAATTGTGCACGCCCTGCCTGATATCTCTCATGTAATTTCTATCTATGGGATTGCTGGAAGAAATTTCTTTTCTTTATATGTAATCTGTTTATGGTTTATGTGCACAATAAATTGTTAAATAAATAAATAAATAAAATTAAAAAACGAAAAAGACAAACGACCCAAGGGCTGGCGCTTTCGGTTCAGAAGGTAGGTAGTGTATTGCCTATATCGCCGAAAAGGAGACCACTCAGGCGTATCACCGCGGCGTGAGCTCCACAGCGCCTGGTATTCTGTGGTTCCATCAGTATTGACAAATGAAGTAATCCATTACATACAATTCATAAAAAGATTTTAATACGGGTTTTAATTTATTTCCTCTACCACGATTGGAAAAAGCCTTTACATTCGGGTTCTAGACTGATTGGGTCGAGTTAGACCTAGCTTTTAGGCGGATTTGTAGATCAATTCCAATATTAAACCTGAATTCAATTACTTCATCTGAAATTTTTTAGGCTTTTCTATATGAAGGTTTACTTTAGTATTTTGTCTAGGTATGTGGTGTGTACATGTAAAACTATAATGATTTAATAATTAATGCCTACGTGGTCTAGTGGTTCAGAGCATCGCTCTGGTTTTGGGTTCGATTTCCGCGTTAGAACAACAAAAAAATAGTTTTCAAGTTTCGTTAGGACAATGCAGGCTGATCACCTGATTGTCTGATAAGAAAGATGATCCATGAATCGGATGGGCATGTAAAAAGTCGGTTCTGCGCCTGATATCCCGCCAGTCGTGTCGGTTTTCCACCCCACTGGGCTACGAGAGTGAAGGAAAAGAGAGTGCTTCTGTGTATTGCGCTCACACATGGGCAATATAAAATAACTCCTGCGTAGCTGGCCTGGTTTCATTGAAACCGGCCACTGTCACTGAAATCGGTGTGAGAAGAGTTATTATTATTAAAAGTAGATATATACCTGGTTGTTACACTTTGTAGCAGTACTTACTAATTAGATCTATATCATATTTCCGTCATATTATGCTGCAGAATTTCTAACATTGTGAATAATCATCAGACCATGCAAAAACGTTTGTGACGATTGTACACGCAACGTCTACACTCTTTGAACCTTATCGACACGATGATAAAGTCGAACGCTACACTGGGTATGTCGACAACTGCACAATGTACATTCAGCTAAATAAATGAAAATATAACCGACGGCACGGATGCATGCATTGATTTATAGGACTGTTCCAAAGGTCTGAAATTTAGATGCTGCAGATTTTATATCGTAAGGCGATTACCACACTGGCAACGCGTCCCGCTGCGTTGCGCGGAGCGACAGAGACAGAAAAGCAGATCTCCTTCAACGCTCGGTTTTTTCCGTCTCCATCCGCGGCATTGTAAAAACTTCATTTCGATCGTCGTGGTGATAGTACTTAAAAATGGTTAGTACGGAAATAATTCAAGATGTTGCAATTACCTATTTTATCAACGTGGTTTTTGTATACTCAAATTAGATAATACCGTGTCCATAGAAGATATACATCCCTTTTTACGAATGAGATCGATAAATGGATATTTTTTAACTATACACAAATGTCAACTAAATCGTTTGATTATGCGCGAGCGGCACTGCGGAGCTAGTGTGTTATATATGGCCCCGCGGGACGTCCCGCACCTAGGGAGAGGCCCCATTATTGCGTTGCGTCGTCGCAGCGTCGACTCTGCGTCGTTTCCTGTCCGTCATAAAAAATATATGTAAATAGACGCAGCGGCTACGACGCAACGCAGCGCAACGCACTAATGGGGCCTCGCCCTTAGCAGGATCTGCACGCGTGACGCGTCACCGCGCGCGGTTGCCTTGTCGGTGGGTTGCACTACGCGGTTTTTCTATATGAACTGATATACTTGCATACAACGTGAAAATCTGCGATTCCGCGCTACGCGACGGAGCGCGGCGCAGTGTGAGAAGCGCCTAACAAAATGTGCAGTACAATAGTTACTTGTAGGGTACAGGCTGTGTCCAGTTCAGTATCTTTTCGTTCGCGGTGAGTCCCACGTACCCGCGGTAGGAGTCCTCATCAACTTCGGAATGCGTAATGTAATTTTTTCGACGTAAAAAGTAACAAAAATAGTAAATAAATGAAACAAAAAACCTTTTTAAGAAAGCTTTTAGCCCTTTTATTTGATACCCATATTGTAGAAATGTATTAAAATCACTATTCCGCCATCTTTGATGTTCCGCCATATTGGATTTAGAATGACGTTACTTTTTGAGTCACTCTCAACAAGCCCTTTCATTTGATACCCATATTGTTTCTACAATATGGGTACGTCATTCTAAATTCCAAATGGCGGACCATCCAAGATGGCGGAACAGTTGTTTTTAATGCATAGAAATGACGTCACACTACTAATCGTGTATTGTCATCCAATCTAAACGTGCATACAAAATTTCAGCTTAATCGGTTGAGAGTATCTGCTTCAAAATCGGGTCGCAAGTTTCCGAGTATCCTTACATACATATATTGCAAGTTAAATAAAAGCTTTTAAAAATAGTAACTGTTTAGTAATAATAAATAAAAAAAAATATTGACGACCTCCGTGGCGCAGTGGTTGAAAGCGTTGGTTCAAGCGAGAGGTCGCGGTTCATTTTGTATAATACTATGAACATAACATTATATTTTAGTACCTACTCCTCTTCCATTCTTCTGTCCCTGTCATGTCATGTCATGTCCCTGGGGTACTCCTGAGATCAAAGGGTTTTTGAGGTTGGTTACCATTGTCGATCCTGGCTACACGGGAGATGTAGTGGTCGGTCATTTGCAAGTTAAAAAAGTTAAACTTACACTTTCATTCACGTCAGCTTATATAAAGAAAACTATACCAAAATAGGTTTATACGTGTGGGAGCTATACGATTCTACCGACAAAAACAATAAACATTTTAACTAGCTGTGCCCACGACGTCGTTCGCGTGACTGTCGGCAACACTATCGCGATTATCTTTTGATTGCTCCCGTTGGTTTTTGTTATTATGATTATTAAAAAGTTATAATTCTTTCATACATATTTTTCGAGTAACTTAAACCGTTTATGCAGTGCACGCAACGAAAGACAAATGTGAATAATTTTCCCCGTTTTTGCAACATTTCTCACTGACGCTTCGCTCCTTTTAGTCGCAGCGTATATCGTATAGCGTTATACAGCCTGAAGCCTTCCTCTATAAATGGACTATCCAACAAAAAAAGATTTTTCTAAATCGCACTAGTAGTTCCTGAGATTAACGCGTTTAAACAAACAAATAAACTCTTCCGCTTTATAATATTAGTATAGATAAGTAAATATTTTTTTGTATTTCATTGCAGTGACAAAGCGTAGGCTTAATAATATTTTTTGACACAAAGCTAATGGTTCTCTCGGAATAAAAATCGTCTAGTTACTTCGTAAGTGCTTTTACTCATAACACTCGTACATAACTCTAGCTATTAAGCTATTAACCACGATAATAAAACACACTCGGAATATAAATCTTAATTTGCTAAACGAATACAATGGGCTATATCACCTGTTATTGCCAGCAATCACATATGCCTTATGCGTTGTACCTGGATAGCGTTTTCTGAGTTCCGTACTCGATGAGTAAAAACATAACCCTAATTACTAGGACTTCGCTGTATGTCCGTCCGTCAACAGAGTGTATCTCAGAAATCACCATAGCAGATCCCGGCTTCGGCAAAGCAAAAAGGAAGGGTAATGATTTTGGCAGTCTATGTATGTATAATCTAATAATATCTAAGCATCAGTTCACTCTGAATTACGGTAGAAAAAAAATAACTTAAAAGAGCATATTCGTCTGCCGTTGCATGGTAATAGCGGGTGCGACCACGGCTCTACCTTGACCAATTTGGTACCTATTGCATTTCTGGATTTCAAATAGAATTTTCTTGTTTCAGCCTTTTTAGATCCATTTTTTGCGAAGTCGGGATTTAGATTTTTAATCTTTTTTTTACAATACAGTAGATATCATGTCAGCAAAAGAAATCGTTCTCTGTTATTTCATTTAGTTCGCGCCAACGTCAACACAAGCAATAATGTTAACACGATCGTGCAAATCCCCACACCACCATGCAGCTTGCAAAACTCGACGCGCGTTTCGCTCCGACCCCGGAGCATCCTCAAACTATTCTACGAACAATATTCGTTAAGTCATTGTTGACTAAATTTTATACTAAAATTAGCTATTACCACGATATAGACGTCTGGCAGAACTGAAACATCAAAGCTATCGTGCAAACAACTGCCTCGAAACGACATATTCTCAAAAGGACATATTTTCAAAATGTCACAATCGCTAAAGGACAGATGTACAGTCGTCTAAATATAAGGTTTACTGGCTTTTGCACGACTGACTTTGCTCGTGTTTCTGCTTTTGAAGTCAGGTAGAACATTTTTTTTTTCCTAAAATATGTTCTACCTGACTTCTAGATCTATTGTTCAGCTTCTTATTAGCAGCACACTTGCAGGCTCTGTCGCTCTTTTATTTTATACTATTTGTGGGCTTACGGTTGCATTTAAAAATTATAAAATGGTAAAGGTGTATAAAAAGTATTGTTAAATCCCATAAGCGAAGTCCCCCGTAAAGATCAAGTGTTCCTTTCCTTTGTGTTTGTTCGAAATTCAGATACTTTATTTTTTATATAAAATATCATGGAACAATTTCTGTCCTTAAGAGGAAACACCACGGTTGAGAGAAATACAAAATAGGTATTTATAAAATCTATTGCTGTCTCGCAGTGCCTTAGCTAGCCAGCACTAGCGCGATAGAGACAACTGCAACTTGGACTGAAATTACCTATTAAAAGTACCAGAAATGGACGTTTAGGGGATTTCTGTTTCCTCCTCCAAAACTTAACCGATTTAAATATTTTTTTCTGTATTAGCTAAAGAAAGAATTGAGCTAATTCCTATTTTTTGCTTTTGTTGATTATTGTAGTCGAATCTGTTTCCTAGATATTTAAACATAGCGGAGAGTCTGGCCATTTTTTTTAGGTTTTTAAACGTCCATATCTCTTTAAATAATTAATTTATTAAAAAAAGGAAAAAATAGGGACGTACAAACAATATCGATAAATATTCAGGAAATAAATTGTTACTCTAGAGGTGTTATCCAGGGAGGAAATAGAAATCCCCTAGACCCCTATTTTTGTATGGAAAAAATTTCGTGGTGTTTCCTCTTAAGCGATTACGTAATTTTGCGAATTCGTCCTCTTGAGAGAACGTTGATTTGCTACTGTGTCGTATTGCGCTGGAGGCAAATAAATAAACGTGACTAAAGATTCGTACAGTGATATCAAACTATGCTGACCCTACTGTACTTTAAAGGACGGAAATCATTTTGGGCCACGTAATCAAATAGCCAGCTGTACAATTTTTTTTTTGTTGGCTGGTTACTTGACATTGTGGCCTAGACTTCTATGAAGCGTGATCCATGTCCTTTAAAAGTGTGTGGGGTGGGGATATGCGTGACTCCGTCATGAAAAAACTTCGCAGCATCACAAAGTAGATATATAACAGAGACACGACCTAGTACTAGAAAAAGGTATCACCCTAATACTGGCAATTCGACTGGCTATTTTTGTTTTCTTCGATTTCCAGGCACTTTCTGGAAACCGCCACTTAGCGCCACTATTGGAAAGTACTAATTACTAATTTTGTTTCGTATCTTCTTCTTAATTAAGGAGTTAAATTAAGCTTTAATGTGATGATATGCTTAAAAAATATGCTTATCTTATTCGGCATATTTACATTTTATAATTTACAAACTTTAATAGTAGTGACATCTATTGCAATTTTTTTGTATTAGGCATAGATTGTATGGGATCCATGGAGACCATGGCAGCATCTAAATATGGGTCTGACTCACCAAAACGCGGGCAAAGCTATCGGCAGAAGTTACTTTATAATATTACCATTTACCACTGTTGTCATTCGATATTTAGGCCTAATCCTTTAACATAACGTGTTAAATTTATTCGGGTCCAATGTACCCTAACCCGTAAACGGTCCCGATCCCTTTCGATACACGATACATATATCTAAAGGCGTAAACAGGTTGGGATGTATAAGTCCCTATTGCCTTATTTGAATATGCGGTTATGTTATGCATCCTGCGTGTGGGTGATATTATAAATCCGAGGGGTTTAGGTGCAAATGATAACGTGTTAAACAAATAAGTGATAATATTTAAGTGTGAATATTATCCGTGGGTTGCCGGACAATGAATATACAGTGTGTAAAAAAAGCAGTCACTATAACTTTGAGATACGATTATACTACCTTTCCTCATTTCAGAAATGTATTTTTTTATATATTTTTTTGTCAAAAAGTAATTAAATATTTTTTTTCTTTTTACCATTTCTTATTTTTTTGTCGCAAAACTAATAATAAAGCCAATTTTTTTTTGTAAAAAAGAATTTAAAAAAAACATTTCTAGAATGAGAAAATGTAGTATAATAATATCCCACCCTTTTTACACCCGTAATATCCGGGATTGGGCAAGAGTGTTTGTTGTGATGACCTCTGTAGCGAAGTGGTTGAGCGCGTCAGTGCTAAAGCTGGAGATCGCGGGTACGAATCCCGCTAAAGGAAGTAAATGTTTTCTGTATTCCTGGGGGCCTATTACAAGCTCTTAATTCCAGCCAGTTTACGCCATACAACATGGCTGCCTGGAATTATTGTATTACAATCACTTATTGACAACCAGTCAGCGATCACAACACTTGACTTGCTTCCGAATGTCACTTTCAGCCAACCAAACTAGGGCGGATCCATTCACAATAACATGTCGTTGTAATATGAAAAAGAACAAGACAGTTTAAGGCCGTATTATTGAATTGCCTGGAACCAGGCTGGTATTGTAAAAGATCATGTAAGTTACAATTTCTTTTCTTTAAGTTGAATTCTACACAATTTATAAGTAAATGTGAAACGGATTAATCAGATCCATGTGTGTGTTTATCTTTGTTAATGTATATGTATTAAACAATATTTAATTTCTTTGCTCAAAATAAGTTTGCATACTACTTCTATCACACGATTCTCGTACCTATTATTATTATCTTATATATAAAAATGAATCGCTGTTCGTTAGTCTCACTAAAACTCGAGAAACGCTGAACCGATTCGGCTATTTTTAGTCTTTTTTTAGTTTTTTGTATGCTCAACGAAGTGGGCACGGGTCGGCTATTAAATTATAATAATTAAAACTTATTATGAAATGTATCATTCGGTGCTCAACGCCCAAACATATGATAGTATAGATATGAATAGTTAGATTGCTTTACTAAAGTAAAATAGGTACACAGCATTGTCAAAGATAAGTATCACGTACCATTCGAAAAGTTTCTAGTTTCATTCTGTCTAGTTTTATCAGTGATTGTCGTTATCAGCTGTCTGTCTTATGTTGTTTGTCTAGTCTAGACTATGGCAATTTACCAGACAAAGCATTTCGCCTAATTGTCGCATTAATATGCAAAACCAAACGGTTTCAGAGCACTAATTACTAATATTTGCATGTTTTAGAGATACTATTTTCTATAGTTTGGATGAAAACTATTTCAACATGTTTATATGATTTATCATTAAATTTATCTTGTATATTATGTCTTGTGTAACGGTTATAAAAAGAACAGCCACTTTAACTTTTGGTTATGATTATACTACCTTTTCTCATTCTAGAAATGTATTTTTCATCATCACATACTCAAAACTTTTTACGGTAGAAGAATTAAGTAGCGATACTTGGCATTTTTTACAAGTTACGTTTTGATGGCATAAGTTTTACTATTGTATTAAAGGATACTTAAAACAAAACTGGCAACAATAAAATATTATTTTCGAGTTGGTCAGGAGTTTAGGACAATGCATCATAATGATCTGCTGATTGTCTGTCGGATGATCCATGTGTCGGATGGGCATGTTAAAGTCGACCCTCATCTCTCGCTCATCCGTCCCACAGGTTTACAAGAATTGAGGATGAGAGCGCTCCTTCGTGTTGCGCACACTTAGGCAGTATAAAGTAATGCTTACCTGTTCTGGTATTCAATGAAAATGGCCACCGTTGCCGGTACTTGGGGATCATTATTATCTCTTAAATGAGCCCGATAATGTGTTTTAGAATTCTGAGCACGGATTCGAAACCGCGTTATGAACGAATAACTTTGTACTTATCTCAAAACACGTAGACTGATGTTAAGCTTACGTTTATTGGCCCAAACAAATTCTTATTGCGTGGTCCAAACTACAGACTGAAGCGAGTTAGGAAAATTATGGGATCAGTCAAAAGTGTGTTTTTATGAAACACTGCGGCGGCGTACGTGAAAATTGTACCAGAGACTTTGTTATATGTATCGTATAAATAATATAGCGTTATGTATACAAGGTTTTAATCTTATAAATAATTTCACCGATATATATACGGACGATCAATAGTTTTTATTGTAAACTAAGTATTTAAGAAAAAAATCCGGGCGATATTCAAAGTGCTAATAATAATTTTAGCATTAATTCAATCAATTCAGTGTACAAAATATATGCAATAATTATTTTATTTTAATGATGCAACGAGTATACCTATCGCTTCAAGCAGTAAGACAGCCACTTTTAACTAGTTATCCTACAAGATTATTTGATAATGTATAAAAAAATATAGTAACATTATTTTAACGGGTATAAAAGAACAGTCAACAACAACTTTGGGATATGATTATAATTCCTTTTCTCATTCTAGAAATGTGTTTTTTCTTAATGTTAATTTAATAAATAACATGTATTTTTTTGCTTTTCCGTTATTTTTGCGCCAAAAACTTACATAAAAGAAATTGTAATATGTTAAAAATTAAATAAAAAATACATTTCCCAAATGTGGCAAGGTAGTATAATCGTATGAGTGTTTTTACACCCGGTATTTAAATTATAAAAAACGCTATATCTCCTCACTTGTCACAACGTCGCAGGGTTTTAAAAATTAATTTCACCGCTGTAAAGCGAAATGTTTCTCGTTGTTATTTTACAGAATTTCATCCCGAAACGTTCTTAATCCACAAAAACAGAAGGTCCCTGAGAATACTCGAGGTCTGGGGTCTCTGGACCTCGAAGGTCGAATGCCACTTACAGTTTGGCAAAAAGTCTTGGTGGTGTTGACAGATTGAACTATTTTTTAGGGTTCTGGGGATCTTTTACAATGCACACACATACACAGCCTGGTTCCAGGCAATTCAATAATACGGTCTTAAACTGCCTTGTTCTTTTTCATATTACAGCGACATGTTAAACTAAATGGATCCACCCTAGTTTGGTAGTCAGAAAATGACATTCGGAAGCAAGTCCAGTGTCACGTGTCCGCTGACTAGCTGTCATCATGCAGTTATTATGTGATCGTAATACGAAAATTCCAGGCAGTCATGTTGTATGGCGTAAACTGCCTGGAATTAGAAGCTTGTAATAGGCCCCCTGGGCCTAATAGCCACATAATCTCGCCACAAGGTCAACTTTAGTTCCTTTGTGGTGAGAGTACCGACTCATCTTCTTTCAACCTTCGAGGCGGAGGAGTTTTGGCTGACGGGTGTGGTCTACCGTAGGTTCCGGGGAAGACTCCAAAAAGAAGCGCGCTGCACATCGCCGACACCACGTGTTAAAGTGTAGTTATTAAGTAAATATTAGTCTGTAAGGTATTTATAATATGGGCCTATGCAGCCAGAAATAAATGGTAATTAATTTAATACCATAGTTTGTTTGTTACGGATTGGAAGACGCAGCGTAGGGCGGCCGCCCAAGAGACGGACCGATGATCAGGATCACGATTCTCGGGCAGTGGAAAAAAGTTCGAATGTTAGTATATCCCGCTCGCACGCGCGCTAAATCTCATTTGCATGAGCGGGACAGACCGATATAAAAACTAAGTTCGAAGCCTGAGAATTAGAGCCCTGGTCCGAGCCGCGGGCAGCCGTTGCCGCATATACTTTTTATATCTTTAGATATTTTTTCTTTTCCAATTTACTATTTTAATTCAATTTCGTATGATCATTTTCCATTTGAGCCTGAATGTTCTATTGTGAATATGAAAATCTATTTATCCAATTTCTTTTAGTATTTTTAGTTCAAATGTAATCTAGATCCTAGTCCTAATTCTATCTAGGCTTTTTACACACTTTAGTTGACAGCCCAATCAAGTAGAGAGATTAACTTGTAAGAAAATGTAACTCTATTACATTTTTTGCAAAATTTACAACTTTTGCAAAATAACAGAACAGAATAGATTTTTTAACAGAAAAGAATCCATTTACAATAAAAAAGTGTTTACAGTAAAATACCTATATTGATATTATAATCACCTTATATATCGAATGTCAATTATATTTGGTGCTGTCATGCTTTTCATATTGTGCTTTTACAGGTACCGCGTTGCGGATTCTGGTTCCGCGTTGCGAGTTCCGCGTTGCGGGTTCCACGTTGCGGGTTTGCGGGTTCCAGGATGTAATTGAATTTTATCACAAACTATTTGTATGCTCAACGAAGGGAACACGGATCAGCTAGTAAGTTTATAACTTGCGCAGTTACGACAAAATTTATAACTTTTATGCTATTGTTTTTCCTTGACAAGTATAATTGTGCGGGTATAACATAACGTCAAGCTTCAAGTTTAATAATAACCTGTATATATAATACAGGTAATTATTAACCTTGTAGCTTGACGTTCCACCGTCTCCCTCTAACCTTCTTTCGGGTATTGTACGCTACTTCAAGTCCTAGTTCTTCCTTTCAGTTTATTCAGCAAGAATTAATTATCAATTTTCAGTTATGTATCATCACAAAATATACGTAATCATGGCCTACCATCCCATACAATCTATGTTTAAACAAAAAAAATACAATAGATTTCACTACTATTAACGTTTGTAAATTATAAAATGTAAATATGCCGAATTAAGTATAAATATTGACATCAAATATAACCATATTATTTTTTAGCATAACATCATAATATAAAGCTAAATTCAACTCCTTAATTAATAATTACGAAACTAAATTAGTAATTAGTATTTTCCAATAGTGGCAATCTATTGTAAATCGAAGAAAGGCAAAAATAGCCAGTCGAATTGCCAGTATTAGTGTGATACCATCTTGTAGTATTAGGTCGTATCTGTTATATATCTACTTTGAGACGTAATAAAAAAATGAAATCTACACCCTGTTACCTAGCATAAGGACCCGTCAGAAATTTATGACTATCTAATCCCACTAACACAACCCTTACAATCCGAACTTTACGAGGCCCCCGCGGTAATACGCCCCTGACTCAGTGGCGTACGCCCCTGATTACCCCAGATTACAGTAGTAAATTGAATTCCCAAAGATGTGTGTAATAACTTTTTATACTGAAAATAAAACATTTGGGATCATATTATTATTGTGTGTTTATTTTTACAAATCTTGTCTTTTTTACTCAAATAATAATGATGATAGGGTTGCCATTCGTCCGGGTTTTCCAGGATTAGTCCTACTTTTGAGGTCGTCCAGGGAGCGTCCGGACCGGACGGCCGATATCCGAATTTAGTTTTATTTTGTATCAGGATTTTTTAGAATTCGGTGAGGCCTATATTTGTTGGTTTTGGGCTCCCGAGTCTGGATTTTGACGCGTTATGTCCCAGTTTTTTTTATTCGAAGTTGGCAACCCTAATTATAGCGATAGTTTATAAACAAACGCATTTGAATGTGGCAGGTATTATAAGGCCCTGTAGCTACTGTTATTACGCTAACCGGCAAGCCGGTAACTAGCATAATATTAGTAGTAACATGAATTTTATGGAGATTTTTATCGCGATTTGTCGCGTATATGAGGACCCAAAACAAAAAATGCTCTACGCTTCCTTCTCTGGACAATAACGGGTGTAAAAAAAGCAGTCACTATAACTTTGGGATATGATTATACTACCCTTTCTCATTCTAGAAATGTATTTTTTTTATACAAGAATTTCAAAATTGAATATTTTTTTTGCTCTATTGTTATTTTTGCGACAAAAAAATAAGAAATGGTCTAAAAATATTCTTTTTTGTTTTTGACAAAAAAAAATATCAAAAAAATACATTTCAAAACAGACCTAGTTAAAAAATACATTTCCAAAATGAGGAAACGTAGTATAATCGTATATCAAAGTTATAGTGACTTCTCTTTTTACACCCTGTATATTCGGCTCGATATATGAACCATGAGACGTGTCTGTATTCTGTATTGTGGGCGTGCGCCTATTATTTACAAAGTCTATGTAATTTGTGTAGACGGGAGTTTCAAACATTTTTCATGACAATCTTAATAGCTTTCGTTTTCTTATTGGCACAGTAAACTTGTATATTAGAACAGTAATACAGAAACCTAATAAGAATAGCTTTAAATTGAAAAATACTCTAGAAACTCATTCTGCTCATTCTAAAAGGTTTCTTTGATTAAATTGCCAAGGTGACACAAATGTGGGTAGGAATACATTATATCTGTCACAAGTCACGACCGTGACAATGTATGCTACTGAATTCTCAATAATATGTATCCACATGACTACATTACTATAATAGCTCCCCTCACCGATGTCGGTGTCGGTAGCCGATGTCATTGAAACCAGGCCAGCTACGCATGAGTTATTTTATAGTGCCCAAATGTGTGCGCAATACACAAAGACACTCTCTTCTTTTTACTCTCATAACCCAGTGGGACGGTAAACGGACACGACTGGCGAGAGAACAGGCGCAGGACCGACTTTTAACATGTCCATCCGACGCATGGATCATCTTATCAATCAATCTTTTATAACGAAGTTTGTTTTTTAATTTTAATTTTTTAGTGCCTCTAATAAATCCCTTTGGTAGCCACGATCCTACAGACAGACTGACAGACACCATATTTATAATTTCCACCTCCTTTTGTCCCGAGAATCAATTATTAATTTAAGGTGCAAAACTCCCAAATTACCCGCACTGAAACTACATAGGTATACATAAATCATCTATATAAAAATGTACCGTCAAATGTATCACCTCTGGAAATTGGTGGAATACGTTAAAAAAGTGCACGGCCAAACTATATAATTTTTCTATGGGACGAAGTGGCAGCTATTCTGCGTCGAATGTAAAAAGAATCACGCAAATCGGATCATTAACCTCAGAGTAATCGGTGTACATACTTTTTAAAAAATTCCGAATTGAGAACCTCCTTTTTTGAAAGTCGGTTAAAAATAGTCCTGACTCAAAATCTGAATTTTCATAGATGATTTATTTAGTGAAATTTAATAAAAATTAAATTGTTATATCGGTAGGCTGATTATGTATCTCGCAACAGCAATTCGACAGGCGTAATTTGTACAATTATTGTGTACAATATCGCTCTCAAGTGTATACGTTTGACAGCCATATTGTAAACAATTATACAATTTACGCCTGTCGAATTACTGTTGCGAGATACATGATCAGCCTGCGGGCTCACATATAGCAACTTAAATAAAATAAGTGTAGATCCAAATTTAATATAAACGTAAACAAAGAGAATAAATGTTGTTATTTTAAAACCGTGCTATGAAGAGATACATTACTTAGGTCAAAATTTATACTTTCAACAAAATCTTATATGTAAAAATTAATCGCTGTTCGTTAGTCTCGTTAAAACTCGAGAACGTCTGAACCGATTCGGCTATTTTTAGTCTTGATATATTCGTGGAAGTCCCGGGAAGGTTTAAACGGTTTGTATGCTCAACGAAGTGGGCATATGGGCGTGTCAGCTAGTCTATTGTTAAATCTATACTAATATTATAAAGCGGAAGAGTTTGTTTGTTTGTTTAAACGAGCTAATCTCAGGAACTACTGGTCCGATTTGAAAAATTCTTGTTTTTGTTGGATAGTCCATTTATAGAGGAAGGCTTTAGGCTTTATAACATTACGCTGCGACCAATAGGAGCGAAGCGGCAGTGAGAAATGTTGCAAAAACGGGGAAAATTATTCACATTTGGGGACTTTCGTTGCGTGCGCTGCATCAAATTCACGCAAACGAAGTCGCGGGACAGCTAGTTACCAATAAATTGGAAAAAGTACAAGTAATTTGTGTATTATTATTGTGTATCAAGTAGAATCAGTCATATGTGATACGATACAACGATATTTCTGTACTCACTTTTAAAATATCAGAATACAAAGGAAATAAATGTTTATTTTCATTTTATTTTCGTTGCGACATTCCTAGAAGCTTCGCTATCGATTCTGATTACCAGTTTTCATACAATTACTGATGTGTTTACTTTTGCCCTGCTGGGAAATCAGCGAGTTCGTAGGGAATAGGATTGCGCTGGTAAGGGCCCCGATTCTCATGCAGTAGAGAAAAATTCACGTTCGAAAAAAAATTAAGTATTTTCGTTTTCTTTATTATATTCCGATGACGATGGCAGGTTTTATAGAAACCAGGGTATAACCAGTTATTTTACATTCTCTCTCTATCTTCACTCTCATAGCCCAGACGGATACTCGACAGTACTGGCAAGAGAACCGGCGCATAACTGACTTTTTACATGCACATCCGACGCATGGATCGTCAATCTTGTCAGACAATAAGTGAGCCTGCAATGTCCTAGCTTAACATGAAAATAACATTTTTTGTTGTTCCAAAACGGGAATCGAACTCGAGCGGTCGCCAAGTTGAACCACTAGACAACGGAGGCGTTCCCAAATACCTAACCAAAGGCATGTAAGATTGCATAGAGATTTGTTACTATTCTGTCGAGTAGTAGGTAGACATCGAACCTGTAGGTAAACCTTATATTATAAAAAATAAAAAGACTTTGAAGTAATACTTTTACAGTTAAAATGAGTTTATTTCATTCCTTTTGACTGTTTTATTTACCGTGTTTTAAAAATGTTACCTAACAAGTACATTATCTATCTATCTTTTCTTATAATATATAAAAATGAATTGCTGTTCGTTAGTCTCGCTAAAACTCGGGAGCCGCTGAACCGATTCTTCTATTTTTAGTCTTGAAATATTTAGATATAATGGTGCATTCCCACGGCCTACTTTTATGTAGGACCAATTTTTTCATCTATATTATTTAAGATGGACTTTTTATATAACCCACTAAGCGCACTTTGCACTAATTCAGATTTGCACAAAATCAGTCACCGAATCACGTGGGCAATGAATAATTGAGAAAACAACTCGTTGATCCTTCTAACCCAGCAAAACTCCACAATCGAAATGGAGTGCTCGAAAAGTTTCGATTGCGAAGTTTTCCTTCGAGGTCGGTAAACCCTTTCTAGTGCTATAGTGTTCAGTGTAGGTGTAGCCTTTGTAGCCTATTTGGCACTTGGCAGCCTTTCTAGACTCCAACCCCCGGTTTCCCGAACGCTAATCAAATGAATGATCAACTAGCATGGCATTCAAATCAACGACCTATATTGAACGCTGATTGGTGGAATAATAGCAGAAACAAAAACAGTAAGGAACGGACAGCTGATATTTTATAATTACATGACGCTCGCTCGCTGATTCAAATCGTATGTCAACTAATCGGTGTCTTTGGTGAATTACCCTTATCTGTGGAATTTTAACAAAACTTGCTAGTGCGAGCGTGATGTAATTATGAAACATCTGTTCGTTACTTTCTGTCTGATAATACCCCTGTTCCACTTCCTAACTCTAAACGATCTGAACGTTTTTTTCGTTCAGATTTGCGTTTCTTTAGCACTGTTTCGGATCGTTTTGAACTGTTCCACACGCACTGATAGCTGTCAATGTCAGCGTTATGAATGATCTGAACGTTCAGAGCGCTAAAAGGAACACACTGTATATTCACCAATCAGCGTTCAATATGGCTTGTTGATTTGAATACCATGTTAGTTGATCATTCATTTGAATAACGTTCGGGAAACCGGGGACAAGTGTCGCCCCTGCTGACCCACATCAGCCCTGCATGCACAGTCATTAGCTTAATCAATATCCAACAGAGAATTAAAACAGGCCAATGAAGATACCTTTAAAAACCAGCATCAATTGTTATAACATCGTAGCTACCAAACGGATTTATCCTACTGTACTACTTTATCTTAGAAACCTTTATCTTAGAAACACCAAAAATTAAAAATAAACTACGTTTAAAAAGAAAGACAAATTAACAAAAAAGCGTTAAAGTAATTTTTTAATGTAGTTACAATTAATGTTCTTTTTGAAGTCGGTGTCAGCAAAGGTGAGTTTCGAGTCAGCAATTTTAGGATGTTTTTCTTTTAGCTTTAAGCTATATAGTCCGGTTTCCCCCATACATTGTTTTCACTTGATTAGTATCAAGCTAATTTTTCGTGAGTACCTTCATTTTGATGAGACGTCCAAGAATTTCTTGGACGGAACTCTTTTTTGTGGTAGCTAACAGAGATAGCAAGAAAAAAGTTTGTGGATTTGGCGATTCCAAAATATATATTTTGTATTTTTTGATAAATCACAAGATGATGGTCTAAATTATCCGAAAAAAATATTTGTCCTACAAAATCTATGGTTTGATCAAAGAGTTCCCTCTTGCCAACTTGTATCGCTCTTAAATTATTATTAGTAAGCAGCTGATTTTGTTTTTATTACTTAATTAATATTAATGTAATTCAACAGACAAATTTTTCCTACAAATTGCGTGGTACGTTATCCCGGTCCTAAGCCTGAAAGTTGAGATTTTTTTTTATATCCTTGCTAACTCTGTTAGCTACCACAAACGAAAGTTCCTTTCAAGAAATTATTGGACATCTCATCAAAATGAGTGAAAACAATGTATGGAGGAACCCTGACTAATAACAAAACAAAAATATAAATTTGTAAAACGAAAATCTTCTAGTAAATATAATTAAAAATATTAATATATGGGAGTGAGGTATTCTGTGGGCGTTGATTGTTTTGTATCGTCAGGAAATAATAAGCCGCACATATAGTACCGGTATATTGTTTGTAAAATATCATAGTTACACTCTAAAATATTAACTCAGGTCGTGGATGCAAACGGATTCATCTCAAGACGTGACGAGGTCAGCTGACATCTTGGCTAACGTGCGCTTCTCACGGTGTCTTCTCCATAAAGGTGTCCCGTCGACAATGTCATCGGTCATCGTTGTTATAAGTGACAGCTGTCAAACGAGCTGTCATAGCCAAATATCACTGAACACGTCCAAGCTAGTTAGACTTGACGTCTCGATTCCGTTCTCAGCTTTCGTTCTCCTTGTCGGAGAATATAAATTTTTGAGATTTTTAAATAAGAACAGTACCATGAAAAAAGGTTTTTAATTACTTCAGTTTTCAGCCCACGCAGCCTTAATTAATCTCCCCACCACACCTCAACTTCCGCTTAACCGCCAACACTGCACCGGAAGTAAATCAGCACTGTCGCGACAGAAAATTGCAGATTTATGTTGGTAGTTTCCATAAGAGTAAACCTTATGTGGTTGGTATAAGAGTCCAGTTAGTGGTAAAACAATGTAAGCATTAATCTTAATTCACTGTTTAAAGTTAATGGAAAAGTAAAATTGGTTTATCGGAAAATGAAGGAGAAAGTTTATGAAAAGGGAATTGACTTACGAAATAACTGTTGTCATGTCCTTAGTTAAAATGTCATCGCTATTGTCACTTAAGAAGTTCGAAAAGAAAAATGTATGGGATTTGACATTTAAGTTACTTAATATAAATTCGTGTGTCATTTAGCGAAGCTTGTGACTGATTGACTGACTATAATAATAAGAATGCCTCCCACACCGATTTCGGAGGCCGATTGCATTGGCCAGCTACGCAGGAGTTATTTTATAGTGCCCAAGTGTGTACGCAAAACACAGAAGCACCTCTCTTCCTTCACTCTCGTAGCCCGGTGGGACGGATAACTGACTGGCGGAAGATCAGGTGCAGGACCGACTTTTTTACATGCCCATCCGACGCATGGATCATCTTTCTTGTCAGACAATCAGGTGATCAGCCTGTATTGTCCTAACCAAGTTGTAAGCAAATTTTTGTTGGTGTTTCTACGCAGGAATCGAACCTACGACCTCCGGGTCGATAGCGAAGCTCTGAACTACTAGACCACGGAGGCGATACATAGGTTGTTAAACACATTACCACTCCATTGCGTCGCGCAGTCGGGTAAAAATATACTTTGATTACGCACCCCCCAAAATGGCGTAAACACATTCTTCTGCGTACCAACGACGTATTGTATCTAAGGACCTCGCACCGATGTTTTGGTTATCATTCAAAGATAACTTTTCTTGACCTACATTTTTATACCTAGGTTAGTACATGATGAGGTGCACAGCTCGAGATATACGGAAACCTCTGTATCTGTCAAATTGTCATAAGTCTGTGAATTCTGCCAACTGGCAGTAAACTAATATGTAGTAGTAAGTAGACGGTCCCATTGTCCCATGAGTGGTCCGTAACGATAAAGTTAAAAGCAATCATTCGAGTTTCTTTGCTATTTAAATCCGCAGGCTTATTTCGTGTATCTTGCAAAAGCTTAGCAATCGCAAAAAATGCGCCATTTTTCTCTTGAACTTTATCGACGATTAAAAGGTAAATGACTTAATGAGGTTTAGTGCGAATTTCACCACACATGTTAAAGTTGATCCTTCATTAAATATCATGTTATACCTCTCGTATTTCCTGTCAATGAATGAGAAGGCATGGTATTTTAACAAGCCTTCAACACTAACAAGCGTTGGTAAAATCTGGACTTAGAGTTAAAAAAAAATATTGACGTCAATATTAGTTTGACCTAACATAAAATTAATAGTTCCTATGATTGCCACTAAATAGTTTTTGGCGCCAGTATCGTAGCAAAAATGAAGCAAATGTGCATTCAAAATTCAAATACTAAGCGATCAGCACTATTTTTTGATGTTCAACAATCGATTGCGTGTCAATCGCGTGATTTTTGCCAATTGCTATTTTTACGTAATAATCAGCCGGCCGACATAGTACAAGTATAATATTATATGTCTTACCAAATTTAAACTTATACTTGTTTTTCTTATTATCGATCAGATATTGGATTGGATAGTGTAAAAACTTTCTTAGGTTAACACTGATGATGTTTGTAGTTTGTACGTTATAATTATGAATGCGACGTCACTACATAAACATAATGCTACTTCAATGTATCTACACTTAAATACTACAGTCCGGAACACAACGAAATATGTTTTATTTATTTCAATTTATTTTGTGTTTGCGTTTTACTATAAAAACATTGTTATTTATTTGTTTCGTACTGAGAAACGGTCTATTATTTTCATTGTTTAGGATTCCGTAAACTTATTACTTAGACTGTATGTATGTCACCAGGCATCTCATGAACCCTGAATTTCACAGAATATGGTGTATTTTTGTTTGCCGCTATTTAAGACTAAGCACTTCTAACAATATTTTTATAAAAAAGACTATAACTCGAATGTGTAAATCGGCCTAAGTTATCCAGGCTATTAATATGCAAAACTGACCTCTTTAATTAAAATCGGATGAGTAGTTTAGGCGATAAGGTAGATTAAATATACATATTATACATATTGCATGTATAGTACGACCCATTTAAATTTAACCTAAACGCAAACAAACCAAAAGATCTAAATTTACATATACATAATATTCACTTATTGTGCACACTTATCAACACTTTCATCGGAATATTAAAGGATCACACTTTATTATCCAATACATTTTGTTTTCGAATATCGTAAGTGATAATAGCGATTGCATTTTTAAGAGCCCAGATAACATAGGCCATTTTTTTTCCTATTTACGTAGTCATAAAGTTTTATAAAAATCGTGGTTATTTCAATCTGTAACATAACAAGGTAGCTTGTGATGAAGTGAAGCGTGCAGCTGATGATGAAGTGGGTAACCCAATTCCCCGTAATGCCTTACCTCGTCCATCGATTTATCTCCCCACTGCAGCTATTTTTAGGGCCACTAGCTGGTTTATTTTGAGGGTAACTCATGATATTCTAAAGTACCTACTACCTTATTCGTCGCTTTACTTTCTCAAACTTGTATCTAAAAAACTACAACTTTTCAGAGTCAAAAAACTTAATGATTTTAGATTTTATATGTCTACTGTACATAACTGAACCTCGTTTAAAAATTAAAACAAAATCCATCTTATATATAAAAATGAATTGTTGTCCGTTAGTGTCGCTAAAACTTGAGAACGGCTGAACCGATTCGGCTATTTTTAGCCTTGAAATATTCGTGAAAGTCCTGGGGCCTTACTCTCCAAACTGATTTGATTTTGATTCAGATACGATCATGCCGCGTACTCCCAAATAAATTGACATTTGTTTATTTTGATTCTCAATCGATTGATATGGTCGGGAGTATAAAAAGTTATGATCTAACAATTTTCTTTATCCTGATTAGTTTCAAAGTAATTCACCAAATAAAGTACGAAAAACCACTGATATCGAACGGATTCGGTTCTCGATTGTGTCAGGAGTCAGCCCGCAGGAAAGGTTTGTAAGCTCAACGAACGTGTCATAATAAAATCGAAAATTATTAAGTTTTCTGACTCCACTGAAAAGTTGTAGTTTTATAGATACGAGGTTGTGGAGGTAAATCGACGCTATGTCAAATATTAAGAGGAAACACCACGGTTGAGAGAAATACAAAATAGGTATTTATAAAATCTATTGCTGTCTCGCAGTGCCTTAGCTAGCCAGCACTAGCGCGATAGAGACAACTACAACTTGGACTGAAATTACCTATTAAAAGTACCAGAAATCGACGTTTAGGGGATTCCTGTTTCCTCCTCCAAAACTTAACCGATTTAAATATTTTTTTCTGTATTAGCTAAAAAAAGAATTGAGCTAGGTTCCTATTTTTTGATTTCGTTGTTTATTGTAGTCAAATCTGTTTCCTAGATATTTAAACATAGCGGAGAGTCTGGCCATTTTTTTTAGGTTTTTGAACGTCCATATCTCTTTAAATAATTAATTTATAAAAAAAAGTAAAAAATAGGGACGTACAAACAATATCCATTAATATTCAGGAAAATAATTGTTACTCTAGAGGTATTATCCAGGGACGAAATAGAAATCCCCTAGACCTCTATTTTTGTATGGAAAAAAATAAACTTTTTTTCTGAATATCATGTATACTATTAGTACCTCCCTATTCAATTCTTTTTTTTTCATAAATTAATTTTTAAAAGAGATGTGGACGTTCAAAAATATGGCCAGATTTTCGCCTGTGTTTTAAACGTCCAAACAAATTTTACTACATTTTTAAAAATCAAAACATAGGAACATAGTTCAAACATTTTTTTAGTTTATACTGAAAAAAGTACCTAAATCGGTTAAGTTTTGTAGGTCTCCTATCTATCGATTTCTCATGCTTTTTGTCTGTCGGTGCACTATTGAAATAACTATGATATAATATGTTTTATTTTTCACTTACAAAAAGTATGGCTTTGGTCGGACACCCTGAGTATGAAGCCTCCACAATCCATCAAAGGTATAATATTTTATCAAATTATGACCGAGGATATGGGAAATGTAATATGTGTGAAGCAAAATAATGTATTTGATGTAATAATTTGTATGATAAAATTACCTGGTTGTGTCACAAAGTAGATATAACGGGTGTAAAAAGAGCAATCACTATAACTTTGAAATATGATTCAACTACCTTTCCTCATTCTAGAAATGTATTTTTATTTTCATTTTTTTTAAATACAAAAATTAAAAAAAAAAATTTTGTTTTTGCGACCAAAAAATAAGAAATGGTGAAAAGTAAACAATTTTTTTTTAGTTTTTGACAAAAAGAATATAAAAAAAACACATTTCCAAAATGAGGAAAGGTTTACTCGAGAATCGAATCAGTTCGATCTCAACGGCTTTTGGTATTTTATTTGGATTACAAAGAAACTGACCAGGATAAAGAAAATCGTTAGATCGTAACTTTTTGTACTCCCGACCATAGCAATTGAATGAAAATAAAACGTCATTTATTCCGGACTACGCGGCAAGATCGAATAAGAATCAAAATCGAATCAGTGTGGAGAGTAAGACCCCTGAACTACATTTGTGTCGGTAAATCCGGTCCCACTGTATTGCGCACACACGTGTGCACTATACGTAGCTAGAGATTTCATACCTGTGTCATTAAACCCAGTTTAATAAAATCGGTGTAGGAGGCATTATTTCATTTCACCTGATCCCTTAATACTCTTAAGCCCACAACTCTGCGACTTTTTGCAGCGATGCTTCCGCGATACAAACGCGATACTGTCGCACTTCAAATGTGAATACAGTAGCCCTCCCTCCATTATTTACACGGTTTGCATCGATACAGTCGCGAATCGCGATGCTGAATCGCGTTAGTAGCGAGTTGACATCGGTTGCGCAGCGGTTGTGACATCGGTTGCAATAAGCGATAGTAGCTACAAAAATTTTCCATGGAAGCCCTCGCCCTAAGCCCTAGTACCTTTGGAACTTTAAAACAATTAATACAAACAATAAACAATGAGATGAAAGTAAAATAAGAGGCCATAAAAGTATGCAATATTAATTACAACTTGTAATTATTACAATGTTAACGTTCATGAAAAATGTTTCATAATATAATTACAGAGTACACTTCTGAGAAAATTAGCACGAAAATGTTTTACATTTTATTTTTATAAAAGCTGACCTATTTAGGTCGTGTTTCACCAAGCAATGTTAAAGTTAACGCCATGTTAAAATACCATGCCATCTCATTCATTGACAGGAAATACGAGAGGGATAACATGATGTTTAACATGGCGTTAACTATAACATTGCTAGGTGAAACACGCCCTAAACCTCCGACGAAAACAGTGTTATAATATGTCTGTTTGTGAAATCATAGCTCTGATGCGGATGAACCGATTTTGATAAAGCTGACGTGATGGCGATTGTTCTTAGCTACGATTCATCATCATCAGTTCACTCACTGTTTGACAATTCGACGGTCAGATACCCACATATTTTTTTAGCTTTGTTTATACTTATTTATTACTAGCTGCCCGTGTCCACTTCGTTGAGCATACAAACCGTTTCAACCTTCCCTGGACTTCCATGAATATAACAAGACTAAAAATAGCCGAATCGGCCGTTCTCGAGTTTTAGCGAGACTAACGAACAGCAGTTCATTTTTATATATAAGATAAGAGATAAGATAAGACTTAAGATTATTACCCCCCTGTTCCAGTTGCTAAGAATAAACGAAAATAACGTGCACATCGTTTCTAGCGCCGCTATGATCATTTGTAACTGTTTTCACCCATGTTCCACACGCCGCTGTCAGATGTCAAAAACTGTTCTAAACGCTCAGAATAATCACATCATTTTGCATATTTTTACCCAGCTTGAGGCAAAATGTACATTTTACGATGTTATTTTAGGTTATCATGGGGCCAATTTATTATGGACTCAAAAGTTCTTGTTATTGATAATAATTTAATATATTATTAGAATGTATTAGATAACCGAGAAATTGTAACATCTGTCCGTCGTTCCACTAGCAGTAAAATTTACTACAAACGTTTAGATCAAAAATTTCACAATTGACAATACTGCGCTAAAGGAACGAGTTTGCGGTAAAAATGATCAGAGCGTTTTGAGCAAAAAAAGCGTTTAAAGGAACACGCTGTTTACTAGCTAGCGGCGTGGATGGGCACCCTTACGAGAGTTTAATATAAGAATGTTTGCAATGCCCTAATAAAATCCAAACGATTGTGCCTCGCATACTAAATTATGGGACGGACAGTACGTGATAATATCTATACTAATATTAGTATAGATAGATATAGATAATATAGTTAATAGCGGAAGAGTTTGTTTGTTTGTTTGTTTTTTTTGTTTAAACGCGCTAATCTCTGGAACTACTGGTCCGATTTGAAAAATTATTTTTTGTTGGATAGTCCATTTATAGACAAAGGCTTTAGGCTATATAAAATTACGCTGCTACCAATAGGAGCGAAGCGTCAGTGAGAAATGTTGCAAAAACGGGGAAAATGAATTAAATTTGGGGACTTTCATTGCGTGCGCTGCATAAACGTCACTCAAAAACCACGCGAACGAAGTCGCGGGAACAGCTAGTCCCATATATTTTGTTAGCGATGGCATCTTGAGTAGACCTCCTGGTTACTGAATGGTTGATCAAGTCATCGAACAACTTTAAGTAAAGCGTGACTTAGATTTTTTTACATTTTTCTTTAGTTTATTCTAAGCATAGTTTTCTGCCCACATTACTTCACATAAACTTTAACAGTGCCAAATTTCATACTCCTCCGTTTGTTCTTACCTATATGTAATGACATCGGGGCCATAATTCAATATGTCATCGCTAATATCACTTGCGAAGATCGAAAATAAAATGTATGAATTTTACATGAGGTTCGCTAAATGGCGATCGAATTCGTGTCACTTAGCGATGCTTATGTCGAATCCCATAAATTTTGTTTTCGAACTTCGTAAGTGATAATAGCGATGGCTTCTTGACTTCGGGCCCTGGTATTTCAACAGTACAATTTTTACAGATTGTTCCACCTTAGAATATGAACGATTTACATAAAATTGAAAAATAGTAGATTGACTTGGCAATCGCACTAAACGTTCGGATCATTTGTATCACTTGTGAGATAAATATTACGTTGTTTTCATGCGATTGACAAGTCAGTTTACTTATTTATTTAAAACATGAAATATTATTATATTATATCATATATTGATTATGATCACTATAAAATGTTATTAGACCGACCGACTAACCCCTACTTGGCATAACATGTATCTCACAACTTTTTATGGCAGAAGTACTGAGTAGCGAGACTTGGCACTTTTTACAATTTATGTTTTTGATGAGATGTTGTGTTTTCACCTACAAAACGTCATAAAAAGTATGCCGTGAACACCCTGAGTATGGTCGGCACCCTGACAGCTGATCATGATGAATATTAAAAGCTACATCATTTGTATACGGGTACTGCGGAAATTAAAAAATAGCTTATTTTCATCTCCATACTGTGTGGCTGGTGCAAACAAAAGCGTTCGGTTTGAATCAAAATATTTTAAAGTAAGGTAGGTTCGTAGCCTGGAATTTGGGGTATTTTACCTAAGGGTAAATGGGAAGGAAGGGTATGTTCCTTTAGCGCCTAAGCTTCTGGTCCAATAAGGAAATATTCGTCAATATATTCGAAATAACAGCGCGGGTAACTCACATTTTTATAGCTAGGTTTATTTAAAAAAACAACGCCTCCGTGAACCTGTGGTAGCTTGGCTCACGGCCCAAAGGTCCTAGGTTATATTTCCGCGTTGTAACAACAAAAAAATATTTTTCCAATTTAGGTTAGGGCAATGCAGGCTGATCACCTGATTGTTTGTCAAGAAAAATGATCCAAGTCGTGTTGGTTAACCGTCCTACTGGGTTATGAGAGTAAAAGGACGAGAAAGTGTCCTTGTGTATTACGCACACACTTGGGCACTATAAAATGACTCCTACGAAGCCAAAAGTCTACGGCTACCGACAGTTAAAAACTATTATACCTACCTACATAATATAAAAAAATGTTGTCCAATCACGATTAAACCCCATTCTTCATAATATAGGCATGTATTTATATTAATAATTAAATAAATATTGATTGTAATTCTTCATCATTGTAATATTACCGTCTTTGCAAGCATCTGGGTCAAAGCATTTCCCCGTAGAACCTCTTTACTTGAGTTAAGTGTTTAACTTAACTAATATATTATTATTTTGATTTTATAGGAGGATTTTTTTGGTCTCTTTGTTTGAATCTAATCTCAGGAACTACCTACTGGTTCGATTTTGAAAATTACTTCTATGTTGAATGGTCCATTTATCTAGGAAGTCAGAGCCTGGTACAACAACTATTTAGTAATCGTAAAACACAATATATTATAATACAATACAATACACAATATACAGTTCAAAATGGGACTTGTATTTCAATATTTCACTTCAAGTACTTAAATAAAATATATATTTTTTATTATACACTTCGTTGTAATATTATCGTCTTTATATGCTTTTGGGTCAATGCATTCTCCCGTAAAATCTCTTGACTAATTAGTTAAGTGGGTAAATATCTAATTAATATAATGGCTCCAGAGGTATACCTGATGCCGCCAACGTTGAGAATGATGCGGTTCTCCCCATCCATATCTGCTCGAACCCCTTCAACATATCACAGCACTGGCCACATAGAAACTACTAGCACATAAAAACTTTCAATCGAAATTAAAAACAAACATTCGAAATTGGAACGTTACGCGCGTAACGGCTCCCGCGCGCGGCGACCGACCAACATGGCGGCGACTGGGATACTGAGGCTGGCTGGCACTTGGCAGTGATGCCAACCTGCAGATACTTCCCTAAAATGAGAAAAAATAGCGAATTAAAAATCCCATAAATTGTTAGAAAATTTTCCAAAGTTAAATTTCGGAATAAAATAATACGACTGTTTGCAGAGTTTCTAAGACTTTCGTGATAAATCTCATTTAGCAATTAACCTAAAATTTACAGGAACATTTAGGAGTTTATACATATTTATTTTCTGAATTAAATTTCAATATTTAACTATCGTAGGTATATTAATTATGTCGTCAAACAAAAAGTCATAAAAACGAATGAAATAAATTATTATATTCTCATTCATATTTTATGTTGTAGCTATACATCATTCACATTTATTCATTCAAATCAAGGGGGATATCCAATATTGCGATTGTAGGCATATTTAGGGATGTTTCACTTAAGTTTAGGGAGAATTTTGTTTGAGATTTGGCAACTCTACCCAGCGGAGAGGGTTCGCTACCCCCACCTGTAGCCAACGCACTGCAGTCTCCGCTCAAGTTTGAAAACTTACGCAGAACCCGGCTGAAACGTTAACTAGCTTTTGCCCGCGGCCCTCCCCGCATATCCAGCGGGAACAATGCTTTTGACGTGAATACGAATTTAAATTTAGAGGAGCCTTACACCGCGAGCCCTTACACAAAAAAAAACTGATAACATAAACCTGGGGTACGGTATCGTATCGCACTAAATGATCTGATTGAATATACATGTCGCAGTCATCTAATTGAAATCGCGATTTCATTAAGTGACTAGCGTTTTTATCGAATGACGACATTAAATTTAAAGACTAAAGGACAACTCGTCAAGTTGTTTATTGTAACGTCCTACGTCTTTACTGAACGTCATTTAGTAATTTAGCGTAGGTAGGGTAGTCGTGGAATTACGTACTTATGGAACATCTAGTTGGGTGATTTTTTTTTTATAATTTGCGCTCATACTAGCGATATTTGATCGATAAATGTAACTTTGCAAATTCTAGTATAAATAATTCAGAGATAAATAATATAACATGAAAAAATATCAACATAGTGCTATCAGTGCGAGCTGTTTGACGCCATATTTGTTTTGGTGACTACTAGCGCCGCAGTGAGAAAAAATTTACAATCACCTGACTAATTTTACGTCCGCTTTATTATAAGGGCTATGTTACAATCCGCTAACTAATTGTACGTTGAGTGACGATTGTTCAATCAATGTTCGGCCTAGTCTTTCAATTTAATGTCGTCATTCAATAAAAACGCTAGTCACTCAATGAAATAGCGATTTCAATTAGACGACTGCGACATACAAATCACTTGCGTGTTATCATGCGATTGCCAAGTCAACTTATTTATTTAAAACATGAATAATTTTAAATAGTATTGATATCACTATAAGATGTTGTTAGACCAACCGACTAATCCCTACTTGGCATAACATGTACCGGACAACTTTTTACGGTAGAACAAAGTGAGACTTGGCTCTTTTTACAAGTTATGTTTTTGATGAGATGACTACAAGTCATTGTACGTGACTACTAAACTACTAACAGACAAGTAAAAACGCATATAAGTTAATATTGTAACGGAAATAAAAGCTTATAATAATTATAATGAATTAAAATTTGCTTTTATAGGCTCAACACACATTGGCGTATTTATATGTGTGTTCCTGCTGGCTTACTCCCGAAAAAATCTAGAATCGAATCAGTTCGATCTCAACGGCTTTTGGTGTTAAAGTGTTTGGTGTAACCAAATATGGTGGATTATTTCGAAACTAACCAGGATAAAGAAAACCGTTAGATCGTAACTTTTTGTCCTCCCAACTATATCAATCGTCTGAACATCAAAATAAACGTCAATTTATTGTATAAGTATAATGTATATTTTTATAATCTTTATTTTTACGTTTTAAGAAACAAAAAAAATAAAGGAAAAAAAAATGTTCATTTTTAAAAGTGAAACGAAACTTTGTTTTATTTGTCAAATAGCTTCTCAAGGTGAGGTTGGGTTTGAGATTGTTTTATACGTGCCCTAGTGGTTTAGAGCTTGGCTCTTGGGTCGTGGGTTCGATTTTCTATGTTCGATAGTTGTTTTTATTGGCTAGGACAATGCAGGCTGATCACCTGATTGTGACAAGAAAGATGGTTTATGCCACGGATGGGCATTAAAGAGTCGTGCCAAGGAGCCATTTATTTTGATTGATTTTGGATTTTATTCTTGCTCAACATAACATACCCGGCGTTGCTCTTTTGGTGAAATAAAATATGTCTGAGATACCGATAAACACAAAAATAAAGCAGTCAATAAAATTTCGTGAACGTGCACGCCGTATTGCAATATTCCATTGCAAACTTTTATTGAAATAAAAAAGTCGATCGAAAGCCGAACGCTTTGATTGGTGTTCATTAAATTCAAACGTGGAACGAGAGTATTCGACCAATATTCTTTTAATTTTCAGATGCTTTTGAATTTTGCTGGGTGTTCGTGATGAACCTTTTCAGCGTCGCCACGAGCATCGGCACGACTAGGCCAGCTCGACAGACGGAAAGCTGTGTTTTTATAGAATCGCGTTGTGTTTAGCTGCATATGATTATTACCGCAGGGCCATGCTTCGACACACCTGGGCCGGCTCGATCGGAAGGATGCCACGGTCTCAAAGAAATCATGCGTTGCGTTTCGCTGCATTATTACCGAAGGTTGGGGGTAAGATTTAAGAGGGAGGCTGGGGTATTTGATCTAGTCATTTCCCATTCTATATAATAAACATATTTACCCTTACTAAGCAAGGTTGTACTGCCATAATATAAAGATATCGTAATATTTCTGGCTATGACTAATGAGGTTATATATCTGTTTAATAATTTACATCCTCGTCGCAAATATCGTCGTATTTCTTGTTTATTTCACTTTTTATTTATGTTATCTTGTAGATTTATCTGTTTTTTGTTTATGCTCGCAGGACCAAGGGCGCCATTTTGTTTTATTATTTTATGAAAACAGCTCCCTAATGGACGCCAACATAAAATGTCCGCCGTGCTCGGTGATATCTACTTTATAAAATGTATTTTATGTCATTAAATATCGTAGTAGGGTTTTGATGGGACATTAGTGTTTGATTACTTGAATCAGCGGTGCTATACAACTCCCATTGGATTGGTCAACGCGTTTATTGGCTGTTGCGTATAAATAAAATGAAAATAAAAAAGCCTTTATTTGACCGAGCTATATTTCGTTTTACAATAATGTTGTTGCATATAAAGTTAGTAAATCCGAGTAGAATTTAACGTTGTCAATAGCATAGGATAATAATGGACAACTTGTGCCCTTGCCTGTATTGGAAGAGGGTCTCCAGAAGGTAAAGGGAAATAAATAATAGGAATGGAGTAATAGGCATCACTAGTAAATAATAAATAAACTAAATAAATAAACATATTTTATTCAACAAAACGCACATTAATCTATATCTATATACTTATAATATAACTCTAGAGAGGTCAATTCTGTACATTGAATATTTTTTCATAATTCTTATTGGAGGAGGATTGGTGATCGACACTGATGCCAAAAATGCAATCAATAATTTTTTTGTCTGTCTGTCCCTCTGTCTGTCTGTCTGTATGTGCACGCATGGAACAAAAACTACTGAATGGATTTTAACCAAACTTAGTACGATTGTAGTCCATACTCCTGAGCAGGTTATAGGCTATAAAACATAACGCTGAGACACATAGGAGCCGAGTAATGACGATAAATTTGAAGTAAGTCGGACGAATTTCGACGCGTGTGGACTGCGGGGTGTGAGGGACGCGCGGGGCGATCGCTTAGACAAGCTACCTACACAGCGACGCGAAGCAATAGAAAACAGCTGTACTTTTAACCGACTTTCAAAAAAGGAGGAGGTTTCTCAATTCAACCGTATATATGATTATTTTATGTTTGTTCGCGGATATCTTCGTCGTTTATGATCCGATTTTAAATGTTGTATTTTTGTTTCGTAGGGTATAATTTAAATTTAGTCCCATTGTCACCAAAATGGTGACCTAATGATGGAATTCGTGAGGAATCGTGGGAACTCCTCAAAATTTATATGGAAACATATTTATATAGGATTTTGATATTTTCTGAAGTAGTCTCAGCATATTATGTTACCAAACAGTAAGGTTTTGCGCCATATCCTGGACCTAAAAGTACTGAACAGAACTTCTGAGTCCTTAGAGATACATGTTTGAAGATTTCAGCGTTGCTTAAAGGAATGCAAGCATATGCCACTACGTCAATTACAGTCGAACTCGAACTTGGTCTCATAGTTATCAAAGTGCATGCCTGATGATGGCGTCGTGAGGAATCGAGGGAACTCCTCGAAATTTATAGAAACATAAATTACTATAAATATAAAATTACTATACTCATCAACACCACGCGAACGAAGTCGCGGGCACAGCTAGTAATAACAATAAGTCGCCGGCTGGTGTCACATTACATTAAAATTGTGTGTTGGGGCCTTTGCGTGTTGGCTGTCGGCCCCACGCATGCCCAAAGGTCTGGGGCTTCATTGCCCGTGAGCATAAGTATTACACAAACACTGGAACTGGAGTCCACTCAGGAATAATGGCGGCATTTAGACTTCAACCACATAAATGTGCTGAGTGCAGTTTCTGCACTCGTCGTGAAGGAGTTAACAATTCGTAAGGCATCGATTTAGTTATCATTTTTTATAAAATTTAAATATATTATATCTAGCAATATCCCGCGAAACAATTATAACCACGGCATGCGTTTGATGCACCTCCCTCCTTCCCACAAAACACCACCACCACACAAGCACTAATGTTAACACGATCGTGCAAAGCCCCACACCACCATGCAGGTTGCAAAACTCGACGCGCGTTTCGCTCCGACCCCGGAGCATCCTCAGGATGTAGACTCTGCGAACAACGTTCGTTACTTAACGATGCCTATGCGTACACTCACTCATCTGCTTGCAGGTTTTGGTTATGATTGTTTCGCTGGATATTGCTAGATACAATATATTTCAATTTTATGCTAAGGATTTCCGCAAAGTAACACCTGATTCCATTAACTATTTATCATTTTTGCCACTGGGGGCGTTGTTTCAATGTTCACTAATTTTTATTTTTAGCTCTCCGTAAACTTTGTTGAAAATAAATACTATTATGTCTAAAAAAATATTACTATTCGTCGTGTAGTTTCCTAGATATACTTGTTTCAAATCGACGCAATGACGTCATTTTACAACAATGAAATTTGAAATGTCTGTAAACTCATTATTACTAGTTTTTTGTTTTGTTTTAAGAAATTAATCTAGTGTAATGAATATAATAAAAATATTAAAGTAGTAATTTCCAAAATATTTAATTTCAAATTCTCGATCAGATGACGTCATTTTTCAACGTCTACATCAAGAATTTCAAATGTCTGTAAATTCATTAATACTTAGTAATATTCAATAAAACAAAAACTAGTATATTTGTACAGATACAAGCACTACTGTGACAACAGTTTTAATAAATTTTGTATACAGTAACATTCTCCATTGTAATGAACTTCTACTCGGCAAGCAGTGCCAAAGACTCGCACACAGCACAATGCGTTTTCTTTGAGTTTCATTTAGCGATGCGAAAATCCTTAAAAAGTGTTCCAGCAGTAACTTAGCGGATATTGTACATGGGTAATAATAATTAAACTATATCAGTATCTCGCTAAAGTGCTGTTTCGTAGTAAGTGATACATTTTAAGGTTTTAATGGAACCCATTATGAATTAAAAGCACTTATGTACGAGTATGACAACTCAAGTAGACAAGACCTGTGAATCTAATCTCATGTATATCGATATACGTCTGATTTATCTATACTGGGTGTAAAAAGAACAGCCACTATAACTTTGAGACACGATTATACTACCTTTCCTCATTTTGGAAATGTATTTTTTTTATTTATTTTTTTGTCAAAAACTAAAAAAATTTTTTTTTACTTTTCACCATTTCTTATTTTTCTGTCGCAAAAATAACAATAAAACAATAAATTATTTTTTTTTTAATTTTTGTAAAAAAAATAAAAAATATATACTTATTTCTAGAATGAGAAAAGGTAGTATAATCATATCCCAAAGTTATAGTGACTGCTCTTTTTACACCCGTTAAAGGGAGTAACTAAGTGATAGTATAGGTAGTTTTCCCCTAAATTTAGGGGCGTGTTTGAAACAATAATTAAAATCTTTATTTACTTCAAAACATGGTTAAAACATGTAGCCCTGGCAGTTTGTCAGTAGGTTTTTTCCTTGGAAAATTTGAACGCAATTAAATTGCTTTAACGAAAAGCAATTTTTAGTTGTTTCGAGTTTGCAACGTGGAATCAAGTTATTATATTATAAGAAACATTTTTGAGGTTACCTGTACAAAGAATACATTTATTATGAAAAATAAATGTTTTTTTTTCTCTCTATCAATATCAAAATACAATATTTATTATTTGAAGGGATTTCTGTACAAAAATTTGACGATATCAATCCATCCATTGCACTTCATAACAAAAAATAATACAACATAAAAATACTTAAACTATATTAAAATTCTATATTTTTATTCCTTTGAATAAAGCATTTGAATAAAGCACAATAAGTATAGGTTCAGATGAAACGTAGCGAGTGAGTGAAGTTCTTGTAAGTGATATTCACCAATGAGCGTTCAGAATGGCTTGCTAACTCAAATGTTAGCTGATCGGCGGTTTGATCAGCCTTTCAGAAACCGGGGTTAGTCTTCATAATACTACTTCTCTTTGCCGTACCAAAACGTATGAATTAGAAATCTATTTTATATGAATCATGACTCACATTCATAAACCTCTGTCAATATTTATAACAACAATAAATATAAACGAAAACAAATAGAAGCGAAACAAAATACCGAACCCATCTGTGATAGCAGACGGTGTTTATAGCATTTATTTTTACACCCGATCGAATGAAGTTTTATAGTAAATATATTTTTAGTACGACCTTCTGACGTAATACTTTTTATATGTTTCAGTGAGGAGTTTAGTAATAAATAATTATAATAATAGCTCCCTTCACCGATTTCAGTGTCGGGAGCCGATTAAATTGAAACCAGGCCAGACACGCAGGAGTCGTTTTTATAGTGCCCAAGTGTGTGCGCATTGCGCAATACACAAAGACACTCTCTTCCTTTTTACTCTCGTAACCCAGTGCGACGGATAACTGACACGACTAGCGAGAGAACAGGCGCAGGACCGACTTTTTACATGCCCATCCGACGCATGGATCATCTTGTCAGACAATCAGGTGATCAGCCTGCATTTTCCTAACCTAACTTGGAAACAACTTTTTTTTTATTTTTCCAACGTGGGAATCGAACCCATGACCTCTGGGTCGAGAGCTATGTTCCGATGTTTTGATTTTATCATAAAATGTGCTCCAATTTGTTTCCTGATGCCGAAAATCTGAACATATTTTTTTAGTTCGGTTAATATTTATATTAAAATTTAAAAGAAATATGGACGTTTAAATATGGTCAGATTTTCGGCTGTGACATCCAGAAAACAAATTGGAGTACTTTTTTGATACAATCTCTTTTAAATAAAAATGAATTGCTGTTCGTTAGTCTCGCTAAAACTCGAGAACGGCTGAATCGATTCGTCTATTTTTAGTCTTTAAATATTCGTGGAAGTCCAGCGATGGTTTAAACGGTCACAAACTGTTTGCATGCTCAACGAAGTGGGCACGGGTCAGCTACTATATATCATCCAATAACGGATACACTTCTTTAGTCAGATAAAAGAATTGTTTTCAAGATTCGAAACTAAAAATACAGAATAGATGTACTTTTTATTAAGAAATGCTTCTTTATTTCAATAAAGTGAATCTTATTTTAACAATGTTATCTATCGCTATTATCTATAGCGAAGATAGATTTAACATGTCGAAATCGTTTATCTGTTATCTTATACTGTGTCTACACTAGGGAAATACTTTTCATGATCGTGTGTCGAAGTATTTTCAGTTTGTTTCTAGAATATTTATCGTTTATTTCGTTCGCGTAATTTGCATACTTTTTCAGTATAAAACTATTTGCCTTTTTAAAGTTTTGCTTTGATGAATTCTGTGATGTCTCATAAGTTCTTGTTAATGGAATTTAAAGCTAAAGGTTTTATTTACAATTTTTTTTTATTTCCCCCCACAACAAAAGAGTATGTTTGACCAGCGGGCTTACTCCCGACACAATCGAGAACCGAATCCGTTCGATATCAGTGGATTTTCGTACTTTATTTGGTGAATTACTTTGAAACTAATCAGGATTACGACTTAAACCGTTTATGCAGCGCACGCAACGAAAGTCTCCCCGTTTTTGCAACATTTCTCACTGACGCTTCGCTCCTATTGGTCGCAGCGTAATATTAAACAAAATTTTCCCCGTTTTTGTAACATTTCTTATTGACGCTTCGCTCCTATTGGTCGGAACATAATGTTATATAGCCTAAAGCCTTCCTCTATAAATGTACTATCGAACAAAAAATATTTTTTTTAATCGGACCAGTAGTAAATCACTTATCGCGCAAGTGTGCACCGACCCTAACTGTTATCTCCTACTGCCGAGTTCAGTCTCCCAGTGCCAGTAGTAGTGATCAGCAGTGACCATGTACCGGTTCCTCCTCATCATCACAGCGACCATCGCTTTCGGATACCCGCAGTACTATGAGACGCAGAACTTCAAAGTTGGCATCGAATATGACAGTATGTATTTTCTTCTATACTCCAAAATAAATAGACAACATCCTAGATACATGTGCTATCACATAGTAAAAACGCGTTTAAACCAACAAAGTTCATGAGCTATCACACTTAAGACTGGTATTATGATTGTATTTTTAACCCCTGACGCAAAAACGACGGGGTGTTATAAGTTTGACGTGTCTGTGTAAATGTGTATGTGTCTGTATGTGGCACCGTAGCTCCCAAACGGATGATCCGATTTTAATGCGGTTTTTTTTGTTTGAAAGGTATATCAGTCGAGAGTGTTCTTAGCTATGTTTGGTGGAAATCGGTTCAGGTCTTCAAGGTCATCAGGTCGTTTTTGGGTATCAAAGGAATGTTATACGCTAAATCGGGGTTTTTTTTTTAATTTTAATTTAGTTTTCTTTTATTTTTTCATTAAATTATGCGGGGGAAATATATGACTCGATATACAAGTTGTAAAATAACAGTCATAGTAACTTTGGGATATGATGCATTTTTACATTGCAGAAATGTTTTTTTTTTTTTCTAAAATTACAAAAACATTTTTTTTCTCCTTATTATATACTTGTGAATAAAAAACACAAATTGTAAAAAGTAAAAACTTTTTTATAGCTTTTGACGAAAAATAATCTAAAATGAGAAAACGTAGTATAATTGAATCCCAAAGTTATAGTGACTGTACTATTTACAGCCTGTATTATACACGGAAAAGATTATTTGTAGGTTTTTCAACCGACTTCAAAAAAAGGAGGAGGTTCTCAATTCGACCCGTATGTTTATTTTTTTCCTATGTTTGATACGCGATAACTCCGCCAATTATGAACGGATTTGAACAAATCTTTTTTCGGCGTATAGGTAATACCTCAAGGGTGGTCCCATTTTAAATTAATAATAAAAAAAACAACCCCCAAGTGTGGAAAATTGGGGATGAACTTTTTTATACGCAATATCTCCGCCGATTATAAACCAATTTTGTTGAATAAGTATTATCAACAGGGTGGTTTCATGCGAATTTTATGAAAATATTTCACCCCCAAGGGTAGAACTTTAGGGGTGTATCTCTGCGATATCTCCGCCGATTATGAACCGATTTGAACAATTCTTTTTGTGTTCACGCATTTGAAGTCGGTTTTTTTTTAAGTTATTTGATAAGAATGTTTTGACATTTTTATATAAAATATACAAATATAAAAATGTCAAAACATTCTTATCACAAAAAAAGAGCAATGCAAAAAGATTATTATTTGTAGTTCACAAATAATAATCTTTTTGCATTGCTCTCAAGCCCAACTCTCACTATTTCCGATATAATGTCGGTTCCGTGCTGACTCATTCACGTACGCGTCGAGTCATGAACAGCCCGAAAAGCAAAACGCCGAAAATAATTACTAGAATCGACCTACACATTTAACTTGTTACCTGACTCAGCAGCCAAAAAGAAAGGTAATGGAGCAGTATGTATGTATACTTGTTTCATGGTAGCGCGTGTGCGTGTATGTGTATGTAAGTTTGTATGAATGTATGTATGTAAAGGCCCACGCAAAAACTGGCCAGGCTGGGATGACAGTCTATATGTCGGTCGGTCGAATAGCATTCACAATAGCATGGCCTACCATCCCATACAATCTATGTTTAATACAAAAAATTGCAATAGATGTCACTACTATTAACGTTTGTAAATTATAAAAATGTAAATATGCCGAATTAAGTGCAAATACTGACATTAAAATAAATAACCATATTTTTAAGCTAAATTCAACTCCTTAATTATTAAGAAGAAGATACGAAGTTAGTAATTAGTATTTTCCAATAGTGGCGCTAGATGGCGTTTTCCGGAATGTGCCTGGATTCACCCCTTTATCTATGGAAATTGAAGAAAACAAAAAAAGACAATCGAATTGCCAGTATTAGGGTGATACCATTTTCTAGTACTACATCGTGTTTATGTTATATAATATCTTCTTTGTGACAATAACATTCAACAAACTCCTAGTTCCTACAATATTTGGTGATTTCATTGTTCAGTATTTGATATGTTTATTGGAATGTCTTATCTTTTATCAATTGTGATATGAATTCGCTATAAAAATCCTTGAATGACAAGTGGTTAGGGATTTGTTGGTGCATGAACTGTTTTTGTCAATAAAAAAGGTGAATAACCAGAGCCCTGATTTAAGCCGCCATCGCTATTATCACTTACGAAGTTCGAAAAGCTACACACGAATTCGCTTGTCATTTAGCGAAGCTTGTGTCTTATCCCATAAATTTTGTTTTCGAACTTTATACCGAACCTAATAATCAAATATATTTTGTTGTTATTTTTATTAATTGTATGTATTTTTTAGGATTATTAAAAAATACCCCTCCGTTTGCACAACTCTCGTAAAACTGTACCTTTGGCACGAATTATTATTAGCGACCCGGCCGCTACGTCGTATAATTATAAGTATGCAACGATTTATTTGAAAGCGACCCAGTCGCAACGAGTTAACGCACAATAATATAATTAGTCTGTATAATGTTTTTTTTATTGCCATTATTATAGCCCCGAGGATTTTTTTTTTAATTAAACATTAAAAACAATGAAGGCGAACAAGAACTATAATGTGCGAACGAGAAGGGAAATCGATTGTAACGTCACTTTGTTAAACCTACATAAACATTACAATAATTTACAATGTACAAATATCGTTTTACGAGAAAAGAAAGAAAACTTTATTTAATTGCTTAAAACTTCCTTCCATATCATGAATCCTTCATTTAACATCATGTTATCTCTCTCGTATTTCCTGTCAATGAATGAGATGGCATGATATTTTAACAAGCCGTTAACACTAACAAGCGTAGGGGAAATCCAGACTTAGGCCGTGTTTCACCAAGCAATGTTAAAATTAACGCCATGTTAAATATCATTAATATTAATATCATTATCAGTATTTCCTGTCAATGAATGAGATGACATGGTAATTTAACATGGCGTTAACTTTAACATTGCTTGGTGAACCACGGCCTAAGTCGAGGTTTTTTTTATTCTGTTAATGAGTGCAAAAGTAAATAAATTTAATATTCATTCATTACCCTATTGCTCTACGTATTCTGATAACCTTCATGTTTCAATTTCAGACTCCCTACCTATGAGCGGTGGGTCGGACCGGTTTCGTCACAAGAATAACTTTGATCCATTCTTCGTCACAGTCACAGCGTCTGCAAAGGTACGATAGTTTTGTCAACCAGAACCGGTTTGGCTAGATTATGCTTAAAAACTTCGATCAACAATACACTATAACGTATCCCATACAAAATCGATCCTAAAATCTGTCCGCGTGGTCTATGATAATACTGCTACGTTTATTTATTAATAACGAACTGAGAAAAAAGTTTTAAACATTTCAAAGTTGATTTGGTGATTTGAAATCGCTAATTATGTCACGTAAAAAGTCACAGCGCCGGCGGTAAAAAGTCTCAGCACCGGCGGTAAAAAGTATCAGCGCTGGCGGTAAAAAGTCTCAGCGCCGGCGGTAAAAAGTCTCAGCACCGGCGGTAAAAAGTCTCAGCACCGGCGGTAAAAAGTATCAGCGCTGGCGGTAAAAAGTCTCAGCGCCGGCGGTAAAAAGTCTCTGCACCGGCGGTAAAAAGTCTCAGCACCGGCGGTAAAAAGTCTCAGCACCGGCGGTAAAAAGTATCAGCACCGGCGGTAAAAAAGTATCAGCGCTGGCGGTAAAAAGTCTCAGCGCCGGCGGTAAAAAGTCTCAGCACCGGCGGTAAAAAGTCTCAGCACCGGCGGTAAAAAGTCTCAGCACCGGCGGTAAAAAGTATCAGCGCTGGCGGTAAAATGTCTCAGCGCCGGCGGTAAAAAGTCTCAGCACCGGCGGTAAAAAGTCTCAGCACCGGCGGTAAAAAGTCACAGCGCCGGCGGTAAAAAGTCTCAGCACCGGCGGTAAAAAGTCACAGCGCCGGCGGTAAAAAGTCTCAGCACCGGCGGTAAAATGTCTCAGCACCGGCGGTAAAAAGTCTCAGCGCTGGCGGTAAAAAGTATCAGCGCCGGAGGTAAAAAGTCTCAGCACCGGCGGTTAAAAAGTCTCAGCGCTGGAGGTAAAAAGTCTCAGCACCGGCGGTAAAAAGTCTCAGCACAGCGCCTGCAGGCGAGGCGCCGCCTGAAATATTAGCTTGTCGGCTAGGTTTTTTTTTTATTCATTTATTCAATAAAAAGATACATAAAAACTAAATCTACACAGTGTTACAGATTAAGATTTAATGTATTAAACCATTACTGGTCCCGTCTAATGTGTCTAATGTCTACCCGGTAATAAAAAAAAACATTTTTTTTTTTTAACTTTTTTTTTTATTTTCAGAAAGGCTACGTGATCTCATACGTCATGGTGTCGGCGACGGCTGACGCGACGGGCGAGGTGGATTTCACCGTGGTGTACGGGCGGGCCGGCACGAGGGACCTGGTCTTCCAGCTCGTCTCCAACAACAGCCAGTTCCTGAGCTACAGCTACATGGCTTACGGGATAAGAGAGGAAGAGTATAAGAAAGTGAGTAATTTAGATAACAATTTAGAAAAATAACATGTGTTTTTTTTTTTGTTTCAACTTTTATGTATAGATAAAAAAAACTGTTAAAAAATAGGTACCCACTAGTTTTTTAGCACTCGAAATTAGGCTTCTTTGGTCCCCCACATATTATAATATATTACCCCACTGGAACACGGCTTGGGGGGTAAATTTATCATAAGGACTTTTCTGAAACTTTTTATTTATACCTATTATAATGCTAGCTACCCGGCAAACTTAGTATCTTGACGCACAAATAACAGCGTCATCTACCGGATGCAAAATACACTAAAACCCCCCCTCGAGAATCACTCTATCCATTGGTGTAAACAGAAGAAAGATCGAATAATCTTTGGTTACTATGCGGCATAGTAACCTAAAATAATTAGGCATAGTATATACCTAATTAATTCATAGGAAAGTAAAAAATAAAAATATTATTAAATTAAAAACTTTAAATTTGGTAATAGCGCTATCTATGATCGTATAAGCAAACGAGAACGCGGCTTTGAAGTGCATGTTATTCCTACTATTCACCGATAGATGGCAGTTTTAAGTATTTTATAATATTGCAATACAATTTTTTTTTGTTTCAGGTAGCCAACATAGTCACGATACCGACCAATAAAGATATTTCGCTACAGTACACTATAATTATGATTTCCTTATCCATTATTATTAGTTTTTGTACATGAACCCAGCTTCATTAGGTATTTATTAATAAGTAAAGCCACACTTATTTTAAATACTTTTATTATTTAATCAACAAACAAATTTATATTAATCAAGAGATAATTTCGTATTATAGTACTTATAGGGTGTAAATATAATAATTAGAATACCGTAATGGAAACCTTGAGTATTTTCCACTCGTTGGGCCATTATTTTGCATACATCTACTTTTTTTTTAGTTACAATTGTGCAAATAAAGAATTTACTTACACCACACCTAAGCAGTAGGTAAATGCAGGATAGTAGTTATCGCATTAATATACCGCTTCAGCACATTAGTATCTGTGCTGTTGGCTGGGCACTTGTCAACACCCAGACAAGACCCATCGGGGCCTCGGATAAACCCAGTAGCGCAGACACAGCCAGACATGCAGAGCGTTGTGCAAATGGGTTGTGGGTCTGCACAGCTGGGCTCACAGGCCGCGCTGCAGATGTCAAACACTTCGTTGGGATTGAAGCATTCCTCTGTAAAGACAGTGTTATTAAAGTAAGATTAGAAATTAAGCTGTAGTGTGAAAACTCATTGCGGTTCAAAACGAAAATAAATTAAAGTATGTAACATTAATAAAGTTGTTAACTTTTAAAAGCGAAACGAAACGTTGTTTTATCTGTCAAATAGGCTCTCAAGTGAGGTTGGGTTTAAGATTGTTTTATTTATACGGGTCTTAAACACAATATGACATTTTAGTCAGTACATATTTTTGAAGCACTCATGTGCCTTAAACCTCTCGAGCTCCATCTTGTAACCGAACAGCTGTTCAAGTTAAGATACTGCAAAACCCATACTTGCAGAAGCAGACTATTTCACACGCAGCTCCGGATACCTCGGACTAGCCAGGTCAAAGTTATTATCACCAGCAGGGCACACTTTTGTTGGCCTCGTCTATGTACAACCACATAAAACTAATGTTTGCAGAATCAGCCTATTCCGCAAGCCGCTCTGACACGCTGGAACTACCCAAGGATGTACTTACCAGCAGGGCAATTGTCCATTGCTGTTGGCCTCGTCTCTATAAAACCCATCTTAGCAGAAGCAACCCAACCCACAAGCCGCTCTGACACGCTGTAACACCCAAGGCTGTACTTACCAGCAGGGCAATTGTCCAGCGCAACACACTTGTTGTTGGCCTCGTCTCTGTAAAACCCATCCTTGCAGAAGCAGCCCATCCCACAAGCCGCCCCGCAGACCTCAGGCTCTGGCACGCGGCAGGTGGCGGGGCAGACTGTGGCGCAGGGCACGAACTCCTCGTTGTCACCGCATTGGCTGGGCCCTGGAACATTGATTAGAGGTGTTGATGTCTTGCGTGTAGCGTGGGCGATGGCGGTTGTTAGAGAATTTTATAGCAGTCTACAGAATTATGGTAAAAGCACAAGTATATACCGGGGACATGATACATGGAATCTAAAGCTCTTTGAACGCCTCTGATACTTTCATGGTACTGTCAAAATCTTCTTTGAGGACCACTTACTTAATTATAATCGTTATTCGAAAAAAGTCAACATCAAATTATTACTTGCTCTATTATTAGATAACAGTTTATATATACTATTTTATTCAACACTAGCGACCCGCCCCGGCTTCGCACGGGTGCAATGCTGATACTAAATTAAATACACTACAGAAAAACTATGAACGTTGTATATAAAAACATAGCGGCCCGCTCCGACTTTGCATGGGCATAAAATATGTAATATGCCTATGACACTCAATGAAAACATGATTAAAATCGATCCAGTATTTTTGATTCATTCATTACTGCCCTTGGTTGGTCTACCTACTATGAAGATTTCCTGCTATCTTTGGAATATCTAAATTCATACAATTCGCGCTATTTATAGGCATGCCTCCCCGCACTGCCCCGTCCGGCCTGTACCGCCCGCCGCAAACGCAAATTTTAAATTTGTAATACCTATCTCCGAAAATATTTGTTTAATTTACATGCTGTAAGGAACCATATTGATCTATATTAATTGCACACTGTATTTAAGGTACTTAATTCGATAAGGATTAATGCCGTATTGCTTAAAATAACTTCGTAAATAAGCCATTTTTTCACGTAAAAGTAAACAATAAAAATGGTTAATGTGGGTTATCCCTAAAAGATAAACATATACCATCGCAGACTTTTTTGTAGACCTTTTTATGGTGTACAATACTGTAGTACATTAATTTGATCTAACTCGTAGGGTTTAGGCAGCGTTTTTGCTAAAATAGGTTAATTTACGACATCACGTTAGAAACCTCTGAAATTAGCAATGTTGCCTTAGTATATTATGCATGTATTATACATATAAACCTTCCTCTTGAATCACTCTATCTATTGGAAAAAACCGCATCAAAATCCGTTGCGTAGTTTTAAAGATTTAAGCGCACATAGGGATATAGGGACAGAAAAGGCGACTTTGTTTTATACTATGTAGTGATAGTGATAGTGATAGTGATAATGTACAGTTCCGTAAAGGCGGTCAAAAAATATTCAGATTATAACCAATGAGGAAGTTCGATTCTTTTTCTGATGGAAGCAGACCCAGGCTTCCACAAAGCGAATTTGTGGGCAAAAGTGGTTTTGAAAACTTATCATAAAAAAAAAACAGATTTTTGTTTTTCTGCCACCAGGCAGCGCTTCCCAAAGTCTGGTTCTACTTGTGTCAACCAGCTGTAAGCTGATCACCCTATTCAACTAACCTGGACATTTATCGATACTGATGCAAGTGCCATTCTCTCGCACGTAGCCAGTCAGACAAAAGCAGCCCTCAGCGCAGTCATCAGAGCAGTCAGGGTTGAGGCTGGTGCAGTTGGTGGGACACGTGGAACCGCACAGCAGATACTCCTCGTTGGTAGGACATTGCTCTGCGAAAGAGTGGCTGGTTTTAGAATAAGTCGCCGGAGGGTAGTTTGGAGCAATGTTGGTATTCTTATTATGGCCTCCATGATCTAGTGGTTTAGAGCGTCGCTCTGGACCCGGAGGTCCTGGGTTCAATTCCCACGAACAATAAAAAATATTGTTATCATCAAAGTACTTTTTTATTATAATATTCAAATTTAGAATGTTATTCTAAATCTATATATATAAAAGAAAGTCGTGTTTGTTACAACACTTATAACTCGAGAACGGCTGAACCAATTTTCATGGTTTTTGATTCGTTGGATTTGTCTCCTCCCCGAATAGCAGAATACATATTAAAAATAGTGAAGACTTGATGTGTAATGAATAATTAATCATATAAATAAATGCTTATATTTTGTTCATCAAATGTCAAACATTTGTTGTCAAATGATGTAACAACTATGCGTTCAGAAATCTATTCGTATTGAAGTGTCAGTTTGTAACTTTCAATTAGCAACGTTTTTCTAAATGCATATGACATTTTAAACGATATTTTCTTCTTTTTTTTGGCATTGGCAACGATATCTAGGTACTGAAAACGAAAATGCAATTTAAAAAAAATATCTGTCTGTCAGCGTGTCTCTTTGCTCCGGCTAATCTCTGGAACGGCTGGACCGATTTTAACGAGACTTTCACTGGTAGATAGCTAAAGTTACAAGGATTAATTTAGGCTACTTTTCAACACCGGAAGCATTCACCGGGCGTTAGCTTATGTTAGTACGAGTAATCTATACATCTATATATATAAAAGAAAGTCGTGTTTGTTACAACACTTATAACTCGAGAACGGCTGAACCAATTTTCATGGTTTTTGATTCGTTGGATTTGTCTCCTCCCCGAATAGCAGAATACATATTAAAAATAGTGAAGACTTGATGTGTAATGAATAATTAATCATATAAATAAATGCTTATATTTTGTTCATCAAATGTCAAACATTTGTTGTCAAATGATGTAACAACTATGCGTTCAGAAATCTATTCGTATTGAAGTGTCAGTTTGTAACTTTCAATTAGCAACGTTTTTCTAAATGCATATGACATTTTAAACGATATTTTCTTCTTTTTTTTGGCATTGGCAACGATATCTAGGTACTGAAAACGAAAATGCAATTTAAAAAAAATATCTGTCTGTCAGCGTGTCTCTTTGCTCCGGCTAATCTCTGGAACGGCTGGACCGATTTTAACGAGACTTTCACTGGTAGATAGCTAAAGTTACAAGGATTAATTTAGGCTACTTTTCAACACCGGAAGCATTCACCGGGCGTTAGCTTATGTTAGTACGAGTAATCTATACATCTATATGTATAAAAGTAAGTCGTGTTAGTTAAATTATTGATAACTCAAGAACGGCTTTATCGATATGGCTGAAAATTGGTGAGGAAGTAGCTTAGAGCAAGTAGACGGACATAGGACTATTTATTCCATTCGACAGCGTTTCCGTGAACGTTGCGGGTTCTGCGTTAGGGTTTCGCGTTGTGGGTTCCGCGTTGCGGGTTCCGGGTTCCCGTGTTGCGGGTTCCGGGTTCCACGTTGCAGGTTTCGGGTTCCGCGTTCCGGGTTCCGGTTTCCCGCGTTGCGGGTTTCGGGTTCCCATGTTGCGGGTTCCGCGTTGCGGGTTCCGGGTTCCCGCGTTGCGGGTTCCGGGTTCCCGCGTTGCGGGTTCCGGGTTCCCGCGTTGCGGGTTCCGGGTTCCCGCGTTGCGGGTTCCGGGTTCCCGCGTTGCGGGTTCCGGGTTCCCGCGTTGCGGGTTCCGGGTTCCCGCGTTGCGGGTTCCGGGTTCCCGCGTTGCGGGTTCCGGGTTCCCGAGTTGCGGGTTCCGGGTTCCCGCGTTGCGGGTTCCGGGTTTCCGCGTTGCGGGTTCCGGGTTCCCGCGTTGCGGGTTCCGGGTTCCCGCGTTGCGGGTTCCGGGTTCCCGCGTTGCGGGTTCCGGGTTCCCGCGTTGCGGGTTCCGGGTTCCCGCGTTGCGGGTTCCGGGTTCCCGCGTTGCGGGTTCCGGGTTCCCGCGTTGCGGGTTCCGGGTTTCCGCGTTGCGGGTTCCGGGTTCCCGCGTTGCGGGTTCCGGGTTCCCGCGTTGCGGGTTCCGGGTTTCCGCGTTGCGGGTTCCGGGTTCCCGCGTTTCGGGTTTCGGGTTCCCGCGTTGTTTTTTTTTAGTTGAATTTATCATAAACTCTTTTTATGCTCAACGAAGTGGGCAAGGGTCAGCTAGTTTGAATATAAAAAAGTACTTGTCTTGTGCCCCAGTAACAATAAGGTTGCATTTACTCTTGAACACATATTAATGCTTAGTAATACCGAAAATTAATAATAATAACGACACCAAAACACTCAACTTTGGCTAGTTTAATTGAAACTAGACAATAATTATTATACAGCGCCTAAGTGGGTACGCAATACTCAAAAGCACTCGCGCTCCCTTCCTTTTCAAGACACCGATTTAAACGTAGGAGTTACTATATAGTGCCATCTTTCTTTTCCTTACTCATTTCCCCTACCTTTCACTGCCCTAACCCAGTACCCAGGCACAAAACAGACTTTATACATGCCCATCCGACCCATAAATCATCGTTTTTGACGAATTAGAAGATCAGCTGGCATAGTTCCAGGCTTGAAAACAACCTGTGGCGTTACAACTAGCGCCACAATCCTGCATCGCACTATTGAAGTTTTCTAAGTTAATTACAACATCTAAAAATTAGTACAGTGGGCTTCGGCCTGGCTCATACCACCTCGTTCGGAGATCTTCCTTTGGGGTTTCCACTTGTATTCCCACAAACCTTTCGTTGTTAAGTATTCCAACGCATTCATCAAACCCACGACCCACAATCGAGAGCAAAGTAAAATAAGCAGTTAACAGAAGGTTTTATAATTTATGGGTAATATTAATTATTTCTACCCGCAAAAAGGTTTCCAGCGTATCATAAACAAACATTACTGAAATATGGACATTTTGTATAATTAAAATTTAATTACATTTGCCCGTAATTACTGCGACGTAAATGATGAAATAGCCGATAGCTGTGCAATTTATTTTTTATTTTATGCGTGAAAATGTATTGGGTTTTATTGAGTTTGTTTTTTGTCTCTGTGCAATGTGCTATGATAAGTAAGTATTAAACTTGCAATTCTAGCCTCCTAGCACAAAGTAGATATATAACAGAGACACGACCTAGTACTAGAAAATGGTAATCACCCTAACACTGGCAATTCGACTGGCTATTTTTGTTTTTTTTTTTTATTTCTAGCCCCACTATTGGAAAATACTAATTACTAATTTGTAGGGGATGGTAGGCCACACTCCTAGCTATACAAAACTGCCCTGGTAATTAATAGAACAGTTAGTATATAATAGGCTGTTTCGAGAATTGCACTTATAGTTTTATCTTTAAGTGCCATTTTCTTGAAGCCGCCTTTTCTGACTTACTGTCAGTGTTGCCAGTATGATTTCCCTAAAAAGTACGACTGGCTCCCTGATTTTACGGATGACGGATTTTAAGTCAAAAGTACGGTTTTGCCAAAACATGCTATAGTCTACACATAGTAACCCTTTTATAGTATGTATTAAAACATGAATTACTAGTCGAGCCAAAACTAGTCGAGTCGACACTTTTCCGATGCTCCATGACGTCTCATACAATTTCTTTTCCTTGCCAGAAAAATAATTTATACAGGCTGTAACACTAATGAGTAATAATACTTTAGGGTGGTTATCGGTCCAATGTATAGAGTTTACTGTGAAAGTACCAGCGCTGAAAGACGTACTTTTTTACTTATGGTATGGGCAAATTGAGGTTCAGGCATTTCTCATAGAAACATGAAAGTCAAAAGTAAGTCTTTCAGCGCTGGTGCTTTCAAAGTATACTTTACATAGGAGGCACATACACACTCTAAAGTATTATCACTCATTTATTATACACCTTGTGTATTGAAAACTATTGATTGACTGACTGATTATTTATCTAGAGAGTCAGTGTCAGTCACTGGAGATATACCGCTCGTGCGCGTTCTACGAGGAGTACTACTGTTGGCAGTCGGCGGACCGGACGAACCGGGTGTACAAGACTCCGCGGAAGCTGGGCTCGTGTAAACCCGGATGTTATTGCAAGTAATATATTTTTTTAACACCTCCGTGGTCTAGTGGTTTAAAGCTCTCGACTCGGAGGTCGAGGGTTCAATTCCCGCATTGAAACAACAAAAAATTTTGTTTTTAAGTTTGGTTAGGAAAATGCAGGCTGAACACCTGATTCTCTGACAAGAAACCATACGTCGGATGGGCATGTAATAAGTCGGTCCTGAGCCTGATCTCCCGCCAGTCGATAATGATTTTGATTTGATTTTTGATTTGAGTCGTGTTAGTTATCCGTCCCACTGGGCAACGAGAGTGAAGGAAGAGAGAGTGCCTCTGTGCATTGCGCACACACTTGGGCACTATAAAATAAATCCTGCGTAGCTGGTAGGGATGGTAGGGTGTGATATAAATGTAAACACAACTCAATGTGACGGCCATTTATAATAATGCTTTCAATTCAAATGTCACTTTTATACCGCTCTATGAAGTAAATTAATAAATCTCTAAAGTACTCACTATTAAAACAGTTTAATACGTCATCTACCGGTGCTCGGAGGAACTAGCATGTAAAGTTAATTTCACCTTTCAACGCTAGGTGGCGGTTGCTAAATAAATCGCGCTAAAAATCATTTCGGATGGTGTTTAGAGTCGATTAAATTTATTGTTGTGTGATTATTTATAACTAGTACTACCCGAATGTTATCGTATTACACCGTAAGTGCCCATCGACAGAGCTGCCAACTGGTGCCATCAATTTTAATGCTAACTCTGTCACACAATATCTATTTCATAAGAATTACAATTCACGTACTGTTTTATTATAAATTCTAAAACTAAATAGGTACTATTGCAAAACATTTATACTGCACATCGCTTTACTCGAGTAGGCTATGGGTCAACTACACTAAGAAATCGTACAGCGCCTTGCAGGTCCAATATAATAATGCCTTCAGAGCACTGTTGAGGCTGCCACGTTTCTGCAGCGCCTCGGCTATGTTTGCTCACGCTGACGTGGATAGCTTTAGCGCCGTGTTGCGCAAAAAAGCGGCCTCATTTTTACGTCGGATTCGAGGCAGCAATAACAGAGTTCTGAAGGAAAAAGCTGACAACGGGGACTGTCCGCTCGTTAGCAATTTAAGAAAAATAACAAGTTCGCTAGTTAAATATAAGTACTAACAAAATAAGATATAGTTAAGTATTTACTAACAAACTATGGACCCTTAAGTTGTCCGATAATAAAGATTTTTATTTTTATTTTTTATTTTATTTATTTATTAATACAGCTTACACATAACTGTACGCTGTACAATACTAACATTACAAGTCGCAAACAAATACATATTCCAGAAATGTAGGGTAGTTAAAAAATCTTTTAAAACGCAAACAAAGAGTGCTGAACTACCTATATACATAATATCTATTATAGTTATATGCTATAAGAACGGCAAGCATGCAAAACAATACGTCTAGCCGTTTCCTTAGCCTTTGCCGAAGCATTTGCACCCAGTGTTGTTATTACAGGCAAGGCTTTGTCCGCAACTACCCTGGCGGCTTCTGCATCGTGCTGCGCCGCTGCCAGAACTTCTACGTGCGGAGCATGCTGGAGCGGCGAGAGGAACACGCCCGGACGCAGTACTACAGGGTCACCAGGGACTTCGCGGTGGAAGTGGAAGATCAGTAGTTATGGTTGCATCATTAGTAGATCAATTCCTGATTCCACCAACGCATGTCAGTGTTAAGCTGCGTTTCCACGGGGCGGAGAGGAGCTTGCTGTGGCCGAACTGAACAATCACTATGCTCGAAATCTCCTCTCCGTTTCCACGGAAACAGCACGAGCATAGTTATTGGTCAATTCGGGCACCGCTAAGCTCCTCTCCGCCCCGCTCCGCGTCAGTGGAAACGCAGCCATAACGGCTTGTTAAAATACCATGCCTTGTCATTCGTTGATAGGAATTACGAGAGGGACAACATGGTATTTAACAAAGGAGTAACTTAAAATTTATATATATTATATATCTAGCAATATCCCGCGAAACAATTATAACCACAACCTGCAAGCAGATGAGTGAGTGTACGCATAGGCATGCGTTTTGATGCACCTCCCTCCTCCCACACTGCTTATGCGTACACTCGCAAGCAAAAAACATGAAAACACCACCACCACACAAGCAATAATGTTAACACGATCGTGCAAAGTCCCACCACCATGCAGGTTGCAAAACTCGACGCGCGTTTCGCTCCGACAATGTTCGTTAAGTAAATGTGACTTAACGAACATTGTTCGCAGAGTCAACATCCTGAGGATGCTCCGGGGTCGGAGCGAAACGCGCGTCGAGTTTTGCAACCTGCATGGTGGTGGGACTTTGCACGATCGTGTTAACATTATTGCTTGTGTGGTGGTGGTGTTTTCATGTTTTTTGCTTGCGAGTGTACGCATAAGCAGTGTGGGAGGAGGGAGGTGCATCAAAACGCATGCCTATGCGTACACTCACTCATCTGCTTGCAGGTTGTGGTTATAATTGTTTCGCGGGATATTGCTAGATATATAATATATATAAATTGTATGCTATGGATTTCCGCAAAGTAACGCCTGATTCCATTAACTAAAGGAGTAACTTTAACATTGCTTGGTGAAACACGCCCTAACCCTCGGTTTCTCGGACGCTATTCAAATGTATGATCAACTAACATGGCGTTCAAATTAATAACCCCTATTGAACACTGATTGGTGGAACGTTATTAGAGAGAAAGGAAGGGACAGATATTTTAAAATTCCACAGATAAGGTTAATTCACCAAAGACGCCGATTAGTTGACATACGATTTGAATCAACTTTATGTGAGGAATTTTAAGCATCCTTACAAGTGCGAGCGTAATGTGATTGAAGACATGAATGAATGAATTTTCTCGAAATTAGAATTTTGCTACATATCAATATAGCAAAATTCTAATTTCGAGATTAGAATTTTGCTACATATCAATATAGCAAAATTCTAATTTCGAGATTAGAATTTTGCTACATATCAATATAGCAAAATTCTAATTTCGAGAAAATTTAGTTCAAACTATCACCTAAACATTTTCGAATTCGTTGTAAAGTATTAAGTACATTAATTTAAAGATCCGTCGCTAGAATCAATGTACTTAACACGTTACTTAGGGTATTTTTTGCATGTCACCTTCATCCCTTCATGTCTTTAATTATTAAGTATATAAGGATAAAAGGCGAATTACTAGTACTTTATATGTAAATGCTTACCTTTAGCAATATACACACTTTGGCTCAAAGCTACGAAACAAGCAAAAGTAATTAAATAATTTAAATTAAACATTTTAATAATATTTTCAAGTACCAAAAGTTTCAAGACGACAATCTAAGATGACTATTGTTACAAGAGTGATTTGAAAATGACCTCTTTTGGATTCAATAGGCCGAAAAGGTCATAGTGATTTCGACAAAAACCATCCTATAGTAATCCAATTAACTCTTAACTGCTGTCTTGGGTCCAATGGACCCACAATTAATTTTTGAAGTAAATTCACAGTGAGTGTCATTTAAATTATTTATTTATTTAGTTAAGGTGCAAAAGCAATTTAATGAACTAAGTTTTACACATAGTCACATATCCCAATATACATTTTAAATTCATTAATCTAATATTGTACACAGCATTCTTAGTACTAAAAGTTATAAACTATTTAAAAAAAGTTATTCAACGTCTTCATAGAGAAACTGTATAAGTACCTTATATTAGATCTCTCTATTTAAATTTAAACAAAGTTTTCTTATAATGTGTCAATTTTTATGGAAGATAACATTTTCAGCATTGTAGTTCAAACTTATGTGTTACAAAATTGGCACATACGATGTAGGGGATTATTGCGTCCTATATTATTTTTAAATGGTGGAGAATAGCTGGAGCCAGCAACTTATGTTGCTAACCTTGTCGTTTTGCTACGCAGCGACAGTGACCGCCTGTAAATGACGGGGTCCTAATTTTAATAAGTCTTTCTGTGTCTTCCTACTTTTAGTCAGAAAGAGTTTTTATGTCCGCTACTATGTTTGTGTGTTTTCTGGTCTACTGGACCCACGACGTAAGTTTTTTAACCACTATGGTTAAGGGTTATATCGATGGCTAGAAAGTTTACAACTCCATCCTTCAAGTGGTCACGAACCAGTGAATATGAGTGAAAACTCGATCAAGTGAATAAATCGAGGTTGCATCGGAATTGTCTGAGGTTTAACTTTATTTTAATTTAGTCTAATAATAAACTGAATACTATTATAATTAAACAACTATTAACTTAATTAAATAGTATATACGTACTTCATCTTTTCTTCGGATTTCATTCACTTCTATACTCATGTCTATAAGACCTTTAGGCCGTGTTTCACCAAGCAATGTTAAAGTTAACGCCATGTTAAAATACCATGCCATCGCATTCATTGACAGGAAATACGAGAGGGATAACATGATATTTAACATGGCGTCAACTTTAACATTGCTTGGTGAAACACGCTCTTAGGATTAGAAGGACTAAAGAGTCCCGATTTCAATAAGACATGTTAGTGTTAACGGCTTGTTAAAATACCATGACTTCTTTCATTGCTAGGAATTACGAGAGGAACAACATGATATTATTTAACTAAGGATTAACTTTAAACATTGCTTGGTGAAACACGTCCTTAAGCTGTAAAAATCATATGCAAGACAATACAGGGTGTAAAAAGAGCAGTCACTATAACGATATATATAATGGGATAGGATTATAGGACGTTGACTGATTCTAGAAATGAATTTTTTTCATTATTTATTTTTTGAAAAAAAAAATTTTTTTTGCAATTTATTATTTTAGTCGCAAGGCTGAACTGTTTGGAACAACGTTCTGCATTAAATTCTTAAATTTTATAATTTTGCCCTAGTACGTAATGAACGTCTTACGCGTGCTATTGACCTCTCAGCGTAATCAGCTGATCGCTGTGTTGTGCACGTTGTACATTACCTATTGAAATTTTTTTAATTTTCAATAGGCAATGTACAACGTGTTATAGTGACTGCTCTTTTTACACCCTGTATATTATAATATGTCGCAGTTGTCAGATTTGATTATTAATATGGCAATTTGTAACAAATTTAAATTATAACTAACTATGAATCTATTATTTTGTGAATAATTTAATAAACACAAATAATTATGTAATTCTTAACAAAGTAGTTTTTAAGTCACTTTGACATTTATGTCAGTATAATATTATTTCCGGTTCTAGAATTTTATAATTTGATGTTTAATAAAAATGTAATTATTAAGGTTAAATTCTGAAAACAATTGAACATTCATTGTAAACATTTTTGTATGTCAATTTCAGTATTTCATAATATTGTAAATTACTCTACGAACTTCCGCTTTAAAATAATATTGTCATTGTGTTATATCTTCCGGTGTAAATGGCGCCAATTTATTATTATAAAAGAATATGTCCGCTATATTGGCTTCAGTTCTGAACCAGATATTGAGTGAACACATTTAAGATAAGTACCATATTTTCTGAAAGCCTCTATATTATGTTGTAGCTAAGTAATATTATTATGTCTCGTTTTATCGTTTTATTATAGTGTTTTAGTAGTAAATAATTTATTAATATTTAATACTTGGAAATATATTTTGATGATAAATTATTGGTATATTGTAAAAATATTCTAATTTGCTAAAGTATCATGTCATTGGTACTTTAAAATAAAAAGTAAATTACCAGGTTGTTAAATACAACTATTATATTTTATTCCATAGTTTATTATTTATTGTTTAAATTCTATTCCTAGTACAGTAAAAATATTACAAAGCTGTTTAAGTTGCCAATTGTCTTAATTTCTTGTAATTAAAATATAAGTAGTGTGATACAATAAAACTTATAAATACATTGGTTTAGCGTTTTACTTTGAATTTTGATTTTAGTAAATCTACACTTTAATATATTTTTACAGTTAACTTTTGGCCATTCTACTTTATCATATTTTAGCTTTCTTTAATTTTATTATATTTTCTTTCCCCTTTTGACACAGTCATCTAATTGAAATAGCAATTTCATTGAGTGACTACCGTTTTTATCGAATGACGACATTATTGAAAGACTAGGCCGAACATTGATTGAACAATCGTCAGTCAACGTCCAATTAGTTAGCGGATTGTAATGTTAAGGTGAGATTCCACCGATGTTCTGAACTGTAATGCGCAATTTCAAAACCTAGCAAGGGACAAATTTCGAAAAAAACGTGTTTTTACTAGACGCTAATGACAAGGCCATAACGCACAAGTTCGCAGTGTCAAATCTGTCAAAATATTCGTTTTAATGGAAATACAAATCTAGCAAGTCCACATCGGTTACGAAAACTTGCCGCCAAAACAAATTCAAAACCTAGTATGGCACACTGGCAATATCAAAACCTAGCAAGGGACTGTTCCTTGCTAGGTTTTGATCTTGTCGTTGTGCCTTACTAGGTTTTGAAAACTGTCGATTCGAGATAAATTTCTTGCTATATTTTAGTATGTCGCAAAGTGTACTTGGCGTATGCGGATCGTTCGAGTTTGTTCTTGTAAATATTTACTGTTTAGGATGGCTCAAAGACAGTTTTGTAGTTCGTCATTAATGTTTAAAGCCCTGAGGGACAAAAAGGAATGATAATTACAAGAATTTTAGTATACCTACAGTAGAACCTCGATAAGTTAAAGTCCAAGGGAAACACAAAATATTGAAAGTTATTATAACTTAAAACCTGTATGTTTTCAGTTATCAGGGGTCTATGTTAGGGATAGTTTAATAAAGAGGTAGGTATGTACATAATATGTATGTATGTACCCTTCTTCTTATTTTTACTCGAATGCGTCAGAAGGATTGGTTCAATAAAATACAGAAATTAAATAATCATTTTTAATTAATCACACGCCTTTAATTTATCAGTGTATGTGAGTGTTGATAGTTTTCTTTTTAAACCTCTATATTAAACTATCCCTAACATAGACCCCTGATAACTTAAAACCTGTATAACTTTAAATATTTTGTGTTTCCCTTGGACTTTAACGTATCGAGGTTCTACTGTATATATGTCGCAGTCATCTAATTAAATCAGCTATTTCATTGAGTGACTAGCGTTTTTATCGAATGACGACATTTAATTGAAAGACTAGGCCGAACATTGATTGTACAATCGTCACTCAACGTCCAATTAGTTAGCGGATTGTAACATAGCCCTTATATGAGAGCGGACATAAAATCAGTCAGGTGACTGAATTTTCCCAAAAGCGAATCTATCAACCCCGACTCCACGTAGTACTTGTCTGTCAACCCCTAGAGTGTATATTTAAGCGCGTAGGCGCGGAGGGAGAGCAGCCCCCGCCCGCCGTAACGAAATGCAGAAACCAGGACTCGCCGTGGCGGCGGAGGCTGGTCGCCGAAGGCGACCAGAAAGCCGGAGCTGCCTAAGGCGAGTGTTGGTTGATGTCATTCGTTACGCATGGGCGAAGGGGCTGCATTTCCCGCAGCGCCGGAGACGTGACAGACCGACATTGTCCCAAAAATAAATCTATCGACTCCACGTAGAACTTGTCTGTTTTATCTAACCTCTAAACTACAACTGTAAATAGGGAGGGTAGGGGGGATTTCCTTTGTCCCCTTACCGCCGTCTCCACCTTTCTCCCCTGTTTTACTCCTGGAAATATCCCGGAAACACAGACATAACCTCAAAACTTCAACCATAAATATCTTACAAACTAGTAGTCTCCTAAAGGTGGGAGTGGTAGGGAGGGGGGGTTTCCCCCCCCCCCTCCCCTCCTCCCCCTCCCTCCACCCCCCAATTAAGAGGCATTTATACTTAATTTTTTCCAGCTCCTCCTTTTTTGGAAGTCGGTTAAAAAATCGGAACTTTATTCGCTAACAAATATAAAAAAAACCTACTTATTCATCGAATTGAGAAAGCTCCTCCTTTTTTGGAAGTCGGTTAAAAAATCGGACTAAATGACGTTCAGTCAATGACTACATGACTAAATGACGTTCAATCAATGTTCAGTCAAGACATTGGACGTTACAATAAACAACTTGACGAGTTGTCCTTTAGTCTTTCAATTAAATGTCGTCATTCGATAAAAACGCTAGTCACTCAATGAAATAGCTGATTTAATTAGATGACTGCGACATATACAAATTGCTAAATGTCTATTTAATGCATTTTTTATGTTTGTAATGAATTTTACATTAATGTTACTCAGACAAATCTTACACTTTCTATAATAACCTCTTTTGTGAGGGTTGTTTGCTTTATAGATATTGTATCAGCCAAAATTCTAACGTAGTCAGCATAACTGAAAACGTCAACACTGCCCCCTGCAGCCTTGATCAAGAACTCGTAACTGTATCCAATGATCCAATACCAGGTCCGTCAAAAACATCTGAAATTGATAGCAATAATGTGTCTGAGATATCAGAATTCTATGACAGCGTTGATTCTGTGGCAGACACTGACTTTTCAGTAAGTGATTTATTTAGACAGTCTAATCAGACAACGATTTAATAGATCTCGTAAATTTGACAGAAACTCGAAAACCTACTATTCGCTCAATATTTCCAAAATCAGATGAAATAAAACCTATTTTTATTGCAACCTACCCTGATTCGATTATCTTCAAGGACCAACAACATGCTAACTGTTTCATTTGACTAATAAGATTGATTTCATAGCAAAATATCCAGGACCTATAACAATTAATGATGAATATTCTGAAGAAACTAATTGTCACATATTAAGTCGAACTGAAAAAAATATAATACAAAGAAATAAACTAAAACATCCATTTATTGAAGACATATGTGGTGATGGCTGTAAACTAAAATGTAAATTATTTACAATAGAGGAGCAAAAACATATGTGGGTTTGGAATTTGTCATATGTACAACGGCGACATTTTTTGAATAAATTATTATATTTTATCGTTAATATTTTGAGTTTTCTTTAGATCATTAATTTACTAAATATCCCACGAGATCAAGAAACTAATACGGGAAAAATCGCAGCAACAGGACGTTGCAGTAAAACCAGAAATCAAAACTTAGATTACTTCCTAGGTTATGAACATGACAATTTGTTAAGACGTAGCTTATCAAAACCAGATATAAACCTAGTAAAGGCCTTTACTAGATTTGAAAATGGTTTTTATGTCATCGTTTAAATACCTAGAACAAGTTTTTTGTTAGTAAGTGCTTTCTAACGTGCAGTATTATAAATACACGATAAATAATATCTTAACACCAAAGCCAAGGATATTCCGCAACTTTTCAGCCAATTCCCATCGTCATACCTTTTATAACTCAGCTGCGGCACGCGCTCAAAGTGGGGAAGTAGTTTTTCGGCTCTCCTGTAAAATTTGTTCTAAGTCCCTTACTAGGTTTTGATTTGGGACGCACACTGTTCGCAATTAAATTATTTAATTGCGAACAGTGTGCGTAACAGATGTTTGTTCCGGCGGACTCGCTAACGCAACATTAACAAATTGTGCCCCAACATTCATAGAATGTAGTATACTTTTGTTCGCGCCAGTGGAGTGCGTCGACGCACACGAACATTTTGCTCGCAATACAATCTTGCTTCAAATGCTATTGCACCAGTGTGCTGAAGCCTGAACTGTTGCGAACTCCAATGAGTGAACAAAACTCGGTGTTAGCAACTTAGTTCCGCACAGCTGGAGTCGTGAAAAATATGTTGGCTAACAGATGTTCTGAACTCTACTTTGGTGGAATCGTACCTTTATATGTTTGTACGGAGAGTGCGACTCGCACTTGGCCGGTTTTTTCTATTTAATCTATATTAGTACTAAATGTATAGAATATAACCTTCGTGCGCCAATCCACTTTGCACTTCTTTATTTGGCGGTGTTTAACAAATATTTTCTACGCACCAGACCATTAAGTAGAGACAACAAAAATACAAACCGATTACCTTGATTAAAGCGGCTTTGTTTGCTGACCCTTTTCATAAGATTTATTGTATTGACCTGACGTTATTGTTCGATATCGCACAGAAAATATATCAGTTGAACTGTAAGTTATATTTGACTGTACTTTCATACAGATAGATGTTTTCCTTTTCGATCTTTTAATAAATTGTTACTATGTGGGTAATTCGATTTTCGTCATTCTTTTTTTATTCGATGCGGAATAGGTGTCATATGTCCCATAAATAAATTTAACATAGTTTGGCGCTGTAGTTTTTATTTTATGAACATATTTCACCAACATTTTTGAGGAATCAACACGACATAACAGAACATTTTTTGTCGATGATTTGTGTATGTAGTGCGGCTAATTTGAGAGTTTTTCGATTTCGCATTTACTATGTGACTTTCGACACAAAAAGGAGGTGGAAATTATAAATATGGTGTCTGTCAGCCTGTCTGTAGCGTCGTAGCTACAAAACGGATTAATCTTTTACTTTGACTTCGAGATAATGACAAGTAAAAAAAAGCGTTTAATTCTTCGTCTACGTTTATTAAGACTTCAAGAACTAAAAGTTCTGCGGCCTGATTACGCAACTCCGTGGGCATCAATTCTCCGTGGATATCTACTTCTTCTTCTTACGTGTCCGGCTGTCACAAAACCGGACAAGTGAACTGAAATATGAACTATTGTTGTAGTCACAGATTAGAATAGTACTAATGTGGTTGTATACTACGTCCGAGATGAATTTAATGTGAATGTAAACAAACCCGTTTATGACACATGCATAAACTAGATAGTGATGAAAAAACATACAAAGAAATGAAAACGATTCAAATGAATCGATTTTGATTTATTTTATCGATAAATACTATTAATGTTGTTGTATGATTTTTATCGTTTCTACGACTACATTGTCGTAGTATAGTCGTGTTTTATTTGCAGTAACAAAATATATAAAAATGCATAATTATTTAGATTTAGATTAGATTTGTTTTTAGTAATCGAATGCAAATAAATATGGTAATATGAGTTTGATAAATAATTCTTTTAAGACGCGAGGGCGGGGGAACACTTTGTGAAGTCTGTTCTGCAATATCACTAACCTCAGTATGTCTAACAGTCATTATGATAAGTGTTGCCAAGATACATCGATTCGCTATAGCTTTTTTTTCATTCATAAAAAGTCTAATGCAAAATATATTATATGAATGCAATGTATTTAATTTTATTGATATGTTTTTAATTATTTTCAATAAATCATTTCGTTTTGCAAAAACTAACACCGTTATAACCTATTTAGACGGTCACTTAACACGTTTGCATTTTGAAATCGCATTCCTATGGAATAGCTATTTCAAAACATTTTTTTTTATTATTTAAGTGGAAAATTTAAAAATACAATATTTCCTACCAATCGCAATTACACTAAATATTTAATATTATTATATCAGTCTCGTTGTACTAGAAATAATAAGTGCACCTATTTGGTATTATCGAATTAATAAATTGTAATGTTTTCTTACACGCTCACACATATGAAAAAAAATATAATAATTTTGTTTTAAATATTTCCAGTAGGAAAGAATTATTCGCAAGTAGAATTCCAAAAATGAATCGAGTACATATTACTATTAGTTGTATTGCCGATCGTATAATTTACATCACTAATCCAATCCATAAACTATAGACTTTATTCTACAGTCGGCAGTGTCAAAATGGCGTATTTTTTACGGTGGAAGTTTTTCATTTAATGTTTAATCAGATTAATTATTGTTTATTTGCTATAAAATGTATTGGATAATAAAGTATGATATTTCAAGATTCCAGTGAAAGTGTTGATAAGTGTGCACATTATGTGAATAAGTGAAAATTTCGATGTTTTCGGTTTGTTTACAATCACATTAAATTCATCTCGGACGAACTATAGTTCAATATGCGTCTCGTAATGGTAACTTAATTCTATGCTATTAACCAATTACGATACATAATAAGTACATATTAACAGCTTTTTAGCACTATATACTATGTACTTTTAAATACAGATACCAGAATATAAATAACTATTTACAATAAATAAAATACAACAAATAAGTTGTAAAGGGCCTATGAGATTCCATGATTGGAAATTTTTACAATAATTTACAAATAATAGGTATTTATCATTATTAACTTACTGTTTTGTGTAGTTTCCCTAAATAAGTGTGAGTAAATTGTAACTTATAAGTGATTGCCAGTGATTGCCAGTAAATAAGAACCCGGAACTCGCAACGCGGAACTTTCAAAGCGGAACCCGAAATGCAGACACCGCAAACGCGGAAATCTTCTCTTATCAATCTTCGTCTTCTTAAAACACGATTTAAAAAGTTAAAATATCAAAAAAACCGGACACTTATGTCTAAAAATTGATGTCCATTTTACCACTCAAAGAAGGAACGAAATGCTTGTAAACAGTGCATTTTGACATAAGAACACAGCTTTGAACTGTCAAATGAAAGCGGCAGCTAGCGAGCTCAGAACAAAGATCATATGGAACTGTACTAATAGTTCAATTTCACACGGCAATAATAATAGGCTACCTGTCTCTTTCTTACAACAAGAGTTTTAAGTAAGAAATAAGTATCTACACTCTTTTTATCAACGCCCCCTTTATTGGCTTTAATATACTTCTGCTGCCACGGACGCCATTTTACATGTCACTATGTTTACATGTCAAACGTTGTTATTGTGAGATTTTTAGGGTTTTTGGGTGATTTTCGATTTAATTACTGCGCAAAATTGTCAAATAATTCTGAATTCATTATATTAGGTAACACGAAGTCCTCTGTAGTAAGTTGTGGCCTATGCAAAATCACCGGTAAATAGCTGACATTTATTTAAATTGTTGTATATTGTTTAGTTTATTTGATATAAAGTGTTTAAAAATCAATTTCTTTGAGTTAGCTCAGTTGTGGGGTATAAAATCCGCAATATTCTTGAAAAAAAGAAAGTGGGCAACCCTAGTCCGCCATGTTTGTTGTCAGTTATGTTTATTTAGGTATGCAGGCAAAGTACATGCATATGCCAGTTCCATATGATTCTTTATTCTGAGCTAGCGAGCTCGCGGCTTGGATGTTTCATGACTACTTTCTTCTTCTTCTCGGTTGAATACCTACCACAGATTAATATATATTTTTTCACAGATTAAAGTAGTATTATCTATTAAGTTTTTTTTTAATCTGGGGGCACGGGAGTGCCCCCGTCAAGACGAGCCAAGCGAAGCGCAAGGGCACTACCTACCTTTTCTCGAAAGGTTTCGTCGTTTTTTTGAACTCTCATAACTTTGCTTTGGATGATGCTACATAGTTGAAAATTTCAACATATAATAACACCAATAAAAACATGAAACATACAAAGTTTCAATGTTGTAGCTATTATACTTTAGATTTTATCAATGTCTAAAAACCCCAGATTTCGTCACTGACTCATTTATAGATCATCAAAATTCATAAGGTACTTCCTGACGTCCTAGTAAGCTGATATTATTTATGTAAGCTGTTATTGCTACAAAACCAACAAAAAAATTATTAAAATATAAATGCCGCCATTTTGAATCCAATATGGTGGACGGTAAAAAATGGATGTTTAATATGTTTATTATACGGATATGATCTTTAAGACATAAAAGAAATATTATATTATACAAGTTATGTAAAAAATAAGACCTACTTTTTGTAGGACCGATAATCGGTCAGATTTTTGCTCCATATTATTTCTATCCCACTTTATTTATTTGTGTGCGTTGCACTATAACTGCAATCAGTATGTTCTATTTTATTCCGATTATTAATCGGTGACCGACTTTTTGTAAATGAAAAATATTATGTCTATGAGAAAATTAGTTTTATATCTACTTATTTAAAATTAGGTACCTATTATATATTTGGTAAGTAAAAATTAGGTAAGAATTAACAGGCAGCAAGTAGTAATTTGTTGTCAGTGTACCTACATATACAAAATATTACGTCGATCACTTAAAATCACGTTTTAACTGCTATATAGCGTAAGTAAAGTAAAGCCTGATGAAGTAAGGGCGCATAGATCAAGAATTTTGGTTCTACATGAGATCTAACCACTTTTTGATAGATTTTGATTAAGATGTAGTGTAGAGCTTGGCTTTATACGATATCTGATATTTTTTTCACAGGGTAAGCTGTGTAGGCTCGTCTTGACAACATTTTTACATTAAAATGTTTTTGGTGGGATTATTTATTCATCTAAAATTACACTTAAATATAATACACTATTATCTCGCCAAACACATGTTTAACGGCGAGGGTTTTGACAGCGGATTGTGTGTGGGGTATTCGAGTAATACTATTAAATACATTACTCTAATCTATGACTTTGGTGAATTTAATTTCCCTAGCTGGGTAAAATTAGCCCCACTTATAACGATTTTTTATTTTATTAGCCATAGCAAGATGACTGGCAAGACAAGCACATGGTGAATGCAGCCGTAAGGTGATGGTTCGTTTATTGATAGAAAACTAATGACTAAGCAGTATGGTCTATGACCTTAGCCTGTGCATCATGAAAGACCTTTTAAAAAAAAATTGGATAATTAATAATTATTATTTAGGAATATAATTGTTTAAACTATTAAAACTATTTGGATTTACAAAAATATTAATCCAAATTGTTTAAGCTGATTTAAATACAGTATTTATAGCATTTCATAATTTTTATTTTTTATTTGTAAACAATATTCTTACCATGACAACCATTAGACGTTAAAGACGTTAAAGACTGGCCAAGATCGAGCCGAGGCGTTCCAAATCGATAAAATTAAAAAAAAAACGGTATACAGCCAAATGTGATTTGATTTTGATTTGATTTGAAATCCAGAAAAGCCAACAACGCCAATAAGAAAACTTACAAAAACTTCGCCAGTTACAACAAAAGTAGGAATACGTAATACTACTGGTCAAACATGAACCTTTGAATTATACTCTCCGCCATGGTAACGTTATCGAATGTGAATGAAATAAGGGCTATTACGCTTTTCATGTAATTGTTATTATCATTCGTCGACATTCTTTTAAGTTACTTTACCTTGCTGTCAAATGTTCCCGGTTGGCCTACATTAAGAGGAATAACTGTAGTAGGTACTCTAGATGCGAGTTCCGCATACCGGTTTTCGCGTTGCGGGTTCCACGTTTAGAGTTCTACGTTGTAGGCTTCACGTTGCGGGTTCGGGTTTTTGTTTTTCTTTAAACTGAATTTCATCACAAACTGTTGTATGCTCAACGAAGTGGGCACATGTCTTACGTTTTCGTAAAATGCTATGAAGCAATTCAATCATGAAATATAAAAGATCCAAACAACGAAAAGGATCAATTACCTACATATAGTTGTAAGGGTGTGCCCTAATTTGTGGTCGTTAAATAAAAGTTACACTTCGGACTTCATAATATATTATCACTTAAACTACATAGGTACACATAGGTATTGGTACATAGGTGCCGGCAGGGCAATATACCCTTACGGATACTAAATTATAACTGAACAATAAAATTAGTCAGACTAAGCGGGGACACTCATTACAGGTTTCATCACACATGCATACAAATGCGTATGTGCATATCTGCATACGCTGCACGTTACATAGTCAATACTTACTTACTTACTTACATATATTCTGAGTAATCAAATAGGTTTTGGACTTTCCATAGGTCCATTTTCTGCAAGGAAATAACATTAAATAACAATAATATGCCAAATTAATGTCAATTATGCATTTCGTTCGTTCTTTGAGTGGCAAAGTGGGAATCAATTTTTTGACATAGGTGTCCGGTTTTTTTAATGATTATATGATATTAAAACGTATTTTAAAAAGATTTAGCGTCACAATGACGGTTGATATCCACAGCTGTGAAAGCCACGCAAGTTGCGTAATATGGCCCCTGTTTGAAGTATTTTTTTTTAATGTAGTTTTTTTTATATAGCGAAGCTTGTTGACTGAAACCTTAAAACTTTTGTTACTTTCCGAAAATAGCTTGTTAAGTTTCATTTGGAAATAAAATATTTTGATGTTCTTGTCAAATCCCATATTTTCTTAATTTCCAATAAGAATAATCTTTGCCTCATTACCTTAACCCAAACAGAGACGTCACATTCGACAGATGTCGCTAAATGTCGACGAGTGTCGTCGGGTGTCTTCGGGTGTCGTCGGAAGAGGTGTTAATAGAAGTCATTACAGCTGTCACCACTCGTGGGTGGTATTCGTTCCTGTTAAGAATAAGTGAGTAAAAAAGTGTCATGTGTAAAAACATGTACCGAAATCATTTACTAGATTATGGAAAGAGGGGTTGTATACCATATTTAACCCCCGACGCAAAAACGACGGGGTGTTAGAAGTTTGACGGACGTGTCTAATTAAATGTGTATGTGTCTGTGGCATCGTAAATGGATGATCCGATTTTAAGACCGTGTTTCACCAAGCAATGTTAAAGTTAACGCCATAGTAAAATACCATGCTAGGTATCTCATTCACTGACAGGAAATACGAGAGGGATAACATGATATTTAACATGGCGTTAACTTTAACATTGCTCGGTGAAACAGTTCAGTCGTGAGTGTTCTTAGCTATGTTTGGTAGAAATCGGTTCAGGTCTACAAGGTCATCACGTCGTTTTTTATTATTTTTAATTTAGTTATCATATTTGTGTACATACTTCTAAAATCTAAACTATAATAATATGTTAAACATCTTTAGGTTATCTCATTTCTATTCTAAGCCACGATTTCACCAACGCTTGTTAAAATGCCATGCCTTCTTATTAATTGACATTTGACAGGAAATGCAAGAGGGATAACATGATATTTAATGAAGGATTATCTTTAATTGTGTTGATGTAATTGGCACTTGAGAAAATAAAGAAAGAAAGAGAGAAAGAAAAAAATTACCATCCGATGCATGGAGTTCTTGTCCTAACCCAACTTGGTAATAAAAATAATCGAACCCACGACCTTCCAATCAAGGCTCAGACCTATCCAGGAGCAAGAAGGCGTAACAAATCCACATAACTGTTCGATCTTCCCCTACTCACCCTAATTTTTATTAATATCATACAGAGTGATTCATGGTTCATATATTAAGCCGAATATTGTGATGACGCGTAGAGCATTTTTTGTTTTGTCACCTCATATAAATTACTATATATTAAGTAAAACTTGTATTTTCATTCTGAATAAGGTATTAAAAAATATACATAAACAAAATGGACGCCAAGACATGACAAATTGTCTACAATGTAGAACGTAGATCATGAAAATAAATTACACAGGGAAACGACCAAAAGAAATGAAAAATTAAAAGCGATTCAATTAAATTGTGCTTTGTTATCCATCTTCCTTTGTTGTTCCGACCGACTGTTAAAAGGACGTTCTTATTTAAACAGAAAAAGGTTGCAAAAACATAACCCAATGAATTATAAATGACTAGCTGACCCGTGCCCACTTCGTTGAGCATACAAACCGTTTAAACCTAGACTTCTACTAACTTTTCAAGAACAAAAATAGCCGAATCGGTTCAACCGTTCTCGAGGTTTAGCGTGATAACGAAAAGCAATTCATTTTTACCTATATATAATACTAGCTGACCCATGCCCACTTTGTTGAGCATAGAAACCGTTTAAACCTTTTCTAGACTTCCATGAACATTTCAAGAAAAAAATAGACGAATCGGTCCAGCCGTTCTCGAGTTTTAGCGAGACCAACGAACAGCAATTTATTTATTTACTTATATTCTTATATAAGTAAATAAATTACATTGGCAGATGAAGAATATAATAATGATGAATTATCATAAATAATAATAATAATTTGGATGTTTATCTATAATAATAATTAATCAACCGCCTGTCGACGGTTTCTTTGAAACCAGGTCAGGCGCAGTAGTAATTTTATACTACCCAAGTGTGTGGGCAATACAAGGTTACACTCTTCCTTTTTGATTACCTCTCATTTTTGTATTTCTTATATTTTATCAAATTGTTGATTATTTCTCCCATAAAATAGTTTAAGCTTATTTTTTGGTGTTAACCACTTTGTGGAGTGAGTTGGTTACACAGGAACCGTATCAGCGCACCAAATCTCCTTTTTCAATATTGATTTGTGCAGTATGTTTTATGTATTCACTGGTGACAAATAACCTTTACTTCAAATCTACCCCCTATCAAATTTACTATGGGTTACAGCTTATTATAAAAATGTGCAAACCTATCATTGTGGTTGTGTTGTTGCTACATAAAATAGAACAGGCACGAATAGATCTTGTGGCATGATGGGACGAACAGAGATTTGTGTTTTTTCAACTATAGTACGTCCGAGATAAATTTAACCTGAACGTAAACAAAGCCATCTATGACACAGCTATAGATTAGTCAGTGATGCCAATTGGCTCATATTAATATAATAATTATTGTTTGCTATGAATCCATAGCAAACATCACATTTTTTCTGTGAAAGATTTTCATTTGAAGTTTAAACTTATAAATTATTGTTTAATTGTTTTAAAATGTATTGGATAATGAAGTGTGATCCTTTAATATACCTGTAAAAGTGTTGATAAGTGTGCACAATAAGTGAATATGAGAAAATTTCGATGTTTTCGGTTTAACCTTTAGGTTAAATTTATCAGGGACGAACTATAGAAAGCACACAGTAATAATACAAAAATTATACTTTTTCAACTTTATTACTTTTTTAACATCATACTCAAACTCCGCACTAATTAATATTGAAGCCTGTAGATGCGAATCAGCTATAAATATGCTAATATCATTACCCTTCCTTTGGCTGCGTCGTAGTCGGGTAAATAGCTAAAAGCCCAAGTCTCGGTCACCCGTTTATTTAAATAGAGTGCATTGGGAATACATCGCCCGCGCCAGTCACTCGCAAGATGGATTCCGCTCCAGATCGCTCGGATTGTTCAGTGCCATTGGCATGCCAGGATGTACAGACATCTAGAAGATTCTAGATAGATATAACAGTAAGGCATTATCAATTTAGGCTCTATACAGGCTGACTGGTGAGACATGTGTAATACTTACGGAGAGTACTCGGTACTCGACTCCCATTATAAATATGTAATAAAATTAGGTACTTAATTTTTTTACCAAATTTTCCTTTAAATAAATGAATCATGGATACTATGAAAATTACGCGGCTAAGCAAGTAGGCATACCTATGTAGTCGGCGCGGCACCCCGGCGGCGGCGTGCGACATCAACGTAGGTAGTACGGGCGCGTTCCTACCCGCGGTGTCCATGCGTTGGGTAAAGAATTATTCAAGTTTAAGATACATTTACTCAGTGATTCATTGATATTATTTTTTTTTTTTATTTTTTTTTCATCTTATAAAATAGCCAAATATCACGTCCTCAAGTATTGCTCATGTCTCACCAGTCACACTATATAGTGAGAGATACTGTTGTAGAGATGTGAGATTGACTTAAAGAAAAATCGATTATCAATTGAAACAATTTACAATCGGTTTTTCTCATTCTATACATAAATATCGATTTTTTTAGAACTTTTATTAGTAAAATTGTCTATGTCACACCTACTGACGTGCGGTTCAGCTCGCAGTCATCACCTTCACAGTGTGGTGACAGTCGACAGAATCAATCTTATCCCAGACAGATCAATATTTTTAAAGTCTACGTTAACTGAAAACCTGTAGGAGACAGGCTGACCAAAGGAAAAACTTTACAAATACCTACGCTACACAATGCCCCAAGCCTATTTATCCTTCTACGGCGCACCCAAAAATAAGGGTTATGATTTTTCAGTCGATAGACTTAGGGGCAATTTCACCATTCACAACGAAAACTCCCCTTTATAAAACTTAGTTAACTTAGCGCGCTTATAATTCTCGTTTTATGTCAAACGGATTAGACCATGTTTTTAAGCTAAGCTCGCTTACGAAAACTGAGTTGAAATAGATGTAAAATACCTTTACACATAAGAGTATTTCAACTATATACGTGTAGTAAGTTAACTATTGCAAAATAATATAATAATAATAAATTGTTTATTTTCTCTCTACAATAATTCAAATTACAGTTTTAATATTTAGCATAATTAGTACAGTATTTGTGGGGAGACTGGAGACTTAAACTAAGCAGTCTCCTGCTTGTATTTTAAGGCACCAGGCCTCCAACCCTCATTTTGGCATATTATGTTAACAAAACAAAATTTTTAATTAATTTTCGTTTTACCTATATGAAAATAAATTTTAACATTATTGTAAAAAGCGAAAAAAAAGAAAAAAAATATATCAATTTAAAACATTCATCATTATTTTGTGTGTGTATGTATGTATGTATGTACCTATGTATGTATACAATATGTATGTTTGTATATATGTATGTATGCAATGCAAATAAATTGCAAAATAATAGATTGTGAAATATTATAAATTATTTCATAATAATTATATACAAATACGAGTATTATTTCAATATTTTATTCGAAATATTAAATAAGCACATAAAATAGTGGTTAATATAATATAGGATGATCAATATTATTATTTAATTGCATGTTATTAAAAAGTTTTATATCTTTATCGACTAGGGATGTTAGGGAGATCCGTAACCGTAATCGAAACTAGCGGATATCCGAAATAAGAAAATATTCGTAACCGAATCCGAAATGAAAGCATTGCTACTGAAAAAAGGAAACTACGATTTTATATCCGTAAACGAAATTATCCGAAACAAACGGATAATCCGAAATAGTTTAATATCCATATCATCCCTGGTATGGACCTCCTAATAAAATAAAATAAAAAATAAATAAAAATCATTTATTTTCAGACAAAACAGCCCATACATATAAAAGAATAATTATGAACTATTAAAAACAAATCAATCTAATAATTACAAATCAATCTAAAAACACAAAATAAAATATAGTACTAATAACCAGCTGACCCGCCTGAACCTGACCCCCCATACATGGAGCTCAGTTAGCCTGCGGAGAAGAGCAGTGTCTGTTCTGTTGTAATGCTAATATTGTAAAATGTGTAATGCCTACTGGACCAGTAAGAAGTGTATGTTAGACCACCAGCATCCAGAGCACTATATGAATATTATTCTAATGTCTGTATCTGGACAATAAAGTCCTGCTTCCGTCGCCCACGTTTTATGACGTCACAGCATGACATGCATCTCGCATTAGACGCATGGCAAGCTGATATCTCCATTTAATTTATATGCAACATACACCAACGTGCAACGAAATGGGGCCAGAAAATAAAGTATAGAACGCGAAAAAAATATTTTTAATACTTAATAGTTTTTTTATCTTTATTTATTTAGAGGCTTTTATATAAAAGCATATGACAGCCCCATAATAACTTATACATAGTAAATAAAAATTTAATTCTAAATGTAACATACACTTTATCTGATATTATTAATCGTAATACTGATGGACACAAATCTCAACAAAAGTTTTAGTTCCCTGGAACATGTCTGTGAAAATATGTGATGGAACATTCCTACATCCGTTCTGTTGAGATTTACATCCAGCAGTAGTCGCCGGCAGCGCGGCTCGTGCCGTGTACTAATTAATAATAAGTAAGTTTGTTGCAAATAAACTCAGAAATCCCTTAATAACATCGATTATTTAACCTTAAATTTGGTAGACGACGCCGTTCGCAAAAGCTAATAAGAAAACAACTGTAAATGAGAAAACAATTGGACAGTTGTATATTATTATAGCGATTGTCCAATTTTCATACAACAATATTTTTATAGCACAATAGCTACACGAAAGCAAAAACCGAAAATACTGTAAAAAAACCTTATTGTTCCTCATCTTATCAAAAACGTGCCCGCGTTGCAAAAATATACTATAACTTGAAGTTATAGCAAACAATTGTGTATAATATGTTGCCTATATATTGGTTCAGTGCGTTTTATGACAATATTTAATTTGCAAATATCTAAAGGACCGCCAGCTACGTTGGAGTCCTCGCGACTTGAATATTTTTACGCGTCCCACTTTTTCTGGCAGTCAGTGTAATGTGTTTATGTACTCTAAAACATAGGTTATGTTCTAACTTCTAAGTTTAATTTGAGTCGGTAATAAACGACTGGCAGGATGGTGTATGTTTGTGTGTTATTCCTACAACTACTAAACAGCTAGCAATGCCATATAGGGTTTTACAGTATTAACTATTAACTTCATACTGAAAAGTTGAGAAAAATTTAAATGTATATCTATTATATCCGCAAAGTAACGTCTGATTCTATTTACTAACTTGAGAAAATTATTCTTTGAAATTCTTTACTTTTTCCCATACTACAATTGTGAAAATTAATCTACTATGGGCTCGCATCGAATTACGTAGATACTACAGGCCAGTACAGGACCATGAGTTTCATGCTACTATTATTTTATTTCACTTTTCTGGGGGCACGGGAGTGCCCCCGTCAAGACGAGCCAAGCGAAGCGCAAGGGCACTACCTACCTTTTCACGAAATTACCATTTTTTAGATGTAATAGGCCAGTCCGCCAGTGCCTGTTAAGCGTGTGGCTTCGGCCGCGTGTTTTTTTTTTCATTTATAGATAGTACAATATTATAGTTTATGGTAAGAGCACAATTATGTGACGCTTTTCGACAGATGGTCTACGCTTTACATACCCGAAGTGCAGTCAATAAGGTATTTACAGTACTGTTTTACAGACAATATTATACCTTAAGTATTGGAATTTCTCGTCTATATCTCTCCTTTATTTATCTATGTATTCTATATACTCAAATGCAATTTTCTCGTCGGAATTGGCGAAGTGCTCAATTCGCGCTCGCTACAATTTTTCTACATACAAACTAAGTTATCACGCTTACATATTGTATTACGGTAGGTACGGTGTGTGGTCCGAGGCATGGGCGAAAGCGTATTGTGAGTTCAGAGGTGTATCGCATTGGTGCTACAAATTAGGGAGAGAAATATAATATAATAGTAATTTATTTCAAGTAACCAACACTCATATTATGAATACAAAATTATTATTTTTTATGTCACATTATATTAGCACAACTACAATTACGAAAAATAATTTATTTATCATGATTATAACTAATACTAAATTAAAATTAACTATAATATATAATTCCCGCGTACTTTATGCATGCGAAAGCGGTGACTAAAGTGCGGGTTATCTGGGCGTTCAGCGAGCGCGGCCAGCATGACGTTGGGGCTCCCCCGCGTGCGCCGCAGAAGGAATGACGTTCGCTTGCGCATCGTGGCTTAGAAACAGTCCACCCGGTCGGGGAAATGGATGCCAATATTTTTTAAATTAATTTATTTATTCTATAAAAGATATACAAAAAAAAACTTAATCTACACTGCATAACATAAAACATTACTGGTTCATCCGCACGCTGGTACATAGACATACAATAAGTGTTTAGGTATCTGGTATGGTATTTGAAATTAAAGAGCAATTTTCTTCTTTTCCGTTAAAGATGGCTCTGCGCCAGTTTCTCACGCCGGTTCTTCTCGTTGGGCTACATGCCGAATTTATGGCAGGCGTGATATTAATATAGACACGACTTTCATAAAACATTTATGTAAAATTTATTCTGAATAAAATAATTCGGTTTTCATTTTAAAAGAAGTAGAATATACAGTGTTACAATAAATTATGCTAACCAGAGTGATGTTGAACATTCCGCTATAAAATAATATCTAGACTAATATTATAAATAGGAAGGATTTTTTTATAAAATTTAGCACAGATATTAAACTAGACCATGAGAAAATACATAAACAAAGTCCTACGAATTTTAATAAAAAAAATAAAAATGTTGGCCACTACAACTTTACTCATTTTATCCCTCGCTGACGCCAGCTTGGGCGTGCAGCGTTATTTCGTTCCCGCTGCCTCTCATGCCTTATCCCACGCTCGTCTCGTACAGATGGAGCAATACTTCGTTATTAGATCCTCTCATCCTCATCTGAACAAACAGATATGACGCCGCCCGCGAGATCAGCTGCCGACTGCTGGGTCTCTCTTATTCCTTCATCTGTATCTACTAGGTCTAGACTTCTAGATTATCTTATGCCAGCGTTATTACAGTATCCAAATAGCAATTTCAAGTGAGCTACTGCAATCGGGTCATGGATGTGTATTAATAATTTGTGTATAATATAATAAAAATCTTAAATATGTGTATAGTATAAAAGTATTAAATATATTTCCGTTGTCGGGTACCTGTAACACAAGTTCTTCGGATACTTAGCACAGGGCCAGATTTACGTGGTGTGAAGCGTCCATAGATATTATTATTATTATTAATTTAAGATGAGGACAAAACTGGTACATGGATGAGACGTTTTAAAACAATAAATTTTCGTGTTATTTAAATACTAATATTTGTTATGTATTGTATTGTAATTTCGACTCGAGATCGTAAGACAAATGAATGTCTACTTCTGTATCTTCTCTTCTTCTTCTCTTATATAAAAAAATGAATTGCTGTTCGTCTCGCTAAAACCCAAGAACGGCTAGTCTTGAAATATTCGTGCCTTCGTGCCTTCGTAAACCTTCTACAGTGGGACACAATGTATTATTAAAATACAGGATGTACAAAAAACCAGTATATTTTTAAATCTACTTTATTTAAGGGATGTTTTCACACCGTGAATATGTCAATGCCATCGTAACTAATGCTACTCGTACCTTTCTTAATTTAACTTATATTACAATATAAAGGCACATAGTTTTATTTTAATCTTGTAGCCATTAGATACTGATGAGATGATGATAAAAATATGTGGTATGGCAGTAGTTTAGGCTCTGGATTTATACATAGGCTTCGTAGTAAAATTTACGGCTTTTTATTGCACGTATTAAGTCGAGAACAATGTTACAAAATATAAATGATAAAATGTTTCTGTAATATTTTGTCAAACTAAACTCTCCGCTTCCTTCGCGTAAAATGAAAATCTATCTATCCCTAGGGAACTGTACATTGCGCTGCGATAAAGTAAAGCCTTTAATTGGCTTAGACATAAAGTTTAGTAAACCTTGCTTTTACGTCAACTAACAATATATTTACATACCCGGGGTATACTATAAAAAGGAAACTGAAATTATATAATAATGTAATCCGAAGTTATCCGAAAAATTTAATATATAACGATATAACGATAACCGTATCCGAAATTTCGTATCCATGCCATCCCTGTAGAAAACACTGAAACGTATCTCATCAAGCACCGCGAAACATTTAGTGAAAGAATAAAGTCGAATTTTGAATCCTAATGTCGCGGAGTCTCAGTGTATTTTACAGGGATGACTTGGGATACGCATATTATATTACATTATTTCAGGTTATCCGTTTGTTTCGGATAATTTCGGTTACGGATATTAAATTTTGGTTTCCTTTTTACAGTTTCATATCGGATTCGGTTACTGTTGCGGATAATTTTTTTCTATAGGATATCCGATAGTTTCGGTTACGGTTACGGAACTTCCTAACATCCCTGGTTTTCTTATACAGAGCCATTTTGAAATACAAAAACTTGTAACAAAAACATTTCATTGTGTACTTTAAGTAATCCGTGAAAACGTATCTTTAACTTATCTTTATCATGAAACCTTTTACTTTGACTGTACTATAATATTATGTTGACATTTTATAACTTAACTTAATTTAAGTAAATGAATACTAATATTTTACTATTATATACAAAATCAACTGACGAAACCATTTAATTAATTTTGTAATCTGTATTATTTTTTTGTTAAGTATATTAATAATTAAGTTAAGTTATTGCCATTCACACACCATTATTATGGTAAGATGTGCTTAAACTATTTATATCCTGTAACAACTTTTGTAAGCCACATTTTGTGAATAAATGATGATTATGCTTCGCTGCACGTATCATTTGTATGCTGACGATTTCCAAATTTATAGCCAAGCAAGAGTGGAGAATTTGTCTGTGGCGATCGAAAAGGTAAATAGAGATCTCAATACCATCAGGGACTGGTGTAATAACTATGGCTTGTCAGTCAACCCAGGTAAATGCCAGGCGATATTGTTGGGCAGTGCCCGATTATTGCCCAGGGTTGATGTAGGCTCACTATCGCCTGTAATTTTCGATGGGTCTATTATTGACTTCAGCTCCTGTGTTAAGGATCTCGGTTTGCACATTGACTCCACTCTTGACTGGCAAACACAATCAGCTCACGTGAGCCAGAGAGTTACTAATGCATTGCGGTCCCTTTACCGACTCAAAAATTTCCTACCTTCAAGTATTAAAATCTCGCTTGTGCAGTCCTTTATACTGCCAATCATTGACTACGGTGATGTGTGCTATTTTGACCTCATTTATTTATTTATTTATTTTATTTAACAATTTATTGCACACAAGATACATTCCAATAGAACAATTTACAAAGAAAGACGACACAAAGGTACTGCTTATTTCTAAAAAGAAATTTCAACCTCAATGCGGACAAACTAAATAAATATGACCGACTCCTAAACAACTGTATTAGATTCATATACAATCTTCGTAAATATGATCATGTATCCTCCTTCCGTTCCAAGCTGCAGTGGCTCCCAATACGCCAACGTCGTTCACTCCGCGCCCTATGTACCCTCTACTCTTTTCTTCACTCCCCCAATTCCCCCACTTATTTAACACCTCACTTTCAATACCTCTGTAATAGTCACGATAAAACCCTGCGTTCTTCAAACAATGCCCTTCTCCTATGTCCTTCTCATACTTCTAGTCTTATCCATTCATCCTTCCACATACAGGCTATTCTTCTCTGGAATGCTCTCCCTTTGGAAATCAGATTGTCTTCAACCAGAGAAACGTTTAAACGGAGGGTCCGTCAATGGTATCTTAGTTTTTTGGCAGAAACCTAATGAAATTATCATCGTCTTTATTAATTATAGTATTAATTATATGTATATAGTGTAGTATTGTACAGTGTATATATAATATAAAATTATGTATTTATGTACTTAATAGTATTATATAGTATGTAGCCTATTCGTTTAATTTGTATTATTAGTATGTATTATTATAATATTATAGTGTATATATATATATATATATATATATATATATATATATATATTTATATTCATATTATATGGTATTAGCATTATATTACGTTTAATTTAATTTTATTCCTTTTATTCTTCCACAGTATTTCTCTCATCGTTTTGCAGCACCTTTTCGTTTTTTTGTCTCTGCATCACCCTATGGTTGACTGGTAGAGAATGCCGAGCGTGCATTCAATTTACGACGAAGTTTCAGTTTTTCGGTGTTTTTGACTGCCCCTCACACGCATAAAATAACTAAATTAAATAAAACAATTAGAAATATATGAAGATAAACTCTTTATTTTGGACATCATTTTATAAAATTTAAGTTTTAAGCAGTACATTTGAGTAAATTTAAAGATTTCGGAACGCCGAATCGCAAAAATGCCGATTTTAGCTCACTTTGATAAAGAAAATAACAATTAAATCGTGTTAATATAGTTTAATTTCTATTTTTATAAAAAAGATTATAAAGTCCTTCAATGAAATATTGATAAAAAATTAAAAATATATGTATTGTTAACTGCATAAAAAATCTTTTAAAAATGACATAATTTACGTTTTTCAGTGCTGTATTTCTACTGGAAAAACTAAATTTCTTCGATGATATTATTTTTATAATTGATAATCATACTATTGGTAAGTTGACACTATTTTTTATTTAATTAAAAAACGATGTTTATCCCATTATTCAATTTTTTAAAAATTACTTGTTTTCAACCAAGCGCACGCGTCATGTAAATCGCGATCTATTTAGTACCCGCTGAGAATTCGTGAGGGGAGGCCGTGTCGCTCTGCGCGGGACCATCAAAGTATAAAGGTTCACCGACCTGGTCCGCTCATGGACTTATAGTGCGACTACGCAGAATTGACGCTTTGACGAGCATTAATATTTTTATGAGAAATGGGGGAAATTTACAGAGATTATATTATGTCGATTACAAAGTTCATAATATTTATATAGAAAAAAAAATATTAAGAGGTTACCACAAAAAAGGTGTGTAATTTGTTCAGAGTTTATTTATAAAATTTAAAATTTATATAATAATCATCATCAGCCCCTGTGTGTCTGTTTCTCATATCGTAGCTCCTAAATGCATCACAGATTTTGATGCGGTTTTCTTAAGCAGAAAGCTGGTGTGGTTTATATATTTAAAAATTATACTAATCATCATCAGCCCCTGTGTGTCAGTCTGTAATATCACAGCCCCTAAATTAATCAAAAGATTTTGATGTCAATTTCTTTTGTTGAGAGCTGATGTGATTTGTATATTTAAAAATTATACTAATCATCATCAGCCCCTGTATGTCTGTCTGTAATATCACAGCCCCTAAATTAATCAAAAAATTTTTATGTCAATTTCTTTAGTTGAAAGCTGATGTGGTTTATATATTGAAAAATAATACTAATCATCATCAGCCCCTGTATGTCTGTTTGTTATATCGCAGTTCCTAAATGATTGACAAATTTTGATGCGGTTTTTTTTAGTTAAAAGATGGTGTGGTTCATATATTATTTAAAAATTATACTAATCATCATCAGCCCCTGAGTGTATGTCTGCTTTAATGTAACTGTCATCAATATAACCGAGTATCTGGGGGCACGGCAGTGCTTCTGTCAACTTGAGCACGGCCGTACCATCAATTTCTCGTAGCAGTTTAGGCCATTTTCAACTCCCTATAACTTTGTTGTGGATTAAAAGAAGCCTTCATTTTTAGTTACTAGGAAAGCATTGTACAAACACAGTATATTTCAAATGTAATTCAATTTGAAACAGAAGTTACATAATTATAACTTGTCAAACTCCTTACTTTTGTCACTGACTCAATCACTCACTGACCGATCATCAAAAGTATTAGGCACTTCTAGCAGACATAGAAGCTTCACATTTGGAATACAAGTAGTGTTTAGTGTATAAATAAGGGAAAAACCTAAAAAAATATTTCTGTAGAATTATCTAGACTAACTGCATAATTAACTTTGTAATGTCATTTAAATGTATAGGATTACAAAGCTGTATTTGCCCTTTTGACAAAAACACGCGTTTAGTAAATCTTCTACAAAAAGAACTGAGATCCCATCAAAAACATATCTTGTAAAAATTGCCAAGTCTCGCTACTTAGTTCTTCTACAGTAAAAACTTGTGAGATACATGTTATGCCGGAAAAAATGTACATTACGGTCGGTCGTGTTGGCGGCTGCAAATTTTATGGCGAATAGAGCTATATGTAAGGAGTCACTAACCAAAATTAAAAGTTGCGGCAACTCCTAGTTTTTTAGTTTTTGAAAAAATAAAATTCGTATTTTTGTATGATTATTCGACTACTTTTGACGTAATTTTGACAGTTTTTTTTATATAGCGCCAAAAGCCATTTTTATTCTAGTTCAATCACCTATTTTTCTTAACTAGATAATCGGGCAGAATTACGTCAAAAGTAGTCGAATATTCATACAAAAATACGAATTTTATTTTTTCAATAACTAAAAAACTACGAGTTTCCGCAAGTTTAAATTTTGGTTAATGACTCCTTACATATAGCTCTATTCGCCATAAAAATTGCAGCCGCCAACTCAACCGACCATAATGTACATTTTATCCAAATAATCTTTAATTTTATTTCATTTTCATTCAATAATCAGACGGTTGCAAAATGCTAGTTAGTATAGTGACAACATTTTTGTCACTGAAAAAAGCATGTCCATCCCGACTACCCACTAAAAATTGGTATTTTAGTACATTTTAGTGGGTAGTCGGAAGTGGGTCCGTAAAATATTTAGGGACAAACATTTCTGGACATCAAAGATGAAAAATAAATAACTTGGTATATTTTTATTAAAATTAGGTTGTTGAATTTTTTATTCTCATTACTTACTTATCCTAAATTATAAATGTGAAAGTTTGTTTGTTTGTTCGTGTGTTTGTTTGTTACTTTCTTCACGTCTCATCTACTGACCAACCACCATGAAACTCTTTTCACACAATCATCGCGAAAGTTATTCCCGACGGTTAGACAGTAACGCGGACTGAGCCGCGGGCGATTACTAGCATGTCGAGTATGTATAATTTGTATTTTATAACTTAAATACCATTTAATTTTATAGAAGTATTGAAATGGTAGGTAATATTAAAATTCATTAGGATCAAACTACCAATATTACTCGCGCGCGCTACGTACGCTCGACCTAGCGTTAACCCACACATGCGTGTTGTTATGCGTCTGTGTGAGTCGATATCGTCTCTCGCGGCGATTTCGACTTGATGAAATTTGATTGCGCGCTCTTAAGTCCGCCATTGTACGTTGTGCAAAAAGTGTAAATAAATAAATAAATAAATAAATTATGATTATGAACGTAGTGGAGTGTACAAAAACTTAACTTTAAGATAATATGTAATGTATGTATGTATTGATATTTGTAATTTATCTGTATGCTTGTTTGTTTTCCAAACAAAAAAAAAACTCATCTACAACTCAACAAAAGACAACAACTATTTTAGCCCCAGACAAGATATCCGAGGAATCCCCATCAAGAGAAGTCTAAAAATAGCAGAAGTCGCGTCGTCGGCATAGCGACGGTTATTGGAGATATCTCCGTCGCTTTGTCCCGAAGAATTTAATAAACCTTCGGCATTGTTTGACGGCTCCTGATGAGCTCAGATTTCATTATTCGTAGGTACTAGTAGGTATCACTAAAGTGACCAGACACGTTTTGAACGGGACTGTCCCTTTTTACAATTACGAGTCCCGGTGTCCCCGAAATGAACTGTGGGACGCAGAATTGGCCGGTTTTTAATAACCGCGAAAAAATTAATAGACGGCCGGCCAGATTGATTGCACGCTGTAGCCAAAATACTAAGGTGTACATAATTACTTCACTAATAATTACAGTAAAAATAAAATATGTATTTAGGGGGGGCTGCTGTTCCCTTCCACCCTCGGAACCCTTCGAGTCCGACTCGCACTTAGCCGGTTTTTTAAATAAATAAATAGATAATAAAGAACATTTATTCAACAAATTTTGACATTACAATACACACAACGAAAAAATTACATTAAAAACAGATTAATTACCTACACCATAAACAAAACGATAAAAAAAAAAAATAGAACGCACATTAAAAATACAGAAATATATATATATTTCGGAGGGAGGTTGTATGTGAGCGTCTTGATTGTTTGGTATCGTCAGGAAATAATAAGCCGCACAAACAGTACCTTTATTATTCATCGTATCACAAATAGTTTCACTCTAAAACATTAACTCTGATCGTGGATGCAAACGGATTCATCTCAAGACGTGACGAGGTCAGCTGACATATTGGCTAACGTGTGTGAACATCAGATTCTCACGATATCTTCGGTCTTTCAATCGTCACACCCAATAGAATATCATCACTCCCTTTCAGGTGACCCGTCGACAATGCCCTCTGTCATCGCTGACATAAGTGACACTTGTCAAACGAGCTGTCATAGCCAACTGTCACTAAACACGTCCAAGTGGTTAAACAAGACGTCTGAGATCTTCTTCTTCTCCGACACGGCCATTCTGACCAGTCACACGTCCTCGTGTGCTGCTCCTGTAAAAGAAAAAAAACCAGCTGCAATATCACAAGCCTTTTGCTCGGCCTAACCTGACTCTACAATTTTAGGCCAATTTGCTAGTTTAATCTCTAATAGTAATCTCAACAGATACTTTAACTTCTTTAATGCACAACAATAAACTACGCAAAGTCTCAGGTAATGCCTATATGACCAGGGCTCTTTAGTCGAAATACGTTAGCCGCGTAACACGACGTGTTCTCCCCACGGCTAACACGTGTGTATCACTCATTGAATACACATCATGTGGTCTGTGTAGACCCCAACCTTCCAGCATCACACGCCCGCTGCGCTCCACGTCCTACTTGAGTTGCCCCAAGAGGTACCGACTTTTAATGGTTGCTGCTGCGAAATGATGCTTGGTAGGTCAAATACTGTCATCAGAATTTGACTTCTATGACACGGCTCCATCGCCGACATACGTCAACCGCTTAACACATTTGTGTTAACCGCGGCTGGCTACCCGTGTGCACATGCACAGCGTATGGTCTGTGAAGACCCCGACTCCGCCAGTATCACACTACAGTCAGTAGATAAACAATTATGCTCACCAAATAATTTTGGTTTCGAATGTGATACTTCAACGAAGTACAGACGCCGCCGCGCCACCGCGCTGCGCTGCATCGCTCGCCGCGCTCCGTCGCGTCGTGTCGCGTCGCTAGCGTTGCTCGAAGCTCGATCCACTGTACACAAAATGAAACAGCACAAAAAAATGTTCAGACTATCTAAAATTAAGTTCTTTTAGGGATTTATTTACTAAGACTTTGCTGTGTCTGTCTGTCTTTAATCAGGCTGTATCTCAAGGACAAAAATATCGCCGTTTAAATATCAGAAACAACAATGAGATTAAAATGTTAGATTTCACTATGCAGTAAAATTAATTTCATTTCCTTTCAATGATCTAACTGATTGAATGAAAATAAGCTATTACTTTAGAGTCACACAATAACAAGGGATCAGATTGCACTGTCCTCACTAAACTTGACAAAAATAAACATTTTTAGTTGTACTATCGCGGGAATCGAACCCACAAAGTCGAGTACTAGGCACTAAACCACTGGACCCCAGAGTCGTTCATAATAATAATAATAATAGCTCCCTTCACCGACTTCGGTGTCGGTAGCAAATTTCATTCAAACCAGGCCAGCTACGCAAGAGTTGTTTTATAGTGCCCAAGTGTGTGCGCAATACACAGAAGCACTCTCTCTTCCTTTTACTTTCATAACCCAGCGGAACGGTAAGTTGTCGGTAGCCAATTTCATTGAAACCAGGCCAGCTACGCAAGAGTTATTTTATAGTGCCCAAGTGTGTGCGCAATACACAGAAGCATTCTCTCTTCCTTTTACTTTCATAACCCAGCGGAACGGTAAGTCAACACGTCTGGCAAGAGAATAGGCACAGGACCGACCCTTTACATGTCCATCCGACGCATGGATCATCTTTCCTGTCAGACAGTCAGGTGATCAGCCCGCATTGTCCTAACCAAACCTAAAAACAACCTTTTTTGTTGTTTCAACGTGGGAATCGAACCCACGAATCCGGGTCAAGAGCTGAGCTCTGAACCACTAGACCACGGAGGCAATTCATTCGTCATTCATAATACCTGAAGACTCGCTAGTGCGTTTACAACCTTTTACAAAATCACCAAGTTGGTCGAAGCTAACTGAAGTCACTCAATGAACTTTCTAATCTTCCACCGCATCAGTGGACTGCCACGGCCTCTGAGACTCTTGGACCGTTGAGTGTGTGATGCCTTGTTCACCATTAGTACCAGCTTACATACAGTAACTTCTGAAACATGAAATTAAAATGTGTTAATTCCATAAAACTCATATCACAAACAATATTATCCTGTTGGACGAATTTTAAACTATTCCATATTGCATAATGTTCTAAAAAGTAAAAGTCTGTTAAATCTATAGGTAATATGTATTCCAAATTTACTTTAACAGATATTTTTATAGCCAGCTTAGGAATTTATTTATTCCTAAGCTGTACAAGACATTATTTAAAGATACTCTTTTTTTTTTCTTTGTTTTAAACTCACCAATGAAAATTACATTTAAGTATGTAGTTTCAAACTACCTACTTATGTTAACCCTCAAGACCCCATGATCAATTTATTGATTTATTGACTACTCTTAAGATTTGTTGTAACTCGAGATTTGTCAAGCTCTCAGCACTTGACTTTAAAACGGACTTCACATAAAAACTAAGGGATGACACATTAATTGCATCCCAAGATTAATTATGACCAAAGCTTTGTTTATTTAACACACATGTGTTGTTGTATTTTGTTTCAACTATTGTAAATGCTCCCGATGGGGACATTCGATCGTGGCATGAATTTCTGCTTGGTTGTGTCCCGATAGAAGATAACTTGTAAAAGCTCTGCATGTTAACCCTAATTAAGTTTTAAACTTTAATAAGTTGTAACTTTAAATAAGTTTTTAATTCTTTTTGAATAGTCTTTCTCGCTCCTACAAACTTGTCTACCTACTTACTATCATGTAAACAATATTTACAAAGAACATGTCAATGTTATTGTATAAGCCTGTTTGTTTACAACTTGTGCTCACCTGCATAAGACCTTTACTTGTTGTGTAATAATAATTATTATCATTAAAATCAAACTTTGATTTCTTCTTTATTAACTGTGTTGATTTCACTCTATTAATAAGAATATAGCTAGTATAATAACAAGTTTTAAAACTCACATAATTTAAGTATCAAAATACTGTAAGATCTTTTACTTTGAATCTCTTTTCTGTTATTAATACTGTGATTATAAAACCAGACTAATTCTGAACTTTACAATGAAATAAGTAATGATACTCATACTACCAGTTCACATCTTTGCGAAGCAAGTAGAATAGTCCATAAGATACACAATGCTCATCTGCGTTGGTTGGTTACCCAGCAAAGCTCATTCTATGCATCGGGCAAGCATGCAAGCTATGCAAGGCTATGCATCGTCCAGTCCAGCACTATCCCAGTGTATTGTCCATCTACAAATAAAACAAAACAGCAATACAAACGAACACTAAACTTTAAAGTTTATTTAGATTTTTGGGCAAGCAATTTCATGGAAACTTTGAAATTGTATTTACTTTGAAGGCTTCCAAATTATGAGGAATAAAAAGATTGCTACCACCTGTTACCAAAGCCATCAAGCTTATAACCAAGACCTGTCGTTGACTAGCCACGTCAATCTTGTCATATTATCGTGGTTCTATTGTAAATCGTCACATTCCCCTTGTCAGCACGTTACCATCGTCAGCAGCGCTGTAATCCCATCAATCGTCTTTCTGCTATGCATATACCATGCTGCCTTTGGTAGTGGAGGCTCCGTAATATAATCTGTTCCGTCTCAACGTGATTTGAATGTCCGCAAGGCCATATCCAATCCAACAATTTGTAGGTACCCTGTAACCATCTATCTTGATTTTGCGGGTATATCCCACTCTGATTTCGGAGGGAGGTTGTATGTGAGCGTCTTGATTGTTTGGTATCGTCAGGAAATAATAAGCCGCACAAACAGTACCTTTATTATTCATCGTATCACAAATAGTTTCACTCTAAAACATTAACTCTGATCGTGGATGCAAACGGATTCATCTCAAGACGTGACGAGGTCAGCTGACATATTGGCTAACGTGTGTGAACATCAGATTCTCACGATATCTTCGGTCTTTCAATCGTCACACCCAATAGAATATCATCACTCCCTTTCAGGTGACCCGTCGACAATGCCCTCTGTCATCGCTGACATAAGTGACACTTGTCAAACGAGCTGTCATAGCCAACTGTCACTAAACACGTCCAAGTGGTTAAACAAGACGTCTGAGATCTTCTTCTTCTCCGACATATATATATATATATATGAGCTTGTATGCAGGTATTGAAATGGGTATTGGACGTATTGTAATGCCTAAATTGCCAAAAAGGAAACCACTCAGGCATATCACCGTGACGTCAGCACCACAGTGCCTGGTGTTATCACCGTGACGTCAGCACCACAGTGCCTGGTGTTATCACCGTGACGTCAGCACCACAGTGCCTGGTGTTATGTGGTTCCATCAGTATTGTCATTTGAAGGACAGATTTACACTTAGCAACAGCAAAAAAAAAATTACATAAATAGATAAACGAGATAATAAAATATTATAAAATATTATATGTATGGCCTTAGCGAATAGCATACTGTGCAATTAACAAGTAACACAAATAATAATACATTAACAAGATATTTTTCATTGACTGCCTGTTATTGAAATAAACCAAAGTCTCGTTTTGAGTCTAAGAATAAATGGTCACGTTAGGTATGACCTCATTATCTATGTTATATGTGAAAGCGTCAGCGCTTTGAGAAAAAAGTTTGTAATGTGTAAAATATAATCCCATCAAAAATATAACTTGAAAAAATGCCAGGTCTCGCTTCTTAGGTCTTCTACCATTAAAGTTGTGAGAACCATGTAATGCCAAGTCGGGGTTATTCGGTCTAACAATATTTTATAGTGATCATATCAATATTACTAAAACTATTTCACACTACTCTAAAAGCGAGGCTCAGCATTTTTTACAAGTTATGTTTTAATGAGGTTATATTTTACTCATTACAAACTTTTTGCTCGAAGCACCGACATTTTCACATATTATTAAGATAAATAATTAGGTCATACCTACTAGTTCTTACGAATAATGAAATATACCGTGATTATACAATGCCTGCTTATGTAATGAAATATAAACTTACCTTAGATGTTAAATTATAAGTAAAGTATTTGCATGCTATTATAAATTATAATATAGTTAAAAGTGCTGGACTTAAATATTTATTTGTATAAACATCTATTGTACCACTTTTAGAGCAAATAAATGACTGATTCGAACCCGCGATCTCTCGCTCGAGCATCAACGCGCTCAACCACTGCGCTACAGAGGTTGTTAAAAAGTAGTCAACAAAAAACCTACAAATATAATTTGATTTAATTGCTCTTCAATATAAGTGTATATTTAGTGCACTGCGGGCGGGAAGTGCCCCGCCCCGCGCCGCCCCGCCCGCCCCCGCGCCGCCCTGCAGGACAATCGGTGTATGGTAATTTGCTGCAGTTCCACCTTCCGGCGAAAATGATGAAGTGTGGTATATATTATTACTTTTGGTCGTTTTTTAAAAGCTAATTAGAGTAACTAATACAGGCTATAATATTAATGAGTAGTTAGAGAGATAATACTTTAGGGTGTGTATGTGTCCCATATTTACTAAGAAAGAAAGAGATTTTTTTTTGTACTTATTGTATGGGTAAATTTATGATATTCGGGCATTTCTCATGCAAAGATGAAAGTTAAAAGTAAGTCTTTCAGTGCTGGTTCTTTCACAGTACATAGAAGGCATATACAGAATTACACACCCTAAAGTTATTTATGTTACACCTTGTATAATGAACAAATATATACAAGCTTTTCTTTTTCATGTATTACTCGACAACGGAATCCAAAAAGAAGGGTAATGGTTTTGGAATTCTATGTATGTAGCCAGCTTTCTTAGCTTATACTTTTTGAGAAAAAAGTGTTCAATTCACATCACAACACGTGAACTTATCGAAAATTCGTAAGATGAGGTGAGAGTGAATCGATTAAATAGTAGTTAATGTTCAATTATAATTTCTTATTATATTTGTATTAATTTTTTACTGTATATTTATTTTGTGTGTGTTTTTTGTTTTTGACACAATAAAGTATATTCATTCATTCATTTATCTACAGAAACCGGTGTTGCACATCAATGCCTAGTGTAACTGCTTCACCAGTGCCCGCTAATCGCAGCCGCTTCCGCTATAGAAATGGAAAAAGTTTATGTAATTATGTTATTTTAATTTGAATTGTTTTTTATTGTAATTGTATCAGAATTTTAATTGTAATTGTATTGTAAATGTATTGAAATTGGCATTATTTTATTGGAATTGTATTATATTTCGTTGTATTGTGTAATCCGGTTATTATGATAATAGGTTGATATTAAATGAACAATTAAGTTGATAAAATATAAGAAGTTAAATAAGTTGATGAAATATATAATAATAACTAACTATGAGTCGAGATGCAGAAGGTATCACATCTTCCCTTTACACTTCAGACGTCGTGTATCTGACATATCGACTCTGATGAATATCGCGCAGCATAAGATAGATTCTCCCTACCTTCTTTCCAAAATAAACTTAAAAGTCCCGTCACGTTCTTCCAGAAATTCTTCATATAATCTCCTGTATATTCCTTTTTCCCATACTAATTACCGCAAAAACTCATTTTTCATAAGATCATCTAACCTTTTTAATGATTTGAGTAAGCTTCATAATACTGATCAATTTAATTCTTCAGTTAACGAGACTAAAAAGATTGTCTCTAAGCAATGGTTTGAGGCTTTTCTTGATTGTTTGTTTATTACTATTTATAACGATATTTTAACTATGTCGATTCTAATAATTATATTATATCTATGTCAGTGAACTCGTATGTACTACATTTATCTACATATTATATTACTTATTTTAGATTTTTAGATTAGAAAAGCAATTGTCATTGTTTAGTGTCCTATATGTGGAAACGTGTGAATAGTGTTAAGAGTTTACTTAGTCTTTAAGCAGTTTATATGTACACTGTATGTTTTTCTATGAAATGAAAATAAAATAAAATAAAAATAAAAATAACGCGGCCGCTACCGCTTCCCCGTATCGCTTGCACCACACCACATTAATTCGTTACAACAAAGTGTTGTGGTTAAATATTTTAATTAGATGTAATTCAACAGTTACCTCCTCGCCATTGTTATCATGATAATTCGATTTAGCCCGTCGTCATCATCATCAGACCTACAGCAGAAGTGATTTGAATATTTTAAGATGCACTATACAAAAGACTATAAATGACGGTGGGCTGTCACATTGTAAGGCTAGTAAAGTGCCCAAGTGTGTGTCCAGTAAAAAACACTCTCTCTTCTACTACTCTCAATCTATAGATATAATTCTCTCTTGAACTTTATGAAATGGAACTTTATGAATGGTTAAAAGGTAAAGGTAATACGGTATAAGCGCCATAAACGAAATTAAACAAGAGAGCAGTTTAAAGTTTTAAAATTAAGAAAAATGAATTTAGAGTCAATGTTTATTTGACGTAACATTTAATAGTTTCTATGATTGCTACTGAATTGTTTTTGGCGCTAGTGTCGTAGCAAAAATAAAGCAATAATGTGCATTCAAACACGAGCGAGCGATTATTACAATTTTTGACGTTCAGCAATCGAATGCGCGTCTATCTGATTTTTGCTAATCGCTTTCAGTTATTTAAACTCGAGAGAATGTAAAACAAATAATAATATATAATAAAATTAATATTCATACAGTTTTTTTGGAAAACCGTATCAACCTCAAACGATAATATCGTCGTAAACTCAAAACTAAAAAGATAAAAAGTTTTTCTTAAACACGTCTAGACTGTAGACTCGTCTAAGTTTTGGCTCTTCGTTCATACTGTATAAAAAAGTGCGTAGAACTTAAACGAGGAAAATTGGAAGATTTTTTTACAACTTCTAACTTCGAAGGCTGACAAAGTTATAGCAGTTAAATAACAAGCCATTAATATACAGGGGGTTACACTCATATTTATACTAATCTATACTAATATTATAAAGCGGAAGAGTTTGTTTGAAAAATTATTTTTTTGTTGGATATTCCATTTATAGAGGAAGGCTTTAGGCTATATAACATTAAGCTGCGACCAATAGGAGCGAAGCGTCAGTGAGAAATGTTGCAAAAACGGGGAAAATTAATTAAATTTTGTATATGTTTGAGCGTTCGCCTCCGTGGTCAAGTGGTTCAGAGCTTTGCTCTCGACCCGGAGGTCGTGGGTTCGATTCCCGCGTCAACAAAAAATGTTGTTTTCAAGTTTGGTTAGGACAATGCAGGCTGATCACCTGATTGTCTGACAAGAAAGATGATCCATGCGTCGGATGGGCATGTAAAAAGTCGGTCCTGCGCCTGATCTCTCGCCAGTCGCGTCGGTTTACCGTCCCACTGGGTTATGAGAGTAAAAGGAAGAGAGAGTGCTTCTGTGTATTGCGCACACACTTGGGCACTATAAAATAACTCCTGCGTTGCTGGCCTGGTTTCAATGAAATCGGCTACCGACACCGAAATCGGTGATGGGGAGCTATTATTATGTTTGAGCGTCTGTTGCTTAGTGGGTAGACCGTTGATTACAACATTTTTTGTTGTTTTAGATCTCAAGTACAATATACGGACGCTCTAACTGGGAAGGAAAACATCGTGAGGAAACACGCACATGGTTGGCCCCAGACGTATTGACCTGACATTCATTTGCTGGGCAACCATGCGACATTTCAAAACGCCGTCCCAGGCTTTACACTATTTAAAGAGTGGTAACTTCGCTCGGAGAGTACTGTATAAATCATTCAATATCGGATGCAAAGGCCTACTTATGTACATGTTTAGATAGACACTTTTTTTAACTTATAACTACTAAACATTATAAAGTGGAACAATTGTGATTTAGTATGTCTGTTGCGTATAAACCTAAAAAGTGACATATTAATTCGCTTGCCATTTAGCGACGATTCCCATACATTTTTGCTTTCGAACTTCGAAAGTGATAATAGCGATGGCATAAGGGCCTCTGGAAGGATTTTGATAATTCTTCCATCGTAATAATGTTATATTATCCCTCAATAAAATAGGCTACAATTATTTTAAACTATACAGAAAAGTGTAGTTACTAACCGACTTCCAAAAAAAGAGGATGTTCTCAAATCGGCCGGTTTTTTTAACAGTAATAAGCCGCGGTCAAAAGCTAGAAAAATGTGTGTTCGGAAATTGGTTTAATATCCTATTATTTCTATGTTATGTACCTAGTACCTACTTTATTACAATACACAGCAAAAAGTATAAAAAATGTAAACCCTAGACTCGCGGCGTAATCGACGCTAACAACTGCGCCAGAAGGGTTTCGTTTCTTTTTTCCTGACGAATCGTTTAATTAATATAAAGGGTGCTCACACCGGCTGTGTTTATTTTAATGAAACATTTCTTTTGAAATTTATTTGCCACATCAATCAAGTCCCCTCAAATCTATCATTGTACAGTCGGACAAATGGTATTTCTTATCTCACTCCACCAAAACTCATTTATCATACTGTCCTTCTGAAAAAACTTCCCTGAACAATTTTACAAGAAAAATAATAAATTCTTTATTCTATTTTATGGACGTTTTAAAACATGTCAATCTGGCTACTTGGTACAATACGTAATGCAAGCAAGCACATGTATAAATAAGGACCATTATCATTCAATTCTGCAATCGATGCGGTCATATCTTGCTACGTTTTTCTTTTAAACGTTTTATATTGGTCGGTCCGCTTTATTTTTAACCGACTTCCAAAAAGGAGGAGGTTCTCAATTCGGTCTGTTTTTTATTTTTTTGTATGTACACCGATTACTCTGAGGTTAATGCTCCGATTTTCGTGATTTTTTTGTTATTCAACGTACAATAGCTGCTATTTGGTCTCATAATTTTTTTGCATAATTTGACTCTGTACTTTTTATTTATGAACATATTTCATAAATTTCCAGAGGTGTATCATATTTGTACGAAAATTTTTGTACATGGATTTTAGCTGACACCGACTTCAAAAGGAACGTTAATTGTAACATTGTCAAATATTGTGCACACTTATCAACACTTTCACAGGTATATTAAAGGATCATACTTCATTATCCAATATATTTTATTACAATTAAACAATAATTAACATATTTATAAATCAAATGAAAAACCTTCACTGTAAAAATACGCTATTTTGACACTGCCGACTGTAGAATATAGTTTATAGTCTATGGATTCATGTAGCCAACAATAATCATTGCATTATTATTGGTCAATTGGCATCACTGACTAATCTATAATTGTGTCATAAACGGCATTGTTTACGCTTGGGTTAAATTTATCTCGGACGTACTATACTTTTTTGTTCCTAAAATTATATTATACAACTATTTTGCAAAAGAAAGCTTTGAAAATGGCCGACAACCTACCAAGTTTAGCGCAAGGTAAATGAAAATGTAAAACGTTTAGCATTTTGTAGATAATACTGCGAAATTCAAGTTGGTATTTACATTTCAATGTTTTTATTACCGTGCAAATAATGCATTATACCCTTCTTGGCAGTCTTGGCGGGGTAAAAAAGTGAGCACTTTGAAACATGGCGCTCTTTGACGACCTCCGTAGCGCAGTGGTTGAGCGCGTTGGTCCTCGATCAACAGGTCGCGGGTTCGAATCCCGCCGAGGGAACAAAAAAGATTTCAATATTCCAGGGTCATGGATGTGTATTAAATTTGTGTATAATATAATAAAAATCTTAAATATGTGTATAGTATAAAAGTATTAAATATTATTCCGTTGTCTGGTACCTGTAACACAAGTTCTTCGGATACTTAGCACGGGGCCAGATTGACGTGGTGTGAAGCGTCCATAGATATTATCATTATTTCATACTTTGTAATGTATGTGACTACTGTAGTTAAGCCACGGCTTGACCTAAATATGTTAAAAGTTTAATTTTTTTCTACAAGTTGTCAAATAAATGAGTGATAATACTTTAGTGTGTGTATGTGCCTGCTATGTAGAGTATACTGTGAAAGTACCAGCGCTGAAAGGCTTACTTTTGACTTTCATGTTTCTATGAAAAATGCCTGAACATCATAAATTTGTCCATGCAATAAGATAAAAAAGGTTCCTCTTTCAGCGCTGGCACTTCCACAGTTTTCTATATATACGGGACCCATACACACCCTAAAGTATTATCACTCATTAATTTTAATCCTGTATATTGTAATCGTAATTTTATCTTTATTATATTTTTTGTGTTTACCATTTATTTTCACAACTAATTTGGCTATTTTGTTCACATCTTATGAGAGCCTATCAGTGGCAAAGGCTACTTATACTAGCCCTAACCACTAAGGCTTACTCTCGAAACAATCGAGAACCGAATCAGTTCGATCTCAACGGCTTTTAGTATTTTATTTGGTGGATTGCTTTGAAACTAACCAGGATAAAGAAAATCGTTAGATCGTAACTTTTTGTACACCTAACCATATCAATCGACTGAGAATCAAAACAAATAAATCTGAATCAAAACGAATTAGTTTGGAGAGTAGGGCCCCTGTACAATAGGAAGGAATTTAGACCTTTTCTCATTCTAAAAATGTATTTTTTTTATCGAAAAATTTTTTTTTGCCATTTCGTTATTCTAGCGACAAAAAAGAAATGGTAAAAAATAAAAAAATTGACAAAAAAAATATATCGTATCTCAAAGTTATAGTAACTGTTCTTTGTACACACTGTATAAACTCCGATCAGATAACCCATCTGCTCTCTATCTGATCTGACCTGTCACATCTTAATTATTGTATGATAGACAGCTTCCGGCTCTAGTAAAGTGTTATTAATAACATCAAATATATCATCTATACATATAATAAATCTGTAGAGGAGTCGTGTCTGTACATTGAAGATATTTGAAAAAAAATATTATAGGGGACCTTTATTTACGCAATAGTACCCAAAACAATGATTTTTGGAATTTTTGTCTGTTTGTCTGTTTATCTGTTTGTCTGTTTGTCTGTGGGTTTGTGCACGCTAATCTCAGAAACGGCTTATCCGATTCAGATGTACTTTTCACTAATATATTGCGGCAAGCTTCACTTAACATTTAGTATTTGTTTCATGTAAATCGGTTCATAAATAAAAAAGTTGTGACAATTTAAAAACATCATGTCGTACTTGCTGGACGTTTGTAGGAACTAGGAAGCGCGCCGGGGCCGTGCGGCGGCGCGGGAGCCGCGCGCCGCGCCGCTTCAAATTTTATTCGCAGCGAATGCACCGGAAGAGAATGGCATTCGATAAAAGTGAATTTCATTTATTTATAATATTATATTATTTAGGATTTGTAAATACATTATTTTTGTATAGGCGTAGAATAGTTTGTTTTCAAATAAACTATTATACATACATAATAAATAGAATTTTATTTGCACGTGCTGAACTAAATATTTATATATAAATAGTTAAACTAAAAAAGTTAGATTAATATAACTTAGATTTATGTATTTCTTGATCTTTTTATTTCTTAGTTTTTATACTAGGTAGGGGTTATGTCAGTTTTTTTCTTGACCTTCTTTATTACGAAAGTTTTTTGTAAAAAAAAAACAGTTAGTACTTTTACTAGATATAATTATAGTCCTTTGTGGTAAGGTATTGTATATACATATTTGTTATATAACTACACGTGTTTCTGAGATAAAGGGTCTTGACGTACAGACATACAGATGGACCACGAAGTTAAATCCTATACAAAATTACCGAAAAAATGTGGCCGGGTTTATATGGTATAACCGAATAATATTAATATTATCCGAATAACTACTCTACTAACTACATGTTGTTCGGGGCCTACTTCTTTTGCTGAGCTCTGAAAGGATGCTACAAACAAATGGCGCAACCGCTGAGGACTTTCGCTAATAGGTACTTGCCAATGTTGATCCCGATCGATGCCCGGCAAGCCGCTTGGTAAACCTACCTAATATACCCTGTAGGGTACATTGGCAAGTACAGCTATTAGCGAAAGTCCTCAGCGGTTGCGCCATTTGTTTGCAGTCATGGTGGTGTTCTGTGTAATTTTTGATGCTGAGCAGTTATGTCTGACTATTCAAGATATAGTTACATCTATTGGGAGTAATCCTATGTCTTCATATGGCATGTCCGAGCCATTATTTGATGGTAAGCCCATATTATTACTTCATCGGCCTACTTCTTTTAAAACAGATTTATTATAACACTGCCCTAAATCACTTTTCCACGCGTACGAAGTCGCGGGCACAGCTAGTGTGTAATATAATTATTATGTTTCAATTTGAGGACTACGCATGTCTTATCTAAAAGTATTTTCAGGTTTGTTCTGAAAACGTGTTCTTTACAGAGCATTTTTAACCGACTTCCAAAAAAAGGAGGAGGTTCTCATTTCGGCTTGTTTTACTATAAAGCCTGAAACTGTGTTAAACGGGCGCCCGTCGCGGGGCCCGTCGCGGGGCCCGTCGCGGGGCCCGTCGTGGGGCCCGTCGCGGGGCCCGTCGCGTGGCCCGTCGCGGAGCCCCGACTTACGCAGTGTGTCCAGTTCAATTTTAACAGTTTTCATGTACGTCGTTCAACAATCGTATCGATGGAGAACTTAATATTATGATTTTTCTGCGTCACCATAATAAACCTATAGGATTACAAAGTTATATTTGCACTTTTTAACAAAAACACGCGTTTTAGTAAATTTTTTACAAAAACAAATGAGTTCCTATCAAAAACATAACTTGTAAAATGTGCCAAGTCTCGCTACTTAGTTCTTCTAGCGTAAAAAGTTGTGAGATACATGTTATGCCAAGTAGGGGTTAGTCGGTCGGTCTAACAACATCTTATAGTGATCACAATCAATATTATTAGGTAATTGGGACGCTACTTAGTTTGCGTCGATACACTCGCTCCGTCCCACGTCCAGGGTACCTCGAGCGTTGCAGGTGCGGCCGCAAACCAGGCGGAGAACCTCAAGCGGCGCAAATATGAGAACCTTAGTGGGGATCTCATATTTGAACCGTTTGGGGTTGAAACTCTAGGCCCATGGGGTCCGGGTGCGCATAAATTATTTGGTCAAATTTCAAAAAATCTAGTAGAAGCCACCCGAGACCCCAGAGCAGGAACCTACCTGGCTCAAAGAGTAAATCCAGCGGGGAAACTCTTTGAGCCTTCTGGGTACTCTGCCTGAGGGGGACGATCTTGGGGTTATTTTTTATTTGTAGTTTTAGAAGTTAATTTATAGTACCGATATAGTTTTTTTTTATTATTTTTGTTTGTTTTAGTTTTTAGTTAGAAGCTAGTCTAATGTTATTTTAATTCCCTACTGTTCTATTAAATTGAGTTATTATTGTTAAATAATAGGTACTTATTTATAATATTTCATATTTAAAGTAAATAGTAGATTGACTTGGCAATCGCACTAAACGATCTGATTTAATATGTATCACTTGTGAGATAATTATTATGTTGTTTTCATGAGATTGCCAAGTCAATCTACTTATTTATTTAAAACATGAAGCCCGCTTAACGCAGTTTATGCCCTAAGAATTCTTTTTTTATTCGAGGTAGCTAACATTAACCGTAAAATTTTTACATAGCATAATATAATTGTTACCACCTGAATCATAAAAAATAAAAAAAATAAAACATAAACGGCGCGAAACAAAGTGCTGTGATTGGCCGCTGAGAATAGCGCGGAATTAAGGTATGCTATGATTGGCCGCCGATGATTTTAAACGCAGACGCATAGAATTTTCGCTCCATTTTGTACGCATTATTATAAAATTATTTAAAACCAATGTAATTATAAAACACTACCGAAGAATATACGCTTTATCAGTCTGTTTGCTGTTTTCTCTTCACTCCTCAAATAATAATAAACATCACGCAGCCATACCAGCAGAAACGCATAAAATACTTCAACAATAATATAATATCTATAGACGCTACATAAAGCTAGGACGCTAAGATCTTGTAATGCAGATATCAGACAACGGAAATAATATACTATAAACATTTTTAACATATTAATTCACACCCATGAACACAGAAAACTTTTTGTTCCTTCGGCAGGATGCGAATCTGCGACCTCCCGTTTTTTTTAATCGGACTAGTAGTTCCTGACATTAGCGCGTTTATACAAGCAAACAAACTCATCCGCTTTATAATATTAGTATAAATTGTCCTTCATCTCGTTGAGTAGCTTGCATAAAAAAGACGCTCTGGCAGGCATCGTAATTGGTTCAAAAAGTAGTTTTTTTATATTATTATCATAGCTTTAAGTTTGAATTTACCACAGGCATATTTGTGGTATGCTGCGCGCCACAGCACAATAGCATGCCAGTAGCCTCACGTTTATTGAAATGCTTCACAATATTTTATCGAAGCTTAAAAACCGAGCACCGGGCATTTTTGCGTTACCCTATCACACAATATTATAAAGGCTTTAATAATAATAATTGTAGTGTTTGGCTAAATGGTGATCTCTATATCGTGGACAATATAAGTACTATAATTGGTGGGGGGCTGCCCCACTCAATCAGTATTAAGACAGACGTACTAAGAGTAAGACGTACTAGAATTGTTGACGGTAAAAGGAGCCCGCCTTTCGTATAATTTAGTGCACACTACAATAATAATATCTATGGACGCTTCACACCACGTCAATCTGGCCCCGTGCCAAGTATCCGAAGAACTTGTGTTACAGGTACCGGACAACGGAAATATATTTAATACTTTAATACTATACACATAATATGCAAGATTTTTATTATATTGTTCACAAATTTAATACACATCCATGTCCCAGGAACTTTGAAAACTTTTTGTTCCTTCGGCAGGATTCGAACCCGCGACCTCTCGCTCGAGGTCGCTTAACCACTGCGCCACGGAGGTCTTAATTCGTTCATAAGGTCGTATTATTGAGTGTTATAATATAATTGAGGCATGGAATTTACAAATGGGCCAAGTGCCAAAATTTTTGTAAGCACTTTGCACCTACGACATGAATTGATCCCTGTGAAATCTATATTTCTCGAGAGGTAATTCTATATTTCTTAGCTCGAGAGGTAAGGACTATTCCTTACCGTATAACCTTACCGTATATACGCAGAATCGGCGCTTTCAATGAGTAGGAACCAACTAAGAATCCTCACCAGAACCCTAACCGGGCACTGCAAGCTAAACAAACACCTTCACATGATACGTATAGGTGATCTAATAACTTGCAGATTCTCCAAGGAGAAAGACGAGACAGCCGTCCACCTTCTTCTTGATTGTCCAGCTCTTCATATGAGCAGGAGCAAGTACCTCGGGCACCACGAATACTCTACAGCAGAGGAAATTCGCACCGCAGACCCCCACCATATCGTTCGCTTCATGAGTAACATGGGACTGGGGACGGTACTCTGAAGGAGTCACAATAGATCCAGAAGGGTCGCAGTGACGTCTGGGCCTGACAAGGCCAGCCTTCGATAAAAAAAAGAACCTTACCGTTTAAACCTTACCGTAAAAAGTGCGGCTTCATTCCCACTCGTAATTGATAACAGTAAACAATACTGATAAGCGTGCAGTTTGAACAAATTAATGAAGTTTTTCAATTAGTAAGTTTATCAATCCATTTTAATTACCACGATAAGAAGACGCGGCAGGGAAAGGGACCGTCACGAATATATGGTTTGAGATAGTAATGTAAATGATAGACCACGTATATTGTAGACCGAATTTCATTATTGTTCTACTGTAGAAATATGACCTATTTTGTGAAGGATTTTCGTGTGACGTGTTGCACCATTGAAATCAGTATGTCCTATTTCCACCGACAAAAAGTCGGTCATGTAAAGTATGCCGTGGGTCGGAACCCTTATATAGTATTACCACATATAAAAGTTATTACGAGTTACCACAAAGTATATTCTAAAATAACTAAGAGCATCAGTGGTTTAGTGGTTAAACAGTTGTTCCGCACTCGACAGGGTAACTTTCCCAGGTTCGATTCCCAGGCTGTGGGGTGTACCAATGAGACTTTCCAGATCTCAAGTACACTATACTGAAGCTCTAACGGTAAAGTTTTACGCCGGTTCTTCTCGCTGGATTTTTTTGTATTTATTTACACATTAAAAAAACAGTTTCCTTTGAGAACTTACTGTTGGGCTATAATATATCATAAAGCCCTATTCATCTGTGCAAAAAAAAGTCAGTGAACAGCCGCTTATTGTTTTTATCTTATTTTTTTATATTGTAATTTATAAGTCTGCTTATGTTTTAAGATAACACCGTGTTTAATTATATTGTGTTCAATGTACTGTATCCTAGTATCCTGTAAAGTGTGTTGTGTGTTAGTTAATAAATAAATAAATTAATAATTATAAAAAAAATAAACAAGTCCATTCTACATAACAAAAGTATGCACCGATTGGGTACCAGAGGATGGACGACGTCGCCTTGGCCGGCCGAGAACAAGATGGCGCGACGAGCTGGACGCATACCACCCAGGCTGGCCAGCGGTGGTACAGGACAGAAAAACCTGGAGGACACTGGGGGAGACCTTTGGGACAGTTTAGGCTAATAATAATAATTCTACATTAGGTCGCAGAAAATAGAACCTAAAACCCTAACCGCATCGAACTCCTAGTTACGTGTACAGGGGTCTATTTGGATGTAGGCCAGTTAAGAGACTTGTCGGTTTGGAAATGCAAGGCCTGGAATACTCAACCGTGTTAATATTTTGGCAGGGTTTACTATCTAATTATAGTTTTTTTTGTTTATCAATGTTGCTCGGATCCAATTTTAATTTTGTAGGGAATAATGCATTTTTTAATTTCCATAACCAGTGTGTTAAGTGTTAGTTTTTATCACAGTTGCCGTGAGGAAGTCAATTACAATAAGTGCCAGTTGCAAGGAAATGACGTTTTTAACAAAATTTTCAATCGTTCATGAAAATCATGACGTTCACTGACTAAATTCAGTCAAATCTTGCGATATATTTATATTGAATGAATTAATGAATGAATGAACATACTTTATTATGTCAAAAACAAATACACAAATATACGAGCATTTTCTTTCGAATTTAGTCGAATTCGATATTTATTTACCACAATGTCTATTTGGAATTGAACAGAGCATCCAAAGCTCTTTCAAATCAAAATATCTAGATTCTTCAGTTTACTTTAAAGAAAATAATTTATCTTATTACATACAAGACATATTACATAGCTTCGAAATCATTTTAGGCAAATTGGTAAGCTTAAATCGGACTTCGCAGGAAAATTAAAAATGTCGAATAGTTAAACGGATTTTTTTTACACTGAACGACAGAGAGAAAACAAACTATCTGACACGTAGATCGTGAAACACATAGGGGTCAGTTCACACCGAGACTTGAACTGATGAAGTGTGTGCCCGTCCTTATGAACGCTCGAGGTGCTTCACAGATGGGTGAACAAAATGGCGCCGACATAAACGGTAACAATGCTTCAAATGTTTCCGGTACTTTATCTATCCCGAATGAGGTGAAAATAGATAATGGTTTTGGTATGGGTGTTAATTCTGCCTATTTGTGAACCTGTCCGAATATAAATACTCTATAATAATCAAACTCTAATAATAATAAAAAACGAAATAGTTTGGAGAGTAAGGCCAAAACTGTTCCGATTTTTAATTAAGCTCCGATCGTGTTACTCCCGAATATATTGACGTTTGTTTATTTTGATTCGTAGTCGATTGATATGGTAGGGAGTACAAAATGTTGTAACGATTTTCGTTATCCTGATTAGTTTAAAAGTAATCCATCAAATAAAATACCAAAAACCGTTGAGATCGAACTGATTCTCGATTGTGTCGGGAGTAAGCTTGCTGAATGCGCTTAACCAGATAATTGATGTAGGTCTATGGTTGTTTCCACTCGTCAATCCCGTGGTAAGGTATGAAATCAAATCAAATATACTTTATTAAGCACAAATAATTATAAAAACATACAGAGAACAATTACATTAAATCAGACATGCACACAAAGGCGGCCTTATTACTTTAAAGCGATTTCTTCAGAACCCTTTGGATTTCTGAGATAGTGGAAAGCACGCAGCACAGAATTGCAGGAGATGTGCAAAAGTATATTTAAATAAAAAATTAAAATGAAAAAGTATCTGTGTTAAGTGTACCAAACAAAAGTAATATTACGGGTATATGTTTTAAAAGTGAATAAGTTTTTAGTTCTTACCGAAATCGTGCTGGAGCTTACAAGTCCCTGTATATTTATTGAACCAATGATCCACGGTGACAAAAAATTTAGTATGACTTCCTCTACAATATTTACATTTTTATTGGCTGGCTACGTGAATTTGTGGCCCAAATTGATCTTTCTCCTTTTACAAATTGGATTCGATTTTCAATTCTATTGTATTGACGGGGTGATACCGGACAATATAGTCTTATACCTACTTATTTTTATCGTGTTTCTGTAGGTATTGTTGATTTCTTTTTCTTTATTTTCGCATGCCTGTCTGTTTGAAGTTTTCTTGTGTATAAAACGTATGTTTTTATCTTCGTTTTTACTTATTTTTTAATGTAACAGGTGTAATTTGTAATGTATAAATGTCTAATATTATTATTAAAATGGATAGTGATGATGATGTAGCTCGAACAGGGTATTATCTGAACTTGAAGCTAACAAGCTGTTCCAAGTTCCAGCTAAAACCTCTCCGCCACCTGTCTAACTCTCAATTATCACAGGGTTGCCAAACACTAGAAAATATTTGTTTAACGATTTTTTTTTTCAAAAGTTGCAGGGTCAAACTGGCAGAGCGTGGCTCACGACCGAGAAAAATGGTCGAGTTTGAAAGAGGCCTTTACCTGAGGGGGGTTCCTAAATTACTAGTTATTAGTATTACTCTTAAGTTTTAACAATAGTCAAAAATTCAAAATTCAAAATTCAAAAAATTTTATTTCCAAGTTAAACTTAACAAGCTATTTTCGGAAAGTCAACAAAAATACTAGTTCATTCTAACATTATTTTCTTATGCAGTTTTAAATGTAGATTTGTCCTTTTTGTAAATAGTAAAGTTATTAGTACTAAGTAAGTAATGTAAAGTGATTCAGAGGAAATAAAAGCCTTTTTTTGTATTTATTCCTTTTTTACCCAAGACAAAACCAAAGCGGTGTCTGTTTTGTGTGTCTGTCTGCGGCATCATAGGGTCCAAACGGCCGGCTGATAACTTAAAAATAGCGATTGGCAATTATAGAAACTATTAATTCAATGTTACGTCAAACAGACATTAACAGCAAATTCATTATTCCAAACTAGCTGTTCCCGCGACTTCGTTCGCGTAGTTTTTGAGTAACATAAACCATTGATGCAGCGCACGCAACGAAAGTCCCCAAATGTGAATAATTTTCCCCGTTTTTGCAACATTGCTCACTGACGCTTCGCTCCTATTGGTCGCAGCGTAATGTATTATAGCCTGAAGCCTTCGTCTATAAATGCACTATACAACAAAAAAAGAATTTTTCAAATCGGACCAGTAGTTCCTGAGATTAGCGCGTTTAAACAAACAAACAAACTATTCCGCTTTATAATTAATATTAGTATAGATATAGATTTTAAAACTTTAATCTGCTTTTTTTGGCCTTTATTACCTTTAAAGGAGAAACATCATTCTCCATTATCGTGTTGTGACAACCCTACAGTTCATGAAACCACGGCGACAGATTTTGCCCGAGTATTGGGTTTTAGATGAACTTACATCCTAACACACAAACAGATTATCTACTAGTTACATAATTGATAATATTATCTTAGTTACTGAAGCAAGTAAGCATATTAAAGAAAACGGATTTTCTATATAAAATTATATTATCTACAAGATGTAAAATAAATTAGTGATAACTTCTTACTATATTTATACCATATAATTTTAATCGTATTCTTCTTCTTCTGGTCTTCATTATCGTCTTCAACGACATTTGTCTCAAGTTCTTTCATGATTTCGGGGACAAAAGTTCCAGCTTCATAAACCGGTTCCGGTTTATAAACCTTTAATAAACCTGTGCAGCTTTCAAACAAGTATTCCACTAACAATTGCAGCTGGTCATCAACATTTTAAACGTGTATTTTATCAAGTTCAAACTTGGTTAGGGCATGGTTTGGAACCCCAGGTATGGTGTTCCAAATTATGCCCTATGCAATGCAAAATGATTTTCTGGAAGTTATCATGACAACTTTACAACCTGCTCCAGAAGATTTGCTAAATACTATTTTCTGCAACGGAGTGGTTGTGGTTCGCGATGTGGATGCAGGAAAGTGGGGTTGCAAACTGAAATGCTCTTTAGCTTGTGGCCAATGTACTCGGCAAGTTTGTCTCAATGCTCTACCATAATATCAGAGCGACATTAACGGAGCTGGAACCTTTGAGCCCGAAATCATGAAAGAACTTGAGACAATTAATGTCGTTGAAGACGATAATGAAGACCAGGGCCCTGATTACGTAACTCCGGTCGCTTTCCCGTCTCTCGAGATCAACTGCCATTGTGACGTTACATCTTTTTAAAACACGATTTAAAAAGTTAAAACGTCAAAATTATGACATATTCATTTTTTAAATCGTCTTTTAAAAAGATTTAACGTCACAATGACAGTTGATCTCGAGAGACGGGAAAGCGACCGGAGTTAGGTAATCAGGGGGCTGGGCCCTGATTACGTAACTCCGGTCGCTTTCCCGTCTCTCGAGATCAGCTGTCATTGCGACGTTTAAACTTTTTAAAACACGATTTAAAAAATGAATATGTCATAATTTTGACGTTTTAACTTTTTAAATCGTGTTTTAAAAAGATGTAACGTCACAATGGCAGTTGATCTCGAGAGACGGGAAAGCGACCGAAGTTAGGTAATCAGGGCCCTGTTTGAAATTTACCAGTAGTCGGAAGAGGAAGAAGATGATTCAAATTATTATGGTATAAATATAGTAAGTAGTTATTTATATTAATTAGGTTAAAATTTCTTATTTTTTTGTCGCAAGAATAACAAAAAAAAAATTTTTTTGAAATTATTGTAAAAAAAAATAAAATAATAATTAGTTATGAGAAAAAGTAGTATAATCATATCCCAAAGTTATAGTGACTGTTCATTTTACATCCGTTATATTAGTAAGTGATAAGCTTAATTACTTCGCAGGTCTTCGTCTACAAGATTTTCGATTTAGATTATTCTCAATCTAGTTTCGCTGACAGACCTAGACCGTTACGAAGTTTGGGAGTTTATCGCCTAATGGCCGCTGAGATTTACTGCCCCAATACGTCGTAAAAATAACCGTAAAATATTGAAATATTGAGGTCTGGGAGTGGCTTATGACCACCTATAACGACTATAAAGTCTTCGGATAACTTTTATGGCATACGACCAAACGAGTAGCAGAATCGCCTGATAGAAATAATAGCTCCCCTCACCGATTTCGGTGTCAGTAGCCGATTTCATTAAAACCAGGCCAGCTACGCAGGAGTTCTTTTCTAGTGCCCGTGTGTGTGCGCAATACACAAAGACACTCTCTTTTCCTTTTACTCTCATAAGTCATAACCCAGTGGGACGGTAAGCCGACACGACTGGCCAGAGAACAGGCGCAGGACCGACTTTTGACGTGCCCGTCCGACGTATGGATCATCTTTCTTGTCACATAATTAGGTATTTAGCCTGCATTGTCCTAACCACCTCACCTATTTATCTGTACCGTGGGTACCTAACCAAACTTGAAAACAACATTTTTTGTGATAAACAACACAAAACAACTACTTTAATTGGAACCAAATCCAAAAGTAATATTTATATGCTTTAAAAACTCGTGGTAAGGCACCTGTGGTAACTTAGCTAGGAGTATACTTGGAGTGTAAAATATCAAATAAAGCACGAAAACGTAATAGTTTAAGAGTCAATTTCACTAACACATGTTAAAGTCAATCCTTCATTAAATATCATATTCTCCCTCTCGTTCCTGTCAATGAATGAGAAGGCATGGTAATTTAACAAGCCGTTAACAGTCACAAGCGTTGGTGAAAGCGCGACTTAAATACTAATAACGTCAATGGAATTATTTTTAACGTCTACAACAAGAGACACCGGTTTTTTTTTTGTATAACTGATTGAATATACTGTTGGTTCTTGATGGAAATGCATATTCACAATAATAAGACACAACTTTTTATCTACACTTTTCCACTTTTATTACGTTTTTATAAGTTTTTACAAAATAACACTAGGTACCGGTTTCGATTAAATCATCACCAGGTGTAATTTGAAAAATATTTTATTTTGTGGGTAAATTGGAAAAAACTTCAGGATTTTTTTTGAGTTGTTCCGGCGTCGCTTCCTTATCGTGATATGAATTCGCACCTTCGCCACTGAGCTAACAGTTGAAAAAGAGGATTGATTACTTTGTTCCGTTTCCGCTTTGGTTGAAAGTTAAGGTTCCTGTTAACTATTGTAACCGCTTTGTTGATTTAACCCCGGCATTTTTTGTTTTCACAACTATTTGTTAGATGCTTACATCAAAGCAGGTGCTTTTTAATCACTTCTTAGTAAATTTTATCAAGATTACATATACAGTTAAATCTTAAGTGACTCGTTAGTTATTTTCTTATTTTCACTATTAACTACTAGTCAGGGTTCCCCCATACATGGTTTTCACTTGATTAGTATCAAGCTAATTTTTCGTGAGTACCTTCATTTTGATGAGTCGCCCAAGAATTTCTTGGACGGAACTCTTGTTTGTGGTAGCTAACAGAGTTAGCAAGGATAATAAAAACTCAACTTTTGTACTCAAGAAAAATTAGCTTGATTAATCAAGTAAAAACAATGTATGGGGGAACCCGGACTATACATAGAACATTAGGCAAACCTTGAAATACAAACCGACAATACATTAAGTCCCGATTTCACCAACGCATGTTAGTGTTGTTAAAATACCATCACATTCATTGATAGGAATTACGAGAGGAACAACATGATATCTAACGAAGGATTAACTTTAACAGCTTGGTGAAACACACCCTAATGCTAACATCAAAGCAGGTGGTTTTAAATCATTTCCTAGTGAATTTTATCAAGATTACATACACAGTTAAATCTTAAGTGACTAGTTAGTTATTTTCTTATTTTCACTATTATCTACATACAACCTTACGCAAACCATGAAATACAAACCGAAAATACATTAAGTCCCGATTTCACAAGAGGAACAACATGATATTTAACGAAGGATTAACTTTACAGCTTGGTGAAACACGCCCTGAACTATACAGTCTACGCGTGTGGTCGCTCTAATCCGAGATTAGTCGCGGCATGATGCTGAATAGCCGAATGGTAGCGGAACTATTGGCCCAAGCATTTGGATGCTCCGTAAAGTAACGTTAACGAATAATAATTAAAATATGAGAAGCATGATGCGTCATATTGATTACCTACTTTAGAAGAAAGAAAAGAAAAATTATGTGGTTAAAAAAATATAACAAAACAACAAAATTTAATTTTTCAAATCGGACCAGTATTTCCTGAGATTAGCCCGTTTAAACAAATAAACTAACTCTTCCGCTTTATAATATTAGTATAGATGTTTTGGACATCTTCTTATACATATATAAAAATGAAATGCTGTTCGTTAGTATCGCTAAAACTAAAACCGATTCGGCTATGTTTCGTCTTGAAATATTCGTGGAAGCCCAGGTAAGTTTTAAATGGTTTGTCAACGAAGTGAGCTCGGCTCATTGTACATAATTTATATTTCATCCTACACTGATGTTGATGATGGCTACGAGTAACCTCATAAAACATCCCTAGCACCCCTAAAATCCCTAAAACACCTAAACCCGTAAAAAGTGTATTAAAGGTTATTAAAGGAGGTATAAATCATAAGTAATGTAATAAGGAGACGCCATTTATAACGTGACGTGTTTGCGCTGTCGGATTGTTGATGTAAAAAAATGAAAATTAAACATGCCAGGCGCGATCGAGACTGGGGAAAACGGTTCCGTTTATAATGTTTGTAGTTTTTAAGTATTTGTAATATTACTAGCTGGCCCGTGTCCACTTCGTTGAGCATAAAAAAATTTAAAAAACTGTTTAAACCTTTCCTGGACTCCCACGAATATTTCAAGACTAAAAATAAACGAAAATTTAATATAAATTACTGTAAATTTAAAATTTTATTATATAACACACACATTTAATACACATCCATGACCCAGGAACATTGAAAACTTTTTGTTCCCTCGGCGGGATTCGAACCCACGATCTCTCGCTGTAGCACCAACGTGTTGAACCACTGCGCTACGGAGGTCATTTGAATTGAATCGGTACAGACTACAGAGTATAATTCACTCTATTTGAAAACAATAACATAATATTCTAATTATAATACATAATACTATATCGCGTTTAATACTATTGACATATTAATAATATCTGTAAATGATTGAGCACTTTCTATCTGCTATCATTTATCCTATCTTTCACTGAAGCGACTATAAGTTATAGTAATATGCCCTACCTACTTTTGTATCGTTTTTCTATGTAACTTGTGTTATTATTTAAACTCGCAATCAGCACATCTATACATATTAATATTACATATAATCAGTAAATGTAGATCATACATGTTACGGAATCCTAATATACCAAACAATAACACTAATCTTGTTAATGTGTTATACACAAATTAATTATGGATATCATAGGGGCCCTTCGCCGTGGAGCCCTAGGGCCACAAGCCGAGCCCTTAAATAATGACATGTTGACACGTCATAAACCCCATGCCTTAAATGGTTTAAGGTCAGTAACTTCAATCTTGGTGGTATAATATGTAGTAGCATTTTTAGCATTTCCCATTAGGAAAAGAGAGTCAATATCTTTTATCCTTACATACATATCTATACTAATATTATAAAGCGGAAGAGTTTGTTTGTTTAATCTCAAGAACTACTGGTCCGATTTGAAAAAATCTTTTTTTGTTGGACAGTCCATTTATAGCGGAAGGCTATTTAGGCTATATAACATTACGCTAGATTGAATGGAGTTTAGTATACTAATCCCCATACAAATATTATGTACAAGGCACGTATGTATGTACGCAATAGATTCTCGACTATCGATCGTAAATAATAAAGCAATTAGTGTAATGAAACTCACAGATGCGTGAACGCACAAATCAAAGCGAACAAAAGTCATAATTCATTAATTGTTCGAGCGCAGCGGCCATTACAATTAAATGTCATTGTCACGCGCACGACAAGATGGCGCCCGGGAAATGCGCGGGTTTTTACCTGCTGTAATTACTCGTATAATTATTGTCATAATGGGATCAAAGTATAATACGACAATGGCATGAAGTTATAAAGGTATCTATGTATAATGTAATAATTTTTTTAATAGATTTAGTAATTGGTAGGTACTTGCAACTGAGTAAATTCTGCCATTCTCGCAAAAAAATGGTGAGATATTTTTCATATTATACACACCCATGACAAGACACGAGAGGACATGTAAGAAAGATAATTACTAAACTGTTTGACTGTGTGTCATTTTGAAGTACTTTAAGATACTGTAAATGTTGTTCCTTGACTATCATTTGTCTTCATCATCAGAATTCAGACGGTGGAATTGAGAAACCTTCTTCTTGTTTTGAACTTCTCCGAAGACGACTTCCGTAGCGCAGTGGTTGAGCGCGCTGGTGCTAGATCGAGACGTCGCGGGTTCGAATCCCGTCGAGGGACAAAAAGTTTTCAATGTTCCTGGTTTGTGGATGTATATTAAAGGAGAAAGCCCACTCTCCATAGTGTCTCAGGCCCAATGTGGACATCAAAAAATCGCATTAAAAATGAGTGTTCTAAAATGTTAATAGTATTAGATATCTGAGAAAAAAACTTAAAATGCCGCCATTATTGTAGAAATATTTTTTTTAACTTTTTGTCTATTTTATTTTCAAGGCCTTTTCCGACTTTTCAATAATTTATAATAGTAAGATATAATAAGATAGCCCTTGTTGTAGTGCAAGACTTTCAGTTATTGCTACCCAGCAATTGTGGCAAACAAGATTATCGCCTGACACCTAAAACATATTAACATTAATGATAAATATTTTCAACCGTAAAAGATTTAACGATTAAACCATAATTAAAGAAAAGAAACATTTTATTATAATATTATGATTACCTGCTGCCGTGCAACCCACTGTTGTATGACACTTAATTCTTCGGGCTCTAAAATACGGTTCTCGGTAAGATTATTACCACAACATAATATACAATATTCTTCAGACATTTTGGTATGCACAATCAAATAGCGTAATCCTTTAATCCAGGGCCAAGTAATCGTAGAAGGAGAGAACAAAACTAGTAAAACAATGCCAAAGTCGTACGTGAAAAGCCGAAACAAGTTCAGGCGAGAAAGCCAGATTGCGGTGAAAAAAATCGAAAACAAAACAAAACGCATCTTTGAGCAACAAGTGAACGGTCGAAATCATTCGTTTGAAAAATGACATTTCAGTCATCAGTGTTGCCGCTTGTCGCAAAAAAATGAAATCGATAAATCGATTACGTAAAAAATTATCGATATAATATGACTTTTTATTAATCTTTATCGTTTATAGTAACAAACGTAAACATTGGTTTTAAGATAAATGTTTTCTTTTGATTAATTCTTTACCGAATTACCAACAGTGACCCGTTATTTGTATTTTACATGAGTTTATTTTATTTGTTTATAAATCGATATTCGGATTGATTGATTAGAGTTTTATCATCGGGTAACATTTCACCTCAACGTTATATTTAGGTTCTAAATAATCCAATAAAATTCCTTTTTTTATTGGAACATTACTGATTATAGTGGCGGTTATTTGAATGTTATCAAAAATCATGTCTCTTTATTATACATTTCTGGAGAAATTAAGTCTTCTTAAGACGGCTGTCCGCTCTGGGCCTGAAATGGGCTTTCTCCTTTGTGTATAATATACATCCACAAACCAGGAACAATAAAATAAAAATCTTAAATATGTGTATATATAGAATAAAAGTATTAAATAAGTATATTTCCGTTGTCTGGCAACCAGTAACACAAGTTAGCACGGGGTCAGATTGACGTGGTGTGAACCATCCATATATTATATTATTATTATTATTGTAACTTTACCGACTTCAAAACAGAGTATTAAAATAAATCTTGCTGACACTTTGACTGTTTCTAATTGAACTACACGTACGCATAAGTGATCAATAACCTTTACAGCCCTTCCATATGTTACGAATGGTCTAAAGTTGAGCCCTTTAACGGAAACTGGAAGTTTGCCGACGACTCAACACAATACCGTCAGCAACAGTGTTTGCCCGCTGAAATACAGAAAGTAGTCCGCGAGCCGACGTCGTTTGTTATATCTTTGTCTTCTTAGTCTACAATATTATTTTTATATTATAAGGCTATATTAATGAGTGATAATACTTTTGGGTGTGCATAGGTATATAGAGTTCACTGAGAAAGTACCAGCGCTGAAAAAGGTACTTTTTAAAATTATTGTATGACAAAATTTTTGATATTGGGGCATTTCTCATATCAAAAACAAGTTTTTCAGCGTATAGGTACTCTACATAGGATGCACAACTCAAAGTATTATCACTCATTTATTTTATCATTATGCCTGAGTAGGTAACATAGGCAATATTTATAATTGACATTGACAATGGTTTATCTTTTAACATTCAATTGATACATATTATACGAGATTCATACTTTCCTACTTATTAAATAAAGTAAAAAAAAAATTATACCTACTTACGCGTTTAAAATAGACAGTTGAAACTGCAAATTGCTAGCTGCATCGTGTTTATTTATTTTTAGATATACGCAGCAGTACGTAACTGAAAACTTTACAAGATTAAAATTAACCAAAAATAATAATTATAATTTTTATATCAAGTAGATTCATATTATGAATTATGTGCCAATCAAACTTCAACTTACCCCCAATAATGATTTAATCGAAACCGGTCGTATATTTCACAATTGAAAAAAGTTAATACAGTGCAAAAATGTGTATAAAAAGTTAAATGTTTTTATTAGGAACATGATTTCCACCAAGAACCAACTGTACACTCAGTAAATTAAAAAAAAATCAAGTTCGTATAAACGTAGGGCTGCCATCTCTAAAACCTGCCACCCAGTACCGGAAGCGTAATTTCCAAGGATTTTTGAGCTTTCACCCCGGACATTTCAATACTTTTTTCATTAACTTACATCTTGTTTAAAATCTGGGGGCGCGGGAGTGCTCGTCCGTCCGGGTTTTACCCGGACTACAACTTACACCTCGCCCGGACGCTCCCCGGACGGCCTCTAAACTAGAACAAATCCTGGGAAACACGGACGGATGGCAGCCCTATATAAACGGAACGGAAAAATATCCACTAGCTCCTAGACTAAAATGTTGATCCATCTCAAATAATACGTCCATATCTACGATTTCATACAATATTGAAAAGTTTACTTGGGGCCGTGAATAAAATATTACATACCGCCGTACTTTAGCCGCGGGTAATACGGGCCCCAATTACTTAGCTGTTCTATCGGTTTGTGCTGTTTATTATAACATTATGTTTACTATTTAATCAATACTATACAGTGTGTCCCACGGTTCATATTGACACGGCCTACCATCCCATACAATCTATCTTTAATACAAAAAAACTGCAATAGATGTCACTACTATTAACGTTTGTAAATTATAAAATGTAAATACGCCGAATTAAGTACAAATATTGGCATCAAAATAAAGATAACCTTATTTTTTAGGCATAACATCACATTAAGCTAAATTCAACTCTTTAATTAAGAAGAAGATACGAAACGAAATTAGTAATTAGTATTTTCTAATAGTGGCGCTAGATGGCGGTTTCCGGATAGTGCCTGGACTTCACACTTTGCCAGTCGCATTGCCAATATTAGGGTGATACCATTTTCTAGTACATACTAGGTCGTGTCTCTGTTATATATCTATTTTGTGATATTGGTATATACCTACCAAGCCAAATATAGTGTGAAAAGAATGACGCGTAGAGCATTTTTTATTTTGCCACCTCATATTATAAATTACTTAATATAACTCAAAAAAAAATCAAAGGTCTAAAATGACCACAAGGCGTAAATCTTACTATGCTGGGGCTCGCGGGTTCCTTTCTATACACACGAACGCACTGTTCGTTGACTTAACACATGACCAGGATTGAAACTCATCTGTTTTGTGACTTTTATGGAGATCTTTAATCGTGATTTGTCGCGTTATGTAAGTAATTTATATGAGGCGCCAAAACAAAAAATGCTCTACGCGTCTTCTCTTCACACTATACTCGGCTTGTTATATGAACCATGAAACATCCTGTCACACAACATGCCAAGAAGAAATATCGTTCAAACCTCATACATAAAGTTACAAGATATTTTAGGCAAATGATTTGAAATAAGGTTCGCTAAGTGACAATAGAAATCGTATGTCACCTAGCGAAGTTTATGTCAAATCCCCTACATTTGTTTTCGAACTTAGTATGTGATAATAGCGAAAATAAGGCCCTGTTGGTTTTTGTTGGAAATTCATTAGGTATGTTCACAATAGTAACACAACTTTTTATTTACACTTTTTCACTTTTTTTCTATATCCCACTTTTTAAAATGTTAAGTGTAAATAAAAATTGTGTAAGTAATATTAAGGTTTCTGGGAACTTGAAGGCATTATTAAAAATGTCACACAGGAGTCGAAAAATGTCGCGCGTACAAACTGACAAACATTCCGTTATTTATGCGAACGTCAATATTATCATAACCCTCTCGTAACCTGCCCCTAATCCCAGGGTAGCAAAATGAACCTTGAGGCACACAGAATAGAGTCTAAATTAATACTAGAGCGATTGGAAAATATTTAGGGAAGTACACCACAAAAGTAGACCTTGTACGGACGTAATAGGGATGACTTTAATTTTATTTAAAACGTCATATTTAACGTATGTAAATATATAATATGTGATATGTTATCGTATTGATCATAAAGCATCTTGAAGTATGTCATTCTTTAGGGTTCAGTACACAAGCGGGGATAGGTTTTTGCCAAACAACCTTTTTAAGAGCTTTTCCACCTAGAACAATGTACTTGTTATATTATGTTTCTTCAAAAAAAGTGTGAATTCGACTTTGTAAGCAAAGTTGTTCTAACGTTTACGTCAAAAGAACAAAGCACTAGAACAAGGGCATTCTTTCTTGGTCTTATATAGTACGTCCGAGATAAATTCAACCTAAACGTAAACAAACCCGTCTATGACACAACCAAAGACTAGTCAGTGATGCCAATTGGCCAATAATAATACAATGATTTTTGTTTGCTATGAATCCATAGACTATAGGCTCATATTCTACAGCCGGCAGTGTCAAAATGGTGTATTTTTTCTGTGAAAGTTTTTCATTTGATGTTTAAACATATTAATTATTGTTTAATTGTTATAAAACGTATTGGATAATGAAGTTTAATCCTTTAATATACCTGTGAAAGTGTTGATAAGTGTGCACAATAAGTAAGGAGTAACCGCAACTCTTTTTAAAATAAATTTTACAATCACACAAAGATATAAAAAAAGTAATCGGTTCAAACTTTAAGTAAATAGTTAAACTAATTTATTGGCATTTAATTACAGCTCTAAATCCTATATTGTATTTACTCTCGTAAGTTAATAAGTTGGCCAAATCGAAATCGGAATCAAGTCGGATTTTTAAACGAAGTTTCTTTTGATTTTTTACTTTTTAGTGTCTCTAAAAGATAAATCTTTTAAATTTGGAGATATGCTACACTCAGTATACTCATAACACCCCTCTGTTTTTTCGGTGGTTAAATAAAACGATCAATTATCACTTTCATGGTAATCTTTAAGCCGTTTAAAGTTAATAGCGTGAAGAAGATAAAAGTGGTGACAGATAGAGGTACGTCTGTGATGACGTGTGTTTTGGCGCCAAGCTTGACATTATTATTTTTTAATGAACTTGGCTGTGGAATGGATAAGGGAAAGATAATTTAAATAGTTACGAAGCCTTGTCCGAGGCCCCGATTCTTGTACCCCGAACTTATTTTCGAATACCATACATGCACGAATGTCCCCTTCATTCGACTAAGTATTATATTATAGTATTGGGTCCATGGATGATGGCATCTGATCCATGGTCCATGGACCCAATTCTCATACTTCGAATATGGTTTCTATTCTAAGTCTGTCTCGCTCGCACGCGTATGATTTGACTTGCGTACGAGCGGTATAGAATGTCGTTCGAAACGAAGTTCAAACCACGAGAATTGAGGCCCATGTACTAAGATGCCATCTCTATTAACACGACGAAGACCGAAAAATGGGATTTGACACAAACTTCGTAGTTGATAATTGCAATTATAACTTCGTAATTAAATAAGGTGCCTAATTTTTGAAAATTAACGACCTCCATGAATAGCGCAATGGTTTAGCGCGTTGGTTCTGGAGCGAGATACGCGGGTTCAAATCCCGCCGAGGGAACAAAAGGTTGCGATTGAATATGAATGTTCCTGGGACATGGATGTGTATTAAATTTGTGTATAATATAATAAAAATCTTAAGTATGTGTATAGTATAAAAGTATTAAATACATTTCCGTTGTCTGTACCTACCTGTAACACAAGTTCTTCGGATACTTAGCATGGGGCCAGATTGACATGGTGTGCAGCGTCCATAGATATTATTATTACTTATTTTATTTGTTACTGTTCTAATTTAAATTTATCCTTTATTAGATCTTCTGGTAGAATTTGTAGTTGGAATAAGCAGCACCTTTGTACATAATATCTGTGTTGTAATTTAAGTTTCTATTGTCTTTTAAATTATAATACTACAAATAGGAAGGTTTATTTTATTTCTTTCAAACATAACATATATAAATTGAAACTATTTTACTATTTTTTTTTAATACTACATAAATTATTAAATATAAAAGATAATAAAATAAAAGAATCAGTCAGTTGAAGTTGCAATGGGCAAGCCACATCGCTTGGAGAACAGACACCAGATGGGGAAGGAAAGTTCTCAAATGGCCACCACGGATTGGAAGACGCAGCGTAGGGCGGCCCCCCACAAGATGGACCGACGATCTGGTCCGAGCCGCGGGCAGCCGTTGGATGCAGACAGCGCACGACCACGTCACGTCGTTGAGGAAGTCCTTGGGGAGACCTATGTTCAGCAGTAGACGTCTTCAAGCTGATGATGGTGATGATAAAATAAAATAAAAGATAAGGGCTCAGAATTGCGAATTTCGATCACACGAAATAGTGCAGTAAGAGGTGGGTATTTTTTTTATTGATAGTATGGTAGGGACTAAGAAGTAGGGAGTGAAAGGTTGATGGAGAAATAAACAATTACATCAAAATATAGAAGCCCTTGATAGCCCACAGGCAATAACTTGAAGTTTTAAATTAATTAATGGACATATCGACAGTCGACACACAGACAACTCTCCATTACGCATTGACCTCGATGTATTAAACTAAAGATATAATTAAACCATTTTCATAGTTTTAAACAAGAGAACGATTATTAAATTATTTTTTTATCAAAAAAATTGCGGTTTTGATAAAAAAAATATTAAAGCAACCATTTTAATTCGGTACCAAAAATCTGCAGATGTTTAAAACACGCAGTAACGAGTGTTAAAAACAAATGTCGTTTTGAGAAAAAGAGATAGATAATTTTATTTATTTATTAATATGTCTGAAAAAAATATTACAATACGTCGTGTTGTTTCCGACGACAGTAGATTTATTTCATTGAAAAAAAAAGTTTTAATGAGTTTACAGACATTTCAATTTTCAGTGTTGTAAAATGACGTCATCACGTCGGTAATTTGAAACTTACTTAATATATTTGAAATTCATTATAACTTGAACTACTTGATTAACATTCGTACAGATACAAGCCCTATTGTGACAACAGTTTTTATCAATTTTGTATAATATGTCGCAGTCATCTGATTGAATCTGCTTATTTAATTGAATGACCAGCGCGGTTACTTAATGGAGTAAAACAGCTCGAACAGATAGCAATGTGGTGATATATTTTTTGATTAATTTACTTTAATGTGCGTTATAATAGTACTCATTCGGAAATTTTGAAGTTTAGACATAAAATATTAAACGGCTGTCCTAGTCTCGGATTCAAAAATTTGTTGGTAAAAACAGGATTCAATGAATGCGCTAGTCGTTCAATTAAATAGGAGATTCAACCAGATGACTGCGACATATACATAAGAACATTCTCCATTGTACATGAAAGCTGTATCTAGCCTTCACCAATCCATGGCATAGCAGTATCAAGTGCATATCGCCTCGCAGCGATATCTAAACGACCGCGCGCACGACATGGGGGCGCCTCACAAATATCACGACACTCGTAAAAATCTTCAAATCTTAATTTCATAGCGTGGGTACTCCTACGTAACTTGGCAGCTAGAGTAGTTAAGACTATTATAATATTACGATCCGGAATCCTGAAGTAAAATGTCTGTACAACTCGACACAAATTGAAAAACAGAACATAAAAAAAGAATCACGAAAAACAGATTATTAATAGAGTAATCGGTGAACATACATTAAAAACAGATCGAATCGAGAACCTCCTCCTTTTTTGGAAATCGGTTAAAAATACGGCCAAGTGCACGAAGGATTCCGTACAAAATGAGCAAAGAAATTATTTTGTTTTTTTAATTTGTTGATATAGCGGCAATAGATACACGTCTGTGAAAATTTCAACTGTCTAGTTATCACCTTTTTTTTTATTTATTTTTTTCTATCTCCGCTATTCTATCTTAGCTATCACCGTTCTTGAGATACAGCTTGGTGACAGGCGGACGGGCAGCGTCTCAGTAATAACTAATAGGGTCCCGTTTTGACCCTTACATACGGAACTCGTAAATACAACAAAAAATTGCTCAGGAACCTTCCTTTTTTAATTCGTTTTTACAAAATAACTCGACCGATTTCGTTTAAGTCAGGTGTAAATAAATTCTGTGTCAAAAACCAACATTATCTAGGTAGATTAATAATACAAATATAACGCCTCCCTGGGTTTAGAACCTAGCTCTGACTCGAAGACCGTGGGTTCGATTCCCGCGTTGGAACGACAAAATATGTTGTTTTCAACTTTGGTAAGGACGATGCAGGCTGACCTGTCTTATAAGAAAGATCCTTCAGGCGTCGGATGGGCATGAAAACAAGCCGGTCCTGCGCCTATTTTCTGGCCAGTCGGCTATGAGAGTGAAAAAAAAAAAAGCGCTTCTGTGTATTGCGCACACACTTGGGCACTGTAAAAATAACTCCTTCTGAGCTGGCCTGGTTTAAGTAAAACCGGCCAGAGTCATCGAATTAGACGTGGGAGGCATTAAAGGACAAAGCAGGTTAATCGCCAGATTGCCTGACAAGACATACGTCGGATGCGCACATGCGCACATGAAATTCAGAATTTCTTTCTTTCCCCATGGTTAGGAGAATAAGGGAAGCGAAAGTCATCCTGTGTATAATATACTTAAAAAAATATTTCTTTCCTTTTACCATTTCTTATTTTTTGTCTAATTTACATTTCGTTAAAACATATTATACATTTCTAGAAAGAGAAAAGTATATTCATATCCCAAAGTTATTAGTTACTTTTCTTTTCACAGCCGTTACATGGACACAAGCGATTCAATGAAACCTCTCTCACCGAAATATGTCTGTTTATTATTGTATAACATTAAATGTAAATGATAGAAACCCAACTAAATTCGAACCTACGACCCTCATGGGCTGTGGCATGTGCCCTGAACTATTAAGTACATGAATAGATTCGCTCTCCCTCACATTTTTTTACTGCCAAGGGAGCGGTTACTTTAAACCGAATACACACATGGTACTTAAAGTTAACTGTTCGGTTATTTTGAGCTTGATTTGTTGTAGAATTGTATGTGGAAAGCGTTTTGTATAAGATGTTTTTACCGAGATCAATGTGTGCAAGTGCAAATTGACGCGTTTCTATACGAGGCCTATACGGGGTGTAAAAAGAACAGTCAATATAACATTGAGATACGCTTATACTACCTTTCCTCATTTTAGAAATCAATTTTATTTTGCCACAATTTTTTTTTTGAACTAATAGTATTTCCCCCATACACGGTTTTCACTTGATTAGTATCAAGCTAATTTTTCGTCCTTCATTTTGATGAGTCGCCCAAGAAATTCTTGGATGGAACTCTTGTTTGTGGTAGCTAGCAGATATATATGGTAGCTTGCAGAGATGTATGGGGGAACCCTGACTATAACTTTTTTTACCATTTCTGATTTTTTGTTTAAAATTTTACCTGTCTATTTGTCGCTTTTAGGGAAAGATGGACAGCAAAGTCTATGAAATAGTTTTTACCTTTTATAACTCCTTAACAGCAGATTAATTAAATAACCGCAATTTATTTTTTGAATCTTATTATATTTTCTGAAATTAAAACAATACTAACATAATATAAGTTTATAACAATTACTAACACATCTACTAGTATTGGTATGGACTGTATTGTGGGTCTGAAATAAAAGTATTTTATTTTATTTATTTTTTATGCTCATAGGTAACTTTTCGCAGTCCCTCGTCCTTATTCCCTAAGGGACATAAGGACTATGAAAACAGTCCAGTCCAAAGATCATAAGTGGCACTCGACAAAAGGATTAAACCCTTTCAAACTGACCCTAATGATAATTATATTAGCCATCTCACAGCTGACGTAGGAAGTGGAGCCCTGCGGAGCCCCACGGAGCCCTGGGTCAGGTTACGTGTTTTCGATGAAAGCCCATAAAGTATTGAGTTTCGATTGTTCAAGGCGTGTGCCTAGATTGGTATGGTGCGCAGAAAAAATAAATGTTTGACCGACATTAAAATAGTAGTTTTTCAACTCAACATTATTATTTATTGCCTTGCATGTGGCCATCTTATTCTCAAGGCCAATAATATAACCGATTTTGATGATTACTTTTTATAATTAAAGTTATACAAGTTATACTCGGTTAAATTCAACTCGTACTAACATGATATGTTGATAATCTTTTATAATAATTAACGTTGATTCATTGACGCGCGCCCGGCGTGCAGTTCGGTAGCGCTGTGACTTAGGAAAAAACTACATACTTACGTTATACTGTAACATAAAGTTGGATAAAATGTAGATTCATTATTCTTATAAAAAATACTAGCTGACTCGTATCCACTTTGTTGAGCATACAAACCGTTTAAACCATTCCTAGACTTCCACGAACATTTCAAGACCAAAAATAACCGAATCGGTTCAGCCGCTCTCAAGTCTTAGCGAGACTAACGAACAGCGATTCATTTTTATACATAAAAGAAAGAAAAAGCAGAAAGATATCCCGTATCTAGTAGTCGTTTAATTCAAACAAATTGTATCCATTTGAGTAATTAATTTATTTCCGTTCACTGGGTTGTCATTACTAATACCTAATTAAGTATTCTTCCTTATAATAATGCATGTGTTTTGTTACAAAACATATTTTCAAACACGCTATCTTCTTCCCCCTTTCACATAAACATACGTATTAGGTACGTATGTAAAGTATTAACATACATATGAAATGAAAACAATAAAATTAGGCCAGTCCTTTAATATAAATATTACTAGCTGTGCCCGCGACTTCGTTCGCGTTTTTGAGTAACTTAAACCGTTTATGCAGCGCACGCAACGAAAGTCCCCAAATGTGTGTGTGTTTTTGCAACATTTCTCACTGACGCTTCGGTCCTACTTGTCGCAGCGAAATGTTATATAGCCTAAAGCCTTCCTCTATAAATGGACTATCCAACAAAAAAATATTTTTTTCAAATCGGACTAATAGTTCCTAAGATTAGCGCGTTTAAACAAACAAACATAGAAACTCTTCCGCTTTATAATATTAGTATAGATGGGTATGTTTATCCAAAAATCTGAATCATAAAAAATGTAGCCCAAGTATAGACTTAAAAAAAAAAAAAGTTTTTTGCTAACCTTAGTTTAAAAATTATATTTAACCCTCAAGGGTTTATAGGTATCGGAAGTGAATGATTTACAAAGGGCTCCTTATTTGAATCAGAATAGTGTCGGATTCGGAACCACAGATCAGCTTTATCCCTAAACCTTTGTACCGTTGATAGATTGATTCTGTAGGTACCGATTGTATTTTACCCGACTTTGTTGGAAAAAAGTTGGGTTGTGTGGCAATGGTTCACTGAGAGCCATAGTCTACTCTTTACGTTCGATGGGGGTTTGGATGAGGGTTTTCGTAAGATGAAACCAACATCCTAAACGTTGCTGAATCAGCAAAAGTGAGTCAGCAATGGTAACTCTTTTAGCTGACACCCACTCCAAAAAATAATTAATTATAACTACATTATAAAAGTGTTATTTTATGCTTTAAAGTTGTTGAAAACGGTTTTTAACGAAGTTTATTTTTTATTTATATATTTTTTTTATCTTGCGATTAAAAAAATCATAAATTGTAAAATTACACATTTATTGAATGAGAAAAGGTAGTATAATAATATCCCAAACTTAACTTAAAAGCCGTATATTATTATTGTATATCTTATGTTTTCGGTGGGATACTAAATATAATTATGAAAAATATGAAAACCGCCTTGACATGTGTCCCGTGTTATGTCGATATAAGATAGGTGTTTAACAAATAAACAATTTTCATTTGAATAAAATGTGCAAACTGAATGTATCAGTACTAAAATAGGTGAGTTTATTACATTGGCAAAAACCAATTCACTAATACGGGTCATCGAGGAAACTGCCTAAAACTGGGTAAATGACGCCATTAGTTGATTAAACTCAGCTCGACCGTGACAAGTTGGGGTAAACTCAGCGGCGGGGCTACATGAACATTTTAATTTTGACCCCATGGCCGTGATGGGGCAATACAATTTAAAATATTGACCCCATGAAGCCCATGACAACATTTTTTCTCGCGGCTCCTCTTGAATACAGCCTGATGTACTTTTTCGGATTAAAAGCCTATGTGTCAAATTCAATCCAGGGTGCCAGATTCCTGCATACCAAATTTAACAAACATAAAATGAACTGCCAAAACATTAAATATTATACTATTACAACATAATATCAAAGGCACAACACTAAATAATAATAGCTCCCCACACCGATTTCGGTGTCGGTAGCCGATTTCATTAAAACCAGGCCAGCTACGCAGGAGTTATTTTATAGTACCCAAGTGTGTGCGCGATACACAAAGACACTCTCTCTTCCTTTTACTCTCATATCCCAATGGGAAGGTAATCCGACGAGCGGGGCGAGCGACCAAAAGCATTGTTCTATTTTGCTGCCAAAAATTTTTGGCATCACTCATTATGTAACCTAACCATATTTGTATTTCAACAAATGCGTTGCGTGATGGTAAAACATTTTTTTTTTAACCCCTCACCACTTATCGCGGTCAGATGCTGTGGGCAACCAGGTCACCCACTCGTAGAGCCGCCTCTGGTTAAACTCACGTGCGTGGATTATGGGGGTGCCAATGGCTGGTATGATTACCCTATTAATATTAATCGAGGATGATGGACCTATTTCGATACGGTTGTGGATTTCGACAAGCAGATGGTTGATGGCCACGTGTGGGTGAAATATTATGAACGTACAATTGCCTAGAACGCCTCAAAATGTTTCAAGTGCGGAAGTGACCGCAATGACAGCAGACACGGTTGAACTACGTATTTACGCGTAACAATTTCAGAGCGATTTTCTTCCAGCCGCCCAAGCAGGAACATTTGAAAGTTCCTTAAGCCCCAGCAGGAACACTTGAAAGTTCCCTAATCCCCATCACGAACATTTGAAAGTTCCCTAAGCCCCAGCAGGAACATTTGAAAGTTCCCTAAGCCCCAGCAGTAACATTTGAAAGTTCCCTAAGCCCCAGCAGGAACATTTGAAAGTTCCCTAAGCCCCAGCAGGAACATATGAAAGTTCCCTAAGCCCCAGCAGGAACATATGAAAGTTCCCTAAGCCCCAACTGGAACATTTGAAAGTACCCTAAGCCCCAGCAGGAACATATGAAAGTTCCCTAAGCCTAACTCCAGGAGGAACATTTGAAAGTTCCGTAAAGTAAATTAATCGATTGTCAATTGTATCGACGTTGTCTTGCTTGCTTAAACTTTTTTTTGCTTTTTCGATATTCTAGTGACAAAATATAAGATTTTTTTTGCCAAAAAGAATATATAAAACATTTCCAAAATGAGGAAAGGCAGTATAATCGTATATTGTTCTTTTAACACGCTGTATACGTATTTTTTTTTGCCTGAATTCAAGTTCAAAATATTTTAATTTTGAAAAACAATGTATTTTCAAGTGGCGCTTGATTTGAATTCATTAGTAGAGTAATTGACAGTAATAAAAATACTAAAATAAATTTATATAATTAACAGTAATTGCAATTATTCAGTAATTGCTTTAAATGTCAAAATATTAATTACCTAATTAAATACAAAAAGTAAAAAGAAAATGTTTAAATATTTTAAATTATATTTTGTTCACGATACCAGTTACCACAAAGTAGATAATAAAACGATACACTGTGGGAGGTGTGTGTTCGTTATTCTTTCACGCAAAAACTACTGAACGGACTTTGATGTAATTTGGTGAACACAAAGGCAACTTTTTACAGCAAAATGTACAGTCCGAAGTAGCGGGAAATATCTACTAATATATTCCCCAACACACCTCACAACTTCTACTCGTAATTTTCGTACAAGTTTCTTATCAGGTGCCTGCCCACGAGCTGTCGGTGTCCGACATTTTGTAGGTGAGAAATAGAACATACTGCAATAGTGTAACGCACACGTCATACTTATAGCCTAATGGCATATAGACCGATTGTCGGTCCCACAAAAAGTAGGACGTCGGCGAGAGACCCGAGCTGAACAAATTAGCTATTCCGGGAGATACGGATTATGCCGGTCAGTAATATACTGGAAAAATCTGCTTGATAAACGGTCCCACAAAAAGTAGGACGTGGGGGGGAGACGCGAGCTGAAGAAATTAGCAACTCCGGGAGATACGGATTATGCCGGGCAGGAATAAAGAGGGAAATGTGACCGATTGTCGGTCCCACAAAAAGTAGGACGTGTGCGGGAGACCCGAGCTGAACAAATTAGCAACTCCGGGAGATACGGATTGTTGGCTGCATTTTAATGTTATTTGGCGGTATGTGGCATCACTTTAGTAACTACACGAGGCTTTTACTAATACTAGATGTTTAACGAGGAACTTTATTAAAAACTAGATGTGCCCGCGACTTCGTTCGCGTGGTTTTTGAGTTATTTAAACCCGTTTATGCAGCGCACGCAATGAAAGTCCCCAAATGTAAATAATTTTCACCGTTTTTGCAACATTTATCACTGACACTTTGCTCCTATTGGTCGCAGCATAATGTTATATAGCCTAAAGCCTTCCTTTATAAATGGACTATCCAACAAAAAAAGAATTAAAAAAAAAAAAACAAATTTGACCAGTACTTCCTGAGATTAGCGCGCTTAAACAAACAAACAAACGAACTCTCCGCTTCATAATATTAGTAAGAATAGATTGTTCAGAAAATCGATACACCATTACTCCTGTCTCCTGTGTTATTGAATGTATTGCAGGTTCTTCGTAGAAATTCATGTTATATAGTAAAATACAAACTACTGGCACTTTTTTCCACTTTATTTATTATTTTACATTAATTATTTGTAATTTTTATTATTAATAACACAAAAGACTTCTTAAAAATAACATAAGTATATAAATTAAAAACAATTTTAGGTAAATAATTTTTATTTAAACTATAAACTAAACAAGTAATAAAAAAGGCTATATGTAAAAAACTATATCTAAATCGGCGGCCGCTGGTAATTATTGGCATTAATTATTTATTACCTATTTATGATAACTATGTCGAAACCGGTGGTGTATTTTAAGTAATAATTAATGTAAAATAACAAATAAAGTGGAAAAAAGTGCAAGTAGTTTGTTATGAGAGTGTCTTTGTGTATTGTGCACACACTTGGGCACTACAAAACTACTCCTGCGTGGCCTGGTTTCAATGAAATCGGCTACCGAAACCGAAATCGATGAAAGGAGCTATTATTATTATTAGAAATTTGTTCTTTTTAAAAAATATATAACTTCAATGTTATAATTATTATGCGACTGCGTTGCTTATGATAAGGGCGGCTGAATTATGTAATAATATACAGATATTTCTGAAGGTTTATAATATACAGATATTTCTGAAGGTTTAGTTACTGAAAAATCACCCCATATCTTTGCCGGAGCGCCCTAAAACAATTTTAATCACCCCGAGCCCTGGGGTCATAAATTTCTGGATTCAATATCGGAGAGTTATGGAGTTTTATGAGCTGCGGTCTGCGGGATTCGGGGATTATTGACCTCTGAGCCCAATATTTGATTTAAGCGCTGTATAATGTAGGCAGTCAATGGTTTATTAAACACTAGCTACCCCGGACAAGGCCAAGGCCTTGTCCGGGGCAGCAAGCTGCGCCTACCGGGTCCAAATAGTATACCAAAACCTTCCCCGAGAACCACTCTATCCATTGGTGAAAACACCATGAAGATCGGTGCAGTAGTCTTTGAGTTTATCGCGAACATACAGACGCGGCGGAGGCGTTTCATATCTTATTATTTTGTATATGAGCATGTTTTGGAAAATTATTCAGTGATAGCCCATTTATCGAGGAAGGCTACAGGCTATATATCGTCATGCTAAGACCTGTAGGATAAAAGAACACCAATGAAGAACAACTTCCGGATAATACTAGCTCTACTTAATTTTAAACGTTTATTTTGAGTTTAGTAATAAAATATAATAATTAATGAAATATTTATGAACATGATGTGCTTGCCAAGACCTATCTTTTGATACTAAACACGAGACAATTATCTTAATTTTTTTGAAGATAGAGAAAGAGATTTTTCTAAATTTTTGTTTTTAAAATAAAAAAATATGTAGTCTATTTTATTAGCGGTGCCATTACGAATCGATCGACACCTAATTTATTAAAATCGGACTGGTAGTTTAGCCACGAGGGAACATATACATACATAGACTACCAAAATCATTACCCTTTCTTTTGGCTTCGCCGAAGTCGGGTAAAAAGGATACAAACTTTTAGCTTATAGTGACCATAAAGTTGCTTGAGAAATATTGTATAATACATGTACAAACTTAATTACTTAGATACAATCCGGATAGAATTCTAGATGATCTTTAGAATTCTAGTGCATCCAAAATCCAATACTGGCACTATGAATACATAATTTTAGCAATTTTGTTTGGCATACGACGAGTTGTTTGCACATGTTTGTAATTAGTGTACAGTAACAGTGTACAGTGTTGTAACAAGCACTAAATATGCAAACACTTAGGTTAGTGAATGCCCTAATATCTAGTGCTTCATGGTCTAACAACCGGTTTCGACAACCTATCTGCGTTTAACTAATTGTTAAAAACAACTTTAACCACTGATATTCTACAAAACAAGAGGCAGTTTATAATATTTTGATTGACTTTCACCCACCTACGCATACCTTTTTACTCTTATGCTGATGTGTAAAAAGTCGGTCCTGCGCTTGATATCTTGCCAGTCATGTCGGTTATCCGTTCCACTGGGCTACGAGAATAAAATAAAATAAAAATATAACCCGACTTCGCAAATAAGGGGTCTAAAAAGGCTGAAACAAGAAAATAATTCAATTTGAAATTCAGAAATGCAATAGGTACAAAAATGGTCAAGGTAGAGCCGTGGTCGTACCCGCTAATAAAATCTAAGCATCAGTACACACTGAATTACGGTAGAAAAAAATAACTTGAAAGAGCATATTATATATCATTCGTCTGCCGTTGCAAGGTTCCATGCCAATAGCGGGTGCGACCACGGCTCTACCTTGACCATTTTTGTACCTATGCATTTCTGAATTTCAAATTGAATTATTTTCTTGTTTCAGCCTTTTTAGACCGATCTTTTGCGAAGTCGGGTTTTAGTTTTTTAATCTTTTTTTTATTGACGTGGTGTGAAGCGTCCGTAGATATTATTATTATTAGATACGAACGAAATCGGCCATTATTATTAACGTTATCCTCTAATCAGTGTATCGCAGAAAACAATTTGGTACATTACCCGCGGCCCGCGCTGGCTCCGACCCAGCCGTCATTAGTTCGCCCCACAATTAATAATAACGATTAACGGATAAAACATATTAGATGATATATTATATCGGTCGTAGCTTTAGCTTATCGACGGGAAATATATTATTATATTGTTCGACACAATCGATTACAGATATACAGCGTGTCTCGTGATTCATAATAATATGATTAGTAATATAGATCGTGGTTCGTATAGAATTAAAAACAGCAATCTGACTTCTGACTTAGTATCGGTACCCATAATAAGTCAATAGTCAGATTGCTGTTTTTGATTCTATATGACTCGTATATTATAGTATTATATAGTGTTAATTTAAAATTACCTTTTGGGACAAATCACTATAAAACTACTAGCTGAGCCGTGCCCACTTCGTTGAGCATACAAACCGTTTGTTTAAACATTCCCTGGACTTCCACGAATATTTAAAGACTAAAAATAGCCGAATCGGTTCAGCCGTTCTCGAGTTTTATCAAGACTAACGAACAGCAATGCATTTTTATATATAAGACTAGTTGACCAGTGCCTATTTTCTAGAGCACGTACAAACCGTTTAAATCTTCCCTGGACTTCCGCGAATATTTCAAGACCAAAAATAGCCGAATCGTTTAAGCCGTTCTCGAGTTTATTCTACAATCAAATATTTTGTATGCATGTCTGAAACTCTAATCTCGTGTGTCACTTAGCGTAATATGTCAAAACCCATACATTTTCGTTTCCGAACTTCGAAAGTGATAATAGCGACTTGGCTCTACTCTTTGACCGACGCGACGCCGTGCTTAGGCACAAATGAGTTTACAATTTACTCCAAATCAACATTCTATCAGGAAATGTTTAATTAAGGCTCCGTTACACTATATCAACTTTTTGTTCAGCCAATTTCGCCGGCTAATACGATGGCGAGCTGCCAGAGGCTTGCTCCAATTGACGATGTAAAAAAACGTTCGCAGCCGGTATGAGAATTCAAATTTTTGTTACGTAAATGAAAAGTAGGTAAGCTATAAGGCAACTGAATAAATGAATATACAACTTGGTGTTAGGTGTATAAAACTAAAAATGAATACATAAGGGTACATCGAGAGCAGAGATGATATGGATATGAAATTTCGGATACGGTTATGGATATTTCGGATACAGAAACGGTTATGGATATTCAATTATTTCGGATTATCCGTTTGTTTCGGATAATCTCGTGACGGATATAAAATTTTGGTTTCCTTTTTACAGTAGCAAAACTTTCATTTCGCATTCGGTTACGTTTACGGATAATATTTTATATCAGATATGCGATAGTTTCGGTTACGGTTACGGAGCGTGATAAGAGGTGGTAGCCTTTTTGTTGACTGTCCGAAAATAGCTTATTAAGTTTTATTTGGAAATAAAATAATTTGAATTTGAATTTGGAGCTCCCTAATAAGATCGAGAGCAGCGAAAAAAGACACTTCGAGATCAGCAGCTGAGTGTGACTGGAAACGGAGTGGAGAAACTGGAAATTTCGACGGAAATCATCAACAATATATTATACACATAAAATGTTAATAATAATATCTATGGACGAAATATCAGAAATAACTCGTAAATACTGTGTTATCAAAAAATATACATATTTATATGCATACTAGCTGAGCCGTGCCCACTTACCCGTTGAGCATAAAAAAACCGTTAAAACATTCCCTGGACTTCCACGAATATTTCAAAACCAAAAATAGCCAAATCGGTCAGCCGTTCTCGAGTTTTAGCGAGACTAACGAACAGCAATTCATTTTTATATATAAGATAATATGTTTTTTGTAAGTTTGCATATTAAACTTCTTTTAGTGTCGCTCCGTCCGTACATGCGTGATTCTTATCTCTTTCTTATGTGACAAAAGAAAGAATGACTCAATCAAGCAATTTTAGGAATAAAGATTAGATTATTAGGGATCCCGTGACCTCCGGCTTGAGCGCTAACCACTGAGCTCAGTTTCGAATTGCAAAAGTTAAAGAACAGAATCTACCTTCTGAACTGAGGGATAAAGTCAGTGTCATGATGAACAAATCACCATTCTCAACACCACCCATCACCATCTGGTAGAACTGCTTTGATTAGATTCTAAATAGTTTGTATGTGGGTCACACTAGCGACAGATGGCGGATGGGGTGGCTTTTTTGCCGCCAAAATAAACAAAATGGCGGACGGAGGGTCTCGAGTGACGATTACGAGATTTGATGGTAGAAAAAAGTAGTTTTACGGAATTGGTTCATTCAAATTATTAATAGGTATGACATTTTTTTTCAAGGATGCAAGGGCTTACTCTTCAAACTGATTCGATTTTAATTCAGATTCGATCTTGCCGCTTACTTCCGAGTAAATTGACGTTTGTTTAATTTGATTCTTCATTTCATTCATTCATTTCAGTCGATTGATATGGTCGGGAGTCCAAAAAGTTGGATCTAACGATTTTCTTTATCCTGGTAGTTCAAAGTAATCCACCAAATAAAGTACCAAAAGCTGTTGTATTAATAAAGAAATCTCAAACCCAACCTCACTTGAGAACCTATTTGACAGATAAAAAAAACCTTACGTTTCACTTTTAAAAATGAAGAACTTTACATAACTTACATACTTAATTTTTTTTATTTATAACGTAACAATAGTGATTATAAAAAATAGATTATAGTTATATTAATGTTTTTCTGTAATCTTCAAACTTCAAACTCTTTATTAGCAACCAAGTACATGCATAATAAATCAAAATACATGGAAAATATATAAAAAATTTAGTGCCTTGTTTTTTTCCATGTATTTATTTATCTATGTCCCTATTTATTTATTTTAAATGAAGTATTACATATTATAGATAATTACAATAATATTTACTATGAAGAAAAATATTTTATGAACAATATTTTTGTTCTTTTGAAAAGTATTCTTCTAATTAATAGAAACACTTTTTTATTAAATATGTTTTTAGTTTTCTGTCAAATAATAATAGTCGGGTTTCGTTTTTTATGGTGTCCGGTAGTTGGTTATATATTTTACTGCTATGTAGTATGGACTTTCATTTAGCATTTTTATTCTTGAGTAGGGTCTATTATGAATATTACGATATAAAAAGAAAAGAAATTAAAGTACTATTAATAAAGTTGTTTTCTTTTGAAAGTGAACCGAAACGTTGTTGTATCTGTCAAATAGGTTCTCAAGTGAGGTTAAGTTTGAGACTTATTAATACGGATTACGGGCCTTAGTTCTTATTCACACCGTCAGTTTTGTCCAAATACGGCTTGACTAACATGAATGTCAAACCGTTGATAAAGATGTAAAAGTTACTGGAGCTTTGCGATTTGAAGTGATAAATTATACGCCACGTTACCTCCCAAGTCCCAGCGAAGCTAGAACGAGTCCACAGTATGTGGGTTCTGTAGCCTTTATTTCTAGAACTAGCTGTGCCCGCGACTTCGTTGTCGGAAACACTATCGCGATTATCTTTTGATTTTTCACGTTGGTTTATGTTACTATGATTATTAAAAAGGAATAATTCTTTCATACATATTTTTGAGTAACTTAAACCGTTTATGCGCACGTAACGAAAGTCCTCAAATATGAATAATTTTCCCCGTTTTTGCAACATTTCCCTTCGCTTACTTACGCTTCGCTCCTATTAGTCGCAGCGTCATGTTATATAGCCTTCATCTATAAATGGACTATCTAATAAAAAAATATTTTTTCAAATCGGACCAGTAGTTCCTGAGATTAGCGCGTATAAACAAACAAACAAACTCTCTCGCTTTATAATATTAGTATAGAATAAAAGTTAGCGCCAGTTTTCTTAAACTGCACAAAGAAGTTAGACGAGCGAGCGTAAGGAAGAGCTCCGTCAAATAAAAACTAAGGTTATAAAATGATTTTATTGGTGTGATATGAAATGAGTTTCATAATAAGTTAACTGTTAACATAATATTAATTAAAAAAATTAAAAAAAAATTATTGTTTATTTTAAAACTTTTTTAAACAACCACAACCGAAGATACAAAGTGAACGAAATCAATCCTGCGCATAATCGATACTTACTTACCTTCGGATTCTGTACCCTCTCTTACTGTGTACAGCGTTCATCATATTCACTGGTCGTTGATCTCACACCTGACCAGGGTTGAAACTCATCTGTTTTGTGACTTTTATGGAGATCTTTAATCGTGATTTGTCGCGTTATGTAAGTATTTATATGAGGTGCCAAAACAAAAAATGCTTCACGCGTCATTCTCTTCACACTTTATTAAATAAATAAATAAAATAAAGAACATTTATTCAACAAATTTTGACATTACATAAACAAAACTAGTTACACTAACGATGCAAACGCAACGTAAAGAAGAAGAAAAAATTACATTAAAAAACAGATTAAGTACCTACACCATAAACAAAACAAAAAGAGAATAGGGTACGTATGTACATTAAAAAAAATAAAGAAAAATAAAACATAATATTACATATAAAGAAAAAAATTGAGCTTGCATGCAGATATGAAAACACTGGACGTATTCTAATGCCTAAATTGCCAATATTCGGCTTGATATACAAGGTGTAAAAAGAGCAGTCACTATAACTTTGGGATAGGATAATAGGACCTTGACTGATTCTAGAAATGAATTTTTTTTATTATTTTTTGAAAAAAAATCTTTTTGCAATTTGTTTTTTAGTCGCAAGGCTGAACTGTTTGGAACAACGTTCTGCATTAAATTCTTAAATTTTATAATTTTTGCCCTAGTACGTAATGAACGTCTTACACGTGCTATTGACCTCTCAGCGTAATCAGCCGATCGCTGTGTTGTGCACGTTGTACATTGCCTATTGAAATTTTTTAAAATTTTAAAACAGTTGATTAAAAGCAAATGACTAGTAGCAATGGATATATCTCTTGCCGGGTTATTACCCCACGAAGTTATAGTGACTGCTCTTTTTACACCCTGTATAAACCATCAGACACGCTGTACAACTAAACGAGTTACGAAAGCTATCACAGGAATGATCTATGTTAACGTTGAGTTACAGATAGATAAGTTATTGAAACCGCCCGTTAACCACACACAGAACCCTAAGACACACGTGTTTTCTCCACACATAGATATCTAGATCTAGAATCTAGATGCCTGTGGAGTTGTGGACACTAGGACAGGTATGTGAGGAGGGCCAGACTAGTTTCTCCGCCGGCGCCTCGAAAGCACACTTCATATTAAGTCATTGGAACCCTATGGAGTAGTGGCACATTTCGCGGGTTCGACTTGCCAGGTCCCAAAAGTAATATATTATGTCTATTTTGATACTCTTTTGGGTAAACGAAAGTTTATAAATATACTCCGTCGGTTTTATGTCGTCGAAATCAAAATATTTGTTTTTTAATTTCCAAATGATACAAGCTTTTTAAGAACTAAAAAAAAATATAAAAAAACACGCGACTTAGCGTGTAACATTCCTATCACACCTAACAAACGACCTGATGATCTTGAAGACCTGAACCGATTTCTATCAAACATAGCTAAGAACGCTCTCGACTGATATACCTTTTAAACAAAAAAAAACTTCATTAATATCGGATCATCCGTTGGGAGCTACGATGCCACGGACAGACACATACACATTTAAACAGACACGTCAAACTACAACAACAAAAAACGGAGTCAAGTCAAAAACTACCAACAAAATCCTTGGTAGGATTAATAGTTCTGACTCCTAGGCTATTATAGCTTACGAAGCTATTATAACTTACGATCGCTATTATAAATTACGAAGTTAGAAAACAAAAATGTATGGGATTTGACATTCGCTAACAATGAATATGTGTGTCACTTAGCGAAGCTTATGTCCTATACATTTTGTTTTCAAACTTCGAAAGGGATAACAGAGATGGCATCTTTAATTAGGATCCCGAGCCTGATTCTTCTGTCTTTCTTAAAATCAGCAGTTCCCTTGTAATCATTAGCCAAGTGTGGCATAATACAACGCTTGTGGCAAAATATCTAATAAATTTAACCTAAAGGTAAACAAACCGAAAACATCGAAATTTTCACTTATTCATCATATTGTGCATACTTATCAACACTTTCACATGTATATTAAAGGATCATACTTTATTATCCAATATTTTTTATAACAATTAAACAATAAATAACATAATTAAACATCAAATGAAAAACCTTCACAGTAAAAATACGCTATTTGGACACTGCCGACTGTAAAATATTATGGTATATAGTCTATGGATTCATGTAGCCAACAATAATCATTGCATTAATATTGGCTAATTGGCATCACTGAGTCTATGGTTTTGTCGTAGACGGGTATGTTTACGTTTGGGCTAAATTTATCTCGGACGTACTATAGTTACAAAAACTAGAACTCGACACACTGAACTAACCTACAGATGATCAATAAAAAACCAATTTTCCCACGAATCCCTTTTTAATTTATATCAACAAGTTATTAATACAAAATAGTAAAACATTAAAGTGACGTGCACAATGAACGCAAACATAGGGGAGAGATATTGTGTATCGATTGACAAATTATTATCCCTAATAGCTGGGGTGGGATAAGGATTAATATGTTTGGGTGGGATGGTTCTTCGTCTTTAAATTGATTCGTATCTATGGGTGTATAGCTTAATAAACATATATGTATAGCTTAATAAACAATTAATAGAGCCGGGCTTATATTAAGTTCCGGGGGAGATTCGGCGGAGTATGTAATGCGTCCCCGCGGCTCCGCCAACGGCGGTAGTGATGGAGTATCGCCGAGTTAGTGGGTAAAGGCTGCGTCCAGTTCACCAGCTCTTCGGACGCGGCGAGTTCCACATACCCGCGGTAGGAGTCCCCATCTGCCTCGGAATGCGTAATGCATTTTCTCGGCAAAAAAAGGTTCCGAGGCAAACTCCGGAATGAAGCGCGCTACACGTCGCCGACAGCACGTGTTAAAGTGTAGATTAAGTATAAAATAAATAATATGTATGTTAGTCTGTAAGGTATTTATAATAATTATGGGCCTATGCAGCCTGAAATAAATGGTATTTTATTTAATATCTATTGAATTTAATTATCTCTGCCTCACAACTCTTCAAGAACAAAATATTGCCTTTAAGAGCAAAAAAGAGCCCAAGCTCATGAATTCGTGACTCGAAACTGTACATAATAAAAATTTTGGGTGAAATAATCAGCCCCTACGCATACCACAAATACAAGCAAGGTGTAATATAAATGAGTGATAATACTTAGGTAATACTACACATACAGCATTGTGTATGTGTAGTATTACCTAAAGTATTATCACTCATTTATTTGACAGTGACTCCTATGCAAGAAATTCCCCAACATAATATACACTAATACTACATACAATAATAAAAAAAAGTAATTCTTTCAGCGTAGTACCCCGGAACATCCTCAGGATGTGGACTCTGCGAACAATGTTCGTTAAGTAAATTTTTTTAATTTGACTTAACGAACATTGTTCGCAGAGTCATCCTGAGGATGCTCCGGGGTCGGAGCGAAACGCGCGTCGAGTCGAGCACGATCGTGCTAACATTATTGCTTGTGTGGTGGTGGTGTTATCACGTTTTTGCTTGCGAGTGTACGCATATGCAGTGTGGGAGGAGGGAGGTGCATCAAACGCATGCCTATGCGTACACTCACTCATCTGCTAGCAGGTTGTGGTTATAATTTTCCGCAAGATATTGCTAGATATAATATATTTAAATTTTAAGCTATGGATTTCCGCAAAGTAACGCCTAATTTTATCAACTAAATCAAAATGAGTCAGTCTAAGGCCCATATAAATAATATCAAACCCAACCTTCTTCTCTTTTAAAAGTGAACTTTATTAATTTTACATAGTACTTTAATTTATTTTCTTTTTATACCGTTATATTCGTATTATATATTACAGGAAAAAATAAAATTTAAAGTCTCTATATATCTGTCAAATAGGTTCTCAAGGTGAGGTTGGGTTTGAGATTGTTTTATTTATACGGGCCTTAGTAAGACCAAATGCCTCAGTTTGATTTGCGTCGATTTCTCACGTGTTCTAGGTATTATTATTTTATGTACTGCATTAATCCCCACAATATCGCTATATAAGGCACTAGTAGCAGGGACAAACACTTTTTAATTATAGTAAGTGTACAAACAAAAAGCAATACGAAACGTCACGCGATGACGGGCGACCCAAACACACGTGTCTCAGCAGTGGTGTTGGGTGGGGGACCATTGGGACTTGGGGTTTAATTGGGACTGGGGCACAATTGGGCTTGGGGTTTAATTGGGACTGGGCGCGGGACTTGGAGGACCATCGACGGAACAATGCAGTTAACTGTTGACACTCAAAATATTGGAGGTTAATGATATTCAAATATTTTAGTCTACTCAAGGACGTTTGGAGCAGCTGCTTAGGGCTTAGAAGGGAAGTTAGAGATTTTGAGGTCCATTGACCAATTGAATTGTTATTCGTTTGAATTTTTTAACTATTATAATATCGGGTCAGCTAATGTGACCCGTGGGCCGTGCCTACTTCGTTAAGCATAGAAACCTTTTAAGCCTTCCCTGGACTTCCATAAATATTTCAAGACTAAAAATAGCCAAATCGGTTGAGCCCCAGTTCTCGAGATTTAACGAGACAAACGAACAGCGATTCATTTTATATATAAGATATTCGATCCGACGCGTGTATCATCTTTCATGTCTAACACTCAGGTGTACTAACCAGACTTGAGTACTATTTTTGTTGTTCCAACATGGGGCTCGAACCCAGGTCCACTAGAGTCGCGGGCAACGGGGATTTTTGGGTAAATAAGAAAACAAATGACAAGAAAGATGATCCATGCGTCGGATAAGCATATAGAAGTCCTGCGCCTGATCTGTCGGCAGTCGTATATGATTACTGGGTTATGATGGTAAAAGGAAGAGAGGGATTCCTTGTGTCACACGCTTCGGCATTGCGTAGCTGCCCTGATTTCAACGATATCTGCCACCGTCACCAAAATCAGCGGTAGCTTATTATTTTTAACCTTAGAGTCAGTTGCACCAAGCCGCTGGCAATACATCAGCCGTGAACCATACAGCCATACATCAGCGGTGACACGTAAAACAATAGTGCTAATGGACCGAGCAGCTGATGAGCTATTCCCAGCACATCCGGTTTACGCCACATTGGCTATTTCCGGATGCGTAAAAGTACTGTGATTTGTTCTTTGGATACAGACATACATATAATTAGCCCCCGGCCTCGCCAGCGAAAAATATACAGTATGTAAAAAGAACAGTCACTATGAGATATGATTACACGAACGTTCCTCATTTTGGAAATGTATTTTTATTTGTACAAAGTTTTTACTAAAAACTAAAAAAATAATATTTTTTACTTTTTACCATTTCTTATTTTTTGTCGCAAGAATAACGAAAAAGGTATTTTTTTTATAAAAAAATACATTTTTAGAATGAGAAAAGGCATCATCATCATCATCAACATCATGTTATGAGTAGTGAGTGTTCTTTATTTTTTTTGTAAAAAGTTTTCACTAATTAAATAGTTGAGGGTTAAATATTAAAAATTCTCACTTATTAATCGGGTTTGTCATAATATGAGAAATTGGTGTGCGAAATTGGATATGCCCTAAGGGCCTAAGAGGATCGAACCTACGATTTTAGAAGTGGAGGGACAATCCCTAAAAAAACCCTTAGGCCAAAAAAGCGAAAACATAACCAAAGGTGTCAATGCTAAATGGTTTTGTATAGTTTTTCAAACCTTTAATCACTTTTAAGTTCATGATGAAAGCAATTTTTTGAGTTTTTAGTCAATTTTTTTATAGTGTTAGGTATTATTTAGTCTGAAGTTTTTTTATGAAATACTAGCTGACCCGTGCCCACTTCGTCGTGCATACAAACCTTTTAAGCCTTCCCTGGACTTCTACGAATATTTCAGGACTAAAAATAGTCGAATCGGTTCAGCCGTTCTCTAGTTTTAGCGCGACTAACGAACAGCAATTAATTTTTATATATAAGAAGACTAGCTGACCCGTGCCCACTTCGTTGAGGATAGAAATCGTTTAAACTTTGCCGAGACTTCCACGAACATTTCAAGACTAAAAATAGCCGAATCGGTTCAGCCGTTCTCGAGTTTTAGCGAGACTAACGAACAGCAATTCATTTTTATGTATAAGATAAACACAATTTAATGTGAATATTATAAAGACGAATCTATGGTAATCTTAGATCAAACTAAATACATATAGAGCTAAAGAGTTTGCTTGTTTATTGGCTTGCTGTTATTCCAAAACTTATAGTCCGATCTGAAATATTCTTTCAGTTCATAAAATCAGGGATTTTATTTCTTGTACTTAAATTACATATCTATTCTACGGGATAAAATTCTGCCCTCGTAATTGTAAATGCAATATTTGCAAAATGGCGGTTTCGAGAAAAACGTAGTTAAAGGTTTTTTTAAGTTCTCTACAATTACTGAAATCATATATGTTTTATTTTTGACTGAATAAGTCAATTTACTATTTAATTTTAATATACGAGTATAACTTCGTTTTCGGTAAAAACAGGAATTTGGAAAAATTACGATTACTGCGTTTATAATTACGGCAGAATTGACCCGGGTAAAAAAGGACTATTACACAACCCTTTTATATTTACACTAATAATATAGTTAATTAGGACCATAGATTATACGTCTAATACATCAGGATCTACCCGACCCCAGGTGTCGCGGGTATAAATTTTGTACAATAATAATTAGGGGGTTGGATCCTCGAAGGCGCGTGCCATATGGTTAGTAATTTCATGGCGTTAGAATTACTTCTAAACTATAATTAAGTTGAAATTTGGCTAATAATGAAATATGACTAGGCTTTGTTACTATTGAGCCGTCTTGTTTGGTAAAATATCATGTGTTTTATTTTTCTTACATCAAGTATGATTTTGTGTATATTTTACCAAATAAATTTTCTTTTCATTTCTTTTTCTAGTTAGCAATTGTGCAATATGGCAATTTATACTAAATAAGAATATCCCGCAGGAATCACCTTTTAGTGGTCAAAAAATATACAATTTACCTAGATGCTGCGCGACACTTAGTATAAAGAAAATACTTAGTATAAATTATCGTATAATAAAAAAGTAAAAAATAAAAAAATTACTACTTTTTTTGTAATAATATTATATAAAACCGACTTCAACTACTAAAAATAATATTTTTATAATGTAGTTACAGTTAATGTTCTTTTTGGAGGCAGTGTCAGCTAAAAAAACATCCTAAGGTTGCTGATTTGAAACAACGTTTCTAGCTAACGTAGTTTAATTTTTATTTTTTACTTTTTAGTTTCTCTAAGTCAAAAAACGCAAATAGAAGAAGAAAACAGCCTCCTCTTTTTTTGGAAGTCCGTAAAAAGTTGCCTATATTATTCCCAGTGGTCTCTATGTTTGTACCAAATTTCATCACAATTAGTGCAGCACTTTCGGAATCTAGGTATTCAGATTTATTTCTTTGATTTAGATTCACAATCGGGTCCGGTAGATGGCACTGCTGTCAGTATGTCAGCTAATTAAACTAGGTGGAACGAAGTTAGCCGGGACCGCTAGTGAATAATCCAGGGTTTTTAACCTTTATTCAGGTTTACGAGTAACTTAACACTGAAGGAGAATATTTTAATCAGTCCCTAAGCGAAGTCAAATTTTGCGATAAAATGAAAACTTCTTAAGCGCTCCCTGAGCTTTTATATTAACTTAAGACGTCCTCAAATATTAAAGACCTCAAAAACTTCCTAACATCTAAGTGGCGTGGGATAAAACTAAAGTGCTTGGTAGCATCATCACAATTAATAAAGTTATAGTATCTATGTGAAACGCCTCAGTGGTCTAGTGGTTCAGAGCTTCGCTCTCGACCAGGTGGTCGTGGGATCAATTCCCGCGTTGTAACAACAAATAATGTTATTTTTGAGTTTGGTTAGGACAATTTAGGCTGATCAACTGATTGTCTGACATGAAAGATGATCCATGCGTTGGATGGGCATGTAAAAAGTCGGCCCTGCGCCTGATCTCCCGCCTATCGTGTCGGTTATCCGACCCACTGTGCTACGAGAGTAAAGGAAGAGAGAGTGCTTCTGTTTATTTCGCACACACTTGGGCACTATAAAATAACTCCTGCGTAGCTGCCCTCGTTTCAATGAAACCGGCCACCGTCACCGAAATCGGTGCGGGAGGCATTATTATTATTATCATTCTGTGTTATCTGACGACCTCTGTAGCTCAGTAGTTGAGCGCGACGGTGCTCAAACCGGTGGTAGCAGGTACAAATTCTGTCAAAGGAACAAAAAATTATTCTGGTTTCATAGGTAATTTTTTCAGACGTGGCACGCAAGTTCATAGACCTAGATGCCAGGTCAACGAACCTAAGTGCCACGTTTCACGGCTCTAACTAAGACAATTATAATATAGATACGCGACCTAAGTAGCGCAGTGCTGTAGCGCGTTGCTGCTCAAGTCGAAGGTTCGAACCCTGGAGGAAACAAAAAGTTTTCAATGTTCCTGGGTCATTGATGTATTTGTGTGTGTGTATAAATTTGTGTATAATATTATAGTAAAAATCTTTAATATGTGTATAGTATAAAAGTATTAAGTATATTTTCGATCTCTGGTAACTGTAACACAAGTTCTTCTGATACCCACGGGGCCATATTGTCTTGGTGTGAAGCGTCCTTACATATTATTTTTATTTTATTTTTATTTACTCGTATTTTCTATAACAATAAAAAGCCGTGAGATTTATTAAACTAGGCACTTTTACTTTATTAGGACTTCCATTAATAAAGAAAAGTTGAGTAATAAACACTAATATTGTTTGGCCATTTTTCGGGTAAAATTTTCCGGCGATTTTCCTGTAAATTTTCCACAAAAACAGGTGACTTTTCCTGCCCTAGTAACAGGAGTTCAGTCCTTTCAATCCATCGATACCCTGAAAGTTCTCCCGCGTTCGAACACTGTATAAACGTGCTCCCAAAGTCAAGTTGCGTTCAACAACCGAAAAGCCTGCAGCACTATAGCACAATATAGTGAGGCCACGCATCCAAAGTGACGTTTAAGGGTGCCAACTCACGGCTTTTTGCGACCGATTTTTGTAGGTGACAAATACAGCATACCTACTGATTTTAATAGTGCACACGTACAGACGGTGGGACATGCCATCGGTTATATTACGCTATTGAATAGCTTCTATTGCGGGCCTTGAGCGTGGGGACCGAATCCAGAAAATCCGTAACGACAAACCTACTACCCCCAAAACAACACTCACTTGGCCCTTTGGGTGGTGGGGTTCGAATCTTCGGATAATAACTCAAACTCGTTACTAATAGCAATTATATTTCCGAACATAGTCCCACACAACAATAAAATTCCTTCACAATACTTATATATTTCACTAATGTTTTCGATAGCGCTATGTAGAAAACTGCAGAAAAGTAACAACGCCATCTAGGTTTGGTTTGCTATGCAATAGCTTTACCGCGGCAGTCTCCGAATGCCACACGTCTTTTCTTTTATTTTATTGACGAATTCCGTGGTTCGAATCCTGCCGAAAGAACAAAAAAATTTCTGTGTTCCTGGGTCAAGGATGTGTATTCAATTTGTGTATTAATATATTTCCGTTGTCTGGTACCTGTAAAACAAGTTCTTCGGATACTTAGCATGGAGTAGATTGACGTGGTGTGAAGCGTCCATAGATATTATTATTATTTTTATATTTGTATGGTGAAATCGAAATTGTATCGATTGAAAATGTAGTCCGTGGACATTTTTTTTAACGGGCATTGGCCCACCTCACATTCCCACTATTTTCCACCACTGGAACTCCTGTGAGCCAGGATCAACGTTCGAACCAAGGGACCCACAACGAAATTAGAAGAAAAGAAAGGAAGGAAGTATGAAATATGAAAGTTATGAAGTCCGTGGACAGCCTTACTAAGAGTCTTATGTTCTATGGAATATTATATGTGTGCAGCACACTAAAGTTGTGGCTGTGTTATGTCCGGAGAAAACACACACCAAACATAGAAATCTGGAGTAACAAAAATCATGCATCGAGTTAGCTAAAATCGCGAGTCAGCTGTCAATGTCAAATTTGACAACGAGAAATAAAAAGTATTAGAGCGGCCTACGGCGACCACGCAGACCAAATAACAAAATTAGAATATGGTTCTGCGTCGGTTGCAGAATTCTAGTTTTTTATGACATTATATACAGGGTGATTCATGGTTCATATATAAAGAATACAGAGTGAAGAGAATGATGTCTTGGCACCTCATATAAATTACAAGGGCTTTTTTGTCATTACTTTTATTCTTCTCTTTCCCTAACCATCTGTAGTTAATGGAATCAGGTGTTACTTTGCGGAAATTCATAGCATATAATTTAAATATATTATATCTAGCAATATCCCGCGAAATTATATTATAACTAGCAACATCTGGTAGTTGTCAATTGTTCCCCCCGCTGCATGCGTAAGTAGTCTAGACATAGTTTTTAAATACTAGTTCCCGAACCTGTGGTAATCGTCATATAGAAACGACGCTCAGAAAACATTTCTTTGTATATTAAGATTTGAAAATAATAAATTTTAACCCCTTAGCAAAAACGCTGTCGCTCCGTTCATGGCCGTACCGCGGGCTCCGTTGAGTGGTCTTTGTAACGGCTACGTGCCTTCTACGTCAAGTTCTTTCCTCGGTCGGCAAATTCGCGCCGAGTGCAGCGGCTTGACCACTAATTACACGTTTGTGAGCACAGCTTTATAGTTCAGCATCATCGTGCTCTGCCACTTTATCAATAAGGACGAAATATACGTGTGAACTAAGCTTGATTAAGCATCATTATCACTAGAGACCGGATAACAAAGTCATTCCACCTATTACGCATATAAATTGTTACGTGCGTGCTCAAAATGACAAAACGAAAATTGGCAGAATATGCGAAATTAAATGATAAATTTGGCATGGTACGCACCAAATTTTACACAAATAAATAAATACTAAACTGCAGATCAATGATCAGTTTAGTATTTATTCCCTCTCTTTCTCTATGATAAATGTTTCACCAATCAGTGTCCGTTATCTTTTTTTAGAAAGTGGCGGAATATTTAGAACTAATCCCCGGTTTTTGGACCGCTATCATCTGTATCTCAACTAATCGGTGTCTTTAGTGAATCAACCTTATCTGTAGAATTTTAACCAACCTTGCAAGTGCGAGCATGATGTAATTATAAAATATCTACAGGGTCCGTATCTGCCTCCTGAGTAGAGTATAACATACTATGAACATCCCAGAGCTGAAAGACTTACTTTTGACTTTCATGTTTGTACGAGAAATGACCCAGCAAAAAAAAATTTCCCATACATTAAAAAAAGTACCACTTTCAGCGCTGATACTTTCACAGTAAACTCTATACAGGGTGTAAAAAGAGCAATCACTATAACTTTGGGATTGGATTATTGGGCCTTGACTGATTTGTCATTATTAATTAATTGAAAAAAAAAAAATTTTTTTGCAATTTATTATTTTAGTCGCAAGGCTGTTTGGAACAACGTTCTGCATTACATTCTTAAATTTTATAATTTTTGCTCTAGTAGGTACGTAATGAACGTCTTACGCGTGCTATTGACCTCTCAGCGTAATCAGCTGATCGCTGTGTTGTGCGCGTTGTACATTGCCCATTGAATTTTTTTTAATTTTTAAAACAGTGGATAAAAATCAAATGACTAGTACCAATGGATATATCTCTTGCCTGGTTATTACCCCACGAAGTTATAGTGACTGCTCTTTTTACAGCCTGTATACTCATACACACCCTTAAGTATTATCACTATTTTTTACACCTTGTATATTTAAAGTCTATGATATATTAATGTTATTAACGTAAACATAACATATTCGTTTGCTACAAAAATAACAGAAGAAACTTCCTTTGATAAGAAAAAGGGAAAACTTTTCTCGTAATATTTTTTCTTTATAAGTAACAAAACACATTATTTAAATCATGGAAAACCAGAATCTGTTAAGGGCGTCTGAGGGAGGTTTGAACTTAAACGACCCTTTTGCCCTTAAAGTAGATGAACCTTTTCCCTGTCCATAAAAACAGAATGGACTTTATCAAGTTTTTCTTTGAGTTGTATTTGAAAGCATGTTTTCAGGTTTTCGTAGTGTTCATTTAGATAAGACTTTCAAAATTTAAATTTCCTTTCACATAGAACTTATTGTTTAGTTGTACAAAAAATCTGTGAATTTTTGTACAGGTACTCCCACAATAAGGGTAAAAAAAGTAAATTTACCAATTTACAAAAATATATGAAATCCCACCAAAAATATTTGCATGTTAAAATGCTGCCAAGACTCGCTACATAGCTTATTCTCAAAAGTAATCAAATATCGTATAGAGCCAAGCTCTAAAGACTACACGCTCAATACGTATTAAGCTCTACTACACCGAAATGAAATTTACATTCGAAATGAAAAAGTTGTCAGATCTCATGTAGAACCAAGATTCTCCATCTATGCCACCGCTATCGATACTTTACCAGGCCTAACTTCACATATTAAAAAAAATAAAAAAACAAAAAAAAAATAAAAAAGCCTTTTATTTCTTGCTTTTACAGTTAAGATTTACAATTAATGCATTTGTACTAGTTTACAAACTTTTTATTTTAATGAATTTGTCAATTTGAATTTTTTGTTAAGTAATTATTTGCAATAACTTTATATTCATACTATTTTATAATAATCATTTTAGACATGTCAATAGTAATAGTTGAAAATAAATTGTAATTAGAATTGATAATAATGCGATAGTAAAAATATAATAAAATTAATTTGCAATTTAATACAGCTATAGCAAGATCCCCTCTCAACGGAAGGTAAAGGCCTCTTCCAGAGATGACCATTGTTCTCTATTCTTTGCAACTCGCATCCAGTTAGTACCTGCCGTTTTTATAATGTCGTCTGCCCAGCGTGTATTTGGTCTGCCTCATTTTCTTTGGCCTGTGGGACCTGCCCATGATGTTGTCTGTGTGGTCCATCGGCCGTCAGCAAGTCTAGCTACGTGCCCAGCCCATCTCCATTTTAGCTTCTGTGAATAGTTAAGAGCGTCAATGGCTTTAGTTTTTTGCCTTATGGTTGTATGTCGAATTTTTTGTATTTTTAAATTCACATACCTACTCTATATATTTGTTTATTGAAACGGTATTTTAAAGGTCAGCTATACACTTGTATCTCCTCTGATATAGACGACATTCCGTTTGCTGCTTCTAAAACTAATTATAGAACCCTTAAATTGCACCACTAATACTCTATACTAGCTGCTAATCGAAAGCATAAAGTGCATAATATAACGAACTAAATATTCGCTAACGAGGTAAGTTATATATCATCCACCAGATAGTTTAACCAGCTGAGTGACCACTGAGTGGCGACCGTGACAAACTGACAATCGATCGGTTTTATATTAAGGGCTGGACACCTGGCGTAAAATTTTATATGGAATATTTGCTTTTAAAGCTTATTTTTACCGCGACATGGGGCGTTTTTTTACCGCGGCATTGAGCGGATTTTTTCCCTTTTTTATTTTATAGTATTAAATAAGTCATGGTGGGAAATCGGATTGGAATGGATGTAAATGAAAACCTACTGGGCGTATATTTTTTTTTACAACTACGAGTAAGTTATAAAATATATTTCCGTCGTCTGGTATAACCTGTAACACAAGGTTTTCGAATACAATGCACGGGCCAGATAGATGCGGTGTGAAGCGTCCATAGTCCATACATATTCTCTTCTTCTTCTTTATATTATATATAAAAATAAATCTTTGTTCGTTAGTCTCGCTAAAACTCGAGAACGGATGAACCGATTTGCCTATTTTTGGTCTTGAAATATTCGAGGAAATTCAGGGAAGGTTTAAACAGTTTGTATGCTCAACAAAGTGGGCACGGGTCAGCTAGTTATTATATAATTATCAAATCTGTATGGGAATTATCGTCATACTTTTAATAATAGGATATACCTAAGTACTAGCGCTTAAAACCTCGATCAGCATATTTCTCCTCGCCATATTTAATCGAAAGTAAACACTGATTAAATTTAAAAATAAACCCTCGAGTTTAATTTCCTATTTGCATAACGTCGCTCCCCCAGCTGGTAATTATTTAGCGAGCAAACTGTATCAAGAGGCTTTGTTGGACCAAATAATGTCATTGAAATCACAATATTGTACAAATTCAGACACAAAACAGAAAAATAACAATAAGGCACTTAAATATAAGAACGCTGTACAACACCGGTTTCTGTCATGTACGTCCCATTTGATTTTAACTTAAACAAACCCGTCTATACAACCATAGACTTGTCAGTGATGCCAATTTGCCAAGCATATTATCATTGTCTGCGACTATGTATCCGTAGACTAGGTGTAACATAGTATAAACTATATTCTACAGTCGGCAGTATCAAAATGGCTTTTTTTTCCTGTAAAAGTTTTTCATTTGTTATTATTTAAATTTATAAGTATATTAATTATTGATTCATTGTTATAAAATGTATTGGATAATGAAGAATGTTTCTTTAATATTCCGGTGAAAGTATTGATAAGGTGCACAATAATTGACTAGATATAAAAAATTTCGATGTTTTTGGTTAGTTTACATTTAGGTTAAATTTAAATGGGACGTGCTATAAATGTATAGTTGTAACTTTCTTCCTTGTTTAATTTTTTATATCGAAATGGGGCTGGTTTCTCCAAGATTATGCTATTCAAAGCTGGGCTGCTATCTGCTTGGTTGACTTCATAGAGCTTCAAAGAGTCTTCTGAATACTTGCTGGTTTCCACACAAAACACAGACCGTTCAATAATTGTGCCTACTTGATAAAACATAATAAGAATTAATATTTCAATGTTTACAAATCTTGTAAATGCCAAGTCTGGGTTAGTCGGTCGGTCTAACATCTTGATCATATCAATAATTTATTATTAAAAATATTTTATGTTTTAAATAAGATTGACTTGGAAATCGCAATAAAATATATTTTTTAATATTCTATCACTTTTGAGATTTATATATTATACTTACTTACATTATTCTGATGCGATTGCCAAGTCAATCTATTTATTTGTTTAAAACATGAAAGATATATATATATAATAATAATGATATATTCATAATAAGATATTGTTTGAACGTCCGACTAACCCCGACTTGGCATCACATGGATCTCACAACTTTTTATGGCTAAAGATTTAAGGAGCGAGACTCGGCATTTTTTACAAGCTATGAAGTAGGTACCTTACCGTACCTACTTATGTTTATGATGGAATTGAAATTTACACGCCGCAAATCATCTTCCAGGATCGAGCACCCGAAAAATCGTAAAAAAGTAAAAACGTGACCGACGGGTTTTGGTAAGTACCTACTTATAACTTTTTATGAATTCGACCTCAATTAAAGACAAAAACACACAAAAAATTAGTTCTTCAAAGCACACGTGGCTTCAACAAAAACGCGCCAACTCTTAATTTGTGCAATTGAACAAAACAAAATGCGTGCCATGTGGTCATTCCCGGTCGCGGTGCTCTAAAACTTCATTGTCCTCCGTCTCGCTCCCACTCGTACTATTCCATTCAATCGCGATTCGACCTTTCTCTTTCGCCCGCGCTTCAGTCCGCGACGGATCGCCGAACAGAGCGGTAGTGTTGTGCGTCGCGATACACTCTCGACGTAACTTTCGTAAAAAAAAAACTGACAAATATTTTTACTTTTTTGCGAAAGTGTAACAGTGACCGGTGGAGTGTAAAAACGTATTGTGAGAATTACAGTTAAACGTGATAATACTACGACTATTGTGTTTTGGAATGTTGCAATAACTCCGTGAATTCTGTAAAACTACGTATTTTGACGGTTGGTATACGTGCATTACCTTTTGATTGCGCTGGTAGTAACACTGATAAAGTGCTTATCGGAGCGTATTAATGTTTTCTTTGTGCAAATATTTTAATCTAGGATAAGCCCGCATGCCAAGGTCGATAACAACAATCGAATGCAAATTGTTTTCACCTGTGTAAATTTCAGCAAATGCGTCAAAAGGACAAACAATACTCTTTATTTATTTGGTTTATGTTTACTGTGTAGGAACTGCGATCTCAATTTGTGAAAAGTTGATTTAGGACTAGCAAGGTACCGCCAAATTTACGTGTAAAAACTTAAAGGATTGTTCTTGAACAAGTTTTTTTTTTAAATAATTTAACTTATAACAGTTATTATACAAAGTAAGCCAAGACGCAAGTAAATGTTTACTTTTCACATAGCTAGGTGAGAGTTTGAGTCATATTGGGAGGATCAAATGTCGTTTCTGCTTAGCACCTACATTCTGCAAAGCACAATAAATTTCCTAGAAGTGGGGCCTTGTTTGTATCATAGTTATATATTATCATAGCACCAACATATAACGTGCTAGTTCTGTACAACTCAGCTATATAAAGTATTAACTACCTACTACTTTTACAAAAAAAAGCATCTTGATAGGTACTTTTTTTTTCGACTAATACTCGCGTGCACATCCCTACGCGAGGTACGGAACTGTCAAATTTTTTGATTTATCTGTCACATAAATTTGACTTTTGTCAAGTCTACTGTCCGAGTTATTTTACCTCTAACATGACCTGTATGCCAAGGGCATAAGGATCATTGTCACAGAAAGTCTGAAAAATATATTTCCCGGGTAAATTTTTTGAGGTTCGCCGACTCGTCTCATAATTTATTCGCAAAAAGAATGTCAAGCTCATTCCTGTGCTTTTGTTAGTGACGCCATTCGTATCTCTAGTGATTGTACCTAAGCGTTGCTTTCGCAAGCAAACTCGAAAGATAACATGACACTAGAAAGAGATGAACCAGACGATCGGCCAACGATCTTGTCCCTTTCTTATGTAATACCATGGACCAATTTTATTAATACATGTAATACCATGGACCAATTAAATATTATGTAATTGGTCTATAGTAATACTCAAAAAGATGCAGGTTTACCTCGTCTGAACATCCCAAACCAACTTTATCAGGCTTTATGATCCGGAATCCGGATGGCCGGAAAAGCATCAGAGCACTGAAAATGGAACTCTGGGTAAAATGCAGTAGAGTCGAAAATGGAAAACAGTTTTACAGTAAGCCGTCAAAGGGCACTTATTCAAGATGCCATCGCTTTAAACTGATTCGATTTTGATTAAGAATCGATCGTGCCGCGTACACCCGAATAAATTTACTTTTATTTATTTTTAGTTACATTCGATTGATATGGTCGGGAGTACAAAAAGTTACGATAACGATTTTCTTTATCCTGGTTAGTTTCAAAGTGATCCACCTAATAAATACCGAAAGCCGTTGATATCGAACTGATTCGATTCTCGATTTCGGTGAGCCTGCTGGACCATAGAGGCATCATTCAACATTTACTTCGCCATTTTGAGCTGGCAATATCTTGCTGATTGTAGTAATGAAATTGCAATGCCTATCTATTATCGAGCGTTCGTGACAAATGGTTAATAATGTATTGTTCAGTATGCCAAGGTCCAGCAAAACTGGATTGCATCAGCTCAGTTCACTATCACCAAGCATCAGCAGCCGGATGTCTAACTGAATACTGAAATGCTAATTAAGATGAGACATAATGACCGTTTTTCCATACAGAAATAGGGGGTCTACGCGACCCTATTATATGGATAATGCCGCTAGAGTATTTTTTTTCCTGAACATCTATGACTTACATACTATTTTATATACTTGAACACACCCGAAAATCTGGCCTTATTTTTTAGGTTTATGAACGTCCATATTTCTTTTAATACTTATAAGAGTTATTTATAACTCTTATAAGTTCGTGCCTATTTTTTCCATTTTTCATAAATTTATTCTTAAAATCGATAGTTAAAGAAGATATCGGACGTTAAAAACCTAAAAAATAAAGCCAGATTTTGTGCTGTGCGGCAGAAAACAAATTTGAGTACATTTTATAAGTAATAAAATAAAAACATAGAAACATAACTCAAGCCATTTTTAGTTTATTATGAAAAAAGTACCTAAATCGGTTAAGTTTTGGAGGAGGAAACAGGGATTTCCCAAACGTCGATTTCTTATAATTTTAACAGGTAATTTCAGTTCAAGTTGCAGTTGTCTCTATCGCGCTAGTACTGGCTAGCTAAGGCACTGCGAGACAGCAATAGATTTTATAAATACCTATTTTGTATTTCTCTCAACCGTGGTGTTTCCTCTTAACATGAGACCTCGGGAGTCGACATCCTGTATTCAGACAATATTGATTACCATGCGGGAGACCACAAGCCAGTTTCGCCATTCTCGTTTCTCAGAAACTAGGTACAGTCGCTGACCAGGTGTACCTTATATTCATAGCAACAAGATCTATATTTGCCACAGATCGGCGAATTACATATCGAATTTCAAATATCCCTATTGTTAACAAAATTGGAAAGTGATCGAGTAATGAATACGTCGATATATTTGATAGCATCGACTCATCATCATTGTAGATCTAGGATCTATCACGGATCATGTTCCTCTGATGATTGATCATCATCAGAGGAACATGATCCGTGAAGACCCCGACTTCTGAGAGGAGATTGATCTCCTCTCAGAAGTCGGAACGCTGTTTCTTCAAGTCAATTTACTGCCTTCTGTTCGTCAACTAATACTGCCCAAATTGTCCTAATGTTAGTATTAGTGAATCGTAGTTTCAGCCTGGAGTTGTCCACTCAATGAATCTTAAAACCTCCTCTCAGAAGTCAGAACGCTGTTCCTTCAAGCCTGCCTTCTGTTCGTCAACTAATACTGCCCAAATCGTCCTTTTACCTAATATCGATCCAGCCTGGTAATAGTTTCAGCCTGGAGACGTCCAGAGCAGGACATACATACACATGTAAATAGTTTCTTACGCCGGTTCTTCTCGCCGGGTTAGGGTTCCGAACCGGTGGTAACTGGTAACTGTAATTGTAATTTATTTTCAAAATTGACCTTCAAAAAACAAACTTCATAAAACATAAAGTTTATTTTTGAATGTCAATTATGAACCGGGCCCGACCATATCAATAAGTACAAAAAGTTACGATCTAACGATTTTCTTTATCCTGGTTAGTTTTAAAGTACCTAATACACAAAAAAAACCAAAATCCGTTGACATCGAATTGATTCGATTCTCGATTTTGTCGGGAGAAAGCCTGCTTCTGCGAGTCATTTCTGATGCTATCACGCGAGTCTCCAAATATACCCCTCTCCATAGATCTTTGAGCGACTTGGAGCTTACAGACATTGCATAATATACCTATTGGATCATAAATTGTTTGTGCTATTGTGCTATTTCAAGCACTTAAATCAAGTAGGTACATCATAGACAAGTATATATATATAATAGTTCACAAATGAAAGCGCAAAGACAATTGTTTACAATACAGTTAAGTAAGTAGTGATTGAGAAGTTTGCCCGTAATTAAAAAATCCTATACAAATTCTGAATAGGGCTGCTCGCCGGACTGGTGTAATTTTGAACGTTATGCCCATTGTAATAAGACCAAATTTGAGCAACCGGATCTGTCGGCGACCGTTCATCACTTCAAGTGGTTCCGGATATACTTCTTGGATTTCAGGCCAAGGTCACACTTATTATTCATTCATAATACCTCAGCTTTGTTTTCCCTCTTTAAAGATATTGATAGATTAAAACGGTTTTCCTATAATTATGAATGTTCGTTTAGAAAATCCCACATGCATAGGTATTTTAAATGAAATCATTGTCCTATAAAATATTTTGCATATTTTATTTATTTACAGCCATCATTAGAGATTACTATAGTAAATTAACTAAACATTGTGATAGCTAATTTTACTTTTAGCTTTTTCTATAATTAAAAATAATATTATTATATCTTTCTGCCTGCAGCTCCGTGTGCCATTTGACAAAGGCCTCCTCCCATTCATTCCTATCTCTAGCAACTCTGCACCATGTTTTAAATGCTATGTGTTTGTAACGATCAGCCCATCTTTTATTTTGCCTACCTCTTTGTCTTTTGCCACTTCTAGGGTACCATTCCGTGATCCTCTTACTCTATTTGTCTCTCCTCTAATCATGTGTCCTAACCACTTCCTCATGCATATTATGATTTTAGAGTAGAAAGTAGCCTATCTCCCACCCGGTAACCAATTCCTGTGCCAAATTTCATAATGAATCAAATCAATGTAGAAATTTTATGCAATGAAATTTTAATGCAAGAAGTTTGTTGTTTTCATGAAAAGAAGGCGTGTGATTGGTTCGTAACTTTATTATTGGCTAATTGTGACGCGGCAGATCATCATGACGAACGAGTCACACGTCGCCACGAACGCTCAAAAGACTATTAATTTTGTAACCAATAAATTCTTGTTTCTGTTAGAGAACTCTAATCGTTTTCGCCTAACAATCGTAATTCGTAACCTTACACCTGCATAAAAACATGACTTTCGTTTTAACTAGTACTTTATTTGATTTGTATTTATTTGTATCAACCTGCACCAGGCTGCCTTCGAAACAAAAAACGCATTCCGGTATTGAAAACCGATACTCAGAACTAAACACACTTAGGGTTGTCACTTTTAAATTTTTGAAACTAAATGTTTGAAACATTAAAATACGAATTGCAAATAAATAAATAATAAATAAAAAAGTTATTACAGTTTCATATCCTTCAAAATCTGTCTTCTTTCCACAGTCTTTGCTACATTGAATGAATGGTACAGGCGATGTAGGACTTTTGTTATGAATGGCAAGATGTGTACACAGGAAATGTCTAAAAAGGAAAGTGGAGTGACCAAACAAGTGTAGGTCATAAGATAAAGCACGTCTTACTACGGCTTATCTGATCAGGCTTTTGACAGCTTTCACAAAATATGTAGTATCATCTGCTATTATTCTAAAGGTACGGTTCCATCAATGGCGAAACTACCTGCTTTCTATTTCGTAATATGAATCGCGTGTTGATAATCCTTTTATGAATTAAATATAGAATTGCATACGGACAATAGACAAAAGTATTTACAAGTTGGGCATAATGGCTACATTTTTTTAACCATTTACCCAATAATAATATTTATTTTTACCAAAAAAATCCATAATACTTTGAGCAATATTATTTGCAGCTCTATTCAAACCATTTACTTAGCAATTTACGAAAATGACAACCCTGTAGTATTCTTTTATTACAATAATCATATTCTCAGAAGTAACAGACCTTGAGGATTCTCACCGATTGGTGCTTAGAGCATTGTGACGTCATGGTGGTATATGATTTTATCGTGTATTAACTTAATTTGATATATTTCCGAGCATAAAATTTTAAATGTTATAATCTTCATATTTAAATTTTATGCGTATTATTTTGATTCTTGAAAATGCGACTGCTCGATTTTTTTTATCTGAGGAGATGACGAGTTTCAATGTAGGAATAAAATACTATTTATTAGTATTAAAGTCTTAATCCTAGAACAGCTTTCCTTCTTTTTGATCTGAAATCTCAATCTTCAGAAATAGAAGTAAATTCTTTCAATCCTAAATCCCTTCTGTATTGCGAAAATAAACCATAAGTTTGTATTTTTGAATCATTGTAGTATTTTTGTTAGATCTTTTCCATTTGTAAATGGCGGTATCTCGTGGACAGGGGGGCCTCTGATTTTATCAAAACCAACTGACACATTCGCGCCCATGACGAAATAATGTAGTTCACAATATGAGGGGTTGTCTTATTCCCGGTATGTAATACTTGGAGTTTTTAACATAAAATAAAGGCTCTTGTTAAACTTTATAATGCATATTTAAATAATTTCTAGTAAAATCGAAAATCATTGCAAAACGAACCGGTTGTGGGGCCAGTCATAAATCAGTTTTATGCCTGCCGTTATCATCGCTACGTGTCTTTGTTTCTGTTGGTGTTACTCAGATAGTCGTAATTATTGCCAGGTAACTAGCTGGCAATACGTTACAAAAGATATAGAGACCTTAACAAAAGATGATCATCATGGTTGTATAGACAGCTCAAGACTTTATATATTCAATATTACCAATAAGCTCTCAGAAATATTGCAAATATCACCAAACTCTGTTTATAATATACATGGATTCATAAAGATGTTAATTGTGATGATGATCAGGTCGATACTGATGATAATAACATAATTAATCTTCGTTCTGTTCATAAACAAGACAATAGTACTGCCGTGTTCGTGTTCACTATAAATATCAATGAAATAAGATACAATACAATAATATGAGGTTACTAATATCTCACTAGATACGCTAGGGATTACAAAATTAACGTCCAATTTAATAACATATAATAATACAAAGAATAAGAAGCGATGATATCTCGAATTGGAGGTTCAGGAAAAATCCATTCAATATAAGATATATTAGTTATTATGCCAGTAGCAATCAATAGAAATGTAATTTTCCTTATAACCACTAGGTTATATCGAAGGCCTTATATAAAACAAAATAAAAGAAAAGCCATAGTACCTAATCATCAGTTTGATACATTTTGAAAGATCTTGGTCTAATTAAAGTCCCTTGAGGTATTCCAAAGTTTTCAAATGTTTTTCGGTATTTAAGCATTTGTTACACTGCCTTATTATCTAGTATTCATAATTAATCATGATTATGTTATAGTTTACACTCAAACACTATAACAATTTAATGATATGACATGGCACACGAATATAAACGCGTTCCAGAGATTTTCGCTTATATTTTAATTAACAAAACCTAACCTGTCGAGACATGTTTTTTTTTACTTTTTTGTCTTCCGCCTCGACCGGTTTAAGAACAGAGCGACAACAGGGGAGGACAACGAAAAGATAAGAATTGTAGTGGGAATTTAGAAACATTAATATGACATATTTCAAAAAAAGATTATTCACTTTTAAAATGTCAGGCCTGTCGCATATTCAAATTACAACTGAAACTTGTCTTCAAAGTAAATTATAATATTTAAATAATGTATTTAAAAGTGACATTGAACAACCTTGGTTTTCACTTAATTTTATTCAATTCCTAAACTAGTTTGAAGAGAAACTAAGTGAATGTGATGAGTTCTATAAAACACACAATTCTGTACTCAACTCGGAGCTTTAATTAAAACGTAACAAAAATAATAAATTCGATCGTGTGGATATTTCTTTACTGATCAATAAAAAATGTGACATTCAAATTCATAATATTATTGTGATGACTCCATGTTTACAATAATGTTAAATTAACTCTGAACTAACTGTACTAGATAATGATAGTATGAAGCTATAAAAAAACTAATTTCGTTTAATTTGTCGCATTTAACGCACAGTATTTCGTTCACGATCGTCCGACATCCACTAAAGATGGTCCTAATAAAGAAATAAACTCAATCTGATACCGAATACGCGTGCGACCAGCGGGGTGCATGAGTGCCCAACACAAATCCATCTGTTCATCTTATTTTCTACTTTTTATACATAAACTTTTATTACTAATAGACTTTCTAAGTGTTTTCAATTATAAAGAAAGCATTTCAGATAAATTGCTTATTAAAAAAACTTACCTGAGTCTTTAACCCATTTTATTACCACACTTCTCGGTTCCGTGCCGTTTTTTTTACCTCTTAATCTCGATACGACAATTTACTGCTTATTTATCTGTTCAAAATCGAGTCTAGTTGATCCTTTTCCATACCTTAAATGTGATAGTTTATATGGACTATCGTGTGCATGTCAGTTATCTAAACGCAATTTGTCTTAAATAACAAATAGCTTGCATAATTTTAAACGGTTATGCAAGTGACTGTACTTATCGCCAATCGGAACATTATCTCGAAGTACAATCGATAGCGAAAGTGAAAACCCGATGCAGATGCGATAACAGCTGGATAAATTAGTATTTGATTTATTCCGTACTGTTTAGGGAAATTTACAACAGTTAAAATTACGTTTATCGTCAGTAAGAGCTCAAAAAGTACACTATTCTACATTACAGATCGAAAACCATTATGATGTGTTCTTTGTAACAATCATATAGGTATATATTTATTTAGCGTTATATTCATTTTTAGGGGATTTTTGTTTACTTATCGATCGAGTATTATCAATTCACATTATCCGATATCCAAGGCCAGTCCTAAACAAAGCTAAAACAATAAATTACTTCGCTTATAAAACCCCGAAAACAGTATTTGCCTTATAGATGAATGTTTAATGTATGAAGGGTATAACTGTTCTCCGGGGAAAGCTATACCTTTATGTCCCTTTAGGTAAGCGAATATTTCCGTTGAAAGATAAATGAGTACCCATATGGTATAAGAAAAATATTGTGTCCAATGTAGGAAAAGTTAAAAGGAAGAAGTCTTCAACAAAATTAAAAACAGGTTTTAATTAAAATTTGGGTGTTTTTAAATTCCTATTAATTAACTGCAGTAGATTTACGAAGAATTAAATTAATTCAGCTATTCACCAAGTTCATGCGATATGACGAGATTTGGAATAGTTAGTAGAAGTAGGTATTATACTTTTGAATGTTTTGACATTTTTTTGAAAGTTTAAAAACGGCCTAATTTTGAATTGATACGGGGATATCAGATTTTGTATTAGCTAGATGATGTATTAATTTTCTAGCTGCTAGACTCCGTTACGATCAAATATGGAAATCAAGTTTCCGAACATTATAGCCCTGTCGAGAGTATTTATTGTCCATTGTGTCTCACCTTCCTTGAACATAATCAATAGGATTGGAGAAATTCAGCCATAAATTTCTATTTACTACCATAAGTTTATATAGAAGATCTAATAGTTTTACTATTGAAAGGAATAGAATTATTGTTTCTGACCTCCATTGCTGCTCGAAAACTTAAACCCATATAAATATTTTATGGCTTAATAGATTGATGGTCAACAGTTAAATTTTTAGTGCTTGCCGCTAAAATATCTCTGATCACAACTAATAAATTCAATCTCCGTGTTGTAAATATTTACTCTATCGCGTCAGATTTTCTTACAGGTTTTTAAATAATACAGAAAGTGAAAGGGAACAAATTAAATATTAAAGATTAGGGCCCGATATTCTCCCTTTTAGTATACCTTTTATTTTCGATTCTTAGGTTTTGCATGCATTTGAATGCAATTTGATATGCGAACGGTATATCTTGTGATCTTACTAACAAGTGTCATGTACTCACGTGTGTTCCTTGATGCTGAAACTGGATTGGCATGAAATTTGCCACAAGGATAGTTTATAGCCTGTCCAAATGTAATGCATTGCACGATCCCCACGAGATGAATTAAGGCTAATAAGTCACCGGTTGGTTATGCTGTCCTGATCCAATGTGTATAAATTATATTTCTTTATTGCAAGGTACCTAATAAGATACATTTTTGTCAGTTCTTCTCGGCGGGTTAAGGTTGAACCGGTGGTATCTTGTTTTTCTTGTTGACTTTCCGGAAATAGCTTAACAGTTTCAATTGGAAATAAAACGTTTTATATTTTATTTATTTATTTATAAAATCATTGGATGAGAGCTGCATGACAGTGTATGGAAGTATTTTTGTTTGTAACATCAAATTCGACCTGAACACAGTATATTGATGTTTGTTTGGTATGATTAAGTAACATTAATGATAATTACAGTGATACAATTTCAAATACTTCATTAGCGGTAGCGTGTAATGTCTTGCAATTAGTGTGATTATGTTATTTATAATTATCAGTGTGGATTTCGTGAAAGCATTCGATACACTTTCACTCGACGTCACGTATTTCGGAGATAAGCACGAAAGAAAACACTAAACTGAATACCTAGGTAATTGTTATAAAAATAATAGGTGTTATTAGAAAACGGATCGAATGACCATTGAAGACTTTTGATAGTTGAATAGGTACTAGTAATAGGAAACAGTGAATCACGAAAGATTTATCTTTAGCATGTCATGTCGAATCAGCATGAATTTTTAAATTTAGGATGTAAAATCGAATCATAATATATCCTGCATTTATTTCAAGTATAAGGCTTATATTGCCCCTGATAGCATGTTTTAATAGTTGGTAACCATAATAGTTTTTAGGATTAATGTAATTTGTTAAAAAATATTGAGTTCATTTTTGAGCACTTAAATTCCAAGTTCTGTTTCAAATATGTATTATGAAGCAATTTGTTTTCAGTGTCGAATATTCCATCGCAAGCAATTCTTGCCACATAGATAAATAATCTAACTCTACCAACTTATTACTTTCTATTGCACTTGTATTTCAAACATTTTTACCAATAGTTACTTGTATAATACCTTGTGCCTATTTGGTAAGTTATATTTTTGCATTTATTTTACCCTTCGCTTCGTACCTTCTTGCGGCAATTCGGTTATCTTTCAAAAGTTATCTAGAAGAAATGACTGTCGTAATAAGCCTTTGTGTGCCCAGGTCCCTAATTTAAGATTCCATCGCTATTATTAATGACGAAGCTTGGAAACAAAAATGTATGGGATTTGACATAAGCTTCACTAACAGTCGAATACGTTTGTCACTTAGCAAAGCTTATGTCCCATACATTTTGTTTTCGAACTTCGTAAGCGATAAATAGCGGAGACATCTTGAATCAGGGCCCCGTTGTTCTATGCATTGTTCTTATTATTTATGCGTTTACTTATAAAGCACTTTCGGTTGAAGCTATATTTTCATTTTCACCAAATAGATCACCACGAACTTGTCTATTATTAATGTCTTCTGTGTAACCCATGAGTGCGTCCATTAGTTTTTTGTCCGTTTGGGGTGTTATTTTGGTGCGAGCTTCAGTTCTATTTCTGTTATCTAATGACTGACGGGGATCATTGGAGATCATTGGGGATTTACACTTTAAAATGTTACTTTTGTCACATTGGTAACTGATTACGAGAAATGTTTACAAACTTTGACAGAAGCAGGAATGAAATGGATATGAAATTTCGGATACGGATACGGAAATCCGAAATAATTTAATATCCACCATATTAAATTATTTCGGATTATCCGTTTATTTTGGATAATTTCGGTTACGGATATTACATTTTTACAGTAGCAAAACTTTAATTTCGGATTCGGTTACGGTAATGAGCTGTTGCCGAGTGTTTTAATCCTGTCCTTCAAAGGACTTCTAGGAACCACATAATACCAGGCACTGTGGTGTTCCCGTTGCAGTATAACGCCTGAGTGGTCTCCTTTTTGACGGTTAGGCATTACACTACCTACCATCCGATCCATACATTGCGCCTATCTCTAAGTTCCTTTTCTTTTTTAAATTATAAATATTGTTTTTCTGTCTACATACCTATATTGTGTAATTTTGCTGTCCTGTCATTGTAATGTATTGTATTATCTAAGGTTCTTGTGTAGTGTAATGTTTGTAATGTTATAGATAGATAGATAGAATGTTTGTAATGTGTCAAATAAATGTTCTTATTCTTATAATGGATATTTTTTATATCGGATATCCGATAGTTTCTGTACGGAGCTCCGTAACATCCCTGGACAGAAGTAGCAAAGATAATAATGATTCTGTTGTATATTATTTTGATAAATAAAGTGCATTTAAAGTGCCCATGCATCAGTGGCTTGGGAGTTGGTTCCTTTTCCATTAATATCCCTACTACCTTTTTAAGGACCTCATGCAAATGCCCACCTAACATAGATGCTAGGACTTCCTTCTGATGGAGAAGACAGCTGAGGTGTATACCTACTTTATTCCTTTGGGTTAATATGTACATAATATACTTTTTATAACAGGCCAACTTTACCTACACACTATCTAAACTTCTATTATATAATGTTATTTATTTTCTATTTTATTCTTTGCTAAGCTTAGTTCGTGTTTGAAACTAACAGCTTTCGTACTAACGTCTAACTCCAAGTTAAAATGTGAACTAAAGTTAATTGGATTAGAAAATTTATCCAACTTCTTACAATACTGTTAACTTTTAAAGACATTATGTTACATTTTAACTACTCCTGTCTTCAACTAGTCAAATACCTAAAAATAAGATGATAACGGCTGCTCAAATATGAGAATGGCTTTTAATATTTGAGTTACATTTCAGCGTTGTGACCGATAATCGGTAACCGACTATTTGTAGGTGAAAAATAAAACGTACTGGGGCCTTACTTTCCAAACTGATTCGATTCTGATTCAGATTCGATCGTGACTCGTACTCCCGAATAAATTGACGTTTGTTTATTTTGATTTCCAGTTGATTGATATGGTCGGGAGTACAAAAAATTACGATCTAACGATTTTCTATATCCTGGTTAGTTTCAAACCACCACATAAAACACCAAAATCCGATGAGACTTGATTTCGATTGTGTCGGAAGTAGGCCTGCTGATTACAATAGTACAACGCACGTCACAAATAGTCGGTCAGAAATAATATGGCCAAAAAATCTATCCGATAATCGGTCCTATTAATGCCGCGGTAATGCTATTGCTTAATATGTAACTTTTAGTTCACAATGTTATACCTAGATGGCGTTGTTACTTTTCTGCAGTTTTCTACATCGCGCTATCGAAAACATTAGTGAAATATATAAGTATTGTGAAGGATTTTTATTGTTGTATAGTCCGATACAGCTAAATCGGCTTCAAGCCATTAGTGAGTACCCTTTCGAAAAAAAAAAAAAAAAAAAATATTGTTGTGTGAGATCATGTTCGGAAATATAATTCTTATTAGTAACGAGTTTAAGTTATTATTCGAAGATTCGAACCCTACCACCCAAAGGGCCAAGTGAGTGTTGTTTAGGGGCAATTAGGGGGTGGTAGGTATTTTTTTCGTTACGTAATTTCTGGATTCGGTCCCCACGCTCAAGGCCCGCGATAGAAGCTATGCAATAGCTAAAAAGTATAAAAAGTAGGCCGTGCGTTGGCACCCTAAAACGATGCTGAATGTAGAATAGATTATAATTGCGATGAAAACGAAACATTGAACAGAACAGCGAAATGTAGAAACGGAATTGCGAAACAGTTAACCTGTATATTTAAACCGCCAGTTAAAATTTAACTGTAACAGAACAGACCGTTGCGGCGCCTATTTTTAACTGACTGCACAACAGAAAAGTCGCCCTCAATTATTGTCAGTTAATGGTCTACACATTTCTTTGAAAGTAAAAAGTTTAAATGATCAAAATAGAAGGAAATATAACTCTAACATATTTGCTTTTTCAAAACAAGTTTAAATGAAAATTAAGTTACCCTCGTCATTGTCAAGGCGTGATAATAAAATAGCACTTGGGATGATTTTTTTAAATTTCAACCCAGGGGGTAAAATCTATTTTACGCGCCCAAATCTACTATTGCATATTTTGGGAAGAATAAATTACTTTACCTATTGATCATTGATACTGATTTGCTTTACTCCTTCCTAGTCGCCCTATTTCTGAGTTCCACCAGGAAACGTAACGTTTAAACAAATATAGACCATGGTCCTGTGGCACTAAGTTGATTATCGCGTGTCATGATTCTAGGTGATTATAGGTGATGATTAACCGGCTCTCATTATTCTAACGACAGCTGGTTAGAAGTAATGGACGATCAGAAACAAGAACGCTAGGTCAATATCCTTCTAGAACACTCAGGTTTTTAACCCCCGGCGAAAATGGGGTGTAACATCGTAGATCCCAAACCGATGAACCGATTCTGATTAAGTTTGAAAATTAACGTGTTTGATAATCTATACTAATATTATAAAGCGGAAGAGTTTGTTTGTTTGTTTAAACGCGCTAACTCAGGAACTACTGGCCCTATTTGAAAAAAATTTTTTTTGTTGGATAGTCCATTTATAGACGAAGGCTTTAGGCTATATAACATTACGCTGCGACCAATAGGAGCGGAGCGTCAGTGAGAAATGTTTCATAAACGGGGAAAATTATTCACATTTGGGGACTTTCGTTGTATGCGCTGCATAAACGGTTTAAGTCACTCAAAAACCACGCGAACGAAGTCGCGAGCACAGCTAGTGTTTTCTATTATAATTCATCATGACGAGCTCGCTTACTTTATGGGAATATGCTTATGGGAAGACACTTTTTTAACGTTTAAAATTTAATTCATCCGTAGGTACATACTACATACTATCGAAAAAATTGCGAATAGATCATTGATAGTGGATCCCTAAAAAGTTTGAAATCACCATTTGAACCCGTGACTTCCTTTACGACTAAAATTCCTAAGCTACTGAGCCTAAAGGTATGAGCTTATAATTATAATAATAACACACAATACATGGCACTTAAATATCTGCAGTCAAATTACTATGTAACAGGTTCGAGTCCAGTTTCAGTAATTATAGTGCAGACCGTCCTATGAGTACTAGTTAGTGCACCTTAAGGTCTAAAGTTATTTTCATAATATTCTAATTAGGTATAGGTAGGTATGTATTTAATTACTACCTATTTAATACTTCAATTATATTTAAACTAGTGTAATTAGTAATTTAAACCCTCTTTTTTATATTTATGGACGCTTCACATCACGTCAATCTAGCACCGTATAAGTATCCGAAGAACTTGTGTTACAACCGTTACAGATACCAGACAACGGAAATATATTTAATACTTTTATACCATAAACATATTTAAGATGTTTACTATATCAATACACAAATTTAATACACTTCCATGACACATGACACAGAAAACTTTTTGTCCCTTCTGCAGGATTCGAACCTGCGACCAACGCGCTCAACCAATGCGCTACGGAGGTCTACGAAGGTATAACTTTGTAAGTTTGTATATTATCTAAAGAACTACTCATTACCTTCAGAAGAAAAAAAAAAGTTAATGCCAGCTAAGAAAAACTAGCTTTTGTTACTACTAATGGCTAAACTGTATAAATAAGGCATATAATTTTGGGTTCTACAAAAACAATGTCTTAACATTGACGTAGGAATGTTTTTTGTTATACGAGAAATCATTATTTTATTTGTAGCTATGACGTTAATGATATTTCATAGTTAAAAAAAAGTTAGGCAAAAATATTTGAAAAATTTTAAAACATCCTCTGAAAATTGGCGTAAAATCTTTGTGTTTTGTCGAGTCAATGAAGGTACTTATGGTCAAAATATCTTACTTGTAACTTCTTAAGTGGTGGTAATCGCTTACCAACAGGTGTGTGCCTGATTATCAGTCCTAACAATTAAAAAACTAAATTAAAATTAAAAAAAAACCCCGACTTAGCGTATAACATTCCTATCACACCTAACAAACGACTTTGACCTTGAAAACCTAAACCTATTTCCACCAAACAATGCTAAGAACACTCTCGACTGATATTTAACAAAAAAACCGCATTAAAATCGTATCCTCCGTTAGAAAACTACGATGCCACAGACAGATACACATTTACACAGACATGTCAAACTTATAACTCGTTTTTGCGGGGGTTAAAAAACGTAGTAGCCTGTAGTGGCAAACGCTGGTTCTTCTTCATGCTAATGCAGGTATACCTAATAAGTAGTCAGTGAGGGTCTTCAAAAGATAAGGGATGGAACCCCACACCATTGGTAACCTGTAAGCTTTCTAATACACATGTAGTGGTTATATGTATACTAGGAAGGTCAAAATAAGTTCTTATTAGTTAATAAGCTCTTATTACGTCCCTTATTCTCATTCAATTTCGCAAACCGTAGAAACCACATGTTGTATAGAAAGGATAATAATAGGGAATACAATACCTAAGGGTTTGCACACAGCACTGCGGCGTCGCGTTGTAAATATCTACGAACTCGCAACGCGTAGTAAATACAATCATTCCAATAATTTTCCAAAAATTCAATCCATCTTTGTCTCTGTTGCCTAGAATTCTACTCGTCTTGCGTCAAACCAAAACAAAATGGCCGACTTCTGCGAAACAGATAAGTAAAAAATAATGACGTCAGTTTCAACTAATCGTGTACAAGTAACACACACACATGTAAAGAAACTACGCCCCTTGTAAGTGATCTTATACCGTGCGTGGTGTAGGAGTATGTATCTGTCGCAGTCATCTGATTGAATCCGCTATTTAATTGAATGACTAGCGCTTTCAATGAATCCTGTTTTTACCAACAAATTTTAGAATCCGAGACTAGGACAGCCATTTAATATTTTAGCTTTAAGTTTCGAAATTTCCAAATAATCAAGAAATATATCAGCACATTGCTATCTGTACGAGCTGTTTGACTCCATTATATAACCGCCTAGTGATTCAATTAAATAACCAGATTCAATAAGATGACTGCGACATATATCCATTTGCATCACATACGTAGAAAGCCTAAGCTTTTGTTTGAGTCTGTCTTTTTTTATTTGGGTTCTGGAGTTTTTTGGTATAATTTCTTACATCTTAATAACATGTTATTAGTAATAGCTTTTCATGTTAAATGTTTTCAATACGGGTTTGTGGGTGGTCGAAGGAATGAAAATCGAACAACTCATTTATTCCTTTTGCCGCATAAAATCGCATCTATTCGCGTCGCAGATCTCTGCGTTGCGTCATGCGGTTTCGCAGTGTCGTGTGCAGGCCCTTATATCCAAGGGACAAAAGGTTTGGATGAAAGTAATTTCCAAACCATTGGACAATGTTCGACCGCATTGATATTTACCTACGCTCTGGGTTAGTGGTGTGGGGAAAAATCGGTGATGGAGGACAAACGAGCAGACGAATCGGTCGATGGAAAGCCTTGTACGGCGATATTCAGTGAGACCGTGGTGCTCTGATATTGGCGCCAAATATCGCGAAAAAGAAACGCTTACTGGTAAAATGAAATTACTAATGAATGAATTCCACACTTTTCGGTACATCTACACTAAAGAGGAAAGATTTGCATTTTTGTATGTAACGACTTAACTCAAAAAGTACGTCACCGATTTTAATTATTTTTTTTTTCATTAGAAAGCTAATTATCAATGAGTAACATAGGCTATATTATAAAAATCAATTACTGTTCGTTAGTCTCGTTAAAACTCGTGATCAGCTGGGCTTATTCGGCTATTTTTGGTCTTGAAATATTCGTGGAAGTCCCGGGAAGGTTTACACGGTTTCAACTCAACGAAGTGGGCACGGGTATAATAAAAGCACATGTTTCAGTTTCGTGTCAGTTAAAAATATAATACCGGGACATAGTTAAACTCTAAACCATCGCTATACTTTAACCGAACTTAATAGTTACTGCGTTTTTATAGTTAGCTGTTAACCCAATTATACTAACTTTATGTTCGACTTTGTTTATGTTTAAGTGCAAGTTGAAATTGGATTTTTTATGAGAGATTAATACTTGATATCCCGATATTGCTAGACGACAGATTTATTGTATCAATAAATAGTGGGTACTCTAAAAAATAAGTTCTTAAAATAATAAATGTCAGTACCGCTCATGTGCATGTCTGATTTTTAACACCCGACGCAAAAACGATGGGGTGCTATAACTTTGACGTGTCTGTATAAAAAAAAATCTGTTTATTTCTCGAAATTAATTGAGTACAAAAAATTTGCTTAACTTATGCTATAATCTCTTAAGAGTACTCATAAGGAGTTGCTGACAACAGTGTCATTATAATTATAGGTAAGTAAGAATTACACTTGAAGGAGTAAGACTAAATACACTTAATATTACTAAGTATGTGTATGTATGGATATATATGTGTATAAGAATGTGGTAAAAACGAGAATGAACTGTGTAAATGTGTATAATAAAATACGTATAAGTTTAATAAATATTTACATTAGAAGATAACAAACAGCTTTATTAACATCCAAAAACGTATAAAATTGAATTATCGATATAACGGACAACACTAGCGACTAATTTCCCTGTAGAGGGCGCTTGCCAAATCGCAGGCCGTTAAACTGGCTACTAGTGATGTGCTGCAACATCCCATGGCGTCTTACACCCCCCTCCCACCCCTACGTTCCATTAAGAAGATAATAACACTGTCAGACGCCTTTTAATTTTGTTCCGAATAGAAAAATGGAGAATTTAAGAAAGCCTTACGTATCTTTTTGTTAAGTCTGGACTTTCTAATGTAAAGGCTCATCTAATTACAATTTGTAAGTGATTTTACTATTAGCTTTTGCCCGCGTATATGGCCTATGTCTACAGGCTGTAATATTAATGAGTGATAATACTTTAGGGTGTGTATGGGCCCAATTTCACAGTAAACTATATAGTTTACTTCGAAATTACCATCGCTGGAACAGTAATTTTTTTTTATTATTATTGTATGGGCAAATTTATGATGTTGGGGCATTTCTCATAGAAACACGAAAGTCAAAAGTAGGTCTTTCGGCACTGGTAATTTCACAGTAAACTCTACATAGGAAGCACATATACATCCTAAAGTATTATCACTCCTTTATTTTACACCTTGTATAGTAACAAATTCCATCAAACTACGTTAAGTAATTTTTGAGTGCTAGAGTCACAAACATACATACGACCATACCCACAAACTTTCATATTATACATATCTATGATAGTAGTAGAATAGAAAAATTGAGACGCTTCTTAAATGTTTATCTTACGGCCTCTACATAAAATATACCACGGATACGCTAATCAATGTTGCTGCCCTTTTCTGTCAAGTGGCTCGTTTCGTTAACATAATTTTCATTTAAAATATTCTTTAGAAGCCTTATAGCGTCTCACAGTTGTCTAATTAAACGCTCGGGCGAGCTGAAAAAATCCCTAGAATTTCGCACTGATTAACCTTTGTTCTTCTGTGTTTTGATCCAAGGGAAAACGACCCATATCTCAAACGAATAAGACTGGAAATACTACAGCAGACGAATCACCCAATCGTACCGGGGGTCATTCAAAAACAATTCTTAATCCATTGAAAAAAGGTTGAGATTACGACAGCAAAGAAACGATTGCTCGACCGTGCATAATGCGATCCACGAATCGCATATGGCGGATGTACGGTTTTATGTGTGTATGATGTAAATTTGTTGCGGATTAAACGAATTTAATGATGATCCCAATTAGCCAAAAGTGTTAAATTTAACTATTTCTAGAAGTAGAAAACGTTCCATCATCACATTCTAAGGCCGTGTTTCATCAAGCAATATTAAAGTTAACGCCATGTTAAAATACCATGCCATCTCATTCATCGACAGGAAATACGAGAGGGATAACATGATATTTAACATGGCGTTAACTTTAACATTGCTTGGTGAAACAGGCCCTAAAGGGTGTAAACAGTCACTATAACTTTGAGATATTATACTATAGTTCGTCCCTGATAAATTTAACCCAAAGGTAAACAAACCGAAAATATCGAAATTTTCACTTATATTTATATACTTATTCTGCACACTTATCAATACTTTCATAGGTACATATTAAAGGATCATACTTCATTATCCAATACATTTTATAACAATTAAACAATAATTAACATATTTAAACATCAAATGAAAAACACAGTAAAAATACACAATTTTGACAAAGCCGATTGTAGAATATAAGCTTTATAGTCTATGGATTCATAGCAAATAAAGATCATTGTATTAATATTGGCCAATTGACATCACTGACTAGTCTATGGTTGTGTCATAGATGGATTTGTTTACGTTTGGGTTAAATTTATCTCGGACGTTCATATTAATGTAGGTATTTTCTCATTCTAGAAGCGACAAAAAATAAGAAATGATCAAAAGTAAAAAAAATACATTTCCAAAATGATGAAAGTTAGTATAATCGTATCCCAAAGCATATTGTCTGATCTTTTTACACCAGTATATTGCGTATGATGAAGACAAATACTGTGTGCAAATAATGTTAGGGCTGCGTGCGCGTTATAAGCCGAAAATTGGAGTACATTGAAACCTTTTATTTTAATACTGGTCCTATTGAAAAGTCCCTAATAAATATATTATATTCTTTATTATATTCACCAGAGGATTATCATTTTGTAAATTGATATTTTTGTTACAGTATAGTCTAAAACAATATGCAAAGTACACCCTTTTTTTTAATGTCCTCCTTTGTCCTTATATATTAGTGACGCCAGTTAGAAAATTACTTCAGTATTTTATGTGAGTCAAGACTCATATCTATCGCTTTTGCAAATTTAGTATATTTTTTAAAACGATACTTTATGATTGCACGCTGCGGTTGGTGCGCTAGGTCGCGCCATACCAAAAGTTCAAGGTCATTGGCGTTAAACAAGCCTTAAAAATGTATATTAACGTGAGATGGGACTAAAACAGCATCAAAGCCTACTGTAGTATCTACAGTAAGGCATGTATCTTCCCGCATTTTGTTTGCATTACCTTGTGGCTTTAATGGATAGAAAGCATGACCCAAATTAAGAAAGCCCAATGAGTGCCCCATTTTGGTTTCTTGCTTATGCCTTCCTTTAATGAACCTATCCAGGCTGATTGATGGCCCGTTTTTCTGATTCTGTGACGTTCCTGACCTGAAATTTCTCACGTCTCGAACGATCTCTCATTTATAATATCATTAAAATAATTTTTCAATTTATTCAACCGCGCGTAATTTCGCCAGCTAACTTCAAAGAAATTATAATTTTATATTTTTCCGTACAATAATGAATTCTCCGTTTCATAACGGTGTTCTCGCAATGATTCTAAGCAATTATTTTGCTTTTGCACATAAAAATAACAGTTAGTATAACTCGGCGTATTCATAATAATCGCCGAATACCTCTTAAAAACACTCCATCCAAATGTTATAGACCAGATCAGTTAATCAAAAATTAATAGTACCTACTCGAAAATATAAGAAAGATCTCAAAAGAAACAGTAGGTATATTAAAATCAATGCTACTGAGATTTGGTACATAATATCTCTAGTTTCGTTAAAAGGCTCCATAGAATAGTCGTAAACTATGACGTCATGCTTTCGTACAATAGTACGAAACATAATATTAGTTACGGTTTGGAAGAACATCGTTGCTAATATTTCCGTTTGTGCGTTTATGTTCATAATTACCACATTAATTTATGTCTTTGTATACGATTTACCTAAGTAAATTAATGCTGTATGTAAAAACAGTTTTAACTTTTTTGCAATTATTAGATGTTACACCTAATTGCAAAAATCTCTACATTAAAATTTTACATAATTATGTTTTAACCTGTAGGTATTTCTGAATATAATATATATTTTGCATTTACCTAGTCATCTCTTGTAACGCGTAGAGCAATCTTGTTTTTGTTTGTCAAGTTCGTCACCTTGCGACATCAACAAAAGGTGGACCAAATTAAACAAATATTGATTTAGAGCTGGTGTTCCCCAAGGCCCTTATCAGAGGCCAATTTCGTTTATTACTTTTGCTAACAATCATTTTCAATCTGCAAAACACGATTCACAAAAAATATTGCTTCGTTGGTTATGGTAACTAGCTCCGTACTAATTTACATTTAAAACAGCTAGTAGAATGGAATATTTTGAAATATAATGTGAAATAAAATTGCGAATTCCTGAATTTAAATATGTAACAAGAGCTGAGGGTAATGGCCACAAAAACTAGCAGGTGTCCGGTCCTTCCACCACCGAAACCTTGGAGTCCCCGATAGGGCTGAGTCCAGTCTATTTATTGCCTCAATGAATAAATTATTTATTTATAACCTCGACGAGCTACAGGAATTATCTCATAAATTACACTAACGTTGAACTGGTTTTGAATTCATTCCTTATTTTTTCTGATATATTTCTTTCCTTATTTTTCGTTTGAATAATATTCTTGTTATAAATTATGCATATTGTCCATTACTACTTGTTTCATCATCTTCTTTGTTATTAGATATACTGTTGCTTATCTTTTTTCTAATATTTTTTTGTCTTATTTCAATAATATAAGATTTCAAATGTTCCTGGTTGAGCTACTGAATGCTATACATATATAGTATTGAAATAAGAGAAAGTATATTTATTACAAAAAAATTTGTTATGTTTATCTTACACGTATTCTCATTTGATACATTTTTACTTACACAAGTTGATACTACTCCTTTTCTAAGTACCTCATGTCGTTTTACGTGGTGTCTTATTACTAACATCGTAAGCTTTTGAACATTTTTGTTAATACTCAAAGGCGCTTCCACTTGGAGTGTAACAATCGATATATCATGACACCCGTCCGTCCTTTTGTCACGAGCAGCTGTAAGTCCTTTGTCCGAAGTGGGTGCAAAATTTAACTGTACCTTTTGCTCTTTTTGGTTCATCTTAATTGATTTGTGGCAGATGTTTGTAGCTTCTTTTGTGTGGTCGTATTGTTCGTAGGATATTACCTACTCAAGTTATGCTTTCTCAAATCATATTAGACCTAGTTTTAATTTCGATTTTTGAGTCAGCATTAGTGTTTATCGCTGTTCGTTAGTCTCGCTAAAATTTGAGAACGGCTGAACCGATTCAGTTATTTTTAGTCTTGAAATATTCGTGGAAGTCCAGGGAAGGTTTAAACGACTTGTGTGCTCAACGAAGTAGGCACGGGTCAGCTAGTTGTACAAATATTTTTAATGTCGCCTATTTTAGCTTTCATTATTTAGATTTTTGTGTCAACTATAGTATTTATTGTACAAATATTTTTTAACATGTTGATTAATAAAACTCGATCATTTCAAGGTTCACTTTATTACAGTTATTACATAAGGCCCCATCTAAAATTGAGGTTTAACGTTTCATAGTAGCGTTATAACCTTGGGATTCGTAATTTTCTCGACTGCGTAACGTTAACGAATTTTAAATTGTTTTTCTCTACAATTGCTTTAAAAGAGAGAAATATTATCAGACGTTTCTTAGAACGTCTCCTTTATCTACGGCAAATAAATTGTTCTTACTAAAGGAAATAAAATATCTGCTGTAATAAAAATGTAAGCTATTTTAAACCAGTCCAGGAGATTAATATAGCATGTTATACATACAAGTTATGTGATCAATACCGATTGACGACCTCTGTAGTGCAGTGGGTGAGCGCGCTCGAGCCGGAGAACGCGGGTTCGAATCCCGCCTAAGAAACAAAAAGTTTTCAATGTTCATGGGTCTTTAAATTTATATATAATACTACCTGACCCGTGCCCACTTCGTTGAGCGTAGAAGCAGTTTATGATATTTTGTATTACCTTTCCGGGACTTCCACGATCATTTCAAGACCAAAAATAGCCGAATCGGTTCAGCCGTTCTTGAGTTTTAGCGAGACTAACGAACAGCAATTCATTTTTATATATATTTACACCAATTGAGTCATTGTGGTAAACACTAATATTCATATTATGTTTCTTCTATATTATTCAATGTCATGTCTTGTTACTTTTCTTTATATATGTCAGGTGCTGTACTGTCAATTAATGCCCCCAATAACAAAACCCCCCACGCCCCATCCAATCTCCCGCTAATAGAAATGGGGTGTCCATTAATTATTTTAACGAAATATCGTTTACACAAACAGGCTGTACGTGATCCCGGGCGCTTATGAATTACATATTTTTCGTTATACAGCGTGTTTCCTTTTTTCACTAGATCGTAAAAGGATTGACAATTTCTTTAAAATAATGGTTTATATTTTTAACCGACTTCCAAAAAAAGGAGGAGGTTTCTCAATTCAACCGTATATATATATATTTATTTTATGTTTGTTCGCGGATATCTTCGTCGTTTACGAACCAATTTGAAATATTTTTTTTGTGTTGTGTAGGGTATGATTCAAATTTGGTCCCATTGTCACTAAAATGGTGACCTGATGATGGGATCCGTGAGGAATCGAGGGAACTCTATAAAATTTATATGGAAGCATACATATCGATTTTGATTTTTCTGAAGTAGCCCAAGCATATGTTACCAAACAGTAAGGTTTTGCACCATATCCTGGACCTAAAACTACTGAACATTTTTTTGCTTTTTAGTTTACCGTTTGAAGTCGGTTTTTTTTTGTTTAAAATTATTTTGTACGTAGTTCTGTATTTGTATCCCTGCTTTTAACTATTAAGGTTAAATATTCCTGGTTGTCCTTCTATAATATACTTGTGTTTATCGAAATATCTTTCTTCTTTCTTTATATCTTCTTCTTCTATATAAAAATGAATTGCTGTTCGTTAGTCTTGAAATATTCGTGGAAGACCAGGGAAGGTTTAAACGGTTAATCACAAACTGTTTCTATGCTCACCGAAATAGGCACGGGTCAGCTAGTTTTTTTTTTTTTTAATAGCTCCCCTCACCGATTTCGGTGTCGGTAGCCGATTTCATTGAAACCAGGCCAGCTACGCAGCAGTTATTTTATAGTACCCAAGTGTGTGCGCAATACACAGAAGCACTCTCTCTTCCTTTTACTCTCATAACCCAGTGGGACGGTAAACCGACACGACTGGCGAGAGAACAGGCTCAGGTCCGACTTTTTACATGCCCATCCGACGCATGGATCATCTTTCTTGTCAGACAATCAGGTGATCAGCCTGCATCGTCCTAACCAAACTTGAAAACAACATTTTTGTTGTTCCAACGCGGGAATCGAACCCACGACCTCCGGGTCGAGAGCGAAGCTGTGAACCATTAGACCACGGAGGCGATAAACAGCTAGTTAATTATAATAATAAGATATTTTTTCAAGTATTGTACCTACATTACACTAGGCAACATAGATACAATAAATGATACAGCTACAAAAAAATAGAAGAAAAAAAGTATTATGTGCTTAAGTTTGTTATCCTCAGCTGTAGCTTTATTGGGCTATAAATATTACCAACGTGGTTGTTTTTTGTCCCAATCTTCGTGACCCATAAGGTAGCCACGAGCCACATATGGGCGAAACTTTTTGCGCCATCCCAAATGTTATATCCCAAAAAACATTTGTATGCGGGCAAATATAGAGCTATCGAATTTACCTATACTAATATTATAAAGCGAAAGAGTTTGTTTGTTTAAACGCGCTAATCTCAGGAACTACTGGTCCGATTCGAAAAATTATTTATTGTTGGATAGGTACTCCATTTATAGAGGAAGGCTTTAGGCTATATACGTTGCGACCATTAGGAGCGAAGCGTCCGTGAGAAATGTTGCAAAAACGGGGAAAATTATTCACATTCGTTGCGCTGCATAAACGGTTTAAGCCACTCAAAAACCACCCGAACGAAGTCGCAGGACACATCTAGTTTATTTAATAAAACAAAAATTAAAGGTACCCCCGAATTAAGAATAGCCTAATCGGTTAAGCCCTTCTCGAGTTTTAGCGTGACTAACGAACAGCAATTCGTTTTTATATATAAGAGAGATAGCTAGATTATCGATCACGTCAGCTTTCAAAAAGGCTTTAAAAATACTCACTCTTTTTTCGACGGTGGTTCAAACAGTTTGTATGCGGGCGAGACATCAGTTTTATCTATTTAATTAATTAAAAGAATATACCGTAATGCTTTTTATCTAATCATATCGTCTCGTATAACCATTATCGGATGCCACGAAGCAATAAACTGTGTAACGTGTCCGACTAATTAGTCGGAACCGATTATCGTTTGGTTTCCGTCTGGAATCGTGGACCATGAACCGAACATGCTAATATGTATAAAGAACAATTTAGTGAAAGTCGGTGAAAGCTGATCTTGTGTTCATGCCTATTTCGTTATAATTGTATGTATAATATTTGCAAATTGTTATTATTATCATCAGTGATGATGATAAATGACTCATGAAAGCTTTTAACAAATATCTAGTTTAAGAATACATGTTAAAAAAATTATATCACCTAAATCATCAAATCGTTTATTATAATATGTACACGAATTAACTTAAGTGACAAGTTAGCTACCACCTGGAACCTAGTTCAACCAATTAATTCATATTCAAAATTATGATGTTGCACCAAAATTACAATATTTTCTAGCTTATTAGTTACTAGCGACCCGCCCCGGCTTCGCACGGGTGCAATGCTGATATTAAATATATTTGTTTCATTTACATGCTGTAAATGATTTATATTATATTGATCTATATTAATTGCACACTGTATTTAAGGTACTTAATTCGATAAGGATTAATGCCGTATTGCTTAAAATAGCTTCGTAAATAAGCCATTTTTTCACGTAAAAAGTAAATAATAAAAATGGTTAATGTGGGTTATCCCTAAAAGATAAACATATACCATCGCGGACTTTTTTGTAGACCTTTTTATGGTGTACAATACTGTAGTACATTAATTTGATCTAACTCGTAGGGTTTAGGCAGCGTTTTTGCTAAAATAGGTTAATTTACGACAGCACGTTAGAAACCTCTAAAATAAGCAATGTTGCCTTAGTATATTATGCATGTATTATACATATAAACCTTCCTCTTGAATCACTCTATCTATTGGAAAAACCGCATCAAAATCCGTTGCGTAGTTTTAAAGATTTAAGCGCACATAGGGATATAGGGACAGAAAAGGCGACTTTGTTTTATACTATGTAGTGAAGTGATAGTGATGTTTTAAATAAGTACCTATAACATAATATATTAACTTGTCCATAATCTACTCTATCTTTTTAAAGTATTCTGTACTACGTACCTACTACCTAATATTATAAATTATATTCTTAATAGATAGATAATATTAGTTGCAAAAACAATAACACCGTTAAAAGTAACACTTTTCGAATCACCCTGTACGTAGTACTATTTTTTAAATCGATAGGCCAATATTAACAGAATCCACGGATTCCATTGTCCTCCGGGGGGCAATGCCGCCATTACGTTTTACTGCCCCGGACCACATGGGGCACTTTACTACGGGGCAGTTCGGGGCAAACAAATTAAGCTCCTTATGTCAGTTATGATTCATTGCGATCGATTAATCGCCACTATCGATATTAGTCAAGCTGTCGAATGTTAAGCAACGCTCCAGATTGGATAGGTGACCATATTTATTTTGTATGTAAACGTAGCCTGGATTCAATGTACGATATATGACCGAAATCTGAATGACTCGTGTGTGCTGAGTGCGTGTCATTGTTCACTACTCGACGTGAAAAAGTTAGTAACAATTAAACTACAAAAGGTACATCGAAAAAATTTAAACTAATTCAGTGTCATACAGGTTGTTGTTAATCTTTTAACGTTGATTAGTGACGAAAACTAGCAATCAGCACACTGTAAAGTAGAGCGCTTCGAAGATGCCATCGCTATTATCATTTACGAAGTTCAAAATATATTATTGGACATAAATGTTCGTTAAACGCCAAGCGAATTCGTCTGTCACTTAGCTTATATCAAATCCCATACATATTTTTTTCGAACAGCGTAAGTAATAATATTGATGTCATCTTAAATTATGACCATGGAACATATGCGAGGTGCCCGCATTTATCCATCGTGCTAGGCCTTGCCAAATGCCAATGCCAAAAAAATCTCTCGATGCCAGATGCTCATCTGGCGGAGGGCGTTTCCTATCAATGTCAGTTTTGTAGGCACTTCGTACCTATGAACTATAGTTTTTGACTTAAAATATCTAAAGATACATCGGTACATGAACATTGAAAATAGAATACAAAAAAGCTACGTTCTTATTGTCTTTCGGGCATCTTCATTTTTTATTGTCCGATTGTATTAGCGTTTTATTTTGTATTTGTGCCAAATAAGATAATGAGCGTTCAGAATGGCTTCTTAACTCAAATGTTGGCTGATCAACGATTTGATCAGCTTCTTCCACTTCCACGAATATTTCAAGACCAAAAATAGCCGAATCAGTTCAGCTGATCTCGAGTTTTAGCAAGACTAACGAACAGCAATTGATTTTAATATAGCCTATGTTACTCAGTGATAATGTAGCTTTCTAATGAAAAAAGAATTATTAAAATCGGTCCAGTACTTTTTGAGTTAAGTCGTTACATACAAAAATACAAATCTTTTCTCTTTATAATATTAGTGTAGATAAAATGTTTATTTTTTTCTATTGCAGGTAGTGTTGTGCAGTGCTAGTGTATCGATATCGAGCTTGAGTCATGCGGGATCGGGGCGCGTGACGTCACAACATGGCGGACAGCCCCGCCACCTCCATCATCGAGGGAACTGTCAAGTTCCGCGATGGGAAAAAGGTAAGAAATAAAATTAATGTATTTGTGACAGAGAAAATGTTTTATATACTTTCGAAGACCAAAAAGTTTATGTTATCAAATAAGAGAAAAAAATTACATGTAAGTTTACGATTGGTCTCATTTAACACCTCTTACAAATTCCATCCCATTTTTCAAACCATTGCTTAGTCGATTAGAAATCGACTAAAATCGGTGCAACCAACTACTACAAGTGTACGTCGTAGGAGCCTGTAAGTTAATTAATGTTACACTATGGGGGTGTTGTTTTCTACCTAGAAAAAACACTCTCTAAAAAAAAAGATAAAAAAAATCCTAAAAAATCCTAGCTACCCTTTAAATTTAGCCTAATCGTCAGTGGAGTTACTTTATATTGGTGCAAGCAACTACTACAAGTGTGGTATCATATTCTATCGTTGTTATCTTGATTTTAAAATCGTTGACACTTAATTATAACAAGCACCTATGGCGATATACTCAGAAATTCAAATTAATATTTACAAGTATCTCCCCCTATGCATTCCAATCTATGTTCATTGAAAAATCAATCATAACACCATAAGCATACGGTGTAGTCTCGTATGCCACAGCCACGGTTGGCATTGATAACGCGTTATCAGATAAAGCACGCGCTACCTTAGCAAGTTTCTGGAACCATCGAAGGTGAATAATCAATATTTTCATAGAACAACATATTGGAATGTCGCAACGGTTAATCGTGTCAGATAGATTGATCACACGGCATCGCAGAAAACCGCGAGTAGATTCGCTGGTATTTCTAGTGATTTACATAAAACTAGTTTGTTATGGAAATACGGTTACAAAAGTAACGCGCTTGATAAATGAAGGCTCGCCAATGCTATCATATTTCCATAACACAAATGTGGAAAAATAGAGATGAATATGGTGATGTAGGAGAAAAACATGAGCAACGACTCAGCACCAGTGTGAGTCACACCACTTACACCCTGTTCCACTTCCTAACTCTAAACGATCTGAACGTTTTTTTCGTTCAGATTTGCGTTTCTTTAGCACTGTTTAGGATCGTTTTGAACTGTTCCACACGCACTGACAGCTGTCAATGTCAGCGTTATGAATGATCTGAACGTTCAGAGCGTCAACTGGAGCAGGTCCTTAAACCTAAATGAATTAGATTAAAGAGATCGTTAGTAAAGTATATTAGTCATTCTCGTTACGTCATAGTTATTTATTTAAATTGAAATATGACAATAAAATTGGATCAAAACTTATTATTCGATAAAAATATGAAGACGCTTCTCTTGCACTTTGATACTGATTATATGATTTAAAGAAATGAAGGAAGGTTATAATTCCTAAAATTTTTAATCGAGAAAATTGAGTTTAAACTGTCACTTAAACATTTTGTCGTGACGCATTAAATACATAGATTCTTAAGACGGTTGGTTCAGATTAATATACTTAATACGTTACGACATATTCTAAAATGTTTAAGTGACAGTTTAACGGAATTTTGCGTCATATCACTTTCATCCATTAATCATCTAAAGTATAATATTATGTTCCCGTTATCTAGTCTCCGTACTACAAGTTCAGATCTCCTGATACTTATCACGGGACTGGATTGACGTGGTGTGAAGCATCCATACTAATTATATAATATACAGTATAAACATTATAATATTTCCAATAATTTACCGCACGAGTTTTAATTGGAACTAATGATGATTCGTCAAGCGCGTTTAATTACAAAATAATGAATGTGGGTTACTGTTGCATCAATAATGATTGCCTGTTAGCATGATCGGTTACCACATGATTTTGCATAAATAACAAATCATTCGATGTAAAAATCTAAATATTTGATCCCTATCGAATATCGATGTATCAATGTCCCATCACTAAATTCTGTTTTTTACTTTTTTTTAATCCCTATTATTTTAAGGGATTTTGTACAAAAGTTGACGTTGTCAATCCCATCGTACCTTAAGGGTGTGTTTCACCAAGCAATGTCAAAGTTAACGCCATGTTAAATATCATGTTATCCCTCTCGTATTTCCTGTCAATGAATGAGATGGCATGGTATTTTAACATGGCGTCAACTTTAACATTGCTTGGTGAAACACGGCCTAATTTAATTACATTAAACAAACAATAATTAAACTATAAATTAAAATTAAAGTTACTTACTAGATTGTTTTGAATTATCTATCATGAATAATTTAATGTAAAAATTATAGTACGCTACGAAACATAGTGCTTCATTAAAATTACTTCAGCGTTTTGCGTTAATAAGGAACATAGCGCATTAAAACTTAAACATTAATTATGTAAGGCTCATCTAGGCACGTCTAGGCCTTTTAGATGCATGTCCAATGGAATAGCTTATAACAAACTAGCTGTGCCCGCGACTTCGTTCGCGTGGTTTTTGAGTAACCGTTTATGCAGCGCACGCAACGAAAGTCCTCAAATGTAAATAATTTTCCCCGTTTTTGCAACATTTCTCACTGACGCTTCGCTCTTATTGGTTGCAGCGTAATGTTATATAGCCTAAAGCCTTCCTCTATAAATGGACTATCCAACTCCTGAGATAGGCGCGTTTAAACAAACAAACACTTCCGCTTTATAATATCAGAATAGAAAATATTGTCATTTTCAATTTATCGAGGATATGCATAGGGATCGGATTGATCATGATGATATATTATATCATTTGCGTAGGGATGTCACTTGTCACCTTATGAATGTTCCGAGGACTTGAACTGTCAAATGTGGCTTCTTGACAAGGGTCCCAGTAGGATAGGTGTCAAAAATGAGTACAATTTGGTAAATTTTATTTTTCCCAGGACTTCACGCTAAAAATATATTTCTTCTTTTTCTTCACTTATTATAACTTGCGCCAGACAATTTACGATTAAATTAGATATTTAAAATTTAATTCAAATCTGGAATAAGTACCATGGTCGAGAGCGAGAAGTCCCGCCCAAGCACAGCCATGAGGTCATGGCGCTGCACGGCCCAACGATCGCACACCTCCAGGGTGTGCTGAACCGTGTCCTCCACAGCGCCACACTCATGGCAGGCTGGAGTAGGCTCTCTCTCCACCTTACACAAATACGCATCGAAACATCCGTGTCCGGTGAGTATCTGTGTAAGGCGGTAAGGTGAGGGGTTCCTTCTTGCGGCGCAATATGGAATAAGGATCAACAATGGCCCTTGTTAACGCAGACTGAGCCTTATAATAATAATAATATTATTATTAAATAATATTGATCACTATAAGATGTTGTTAGACCGACCGACTAACCCCGCCTTGGCATCACGTCTTCTCTCATTTACGGTAGAACTAAGTAGCGAGGCATTTTTTACAAGTTATGTTTTTGATGTGATTCTAATTTATTATTTAACTCGTATTATAACTGCGGAAGGAAATGACTCAGTTTGAGGTGGCGCTGGTTTGTGTCAAAGTCCGCATGAGTAATGAGTGGATTAATTGGTTAGTAAACAGTAGATAACGAATGAGTTTTTTTTAATGAGTTATGCAATTTACATGTACATGTCGCAGTCATCTGATTGAATCCGCTATTTAATTGAATGACTAGCGCTTTCATTGAATCCTGTTTTTACCAACAAATTTTAGAATCCGAGATTAGGACAGCCATTTAATATTTTAGTTTAAAAACTTTGAAATTTCCGAATGAGTACTAATAAAACGAACATTAAAGTAAATTAATCAAAAAATATATCAACACATTGCTATCAGTACGAGCTGTCTGTTTGACGCCATTATATAACCGCCTAGTGATTCAATTAAATAACTAGATTCAATAAGATGACTGCGACATACATACTAGCTGTGCCCGCGACTTCGTTCGCGTGGATTTCGGAAACACTATCGCGATTATCTTTTGATTGCTCACGTTGGTTTTTGATGTGAATAATTAATTATCCCCGTTTTCGCAACATTTCTCACTGACGCTTCGCTCCTATAGATCGTAGCGTAATGTTATATAGCTTGAGACTTGCGCGTTTATCACGGCTCTACCTTGACCATTTTTGTACCTATGCATATCTGGATTTCAAATTGAATTATTTTCTTGTTTTAGTCTTTTTAGACTCCTTTTTGCATAGTCCGGTTATAGTTTTTTTTAATTTAATTTAAATATTTTTGCATATCTTTCCCTAGTTTAACTTTGTACCTGTGCTAAAATGTATATTTCTACACAATTCCAGTAATACTGCAGATACTAGTATCTAAGGTTATTATGTAAATTGCTTTATGTATAGGTACACAGCGACTTAAGTTATTCCTTCGTAACTCAAATACTTAAGCTAAGCCACTTAACATCAGGTATGCTAAACGCTCATTTAAACGTCCATAAACCTGAAGGTTACTTAACCATTAAACCGTTGTTTAATCAATGACCTTAACCGTCGTTTATTTGACTGAACTATTCACGACAGTTAGTGCGTGAGTGCTTCATCACGTTATGTTGGTTCTGACATTAAATCAGTACAATCGTGAACATAAGTGATTGGCAGTTTCTCGGCATAATGATAATAAACAATTTATTCAACAAATTTAAAAATTACATTACACAGATCGAGTTACACACTATAAAACCCAATAACATATAGAATAAAAAAAAAATGTTTCTTTTCGTTGGGAGCAAGACAGTTCTAGAATCCTTGGGCACCAATGAGGTCACACAGGGTTATTGAGGTTGCCCCTGTCCATCCTGGTCCCTTCAAGATGCCATCGCTTTCTACCGCTTACTAAGTTCGAAAACAAATGAATGGGATTTGACATAAGCTTTGCTAAATGACGAGCGATTTCGTATGTCATTTAGCGAAGAGATCGAACCACTACACCACGGAGACGAATCAACCACTAGACCACGGAGGCGAAGATATAAAGATGAAGCTTAAATAAAGATGAGCAGAGAACATACATCTTCAGTGCATCAGCGCACCGGTTTAGTATTCGCCGAATAGTGTTGAATTCTATTTGTGAAGCGAACACAACAATTTGTAACGACAAGATGGTGGACATGTTGAAGTCGCGAATAAGTGGTAAAAGGAACAGCCGTGCAACTGTAAGGCCCGTATTAATAAAGAAGTCTCAAACCCAACCTCACTTGAGAATCAATTTGACAGATAAAACATTAAACAACGTGCCGAATTCCGATTAACTATATATATTTCTCCTAATATTCTTATTATAGATTATAGATTATTCACAGAAAAACATTAAAATAACAACTATAATCTTTATTTTTACGTTTTAAAAAAGAAAAAAAATTAAAATAAAGATCTTAATTTTTTAATTTTTTTTGTAAAATAGGTTCTCAAGTGAGGTTGGGTTTGATACTTCTTTATTAATAAGTGACCGGTTGAGGCTGTGCTCGTAGCTATGATCACGAATGTCACCGCCGTCACATGACCGGCTGCGATAATTGTCAATAGCGTAAAAACTAATCTTGGGGAATAACAATTCGGCCATCATCGCTATTACAACCGTTGGAATGTTGGCTGTAGATTTTTGCGCTTAAAAACAAGATAAAAATGAGTATAATTAGAAACTAAAATAAAATTATGAAGCTACCCACGAATTGTCAAGAAGTTAGCAAGCTGATGATGATGAGTTATAGCTAAGAACACTCGATCATTCAAACAAAAAACCAGATCAAAATCGGCCAATCCGTTTGAGCGCTGCGATGCCACAGATACGTCAAATTGATAACATCCCTTGTTTTCGTCGGTGGTTAAAAAATAAGTTCCATATTTCGTGTGTCAACAAAACTAAGAGAAACACGGGCTATATAAGTAATTAATTATTAGCACATATATGGACGTTCGAGAATGTAAAAAATACCAGATTTTCAGTTTCTGTATTCAAACATCCAGGAACAAATAAAATCAAAACATAGGAACACAGCTCAAACCTTTTTTGCGTATTTAAATCCGTTTAATATCGTCTAAAGGTAATTTCAGTTCAAACTGCAGTTGTCTCTATCGTGCTAATGCTGGCTTAGTGACAGCTATATATCTTACGAATATGAAAGAAGACTAAAACAGAATATAATCTAGAACAAACCATTATCAGGTCGCGCGACTGTACGTTAAGTCGCTCCATCCCTGCTCATGCCCTTAAGTCGCAAAGCTGAGATATAAAAGGAGCACAAACATCTACTGGATGTGTCACGAAAACGCGAGCGAGACTACATTTGTTGTAGTCGATCGAATTATCCAAAACATTTGTACAGTGTATTTTATCTGGATGATACATTTTACAGAACAATATATACAGACTATAATAATCAAAAAATACAGTTAAAAATAAAATTAAAAAATTTAGAAGTTAAATAATTAAGTTCATTCTTTTTTGATTGTATTTAAAAAAAAATACTAGCGTAAGTAAACTAGATTTATGTTTTTTTTTTACATTGTAATAGTATCCTGAAAGAGCTCATTTCACCGTTAAACATGTGTTTGGCGAGATAGTATTGTTATAATATATATGAGTGTAATCTTAGACGAATAAATAAATAATAATAAATATCTATGGACGTTTCACACCACTTCAATCTGGCCATGAGCTAAGTATCCGAAGAACTTGTGTTACAGGTACCAGACAATGGAAATATATTTAATACTTTTATACTATACACATATTTAAGATTTTTATTATATTATACACAAATTTAATACACATCCATGTCCCAGGAACACTGAAAACTATTTGTTCCCTCGGCGGGATTCGAACCCGCGTTCTCGGTCGAGCACCAACGCGATAAACCACTGCGCTGTGGAGGTCGTCAATAAATACATTGTACAAAACAATGTAAGGCTTTTCCAGGCTTCAACATTCGTGAGCGTTTTAATTAAAATCAGTTTTGACTGTCACAGAGGGCTCAGCAAACACTCCACCGTTCAAATCTTCTACAAAGTCGGTTAAATTATTACGCTCAAACACTTTAGCTATTCTGATTTAGCTTTTTGTTATTTCCTTAATTTACCTATATTATTTGATGTGTCTTTGTGTGAGTTGCAAAATAAACTTCTTTTCTTTCTTAAATTGTACTTTTTACTCGACTTGGGCTTCGGCATAAACCACAGAATATAACATGAAGTCAACGAACTGGCCAAGTGCGAGTCGGCCCCGCACTTGGACTCGTCAATGGACTTGAGTATTTGATATGAATTTTAGCTGTATAGTTGATACCTATTGAACGCATGGGCGTTCCAGAGAAAAAGGGTCGTGACAGACATACAGACGGACAGCAGTTCCGTTTTTTCTTTTGAGGTACCGTGAGGTATGTAAGGTCTCTTGTTTGGTGACAATATTTTTTTTTATCTATGGGTGCTTCAATACGTCAATCTGGGCCTGTGCTAAGTATCCGAAGAACCAGACAACGGAAACATATTTAATACTTTTATACTACATAAATATTTAAGATTTTGATTATATTCATAACCTCACAACCTCATATAAAACTAAAACTTTTCAGTAGAGTAAAAATCTTAATCATTTTAGATGTTATTATGACATGGATTCTGTTTTAAAGGAGGTTCAGTTATGTACAGTAGACATCCAAAATCCATGTCATAATAAAATCTAAAATTATTAAGTTTTTTGACTCTACTAAAAAGTTTTAGTTTATTAGATACGAGGTTGAAAAGGTAAAGCAAGTAGGCTGTACTAAGGTCACATAAGTACATAGAAGTAATAGGACTAAGGAAGACATCGATTGCATTGTATTTGGCCGCTCACCAAAACGGAAGGTGACAGATCTTGAATGAACAAAGATGGAGGCCAATTACTAGCATTTTTTACAAAAACAAGCAGGCGGTGTGCCTGATGATGCCCACCGCCTGCCCAAAGCAAAATGCCAAGCAGGAACATTTGAAAACTATTGTGGTATTTGTAAATTCTGTTGCTGCCCTGCAACTGCTCTATCAAACCGATAGAGACAACTGCAGCTTGAACTGAAATTACCTATTAAAAGTACGAGTAATTGACTTTTAATAGGTAATTTGTTATGAAACTCCTGTTTCCTCCTACAATGCTTAACCGATTTATGTACTTTTCTCATTATAAACTAAAAAAGGCTTGAGCAATATAAATGTATATAAATATAATTATGATAGTCGCTAATGACCTTCGTTGTTAAAAAGAGACTTTGAATGAATAAATAAATAAAAATTCTTGAGCTATGTACCTATAAGGTATGTTTCGATTTTATCATATAATAAAAAAATCGGAGTACGATTTGTTTCCTAGATGTTTAAACACAGCCAAAAACCGGTCATATTTTGTATGTTTTTGAAAGTCTATATCTCTTTTAATAATTCATTTTTATATAAAAAAGGAAAATATAGGGACGTATTAAAAGTATTCATAGACACTGAAGAAAAAAGTTGCTAGTCTAGTGGCACTCTCCTGGGAGGAAGCTGGGTTCGCGTAGACCTCTATTTTTGTATGCAAAAACGGCCTTTGTGTTTCCTCTTAACTCTGGTGCTGCCACACGTATTTATTTAAATTTTCTTGATTTTTACTAATGATTTTTTAAGGAAGCTGAATGAGGTGTTAATATTTTTTGGGATAAACATTCCTTGTTATTGTCAAATTTCAGCACTTTTATCTGGACCGAGAGCTGACGTATCGTGATGTATTGAGGTCAAGAAGGATGGATCGATTTCGATAAAACTGATAACATTTGCAACAATGTCATCAAGGATTTCGCACTGGTGTTGATGACCACCGATATCATTTGTCCAATCGGATTCGTAAGCGCGTTTATGTGTGCTACAAATAACCTCTTTATAATATTACTAGCTGACCCGTGCCCACTTCGTTGAGCATGGAAACCGTGTAAAACTTCTCGGGACTTCCACGAATATTTTAAGACCAAAAATTGTCGAATCAGTTCAGCTGATCTCGAGTTTTAGCGAAACTAACGAACAGCAATTGATTTTTATATAGCCTATGTTACTCGGTGGTAATGTAGCTTTCTAATGAAAAAAGAATTATTAAAATCGGTCCAGTACTTTTTGAGTTACATACAAAAATACAAATCTTGCCTCTTTATAATATTAGTGTAGATAAATTATACATATTTGTATTATACCTACTTTGATTTAAAAACAGTTTAAAAATCACGCTTATTTGCATTTACATGGGCCTTGAAACGTACATGCAAAATTTCAAATTAATCTTCTGGAAAATTATTCTCAAAAACTCCATTACATACATATTATATACATAGATACACGTACAAGATATATGAGCGTGTTAAAATCTTATATCCACTTTACATAACTAAGAAAAAAAATGTGTTTTACATTTAAAATCTTATGTGTCAGCCCTAATACTTGACACGTCAAGTTCCTTTTTTAAAAACCCGTTCCTTAAAACATCTTAATTGACTTATAATTATCTCGTTCTGTGTTCTGTCGATGAATGACTTTCGCCAATCACCTACAGAAATACTTTCGACATGATCCATTGGCAATTAAGTGCTAAATTTAATTGATGTTTTAAACTAAGTGCTATCTAAGTAAACCGAGACAAATCAATAGTGGGGCAAACAGTTTGTAAAATACAGAAATGTTGGTGGTATACTGATTCAGATAATGTGTCAAAATTCAAAATATTTTATTTCCAAATGAAACTTAACAAGCTATTTTCGGAAAGTCAACAAAAAGGCTACCACCGGTTCAACCCTAGCCCGCCGAGAAGAACCGGCGTAAGAAACTCGGACGGGCCATCTTTTAGCAAAAAGATGGAAAATTGTTCTTTTGTATATTGCATAACGGTAACTTACGGCATACTCAATCTCTACTTAAGGATCACTCAACATGTTTTCCTCTGCCGGTACCTATTGTGATTTTATTACATAGCTGTTGATAACGGCCGAATACTCAACCTCTACTTAAAGATCACTCAAGTCACATGCTTACTTTTATTTCCTTATGGTTTTGTTGAGAAAGTAGTAAAGGAATTATAGGACCTAGGGGCCCCTAAATCCCTGAGAACCAATTAAAGTTAGGACTTTAATAGGGTCTCAGAGTTACGTTAGGTTGTTGATTACGTGGTTTGTATTATTTCATATCTGTCACTTTAATACTACTGTTACTAAGGTAAAAGTTAAGCATCAGTTTACACTTTACACCGAGACGAAGAACTTTTTGAAATAGCGATTTAAAACTCAACTTAATTTACTGTACAATAAGATACAAGTTTGCAAATTGCCGCGTCGTCATATTGTGACCTGACCGGTAACTGGACTCAACAAAAATGAGGCGCGGTATGTGAGAATGTGCAGCGCAGAGAATGCGGCAAACTGCAACTTGCTGCAAATGTCACAAGATCATAACCATACGAGCTAGGGGTGTCACACGCGAGAAATTTAACTTCTTATCGACCAAAAACGAGGAAAAGGAAGGGCCATACCTAATGTGACCAGACGTCCCGTTTTAAATGGGTCTGTCCAATTTTGAACGAGACTGTCCTGTTTTCCGAAATGAATTGTCGAACGCAAAGTTGTCTCATTTTAGGAACGTAAAAATTTGAGAAGGTAGCACACAGCCGTTAAGTATCCAAAAGCAGGTTGCAGCAAATGTTAAGTCATATATTTGCTTCAATAATTAGCAATAAAATTTAAATAAATAAATATTTAGGGGATCTCCCGTACAAAAATGTTATTTTGCCGTTTTGCTCGAGTCTAACTCGCACTTGGCCGGTTTTACGCTGACTAGGTACTTATTATTTGACCAAATTAAACCAATGTCCCGTTTTGAGTCAAATAACAAATGGTTACGTTAGTAATAATACCCTTTTGTCGTCTTCAAAATCGGTCGAAATCACTGGCTTTATACAGACGCTTAGGCCGTGTTTCACCAAGCAATGTTAATGTTAACGCCATGTAAAATACCATGCCATATCATTCATTGACAGGAACTACGAGAGGGATAACATGATATTTAACATGGCGTTAACTTTAACATTGCTTGGTGAATCACGCCCTTAAAGTATCTATTGTTCTAACTCCTAATGCAAAAAAAAACAACAAATATGCTCCAGAATTGACGTTGAAGCAAAAGTTTGTGCATTATTTATTGTTTGATTCGTAAATTTCCAAAGCATTTTTATACCTACCTGGTATATTTTACAAACTGCGCATAAGAAAAAGCTTACAAGTACCTAACACCTCTAATGTTTGTCCGTAATAGTATTGCAAAAAATAAATCTTACCTCTTGCCGAAAAGGGTACATTTATTACCTTATAAATTACGCACAAAGTACCTTTATGGTGTCAAATCGAAGGTAGACTTAGTATTTATGAAGGTTTTTATGAGTTTTTTTTTGAAGATAGGAAAGAATACAGTAATGATTAAGATAATAAGACTTTAAAATTAAATTTTAAATAGTTACACATAGATTACTTTTAAAATAACTTAGCTGTGGCAACCCTACTAAACGACATAGAGACGCGGGAATTGAAAGGCCGACAAGTGCACGTGAGGGAGACGGGTGCAATCGCCTAGTGCTAGACAAGGACAGGCGATTTCTCACGACAGTGACATCATTGGCAAATATTATGAAATATTCATTTACTCGTTTACCGTGTATTGTTTACGTTAACTTTAACCGTTAGATCGTTAGGTCAAGTGATCTTTAATGGTCAGTCCCGATTTAACCAACGCTCGTTAGGCGTCAGTGTTAACGGCTTGTTATACCTTGCCTGTTCATTCATTGACAAGAAATACGAGAGGGATAACATGATATTTAATGAAGGAATAACTTGTGTTGGTGAAATTGGCTCATAAAACGGTCAACCATCCGTGTAATGCCTAACTAACAACTTTGTAAGCAATGGCATATTGAATAAAGGTCATGTTCTTTGAGTAAACGAACTATTTTTTACTCACTGTCGCTGATTGGCGGAATGATAAGGATGGAACGTGACGTGAGCGCCACTCTACTAAACTCAACCATAAATATCGACCATCACAATTTAGTTTTAACGATATTCTTCTTTTCCAGTGGAAGTCGCGATGGTGTGTGATGAGGAAGCTGTCTCCAGTAGCAGGTAACACTTCACTTTATATTTTAACCGCCTGCGCCAGAACGCCAGAAAAGAAACACATGTTTTTCTAGAGTATGTATTGTATGTGCAGTGTGATTCATGGTTCATATATCAAGCCAAATATAGTGTGAAGAGAATGACGCGTAGAGCATTTTTTGTTTAGGCACCTCATATAAATAAGTAATTTACATAACGCGACAAATCACGATTAAAGATCTCCATAAAAGTCACAAAACAGATGAGTTTCAACCCTGGTCAGGTGTTAGGTCAACGACCAGTGCGTTTGTGTGTATTAGGAGCCAGCGTGCTCCAGCATAGTAAGATTCACTCCTTGTTGTCATTTTAGACCTGTGATTTTTTGAGTTATATTAAGTAATTTATATGAGGTGCCAAAACAAAAAATGCTCTACTCGTCATTCTCTTCACGCTATATACTTCACGGCTGGATATAATTGAATCACACTGTATAATTGTAGCACGCACTGAACGGCTAGGTGAATTGAAGCTTATGTCGTTAGCTAACACAACGCTTAAAGAATCGCAGTGGGTTTTTTTACCGTTCCCTTAATCCGTGGGGTGCTGGAGACAGAACAGGCATGGGGCATCTCCCCATCAACCATCTTCCCCCTGGGTGTCGAAGGAGACGGAAATCTCCGAAAATGGGCCGCAGCGTTTTCTCAAACCTGTGCTCAACAACCCGCCTGTCAAGCGTTCTAGTACAACCCTCATGAAATACTATGCTTATGTCCATTAGTGGTATAGCTGAAATTATGATAATACCGTTTTCTTTTTAACCGACTTCCAAAAACAGGTTCTCTATCCGGCCAGGGGCCTTACTCTCCAAACTGATTTTGATTCAGATTCGATGGTGCCGGGTACACCCGAATAAATTGACTTTCATTTATTTTGATTCTCAGTCGATTGATATGGTCGGGAGTGCAAAAAGTTACGATCTAACGATTTTATTCATCCTGGTTAGTTTCAAACTAATCCACCAAATAAAATACCAAAAGCGTTGAGATCGAACTGATTTGATTCTCGATTGTGTCGGGAGTAAGCCTGCTGTTTTTCGTTCAAGTGTAAAGGAACTTTAACGGAGAGATTAAATTAGTTAAGGGTTTAGATCTCGTTAGTGTAACTAGTGCTTAGATCTGGCGGCCCGCCAGCCAGACTTGGTAAAAACATCGCATTTGTAGACACAAGTGGACAATCTAGGAGTTTGTATTGTAGCGGTACAGATTAAGCTTAATTAAAATTTAGGTAGTACTCACTTCAGGTTATTTAAGTAACTCCGAATTGTCAAGCTGTGAGTCTGAGCTGATAATGTTGAATTATAGCTAAGAACTAGCTGTACCCGCGACTTAGTTGGCCTGGTTTTTGAGTGACTTAAACCGTTTATGCATGCAACGAAAGTCCCCAAATGTCAATAATTTTCCCCGTTTTTGCAACATTTTTCACTGACGTTTCCCTCTTATTTTACTTATATATATTATAGCCTAAAGCCTTCCTCTATAAATAGACTATCCAACAAAAAATTTTTTTTTCAAATCGGATCAGTAGTTCCTGAGATTAGCGCGTTTAAACAAACAAACAAACTCTTCCGCTTTATAATATTAGTATTAGGTAGTATAATAGAACACGTCAGTCTGTTTTGTAAAAACACACTTTTCAAGGCTTTTTCGTTACGTAACAACCGGTAATATCTCTGAACGTTAGCAAACTAGTCCTGAACTGAAGGGACAAATTCTGTAATCACTTAAGCCGAAGGGCCGCAGGGCGAGATAAGGGCAGTAAATCTCTCCCTTGCGTAACTGGATTACGCCGGTTTAAACTGAACCTTAGTCTCAAAGTAATGCCGATGAGAACTTTGATGAATTCTTTTGATTATAAAAACTGCGATAAAAAAATCGTATATATGTACAGGTACAATTCAGGAGTAAAATTGTTACTACTAGAGTAAGTAGAGGCATTATCCAGGGAGGTAACAGACACATATTTCTGTATGGAAAAATAGAAGTAGTTTCCTCTTAAGAGGAAACACCACGAAATTTTTTCCATACAAAAATAGGGGTCTAGGGGATTTCTATTTCCTCCCTGGATAACACCTCTAGAGTAACAATTTTTTTCCTGAATATTTATGGATATTGTTTGTACGTCCCTATTTTTTCCTTTTTTTAATAAATTAATTATTTAAAGAGATATGGACGTTTAAAAACCTAAAAAAAATGGCCAGACTCTCCGCTATGTTTAAATATCTAGGAAACAGATTTGACTACAATAATCAGCAAAAGCAAAAAATAGAAACCTAGCTCAATTCTTTTTTTAGCTAATACAGAAAAAAATATTTAAATCGGTTAAGTTTTGGAGGAGGAAACAGAAATCCCCTAAACGTCGATTTCTGGTACTTTTAATAGGTAATTTCAGTCCAAGTTGCAGTTCTTTCTATCGCGCTAGTGCTTGCTGGCTAGCTAAGGCACTGCGAGACAGCAATAGATTTTACAAATACCTGTTTTGTATTTCTCTCAACCGTGCTGTTTCCTCTTAAGGCCTAGTGCCCACGGGTGACAAAATTAACGTTGTAGCTCACTATATCGTACAGTAACTTACATGTTTTGTGAAAAAGTAAACTTTTTTTTGCCCCGGCTAAAGTCTATAATCGGAATGTAGATGGTGTACGACAAATACAACTTTGCCTCTAACATTATATCTCTAGGAAAACCATAGATAAATTATAATCTGCGTCACCTTGTACAGACTACAGATACGGAGAAATAACCAAACCGATTTTGTTGACGGTGGCCGGTTTCATCTAAACCATGGTACGCAGGAGTTATTTTATAGTGCCCAAGTGTGTGCGCAATACACAGTAAGCATTCTCTCTTCCTTCATTCTTATAGCCCATTGGGACAGATAATCGACATGACTGGCGAGAGGCCCCAGGACTGACTTTTTACATGCCCATCCGACGCATGGATCTTTCTAGTCACACAACAGGTGGTCAGCCTGAAAACAACATTTTTTGTTGTTCCAACGCGGGAATCGAACCCACGACCTCCGAGTCGAGAGCAAGGCTCTAAATCACTAAAACAAGGCGTTAGGAAAACCATAGGTAATTCTAATCCGTGTCACCTTGTGTAGATACCTGGAAGTATCACAGTATTAATAGACAGCTCCAACTGTTGGCTAGGATTACAATCATCACAATGTAACCTTTTTATTATTATTTATATTTTATTGCATGATTACCTTTGGCGAGGACAAACATCCGTTGACTCTGTTCTGACCCTAATTATGCATTTTGTAAACACATTAAGTTTGATTGTGACGAAATATAAATTATTTGGTAGCAATATATTTTGTTAATTTTTAAATTTTTTCTAAAACACGACTTACCAGCGCTGCTTTGTACAGATATATTATAACTTTGGGATATGATTATACTATCTTTTCTCACTCCAGAAATATTTTATTATTTCAAAAATTAATGTTTTTTTTGTTTTTTTGTAAGGTATTCTTGCGACAAAAAATAAAAATTTTTTTTTTACTTTTTGACAAAAAAAATACTTACATTTCCAAAATGAGTAAAGGCAGTATAATCGTATCTTGAAGTTATAGCGACTGTTCTTTTTACACCCAGTATACTTAACTTCATCAGCGTTAACTAATTAATACTACAAAACATAACATAGTTAAAAATCCAAATTACGCAAAAGCAGGGCTCCTAAACATTTTCTACTGACTAAATTATTTCTCTTCAATTCTAATAATATTGAATATTTTTTAATAGGGATCAATATAACTGGATGAACTGAATAACATGTAAATCGGTTCCCATATCTCTGGTTCCCATGAGAACGAGATAGGCCTTGGCGAACGAATTAGTTCTACTTTACGTTTTTACGATAAGCTCAATGTTACAAATAACTTGGAAGATATGGTCGATTTATTTGAGAATTTCCTATCTGGGGCTAAGTAAAAGTATATAAACATTAATTATACATAATATTAACTTGATGTTGTACGGGAGAAGAAAGAAACCTTACAACCTTACCTTACCTTAAGTACATTTTTCCGCAATAAAAAGTATCTATGTCTGTACCAAATTTCACCAAAACTTCCGATTTCGAAGTAGGTAGTTTTGATTATGTTTGTAGTAGTATCGAGTAGTAGGAAACAATGGAAAAACACAGTAGATAATATATAGGGTCTGTTCCAGTAGACGCTCTGAACGTTCAGATCATTCATAACGCTGACATTGACAGTTGACAGTGCCTGTGAAAACAGTTCAAAACGATCCTAAACAGTGCTGCCCCTGTTCCACTTCCTAACTCTAAACGATCTGAACGTTTTCGTTCAGATTTGCGTTTCTTTAGCACTGTTTAGGATCGTTTTGAACTGTTCCACACGCACTGACAGCTGTCAATGTCAGCGTTATGAATGATCTGAACGTTCAGAGCGCCTCCAGGAACACAAGGATATTCTTTATAATATTAGTATCTAAGAAAAACTACAGTATTTATATTCATTTTAATGAAAGCCAGGTAATACAACGCTTGTTTTTTTTTGTTGACTTTCCGAAAATAGCTTGTTTCATTTGGAAATAAGTCTTTTTTTTACGTTTTATGCCAGAATGTACGGTTTCAGTGGATATACGAACGCTGTTGCATTACGTTTCTATCTAATATTATTTTTAAAATATTATGTTTATAATATAAAAAAGTATCTAAGATAAACAACAGTATATTCATATGAAAGCCAGGTGAATACAACGTTTTATGCCAAAATGTAGATTTCCAGCGGGATAGACGAACGCTATTGCATTACATTTCTAATATTATTTCGTTTGGCAGACTTCAAAGGCCCGCTTTGAAATCGGATGCGCTACATTATAAAACGTAGTTCGTTGACACGCCAAATTCATTTTCTCAATGTTGCCTGGGCAGCAGGCAGTAATACCAACTTGAATATTTTACCTACTTAACTTTACATATTTTTTTTCTAGAGATCGATAAATAATTGAATTTCGAAAAGTAACTTAAAACTGGTGCTGAGGCGTGGATATAGCAAACTTAAAAGATATATTTTTATTGACATTACACACTATTTAAATCTGTCCTCTTGATAAGAGGTCGTAGAACTTGTGCTACAGGTATTGACTACACGCCACATAAATCTAGTCCCTTGCTAAGAGGTCGTAGAACTTGTGCTACAGGTCCAGACAATATAATTTAAGATTTTTAATATTAAAACAATTCTTTATTATACTTACTATCATAAATTGATAACCAATGAACTCACATATCTTTTTATTACTTTGGCGGGATTAGAAAACACCGACTTTCTCAACCACAGGACTCATATTTAGGCTTTTTAATCAGCTGCTCACGATACATTTTCAAACAAGCCTATCCCGATCGATACAGATGTTACAATCAATATTTTAAAATAAAAATTAAAACACCTATCTACATCACGTCTGTCGACAAACAAGTTTAGAAGGTCAAATATAGGATACCTGTGGCAAACGTTGACCTTCGTAACTTATTATTAGTCTTTTTATCACTCTATAATTTATGAGCAAAAAAGGTTTCGAACATCTGACTTTTTTTTAGAATCAAAGTAATATTGCTTAAATATTTTGTGTGTAAAATAGTAACTTATCTTTGTAAACTAAATGTTTGCTTAGGTTAGTAACAACTTAGAAGTCCTCATATTAACCTGTCACTGTCACTGCAATTGACAATAAAATGAAGTGACTTGGGCGCCACTTAATTTAACTGTCGTTTTACACGGCCGTTAGACTGAAATTAAATTGCGCTAGATTTTGATGACGGGTTGTAGAATTGAGTTAAATTTCCTTAAAAGTACAGCAGTAGTTCTGATGAGTATGTGCCACATTTTAAAACAAAGATGATGATTAGGGGGTCAATTGATTGCTTGATTTAAATATTATAAATCTATACTAATATTATAAAGCGGAAGAGTTTGTTTGTTTGTTTGTTTAAACGCGCTAATCTCAGGAACTACTGGTCCGATTTGAAAAATTCTTTTTTTGGTGGATAGTCCATTTATAGAGGAAGGCTTTAGGCTATATAACATTACGCTGCGACCAAAAGGAGCGAAGCGTCAGCGAGAAAAGTTGCAAAAACGGGGAAAATTAATTACATTTGGGGACTTTCATTGCGTGCGCTGCATAAACGGCTTAAGTCACTCAAAAACCACGCGAACGAAGTCGCGGGAACAGCTAGTCTATGTATATATCTACATTGTATAAAAAAATCAGTTGCTGTTCGTTAGTCTCGCTGAGAGAACGGCTGTACCGATTGGGCTATTTTTGGTCTCGAAATATTCGTGGAAGTCCAGGGAAGGTTTAAACGATTTCTATGCTCAACGAAGTGGGCACGGGTCAGCTAGTACTTAAAAAATCTAGCGATATAGCGCGACGCTGCACGAAATTTTGAATCCTAAACTAAACTAAAAGCAAGCCGACGCCGAAACGCGGTGCAGCTCGTAATTCAAATAACTACTACTGCAGCATCGGCTCGCGTCTCGGTGCGGACGCTTAAATTACGAAATGTTTCATAACCTAACCTTGTAATCCCGTTGTTAGTAAAAGTAATCGTGACAGTATACACCTTGTTAACTGATTTACATGAGACACTACAAGGTTTGATAGTTAATATTGTAGCACTATTTACTACTACTCCGTGGTCTAGTGGTTATGTGCTTCGCTCTCGACCCGGAGGTCGTGGGTTCCCGCATTGGAACAACAAAAATGTTGTTTTCAAGTTTGGTTAGGACAATGCAAGCTGATCACCTGATTGTCTGACAAGAAAGATGATCCATGCGTCGGATGGGCATGTAAAAAGTCGGTCCTGCGCCTGTTCTCTCGCCAGTCATGTTTACCGTCCCACTGGGTTATGAGAGTAAAAGGAAGAGAGAGTGCTTCTGTGTATTGGCGCACACACTTGGGCACTATAAAATAACTCTTGCGTAGCTGGCCTGGTTTCAATGAAATCGGCTACCGACACCGAAATCGGTGAGGGGAGTTATTACTATTTACTGATAACTAGATGTTGTTGTTTCATACTAGTCTCAAACTTGGTCTTTAAGAATTGCGATCGCAACCTCCAACTGAAAACCTTTTTGACAGAAAAAAAAAATATCTCATTGGCAAAAATACTCTCATCAATTAAAACTAAAAAAAAAAGATTTTTATCAAAATAGGTAGCTAAAATTACTAGAATTACTACTCGTTACGAAGGAAACGATCAAATATTCTAATTGGTTCCTAATTCTGGGGATATTTTAATATTTAGTTTCTCACAGCGCAGAATCGAGTATTAATTTATGTATGTAGACAATAAAATGGAAACATTTATTAGAATCATGTTATCATCCTATATAATATTATTCTGAGATATGAAAGAAAATTATATTGTGCAATTTATCTGCCAATAAAAAAAAAATTAATGATTTTTTTTATTAGGTTAGGGTTGGTCTGGATTTTGTATTTGCTTTTCAATGGCTTTCCTGTACGGTGAGCTCTATGCCAAATTGGCCCCGCGCGAGTTTCTTACTCCTGAACCGGTGGTAGGCATCATGTAGGACAATTCTATAGGTGTTATTTAATAACCTATATGGAAATAAAAAGTTTTGATTTGACGGTATTGCTTAGGTAATAGCTATAATCAGAGCCAAAATATCTAACGTCGAAGAACATTTTTATAATAATCCGTCTCGACATTTCGGTCTGCTGTGTTGTTCACCTCACAACAGGATATTTTGCTGCACATGAATAATACATACGAATATTTGCCACACTCATACATATCAACATACTAGCTTTTGCCCGCTGCATCGCTTTACCAAATAACTGTACTACTGCATCTATTCTCAACTTTATACGGGGTGTAAAAAGAATAGTCACTGTAACTTTGACATACGATTATACTACCTTCCCTCATTTTGTAAATTATGAAAGTATTTTTTTGTTACAAACAAAAAATCTTTTTTTTTTCTTTCGATCATTTCTTATTTGTTTGTGACAAGAATATATCACGTATTATCACTCATTATTACTCATATTTTACAGCTATATAATATACTGAATTCCATTTTTTATAACATTGTAAAGTGATACTAGCTGGTCCTGGGCCCTTATTCAAGACTAGCTGTTCCCGCGACTTCGTTCGCGTGGTTTTTGAGTGACTTAAACCGTTTATGCAGGGCAGGCAAAGAAAGTCGCCAAATGTGAATAATTTTCCCCGTTTTTGCAATATTTCTCATTGACGCTTCGCTCCTATTGGTCGCAGCGTAATGTTATATAGCCTAAAGCCTTCATCTATAAATTGACTAACCAACAAAAAAAGTTTTTTTCACATCGGACCAGTAGTTCCAGAGATTAGCGCGTTTAAACAAACAAACAAACTCTTCCGCTTTTTAATATAATTATAGATGACATCGCTAGTATCACTTGCAAAGTTCGATAAAAAATGTATGGTATTTGACATAAGTGACATACGAATTGGTGTCACTTTGCGAAGCTTATGTCAAATACAGAAAATTTATTTTTCGAACTTCGTAAGTGATAATAGCGATGGCATCTTGAAGGGCATCCTGTCCAGTAGCAAACGCTGTTATCGATTATTTCACATTTCTGCTTTGTATTGTGCTTCTTCAATCGAATTTTGATCAGATTTTAATCTAGTTTTTTTAAGCTGACATGTTCGAGGGTGTCCTTAGCTATAATTCATCATCATCAGTTTAATTACTGAGTGGTTCTTGATGGAAATTTAAGTTCATAGTAATAATATCCAATAATACAATATTGGTGATATTTTATAAAAAAATACTATTGTTAACTTAATAACATGGAAAGTGTAAAAATATGTGTATTATGATGGTACAATGACTTGATAATTTGGGGGTTAAAAAATATTGGTTAAGTTATTGGAATCACTATTTAAAGACTGAGTGTACTGTTGGTATGGAAATGTATGTTCATAGTACTTCATAGTAATAATTCACAGTATACATGTGGGTGTTTTTTTTTATAAAACTTAAAACAGTGAAACAGTGTATAAAAATGTTGTGTGTTACGAGTATCATATTGATGGAACTGTCACTGCTTGACAATTTGGCGGTTAGTAAAAAAATATTTTGTTTATTATTGCTATTTAAATCACTATTTCAAAATGCATCGCGTCTTAATGTGACTTGACCCTAAGTGTCGAGTTTAGATTTATAGCGAACTTCACTCTTCAGTCTATACTGGGAAATGACATCATTCTAGAAGTATGTTCTGTCGCTTCGAAGAAAGCTCCGTCATCCTCCCTAGATATACGTTTTGTCTATACAAGAATAGACTAACTCCGGTTTCTGAAAGGCTCATCTAATAGTTGATTAACTAACATTTGAGTTAACATTCTGATCGCTCATTGGTGAACATCACTCGCAACAACTTCGCTCACTTTCTACGTCCACCAATGAGCGTTCAGCATTGCTTGTTAACTCAAATGTAAAGGGTTGTATTAAGATATTTTACAATACCAGCCTGGTTCCAGGCAATTCAATAACACGGTCTTAAGGTGCCTTGTTATTTTTCATATTACAGCGACATGTTATACAAAATGGATCCACCCTAATTTGGTAGTCTGAAAGTGACATTCGGAAGCAAGTCCAGTGTCAAGTGTCCGCTAACTAGCTGTCATCATGCAGCTATTATGTGATCGTAATAAGAAAATTCCAGGCAGCCATGTAAGCGACGTAAACAGGCTGGAATTAAGAGCTTGTAATAGGCCCCCTGGTCGACGTTTGGTCAGCCTTTCAGCATTATGATATAGTTCCAGATGGTCATGACAGCCACAGGATTCTATCAATCTGTAATATTGTCTATTCTTTCGTAGGAATAAACATTTCTTCGGCGGTCATTCTACTGTTACTCAAAGAGTGTGTTTCCTTTAGTTAAGTAAAATATCAAATTCGAACAAATGTATGTATCATTGTTTTCTTTATTGCACTGTAAATAAGTGACATTAAATTTGGTAGCATTATAGTGTAGGTGTCTACTATTGTGGTACAATAAGTTTGAATTTTAAAAAAGATAAAGGCACACTTAATATATGGGATGTAATGCCTTTAAATAAAGTTTAAAAAAAAAGATAAAAAGTTTGAATTGGATTTAAAGAAGTTGTTTAAATTCTAAACGGACTTTTTTGAGTAAAGCTGAGTAAATTAATTTCTTAAATACATATCTAAAATCATCTAAATATCAAAACATAAATTCGAGTTCAATACGTTTTTTTATTTATTTATTTTAATGTCGCTTTAACATCTGGTTCATTAGCGACAACTATAAAATACCTCATATAATATAAGTAACTTAAATTAAAGTTATATAAGTATGTATTTAAACGAAAAAAAATATAGATAAATTACAGAGGTACTGATTATAATTGAGTATCTATTTATATGATTTAGTAAATTGTCATAAAGTTAATTAAAGTTTAATTAGTTTCACAACTAACATTGCAAATATTTGGCTGTATGTTATAATCGAAAGTTAATATAGAATAATTTCTTAGGTATATTTTGCACTATCTATAATTGAGATTTATTAATATACTTTCATGCGCCAATGGGGCACCATTGCTCACGATAGAGACATTTTAATTAATAAACTGGGCCTTTCCTTACTACAGTATAAGAAGGTAATAATTATAATTTACACGCGACAACTATAACTAAAATTAAACTGTTAACAGATTAGGTTTATTTCTTACTGTTTGGTTTAACTTGAGGCAAATTAAGCCGAATTATAGTTTGTGTGTAACTTGACAGTTAAACCCTAAACTAACTGAACTATTTGGGTAAAGGTTAACTTACCTTCGCTATTGTTACACAGATCTGTGCCAAATATGTTTTAATTAGACACTGCGTAAATCTTCATTAATTGTCCCCAGCGCATCCTTTGACCGATTTTTCCACCGATTTTCGATTTGTTCCACCATATGTGATCGATTTTGTATAACGTGTCTGCACTGATATAATCAGTATGTTGTATTTTTCGCCTACAAAAAGATGGTTACAAAAAGAATGCCCTAGACCCTTTTGTGCAAATCTAATCTATTTCAAAGCTTATCGTTCAATATAATTTTTTTGAAATATCAATCAAATTGTTGCATGTTTCTGCATGAATCGATTAAATAATATATGTATTTGTTACTAGTAAATACTGATTACTGAATACTCTGATTTAGACAAAGACAGCACATACAAGGGCTGACGTGAGTGACAGAGACGGGCATCTGCTGTAGTTTACCGACCTCAAATAAATGAGTTCATTGTTGAGATTATTCTTAGAACGTTATGTCTAGTATTCAATTTCGCCCCGTTCTTTATGAACAGCTTAAATATAATCAGTAATCACTTATAACGAGTCTCAATGATCGATCTATCTATATGAAAGGACAGATAATAATTATTATGTTAAAATAATAGAAAATATCTGAAATTAATAAGTAAGCCTGCTGGACATAAATGTCATTTTAAGATTTCGGTTTCGACTAACTTACCTGATGATGAATTAGTCGAAACCGGTCGTGTATTTCAATAAATCTTATGTATCAACTAATCTTATGTAATCAACTAATAAAGTGGAAAAAGTGCAAGTAATTTGTGTATTATATATTACTGTGTTTAAGTGATTATTTGAATTCAATTTTCTCGAAATTAGAATTTTGCTATATATTATGTCACCTTCATACATTCATGTCTTCAATTATAAACTTAACATACCCAAGGTTTCTAAAAGGCTGATCAAATCGTCGCTCAGCTAACATAGTTAACAAGCCATTCTGAACGCTCATTGGTGAACATCACTCGCAACAACTTCAGACACTTGCTAAATTCACCAATGAATGTTCAAAATTGTTTGTTACTCACAAACAAATAATGTTCTCGAACAAATATTTCTGGCGCAATAGAGTTAAAAACTGTACAAGTTTCTTATCAAAGTATTCAAGAAGACCCTACATAATTATATACCAGTGACCATTGACTCCTGTGAGCAGGGAGCTGGTAAACACCTGCTGGTGAGCACGCAAGGTACTAGCTAGTAATTACTCATCAATCTTGTACGTGATCATAACAGTAGCAAGTAGCAATTAAGAAAAAATATAACAGAAATAAAGGGAAGGAGCATCCGTCAAATTACTACCTTTGCTTCTTATCTTGTGTTATCAAAATAGTTTCACTTGAAGAAACGACAGCACTTGAAAATGTAAGCCATTGTATAATTATTACTAATAATTAATACTATTTCTCAACATTATTTGGACACTAGACATCCGGTGATACCAGATGTCTTTAATTTGACTATTTAAGCATAGACAGGAAGTGCATAAAATTAATATTTGTTATTATAGACCCGGAAGTCCACAATGTTGAGGAATAATATTTTTAGACCGGAAGTCAGACATATTATGTTTTTCTTAGAAAGGATATAAAAATGTATGGCGAGATAGAGACGGATTCATTCGTTTTTGGATTGCCAAATTGTCTAGTTGTGCTGATACAAGTTACTATTGTTAATTTATTAATATAATAATAATAGTTTTCAACTGAGTGTAAAAGTGAGTGAATATAAAGTGATATTGAGAAGTTTGGAATATTATTTCGGCCACTAAGGAACCCTTTTATATCTCAGAAGCGGGATAAGCCTACGATAAAAGGTACGTGAAATACAAATTAAACTGCAGTTATTTTTTCTATTCACTAAAGTATCAATATTCACATTAAATTTCTTGAATGATGTCATAAATTGTCATTTTGTCATGTTATTTCTTTATGATTAATGCATGAAATTAAGTTAGCAATTGACAAGTTCATTTGCAAGAATGCAACAGATGAGAATAATTTCAACAACAGGAATAAAATAAAAACGTATAACGTTGGAGTTACAATTGTGCAATATTACATAATCATTTATTCAATTGAAATAAAACGCATTCTAAGCAGTTAAAATTTAATTTTATTGATAGAAGTATGACTCATTACACATTTATTTAGAAAAATAAGTTGATAAAATACAAGATGGTATATTTTTAGAATTGTTTAATTTAAATAAAACGCGCTCTAAGCAGTTACAGTTTAATTTTATTGATAGAAGTATGACTCATTACACATTTATTTAGAAAAATAAGTTGATAAAATACAAGATAGTATATTTTTAGAATTGTTATTGATTTGCTGATTAGAATTGTTTACATATTGGTTTAGTATTATGTTTTTAATTTATGTTTTCAAATATAAATGTCCGTATGTACCTATTAAATATTATAATGCTTTATTTTTTTCGTTTGAGGTAATCCCGAAATGCCAAAGCGTAAGCGTCATGACAAGACCCCCATCATGCCTCGCAGCCGCTCTCGGGAGTCCGAGGGGTCAAGGGGTACTCGACGCAGAAGGCATGTTGAGCAGACGAACACAAGAGACGGCAGCAACAGGGAGTCCAAACAGCGACGGTCGAGGTCCAGGAGGCACCGCTCACGTCGCAGTTCGTCAGTTTCCAGTGAAATACACTCTCCAACAGCAGCTGTTGACCCGAGGTATGCAGAGTCTCAGGTTGAATTTTTTGATAAATTCATAAACGCAATGAATAATTTTAAGAAGTAAGAGCAGTAATGAACACGAGAGATTCCCAGTTCTCAATAATGTAATACCCGAGTTTGACCCGCTATGTAAAGAGCAATCGATAGATTCTTGGTTAAATAAAGTGGAAGAATGTGCTCAAATATACAATTGGGATGATAAGCACATCATTCATTACGCCCTGCCAAAGTTAGCCGGAGTTGCCAAGTCCTGGTACCAGGGTCTTCCAACTTTACTTTACTCCTGGCCTGAGTGGAAAATTAAGCTAAGGGAATCTTTCCCATCACGTCAAAATTATGCAGAGTTGTTGACGGAAATGTTACAAAAGAGAGTCCGGTTTGGAGAGTCTCTCGAACTTTATTACTATGCAAAAATGAATCTACTTAACAGATGCGAAATTAATGGTAAAAGAGCTGTTGATTGCTTATTGTTTGGAATAGATGACCGAGGTGTTAGGCTAGGAGCACAGGCAGCAGAATTTAAGGAACCGGAACAAGTACTTAATTTTCTAAAATCTGTCAAAATAAGTCAGGACAAGGCGTCAGGTGAATCTACAAATAATAAGGATAGGCGTAATAAAATAGTATCTAATTTAATTCCAACTAATCACAATAAATTACATAAGGATAATAAGTTTGAAAATGTAACGTGTTACAATTGCAACGAGAAGGGCCATACTTTTTACCGTTGTACTAAGCCTAGGATGCGATGTAATAATTGTAGACTAATTGGACATTCGGCTGCTGACTGCTCCAAGACAAATCAAGGTACTAATGAGGGTAGTAGTACTAGTAAAAATATATTAAAAGTTGAAGGTTTTGGCGATACTAGCTCAAAATACAAAATGCCTATAAAAATTGATAATGCTATATTGGATGGTTATGTCGATTTAGGAAGTGAAGGTACCTTGATCCGTCTTAGTAGCGCTCAGCAATTGAAACTTAAATGGGATTCAACAACGGGTCCAATGTTAAAAGGTTTCGGTGGGGTCCCGGTCTGTCCTATTGGTAAGACGTTATGTACATTAAAAATTCAAGGCATTGAGGAAAAGGATGTAGAAATACTTATTGTTGATGACTATCTATTAAATGCACCTTTGTTGATTGGACACACGTTTACTGAAAGGCCTAGTATTAAAATTATCAAGACAGGTTCCGATGTCATATTTCAAAGAATTAAACCTAATGATACAATTAAAATTCCTCTTGTTTGTTCTGCCAATAATATTATTAATTCTGGTGAAATTAAGGCTCTTGCAGTTAAATGCAATCCAGTTTATACCGGTCGAGTTTACGTACAAGGTAGCCTGAGGGGACGTGAAGGTAAAGAATACTATTTGTTGCCTGGTGAATATCTTTTAACAGACGGTATAGGCTTCGTGTTCATCCAAAACGTTAGCAGTGAAGGGATTAAATTTGAGATAGATACACTGATAACGCGTAGTTACACAGTAGGAAAAAGTACTTCTTTAGACATTCGAAAGATTGACGTTCATAGTCCTTCAGATGAATCGATACTAAAATGTGGTGAAAATTTATCACAGCAGCAAAGAGAAATATTGAAAAACATACTCGATAGGTATCCAACGTGCTTTTCTAAGGGTCTCAGTGACTTAGGGTTTTCTAGGGAAACTGAGATGATAATTCAGTTAACCGATTCCAATCCGGTTGTATATAGACCATACAGATTGTCATACAGTGAGCGGCAGTTAGTTAGGGAAATGATTAATGAGATGTTGGATAGTGGTATTATTAAGGAAAGTACCTCGCCATATGCGAGCCCAATCGTTTTGGTGAATAAAAAGTCAGGGGAAAAAAGACTATGCGTGGATTACCGCGCGCTTAACCGTAAGACTGTTCGTGAGCACTATCCTATGCCTCGAATTGAAGACCAACTTGACATGCTTGTAGGTAGTTCTTTATTTATTACGCTTGATTTGGCGTCTGGTTATTACCAAGTGCCTATAGCAGAGTCTTCGCGGGATAAAACTGCTTTTGTCACACCAGACGGCCAATATGAGTATTGTAGGATGCCATTCGGTCTTGTCAATGCACCGTCGGTATTCCAACGTACTATGAACAAAATCGTGCAAAACTCTCTAGTGCGGTCTTATGTGCTCCTGTATATGGATGATATCCTTATACCGGCGAAATCATTTGAAGAATCCATGATCCGATTGGAGGAGGTTTTACGGCTCTTAAGAGATAGTGGCCTCACCCTAAAACTAAACAAATGTAATTTTTGCTTTGAGAAAATAGATTATCTTGGCTACGAAGTTAGTGCAGATGGCGTAAGACCAGGGTCCATTAAAACGAATGCGATTTCTAAATTTCCCGCTCCAGGCAGCGTTCATGAAGTAAGAAGGTTTTTAGGACTGGCTAGCTTTTTCCGAAGATTTGTGAAGGACTTCGCAATAATTGCACGTCCCTTGACAAACCTTCTGAAAAAGAATGTTGCCTGGAGATGGAAAGCTGAAGAATCTCAGGCTTTTAAAACTTTACAGTCATGTCTTGTAGAAAGACCCGTCCTTGCGATTTACAACCCTGATGCTGAAACTCAGCTGCACACAGACGCGTGTAAATTTGGAGTGGCAGGTATTCTTCTCCAAAAGGATCAATCGGGTTTATTTAAAGCTATAGCTTATTATAGTCGTCAGACTACCGTCGACGAACAAAAGATGCACTCGTTTGAACTTGAAACATTAGCGGTTATAGCATCATTAGTTAAATTCAGGGTTTATCTACTAGGAATTAAATTTAAAATACTTACAGATTGTAACGCATTACGTACGACTCTAACCAAACGTGATTTGATACCACGAATCGCGCGTTGGTGGATACAATTTTTAGAGTTTGATTGCGATATTGAGTACAGGTGCGGAGAAAAGATGGCGCATGTAGATGCTCTGAGTAGGGGAGCTATAGAGGATGATCAAAGTGAATTTCATGTACTTGATATATTAAATATTAATTCGGAAGATTGGTTAATCACTTATCAACAGGCAGATGATGAAATAAAAAGAATTGCAAATATTTTAAATGACTCAAAAACTAAAGATACAGTTGATATTTTTAAAAATTATAAAATTAAGAATGGTCGGGTTTATCGGATTATTGATGATAAAACTGAGCTATGGGTAGTCCCAAAGGGTGCCCGGTGGCAAATATTGAAAAGCAACCACGATGATGTTGGCCATTTTGGCTTTGAAAAAACTTTGTCTCGTATAAGATCTTCTTATTGGTTTCCAAAAATGCGACGATTTGTGAAAAAGTATGTAGCTGCTTGTTTAGGGTGTGCACATCACAAAATTCCCAGTGGTACTTTGGCTAGCGAACTACACCCTATACCTAAAGTAGACATACCTTTTCACACCATTCATGCGGATCATTTGGGACCGTTTATTAGGACTAAACGCGGACATACTTATATTCTAGTCATCATAGATGCTTTTACTAAGTTTATTAATATTACAGCCGTACGAAATACAAAATCTTCTACAACTATAAAGGTGTTACGCGAACACGTTAGTTATTTCGGTTCACCTAGTAGGTTAATTACCGATCAAGGTACAAGTTTTACTAGTAAGGAATTCAAGTCATACATTCAATCTATTGGGGTTAAACATGTATATAATGCAGTAGCAACACCTCGTGCAAACGGCCAAGTTGAACGATATAATCGGACAATTTTGGCCGCGCTCGGGGCAATGAATCATAGTAAGAATACAAACGGTGTTTGGGATGAACATATACCACAAATTCAATTAGGTTTAAATACCACTGTACATAGTGTTACGAAAAAGACCCCAACGGAACTGCTGTTTGGGCGTACAGTGACAAATCCTTGTCAAGGCTTATTAAATGATGTAGTAAATCTCGAACAATTAAATTCGAATGAGGATGATTTGGCTAACATTCGAGCCGAGGCGAATGAACGTATTATACAACAACAAGATAAAGATAGAGAAAGATTGAATAAGCGTAAATTAAGAAAAACAAACTTTGCTGAGGGTGATCAAGTAAGAGTAATTAAGTCCAATACGGGGATAGATGGTCAGTCTAAAAAGCTTGAACCTAAATGCCAGGGCCCCTACAGAATTAAAAAGGTACTTCCAAATGATCGGTTTGTAATTGAGGATACACCGATCACGAGGAAGGGAAAACGCTACGAAGCTGTCGTAGCCGTCGACAAAATTTTTCCATGGTTAGTCTTTCAAAGGCAGTCATCTTCAGATTCTGATAGTTCAGAGGACAACGAAACTGAATGAAATGATTGATTATTGCTCTACAGTTATTATATTGCTTTAATTGATTTATTATTTTGAGATGATTTATTTTGATTTTATAATGAAGTATTTTTGGAAATTAAGTATCAGTATTTATGATTTAGCTGATGTACAGACTCGGTAACAGGTTGTTCTCAGCTTGGATGCATTGTAGTTGAAATACAATTTAAGCTGGGAATAGCACTGGGGTGTGTACATCGGAATATGAATTATGCCAGGTCACGGGCTAAGCCAGGTCACGGGCTATTTCTGAAGTATAAATGGATAATGCCAGGTTACGGGCTCAGCCAGGTCACGGGCTATTTCTGAAGTATGAATGTATAATGCCAGGTTACGGGCTCAGCCAGGTCACGGGCTATTTTTGAAGTATGATAATTGTATAATGCCAGGTTACGGGCTCAGCCAGGTCACGGGCTGATATACAATTTACATTAACACATAATTTATACAGTTTATGAATTAAATGTTTTGTTTATGTTTTAGAATGTTTACAATATTGTGATTACTTGATAAGATTATTATTGTTATATTTTATTTGTAAGTTATTTTAGCTAAATGTTTTGTTTATGTTTTTGAATGTTTACAATATTGTGATATTGTGTAGGTACTTATAATTATAATTATGAAATCATATTGCAATTACCTGTTATGTATTGATAAGATTGTTATTATTATATTTTATTTGTAAGTTATTTCCCTTAATTTTTTTTAGAGTATATTTTTATATAATCATAGTGATTAAGTTAATGATTGTACCTTATATTTTTTTTAATCATCCACAAACGAGAGGACTCGTCTCAGAATGGATGGCCGAGTTGTAAGCCATTGTATAATTATTACTAATAATTAATACTATTTCTCAACATTATTTGGACACTAGACATCCGGTGATACCAGATGTCTTTAATTTGACTATTTAAGCATAGACAGGAAGTGTATAAAATTAATATTTGTTATTATAGACCCGGAAGTCCACAATGTTGAGGAATAATATTTTTAGACCGGAAGTCAGACATATTATGTTTTTCTTAGAAAGGATATAAAAATGTATGGCGAGATAGAGACGGATTCATTCGTTTTTGGATTGCCAAATTGTCTAGTTGTGCTGATACAAGTTACTATTGTTAATTTATTAATATAATAATAATAGTTTTCAACTGAGTGTAAAAGTGAGTGAATATAAAGTGATATTGAGAAGTTTGGAATATTATTTCGGCCACTAAGGAACCCTTTTATAAAAAGTTTCGTTATGTATTCAAATTATGTATCTTTCTCTCCAGGTAGTCAAAATTCGAACATAGTTTATATTTTTCTTTTTTACTTTTTTCGGCTTATGTACTTTTTCATTCTATTATTTATACATTTATATTATTATCCACTATACGCCAAAATTATAAGCCAAATTTTACAAGCCATTTTATATTTTACAATAAAAAATTGTTCAACAGATTGCTAGGTCTAAAAGTGAAAATAGCAAGGCATATTCTCTTATTTATTTGCGTAACATTTGCATATTTCGCAAATAAATTAGATTTAATCAGTCGATTACTCTGATTTCTTCGCCAGGTGGCCATTTTGGCTACTGTTCGAAACTTGAAATTAAATCGTCAAAATGGCGGCTTGGCTGTCAAAGATCTCGCGAATGTCAGGAGAAAGTAGTACAGTGTGGCGCCAAAATTATTAACCAATTTAAATTGTATAACGTGGTATTTTATTTTATGTGGAAATTATCAAAATCGGTGTCTTTACAAAGTTCAAAATACATAACTATTTTTGGAGTCTACCTAAAAGTGTTTAGAATCTCGTGTTGTATTAAATTGATCTGTATTTAAATGACAAAAATCTGCCAAGTGTGTAAAAGTAGAGTAAAGTAAATTATTTAAAACTGTCTAGCTGTTATCTAAGGATAAAAAACTGAATAATATTGTTCCGTTTTTATAACATAATATAACCTGAATACAATGAAAATATGAATTTTTATAATACATTTAATAATGTGAGATAATACCTGTCCTATATTTATCTACTCATCCTTGACCCGAATTATATTTTCGATGGGCTCGAACCCGCTGCATCTCGAAAAAGATCAATAGCTGATGACAAATGTGAAACATGTTGAAATGTTGTCACAAATAGATGTCAAACGCGAAGATTAGCGTCCGTGACATGGATAGATAAACACACAGACACACACACGTATTTATAGCACATAAAGGAAATGCACGTACCGTTGTAAACATACCAATAATATCCGAAGTGGTACACCGGATATATTAGCGATTGTACATAATATTACAGGGCCCACACAGGCCCGTTACTCTCCAAACTGATTCGATTTTGATTTACATACGATCATACTTCCTAATAAATTGACATTTGTTTATTTTCGTTCTCAGTCGATTGATATGGTCGGGAGTACAAAAAGTTACGATGTAACAATTTTCTTTGTCCTGATCACCAAATAAAATACGAAAAGCCACTAATACGAACGAACGAACGGATTCGGTTCTCGATTGTGCCGCAGGCTTATCGATCGAGAATCGAATCAGTTTGATTTCAACGGCCTTTGGTATTTTATTTGGTGGATAACTTTGAAACTAACCAGGATAAAGAAAATCGTTAGATCGTAACTTTTTGCACTCCCGACCTTATCAATCGACTGAGAATCAAAATAAACAAACGTCAATTTATTCGGGAGTACGCGGAACGATCGAATCTGAATAAAATCGAATCAGTTTGGAGATAACGAATTCCCCTGTCTCTTAGCGAAATTATGTCAACTTCCATACATCTGTTTTCGAACTTCGTAAGTGATAACAACGATGGCTTCTTTAATAAGGGGCTTATGGATCGAGTATAAAGGAGAAATAATATCTAAGCGTCAAAATGTCTCCAACGTAAGTGTCCCATTGGGGCCAACGCGACATGGCCAATGCAGACTGCAAAACGCTGCACGCAATAATGTTTAGTTGTATATAATATTATGAAACTCTATAAATGTTCCTAGAGCCCCATCCTTTCGATAGTGTATCACATACTTATTACTATTTGTTGACGCTCGCGCTAACTTCGTGGTCATCAATCTGCGGCGAATTTCACTCCTTATATCATACACCGAGCTTCTTTCATCATCTTTACAACAAGCGCCATTTTTATTTTATGTTACATTAAATATTAAAATGTAATAAACTAGAGTCGAAAAGCAGTCTACAAATTCATTATTTCAAACGCCAATGCATGTAAATCTAAAATGCTATTGCACCGCGGATAGATAATGTTGCTGACTTTGTCTGATACGTTAAAAAAGTCATTTGACAGACAAGGTTAGCAACGTTCAATAGTACACTATGTATATTATTAGTAAGAATAGTAACTAGCTGTTAGTAAATATCAGTAGGTGGTACTAGGAATTACAAACTTCCTTCAACATCTAGTGTTTACGCTGACAATACTTGGTGATGTACTGGGAATTAGCGATAATATAGATATTTCCCTAGGGAGTGTTATTTATAACAGCAAATAACGACGTGTCCCAGAAGATAACTTTTGCAGTGTTTTGCACTTATAATTTTACCTTGCAATTTACTAATTTATTTACCGAAAAATAAACGTTGCAGCGTTTGTGAACGTTACGAAGTTTGCAACGTGCTCATAGAATGTGATTTAAGGCGTGAATTTGTTTAGTTTAATAAGGGCCGGTGTCTGAAACGTTATTCGATAACGACAAACATTTATCAGAGAGAAAGAGAGGGACAGATATTAATATATTTAAGGGCCGATTTTTCAATCGTCAGAGAACTAGAAAGGAATAAATATGCGACTTTTACAGATTTTGTATGAAACAAATGTCAAAAATCAGACGATTGTAAAATCAGCCTTTAGTGGTTAAACAAACTTACCTTAAGTGAAGTTTGACTATAATCACGAGAGAGAGAGAGAGAGAGAGAGAGAGAGAGAGAGAGAGAGAGAGAGAGAGAGAGAGAGTGAATAAACCTTCAAATTGTATGTCAACTAATCCGGGGGTTAGTAGGTGTATTGCTTTTTATTTAAAAACTCAACGCTCGCTGTAGGCCCTTACTAGGCCGAAAGGCGAAATAACAACATTTTACTAATTAGATATTACAACAAATTCTTAAATATTAAGAATTTTCCCCCTTCCGTGATTCATTTAAAGCACCCCAAAATTCCCCCAAAATGATTACAAAATCGTGTCCCATCCCTATTAGGACGTCAAGCTATAAACGTGTTTATGGCCGACAGGTGTAAACTCCCTTCTCGGAACGTTAAATTTAACGTGCAGTTAAAACGTTTTGTCAAAACTAACGCGTAAGCAATACGCCTTTATGGGTCTCGTGTTGTGATTTGATAATTATTCGGTAGCTCCGCTTAGGCCTCAGTCTCGAATCTTGCGGGCAGCGGGGCGGGAGCGGCGGCGGCGCGGGAGCGGCAGGATCTTTTGCCTAAAATCAAATGAAAACAGCGGCGCTGCGGCGCGCGGCGCGGGAGCGGGTAACGAGTAATTCGAGGCTGAGGCCTTACAGATAACCGACTTGCAGGATAGAAGTGGCTTAAGAGGAACACAACGGCCGTTTTTTAATACATAAATAGAGATTTACGAGACCCCTGTTTCTCCCTGGAGAATGCTGCTAGAGTCACAATTTTTTCCTGAATATCTAAGTATACTACTAATGAAAGGAAAAAAATATTGGCATATTTTCATGGATTTTTAACGTCCATATCTCTTGGGACGTACTCTCTATTTTTTATTTTTTTTAATTAATTGATTATTAAGAGATATGGATGTTAAAATTCCATGAAAATAGATTTTGCGCTATTTATGTATGGAAAAACGAGTTGTGTTTCTTCTTTAATTTGGTTCACAGTCACTAGACTTTCCATATTCTCAATAGATGTAGCTAAAAGTATGTTTTTATACTTCAAATGATTGTTCACTTTGACACCTTAGGAAAAAAAGTTGCATTTTACTCGTGATAAGAGGAAATTCGTTCTTTTTGCTTGTTAATATACCCTTCATTTAATTCAAACAAAAATAAAAGTCTCAGTCATAAAGCAATTTGAGGGAACTAATTATGAATTATGTCGAACTCTGTCTATCGCGTCAACTTTCAAACCACTCAAACTAGATGAAAATCGGTCCATCCGTTTGGAAGGTTCGATGCGTCGTCAAAATTTCCTTTTTAAAAATAAACTCTGCCCTCATATAATTAAAGTCCATTATCCTGCGCTACATTTATAACATTCTTATATGTCTAATCGGTGTCATCTTGTCACTTGTCACCTTAACAAAGAGCTATGATATCTTCATCATCGTTTAAGCCCTTAAATACCTCTTATAAAGGTAGAACATATTGTATAATTTCAAACCTTATGACGACAAACATAAGGTCTAAATGGTATCACGCTGACTAGAGGTGTCACGGCTGTGCTTGGAATTTTGATTAAAAGTTTTATCATATTTGTTACATCTTCAAGCTTTAAAATTTAATAGCTTGTATTTTGTACGTGCTGTTGTAATATATGTAATAAAAACTTTTTACAGTATTAATTTTTTGTCTCTTTTCGGTGGCATTTCGATGCGACAGCTACTGGGTCGCGCGACCCACTTAACGCAAAAAATATGAGAAAATTGAGTTTAAACTGTCATTAGAACACTTTAGGATATATTATGTCTCTTTGTTACTCTTTACGTATTAAATACAGTAGTTCTTATGATTAATGTACTTAATACGTTACGACATATTCCAAAATGAATTTATCATGAATAGCTGTGCCCGCGACTTCGTTCGCGTGGTTTTGAGTGACTGAAGCCGTTTATGCAGCGCACGCAATAAAAGTCCCCAATAAATTTTCCCCGTTTTTGCAACATTTCTCACTGTCGCTTCGCTCCTATTGGTCGCAGCGTAATGTAATATAGCCTAAAGCCTTCCTCTATAAATGGACTATCCAACAAAAAAAGATTTTTTTAAATCGGACCAGTAGTTCCTGAGATTAGCGCGTTTAAACAAACAAACTCTTCCGCTTTATAATATTAAGTATAGATTAGGTACCTACTGTACAGTCTGAACTCGATTTTGTCGTATCGGAATTTTGCGACATATCGTCTTCATCCATTTATGTCTTCATGGATCACTAAACAAAGCTAAAACCAAAATGGCCACCTTTAGTTATTTGCATTTTTTCGTTTCTTAAGTCCGCTTGCTTTCCGGTAAACAAGCAAATATATCACTTTACTAGCTGACCCGTGCCCACTTCGTTGAGCATGGAAACCGTGTAAACCTTCCCGGGACTTCCACGAATATTTCAGAACCAAAAATAGCCGAATCAGTTCAGCTGATCCCGATTTTTAGCGAGACTAACGAACAGCAATTGATTTTTATATGGCCTATGTTACTCATTGATAATGTAGCTTTCTAATGAAAAAAGAATTATTAAAATCGGTCCAGTACTTTTTGAGTTAAGTCGTTACATACAAACGTGCTGCCTCAGGAGTTGCAAGGGCGTTGCCATAAACAGACTATTTTATATCTCCACTCTGTAGATTAGATACATACGCAAATGCGATAGCAGTTATCACAACAATATGCACTCCTGATATGCACGTGACTCCATAATGTTACAAATCAATACTAATGTATATAATCAATACTAAGTAATATTAATTCTGTAGATGTACCAGTATAAATAAGCTCGAAATAATGCTTACTTTCTTCCATATACAAGGTGAAAATAAATGTGTGATAATACTTTAGGGTATGCGCATATGTAGAGTATACTGTGAAAATACCAGCGCTGAAAGACGTACTTTTGACTTTCATGTTTCTATGAGAAATGCCTTAGTATCATGAATTTACCGTTACAATAATTTAAAAAAAGGAAATGTTTCAGCGCTGGTACTTTCACAGTAAACTCTATATAAGGCGCTCATGCGCACTCTAAAGTATCATCAATCATTAATTTTAGCCTGTTTATTGTAAAACATAGTCCTTCCCTGTGTTTGTATGTTCGCGATTAACTCAAAGACTACTGCACCGATTTTCATGGTGTTTTCACCAACGGATAGAGTGGTTCTCGGGGAAGGTTTAAATATATTAATAGTCCCGGTCTGACAGCCTATAAATATCTGAATAGCATCGAAATCGGATATAATACTTAGGCATTTAGTATGTCGTAAGATACCTTACCTTATAGCAAATTACGTTTTGATTCATTTCGACTTGCCTAATCAGGGAGGCAAAATAAATAATGAAAAAAGATCTAATCTTATTTTCTTTATTCTTTTTAGTTTTTTAAGCAGTTTATTGAGAATATTGATAAAACTAGCTACCATTTGAGTTAACAATCCATTCTGAACTCATTGGTGAACGTAGCGAGTGAGCGCAGTTATTGCGAGTGATCACCAATGAGCGTTCAGAATGGCAGGTTAACTCAAATATTATTAGCTCATCGACGATTTCATCAGCCTTTCAGAAACCGGGGATGAATGTCATACATTAACAGTAACATAAAAATTCCCTGCAATCACTCAAGTAGGTAATTGTGGTTGAGGTCATGATGACAGGTGCAGCAACCTGCAACCACTTACGAACAGGTGCGAGTTATCTGATGAACTGAACGTGCGCCGGCGACGTCTAAAGACGTCGTTAAAGTTAGGGGGCTCTTAAACTGATACAGACACTTTCAAATAACGTCTGCGGTCACTATCTTACCCCGTGCCGAGTTCTTGAAGAACTAGCCAAGTCAGATCTTAGGCTTCAATAATTTTTTATAAGTAATAATTCAGCATATTTTATGTTATTATAAAAAGATGTTAAATAAACTATAAATAAAATATATCAGTAGGTGCTTGGCAGTGGCACCCAAATAAATTTCACTTCTTTTTATCTTTTGATTTAATTTCAGTATTTGATTGTATAATTTTGTCACGTGTTACCTATAAGTGTATATTTGGAACAAGAATCCAAACGTCGCGTTGCTGTTTTCGTGTTTAACACATTCTTTATAATATTATTAACATTAACAAATCCAACAACACTGCACTTTATTAAATATTCATTATGATAATTAAATATATTTAAGTTTTTGTCACGAAAATACTTTTAAATGTCTTACAAACGAGTTATTAAACGTGAAGAATCTCAATACTACCTGTTGAGGTTTTTGTCGTTTTTTGCGCAGATGTACGCAGATTCTGCCACCTGTTCAGTGGTCACCCCTACTATTTGCTCGAAACTCGAATGTGAAATGAAAATCATGTTGACAACAAAAAGTCATACGAACTTATATTGTAAGGCGATTATGCGATACACTGAGGTTTACTATTTTTTACTTTTAACCTAATGTCTATATTATAAGGGCGTTATCAAATAACGATTCCAGGCGTTAAAATTAATGATCGTTTATCACATGTAGTATGCAGATTAATCATTCGAAAGTAAACCATTATTACAGTATTATGTATTACAAGTTATAATCTCACCGATATAAAATATTTTGTTATGTACCACAGGTTCTTGTTTATCACTAGGTCCTAACAAAATATATTTGAAGACATGAACGGATGAAGGTCGCAAAAAAAAAAATACCCAGAAAATTGCATTGAAACTGTCACTTAAACATTTTAGGATAATATGTAGTAACGTATTAAGTACATTGATTCTAGAGACGGATTTTTAGATAAACACTTAATTACAGCTACATATCACTCTCATCCATTTATTTCTTCAATTTATAGTTTATTGATGACAATTTAATTCCTGTTTCAATTATGTTTCGTGAGGAGAAATAAATACTTAATAATAATAGTAACAAAATAATAAAATAGCTTTATTAAACACATAAGGGACAAAAAAACACAGCGTAAAGAATAACATTAAACAATAAAATAAAAAAAAATGAAAACTTATAACTATGTAAAAAAAACTAAATGGCAAAATAGTTGCATTTAAGACCACCTGTGCATTGTCTACCTACTCATATGCTCACTTACTTCATTTATTATATGCTCACTTATTTTACTTACTTCATTATCGAATAGAGTTATCATAGTACGGCCCTCGCCACACCTGTCCAATGGAAACAAAAACTGTAGTCGGTTATGTCATGTCATTAGTCTCATTACTGAGACTAATGACATGACATAACCGACTACAGTAGCCGATAGACTACTGTCACTAATATTTCACTACCTAATCAGCAGCGTACTTTCAAAGCAATTATCAGTAATAGCTTTAAATCAGTCCAGCAGGCTTACTTCCGACACAATCGAAAATCGAATCAGTTCGATCTCAACGGCTTTTGGTATTTTAATTGGTGGATTTGAAACTAACCAGGATAAAGAAAATCGTTAGATCGTAACTTTTTGTACTCCCGACCATATCAATCGACTGAGAATCAAAATAAGCAAACGTCAATATTTTCGGGAGTACGCGGCAGAATCTGAATCAAAATCGAATCCGTTTGGAGAGCAAGCCCCTAGTAATAGCTTTAAATCAGTCAGTGGCCTTACCTTCCACTGATTCGATTTTGATTCAGATTCGATCGCGCCTTGAGTACTCCCGATTAAATTGACGTTTGTTTGTTTTGATTTTAAGTGGATTGATATGGTCGGGAGTGCAAAAAGTTATGATCTAACGATTATCTTTACCCTGGTTTGAAACCCAATGTTATCCACCAAATGAAACACCAAAAGCCGTTGAGATCAAACTGATTCGATTCTCAACTTTGTCCAGAGTAAGCCTGTATCAGATACTAGACTGATATCGATGCTGTTTCGTGAATTAATACACACAATTTTTTTTTTATTTCCAAATGAAACTTATAAGCTTCTTTCGGAAAGTCAACAAATAATACCGGTTCAACCCTGCCCGCCGAGAAGAACCGGCGTAAGAAACTCGTACCAAAAAAAACACAAAACCTTGTAACTTTTCATAAGGGCATTATGAAAAGTTATTATCAAGGTTTTAAAGGACAACCTTTATGTTATGATTTGTGGAGTGAAGGGAGGTTGTTACCATATATGGACATCATGATATCATACAAGGTCACAAAATAACAAAATGTTAACATTAGTAATCAGATCGTGACCCTAAAAAGGTGCTTGTTATTGCCGAGTTATCCTTATTTCAAACCAAGGTTATAGATAACAAAGTACCTTAAAAATATCCCTTAAATTAGTTCTCATTAATATATACAAGGTGTAAAATTAATGAGTTAAGTATAATACTTTAGGGTGTGTATGTGCCTATGTAGATTTTACTGTGAAAGTACCAGCGCTTAAAGACCTCCTTTTTACTTTCATGTTTCTATAAGAAATGCTCCACCATCATAAATTTGCCTAAACAATAATTAAAAAAAAAAGTTACCATAGTTTGGCACTAGGGGCACTGTTTCGATTCCAAACAAATTGTATTTAACTTCGTCACCCTGGTCTGGTAGTGTCATATTATAGTCCTTATCTACCACTATTGTAAAAAGTTTTAAATTTTGGTTCACAGTTAAAAAAATCTAATACCCAACTACAAAATCCTTAATCAGAAATAAGACGAAAAAAGGTAATTCTGTATATACCAAACTACAAAATCCTCAATAAGAAATAAGATTGATAAGAAGATAATTCTATATTTAAATTCTGCTCAAGCGCAACCCATGACATCATGTTAAATATTACTTTTGTACAAACTGTTCAAGGTCACAAGCATTATGCTTATAAAATCATAACCGTCTTTAAGGTTCTGTAGGGCTGGTCCTCCTTCAAAGCCCTAGCTTGTATAAGTAGGAACTTATATTTTGGATTTTCAAAGGGTAAGGGTTATGTTCATAGGAATGAAGTATAGGAACTACAATTAACATTTTTTTAGTTTTATTTAACCAGTTATGATATAAATCATACTGACCTGAGCGCCACTTAACTATTCAGTATTCGTAAGACATATACAACACATTATTTAAACCGGAACGAACACCTACCTAATGCAGTCCTCGCACGCCGGGCCAGAGTGGCCCAGGGCGGGGGAATCACGACCAGGGGCTAAAGAGCCCCTCTACGTGAGGTCGAAGGGCCCCGGTATGGGAATACCAGGGCCGAAGTGTCATCCTTAGTTTTTCTAGGAAAAACCCCCCGCCTATCGCAGGGGAAAACCGTGGCGCTAAAGGAGAGAGCCATGGTAGGCTGTGACCTGAATGCCGGAACGAACAAAAAACTCCACTTAACTATATTTAACTTGTGAGGTTCGGATAAACAGTGGAGTCCTTTGATTGCTGTCGGTGTTCCAGTCCCCTGAACGTGTTATTAATGTCTCGGCGCAGACGGGACACAGGCGGTCGCTGTAGCGGCGACCGCTACTCGCTCAGCAGGCTTACTACACGATCGAGAAATGAATCAGTTCAATCTCAAAGGCTTTTGGTATTTTATTTTGTGGATTACTTTGAAACTAACCAGGATGAAGAAAATTTAGTTACATCGTAACTTTTCGTACTCCTGACCATAGCAATCGACTGGGAATCAAAATTAACAAACGTCAATTATAAGGGAGTACGCGGCACGATTGAATCTGAATCAAAATCAGTTCGGAGAGAAAGGCCCCGATTACAGAATACCTACTCTTTTGCAAAACTAAAACACAAGTACAATGCTACAATTTAAGACTTGTTTGCACTTGTTTGCATGCAAACATGCATGACAAACAAGTAAATCAATACATATATATACAAACTTGATTTAATTGAATTATAAATGAATTTAGTCGTATTTAATACTTTATTTACGTTTAACGCTAAGTAAAATTTTTGTTTTCAAACTTCGTAAGTGATGATAGCGAATTAGCGCCTTTTTAGAACGCTCCCTGTAGCTAGTTTGCACCGACCTTCAGTTATCCCTTTAACCGAGGTGTTATTTATAACTGTTTACGTTAACTAATGGTTCACAGCGACACGTGGTTAAATTGAACTAACAGTTATAATACTATATGATCTGTTGGTAATCTGTTTTAAGCTGAACACGAGAACAAACTAATATGTTTTCACATATCATATTATACTCAGTTAAATCGGTTGTGTATTTTTATAGATTTAATATTAAATCTATACTAATATTATAAAGCGAAAGAGTTTGTTTGTTTGTTTAAACGCGCTAATCTTAGGAACTACTGGTCCGATTTGAAAAAATCTTTTTTTGTTGGATAGTCCATTTATAGATGAAGGCTTTAGGCTATATAACATTACGCTGCGACCAATAGGAGCGAAGCGTCAGTGAGAAATGTTGCAAAAACGGGGAAAATTATTCACATTTGGGGACTTTCGTTGCGTGCGCTGCATAAACGGTTAAGTCACTCAAAAACAACGCTACGAAACGAGCACAGTATAAGTGGAAAACATATTATTACCGATAAAGTGGAAAAAATATTATTACTGTGTAATATGTTTTCTGTAGCTTCGCACTTTTTTACCCGCTTATATAAAAATATTGCCTGCAATAACAATATATTTTGTGATGTTAAAAAGGATAATTGGCCTATTTTTAGGGTTTCCGTACACAAAGGGTAAAACAGCCTATTACTGAGACTGTTCGTCCATCTGTCTTTGTCACGAGCCTATATCTCATGAAACAGTTGCAATTTTTACAAAATATGTGTGTCTGTTGCCGCTGTAGCAATAAATACAAACAGATTAAAATTACTATTTCCAATTACTATGTATTGGAAATAGTAATTCATCCGTATATAGTCTGACTAACATTTGGCTGATTTTTACCCGACTTCGGCAACACCAAAAGGAAGGGTAATGATTTTGGCTGTCTATGTATGTATGTTTTTTGTTCCATCGCAGCGGCTAAACTGCTAGCCCGATTTTAACAAATGAGTTGTCAATCGATTCGTAGTGGTCCCGCGAGTAACATACATTACCTATATAATTTTTGTTAACTTTTGGATTTTAAAAATTAAACCTCAAAAAGTATCTCGAAAAAAATTTTAGTTGTTAATTCTTTTATTTTCATGTTTCAGCCTTTTTACCCCTTTTTTGCAAAGTCAGGTACCTAATAGATTTTTTGCCTTTCATTTTATTGGAAAATTAATTACATAATAATTTATACAACAGATCACTTTTTTTCATTGTATTTTAGCGGCCTAGCAGAAAGCTTTTCTACTCACAAAATCTTATTAACATTTGAAGACTCGACGAAGGAGATATGTCGCAAAAAGCATAAAATAATATAGTAACGTATTAAGTACATTGATTCTAGAGACGGATCTTTAGATTAATGTACTTTACGACGTATTTATGTTTAAGTGACAGTTTGAACTCAATTTTCTCAAAATCATAGTTTTGCTACATAATATCATCCATTCTTGTCTTCAATACCCTTACAATAATGAACAATAATTATTATAATGTATGTCTGAAACTTTCCAATACATTCTAGTTAGCATAATATATTAGTGTTAACCTAAGCGGAGCACTAGCATACATAATGTAGCATTTGAGACCTAATTTACATGACAATATAGTGATGAAATGGGTATTGGGTTCAAAGACTTTCAGGTGGTGCCCTGTTTTCAAGATCTATTTGTGATCAATAGATCTAGGTTATAATTGTAGACATGAACGGATGAAGGTGATATGTCGGTTCGAAAGGTGTCGTAAAGGCGCCTGAGGGTATAAAACGGATGTTAAAAGAGCAGTCACTATAACATTGGGATATGATTATACCTACTACCTTTTCTCTTTTTAGAAATGTTTTTTTTTTTAATTTTTTTTTTACAATTTTTTTTTGTTTTATTGTTATTTTTGCGACAAAATATAAGAAATGGTGAAAAGTAAAAAAAAATATTTTAGTTTTTGACCAAAAAAATATATTTAAAAATACATTTCCAAAATGAGGAAAGGAAGTATAGTCGTATCTCAAAGTTATAGTGACTGCTCTTTTTACACCAAGTATATTCCAAAACCTAAAAAAAAAACTTAACTTAGCGTGTAACATTCCTATCACACCTAACAAACGACATGACCTTTAAGACCTGCAAGCTTACTTCCGACACACTCGAGAATCGATTCAGTTCGATCTCAGCGGGTTTTAGAATTTTATTTGGTGGATTGCTTTGAAACTAACCAGCATAAAGAAAATCGTTAGATCGTAACTTTTTGTACTCCCGACCATATTAATCGACTGACAATCAAAATAAGCAAACGTCAATTTATTGGTAAGTACGCAGCACGAACGAATCTGAATCAAAATCGAATCAGTTTGGAGAGTAAGGCCCCTGAACCGATTTCCACCAAACATAGCTAAGAACACTCTCGACTGATATATCTTTCAAACAAAAAAAACCGTATTAAAATCGGATCATCCGTTTGGGAGCTACAGACATCCACATTTACACAGACAGGCCAAACTTATAACACCCCGTCGTTTTTGCGTCGGGGGTTAAAAATAGTCAGCAGCGTTTCCGCGAACATGAAATCTGCGCTCGGCAAACTGTCTGCCAAGCCTGGCGAGTATAAACTCCAAATGAAATAGAAGGGGGGGAGGCTTATGTTAGAGTGGATGTCATCAGCAGGGCAATCGCGCTAAAAAACTTTAGCTGAAACGCAACCGAAACGTGAACGTTACTCGACTTTATGACGTATTCGGTATCGCGCTATCCTTTTGTCAGCTAGGTGAGACGAAGCTGGACCGTAGTTGAAACTCAAACGCTGTCAAACAAAAAGTTCATACGGAGCTAGTTTAACTCGCACGCAGCTCGAACGTTTGGAACAAAGTGATCGTATATAAGTTACGTTTTTGAATCTAAATTGTGTAAAGGAAATAAATACTAGTAAATTTATTGACGATTATGGTAAAATAATAGACAATTTCGAAAATCTTAGGGTCGCATCCCTAATGTCTGACAAAAGGTTGCGTTTCGTTTCGTCTGAGGTTAAGTAGCAATTGGAAGATTAGCGCGATACTAAAGTTTGTTCAGCTGGATTGGAAACGAAACGCAGCTGAAACACAAACGAAACTAAGTTGTACCTCAAATGAAACGTTGTACAATAGCGCGATTGGCCTGCTGGACATTTTGTTGCATTCTTGAAGTTTAATGTTAATTTTTTTTTATTTTTATTTACGGTCCTCACTGAGAACCAGCGTTGCAAATTGTGTTTGCAACACATTCTGAGTGGGCCTCGATTTGGTAAAATTTGCAATATTTATGTTGTTTTATATTATTTTACCAAGTGAATCTTCCTTTCTTTCTTTCTTTCTTTTTTTCTTTCATAACTGAAATGATGATGATTACAGTGGTTTGTAAAACAGAGGCATTACTCTCCAAACTGATTCGATTTTGATTCATATTCGATCATACCTCGTACTCCCGAATAAATTCGCATTTCTTTATTTTAATTCTCAGTCGATTGATATGGTTTGGAGTACAAACAGTTACAATCTAACGATTTTCTTTATTCTGGTTAGTTTCAAAGTAATCCACTAAATAAAATACCAAAAACCGTTGGGATCGAACTGATTCGGTTCTCGATTGTGTCGGGAGCAAGCCTGCGGGTCCTAATATTGTGTAACCATTTCCTTTGCGTAAAATCGCCCAAACTACCAAAGAATGTAAGTCTGTATGTACTATTTACAATTTTACATGTATATGTCGCAGTCATCTAATTGAAACCGCCATTTCATTGAGTGACTAGCGTTTTTATCGAATGACGACATTATATTGAAAGACTAAAGGACAGCTCGTGATGTTGTTTATTGTAACGTCCAACGTCTTGACTGAACGTCATTTAGCGTAGTCAGCTAAATTAGTAAAACAATGACGTACAGCATGATTAAAACTTACCTTCACTATGTCGTTCGTACTCATTCAGCTTCACCTCAAATTTTTCTTTAAGAGTAGCCGGCGGCGACGTAATAATAGATAAATCCATGCTGTCACACTATTTTATAACGAGTAACGAAAAAATATCAACGTCAAACAGCTGGCACTGATAGCACTGTCTATCAGTGCCAGCTGTTTGACGCCATATTTGTTTTGGTGACTACTAGCGCCGCAGTGAGAAAAAGTTTCAATAACCTGACTGATTTTAATCCGCTATCTAATTGGACGCTGAGTGACGATTGTTCAATTAATGTTCGGCCTAGTCTTTCAATTTAATGTCGTCATTCGATAAAAACGCTAGTCACTCAATGAAATGGCGATTTCAATTAGATGACTGCGACATATACAATACCTTGGGAATGAGGCGTCTTATCACAATATAATGCCACTCAAATTATAATTCAATTAGCGGAAACGAGACGCCATTATCGTATACGGGGTGTAGAAAGAACAGTTATTATAACTTTGGGAAATGATTATACTACATTTTCTCATATTTGTATTTGTATTTGTTGTATTTTGTAAATAGTGTTTTACTTTTTACTATATGTTTATTGTTTACGTACTTACATCATTCTAACACTAAATTAGAGTAATACAAACATTAATAGAAGTACATAGGTGTGCTTATATATTCAAGAGATTCTAACCCGCAAGATTAAGAGGAAACACCACGGTTGAGAGAAATACAAAATAGGTATTTATAAAATCTATTTCTGTCTCGCAGTGCCTTAGCTAGCCAGCACTAGCGCGATAGAGACAACTGCAACTTGGACTGAAATTACCTATTAAAATTACCAGAAATCGACGTTTAGGGGATTCCTATTTCCTCCTCCAATACTTAACCGATTTAAATATTTTTTTCTGTATTAGCTAAAAAAAGAATTGAGCTAGGTTCCTATTTTTGATTTTGTTGTTTATTGTAGCCAAATCTGTTTCCTAGATATTTAAACATAGCGGACAGTCTGGCCATTTTTTTTAGGTTTTTAAACGTCTATATCTCTTTAAATAATTAATTTATTAAAAAAAGGAAAAAATAGGGACGTACAAACAATATCCATAAATATTCAGGAAAAAAATTGTTATTAGTGAACTAATATTATAAGTGAGTATTTTAGTGAACATTCTAAAACTAAAGGTATTTGGTACAAAACGATGCAATCGGAACCTCCTCGTATACCATGGTTTGTAAAGTCGAAATTGAGTCGGAATATAGTTAAATTGGCGTTTGGATTCCGATCAGGACACATTCCATCGCGAAAGTTTGCGTTCTTAATGAAAAAGGTAACTTCACCAAATTGTGAGACCTGTAATAAAATCGAAGACGTACATCATTTGTTGATGGAGTGTACCAAGTTTCGGAGTCAAAGGGATTTATTGTTTAAAAAATTTAATTTTAATTTGTTTTCGGTAGGGCTTGTACAGTCTATTCTTTCCGACCCAATTTCAGACGTAGCTGTTTCGTTAATCCGTATTTTTGCCAATATCGACGATAACTGTGTAAATTAATACTGTATTGGGTACAATGGGATTGACATATCTTTGGGTCAAAATCCCTAAATAAATAAATAGATTAAAAAAAAAAAAAAAATTCAGGAAAAAAATATTTACTCTAGAGGTATTTTCCAGGGAGGAAATAGAAATCCCCTAGACCTCTATTTTTGTATGGAAAAAAATTCGTGTTTCCTCTTAACAAAAAGGCAAAAAAATACATTTCTGATCTTTTTACATCCTTAATATGTAAGTATATCAATAAGGCGATGTTTTATGTGAAATTTTAAGTTTACAGGATGTATTATAACAGACCACCTAAAAGGAGGTGGTTCTCATATCATCTGTATGTTTTAGGGTCCTCAAAAGGAAAAACGGAACCCAACCAATTTTACAATTCATTTAAATTGGAATCGCTAAGAATGAAGTCGCTCATATAATTGTGATCGAACTTCACTTAAGGTAAGTTCGTTTGATCTTCAAATAATGGGAGCACACCCTTGGAATAAGGTGGCATTTCGAGTTTATTTCTATATACTCTTGTAATTTGCAATTAATGTGAAGTTATATAACATTGTAGTTTATACATATTTTTTAATAAAATAAATTTAACAAAAACCGTTTTTAAAAAAAGCTTTTAGCCCTTTCATTTGATACCCATAATCACCCATAATGTAGAAATGCATTAAAAAAAACTGTTGATGGTCCGCCATATTGAATTTAGAATGACGTCACACAGCTAATCGTGTATGACACATCCAATCTAAACGTGTATACAAAATTTCAGCTTAATCGGTTGAGAGTATCTGCTTCAAAATCGGGTCGCAAGATTCCACCCGAACATCCTTACATCATACATTGCAAGTTAAATAAATGCTTTTAAAAATACCATCATTTGCTTAAAGGTACCAAACCAGTGGTAGGTCATCACGTAGGACAATTCTAATATTGTTAGTTTCTAACCTATTTGGAAATTAAAGATCTTTAATTTTCAATAACCCAATTGTCTCATACGCTCTTCGCTCTTAGTGAATGCCCATTATATAATGTTAAGCCTGAGTTTAGTAATCTCTGCTTAGGTTCCAACTAATCCGGATTATATGTGAATGTTTGTGTCGGTTTTAAACCGTATGACGTATCTTAACCCTAATTCTCGTATTAAACTTTCGAATACTAATACAGATGTTTCGTAAAATGAAATCTTCTAGAAACCGTGCCTTTTTCTGCCGTTAAAAGTAGCCTATGTGATAATCCAGAATGTAAACTTCTACCATACAAAATTTCATTAAATGTCCTAACTAAACTTGAAAACAACATTTTTTATTGTTCCAACGCGGGAATCGAACCCACGACTTTTAACTGTATAAATAGAGATAGTATGTAGTAGATAGCACGAAATCCATAAGTATTGTTAAAGTAACTGCAATAAGACCTCGTGTTAAGGTCCCTGGTTCCCAAAACGCGCGTTTAAAAGCTCCTAATGTGTACCCGCCCTTAAAATAAGGATGAAGAAATAAAACTCAAATTTATAATATGTAAGGATGAATGAAATAAAAAAGTTAAAAATCTGGGACGTAAATTTTGTTTGGGGGTTTAGCTTACGGGCGTTTAGGATATATTTTAAGTACCCTCGGAACTCATTGTGAATGCGAGGGGGTGATAATGGGTTAGTCGTGTCGAATTAAGGCCTAGCGAAGTTTCTAGACTGCGAAATACCTAACTACCCTCTACCCTCTACAGTCTACCCTCTTATTCGGGTGTTATATCGATTCACCCGGGTTCAAATGAGCGGAAGTTTTCGTGTAAGTTTTTACGAATATTTTTACGTTTTTTTAAGCAATGAACGTCTCACTAAAAAAATACTTTTAAGTCTTTTTAGGTCGAGTAAAATAAAAGCTGAAAATTTAATCGTACATGTTATGTTAGTAAAAATTGTCTTGTGGTAAAAGGTTATATTTTATTTTCTAGGGTACTATTTGAACTACCTACTAAATATTATCTCGTTTTGTGAACTATTTAATATCTTTGCTTCTTCGATTGCGATGTATTATGTCTAATACTAGCTGACCCGTGCCCACTTCGTTGAGCATAAAAAAAATTCTTCCACGAACATTTCAAGACTAAAAATAGCGTAATCGGTTCAGCCGTTCCCTAGTTTTAGACAGGCTAACGAACAGCAATTCATTTTTAGATATAAGAATATATTTTTGCTTGCGAACTATTATGTCTAAACTACATTTAGTTTAATACCCAAATAGGTATTTTATTATAACTTGTCTTTACCTCCTAAGTATATTCCCCCATTTCTACGTTAGAATAGACAAAGTGACACATTAACAAAATCTGTGTTTTTGTTCATACACGATAATAAACATACAAACATAATGTACAAATTGTACAGACACAAGAGAAGAAATATTTCTATTCTCTTGTAGTCAAAACGCATTTCACCGGGCTCCTTGGGAACTATATACACCGACTTATTTTGACGGCCACTTAACAGTCTTGTTACAGGTTTAATCGTTGTTTAATTAACGCGTAACTCGACCCCGTAAGTCGACGCTTATCGACTATTGTTTCGGGAACAATCGCCTATCAACTGAGGGCTTACGGCCGGTTACTGAAACGCTATTCAAATGTATGATCAACTGTTAGATTAGTAGTGTATGATAACTGTTAGATAGATCATACATTTGAATATGGCATTCATGTTTACAACTCATATTGAACGCTGATTGGTGGAACATTTATCAGAGGGAAAGAGAGGGATAGATCGCTCTGGCAAGGCTGGTTAAGAATATTCTATTCTATTATATGAGAGGTATAAATATCCGCTATAACGCTTTTGGACCAAATTTGAGTTAGTAGAAATCTCGTAAAAATCTATAAAATGCTTGGCTTTGCGTACCAAAATCCGCTAAAACATACAGAAATCTGCCCACCGAAAATAGATTTAAAATCAAAAGCCCCTATAACAGTGCATACCAGTATCAAAATCCGATTAAGCTTAAATTTGAAAAGTACGTTTTAGTGGGTTTTGATACTATACCCTCATATGTCGTGGGTAAGCATCGTATTATTTAATACAAGATTTGCCAGTATCAGACTATTCATATAATAATTCCAAATAATATGAATTACTATGGGCAGTCGATTCATTTCCATCAATGTAATTTCAGTGATATGCGCACACACTTGGACAATATTCATAAAGATAATTTCAGTGTCTGTAAACTCTAGCTATCAGTTAAAAGTCACCTTCACATATTGATATAACTTTGTGTCAATGACACGGCGTCCGATATCGTGTAGTGTAAACGAATAAACACGTTATGGGTTTAGTAGGGAGAAGACAGCCCCCCCTTCCACTCCCCACTGAAAAAGTAAAAAAAAGAAGTTGCCTTATCAGTAATCAAAGTGTAAACAACCTTATGAGCTAACTTTTAGGCCCGTATTAACAAGTCCCAAAAACAACCTCACTTGAGAACCTATTTGACAGATAAAACAACGTTTCGGTTTACTTTTAAAAATGAAGAACTTTACTTATATGTTACATGCTTAATTTTTGTCTTTTCAGTATGTTCATAAAGAATCGGCTCAAAAAGTACTGGATCGATCTTCTGTCAAAACCCATGCGAAGCCGGGACGGGCCGCTAGTATTTTTTTATTATAACTATTTGTTGACCCGTGCCCACTTCGTTGAGCATACAAACCGTTTAAACCTTCCCTGGACTTCCACGAATATTTCGAGACTCAAAATAGCCGAATCGGTTCAGACGTTTTCGAGTTTTAGCGAGACTAACGAACATTAATTCATTTTTATATATAATAAGATAGATAGATTATTTTTCTGTGTAATACATATCATTTGTGTCAAATAAGAAGATTTAAATGCTGCTAACAAAACCACAGAACGCTTGATGGAGCGTTCTAACGTTCTGTGGTGGCCTTTAATATTCTGATCCCGATCACTTAACTACACACATGAGTACTGATCTTGCGTGGTCCTGGCGATCTGCCAGCGGCGTGGGCACTAGTTTGTCACCGCTGTCACTAAATAAAGTACTAAAGGTCGCTATGTGGTCGATTGCCCATAGTAATACAGTGTCCCACGGTTCATATACTCGGTGTGAAGAGAATGACGCGTAGAGAATTGTAGTGGCACCTCATATAAATTACGCTTAAAAAATATAAAGGTCTAAATACAAAGCCGATGTAGTGTGAAGAGAATGACGCGTAGAGCATTGTTGTAGATAGTAGAACCTCATATAAATTACGCTAAAAAAATATATAGGTCTAAAATGACTACAAGGAGTGAATAACTATGCCTGAGTTGGCGGATCTATGTGTCGCAGTCATCTGATTGAATCTGCTATTTAATTTAATGACTAGCGCGTTCATTGAATTCTATTTTTACCAACAAATTCAATGAATCCGAGACTAGGACAACCATTTAATATTTTATTTTTAAACTTCAAAATTTCCGAATGTGTACTATTATAACGCACATGAAAGTAAATTGATCAAAAAATATATTAACATTGCTAACTGTACGAGCTGTTTGACGCCATTATATAACCGCGCTAGTCATTCAATTAAATAAGCAGATTCAATCAGATGGCTGCGACATAGGTTTCAGAAGGACATATTATGTCCTTCCGAAACCTTGTCAGGGTCACTCATCTGTTTTGTGACTTTTATGGAGATCTAGTTAAAGTTTTGTCACCACCATTTTTACTTAAGCAATCTTTAAGGCAATTGCGTGACTTACATCATTGCTTATCATTATTATAAGAATGCATTTTGATAAAAAATGAGAGACAGAAATATCCTGCCCTTGCATCTGTTTATTTGGTAAATATGTATTGCTATTAGTCACGGAGTTATTAGATACATTACAAATTTTGTTGCCTCGTATAATACAAGAGCAAATAACAATCTGATACAATATTCAAAAACAATACAATTTTATCAGAAAATCTGTACGTAAAATATTCGCTTGGGGCCCCGGGGCTGTGTAAGTGTGCTCGTAAATATCTCGTAAACGTTTTACGCCCGCCAGATACCAAATATTGAAGTCGCCGTAACGAAATTATACTTTTGAAGTGAATTAGGAGCCGCCTGAAAACTGTAATATTAAAGTATCATTTACTTCATTTATAATTATTTAAACATCAAATGAGAACTTTCTTTCACAGTAAAAATACGCCATTTATATATACAGTAGTAAGGGTCCATACTCTCCAAACTGATTCGATTTTGATTCAGATTCAATTGTGTCACGTTCACCCGAATAAATTGAAGTTTGTTTATGTTAATTTTCAATCGATTGATATGGTCGGGAGTACAAAAAGTTTATATCTAACGATTTTCTTTATCCTTGTTTCTTTCAAAGTAATTCACCAAATAAAACACCAAAAGCCTTTGAGATCGAACTGATTCGATTCTCGATTGTGTCTGGTTTGTAGATATGTCTCAATGAAAGCTATTAACATTCACTATCAACACAAACAATCAGTAGATCACTATGACACAACCGCAATACCAGACTTCCTCTGGCACAACAGATAGGTGTTTTTTCCGGCTCTATGAGTTGTAGAAATACTTTGGAAAGAGTTATTTGTTTGTTTACTGTGTCCGGTGATACACATGAGATATGGCCTATGTCCATTTTGATGATTCTTCTGAATATATACAGGGTGAATTATGGAATGTTTTATGTAAATAGACAAGAGACTATAGATTCGTGCACACGCAGGCTTATTCCAATACTTTTTAAAATTGTGAACAATATGTATAATGCTACCAATTTAAATATGCACTATAAAGCAATAAAGAAACATGACACATTCATCTGGTGGAATTTAATATTTTTGTTTATTTTATTTTATTTTTATTTGGAAAACAAACAAGCATACAAATAAATTACAAATAAAAATTACATATTATTATCTTAAACTTAAGTTTTTGTACACTCCACTACGTTTTCACAGATTACCTAAAGTACACAATGTTACAGTAAATATGTTTACAAGATTAAAATAGATCTCTACACCATATTCTAAGTTATTCACTATAATATATTACTAATAAATAATATAAACGTGAAACTTTGTAAGTATGTATAGATGTTTCTTTCACGTAAACACTACTGAACAAATTTTGATGAAATTTGGTATGGAAGTTTACATGCTGGATTAACACATCAGCTACTTTTAACCGCAGCTAAATGTAGGTACAGTTCCCGCGGAGGTAGCGGGAAACATGTATTTAAACAAATATTGCTTAGAAAACTCACACTTACACCATTAGGTAGTCATTGAAAATAATGATTAATGATGTGAAATCATTGGTCAATATCAAAGTTAATAACACCAATACCATCAATTATCATTATTTACTATCATTAGGTGCCAAGTGATTGATAGCTTGTGTAGATAGTTTGCATCTATACATTACTAGCTGACCCGCGCCCACTTCGTTGAGCATACAAACCGTTTAAACCTTCTCTGAACTTCCACGAATATCGCAAGACTAAAAATAGCTGAATCGGTGAAGCGGTTCTCGAGTTTTAGCGAGAATAACGAACAGCAATTCATTTTTATATATAATATGAGTTGTTTAATTCAGGATTTGTAATAATAATAAAAATCTGAAACTGTAAGGAAATGGTACACGTGTAAAACGATACTAAACTAACAAGATCCAAAAAGTTAAATGTTAACGGTTACTGCACGCAAAACCACAAGTTAACTCTGGTCTCTAACTGGAGCAGTTCCCTTTGATGTCGGGCAATTACAACACTGCATTCATACGGAACATATTATTTCCTATTCGAAATTTGAACGGAACTTTTCGCGGTTTCGGGTTGAGAAATTTTCAATTTAAAGTTACCCGTTTTTAGTCTTGAAATATTCGTGGAAGTCCCGGGAAGGTTTAAACGGTTCATCACAAACTGTTTCTATGCTCAACCTGTGCCCTCTTGGGTCAGCTAGTTTTATATAAACTTATTAATAATCCATTAGTACTTGTGGCAGTTGGTAATAAACCTAGAGTTATATTCTCTTTTATATTAAGGCGTTAACTCCGGGTATATAAATAACCCTAGATCACTAAAGCCAGTCTTATAACTTATAACCCAGACTTATCAAATTTGTCTTAACACTTTACCTACTCAATCAAAAAAAATCGGAATCTGAAAATTAATGTTTTCTCGATACTATAAAACTAATTTTTTATGCACTTTAAGGTCAGTAAAAGCTAGATAGTACAACTGAACTTCATTAAAAAAACCATGTCATAATAAAATCTCAAATTATTAAGTTTTTTTACTCTACTGAAAAGTTGTAGTTTTATAGATGTCGCAGTCATCTAATTAAATCAGCTATTTCATTGAGTGACTAGCGTTTTTATCGAATGACGACATTTAATTGAAAGACTAAAGGACAACTCGTCAAGTTGTTTATTGTAACGTCCAATGTCTTGACTGAACATTGATTGAACGTCATTTAGTCATTGACTGAACGTCATTTAGTCCGATTTTTTAACCGACTTCCAAAAAAGGAGGAGCTTTCTCAATTCGATGAATAAGTAGGCTTTTTTTATGTTTGTTAGCGAATAATTTTACGATTTTTTAACCGACTTCCAAAAAAGGAGGAGCTGAAAAAAATTTAGTATAAATCCCTCTTAATTGGGGGGTGGAGGAAGGGGGTGGGGGAGGAGGGGAGGGGGAGAACCCCCCCTACCACTCCCACCTTTAGGAGACTACTAGTTTGGAAAATATTTATGGTTGAAGTTTTGAGGTTATGTCTGTGTTTCCGGGATATTTCCAGGAGTAAAACAGGGGAGAAAGGTGGAGACGGCGGTAAGGGGACAAAGGAAGTCCCCCCTACCCTCCCCTCTACTCAGCAACCACTAGTTAAGAAAATATTTACAGTTGTAGTTTAGAGGTTAGATAAAACAGACAAGTTCTACGTGGAGTCGGAGTTGATAGATTTGTTTTTGGGACAATGTCGGTCTGTCACGTCTCCGGCGCTGCGGGAAATGCAGCCCCTTCGCCCATGCGTGACGAATAACAGCAACCAACACTCGCCTTAGGCAGCTCCGGCTTTCTGGTCGCCTTCGGCGACCAGCCTCCGCCGCCACGGCGAGTCCTGGTTTCTGCATTTCGTTACGGCGGGCGGGGGCTGCTCTCCCTCCGCGCCTCCGCGCTTAAATATACACTCTAGGGGTTGACAGACAAGTACTACGTGGAGTCGAGGTTGATAGATTCGCTTTTGGGAAAATTCAGTCACCTGACTGATTTTATGTCCGCTCTCATATAAGGGCTATGTTACAATCCGCTAACTAATTGGACGTTGAGTGACGATTGTACAATCAATGTTCGGCCTAGTCTTTCAATTAAATGTCGTCATTCGATAAAAACGCTAGTCACTCAATGAAATAGCTGATTTAATTAGATGACTGCGACATAGATACGACGTTGTGAAGGTACGACGATATGTATTATCAATATCAACAGCCTGTTTAAGATATTTTTGCAAAGTTTCATTTTGGCACAGCCTTCAAGCGCATCATAGACACATTTTATCAGCACCGTCTAGGTGTTAGGCATGTAAAGTGCTTGAGCTAAGCAATATGTCCCTGCCAAAAGACTTAAGGACAAGGAATAAAGGGTTGAAGTGTACTGCGAGAGTATGGAAGTAGATTACACAATATTCTTCCGTAAGTTGCTGAACGTCGTCTTTTGCTTACATAATTTTTCTCCCAACCTGAGCGTAGCCAAAAGAATGGGAAATTTTGCCAGTGTATTCCGATAGAGCCTACATTTTTATGTTTAGTAAAAAGTGTCAATGGATTGGTTATAATAGCCCCAGTAACATAGTCTATAAATAATTTATGTTGATTGAATAAAGTTTAAAAAAAATTTTATTAATCTTATATCAAATCTGTAAACTGTAATATTTACAACATTTCACCAAAATTATAATTTTTTTTTAATCTAAATCTATAGTGTAGATAAAATAGTTAACCTTTTTTTCTCGTAACACACAACAAAATATATAAACTACCTATTGCACCCGTGGCGGCCATTTTGTAACTAAAAGGAAGTAAATCTGTGAATAAGCTGGTCTAGTGAATATGAGACCATAACGACTCTGATACTAGATAAATCAAGAATCTAGCCTAGTAAATAGCTAAAATTACCTAACTCATAACTAAAATGAATAAAATCAAAATAAAAAAATCTAAATTTGATTGGCTGTCGAATAATGGATCCCGACTGTTCAGTAGTTATGTTCCATTATACACCACCGGACATTTAAGTGCATATTTTATCTTTTCAGTTTTTTTTTTTTTATAGTTTGTTTCATATTTTACGCAGTCAGTTTTTTTATAGTCAGTTAAAAACTATAAACAGATGTATATTATATTGTTGTGTTACGCGTGTTTATTGTCGATGGACATGCACTGCATGTCGATATTTTATCTGTGGCAGTAAAGGCGGGAGTTTTGACAGCTCCACTTGTCCGACAGTGAAAGTACACGCGACGTAGGGGGCTTTATTATCCAATGCGTTCTGACTTCTGAGTCACTTTATGACTAAGGGTTCATCAATATGTTTTGCATAAAAAGGAAGTATGAAGGCATTGTGTCTATTATAAATTATAGTCTTTATTTAGATATTTTCTGTATCTAGTTTTGTTTCTTTACCGTTATTGAATAAAGGTATTTTATAGTAAGTCTAAGATTGTTACGACTAATCCTAGTGCCTAACTCTCCAAACTAATTCGATTTTGATTCAGAATCGACCGTGCCGCGTACTACACAATAACTGCCTGTTTTTTTTTATTCTCGATCTCTTCGATCTGGCGATTTTCTTGTACTGGTTAGTTGCAAAGCAATCCACCAAATAAAAAACCAAAAGCCGTTGAGATCGAATTGATTCGATTCTCGATTGTGTCGGGAGTAAACCTGCTGCTCCTATTTCAAGATGGCGCCCAAACATTATGATTCACTAATGGCTGTCAAAATATCGAAGTTCGCGCCCAGATTTTTTTTAAAACTACCTTCCGCTTGTCACTGAGGAAAGTGATTGACGGGAGGGTGCTATTCAGAATGCCTTGTCACTGGGAGTGCCTGTTTAAATAATTTAGGCCCTAAAACGATATGAATGTCCCTTGCACCTCACCTCAGGGGGCACCTCAAAAGTATTGTCCACAAATAATATTAAAGTTTTTTTTTATAATTTTAACAATAATATTTTATGCAATTAAAACGCGCTGGATGTGATATACAGCTGTCACCTTGGTTGATAATACTTTAGGGTCCCGTATATAGAGTTTACTGTGAAAGTACCAGCGCTGAAAGAGTTACTTTTTTTAAATTATTGTATGGGCAAATTTATGATGTTGGGGCATTTCTCATAGAAACATAAAAGTCAAAAGTAAGTCTTTAGCTTCGCTGGTACTTTTACAGTTAACTACATGGTAAGCCCATAAGCACCCTAAAGTATTATCATTTATTTTACACCTGGTAGGTATAATATGTTTATTCTAGATTTTTTGCACGTTAAGTTTTGTAAGCCGTGATACGTAGCACGGAGTTCCTTCAACTTGGAATATGGAGTTCGTTGCACAGCTAACTAATAAATGGTTATTGGGTTGTATATTTTGAGTCTTGGTTTATCACAATAATAACACACAACTTTTATTCACACTTTATTACTTTTTAATAGTTTTTACAAAATTAAACGACCGGTTTCGATTAAATCGTCATTAGGTTTATCATTTTATCATACCTATAAATAGAACTGTTTTCATTTAAAAGTACCTTCCTTCTACATGCTAAAACAAAACTTTTTATGTGCTGGTTTAAAAATAGGTCAGTACACGTATTATCCTTTGAACCTAATGCAGTTTCGTTCTACTTTCACCTGATTTCAACATGAAATTCTTTCATAAAAGCATCCAAACACATTCAAAAAGAGTCATATATCAAAGAGCTGTTTCGTCCCGATTCACCCAGATTCACCCATTACTAGTTTCACCCAGATCCACCGATTCCTGAGTGCATTAGTGCGGCCCAGTTTTTCGGGACACCGTTGATTGATCCCGCCTAATGGAACAGAGAAGATTAAATTGAGACGCCTCTTAATCACCTTCAATATTTGCTGAATTATGATCCAGCAAAAACTTTAGGGATAGTTTTACATGAATTGTGCAACTGGAGTAGTCCAAAAATTTGTAATGTTGTTTCAAAATTTCATCTATTCGTCTGTTACGGTTTATGAGATACAGCCTGTTGGACGGGCGGACTGCGGAGTCTGTTTTATTAAGTTTGTCAACAACTGATTATACGTTATAAATTAAAAAATATATACAAATATTAATTACAATAAAACGCATACCGATTACGTTTAATAGACAGCATTAAATAAATTAATAAAAAAATTGAAATAAGATTTTAGGGATTGGCTCAAAAAATAAGTCTTAGTAAGAGTCTTAGTAATATCAAATTCAGGAGTATACAAGTAATATAGTAACATATTTTGTTTTCTAAGGGCCGATTTTTCAATTGTCAGATAACTTTTATCCAAGGAATAAATATGTGACTTTGGCAGATTTTGTATGGAACTAATGTCAAAGTCACTTGTTTATTCAACAGATGAATCGGCCCTTAGTCTAAAATATCAGTCCGTTCCTTTCTGTCTGATAATATTCCACCAATCAGCGTTCAATATGGTCGTTGATTTGAATGCGTTCGAGAAACCAGGAATATATTTTTAAAATGTTTATTATACAAAAGTCATGTTTTAAAGCCAAGAAATAAGAATCTAACAAACCCATATTTTTGTTTCAGGTAATGGCGGCATTTTATCTTTTCGAGTACATCACAAGGTATCTCAGTTCTCAAAGTGGCTTTGTGAGAACGACAGATCGGAAACGAACGGAATGAATGAAAAATGCAATTTCAGAAACGCGATATGTATCGGCAGGAATTAGGCTCTTCTTACATTGGCAGGCCGACAGTGTTTATCATATTTATCTGTATTGTGAGGGCCTGACGAAAATTTGTTTAGAAACTCCCGCGGTAGATGAAAAGAAGGTATTCTAAATAGGTATTCTTTTTTTAAATGATATTCAGAGTTTATTAAAAAAAAACATAACCGTTATTAATATACAAAATAATTATAATAGGTCCGTAAAATATATTGAAAATATATTTTATTTGAAAATAACACCTTTTCACAAATTATATCTCATTGTTACCTTGATTGCAATGTTAATTATTTGTCGCCATCTTTTTATTTTATTACCGAAAGGTAAAAACGAGGTCAAATAGGGTTTCAACCCCTTAAAGGGTGATTAGATATTAATTTTACAACCCTCTCAGTTTTTGGCTCAAATTAAACTTTATTGAAAATCTTAAAGCGTTTGATGTTTCTTGTGTTTACCTTGATTTCGAATAAATTATTATTCATCTCGCTAGTGAATGTTGGTTTGTATTTTATTATAAGTACATTAAAAATAAGGATTTCAGTCAAGAACGCGGTCTGTCACGTCTTTGATGTATTTAAAAAATAAATCAAAATATTGTGTGTAAAAATGTGCGATACTAAATGAAATTACTTTTTTAATTTAAATTAATTTACCTATTTAAGGTCGCTCAAACATCAAAAACAAAATGAAAGTGTCAAGACAGGCCTTCGATATTTTGTCAATTACAATTTACAACTTAAGGAGACTTTTCGTAGTGTTGTTCCAAAAAAAGAGAAGACTGAAGGCTAAAGCGCTGGACATAATGGGCCGCTTTTTCTAAATCATAGTATTGAATTGGCAATCGGTCGTTTTTTTGGGTTTTTCAGAATATCCATCTATTACTTATTACAATCTTCTTATATGTATATATAAAAATGAATTGCTGTTCGTTAGTCTCGCTAAAACTCTAGAACGGCTGAACCGATTCGGCTATTTTTAGTCTTGAAATATTCGTGGAAGTCCAGGGAAGGTTTAAACGGTTTGTATTGTTAGATTATTGTATTTTAAATGTACTACTGGAAATATTATAGGACTGCAATTATAAAGAAAAGGACAATTATCCAATCAACACTTTTATTCTTTCACTTACATTAGGTTAAATCATCTACCCAACACAATTATCCGCCATTACAACATTATTCTATAAAGTGATTATAACATTATTAGTTCTTACCTTAGAACCTCCTCCCTTGAAAGCCGGCACAAAAAGTGTTCGCCGAATGTCTTAATTCGAATTAGCTTTTTCCCTAGTGTTCCCCGATACAAATTCCAAATTTACTCAAATTAAATATTAATAAAAATGTTGCCAATAATTAAAAGTTTGAAGAATAAAGTTTATAAAACAACATACTATTATTTTTAACTACAAAATTATGAAAAACCTAACACTCGACCATCCTGAACATGTGCATGTCCCCATGCACAATACAAAGTTTAAACCTAACACTCGGCTTTCCTTTGATCAGGCTTTCATGGCATCGTATATTGATAACATTACAATTTTAATTTTTTTTTTTTAACAATATAAATCCCCATAATTAAACATTTTATTAAACATACTTTAATTACAACATTACAATATCTTATGTCATCATAATTGTATTTCCTTCACTTTATCATATTTTATTAACAAGTATGTAAACCCTCAATTCTTACATGACTTATTAATAATTTAATCATAGCTATTCTATAAGTGTGAACCCTCATTTCTCACAACCCATAGGATAGTCCTACATCATTAAGATCTCTATATATCACTTGTATTCTCATGATATATGAACCCTCCATTCTCACACATCATAAGAACACTTTAATATGTTTTCTATACTATTGTCATAAACCCTCAATTCTTATGAACAATAGAATAGCCTAAAATAAATAATACTCAATTCTCTCGATTCAATACAAAATTATTCAAATATCTCACATAAATATATTAAATCATATCATATCTTTACAAAATAAATAATACTCAATTCTCTCGATTCAATACAAAATTATTCTTTCCATTCAATACAAAATTATTCAAATATCTCACATATATATATGAAATCATATCATATCTTTACAAAATAAATAATACTCAATTCTCTCAATTCAATACAAAATTATTCTTTCCATTCAATACAAAATTATTCAAATATCTCACATATAATATAAATTAAATCATATCATATATAACCCATTAGACACAATATATCAAATCAATACATCAGTATTAACAAGGAAATTCAGAATTATTCAACTATTTCGTCATCACTAGATTCCATTTCATCATTATCATTATTTAATTCTATGAAAGCTACGTGAACCCAGGGCGACATGCGATCGGCAGCAATGATTGTTTGAAGTTTATTTTTACCCCCTGTAGTGCCGGTATGAAAGCCACTTTGTAACGATCATTATTTAAAACTTCAACGACCTTATATGGCTCTATATAGGACAGCAAAAGTGCCATCATTGTTAAAGTTAACTTTTTGTAATTTTCACTAAGTCTCCTTCCCTGTAAACATGAGAGGGGCATAATTTTATTGCAACGTTTCTGCTCTTGTATAAAATCTATACTATCTTTAACGTTTTCCCTAATAGTCCACATTATCTCTATTTTCAGTTACTACTGTACTGTATAATCTTACTGTATAATCAATTGCATATTTCATGCAAGATCCAAACATAATTTCTGTAGGAGTTTTATCTGTGGTTATCTGTCGCGTGTTATTCAAACCCCGTTGGACAGTACCTACTTTGTCGTCCCAAACTTAAAGAAGAAGTCCCAAAGTTAAAGAGTTCAAGAGTACAGTTATAACGTTCGACTGGAACGTGGACAGGCTACTGCGTTAAGGACATGCTTAATACCTTTATCTTAGCAAAATCTTTTGAAAGCGTGTGACGTAAATGAGGTTCCGCGGTCACTAATAATACGATCTGGGTTTCTAAATGTATACAACATAACTAAAACTCATATAGTTGTTAGGGATTTTGTGTTTCGAACAGGCTTCATCTAACCAAATTTTGTAAAAGTATCTACATATCCTTTGGATCGTACAGAAGATCCTAAATGGTCTATGTGTACTGTATGCAGAGGTACCTTGGTAATAGGATGAATATGGCTTGTACTCGTAGCATCCTTAGAATTAGCACACTCTATACATGCCTTAACATATTTCTTGACGAAACGGGATATTTTAGGAAACCAATAAATACTTTTTATACGGTCAAACGTCTTTTTAAACCTAAAATGTCCCACTTCGTTATGATTTTTATGCAATATCTACCATTGGGCACCTTTAGGAACCACCCACCGCAATTGAGTTTTGTCTCCATTTAAATAAATATAAAACCCATAAAGTTTAATATAGTAGTTGTCTTTTATATAATTTAAATCATCAGCATCTAGATTGCTAGTCAAAATATCACATATTCTTTGTAATTCAGAATCACCTAATTGTAGCGAAGTTAACTAGTCCTCGCTGCTACATAATCGAGGGGTAAATAATCGTATGAATCTACTTGGTTACCACTATCAATAATAGGATATCTGGACAATGCGTCTACGTGGGCGATATTTGTACAGGGGCGGTATTCTACAGTACAATTAAACTCCTGAAGGAGTAACCACCATCTCGCTATTCGAAGTTAAAGGTCTCGTTTCGTGAATGTTGATCGTAAGCGCTACAATCAGTAACAATTTTAAAATTTTGACCCAATAAATATACCCTAAACTTTTTAAGTGAGCAAATCACAGCCAAGGTCTCTAATTCATAACGTATGGAAGTTTTTCTCTTCAGGCAAAGTTTGACTGCTATAATAATTATTGATATAATAAGCCACCGGGCGAAGTGTCACAATCCTGAGATTTTGTAGTAAAATACCCCCGACTCCTACCTTACTGGCATCGGTGTGTAATTCCGTCTGCGCTGCTGGATTATAAATAGTCAGAATAGGTATATCAACGAATCTACGTTTTAGGTTCAGAAAAGCTTGTTCTTGCTCCTGAGTTCATGCTCAGGTAGCTTTTTTTTTTTTTTATTTGTTTAAGGGATGTGATCAGATTGCAAACCCTTTTTATGAATTTTCTGAATTATATCCTACTAAACCTAAAAACTGTCATAACGGAATGTTGGTTTAGTGGACGGGCAAATATTGAGCACATTTAGTTTTCACATCACCTGGTATTAGACCAGACCCAACAGAATTTATTACATAACCTAAATAATTTACTGTGTCACATAAAAATTTACATATGTCTACAACGACTAATTTTTAAACATTTTCTAGCCTTTCTAAACATTGTTCTACACTTTCTGCGTATATAAAACGTCATCTATATATGCCGTCGCTTCTGTAAACCGGGAAGAACCCAAAACTTTATTTATCATACGCTGAAACACAGTAGGTGCGTTTGCCAATCCAAACTATATATGGTTAAACTCATATTATCCGTCTGCTTAACCGGATTTCAAATCTAAGGAAATAAAATATGCTTATCGAGATAACCGCGAAATCTCTTCCATCATGCCTTTCACTTGCTCACGTTCCTTATGGGAAAACCTATAAGGTCTGTATACAATAGGTTTTGCACTGGCTAACTCTATGTTCATTTTTGTGACATTTGTATATCCTAAATGTTTTAAATCAGTAGCAAAATAATGTCCAAATATTATTATTATGATATTATTTATTTATTTTTTTAAATCTAATAAGTTTTGTTTTTGACCCCTGGTAATTTTATATCCTACAAGTATATTGTTTATCTATTTCACATTTATTTGGCACTGGAGAACTAGATGCGACTGAAACACTATAATTGATAACCTGTATTTTTGTTCCACGCGTATTAACACATCCTTCGCGTAATAAAATGCCGTTGTACGTCAAAGGTGTTATGTTTAAATATATAATTCCATTATGAATTAATAAAGTACTGCATATTTGGCCCCCCAATAATCTTACTATTTAACAAAACACTCCCAGAACTAAAAGAAGTTATTTTTGATTTAATTATTGTAGTCGGGCCAAAATATATATTATGTTACTAAATGAGATGTGAAAAGAACGTTAATGTCACTATATATATTAATTACATCAAAATCCGTACTCACATTATTATTGTAAAATTTTAGCTCGGTCACATTCTTATATACTAGCACATGGCCTTGTTCAGTAAATGTTTGGCCGACCAATAATGGTACCTCCAACAAAACGTATTTGATTACATGGCATATTACTTTTGCTTCTACATCATCTATAGATACCTAAATCAACAGTTAGCCTTCCTATCGGGTAAACGATTTTATTGTCAAAGCCCTATAAAGGCAGCGATAATTTTTCGAAACTTAATTTCAAGTTTACAGTCGTAAACAATGTACCTAATTAGCGAAACCTCACTACCCAAGTCGACACAACATTTAATGAGTACCCCGTTCACTGTACATTCCTTTATATATTTAAAATTAGAATTAAACATTAATAATTATGTGCATTGTCTTCGGAATCAGTTTATCCTATTTGTAGAACTTGACAAATAATTTTTAAATACACAATTTTCAGTCTTATGACCGTAACGATAGTACTTTGTGTATTTAATTAATGGGATAGAACACTTTAAATAAGGATGTCCTTTCTTCTCCTTACAATTGAAACGATATCATTGCCCCGGCACTATTGTAAGATTTACGAAAACTAGAACAATTACTATTACTATCGTTAATATTCGAATCGGGCCTTAATCGATGCCACATTACTATTATTACTATCACTTTACGAAACATCCTGATTGCACATTAAAATTGTAAAAGTTGATCGGGCTGCATACACCTGAATGCATCGGCACGTCTAGATAGCATGGTATTATCACTTAGCCCGTATATCAAACAATCGACCGCATGTTTGCCGCTTATATCGCACTGGTTTATCAAAGCTACATTTTCATAATAATAAATCTCTTAACGGTTCGTTATACCTACTTTTCCTACGAAACATTACCTCCAAAGATTGACCATAATTTTGTTTACATGGAAAAACACTTTAAAGTTTTCCTGCCATTGCGACCAGTTAAATAAAATAGAATTTTGACTCTTGAAAAATCAACAAATGAATCGTCGTTTGTTCGTCCCATCCTTAAACTGTAGCACACTCGTTCCTTTACCTTTCTAATCCAGATATGGTTCTTTGGCATTTAATTGACGGATCAAACTCAGTTCAAAATATTTATGATTAATATTACTAGTAGTATCAGGCTGCGAGGCACCCGCTGTCGTCAGCGGTTGAGACATCATAAAATTAATGAAATTCTTTACATCCTTATAATTAAAAGTAGGACTACGTGACCTTGTATCTCGCGCGGAAATTCTCCTTCTAGCTGACCCCTCGGTGTCGCGATGTCGGAGTTGTCGGAGTACGCTGCGACATCACGAGCACGACGTCCTCCTCAAGGGCACGGAGTTGGTCGCGTTGCCGCTCCAGCTCCCATTCGCGTGCGCGTAGACTCGTGCGCCTTCTGCTGCAGCTGTCGCCACTCCTCTCCCGATGAGATGTCCGGCGAGCGCTGCCACTTGCACGGAGTCGGCTGTGACTGCGACTTGCTCTCGTCTCGAACCTCGATTGACCACCACGGTCAGGCGTCATCAGACGGCGGCGAGTGGATGTTTCACTTTCACGCGGCATTTTCTGAAACTCATTTCAACAAGCTTAATATTTTGAATAGGTGGTAGGCATCATGTAGGACAATTCTATAAGTGTTATTTAATAACCTATATGGAAATAAAAGATTTGAATTTGGTAAATGACGAAACAAATATGGATTCAATACTATGAATAGCAACTTTCTTTTACAATAAAAGGAAGCTTGAAGTTTCAAACCCACCTCGAAATAATTAAATTTACTATAAAGAGAAAAAAAATACTAAAAAGATTTAACTAAATTTACAATAGGTACTTTATTTAAAACAATATCTTAAAATATGTGTTTAAAAGATACGAAACCCTAACCGTAATTGTGGAGGGTAGATGTTAAGTCCATTGTTAATATTTTATAGCGATTCGCCATCTTTAATTACGTTTAATGTGGATTACTATTTCTATTATTACCCGAGACTATATAATTTTATTAGTACATATTCTTATCCAAAACTTACGAGAACAATTATTATCGTGACGTTATTACAAAATAATTCTGAATAATAAATAATAATGAAATCAAACAAAAAAAATGTTAGCGGTTTAAAGCACGTGGGGCGTAAATCCCACTTCTGAAATGTTAGATTATTGTATTTTAAATGTACTACTGGAAATATTATAGGACTGCAATTATAAAGAAAAGGACAATTATCCAATCAACACTTTTATTCTTTCACTTACATTAGGTTAAATCATCTACCCAACACAATTATCCGCCATTACAACATTATTCTATAAAGTGATTATAACATTATTAGTTCTTACCTTAGAACCTCCTCCCTTGAAAGCCGGCACAAAAAGTGTTCGCCGAATGTCTTAATTCGAATTAGCTTTTTCCCTAGTGTTCCCCGATACAAATTCCAAATTTACTCAAATTAAATATTAATAAAAATGTTGCCAATAATTAAAAGTTTGAAGAATAAAGTTTATAAAACAACATACTATTATTTTTAACTACAAAATTATGAAAAACCTAACAGTATGCACATCGAAATAGGCACGGGTCAGCTAGTAGTTATATAAAAAATTTGAGATCCTCCTGTTCTTCTATGTATTGGTATTTGATACAATATGCTATCTTATTTTAGTTTTATTTCTATACTACATTTCCATATGCAAAATGCATTGCATTCAGCAGAAAACAGGACCAGATGTTGTTGAAATCATTCGGTCAGCTAAAACGTTGGTGACCAGTCATGTGGAGGGCGCGGGGGTTCCCCCAGGTGTCCCCACTGTCCCCAGGTCGCCGGGGACTTCCCCGCAGGTGTGTTCAAGTTTAATGTTCTGAACGTTTTATTTCGAAGTGGATACACTTTTGGTGTGTAAGTGATAAACTTATGGCGATATAGCGACGACGTTATTATTTACGCCTGTAAGGGCGTGTTTCACCAAGCAATGTTAAAGTTAACGCCATGTTAAATATCATGTTATCCCTCTCATATTTCCTGTCCATGAATGAGATGGCATGGTATTTTATCATGGCGTTAACTTTAATATTGCTTGGTGAAACACGGCCTAACTCAAATATAACTTAAGACCTAGGTCCTAGGTCGCATGCGATACTTGACGACCTCAGTAGCGCAGTGGTAGAGCGCGTTGGTGCTCGAGCGTGACACAGGTTCGAATCCTGCCAAAGGAACAAAAAGTTTTCTGTGTTCCTGGGTCATGGATGTGTATTAAATATGGATATTAATATATATTAAAAAATTTAAAAATGCTTATAGTATAAAAGTATTAAATATATTTCCGTTGTCTGGCACCTGTAACACAAGTTCTTCGGACACTTCGCGCGGTGCTTGATTGACGTGGTGTGAAGCGTCCATAGATATTATATTAGTATACTAATTGTTCTAATTTTTTCAATAAATAAAAATTAACTATTTGTTTTTGGAATGTGAACATAATGACTTAAGAAATTCGCACGAGCCAATGCTGTGTAGAACAATAACTAATAAGCCAGTTTTTGGCAGTAGTATATAAAACACAGGGCCAATCACATAACACAGGGTCAATAACATAACATACAAGAAAATAATATTTGGAGCACAAGGGTTAAAGATCTCATTATTTTGTCGCGAGTTCTGTAGTTCGCTATTTTTCAAAATGATTAGTCTGCTGCATTATTATATACACTGTGCACATGTTAATGATGATTTCGTGTGGAAGTGTTAACAATATGTTATGTTAACAAGTTTTTTTGGAGTAACGCGCTCATTGTATGTTAATTTTAACCGGCACCTACGGGTTCAAGAACAATTTTAAACAATACTCATTATGTAATTAGTTAATTCAATGATTAGAATATTAAATGACATGACATATAAATTATGCATTACCAAAATTATTGAAGCATCATTATACCCTATGTAGGCAGAGAAAGCGATGCAGTTTTTTTAAATTATTTATTTAATGTCTCTTCAACATCATTAGCGAATAGCGACCACTATAAAATACATTATAAAGTATTGCCAAAAGGAACTAATATTATAAAGCGGAAGAGTTTGTTTGTTTAAACGCGCTAATCTCAGGAACTACTGGTCCGATTGGAAAAAATATTTTTTTGTTGGATAGTCCATTGGAGGAAGGTCCAAGAAAGGCTTTAGGATAATATTACGAATGTAACATCACGCTGAGACCAATAGGGGCGAAGTGTCAGTTAGAAATGTTGCAAAAACGGGGAAAATTATTCACATTTGGGGACTTTCGTTGCGTGCGCTGCATAAACGGTTTAAGTCACTCAAAACCACGCGAAAGAAGTCGCGGGCACAGCTAGTTGTCTTTAAAATTGCAATAGACTATGGTTTTTAAATCGCTTTAATCCTATAGCTTGTGGCACACGCAGGGCGAGGGTTGGACCCCAGGGCCCGTCAACTGTTGGCACATTAGTGGATTTTCCTGAGCTTTTCATCGTGTATTCACGAATATTGGTTTGTTCCTGTCTATTGTACATGTTAATGTTACTTTAAAATGTTTATCCGTACAATTAACAATACAATACATATTATGTGGACACAATAGCTACAATTGTTCCGAACATTAGTTTGCATTTATCGTAATAGTTTTGTTGGAATCGGACGATTATCAAATTTATCATTCACATTTCATTATCCGTAACTATTGTAATTATGAATTATATTCATTGGGACGGGAAGACACATTATTAAAATTATAACGGGTGTAAAAAGAAAGGTTAATGTAACTTTGGGATATGATTACACTACCTTTTCTCATTCTAAAAATGTATTTTGAAATGTATTTTATAAAAATTAAAAATATATTTGTTTGCGTTTTCGTTATTCTTGCGACAAAAGAAATAAGATAATAATAAAAAAAAAACAAAAGTAGAAAAGGTACAATCATAATACATCAAAGTTATAGTGACTATTCCTTTTACAACCTGTATACAGGGTGACCTAAAATTCGATACATTCCTTTGAAAGACAGAAAGTAGACCTCATGTACAGTAATATTTTTCATGACATCCCCTATCCGAAAGATGATATTTACAAAGTTATTGAAATTTCAATTTTTTTTTCTTTTTTTTCGACTTTTTGACTTTGACATGACATATTTTTAAAAATGTTTGTCTATTTAGTGATCTTTTTATGTATTTTAACCGTCAATGAGTCAAATAATATTTTTAAGGAATAAATATGGACAAACTAAGCGAGAATTTTTCAATATGAGACATGAAACTGAATTTTCTCTTAAGAAAAATGCACATATTTCTTAAAAACAGGTAATTTTCTTTAAAAAAATGTATGATACAATGCGTACAAATATTCTAAATAACTTCCTTATCTCATTAGCTTTCCAAAAAGGTGCAAATGTCTACATAAAAATATGACGTTGTAGTAAACATAGAAGTAAAATGAAATAATGTCTAAATCTATTTATTTGCGATAAGGTTAAAATAAAAGGAAAAACTTGAATTTAATTACGTTTATTGTGTTTAAAAAACATCAATGGTTAATTAAATTTAATAATAAATATTTTATTTTAGGTCTTGTTTAAAATGTGAGCCTCTGTTTCTGATACAGGCCCGTAGTCTTCTCCGTACCTCTGTTTTGATTATTCTGGTAGTAAGACTAGTTTTGATTTCTTCTGCTGCATTTGTTATGCGGCTTCTGAGCTCCTCTACATTAGTTATGAGTGAAGTATACACCAAAGCCTTCATATGACCCCAAAGATAAAAATCACACGGGGTCAAATCGGGACACCGTGCTGGCCAAGGAATTGGCCCGCCTCGACGACTGCCGCCTCCATGTCTGCATTTATCATAAAACGGCAGAATTCCATTCTTCTAACCGGGTCTCCCTCTTCCAGCGCTTGGACAGGTGTGTAGTGAAATGGATGTAGACGCGCTGTGTGTACTGTAAACCACACCTTCCATTGACTCAATCCAAGTCTTCTAGCTGCTGCTCTTGTAGAAATAGAAGGATCATTTTGAAAAAGTGTTAAAATTTCTTCTTCTTCTTCTGGAGCATACAAACGAGGTCTGCCTGAATCGCCACGTCTTCTATCAACACGGCCGCTTTCCCGAATTCGTCGAAATGTTGTTGAAAACACTCTAACGTTTGGCACTCGTCGATTCGGAAAACGTTCAACGTATGTTCTTCGTGCAGCAGCAGCATTACTACTACAAAGTCCGTAACAAAACAAGATGTCAGCGTATTCATCGTACTCAAAAGCAGCCATCGCGAAACAAAAAAATCACAAGTAGAAGTAAGGGTGTAGTTTAAAGCAACAATACGTCCGTACACGGCAATAGTTGACTTAAAACTAATATAAGCTATTTAATTTGCTCTCTAAGCCAGTCGGTAACTCATTGACAAAGGGCCGCGACGTAAGTACCTGAAACATTCCAAAGTTTGAACAAAGGAAACAATTGAAAAAAAAGGTCGCCTCAGGTAGAGTAATTCTTGAGATAACGTTACCTGATGATTGTTTTGTCTTTGTTTATTACATGTTCATATTTTTATCTAGACATTTGCACCTTTTCGGAAAGCTAATGAGATAAGGAAGTTATTTAGAATATTTGTACGTATTGTATCATACATTTTTTTAAAGAAAATGACCTGTTTTTAAGAAATATGTGCATTTTTCTTAAGAGAAAATTCAGTTTCATGTCTCATATTGAAAAATTCTCGCTTAGTTTGTCCCTATTTATTCCTTAAAAATATTATTTGACTCATTGACGGTTAAAATGCATAAAAAAATCGCTAAAAAGACAAACATTTTTAAAAATACGTCATGTCAAAGTCAAAAAGTCGAAAAAAAAGAAAAAAAAATTGAAATTTCAATAACTTTGTAAATATCAACTTTCGGATAGGGGATGTCATGAAAAATATTACTGTACATGAGGTCTACTTTCTGTCTTTCAAAGGAATGTATCGAATTTCAGGTCACCCTGTATAGTGGATTCCGTATTATTTCCATATTCTTTTCCTGAAATCTATATTATTTGTACGTCCCTTTTTTCCTTGCTTTTTAATAAATTAATTATTTAAGGAGATTAACGCCCGGTTTCTGAAAGGCTGATCAAATTGATCAATTGGTCAAATCAGCTAATCTGAACGCTGATTGGTGAACATCACTTCGCAGTCACTGTTTTCATCAATGAGCGTTCAGATTAGCTGATTTGATCAATTGATCATTTTTTATCAGCCTTACAGAAACCGGGCGATAGACGTTCAAGGCACTGCGAGACAGCAAAAGATTTTATAAATACCTAAGTATTATGTATCTCTCAACCGTGGAGTTTCCACCTAAGGAACCCAACACCATTGCTTGTTATATTTATCGCCGAAATTTAAAATGTTCGCCCAAAATTTAGGCGAAATTTGACAAAATCGATGGGTCCAAACCAAAAATTTGTCGAAGTAGAAACAAAGAAGTTATAAGGGTTTTAAGTTGGCCGCGCCAACGTAACGTCCACGATGGCGCGGCCATGGAAATCTCAGGAACTACGTGGATTAGAGATCTAATTCTTTTTCTAGTATGAAGATTGAATTTGGCGAAAATTGTCGAAAAAGAAATTATAAAGTAGAAATCGATATTTTAAGAGATATTTACCTCAGAAGCCGTGGTGGCGCAGACGTGCACTTCGTGTTTCTTTGATGTTGATTATTTATTTATATCATAAGACTTAGTACAAAAAACTGATACAGGAAGTAAGGGCTTAATTTGTCGAAACTAATGAAAGCAATAAATACAACGAAATGTTATTTAAACAGACAAATCGGACCGAAACAAAAAATAGCATGGCCGCGCCAACGTAACGCTTCTTTGTACGCTGATATCTCATTATATGTAATTGCTGGGATTTCAGTTTTTATATCCATTTATTCGGCACATTAACCTGATTAGAATGGCATATCGTTTTACCCTCAGAATAGTTTTTAACGCGTGTAATGTCCAAAAATGTGCTCTCTCGTACAATGTTTGAGTAGGGTAACCATAATTTCGATTTTATTTGAGAATACTTTTTACTCTACTAGACGAAAATGTGTCTATTTCTTAAATAATGCCAACAAATGGGATTATTACTATTAAATATTTCACACATAAACGTAAGTATGTAGTTAGTACCTATGCCCGTATGTGGTCAGTTGTAGATATGATAATAATATTATGTTAGGTAAGTATACTGTACCTAGGCAGGCTACTTAATATTATGGGTTTCTTGCCCTTGAAATTAAGTACGTACTTATCTACGACAAGTATCCTCATTCCCTGCAGCAAAGCAAGCCGGCGTAACGCCGGTTTTCATAGAGACCCATGGCCGTGGTTAAGACTCGCTATTGGAATTAATATTATTCCAACGGCAGACGAATAATATGCTTTTTCAAGAAGGCACTTTGTTACCGTATTTCGGTATGAAGTGACGCTTAGATTTTATTAGCGAGTCCGACCTTGTACTTAAGCATTTTTAGTCATCTGCCTAATATTAACTTTCTTGTTTGAGCCTTGTTAGACCTAGATTTTATTTCTGTATCCATGATGTTTATAAAAGTACTAGCTGTGACCGCGACTTCGTGCGCGTGTAAAAGTGATTTAGGGCACTTTAGTATTTTTAAATATATTTTTAGTTTATGAAGACTATCGTTTGGGTATTATGCTTCTTTATACATGGTCACACGGAGGCCGATGAAGTAATAATAATAGTTTCAAATAATGGCTCAGATATGCCATATTAAGACATAGGATTAACCCCAATAGACGTAACAGTACTCCAGCCCGGCTCGGACGTAAGACACGTCACGCAGCGCCCGGTCGAATCACGGAGAAACGATTTTAATTTTGCTATATCCTAAAGTATTCATTATATTTGCATGGTCTAAAGGGCAAAATATGTAGTCTTCAGAAATGCTTAAGCAGAATAACGTATTTTAAATGATAAGGATTAATACCGTGATGGTAGATGGCATTCATCTAATTCAAATCGCCATTTCATTGAGTGACTATCGTTTTTATCGAATGACATATTTATATATATAGTGTGTAAAAAGAGCAGTCATTATAACTTTGAGATACGATTATACTACCTTTCCTCATTTCGGAAATGTATTTTTTTTGTCAGAAACTAAAAAAAAATGTTTTTTTTTTCTTTTTACCATTTCTTTTTTTTTTGTAATAATAAAAAAAATAATAATAAAGGCAAAAATAATTTATTTTTTAATTTTTGTAAAAAAAAATGAAAAAAAATACATTTCTAGAATGAGCGGGTGTTCCCCAGGGTGGCGTACTCTCTCACCTCCGGTTTTCTATATTTATTAATATTATTTCCTCATTAATCAACTCAAATTTCCATCTTTACGCAGACGACCTGTAACTCTATCGTCATTCTAATATTGATGATATTTCTAATACAGTTGCTGGTATTAACTATGATCTGCAGAGCATATCAAATTGGGCTAAATCTTTTGGTCTGTTGGTAAATCCCAAAAAATCGCAGGCTATGATAATAGGCAGTAGCCTATTATCATAGCCTGCGATTTTTTGGGATATACTAGTAAGTATATAACGCAACGTTTACACAATGTGCCTGTGGTCAAATATGATGGTACTATTATCGAATTCAGAGACACAGCTAAGAATTTAGGGTTAACTTTGGACAGCAATCTCTGCTGGAATCCGCAGGTTAGTGAAGTCAGCAGAAAGGTACACCACTCGTTACATATGCTGAGGCGCCTTCAAAACTTTTTGCCTTTGCAAACCAAAATTTTCCTCGTCAAAACTCTCATTTTTCCTATCCTCGACTATGCCGACTCCTGCTACTTAGACGTTACCGAAGAGCTGCTAACTAAACTGGAACGCTTGCAGAATCTCTGTATCCGTTTCATTTTTGGTCTAAAAAAGTTTGATCACATATCAGCCTTTCGGATAAAACTCAAGTGGCTTCCTATCCGTCTCCGTCGCAACTCCCATATCCTCTGTTTACTTTACAATATCCTGTATAACCCTCTCTCTCCTTCCTATCTTATTGATCGATTTAACTTTTCCCGGCCCATTGATATCCCTTGTAGGTCCAAATTCAGAACAAACCTTTACCTCCCATCACATCGCTCTAATTTCTACTCCTACTCCTTCACCGTTCATGCGGTCAGATTGTGGAACTCGCTTCCTCACACCGTCCGTGATAGTCCCACCATTGCCATATTTAAAAGACGTTTGAAGAAGTACTATTTTGAATCCCAATCCATATCATAACTAAACGGTATTATGTATATTATATTTTTATTTTATACGTATTTATTTATGTATTTAGTAGTTATTTATATATTTATTTATTTTATTGTATTAATTATATATGTATTATAATTTATATTCATTATTGTATTTATTTTTGTACATGTATCTATTCTGATTTTAATATAATTTAGATGTAATGTATTTGTATGTTATTGTGCACGCTCTATTTGATATCTTGTATCCTATATCTCTTCCGTAGGGCTGCTGGAAGAAATTTCTTTCAGAAATAAGCAGTACCTTTTTGTCGTCTTTCTCTGTAATTTGTACTATTGTTAAGTGTTTCTTGTGTACAATAAATTGTTAAAAAAAAAAAAGAGAAAAGATAGTATAATCATATCCCAAAGTTATAGTGACTGCTCTTTTTACACCCGTTATAGCTTCTCAAAACCGCTAAATTGTCTGTTTCTTTATGTTTATCCCGAAAGGCTTTCTTTTAATAATTCCAAAAGTTGATTTTATACAATAAATGATAATTTATTTCAGTTTGTGAAGCAAGTTCAAAAATACAGTTTTTATATTATTGACACTGTGGAAACACTTGTCTTTTTAATAAAATCATGTTAGTTACTTATTTAATGTTCTAATCTACTTTAGTGCCACGTTCTATAGCTTCGCGTCACTGTGTAAGCGATCCCCCCGCGCGCCCCGCCCGAACCGTTCGTCCGCAGTCGCGCACGAAATTCATCGACTTGCTTCAAAGTTATCGTCACTGCTCGGCTCCTATGTACCGTAGCGTTATGTTATATATCCTATAACCTGCCTAGGAATATGGTCTACAATCGTAATAAGTTTGGTTAAAATCCCTTCCGTGGTTTTTGATGTTGCACATACAGACAGATATAGAGACAAAAAATATAGATGAGTGTATAAAAGAATTATAACCCGTCTTCGCAAAAACGGATCAAGGGCAAGAAATGCATAATATTAAGTAACCTTCCTAGGTACAGTATACTTACCTAACATAATATTATTATCCTATCTACAACTGATCGCTTACGGGCATAGGTACTACATACTTACGTTTAAGTGTGAAATAATGATTAATAATAATTGTTCCGTTTGTTGGCATTATTAAGGAAATAGATACATTTTCGTCTAGTAGAGTAAAAGGTATTCCCAAATAAAATAGAAATTATGGTTACCCTACTCAAACATTGTACGAGAGAGCACATTTTTGGAGATTACACGCGTTGAAAACCATTCTAAGGGTAAAACGATATGCCATTCTAATCAGGTTAATGTGTCGAATAAATGGATATAAAAACCGAAATCCTAGCAATTACAGATAATGAGATATCAGCGCGGCCATGCTATTTTTTGTTTCGGTCCGATTTGTCTGTTTAAATAACATTTCGTTGTATTTATTGCTTTCATTAGTTTCGACAAATTAAGCCCTTACTTCCTGCATCATATTTTTGTACTAAGTATTATGATATAAAGAAATAATCAACATTAAAGAAACACGAAGTGCACGTCTGCACCGCCACGGCTTCTGAGGTAAATATCTCTTAAAATATCGATTTCTAGTTTATAATTTCTTTTTCGACAATTTTCGCCAAATTCAATCTTCATACTAGAAAAAGAATTAGATCTCTAACCCACGTAGTTCCTGAGATTTCCATGGCCGCGCCATCGTGGACGTTACGTTGGCACGGCCAACTTAAAACCCTTATAATTTCTTTGTTTCTACTTCGACAAATTTTTGGTTTGGACCCATCGATTTTGTCAAATTTCGCCTAAATTTTGGGCGAACATTTTCATCATATTTCTACCGTGACGAAGCAATCGTGATGCATACCAAAAATGATCATAATTGCGTATGACATAAGTTATAAGATGATGTTATTTAATGCAAGTTCTCGTCCATTTTTGTTTATTATTGTTTTTTTTCCATTCTTAGTCTTTCCTTGATATTGATTTGGTAAAGAGCGAAAAGTTAATTCCCATCTTATTTTTTTTTTCTAATTATACGGAATTGTAATTTAGGTAATTCAAATTACTATAAAATATAAGTATGTTAAAATATAAGTATAATATTAGTATAAAATATAAGTGCTGTGCATTGTGCAACATTGATTTGGTCACTTTAAACTAATGTTTAAAGTGACCAAATCAATGTTGCACAATGCACAGCAAGGCTATTGAAACCTCAAGTCAGTGATGAAAAAAACCGCTTTTCATAGATTTGATCCCAGCCACGGCGTGTACCACAAATTTTTTGTCTCTTTCGGTTATTGGCGCGGCTGTATTAAACGGTTTAATACCGTTTAAGACAAGCGCATAGTTAAAAACCCTTAATATGGGTATTTAAAATAAAACGGTTTGTATTGATACCGCTACAGCCGTATAGCGGATTAATCGGTCCCTGTTTATCGGTCACAAATATGTAAACTATGTTGCTATATATTGCGTGATCGGTACACAAAGTATTGGTTATTTGTCCGTTTCTCAAGTGTTTGCCGCCGGTTGGTGAACCCTGCCTGTTTACTTGCATACTAAACAAATCAAGACATAATATTATACTAAGGGCGTGTTTCACCAAGCATTGTTAAAGTTAACGCCATGTTAAATATCATATTGTTATCCCTCTCGTATTTCCTATCAATGAATGAGATGGCATGGTATTTTAACATGGCGTTAACTTTAACATTGAAATCACGAAACCATATTTTTTCTGCGGTAAAACGTTGCCTCTGTAATCCAGCATATAAACTAATACCATACCAAACTTCATCAAAATCCTTTCGGTAGTTTTTGCGTAAAGAATCATCGATAGCATACTAAACTCTCTGTTGATATATTATTTTCTAGTTCTGATAACATTTGTTCAACAAACAAGATCTTTAAACAATCCCACACAAAAATTTAACAGTTGTGAGTAAATATGCTAAGTGGGTTATAGGATTACGTTGAAGCCAGTTCAAATATAACTAGAAGTCTCAAACACACCTTTAGTTTAAACATTTGTTTTATAACTGTTTGTTTGGGAATTATACTCAAACTGGTTTTTGCCGCGGTTCCGTACATTATTTCACGGGAACGCCGTTTTTGGGATAGGCCTACGTGTTATCCCAGAGCCTAAGCTTATACTATCCCTAATTTTATCAGAATCCGTTCAGTAGTTTTTGCTTGAAGGGGTCACAAAGATCCTGGAAAAGTTTCGCATTTATAATAGTAGGGCCGAGGGCGTGTACATAAAATTATATTGTATACACACTATGTTCTTATACATAAAAATTAATTACTGTTCGTAAGTCTCTCTAAAACTCGAGAATGGCTAAACCGATACGGCTTGAAATATTCGTGGAAGTTCAGGGAAGGTTTTATCATAATTAACATCTAGGAAATAGAGATGAATATTTTCTTCTCAGCATTGTGCCAATGCGAGTTCCGTCTAAAATTCACGATCACATAAAGATATTCCAAACGGTAAAACAGATTATTAACAACTTGTGTTGAGGAAAAGAAGTCATTAGAGGAAGTGGAGTGTAACAGTTTTTGCAAACCATCGCCAAGGTTAACTTATAAGGAATTTAGAGTACAATCACCTCTTCAATCAGTTTTAACATGTAGATAACTACGCCATTCTTACTCGACTCCGCGTCGCAAACGAGTGGTGTAGTGTTTAACAGCCTTTGAATCATACAGACCAAACCATTGATGTTATGGATTTGAAATATCGGATACAGATATGAAATTATTACGGATTACCCGGTAGTTTCGGATACTTTCGGATATTAAATTTTTAAGGAATTTCAAAAGTAAAATACAAACGACTTTGGGCGCATTTCAAGCGACCAAACAAAACACTTTTGTTTTAATTTGTTGAACTATTTGCAATTGTAAAGTTGGTCTTAAGTCAGTTGTTTTTTGTTTAATACAACAATTTTATAACGACACGAATATTGTGGCTTGAGTGTTGGTGTCGCAGTCATCTAATTGAAATCGCCATTTCATTGAGTGACTAGCGTTTTTACCGAATGACGACATTATATTGAAAGACTAAAGGACAACTCGTCATGTTGTTTATTGTAACGTCCAACGTCTTGACTGAACGTCATTTAGTCATTTAGCTATGGAACACCTACTTAGGTGACATTTTTATCTAAATTGCGCTCTTACTATCGATAAATATAACTTTGCAAATTCTGCTATAAATAATTCACAGATAAATAATATAACATAAATACATCCATACTGTCACACTATTTTATAACGAGTATCGCACTTTTATTTAGATTTAACCCGTGAGAAGGCGCGCCTCATCTTGTTACATAGAGAGGCGCGCGCGAGCAAATTGCTCACACTAATTTAAACACTTATAAATCTAGTGTTGCGGTGGTTATTGGTTTATAACTGATGTAAATTAATAAAACAAGGTTTAATCAACAAGAACCTATGACTTTTAATTAAAAATTTAAAACATAAATCAACTTCTTAGGCAAATTACAAAACAACTTCATAATATTTTCTTACTTTTATCAGTTTGCATAAAAATCACATTAAAAAATCTTGCATAAAATATACTTGAAAATTTTACTCTTCCATAAGATGTCCACAGGTGTGACTCTCAAAACACATTGTACACATATATGTAATATGTTCCGTGCAGAGTAATTCCTTGCACAAAGAGCACGCTTTTTTCGAGCGTCTATTCTTACTCCTGGGACATATAGAACTCCCGTGTCTGTGTTGTGAGGTCTGTGAATAACAGAACCATGGCTTTCTATGCTATCAACACGAATTTTTTTTTCATTCTCAAAATCCGCATCCAGTTCCTCATCAGAATCAGAGGATTGGAAGAGTCCAACCACGAAAAAATCTGTGCCTGCATTTGATCGTTCATTTTATTTGTGTATTGAAGCTAAAATAAAAAAAAACGTTATATACATATCACTACACAACATTTACTTATTATTTAAAATTTTTAATACATATTAATAAGACAGTATTTAAGAAAATACAATAATAATTTATTTTATTCGAAAAATAAATACTTACACGGGTGGGCGCGTGATGAGCAAATTGTCGCACGATGGTACGCCGTCACCACAAAAGCCTCGCTGTGCAGGCACAACGGAACTGACCGACACGAGAATTGCGTCAAAGGGAGGAGGATGAATAGTTAGGAAGGTACCTAGACACTTAGAACGTTATGGCGTTGGTATCACAAAAAATTTTTGAATTAAATTTTTGTGTGAGCAAATTGCTCATAGCGCGCCTTCTCACGGGTTAATGAAAAAAATATCAACACAGTGCTATTCTGTGCGAGCTGTTTGTCGCCATATTTGGTTTGGTGACTACTAGCGCCGCAGTGAGAAAGTTTCAATAACCTGACTGATTTTAATCCGCTATCTAATTGGACGTTGAGTGAATTGTTCAATCAATGTTCGGCCTAGTCTTTCAATTTAATGTCGTCAATCGATAAAAACGCTAGTCACTCAATGAAATGGCGATTTCAATTAGATGACTGCGACATTGGCATCGGCCGGCCGATCAACACAACTTGTCATTTAAAAGTGTCTTAATTATTAGGCTCCGCCACTATCCGATATCATCCGTTACTATTATTTCGGAGCTCTCCGAACTAATAGTAACGGATCCTCTGAACCGAACGCCTGAGCCGATTTTTATGACACTTCAATCGATTCCGCTCGGTCCGGCGAGTGTCACTAAAGTTATGAAATTAGTGAAAATTAAAAATAGCGACCATTGAATGCCATATTGTAAAAATGAAAAACATCAGATATTAGAAAATATAAAGTGGGGTATCGTTGAATAGGTAATTAAAAATAATTTTTAGTTTTCACTCAACTTTATTCGATCCGACTGAATCTTTATCGATTTAAATTGGCGTGTATTAGTAACGATGGTCATTTTGAAGATAGATATTCTCTAGTTGTATAATAGATAGATATAGATAGATAGCTCGTCGTAAAATAGAATCGCACAACGCGCCTCTATTGAAGCCAATTGTAACTCACATTTGCTGCAAGTGAACGCACGGCCGGCGGTATGCAAGAGCGATCAATGGAGATAATGAAAATGCCGAGCTTTCAATAAAGTATTCGTGTTAAAGATAAGAGCTACTTAAAATAGCAGCTTCTTATATCCGCTTATATACTTTGTGACAGAAAATATAATTGTATTCTTATAAAGTATATCTATAATTATAAATTCATTTCAAATCTTAATATATATATTTCTTGTGTGCGTGTGTATGTGACTGAACTCCTCCTAAACGACTGGACCAATTTTGATGAAATTTTTTGTGTGTGTTCGTGGAGATTCGAGAATGGTTTAGATTTACAATTGGAACCGATAGGTGGCGCTGCAGTCAGTATGTCAAGCAATTAATTAATAAGGCAATACGAAGTTTGCCGGGACAGTTAGTATAATTGTATAAATTCATTTCTTTTAAACTTCAATCATAAAACTAATATACCTCCCACACCGATTTCGGTGGTGTCATTGATACCAGGCCAGCCAAGTAGAGAGATTTTATAGTGCCCAAATGTGCGCGCAATACATAGAAGCACCCTCTCTTCCTTCACTCTCGTAGCCCAGTGGGACGGATAACCGCCACGACTGGCGAGAGATCAGGCGTAGGACCGACTTTTTACATGCCCATCCGACGCAAGGATGACAATCAGGTGCATTATCCTAACCAAACTTTTTTGTTGTTCCAACTCGGTAATCGAACCCACGATAAGGCCATAAACTAACCAATGTAACAAAATAATAAGAAAATTACTATTCAATTGTACTCAACTTAAACTAGTTGGTTTTAGTTTATGTATGTCAAACTTGTTAGATTCAGTTGAGGATACAGATTCGTTGAATTTCAATTAGGTAAATAGTTATATGATAAGTTTAGTTTCAAAATGGCAGTTGAATTGAACTAGTTCAGTTAAATTACTGACGTGATTCTTATTGCAATGACACTGTCTCAAATGTTTTTAAATAAAATTAAGCGGCCTTTGGTCCAGTTCTGAGCTTGGCCCTCGACCCGGAGGTCGTGGGTTTGATTCCCGCGAATAACAAAAAATGTTGTTTTTTGTAAGCAGGCAAGAATCCATGTGTCGTGTCAGGTAGCCGTCCCACTGGTTTATGAGAGTATAAGAAAAGTGTCCTTATGTATTGCGTAAACACTTAGGCACAAGTGGCGGTGCCTGATTTGAAATTAGCCAGCGACAACGAAATCGCATGGGAACTTGCATGTATATCATGAAAAGAGCTCACCAAAACTGAATTTGAGAATTACTTATATTATATACTTATTCTGAAATAAATTACACGTCTTGGCGGGGGTACGGCCGTGCCCCCAGATTATTTCAAATAAAATTTCTTGGCTCGCATACCATGACTGTCATTCAATAAAACCGCCATAATGCGAGTGAACCACAGATACTGACCGAATGACCAAACGAGCTGTCATTCATTAGTTCGACAATGTTTAGTTCGCTCTTTGATGAAAAGATGAAATACAATATAGCTTAGGTTATGTTCCACTTTTGATGCGAATGAATGAATGTGAATAAATCAATTGCCCAATCATAAACAATTGACAGATAGAATCCTTTTACAGCACTGCACCAATGACATAAAATGTATATCTCAACGTCCTCTAAAGTTTTATGCGAAAAAAGTCCGATTAAAATGCATACAAATCAAGAAAAATGCATTTCAAAAAATATTTTGGACATTATTTAGTTTTTCAAAAAAACACGGTCGAGTTACTAGACTGTCACGAATACAGACATAACACGGGACCAGGCTAACGCGGTGTACGTTTCCGGACTCATTAATAATTCTACTGCTTAGTTCTACCGGAGTGTATACTGTAATACCGCGCTAGACAGTAGACAGTAGCTCACTCAGACATTCCCGACTTATGGAGTTTAAACACAGACTGTGAAGATGCCAAAAGTATTAGTTAATTGCAAAACAGTCACTGAAATAAAAATATCTGATAAAATAGTGGTGAAGTGGCGATTTGTCAATCGTCGGATAACTTTTATCTGTCGAATAAACATGTGACTGACATTTATTTTATACAAAATCTGTCTTCCATATTTATTCCTCAGGTAAAAGTTATCTGGCGATTGAAAAATAGGCCTTTAGTTCAATCGTAGTTTGGGCATTCTAATTTTAAGTATTATTGTACAATCTATGAACGTTATAAAATGTTAAAATCGGCTAGGTGATCTCATTGTAATATATTCCTTTATTTCTATGATGTTTCTAATATAGTTGTTACTATGCAGTAACAACGTGTACCTATTACAATTTATAATATATAGAGACGTTAGTCAAAGGCCGTGTTTCACCAAGCAATGTTAAAGTTAACGTCATGTTAAATATCATGTTATCCCTCTCGTATTTCCTGTCAATGAATGAGATGGCATAGTATTTTAACATTACCCGTTAGTCTTAAGGTTAGTAAGGATTTTCTATAACTTAAATTGCTAGTTTACAAAATTAGGAACATTTCTAATTTTGTCTCCATTAGTTATTTACTTAATGTCTCTATTAAGGGTAAGTCACTTTGTACGTGTGATTTTTTTTAGTTTCATTACACTAGGTATACATACATACACTAACGACTAAAACAAATAAAAGTTGTAAAATATAACAACAATTTAAGAAACATATTTTACAAAACACCTGTAAGTATTTCAGTATAAACAAAATCAAACCATCATCGTTAAACAGTAAGCTTTCGGACAAAATCGGTTCATCCGTTTAGGAGTTACGATACCGACAGACACACACATACCATCAAAGCGTCGGTGTAAAGATTTAAACGTTAAAGCCATGAGCTAAATGCTACACAAAACTCCGAAATCATAATTAAATTGTAAACTGTCCAAAATCACAGTTAACTGTTAAACTACTGAACTCGTATAAAGTTAACGTTAACTGGAGTAGTCTAACTCGTGTTTTTCACTGTAACATCGATCCGGGAGTCCCCAGGCACTAGGTATGTGATAATATTTTATCGATATTTGTGCAGTTTTTATCGATATCTAACGTCATTGTATTAAAATAGCATATTAGTTATGCTTCAAGTAAATGGTGGTTACCATTTAAACATTCCTCTAACATCTGTCGTAATAAACATTGATTTTATTTTACCTATAACAAGTGTAAAAATAACGGGTGTAAAAAGAACAGCCACTGAACTTTGGGATATGACTATACTACCTTTTCTCATGCTTGAAATGTATTTTTTTTAGAAAAATATAAAAAAATATATATAAGGAAATAACACTTTTTTCAAATTACAACATACGTTTTCAATACTCTGCGATCGCCCCTTTACCAATTTGTATTTTTCTAACACAGTCGCGCAGCAAGCTTTTCCCGACACAATCGAGAATCGAATCATTTCGATCTCAACGGTTTTTGGTGTTTTATTTGGTGGATTACTTTGAAACTAACCAGGATAAAGAAAATCGTTAGATCGTAACTTTTTGTAATCCCAACCATATCAATCGACTGAGAGTCATAATAAACAAACGTCAATTTTTCGTCAAAAATCTTAATATAATAAAAAATTAAAACAAATAAAAACGTTTTATTTCCGAATGAAACTTAACAAACTATTTTCGGAAAGTCAACAAGAAAAACAAGCTACCTTCGAATCAAAATCAGTTTGGAGAGTTAGGCCCCAGTCCTGGCGTTATACGGAGCCTTAAACTAGACATTTCAGTTTCCTCTTTACTAGAATAGTCATTAAGTATTCAGTATACACTGGCAAACCTTCACTATACATCAGTGAGCCAGACCCAAGACACTTGTAGTGTTGTGCTATTTATATCGATGCGCCAATCCAGCCGAGTGCCACTTGATCATTGTGCATTTAATTGTGAAAATCGGTGCTCGATTCGCGGACGGCAACTGAGGAGACTCAATTATAGGGTTGCCATTTTCAAAATTAATAAACTACTCACGTCAAATCCCGGACTCAAAACAAAACAAAATCTCAGTACATAAAAAAATATTAGTCCGGTAGGACAAATCCGGGCAGACCCGGACGGATGGCAACCCTACTCAAAGATAATACAAGGAAAACAAAGGAATATGAATAGTTAATAAACTAAAGTATAATATTTTGTATTGATTAGTCCAATATTTGGACTGATTGCAAAAAGATGGAGAATCTGGTCTGTATTTTACGGGATTACGAACCATTTGTGAAACGATGTTAAGGGCGTGTATCACCAAGTAATGTTAAATTTAATCCTACGTTAAATATCATGTTGTTCCTCTCGTAATTCCTATCCATGAATGAGAAGGCATGGTAATTTAACAAGCCGTTAACACTAACATGCGTTGGTGAAATCGGGACTAAGGCCGTGTTTCACCAAGCAATTTCAAAGTTAACGCCATGTTAAAATACCATGCCATCTCATTCATTGACAGGAAATCGAGAGGGATAACATGTTATTTAACATGGCGCTAACTTTAACATTGCTTAGTGAAACACGGACTTAACATACTTTTTTAATTGTTAAGGGTTATTCCCATTGTCATAATAAAAATTCGCCGTAACCATTTTATAACACGTTCTAAAGTTGTAATGTTTTATCGATAATAAAATGGCAATGAAAAGCTCTTCACTAGAAGCTGAAACTTTACGTTATTTGGCAAGCACAATAAAAACACTAGTTTGCATCCCAGCTCTCCCCGATTACTGCTAGAGCTAGTGGTGGTTACACTTCTTTGCGCCAAATAACTCTTAGTTAAAGTGTTTTACTATTTCTTCTTTCACATTTAGATCTTGAATCGGAATAGAATATAACTGTTAGATTCTAAAAGCATTGTACCCAACTGTAAAATCTAGACGTTACAGTGTCCAAAGCTATTCATAAATAACCTGTAACCGCAGCCAGTGTCCAGTCTCCAATATCGGGTCTGGGGTATATTTAACCAGGGTTTACTCAGGGTTAATTGGCGTAGTTAAAATAGTTAGGCTTAGGTCTAGAATAGTTAGTTAAAAGTATATCTTCTTTCAGTTTTCAGAAAGCACAAATAGAAACGTCTAAATTATTTTAAATATTGTATACAGACTGTCATATTAATGAGTGATAATACTTTAGGGTGTGCATGGGTCCCACATATAGAGTTTACTGTGAAAGTAGCAGCGCTGAAAGAGTTACTTTTTTTAACTTATTGTATGGGCAAATTTATGATGTCGAGGCATTTCTCATAGAAACATCAAAATCAGGTAAGTCTTTCAGCACTGGTACTTTCACAGAGGGAGCACATTCACACCCTAAAGTATTATCACTAATTTATTTTACACCCTATTTATAATATACTTAATTTAATTAAACATGTACACTTACTATTCAGTTAAAATTCAATTAATCTCGAATATAATCAGTTTGTGTGAACAATTCCATTGTTCAATTATAACATGTAAGTAATAACATTATATTATCTTACCTAATTAGTTACACTTTACAGTCAGCTATCAACATGACCGGAAACTAGTTATTGCGAACCAGTTACAATCATTAAACAATTTAACTTACAGTTAAATATTATGAGATTATTTTATTAAATTAAATCTCAGACCGAATAATAAAGTGTAGAGGTACAAACAAGCTTAGTGCTCTACACATTTTTTAAATCTATCTATACTAATATTATAAAGCGGAAGAGTTTGTTTGTTTGTTTAAACGCGCTAATCTCAGGAAGTACAGGTCCGATTTGAAAAATTCTTTTTTAAATCGGACCAGTAGTTTGTCTTTTTTTAAGTTAGTTACTTAAATTAATTTTTGTTGCATAGTTCATTTACAGATGAAGGATTTAGGCTAAATAACATTACGTTGCGACCAATAGGAGCGAAGCGTCAGTGAGACATGTTGCAAAAACGGGGAAAATTATTCAGATTTGAGGACTTTCGTTGCGTAACAAAAACCAACGTGAGCAATCAAAAGATAATCGCGATAGTGTTGCCGACAACCACGCGAACGAAGTCGCGGGCACAGCTAGTTTATTAATATTTGGGGATTTTGATCAGTACATATGTCAATCCCATTGTACCCAATACAATATTGGGCGTGTTCCTTTAGGCGCTCTTTTTACTCTGAACGCTCAGATCATTCTTAATGCTAGTGGAACGACTGACAGATGTCAAAATTTTACATTTCCTTTATATCCCATAAATTCTATTTATATTTTAAATTAACAATAATAACTACATTAAAAAAGAATCTTGAATAAATTTGCTCGATCCACAATTCAAAAATAACATCGAGATCAGTGAAATCTGTGAAATCTAAGTAAACGTCAAAAACAAGATGGGTAAAAATATGCAAAATGACGTGATCATTCTGAGCGTTTTGAACAGTTTTTGACAGCTGACAGCTGCATCTGGAACACGGGGTAAAAGTGACACAATATCGATATTAACAAAAATACAAATCAACGAAACAGCATCGTCTCAAATTGGGTAGGAACGGCTGTACAAGCCCTACCGAATAAACCACACGCTTAACCGGTTCCCGGTTTCCCGAACGCTAATCAAATGAATGATCAACTAACATGGCATTCAAATCAATAACCCATATTGAACGCTGATTGGTGGAACATTGTCAGAGAGAAAGGAAGGGACATATATTTTATAATTCACGCTCTTCACGCACTTGCAGGGCGGGTAAAATTCCACAGATAAGGTTAATTCACCAAATACACCGATTAGTTGACATACGATTTGAACCAAAAGAGGAAGGAGTTTATTATTAAAATACACAAATTTAGTAATTTACACATTCCACCCAGGAACAATGAATTTTTTTTGTTCCGTCGGCTGGATTCAAAGCCCCAACCTCCGGCTTGAACGCGCTCAGCCACTACGCTACAGAGGTTATCGAATCTTATTTCCTCTCAATACCTCCGTATTACGACTGCCAAAACCATTACCTTTCTTTTGGTTTTAGTAGGTAACCACTATTATCAATTTCCTCGGAGTTATGCAGACAGTCGAGGTGTATATGTGCATGAGTCATACATGCTAAACACCTGTCACGTGTCGGGGCATTGAACTAATACCATACCAGTTTAGATTTGAACTTGACGCTACTAGGGCTATTTAATCTAGAGATGTAACTGGCAGGTTTAAGTTGACTTCTAATCAATTTTATATTTTTAGAATTAAATTTTACGTACAATGTACTAATATTGTACGGCCAAGTGTAAGTTGGAATCGCGAATGTCTAGGCTAGATTATACAAATATTACCTAGGCTAAATTATAGGATATATAGTCCTAGAATTAATAAACTAAATCCAGCAAAAAAACTGTATAAAATTAAGTTTGTTCTATGCCCCCCTAAATTATTTATTTTATTGTATTTTTATTTTATTTATCAAAATCGGTCCAGCTGTTCTCGAGGAGTTTAGTGACACACAGAAGATACAAAGATTGACCACTTTGTTTAGGGTCCCCACTACCCACCGCCCACGAGCAATAATCGGAAACCGACTTTTAGTTGGTGCAAAATAGAACATACTGATTGCAATAGTTCAACGCATACGTCATACAAATAGTCGACCGGAATAAAATCTGTCGCCCACGAGCGATAATCGGAGACCGACTTTTAGTTGATGCAAAATAGAACATACCGATTGCAATAGTTCAATGTACACGTCATACAAAAAGTCGGTCGGAAAAATTTGGCCCGATTATCGGACCGACAAAAAGTTGGTCGGTTGGTACCCTTACCGTTTCCTGCTACCTTATTGCATACAAAAGTCACGTTTCGCTCCAACATTTTACCGCTAGTTGGGAATAGATTTGTTTTACAATGTCGCCAGTTTGAGCATTAATGATTGTTTCCCCCACACCATATCAATCACAGAAATTCCTATTTCATTCGCCATGGGATTCCCTATCTTATGCTAAAAGCATAAAAGCGATATTTGTGTGGACAATTTCGCACTTCTCGCACAGACGTAGGTAATAAATTGAAGTCGGTTTTCTGAAAACAATTTTAATTCGCTCTACATGCTTCGTGAAGGAAATTCTTGAATAATGGTAGTTTCAGCCAGTGTTAATGATTTAAACCGAAGAAAACAGAAGTATTATTTATTTATTTATTTAAGGTCATATTAACATCTAGGTCATTTAACGACCACCTTAAATACAAATATGTAATACTATTCTTAAATAAATTTATACATTTTAAATATTTTAAAGTACAGGTACAACCTTTCCTATTCAAACATTGCTTTAAATTATTCGGTAAGCTACAATTTCTATTTTCTAAATTAAATTCTACACAATCTATAAGTAAATGTGAAACAGATAAGGCAGATCCACACTTGCATTTATTTAAGTCATTTTTAGTAATAAGATGGATATGAGTTATGTTAGTATGTCCTATACGTAATCTGGTAATCACTAAGAAGTATTATTAAGTTGTACGTGTGTATGTGACATCGCAGCTCCCAAATGAACCGATTTTGATCTATTTTTTTGTTTGAAAGTGATCGAGTGTTCTTAGCTATAATTCATCATCACTTCACAATTGAGTGTCACTTAAAATTGTAATTTTGTTTGTTTACTGCTTGACAATGCCCAGGTTTTAGTAATAAATATAGTTAAATACAACAATGTATTACAGGCTATAATATTAATGAGTGATAATACATACGGGACCCATAACTTTAGGGTGTTTCCCGTATGTAGAGTTTACTGTGAAAGTACCAGCGCTGAAACAGTACCTTTTTTTACTTATTGTATGGGTAAATTTATGATGTTGGGGCATTTCTCATAGAATCTCTCATAAAAGTCAAAAGTAGGTCTTTCAGCGCTGGTACTTTCACAGTAAATTCTATATACGGGAAGGATACACATTACACACCCTAAAGTATTATCACTTATTAATATTACAGCCTGGATAACAAGACCGCGTTGGAATCCGGAATAGAATCCGTGACCCTGACCTGGTCATTTACATACAATACAACCCAGTAGCCAGTAACTACTGCACTATATACTGTTCGTACACAAGTTCTAAACGTGTAATCGGGGCCTTACAATGTAACATTAAGGGTGTGTTTCACCAAGCAATGTTAAAGTTAATCCTTCGTTAAATATCAGGTTATCCCTCTCGTATTTCCTGTCAATGAATGAGAAGGCATGGCATTTTAACATGGCGTTAATTATTATCGTTAAATATCATGTTATCCCTCTCGTATTTCCTGTCAATGAATGAGAAGGCATGGCATTTTAACATGGCGTTAACTTTAACATTGCTTGGTGAAACACGGCCTACGTCCCGATTTCACCAACGCATGTTAGTGTTAACGGCTCGTTTAAATAACATGCCTTCTCATTCATTGATATGAATTACGAGAGGAACAACATGATATTTAACTAGGGCTGCCATCTCTAAAACCTGACTCCTAGGACCGGAAGCGTAATTTCCCCGGATTTTGGAGCTTTCATCCCGGACATTTCAATACTTATTTCATTACCTTATTACTTACTTACATCTTGATTAAAATCTGAGGGCACGGGAGAGTTGTAGTTCGGATTTCACCCAGACTAAAACTTAAACCCCGCCCGGACGCTCCCCGGACGACTTTCAAACTAGGACAAATCCGGGGACACCCGGACGGATGGCAGCCCTATATTTAAACGAAGGATTAACTTTAACATTGCTTAGTGAAACACGCCCTTAAGGCTTTGTATAACCCCACTGACTTTGAACGACTATTTGTTGGGCGAAAAGGGCTAAAATGACTTCGTATAAAACTCTTCATTTTTTTTAAACAGCATTTACAAAGTGAGGATGATACAGCGTCCACCTTTCAATGAGAGGCTGGAATATGTGTATCCCAACAAAAACATAACTTGTAAAAAGTGCCAAGTCTCGCTACTTAGTTCTTTTGCCGTATAATTGCCTGGGGTAAGTCGGTCGGTCTAGCAACATCTTATAGTGATCATACGATATCATACTCGTATGATCACTATAAGATGTTGCTAGATAATATTATTAAAAATATTTTATGTTTTAAGTAAATGGTAGATTGACTTGGCTATTGGCATTATCATAAACATTATTTTATGAGTGAGTGCTGTCAAGTATTTTCTGCACGTTCATCTCTACTAATATTTTAAAGAGGAAAGATTTGATTGCTCGTTTGAATTGAATAGGCTCCGAAACTACTGGACCGATTTCAAAAATTCTATCATTGTTAGGAAGCTACACTATCCCCGGTGAACATAGGCTATATTAAAACTCCAATAATGTACCCAAGGTGTAAAAAAGTACCGAAATCTTTCTCAAGCCGCGTGCACTGCGAAAACATTTTTTTTTTCAGAATTTTATAAAACTAAAACAAAAACAAAATTTAAACAAAGTTTGTTTCAGGATTAAATAAAACTAAATCCCGTGTGAAGCCGGGGCGGACTGCTAGGTATGTAATGCTCTAACTCGAATCATATTACACGCGAATGCTCGTGAGAGCGCCTTTGTTACTTAGCTTTGTTTACATATATTTAACATTTAATCAGAACAGAGTGTACTTTGTTCTGAATACAGTACGTAATAGTTACAGTATGTGGTTAACCACAAGGTATATTTAATTGCACATAACTAATGAAATGTTTTCTTTGTTGCAGGTAACTCAACCCCGGACTTACGCAATGTGATCACATCAACCTATAACCATGATGTAGGCACGGATTCTTACTACCGATTAATGAAAAAAAAAATAAATATTATTGATTCCAATAGTGCACACGTACAAAATCCATACTAATATTATAAAGCGGAAGAGTTTGTTTCTTTGTTTAAACGCGCTAATCTCAGGAACTACTGGTCCGATTTGAATAATTATTTTTTTGTTAGATAGTCCATTTATAGGAGAAGGCTTTAGGCTATATAACATTACGCTGCGACCAATAGGAGCGAAGCGTCAGTGAGAAATGTTACAAAAACGGGGAAGATTTTTCACATTTGAGAACTTAGTTGCGTGCGCTGCATAAATAGTTTAAGGGCGTGTTTAACCAAGCAATGTTAAAGTTAATCCTTCGTTAAATATCATGTTGTTCCTGAAATGAATGAGAAGGCATGATAATTTAACAAGCCGTTATCACTTACATGGGATGGTGAAATCGGGAAAAATAATGTATGAAAGAACTTTGACAGACGTTAAGGGTGCCCAACCACGAGTTATAATCGGTGACCGATTTCTTGCAGTTGTAGAATAGAACATACTGATTGCGATAGTGCAAACTGCAAAACACACGTCATACATAAGTCGGTCAGACATAATACGTATAGAGGAAAAGTCTGACCGATTACGGTCCTACAAAAGTCTGACCGATTACGGTCCTACAAAAGTCTGACCGATTACGGTCCTACAAAAGTCTGACCGATTACGGTCCTACAAAAGTCTGACCGATTACGGTCCTACAAAATGTATGCCGTAGATGGGTTAAAGTAATTTATTTTTCGACTCAAAAGTAATTAGTCCGGGTTCCCCCATACATTGTTTTCACTTGATTAGTATCAAGCTAATTTTTCGTGAGTACCTTCATTTTGATGAGTCGCCCAAGAAATTCTTGGACGGAACTCTTGTCTGTGGTAGCTAACAGAGTTAGCAAGGATAAAAAAAGTTCTCAACTTTCGAGCGTAGGACCGGGATAACGTACCACGCAATTTGTAGGACAATTATGTCTGTTGAATTACATTAATATTAGCTAAGTAATGAAAAGAAAATCAGTTAGTTACTAATAATGTAAGATGACTTCGTTATCGATACCTACAAGTTGGCAAGAGGGAACTCTTTGATCAAACCATATATTTTGTAGGACAAATATTTTTTAGGATAATTTAGATCATTATCTTGAGATTTATAAAAAAAAAATTTTTTTTGGAATCATCAAATTCACAAACTTTATTCTTGCTATCTCTGTTAGCTACCACAGACAAGAGTTCCGTCCAAAAAATTCTTGGGCGACTCATCAAAAGGAAGGTACTCACGAAATATTAGCTTGATACTAATCAAGTGAAAACAATGTATGGGGGAACCCTGACTAAATCTGTCGATTGAAAAATAACCCCTTGTACGATCTCACAACTTTTTTTCTCTTTTCTTTTAACTTCAAAGTCGGGGATTATGAAATAGACAAAGGAAATTTCATTCATGTCACAGACAATATGATCTAACGTCAGACGCCATTTTTTCCGCGGGATTCGATCCCGCACCCCAGTCCCCAGCTAAAAGCTAATTTCCGCTGCAGGACCTCTGGGCGTGATGGTCAAGAACCCTCTGATATGACTCAGTGGATATTAAAAGGGTTCAAGGGTACTCTAGTAAATAAGACATCTATGTTTTACTGTGAAACTGTATTGGCTAAGATAACGTTTCGTTTCACTTTTAAAAATTAACAACTTCTCATAAATATATGTTACATTTTTTCTTTTTTTTTAACGTAAAATGAGGTTATCAAAATAAAGATTATTATAAAAATATTTTTCTACAATATACATTATGTAATAATAATATAATAATAATATAATTTTATTTGCGAAAATATGGTACAATAAGCTGATACAGTTTAACATAGTCTCACATATTTTTGTCGAATTTTTCTCGACGTGCAAATGTTGTAAAGGAAAAAAAAGTAAAATAAGTAACAGAAGTATGACTAAAAAGAACAGGTCAATTACGTCGTCATTGGTCCATACGTATGCAAAATTACAAATTAATTAAAATTTCAAATTAATTAAAATTACAAATTAATTAAAATTTCAAATTAATTAAAATTTCAAATTAATTAAAATTTCAAATTAGACTTCTTGAAGTAGGTGAAAATTATTCTCAAAGATTCAGTTATAAAGCTTATAAAAGCTTGTTAAAAAAGCGGGTGTTAGGTATATTTCGTTTACTGCATAAAACATAAAGTATTAGTGTTAAAACCCTATACAAAATATTAGTCTATTAAATCTCGAAAAGCGTAACTCACTCAAGTTTAATTTTTATCCTGTTAAGTTTACAAAGTGCTCGACTCCCGGTCTATCTAGTCCAGGAGCCGGCGCTAAATTAATCGCGCCGGCTTGCGACTGACAGCCGCGAGCTCCTCGTCTATCAACGTCAAGTAAAAGAAGACCATGATTTTTAAGTGTCCTTTGACTTTAAACTTGAGTTTTACTTATTTCTAAATCCTTGTTAGTCGATTGTTGGAAATATATCCTACTAATTTCGAACTAATTAGCAACATTATACTTAAATAAGTGCAACGTGTAACAGAAAAAAGTGGTAAAATTTATTTGTCTTATAAAATATTACTCAAGAATTACGCAACAAAATTTTGCAACTAAGTAGGTAAGTACATACTTTTCGTAAAAAAACCAAAAGTATGTACTTTAAACATTTTTTAAACTTACGATTTTGGGAAAACAGAATTAAAATATTTGCATAAATACAGTCATTAGGTATTAAACACGTAGAGTTTCATTCAACTCATTCGTAGTTATTTTGATTTATCAATGCAATCAGAAATATAGAGACTAAAAACTCTCACATGCCTAGCGCCTCCGTGGTCTAGTGGTTCTGAGCTTCGCTCTTGACCCGGAGATCGTGGGTTCGATTCCTGCGTTTAAACAACAAAAAATGTTGTTTTCAAGTTTGGTTACGTTAGCAATGCAGGCTGATCACCTGATTGTCTGACAAGAAAGATGATCCATGCGTCGGAGGGGCATGTTAAAAGTCGTTCTTGCGGTTGATCTACCGCCGATCGTGTCGGTTATCCGTCTCACCGGGCGAGTACGTGTATATTACGCACATACTCGGGCACTATAAAATAACTCCTGCGTAGATGTGGAGTGGGAGGCATTATTATTACCTATTGTTTTTTTTTTCTTTTCTCCCTGGCGGGGTTGACTGAAGCTGCGGGCTTGTGGCCAAACAGCTTCAGGTGCGATCATAATTAACCATAATTAGCCAAAAATTTGCGAAGTATTATTATTATTATAAGTTATTTTTATTTACCATTGCAATCAAAAATATAGAGAATGGAACGATTGGTTGGCGGCATGTAGTAACTCAAATCTCCGACATGCGTTAAGAAAAGTAACTCTTTCAGCGTTGCCACTTTCACGGCACAACTCTATGACAAATACTCGCATATTGTCACTCATTTATTACACACGTTGTATACGGTGGGCGTAAATAAATCACGTAAAAGATTATTTGAATACAGAACGGAAACAAAAACGGTTCGCGCGTAAAAGTTTATTAAAACGTCAATAGCCGGTCGACAAAAACATTTGACAAACGATTCGATTCATATTCTCAAATTGTATTGGGGGAAAACTGCGCAGCAAATATGAAGTGCGAACACCAATAGATTTCGAAGTGAGCAAGATATAGTTCGTCCCTGATAAATTTAACCTAAAGGTAAACAAACCAAAAACATCGAAATTTTCCCATAATCACATATTGTGCACACTTATCAACACTTTGACAGGTAGAATAAAGGATTAAAGTTCATTATCCAATACATTTTATAGCAATTAAACAATAATTTATATGTTTAAACATCAAATGAAAATCTTTCACAGAAAAAATACGCTATTTTGACACTGCCGATTGTAGATAGATTGCCTATAGTCTATGGATTCATAGCAAACAAAAATCATTGTATTATTATTGGCCAATTGGCATCACTGATTAGTCTCTGGGTTAGTCTGGGTTAGTTAGTCTCTAACCTAAACGTAAACAAACTCGTCTATGACACACATAGACGAGTTTGTTTACGTTTAGGTTAAATTTATCTCGGACGTACTATAATTTTAAGGTTATTTTTAACTGACTTCCAAATAAAGGAGGAGGTTCTCAATTCTGCCTGTTTCTTTTTGTATGTACAGCGATTACTCCGAGGTTAATCATCCGATTTGCGTGATTCTTTTTTTAATCGACGCAGAATAGCTGCCATTGGTCCCATTTTACATAGTTTGACTCTGTAGTTTTTAATTTATTTCACCAAAATTTTTAACGAATAAATTTTTATATGATAATGTAATGGTGAAATATGGTATTGGTGAAATAAAGAAAAAATTGTTCTAAACATTTTTACATTGATGATTTTGTCATTAAGTTTCGGTACGGCTAATTTAGGAGGTTTTCTTCTATTCCTTTTCACAATATATTATAATTATAATTTATAACTAGATACTGAGTACTTATAATTTATAAGTTACTAGCTGACCCTTGCCAACTTCGTTGAGCATAGAAACCTTCCCTGGACTTCCATGAATATTTAGAGACTAAAAATAGCCGAATCGGTTCAGCCGCTCTCGAGTTCTCGAGACGAACATCAATTAATTTTTATATATATAAGAGAAGAAAATAACATTTTGTTGTTCTTCAATATTATGTCACTAATAAACATAACATAGACAAAGCAAGTAAAGTTTATTCATCATTCAAATTCGGATCATTACGCATTTGCCGCCATTCGTTATCCATTTCGCTATCGCATCTCAATACGTCGCGTTATCGTTATTGTCACGCTAACGAGACGCTCGTCACGTGACATCGTTACCGTATCAGGTGAATCAGATTTCGATTGTCGTCTTCGTTTGTGAGTTACAAGGAATTGACGATACACACAAATTCTGCCGTCCTTGTCACAAACAACGCACTTGGAGGTAACTTTCGAGTAAATTGCAATTAATGTTATGACTCGGTTTGGAATTGATCCAGATATGATGATTCTGACTAACAAAATAATGAAAAGTATAACAGCTATTGAAAATTATTTATTTAGGTAGATCTCGCTTCAGTGATTCCGAATAATAATATACTATTTATACACAATTTCGCCAAATGTCGATACAGTAATATGTTATCTATATGTACTTATGTACAAATATTATAAAGCGAAAGAGTGTGGTTGTTTAAACGCGCTAATCTCAGGAACTACTGGTCCGATTTGAAAAAATATTTTTTTGTTCGATAGTCCTTTTATAGAGGAAGGCTTTAGGCTATTTAACATTACGCTGCGACCAATAGGAGCAAAGCGTCAGTGAGATATGTTGCGAAAATTATTTACATGGGGACTTTCGTTGCGAGCGCTACATTAACATTGGATTTGACATAAGCTTCGCTAAGTGACACATAAATTCGCTTGTCATTTAGCGAACCTTATGTCAAATCCATTTGGTTTTCGAACTTCGTAAGCGAATAGCAACGGTATCTGTAATCAGGGCCCTGTTCAGAATACAGCTTTCGAAATGTTTTCGTGCAAATCGAGCTACTGTTAAGTCGTAGAAAAAACTTTATTTACGAACCGTACCGACTATCGGCATCCGTGAAAATCGATTACCGACACAGAACCGGACGCACGCAGCGAGATTGAAAATTCAATCTCGGTACACTTTTTACGATAGTTTGTCAATAACGATTTAGACAGCAGTTATTTATTGATATTAGAACATTACGGGCGCGGAGGAATATGAAATTTCTCTCACTTAATATAAGGAGTGCATATTTCTTAAAATCACACTAAGAAATATTAAAAATACGTTGAATAATAAAACAGTAGATATTTATGTAGGTACTTCTTTTTTCCCTTTTAGGTACTCTTTCATTACGTATCTAAGAGGCAAAATAACTCTAAAAATAAAAAATAAAAGTTTCAATTATGTTTGAATATTGGACAAAGGACGACCTCTAGAAGTTATAATAATTATGATGAAATAAAAACTTCAGTATAGGCAGACATTAATGTATATTTACTAACACAACTCAAACTACTGAATATATTGCGATGTGCACGTAAACATCAAGACTGGAAGAAATATGGCGAACTACATAAGTTGTTTTTCAACCTAAACCCCTAAACCTCTAAACACACAAATCTCTCCTTTCAAAACAGCTCACTAAAAGCGGGGTACATTAAGACTGATAATTGAAGACGTAATGCCTGAGCCGGCGATAAATCCCGGATAAGACGGGAATCCCGGATGAACCCGACGCGGGAATACCGGGTTCGTGATTCATTACACGATTACTATGATATTTTAAGAACAAAATACTCTAAAAGCGGCAATCTATATTCAACCCTACTCTAAAGTCGCTACTTTGGAAAAGTAATTTTAAAAGGTTGACAATCTCAGGTCATTTTAGTGCTTTTTAGTTGATATTTATATAAATCCTGGCGAACTTCGTGCCGACTTAAAATAATTGAAGCACACAGCGCCACCTAACGGGTCCAACTGTAAATCTAAATCATTCTCGACTCCTTTGTAATAGACAAAAAATTACATTAAAATCAGTTCAGCCGTTTAAAATAAGTTTAGTCAAATACAATGCACAGAAAATTTATATGTATAAAGATTTTAGACACAAGGTTTTAGAGGTAATCTTAAAAGGCTCTACATTCTACAAGTTTCCTTCGAAAAGGTTTATCTTAGTTTTTCCCGAACCTTTTCGAGAGCGCCTTAATCGGCCATTTTGTTTACCACGGTAAATTCGGTTTCGGTAATTTATCGCTCCTCAGGTGTGACCCAAAAAATTGAGTATACGTTGTTTTAGTTCGGACGTTTTCCTCACTATAAGGGTGCCCACGCCGTACTCGGGCTGATTTTTCTTTCATATTAATAAAATAAATAATAAAAAGTTTATTGGTGCCAAAGGTGATTGTACAAAGAAGTAGTTACAAAATAATATTTCTTAGAACTAGGTACACACAATTAAAAAATACAATCTAAATATCTATCTATAAATTATATAATTCTTTACTTATAAACTTCTTTATATTATTTCTGACTGACTATATTTATGGCGTGTGCGCTGAACTATTGTATTGTCAGATTACTTTTATTTAAGGAATAAATATGTGACTGACAGATTTTGCACGAAGCAAATGTCAAAGTCACATGTTTTTCGACAGATAAAAGTTATCTGTCGATTGAAAAATCGGCCCTTAAACATATATTTATTAAAGTATAAATACATGTTGAACTATAATTGCAGTCAGTATGTTTTATTTTTCACCTACAAACAGTCGGTCGCCTATTATAGTGGGGCCACCCTTAACGGGAATCCCGTTCTAGGAAATTGAGTGAAATTGTACATTGTTATGTTTCGCTGACTTTACCCCGAGTTTTCCCGTTATTTTCCCTTTATTTTCCTTTAAAGGGATCTGGAGATCGATTGTTAAATTTTTGTGTGCGATTGCAAAATATTACTTTATATTTTGTGTGAAACGTTTGTAAAATGTATTTATATGAGTGATATCGCTTTACAAAATGTACTTTATTCAGTGCGATTCATGGTTCAGATAGTAAGCCGAATATAGTGAGAAGAGAATTACACTTAAAGCATTTTTTATTATGGCATCTTATAAAAGTAAATTAAATATATAACTCAAAAAAAATCGAAGGTCTAAAATGTCCACAAGGAGTGAATCTTACTATGCAGGGTCTCACGGGCTCCTAGTCTACACATCACTCATCCGTTCAACTCAATCCGTTTTGTGTCTTTTATCGCGATTTGTCGCGGTAAGTAATAATTTATAATAATTATGAGGTGCTAAAATAAAAAATGCTCTACGCGTACTTCTCTTCAAAGTGTATTCGGGTTGATATATTAACCATGAATTAAGCTGTATCTATGTAGGTTCTACTAGCTTAGATAAAACGCAGGTCTAGTCCGTGGTTTCACAAATATATGAGTTTCACACTATAACAACTAACTAACATAATATGTTAAAATAATCATATAATTTTTTTCGTCAAAAACTGAATAAAAGGATTTTACTATTTACAATTTATGTTTCTTTAGTCATGCTATTCAATTACACTGTGTATTTAAAGAATAAAATAATGTGTTACGTAAGGACCGTAACCAAGTGTCCTGTATATGTAAGCCTCTTTATAACATTACATTACCTTATAATAATTACAAACATTTAATTTTATTTACATCACCTGTCAAAAAGTTGAGTGTCGAATATTAATCGACTGATCAGTGGCAGCTGCACTTCGTTAGTGCGCGTCCCAGTGAGTTTTATCGACAACCGCCCACACGGCACAACACTAGCAGTCATTAATAACGCGCGTAACCATTTTTAGGGCTCCGTGCCCTTACCCTCGTCGGCTGATTACGTAAAAATAGCGAGTAGCAAAATGGCGTGATGCTTCGTTTTTGCCATAGCAAAAACGAAGTGTCATAACACTAGCGCCAAAAACAATTTAGTGGCAATCATAGGAACTATTAATTAAATAATATGTATTATGTCAAAGAGTCATTGACACCAAATACATTTTTCGGAATTTTAAAACTTTAAAATTCAGAATTTCATTTGTTTTTTTTCATGGATTTTTTTGCAATTGCTTTGCTTTTGCAAGATATACGTAATAAGTAATAACCCTCCCGTAGACTGATTATGTATCTCGCAACAGCAATTCGACAGGCGTAATTTGTACAATTGTTTACAATATCGCTGTCAAACGTATACAATTGAGAACATAATCAGCCTGCCGGTTTCTGAAAGGCAGTCAAATCGTCGATCAGCTAATTTTTCTCCTGCAAATCAAGGTTAACCTTAAATCTGCAGACTTAATTGTATAGACAACAATAATAAAAATACCTTTATTAGGTAGGTTCGGTGGTAGGTCATAATGTAGGACATTCCAAAAAATGTTTGTTTCTAAATTTTTTTTTCATTTCAATTAAATTAATAACCCATGGTTAGCTCCTAATATCGAGTTAACATATAATTAGTGAAATTACCACATATAACCTTAAGTAATGGGGGTGCAAGTTGGATTTTTGCATAGTTTATCTCCTACATGGATCAATTTTAATTAACTTACTTTATAAGAAGGAATCTATTATTATTGACCTCGTTGATAAAGACTAATTTCTCTAACGTAATGGAATTAGAAGTCATTACTTAGTTCTATTAGGCACTTAAGTTTTATGACCTGAAAGTAAAGTGTATTGAAGTCTGTGACATAAAATTCAAGAAAATAGTAGTAAAGTAACTACGTTTAGATCTTCTAACGTCATTTTATCTTCACCTACTTAACTGGCGACCACAGTAGCTCAGTGATTATCGCGTTGGCGCTCAAGCCGGAGATCGAGGGTTCGAATCTCGCCGAGAAACAAAATTTACTATGTTCTTGAGTCATGGACGTGTATTAAAAAGATTGTGTTAATATAAAAATATGATTAAAAGTACTTGCTATACATCCCGGTATAATCGGCGACCGATTTTTTGTTCATGAGAATAGAACATACTGTTTGCCTTACTGCAATACGTAAGTCGGTCAGGACTCAGGAATATAGAGGAAAAAATCTGCCCGATTACTGATCCTACAAAAAGTAGGGGCTTGAAACCTTGTACACTATTGCCGACACAGCGAATAACATGAGGAATAAAACATGACATCAGTAAAACGAGTTGATGTCTCGTAAAAATGCTTTTCAATCAGCTATTGGGTATTCACCGGGCTATTGGACAGACTCACTGCAAACGAATTTAAATCTTATGTGCAGTAATAATTGAAGACATGAATGGATGAAGATTGAAGGTAATATGACGCAAAAAAAATTACATAGAAAATTGGGTTGAAACTGTCACCTTAACATTTTAGGATAGGTAGTACCGTATTAAGTACATTGATTTTAGAGACGGATCTTCAGATTAATGTACTTAATGCGTTACGACGTATTATAAAATGTTTAAGTGACAGTTTCAACTCTATTTGCTACATGTCACCTTCATTCATTCATGTCTTAAATTACGAATATTATCCAAGACTTATGTGGAATGTAATTGTCTGAAATAAAGAAGAAGAATTTTCATTTATTTTATTTGAATCATGCAAGCTTACGTCCCGACACAATCGAGAACCGAATCAGTTCGATCTCCACAGCTTTTGGTATTTTATTTAGTGGATTACTTTGAAACTAACCAGGATAAAGAAAATCGTTAGATCGTTACTTTTTGTACTCCCGACCATATCAATTGACTGAGAATCAAAATAATCAAACGTCTATTTATTCTGAAGTATTCGGCACGAGAGAATCTGAATCAAAATCGAATCAGTTTGGAGAGCAAATTTCATCGAGAAATTTTATCGATACCAAGACGTCCCTAATCCTGCACGTTGTCGGGCAATTAAAACACAAAACTAATTAGGAGCGTCTGCCCCGGCGCCTCACTAGCCCGTTATCGTTAAATATCACGTCTAGGTGACTAGAGATGGGACGTGTAACTATAAACTTAATTGTAAGTGTTATACCTAGTGTTGGGACATTCTACCTAAATTTATTCGAAAGTATGTTGCGATGACTTATTTTTCTACTAGTGTTGGGACGGTTACACTATTTTATCGACAAAATTAACAAAGTCCAGACAGCGCGTAATGAGTTACTAATTACGCGCGTGTAGTACTAGTAGGAATATTTGAAAGCGCCGTAAAGTAACGTTAACGAATAATAATTGTATGAAAAACATGACAGCGCCAATCCAATTGACAATCGATTAATTTACTTTATGGAACCTTTAAAGACGACCTCTGTAGCGCAGTGGTTGAGCGTGATGGTGCTTAAGCAGAAGGTCGCAGGTTCGAATCCCACCGAAGGAACAAAAAGTTTTGTGTTTTCTGTGTTCTTGAGTCATGGATGTGTATTAAATTTGTGTACAGTATAAAAGTATTAAATACATTTCCGTTGTCTGGTACCTGTAACCCAAGTTCTTCTGATACTTAGCACGGGGCTAGATTGACGTGTTAAGCGTCTATAGATATATTGTAAAGATATACTACTTGGAATTTTAACATATATAATTCGCCTTTTTAACAAGGTCTAAAATCATTTGTGTGGTCCATCGATCGCGGCTCCAGCCACCCACTTGTGAACAATATATGTTTCCTAATAAATATTTAATAACTAATTTCTCGGTTAATTTCATTATTGCAATCGGAGGGCGGTGCTTGTGTTCTTTGTAAAGGTGTAATACGCAAGCGAGAAAGTGGGTGGACTTTATAGTTCAGACTTCGGAGCCTTCAGCATAGGTATAGGTAGATGAAGTAGTTAATAATATAATAATAATAATAATAGTTATTTATTTTGTCTCATAATCACATAATACATAAGTACAGTAAATACAACACAAGGTAAAGTTGGAATACATACGAGTATAACGGGTGTAAAAAGAACAGTCGCTATAACTTTGGGATATGATTACACTATCTTTTCTCATTCTATTCGTTATTCTTGAGATAAAAAATAAGAAATAGTAAAAAGTTAAAAACATTTTTTTTTTTAGATTTTGACGAAAAAAAAATTTTTCAAAATGAGAAAAGATAGTTTAATCGTATCTTTAAGTTATAGTGACTCTTGTTTTGACACCCGTTGTATGTAAAGCGCCTCTATGTTAACGCCTCCGTGGTCTAGTGGTTTAAAGCCTAGCTCTCGACTCGGAGGTCGTGGTTTCGATTCCCGCGTTGTAACAACAAAAAGTGTTGTTTTCAAATTTGGCTTGGACAATGCAGGCTGATCGCCTGATTGTCTGACAAGATCCATGCGTCGGATGGGCATGTAAATAGTCGGACCTGCCCCTGATCTTCCGCCAGCCGTGTTGGTTATCACTGGGCTACGAGTGTGAAGTAAGAGAGAGTTTTTATGTGTATTGCGCACACACTTGGGCACTATAAAATAACTCCTGCGTTCCTGGTTTCAATGAACCCGGCCACCGTCACCGAAATCGGAGGCTTGATATGTAAAGAACAATTATATAATATATTAATACTAGGGTTCAGAACCGGGAAATCCCGGAACCGAACATCCCGGGATTTTCGGAAACCGGCCACCGTCAATGAAATCGGAGGCTTGATATGCAAAGCACAATTATATTATAATATATTAATACTAGGGTTCAGAACCGGGAAATCCCGGAACCGAAAATCCCGGGATTTCCCGGTTCTTTGACTACTGTAAAGAACCGGTTCTCAATAATAATAATATATGGACGCTTGCAAATTTCAATGCAAAAGAACAGGGATTTTCGTTTTTTTTTTACCTTGACAAAAAATAAACAACTGCTTTGAAAAATACTTTTTATATTTAAATTACACATTGTGGCATGTCAAGTTAAAGTCTAATATATTTATTGCTATACAATCATTAAAATATCGTTATACATTCACTTCCATCAAAGTTTTACATAGATATAAACATTTTTAAATTTAACGTCTCTAATATTATATTACAAGGCCCGTGGCTTCGGGCGCGCAGAATAGTATTCTTGGCAAAAAGTTCTTTACCAACTAACACTACAGCCGCAGTGTGGTTTAGATAATGTTATAGTAGGGTTCCGAACCGGTGGTAACTGGTATTAACTCGTAATTGTAGTTTATTTTCAAAATTGACCTTCAAAAAATAAACTTTTCCAAATAGCGTTTCCGCGGATATTGATCTGAAAACTGTGCTCGCCAACCAGCCTGTCAAGCGTGGTGAGTAAACCTCTCCCCATGGAATACTTTGGGGGTCCATCATCCATATCCAACAATGATCCTCATGGCTAAAATGATGACGATGATGATATGCTCGGATAAATACTATCAAGTAGTTCGTCTTTCTGTTTATGTCACGTTTGTATTCAATAGCCAATGACAATGTGTCAATGTTTACATGTCAGTATGTCTGTCACGTAGCTCCGTAACGACCAACACATTGTTTAAACATTAATTACTAACAGTAACGTGCAAACATTATTATCCTACTATAATGAAAACTTCGTAAGTGATCTATCGATGACATCTGAAATAATGAAAATAAATCCAGTTTATAATATCTAAACGATGAGTGTGATGAATGATTTATAATTCACTAGCTGTGCCCGCGACTTCCTTCGCGTGGTTTTTGAGCTATTTAAACCGTTTATGCAGCGCACGCAACGAAAGTATCCCTGTTTTTGCAACATTTCTCGGTCGCAGGTCGCAGCGTAATGTTATATAGCCTAAAGCCTTCCTCTTTATATGGACTATCCAACAAAAAAGATTTTTTCCAATCGGACCAGTAGTTTCTGAGATTAGCGCGTTTAAACAAATAAACAAACTCTTCCGCTTTATAATATTAGTAAGTAAAGTTAAAAAAGAAACTACGTTAAAAAAAATTGACAGCTAAACAGTATGAAATAATGTTTTTTATGATTTAGTTACAATAATTAATGTTCTTTTTGGATTCGGTGTCAGCTAAAGAACAGCATCCTAAAGTTGCGAAGGTTGTCACAAACTCACCTTTCCTAACACCACGCTGATTGGTGAAACATTTATTAGAGAGAAAGAGATGGACAGATATTACCTAGATACACCACGCTCGCACTTGCAAGGCCGGTTAAAAGACTTGAAGTTTTGGCTACAAACCATCATAATGCTGTAAACTGTTACAATATAAAAGTAATTATCGTACACTTTACAATCTTTTCTTTTGTAATATGAGTAGAAAAACCCTAAACCCTATAAAACCCAACTAAAAACGCAACCCTCGGTGAAACTATTTTTACAGGGACGCGTCAAATTCCCGAAGATAAACTATAAACTACCTTAAAGGGTGTCCCTAATCTCGTCCCTCGGGACCCTAAATCGAGGGACAGATAATGTCACGTTTAAATGTTGAAGGTACGAGGTATGGAACACGGGGTATTCGCTACACATGTAGCAAAACAATGAACGTATTAAAAACGTATAAATTCTTAAGGGTCGGGTCGGTCACCGATTATCACTTGTGGGGACGAAATCGGTGACCGACTATTTGTAGGTGCAACAATAGAAACATACTGATTGCAATAGTGCGAAACACATACACAGACTCGTGCGAGTTTCTTACGCCAGTTCTTCTCGCCGCGTTAGGGTTCCGAACCGGTTGTAACTAGTAATTGTAATTTATTTTCAAAATTGACCTTCAAACAAACTTTATGTTTTAATTTTGAATAAAAGCTTTTTTATTTTATTTTATACAAATAGTCGGTTAGTATAATATGGAGGAAAAGTCTGCCCGATTTTCGGTCCCACAAAAAGTAGGTCGTGGGCTCTAATTCTGTACAATCCTTACATATTAAATAAACTAAGTACTTTGGTGCGTCTGTCTGTCTGTCTGTCCGCGACAAACTCAGAAAGATAAATAAAATAAAAAACGTTTTATTTCCAAATAAAACTTAACAAGCTATTTTTTATATGGGTATATTATATTTATTATATTATATTTATTATATGGGCCTATGCAGCCTAAAATAAATGATATTTAATTTAATTTATTTCAATTTATTTCCGGAAATTCAACAAAAAACAAGCTACCACAATAGGCACCGACTGTTTTCACCAAGATATGCTTCTCTATATGTTTAGGAGTTACGTCCTTTTTTCCTTAGACATTTGCGTATATTTGTGAGTCTGATCCGTCGGGTTACGGACGTCGGACACATAAACATACTGATAACATCTGATGAGGAATAATGGGTGTCGCGGTATTCATACTAATCATATGAGACCATATTGTATATATGTGAATAAATATAATATAGTACAGACACATTATACAATTACTGCCGGTTTCGGAAAGGCAAATTAAGTCAACGAACTTCAAATGGTATGTCAAATAATTGGTGAATTAGCTTTTTTTAGCCATTTTATGTTATGTAGTATTTTATTTTTTATGGTTTATTTTATGTGGTATTTTAACCAGACTGGCGGGTGCGAGTGTGAATATACAATATCTGTCTCTCTTCTCTCTCTAAATGTTTTACCAATCAGCGGTCAATACGGTTTGTTAACTGAATGTTATGTTAGTTGATCATAGATTAGCTTTTCAGAAACCTTCGAAAGGCCGGAGTAAATTTAGTACACTGCAAAATTAACTCAGGGCTGATTTAAATAGAGCTGAAAATTAAACACGCTATTTCTTTTTTTAGTACTGAATTCTGAATTCTATCCCTTATCTTGCTAATAAATACATTGATTAAAATATGTGAAAATAAATAAAAAACCCAACAAAATTGAGAACCTCCTCCGACAGTTAAAAATTAAAAAAAAAGGTTATAACGTTAAAAAGTACGTACCTACCTTGCATAGTGTCCTTCTCTTCACACTATATTCCGCTTAATATATTATGATCCATGAATCACTTTGTATAAGTATTAACAAAAATCTATAAATCGATAATCCTCTGGTAAATAAAGATTACTTATATTTTTTTGGGATTTTCAATAAGACCAGTATTGAGAAAAAAGGTTTCAAAGTACTCCAATTTTCAGCTTATCGCTCTTTAGCATTAACTTGGGGACTATTCCCGGCGTTTTCTATCAGTGTGTCCCCCGTGTTAGATATTTGAGAGCTTCAGATAGCGGCGGTCGGAGCTCGTACGGGACGGCCAGATTGGCAAAAACCTCACGTCTGTCTTCATGTGTTTAGGGTTGCCACACGTTACAAATTGTTTATAAAATGTTAAACAATTTAAATAGCTATTCAAAACGGAAATTGCTTGGGGAAAATGTTCGAAGCACATTATTTTTGGAGTGTAATGCCCACATAAAATTGTATTTATGTATTAAAATCAATCAACGAACTCATTTATTGAATTTATATTTAAAAAATATTCATTGAATTTATATTTATATATTAAATAATTATCTCTTATTGATTCTATTATCTCTTATTGGAACGAAGTTCCTTATCGCGCGTTGTGAAAGGGGGCTAAAATTCTTACGAAAAGTTGTCACGACACTTTTTGCTATAGTAAGCTATTGTATGCTGTGCGGCGTCGCATGTTTCTCTGTCTGTCTCTCTCTCTCTTATAGAAAGCAAGCCAGATATTTTCATTTCTATTTCGCATTGAACAGTGTGGTGTCGCGACGATTATTTTTGTTGAGTGTATACAGGTTTTTTGTAAATAATAAAAATATCAATTTGTTTGATGTAGGAAAAGGGACCAACTGTAGCTTTAACACAGGTTACACTGTAACCTAGCTAAGATGCTGGTTGCGATCCAACCATATGTGTATAATAAAACCATTGATATGTTACTAATCATTGTATGCTTTAGATTAAGATTTTATATGAGCTCAATAAAGATTATTATTATTAATATTATTAAATATGTAAAGGCAATTTCTGTACTTTTGGCTTTAATACCTAGTACTTTGATGCTAATAAGTAGGTAGGTAAATTGTTAAAAGTAATTTGTTTATTCAAGAAATAGAATATTTAGAATTAATATTGAACAATAGTTAATGGAATCAGACGTTACTTTACATTTAAATAATAAAAGGAATAAAAAAAATATTGAACAGAAGCACATGCATACAATCTTAATTCTAATACTGGTCTCCACACTAGGATTCCCTGTGTCGTGGAGGCCAGTCTCTTTCATATTTAAAAATACAATGGCACAAAGAAAAAAAAGTAGGTACAGTGAGGATTACATTCAAAACCTTATTCAGTAAAATTACAAAACAAAATCGAGTTAGATACACTATTATTATAATATTGGAGACATTATACCGTGACATTCAAATTACAAAGATATTGTGTGTGTGTGTGCGTGCGTGTGTGTGCGTGCGTGCGTGCGTGCGTGCGTGCGTGCGTGCGTGCGTGCGTGCGTGCGTGCGTGCGTGCGTGCGTGCGTGCGTGCGTGCGTGCGTGCGTGCGTGCGTGTGTGTGTGTGTGTTTGTGTGTGTGTATAGGCTACAATCATTAAATTTTCTAAAAAACCTTTAGAAGTGTTGACAACCCTACGACGGACCCGACTCATCCGAATTGCCGCTAATGCGACTTGACAAATATCTAGATTGCTTCTAGCACCTATTTCATTCTGTTTAAACCGGAACCTTGTTAAAACGAATTGTGTTTAAACGAAATAAACCAATAAATATAAGGCACCAAATTGTAATAAATTTACTGTATTGTCGGTTGATTTCCGACCAAATGAAACCAACTCTACAATATTAATATTTGTCACAAAAGAGTTCTTTCTCTTTCCAACATCTAAAATTAGTTGTTAAAATAATTAAAAGTGTTTTTTGCATAAAAATAATTTTGCATTCACTCAAAAAGACATACTTACCTAACTTTTCTGCTCTTCTGTAGCATATTATGTTGTTCTTTTAAAAATACTCAAATAAACGTTGTATAATCATACAATCGTATGGAAAATATAAAAAGGGTGATTTTGAGTTTTGGGTTGATTTTATTTTATCGCTGTTTGTATTTATTTCCAAATTTAAAAGAAGCCTAGCTGTTTGTACATACAAGTCGCTGTCACACAACATATTTTGCTCAAGCCTACAGAAAATGATCTCAACTTTATAGGAACAAGCCAAGCCTTTTACAGAAAGTTTGGTTATCCAAATCAAAATCAAAATATTTTATTTCCAAATGAAACTTAACAAGCTATTTTCGGAAAGTCAACAAAAAGGCTATAACTGGCTATAATTTTAACTAGATTTTTGGTGCCTAAACATGTTCCTAAGTTTGAGCTATCCACAAAATAACAATCAACACCATCCCTGATCAATCCTGTAAACATACAACTCTATATTTATTTTGTAACCATTCAATTAAAAATACTGAGGCAATAGAAACGAAACCGTATCTCTTGCACGTAGAGCACATTTTGCAAAAACCGAAACAAACAATGCTCCATCCAGGATAATATCTAGGGAAACTTAGTGTAAAGTGATTTGAACTTTGCACTCCGGTAATTAAATCTAAAGTCGCCTGCGGGCCGCACAAAGGACGTATGACACTACGTCAAAATCGAGTGTTCCATTTTCGAATTCGTCGTTCTAATTGGCGCGTGACTCGTCCATGTTGATCTAATCAGCGCGCGTAATTTGTGTTTTCGTCATTTTGATTTTGCGCTTTGTTCCATTCGAACTGATAGTTTTAATTAAAGATGGCGCTCGCAAATTGACTAATTGATTATTAGACTTTCGCGTAGGTAAATGACAATAATAGCGCACCGATTCCAGTGACTGTGACTGGTTTAATTGGAACTATGGAGGAGATTGTCCAAGTGTGTGCGCAATATACAAAAAACATATTTTATTCTCCTAACCTATCGTGTCGTATGGTACTAAAAATCTTTAAGTAAATAATTATTATTGTTACTACTTACTAACACACTATGGATCTATGGTCTGAGAATATTTATTTTATTTAGTCCAGACAAATTCTTTTTCTTGTTCCAACGTTGGGAACTGAAGCGTTTTTTTTCGTAGAATCTATACTGTAAGCTATGATGATTTACATAGTTCATCACCAATTAAGACTCTTTAGACCTAATTGGTGATGAACTTTTGGGAGTTCCGTAACCGACATAATAGTATCAGCGGTCCAAAATTTGGACTTCGTTTAAAACGATTAATACTTCGCGTAACATCGTACATTAAAATCTCAACACAAATTTCTATTCGACAATCCCAAGTCTTTACAATTTGTTCTGGTAACAATGTGTCGTACAACAATATTCGCAACCGTCCCATATAATCGGGCTGTGCAAATCGGATCCTGCAGATTACAGGGCAGGACGGCAGGCAGGACATTACAGAGGTTCATTACGCGCGGGCTCCGGTGTCAAAGGAGGTTTTTATCAGAAGGCTATCATTTATATTGGAAATACTTTAAGGGATGAAAATGTTTGAACAGTATTTGCAGCAGGATCTTGTTTCTGACGCTAAACTTAGTATTTCTATAAAAATAACTGACCATATTATAATATCCGCAGAATATCAGGGACTGTGGTTATAAGTACAAAGTTTTTAACCTGAGTGGACTCCTATTCAGCGATTTGGGCATTACACCACCTAACTCAGCATTTAGAAAAAAAATATGTTTATCATGTTGTTTTTTCTGTGTGTTTCTTTTTCTTCTTTTTTAACTTGTTTTTAAATGTAACGTGGTTTAGTGTTCCAAATGTGTAATGAATAAATGTCTTTTATTAGTATTGTGTTTGTGAACAGCTTTCCTTGCTTCCCGTAGGTACCTTTGGAAGGCATGCGTGGGGCCAAAGCCAACACGCAGAGACACACACAATTTTAATTTAAATGTAATGTGACACTAGCCTGCTTATTTTTAATATGAAAATATGAAGAACTACAATTGCCGAAGGTAGTTAATGCACTTTCGTTAGCTTACATAATTATGGAACTGATCAGTATAAATGAACATGTCAGGTTAATATTGACACTTTTAATAGCGTCCCACTGTTTGGCTAAGACCAGCTCTCTTTCTTTCAGCAACTATTTCTAGGCTTACCCTCATGCCATGAGCAGAAAACTGAATACAAAATAACTTGAAATCCCTTGAACTCAATCGAATTCTCTCTTTCAGATTGCGTCCACATCCAACTGTACAAGGACTTGAAAGAGAGACAGAAGAATGGGCAGACGAAGGCGTCTCTCTCCCTCCAGCAGTACCTGGGGTTCGAGTCCGGATTCACCCTGGACAAGGAGTCCAACACGCTGGCCATACTGTGCGAAGACGTGGTGCCAGTGTTGGCGTTTGACACCCGGGAGATACTCATACAGTGGAGGGTTAAGGTAAGACAATTTTCCGGAAACGTAAGGTATAGCCGAATTTTAGGAGAGCATATTTTTATAGGTTGTCAATCTATAACGATTTAGGTGACATGTTAAACTTAAGCAAATCAAAAACCCAAAGCCTAAGGGCGTGTTTCACCAAGCAACGTTAAAGTTAACGCCATGTTAAATATCATGTTATCCCTCTCGAATTTCCTGTCAATGAATGAGATGACATGGTATTTTTAACATGGCGTTAACTTTAACATTGCTTGGTGAAACAAACCATAAGACTTAGTCCAAAAGGCAACTTTAAGAACAATCCACAAGAAAATCCTTTTTACAATATTTTTGGTCATGTGAAACATATTTCATCCCATGCCTTAATTTGGCTCAACCTTTGGTTTTAATATACTTATTTAAGCTGATGCTTTCAGCAACATGTTGTATCAATAATCACCCCAACGCCCCAGGTGCAGCACAACCTCGGCAGCAGCCGGGAGTTCGCAGCAGTAGTGATCTCCGCCCCCTCAGCAGCCGGCATCAAGGCTGGGCCTGTGCGGCTGCACGCTTGTGGCCCGCGCCTGGCGCTGACGGTGGCGAGGCCGCCCGAGATTGTGGCGCTGTGGGATGTTAAGTTGCTAAGGTAAGAATGGTCACTTTTTTTTCTTGTTCTCGGATGATGAAGCATGAATCAGCCTGTATGTATTCTACCCCGAAAAAAAATCCTAACATTACTTTAGAAAATACCTTCTACATTTTTGATCGCAAAATGTTTCAAATTAACGTCTCTCGCTAAGAGTTATTTCCGTCATTCAAACATTCGCTCCTTTAAAATTGTAATAATTCATACAAAACTCATATAAAGTACAAACATCACGTTGCCTCCGGCGCCCTCTTCGTCCTCACGGGAGGAGCCGGGAGGAACTTCTGTTCGAAACTCCTCGATACTCGTTATCTTTTGTTTTACTTGCGCCAAGTGCCTTCTTATGTGAAAACGTATTGTGATATTGCTTCTGTATGATATTGCCATTTTACAATTAAATTTTATAAACCATTGTACATTTTGATATGCAAAATGTAGTGAAGTAACATAGGCTACCTAGTATGTAGTTCATCTGTCAATAGCCGGTTCTTCTCGCCGGGTTAGTCCCCGAACCGGTGGTAGGTCATCATGTAGGACAATTCTAAAAGTGTTAGTTAGCTTCTTACCTATTTGGAAATAAAAGATTTTTCATTTTTTCATAGCGATCAATTTGGCAATTTAAACTTTAATATCTTCCTTCATTATAATTTAAGAAGTGTAAGCCTAAGGCCGTGTTTCCCCAAGCAATATTAAAGTTAACGCCATGTTACAATACCATGCCATCTCATTCATTGGCAGGAAATACGAGAGGGATAACATGATATTTAACATGGCATTAACTTTAACATTGCTTGGTCAAACACGCCCTAAACGTCTTTATCAGTAAGTCCAGTCACAGCCCAAAGAGAATTGTATGAATGGACTGCCTCTATTCATTCGATAACGTTTCAATACGGTATCAATAGATCCTGATTATCTCAGTGCTCTGAATTCCGGACTACCCGATTCCGGATCATATGGTCCCAGCATGGACCATATTGTTCTGTATCTCCCGTCCGGAGAAAATTCACAGTACTTGATACTCTGGGATAATACAAAAAGTAGGCCTTCGCATCCGTTATTGCATTCATAAAGTACTCTCGCGAAGTAACCACTCTTTCAGTACTGTGGTGCCCGGGACGGGTGGTGTTAAATGTCGCATGGTTGCCCAGCACATACGGCATTCTCACAACACAGTCAGCCTAGTCCAGAGGAGTGACTGGTTAATACGTCTGGGGCCAACCATGTGCGGGTTTCCTCACGATGTTTTCCTTCACCAATAGAGCGTCCGTATAATGTATTTGAGATCTGAAAAGGTCTGGAAAGGTTAAAACAATACGGTTGAATATCAAACACATGAGCATGAAGATAAGTATCATCTCTACAACGCCTCCGTAGTCTCATGGTTTGGAGCTTGGATCTCGACCCGGTCGTGGGTTCGATTCCCGCGTTGGAGCAACAAAAATATGTTGTTTCCCAGTTTGGCTAGGACAATACAGGCTGATCACCTGATTTTCTGACAAGAAAGATGATCCATGCGTCGGATGGGCATGTAAAACGTCGGTCCTGCGCCTGTTCTCTCGCTATTCGTGTCGTAACAGTCTCACTGGGTTATGAGAGTAAAAACAAATGACTCCTGGGTAGCTGGCCTGGTTTTAACGAAATCGGTTACCGACACCGAAATCGGTGTGGGGAGTTATTAATCATCTCTACACTCGTGCGTTTCCACTCTCTATATTTTCTCCGGACCTCGATATTCCGGATCATATAGCCTCAGCCTTATCCGGTTATGCAAAGAGGACCCAGCAATAAGGGTATTGTTTGAGCGGTATGACGCGAGCGGCAGGGCGCGGCGGCAAACACCACATGATTTATGGCGAAAGTCAACAAGGGCTAAGGGCTGGAACGTTCTTGAAGGGTGGCAGAAGGGCATACCATCTTATGACCTGAAGGTCAGGTGCAGATCAGAACTGGACTGCAAAACTATTAGGTGAAATGCAAATGTTCTGTTTCGAATAATGCAGCGTGTAATAGAAGTCAGAGATAAAAAAATTACGTTATTCTCGATGGTTTATCTGAAAGGAAAATTGTAATCCAATTGTTGTTTTTGAGGAAAATTTTTGGAGTGTCAGAAGGACATACTGTCTTTTGACCTTAAGGTCAGGCGCAGATTTTGGAGAACAATTTGCGAAAAGTATCTGAATTACTGCCCTGTGCTCGATTATTCTACACGTGGACTTTTCATCTAGTTGTAATCATTATGATTTACCTATCCAATCAGGAAAATAGATAATAGTGAATTGGTTAGCGGCATGTGTCAACTGTTTAAGATGCTACTTTCACAGTAAACTCTATAAAAGGTTTAGATTATAAACAATGCATCGCAGGTTCGAATCCCGCTAAAAAATTAATAATATTTTATAGTGTTTCTGGGATATTATGTGCAAATGTAAAATACAATAAAGCTCTTAGTCATTCCAAATATGACGTAACTGTTAGATAAATAATGTTCTACCATTCGTTACATATTAGGAGTTCACAAACCCATCTGTCACAACCACACACACACAAAACTCTGGACTCATTAGTTTGTAATTGCTGTCATACCTCATAGTCTATGGTTCACATGACGAATGGCCGAAACTGTTCAAATGTTAATTTGGGCAATTAACTACAAATGATCGATGGAGTCAGTTCGTGAAACCGGTCAGATGTGCAATGGAAATTATGCGGGAACGAATTGTGATGGAGACAAAATATATTAAGAAAAAAGTTTAAAAAACTATAAACTGACTTCGTAAAAACGAGGTCAAAAAGTCTGAACATAATTAAGATACAAATCCATAAATACCTACATAGGTACAGAAATCAAGAGCCGTGCAAGGTAGAGTCATGCACTACCAAAATCTTTACCCTTCTTTTTGACTTCGCCGAAGTCGGTTAAGGCGTTTTACTGAAGCGACCAAAACCGTTTATAACTCCCGACAAAAAAAATTGTCTTACGCCTGTTCTTCTCGCCGGGCTGATTTCCAAACCGGTGGTAGGCATCGTGTAGGACAATTGAAGACATGATGAAGGTGATATGTAGCGAAACCATAATTTAGAGATAATTGAGTTCAAACTATCACTTAAACATTTTAGAAAACATTAATCTAAAGATCCGTCTCTAGAATGTACTTAATAGTTAATACTCGTACGTTACTAAATAAAAAATGTTTCAGTGACAATTTAAACTCAATTTTCTGGGTAAATTCTTTTGCGACATTAAAAAAAAGTAACTTTATACTACCTCCGTAGCGCAGTGGTTGATCGCGTTGATGCTCGAGCGAGAGGTCGCGGGTTCAAATCCCGCCGAAGGAACAAAAAGTTTTCAATGTTCCTGGGTCATGGATGTGTATTAAATTTGTGTATAATATAATTTAAATACTCTTAAATATCTGTATAGTATAAAAGTATTAAACATATTTCCGTTGTCTGGTACCTGTAACACAAGTTCTTCTGATACTTGCATGGGGCCAGATTGACGTGATGTGAAGCGTCCACAGATATTATTATATTATTACTTTTTAGTTGTTTAAGTCGGTTTTTAACGCATTTTTTTTATTGATAACATAATATAGCCAATTTCGTATCGGAGAAGCGTTAATTTCCGATTACAATATTAATTAGCTGTATACTATTGTCAAGGTATAGAATATAGATCAAAGGTGAAGCTAGGACTAATTGAGGCTATTTGCCCTATGCGATACTACTTTAAGGTACAAGCTTATCACTTCCAAACTTCGATCAAATACACTTGATAACGTGTCCCATACAAAAACAAGGATAAAATCGTGGTATATGCCAATAGAGCATTAATTGTTTAATAACGAACTGAGACGAACGTTTTAAAACATTTCAAAGTTGATTTGGTGATTTGAAATCGCTAATTATATCACTGAGCATTGAAAAAAAATCTAAATTTAAACACAGCAATGTGCGTTTAGAATTAAAAAAAAAATGGATCAACCTTACTCTCCAAACTGATTCGATTTGCCGGGATGTGCCGTGACTCCCGAATAAATTGAAATTTGTTTATTTTGATTCTCAGCCGATTGATATGCTCGGGAGTACAAAAAGTTGCGATCTAATGATGTTTCCTATCCAGGTTAGTTTCAAAATAATCCACCAAATAAATTACCAAAAGCCGTTGAGATCGAATTGATTCGATTCTCCATTGTGTCGGGAGTAAGCCTGCAGGCTAGGGCTTACCTAACGATTCCCTTTAAAGGGATAAGGGAAGCTGATAGGAATGGAGTTACAGAAACCCTTGTTTTTGTTCGGGGTTAAATACTAGTCTTCAGTATCCCGCTACCTCCTTCTGTTTACCCCACGGCCCGCGGAGTAATCCCCCAGGAACTGCTGTAGGCACGCCCCTCTCCTAATAATGAAATTATCTGCTATACACAGTGCACACAGATGAGTTTGCTTTTCCAGCGCTAAAGAGATCGGTTTCTCGGGATAACTGTAGATAGGTATAACTGGTGTAAAAAGAACAGTCACTTTGGAATATGATTATACCTTTTCGCATTCTAGAAACGTTTTTTTTTTTTTGCTTTTTCGTTAATCTTGCGACGAAAGAAAGTGGTAAAAAGTTTAAAAAAAATTAGTTTCTGACAAAAAAATATATATTTCCAAAATGAGATAGTATAATCGTATCTCAAAGTTACAGTCACTGTTCTTTATACACCCTGTATATTCCTTTATACCAACTACAGTAAAATCCAAACGAAATTTAATTTTGGCAATTACAGTTGTGGGCTGTTAGGTATTATATTGACGACCGCGGGAGCATTATAAATAATATATATTGATATACAGGGTGTAAAAAGAGCAGTCACTATAACTTTGGGATATGATTATACTACTATTTCTCATTCTAAAATTGTATTTTTTTCATATTTTTCTTACAAAAATTTCAAAAAAAAAATTTTTTGCTTTACCTATTGTTATTTTTGCGAAAAAATTTTTTTTGGTTTTGAATTTTTTTTTTTTTAAATACATTTCCAAAACGAGGAAAGGTAGTGTAATCGTATTTCATAGTTATAGTGACTGCTCTTTTTACATCCTGTATATGTATATCAAAAACTTTATCATTACATTAAATCTTTGAAAATAATAATCTCCGATGAGTACGAATCATTTGAACTAAAAATACTTTATTACCGGAATACGGTGAAGTTAAAAGGAAGGGTAATTTTGGCAGTATGTTCGACAGTATTTAAACTACTAATTCAATTGTAGTTATTCATCATTGTATTAAAATTCGTTTTTACATTATTAATTTAAATATATTATATCTAGCAATATCCCGCGAAAAATGATAGCCACAACCTGCTAGCAGATGAGTGAGTGTACGCATAAGCATGCGTTTGATGCACCTCCCTCCTCCCACAATGCTTATGCGTACACTCGCAAGCAAAAACGTAAAAACACCGCCACCATTTTTTTTACATTATTGTTTAAAGACAATTTGATGCGAGCCTGAGTAGCATTTTAAGTTACCAAAATTTGTGTAGAATATTCTAAAAATAAAATAAATAGAAAAAAGGTTAAATTTGTTCCTATTTTGCTGAATTAGTATAAGCGGGCGGATGTCCACCGCAGTCATAGGAAAGCCCGTATTGTCTAAGACTGTGCGTCGTTATTGTTTGTTACATTGATTAGTGTGCTGACAGGCCCACAGGGGGGGTAAGGTCAGTCACACTTATACCGCAGGCAGGAAGTATTTAAAGGTGTAAAATAAATGAATGATAATACTTTATGGTGTGTACTGTGTAAGTGCCTCCTATGCAGAGTATACTGTGAAAGCACCAGCGCGGAAAGACTTACTTTGACTTTCATCTTTCTATGAGAAATGCAATTAAATTTGTTCATACAATAATTTAAAAAAGTTTCAGCGCTGGTAACAGTAAACTATATACACACCCTAAACTATTATCACTTATTAATATTACATCCTATATAGGACTGCTAAAAGCGGTATAGGCTGCATTGCCTCCGTTGTCTAGTGGTTCAGAGCTTCGCTCTCGATCCGGAGGTCGTGTGTTCGATTCCCGCGTTGGAACAACAAATAATATTATTTTCAAGTTTGGTTAGGACAATGCAGGCTGATCACCTGATTGTCTGACAAGAAAGATGATCCATGCGTCGGATGGGCATGTAAAAAATCGGTCCTGCGCCTGTTCTCTCGCCAGTCGTGTCGGTTTACCGTGCCACTGGGTTATGAGAGTAAAAGGAAGAGAGAGTGCTTCTGTGTATTGCGCATACACTTGGACACTATAAAATTACTCCTGCGTAGCTGGCCTGGTTTCAATGAAATCGGCTACCGACACCGAAATCAGTGAGGGGAGCTATTATTATAGGCTCCTAATACAATATCGGCAAACTGCTCGTCCAGTTTTTTTGTAACTAGGACGCCATATATGTATTTAAACACAAAAAAGTGATCGCAACGTAAAGTTTATATTTTAAACTAGCTGTGCCTGCGACTTCGTTCGCGTGGTTATTGAGTGACTTAAACCGTTTATGCAGCGCACGTAACCAAAAGTCCCTAAATGTGAATAATTTTCCCCGTTTTTGCAACATTTCTCACTGACGCTACGCTCCTATTGGTCGCATCGTAATGTTATGTAGCCTAAAGCCTTCCTCTATATATGGACTATCTAACAAAAAAAGAATTTTTCAAATCGGACCTGTAGTTCATGAGATTAGCGCGTGTATACAAACAAACAAACTCTTCCTCTTTATAATATATAGATGTTCAAACCCGTGACCTCTGACTGGAGCACCGACGCGCTCAACCATTGGGCCACAGAGTCTTTGTTCCTTTGTTTGTTGATGTCCTTTAGGTTCAGTTTCGAATAGCATCAAGTTATGCAAGTTAGTTGGGAACTGAATTAAAAGATGCGAGCTGCTGTTAGGATCAATTCACATTGGCGCAGAATCGCAACATTAAGTTTGTCACATATTCATCTTTATTGTTACATAATTACGATACAAATTTGTATAATAGCGTAGGTGCGTCTACATTTAGTACCTAGTGTATTATACCATGTTTCCATTATACAAAGGACATGGATCACACACAAGTCAGGGCCACACATTCTTTTTTTAACGCGCTTGTATAAGCTTGAATGGATCTATGTATGAATGTTGTATGTATCTCGGAGCAAAATTTTCATCAATATCTAGAAGTGAAATAAAGAAATATTCTGTCCCCATATCTATATCTATACTTAAATTATAAAGCGGAAGAGTTTGTTTGTTTAAACGCTCTAATCTCAAGAACAATTACTGGTCCGATTTGAAAAATTCTTTTTTTGTTGGATAGTCCATTTATAGAGGAAGGCTTTAGGTTATGTAACATTACGCGAAGCGTCAGTGAGAAATGTTGCAAAAGGGGGAAAATTATTCACATTTGAGGACTTTCGTTGCGTGCGCTGCATAAACGGTTTAGGTTACTCAAAAATATGTATCAAAGAATTATTCCTTTTTAATAATCATAATAACAAAAACCAACGTGAGCAATCAAAAGATAATCGCGATAGTGTTTCCGACAACCACTCGAACAAAGTCGCGGGCACAGCTTTAATTAATATGGTATATAATATGGCATATAATTTTCCATCAAGGACAAATGAAAATGCAATTAAACGTTTATTTGTTGTTTTTTTTTCGTTGACCGATTACTTGACCATGTGGCCCAAATCGATCCTTGTCCTTTGTACCTTAATAATGGAAAGAGAATTGAATATTATGTTGTAGTTAGAATGTAGGTGGCAAACTTGACGCTTCAACGCTGCGTCAATGTGAGTTGAGTCTTAGGTTATGATTTATGTATTCCATTTGGAACCTCCTCGTCCCGGGGAGTAGCCTTAACTCCCGGGGAGAGCTACCCACTCCCAGAAAGAGAGCCGGGGGCTGGAGTCCAAAATCACCCCTACCTGTCTTGGGAGTCCAGGAATTTTGAACATCTCTAATATTCCGAGAGTAACAAAGAGTTATAATTACTAAATTAGGTACTGTAATATTTTAAATGTATTACTGTAGTAGCTACACGGAACTCAAGTCGCGTCAGTCAGTCAGACTTGTAATCAGTTGACGCCGAGACGCGACGAAAAGATACTTTACGCTGCGCCGAGCAGCTAGCAATTCTCGTGAAATTAAATTTGTATTCTATAGCGATAGAGTTTAAGTTCGTTATGTGGCCGTAGACATTTTACAAATATAAAACTGCATTTCTTTGGAGTTCAAAAGCGGCTACGTGTATTGTGTAATAGTATAATTACAGTACTTATGTATATAATTCTATATAGTAACTAAATATTACTGAATGAACCGTACATTACGCCACGATTAAAAGTTGACTAAATTCATCTAGCCTATTATATTATGCTAATCACAAATAAAACAAACAAATATTTGCTGTTCAACAATAGTCGTCGTTTCAGCCTTTTACTGTCCACCGCTGATCATAGGCCTCTCCAACACATTTCCAGTGCGACCGGTCCATTGCCACCTGCATCCAACGTGACCCGGCAGTTTTCACCAGGTCGTCGGTCCATCTGGTAGGTGGCCGACCCACACTGCGCTTGCCAGTACACGTACTGGCAAGCGCAGTGTGGGTCGGCCACCTACCAGATGGACCGACGACCTGGTGATCCAGGCCACGGCCTCCACTCTAGGATCTTTTTGCCCCATCGAACGTCCAATCTTCGTGCTATGTGGCCGGCCCATTGCCACTTCAGCTGACTGATCCTACGGGCAATGTCAGCAACCTTAGTCCTTCTACGGATCTCCTCATTTTTCATTCGATCACGTAGAGAAACATTAAAAATAGTATAATTATTATGTTATTTAAATAATATAATATTAATAATGCCTCCCACACCGATTTCGGTGACGGTTTCATTGAAACCAGAAGTGCCCAGGTCTGTGCGCAATACACAGAAGCACTCTCTTCCTTCACTCTCGTAGCCCAGTGGGACGGATAACCGACACGACTGGCAGTGGCGGGAGACCAGGCGCAGGATCGACTTTTTACATGCCCATCCGACGCATGGATTATTCTTCTTATTAGATATTGTTGTTCCAACGCGGGCATTAAATCCACGACCTTTCGACGACACGATACGACGAATGCAGGTCGAGAGCTAGGCTCTGATACAAAGAGGCGTTAAATAATAAACAGATATAAAATATTTTATAATTTTATTCAGGTTTACTGTGCCGTATTTTGTATCTCTACATCGTCGTTAGACCGTAACTTTAACTAGTCCGGCCCTTTAACTCCCACTAAGTACGGAAGACTAACAAACTGAAAATCCAGACTTGTATTATGTACAGTACGTCCCTTTAAATTTCACCTTAACGTAAACAAACGAACAACACTTTCATCGGAATATTAAAGGATTCATTATCCAATACATTTTATAAAAATTAAACAATAATATTTAAACATCAAATCAGGCATACTTTTTCTAGATGATTATGAAGTAACCTATAGGTACACGTACTAGTTTTAATTGTGCAACAGACCCTTAGTAACTCGAATATTAATTATTTCCGAATTTCCGGAACTAAATTGGAATAACATAGCTGTAAATAAAGCAATTACTGCGTTTTGAACAAAGGAACCGATATATTATGTTTGTAAGGAATAATTTCTTCGCTAATTATATTTGGATGTTTCTTAGACCACAGCGTAGTGAACGTACAGATGTTTTGTAAAAATGATAATATTAAACACAGACTTCAACTTTCACTTCAATATTAATTGAAATAAGTCCTTATGGACTTATTTCAATTATATTATTATTATTATTTAAAAAAATATTATTTATTTACTTGTATAAGTTAATGTTAAGTTATTTCTTCCTTACTTTTGGCTCGTGATCATTATGCGCGGGCCAACCATGTGCGGGTTTCCTCACGATGTTCTACTTCACCGTTAGAGCGTCCGTAAAATGTAATATAGATCAGAAAAAGTCTCATTGGTACACGCCACAACCTGGGAATCGAATCTGCGCCCTTTCGAGTGCTAATCAACGGTCTACCCACCACTAGGCCCTAGACGTTTATACTTTTGCAAGGTATTGTTTAAATAAAAAAAAACATTTGAATTTAGAATTCTTTCTGACGTTTTGCGTGAACACGAATATTACGTCCTAAAATATCTGTCCACATGAAAAGTGACCACCATTATACCAAATTAGGTAATAAAGTGCAGCTAACTGGGCCACCCGGCCATCTTCACGTAAATTGTCATCAGGAATCGTTATTCAGTAGATGGCGGCAATATTCGGCACACGTGAGGGGAGTACCGATTTGGCGGGAAGCGTGTTGGGTATGACGTTCCTTTTTTGAATTGTGGCTCTGTTGACTATTGCCAACTTGGAAATAGAAATATTTGAACATTTTTTTTCTGTTATGGAACTTTTCAAGTTATCGCTCACTGACAAAGACTCGTATATTTTAGATTTTGCTAATAATTATCTAATCCTAATTATTGTTTTTGATTTTCTGCGTGGAATGAGGCCAAAAGTAAATAAATTTAATATCCACAGCCCAATTAAGTACGTTCTTCATTGGCCTGTAAAAGTTATTGTCGTTTTAATGATGATCGAATTATTTTCCTTCGGCCTTTTTAATGGAATAGTGGTTTACTAATGTAGTGTGGACTGGAACCTTGTTCTACAATGATACGATATAAAAAAAATACCAATTTTATTACAGCCCCAAAATAATAATGTTAAATGTATGGAAGATTGTCGTACAGGTGAAAGTTAAAATAAAAGCTTATATAAAAAACCCCCGAGCCATAATTTCCAATATGGCGGACGTAATATTAAATGATATAACGTTATGGAAATTGACCTGAATGATATTCACCCGGATGAAAAATCTTCATCCATTATTGTCAGGCGTATTTCGGCCATTTGTTTCTGTAAATGATGGCAATTTGGCAAGCGATTTGATTGACAAGATCGCCACCCAACACCCAATTCGAGCGCTATGTTACGCCGGTTTTCAGTGAGGCCATAGTCTCCAGATCGAGTGGTTTTTGATGAGGTCTAAACAGTGAGTAAGTGTAATAGCAAAAAGGGTAAGCAAAAACAATTGATAGCTACGTATTCGTAACAATATAGAATGGGAATTCAACTAAAATCATGACATATTTACATACATTCATAGACTAATACGTATTTGTCAATTGCTCCTGCTTACACCCCAGTATCCATACATCAGTTCCAAGCAGGAAGATTTGACAGCTCCGTTAAAGTAACTCGAGTGATAATTGTATGCGAAACATGACAATACAATTATTAATTATATAATGTCAATACATTCGATTACGTTACTTTTACGGAGATGGCGTCACCAGCAACAGTCTTTCTTTAATCTGGCCTACACGGATACTAGCTGTTCCTTAAGGGAGGCCATTTTAAAGAAGAAGAAGAACGGAGATGTCAAATGTTTGTGCCTTACTCGCATTTAGCTCGTACCATGGCCTACCATCTCTTACAATCTATCTTTAATACAAATATTGTTAAGTACAAATATTGACATTAAAATAAAGATAAGCATATTTTTTAAGCATAACATCACAATAAGCTAAATTCAACTCCTTAACTAAGAAGAAGATACGAAACGAAATTTGTAATTAGTATTTTCCAATAGTGGCGCTAGATGGCGGTTTCCGGAATGTGCCTGGACTTCACTCTTTGCCAGTCGAATTACCCGTATTAGGGTGATACCATTTTCTAGTACTATCTTCGTGTCTGTGTTATAATATATCTACTTTGTGGCTCGTAATATGGTTTTACTAAGGATCGATCCACAACGGACGCTGGTATAGGTCTGCTTTGTAATATTTTTGAAGCTTGGGAGAGGTCGCAGGATGCGTTAGGTGTGTTTTGCGACCTTTCCAAGGCCTTTGATTGTGTTGAGCACAATGTAGCATACATTGATCAGGATATTAAAACATCATGGCACAAGGGACTCAGCCCTCAGCCTTTTGAGTTCTTATCTTACAAATAGGATTCAAAGGGTGGAGGTAAATAGTAAACGGTCCACTGGGACTAAAATAGAATTAGGTGTCCCACAGGGATCCATTTTAGGCCCATTTCTTTTTCTCATCTATATTAATGACTCACCTTATCTAGTTAAAGATAAACATGAGATAGTATTATTTGCCGATGACACTTCACTAATTTTTAATGTGAAGCGACAACAGTCAAATTATGACGAGTGCTCTCTCAAAAATAGTACATTGGTTTAATGTTAATAATTACTTATTATTAAATTCTAAAAAAACTAAATGTTTAAAATTTACTTTGCCCAATGTTAAGCAATTACAAACTAATATACTATTAAATGATGAGAAAATGAAACTAGAGGATTCCACTGTGTTCCTGGGTATAACACTAGATAGTAAATTACAGTGGGGTCCTCACATTGCCAATCTTGCAAGTAGGCTCAATTCTGCAGCATATGCGGTAAGAAAAATTAGAGAAATTTCTGACGAAGACACGGCGCGATTAGTATATTTTAGTTATTTTCATAGTAGGATGTCTTACGGCATCCGCTTATGGGGAAATGCCGCCGACATTAACACAATATTTGTGCTGCAGAAGCGGGCAATACTTCTGCAGCACACATATTGTGGATAGGAACACTAGAAATAAGCACAAGCTAGATATACCGGTGATCAGACTGAGTAAAGTTAGTATATCATTTAAAGGTCAATGTATACGCCTGTACATTATAATCCCAAATAACGTTCAGAGCCTCCCTATCAATAAATTTAAAATTGTAGTTAAAAATCGTCTGTGTGCTAAAGCTTATTATAAGGTCAATGATTTTATTGACGATTGCACACCTTGGGAATAAGATGGCCACATGCAAGGCTACCTCAATGTACTTTATGTACCTACTCTGACTTTTGTTACAATATATATATATTAAGTTTTACATTGTAAACATATTATGTATACACTTTTTAAAAAAGAACAATTTTCCATCTTTTTGCTAAAAGATGGCCCTGTCCGAGTTTCTTACGCCGGTTCTTCTCGGCGGGCTAGGGTTGAACCGGTGGTAGCCATTTTGTTGACTTTCCGAAAATAGCTTTTAAGTTTTATTTGGAAATAAAATATTTTGAATTTGAATTTGAATTTTTGAATTTTCGTAGCTTTGCGTCTCCAAACATTTTCAAGATTAGTTCTCTTCTCTTCTCTTTTAATTTGGTGGTCACAGTGAGAGTTTAAATTGCTTTGTTTGCCCTACTCAATGTAATCCTGCGCTAATAGATATTCTTTCCACATACGTAAGGGTTAAGCCCCGCAGTCACAGCATCAGCTAATCCGGGCTTATCAGCTTAGGCTGTGTTCACACACGAGCGGCTCATATACGTTGTTTTCATGGCATGCTCATTGAAATTTGAAATCAAACACGTGGATAAAAAACAAGTTTCTAAAACTATAAGCGTAGATTACTAAATTGTTACTACGTAACTAACGTAATTAACCGGTCAAGTGCGAATCAGACCCGCGCGAAGGGTTCCGTACAAAACGAAAAAAAAACTCGTTTGTCCGCCCCCCCTTAAATATTTTTTTATGTATTTGTTGTATTAGCGGCAACAGACATTCATAATTTGTGAACATTTCAACTGTCTATCTATCGCAGTTCTTAAGAATCAGCCTGGTTACAGACATACATACAGCAAAGACTTATAAGAATCGGGTCCCGTTTTTACCCTTCGGAACCCTAAGTAAGGGGTTTAAGAAGGCCAACACGAGATTTTTTTTCAGATAGAAATCAAGAAGTGCATAGGTACAAAAATGGACAAGGTAGAGTCGGTATTGCACTAATTGCATCGAATATATACGCATATTCTAGAAACTTTTCTAGCCCTTTGGGTCAGGTTAAAGCCGTATTTCAGTGTGAAATGACGTTTAGTTAAGACCTCATAATAATTCAATTGCAAAACAGGGAAATCGCTTTTACCGAAATCTTGCTTTGAATAGGCCAGCGCGACTGAAGATATAGGTACCACGGCCTGAGAAAAACGTCATGAGAAATAATTACCAAAGCATTATAGAAGTTTATCAGTTGACAACGCACCTGTAATTCCCCTTGTACTGCGGGGCCATCATCATAGTGGACTTTAACAACATACTTATTTTAAATCGGCGGTACAGCCGTTACGAATATTGATGAAAATCAAACATGGAGTCAAATTTTGGCGGCAAATTATGATTCTCCCGCCAACACACATGAATAAAACATGGCCGATTGTGTTGGAATGAAAAACCCGTCGAAAACGTTTGATCAAGCGAGGCGTGTCGAGAAACGCCGTATTTTTGCAAGCGTTAATTTCTCTTTTTGTGTAGAACGTTTATTATATTTATTTAATTTCACATGAAATACATTTCACCAAATTGTATTACTTTTATTTGCGGTTTTGTAGTACCTATAAAATTTGGGTTCGTACAATTTGTATGGCCAAAATTGTAATAGGCAATATTCAATTTAAAACGTAGTTATGTTGAGTGTCGACAGGCCGATAAGTTATCATAATATTACGTAGTCGGCGTTTGTCTGAGTCCATGTCGTTATTTGAACAAGTTTCATTGCGCACACTCACACCCAAGCTGACATCCTTAATTCCGTACAACATGACGTGTAGGATTTTACTAAAATGTTTACTAAAAGTTACTCTACTCAAACATTTTAAACTATAACCATATTTTTTATACAAACATAACTTATATGGCCGGTTTATGGAACGCTATTCAAATGTACGAACTAACATGGTATTCAATTTAACAACTGATATTAAACGTTGATTGGTGGAACATTATTAATCCGAGAAAAAGGAAGGGACAGATATTTTATAATTACATCACACTCGCATTTGCAAGCTGGTTAAAATTATGTAATTATAAAATACTAGCTGACCCTTGCCCACTTCGTTGAGCATAAAAAGAGTTTCTGATGAAATTCAACTAAAAAAAAACAACGTGGAACCCGCAACGCGGGAACCCGGAACCCGCAACCCGGGGGCCCGGAACCCGCAACGCGGGAACCCGGAACCCGCAACGCGGGAACCCGGAACCCGCAACTCGGGAACCCGGAACGCAAACGCGGGAACCAGGAACCCGCAACGCGGGAACCCGGAACCCGCAACGCGGGAACCCGGAACCCGCAACGCGGGAACTTGGAACTCGCAACGCGGAACCCGCAGCATGGGAACCCGAAACCCGCAACGCGGAACCAGCAGCATGGGAACCCGAAACCCGCAACGCGGAACCCTAACGCAGAACCCGCAACGTGTACGGAAACGCTGTCAAATTGAATAAATACTTAGTATCCTATGTCCGACTACTTGCTCTAAGCTACATCCTCACCAATTTTCAGCCATATCGATAAAGCCGTTCTTGAGTTATAAATAATTTAACTAACACGACTTACTTTTACATATAGATGTATAGATTACTCCTACTAACATATTAATCTAAGCCCGATGAATGCTCCCGTCACAGTCGGTCCAGCCAATTCGCTGAACGTTAGTTAGATGACGACGATGATGATGATGAAAAGTAGCCTAAATGAATCCTTATAACTTTAGCTATCTACCAGTGAAAGTCTCGTTAAAATCGGTCCAGCCGTTCCAGAGATTAGCCGGAGCAAAGAGACACGCTGACAGACATTTTTTTTTAAATTACATTTTCGTTTTCAGTAAATATCGTTGCCAATGCAAAAAAAAAGCAGAAGGTATCGTTTAAAATGTCATATGCATTTAGAAAAACGTTGCTAATTGAAAGTTACATACTGACACTTCAATTTAATTTATTTGTATAGATGTATAATAGATTTGGAAAACTTCCCCAATCTTGGCGTTTTCACTGACGCGGAGCGGGGCGCATAGGAACTTAAGAGTTTCCAAGCGGAGTGGAGCAGAGATTTCGAGCATAGTGATTGGTCAATTCGGGTACCGCAAGCTCCTGTCCGCCTCGCCCCGCGTCAATGGAAACGCAGCCAAACGTCTATAACGTCTAACGGTCGCCATGGTAACCACGTTGTTTACAAATGGAAAACAAAAATTAGGAAATGCTATACATACCGTATTTATATCAGCTTAAACTATTTGGATTCATGTTTTTGTTAATCCTAATAATTTTATTAATCCAAATAGTTTAAGCTGATATAAAAACGATATTTATAGCATTTCATAATTTTTATTTTCCATTTGTAAATACTGATGTTGCCATGACAGCCGTGTCATATAAACTGCCAACGACGTGAATCGATCGAACCCAGGTTCAAACCCCGCGTTACCAATACGTATTTTCTTCTTTTTTCTAATTTTCTGCTTATTTTTTTCAACATTTTCTTTCATAATAACCTTTTCGTGACAATAACGAACATACCGTAAAAAAAAATTGCGAAATTGGTCAAGCCGTTGTCGAAGCGCACACGATGTAAGAAATTTTAGAGGTCGTTTTTTTACACTTTGGGCTACATTTTTTGGGTTTTAGTAAGGAACCCTACTTTTTTAAACATATAATATAGCCTATGTTCAGCGCTAGGAATGTAGCTTTCCAACGGTGAAAGAATTTTTCATATTGGTTCTGTGGTTTCAGAGCCTATTCCATTCAAACAAACAAACAAACAAACAAACAAACAAACAAACAATCAAACGTTACCTCTTTATAATATTAGTATAGATATAGATATAGATCTGTCCCTTTCTCTCTGATAAATGTTCCAACAAACAGCGTTGAATATGGGTTGTTAACTTGAATGTTAGTTGATCATATGAATACCCATACAGAAACCTGCCGATAGACGGCCAAAGTCATTAATTACCCTTCCTTTCGTTTCGCCGTAGTCGGGTAAAAGGACTACACACGGGACTGATCTATCCACAAAGTCTGTTTGAACAGCAGGCTTACTCCCGACACAATCGTGAACCGAATCAGTTCAATCTCAACGGCTTTTGGTGTTTTATTTAGTGGTTTGCTATGAAACTAATCAGGATAGAGAAAATCGTTATATCGTAACTTTTTGTAGTCCGTATCATATTAATCGACTGAGAATTAAAATAAACAAACGTCAATTTATTAGGAAGTACGCAGCACGATCGAATCTGAATCAAAACCGTATCAGTTTGGAGAGTAAGGCCACTGGAGTGTTTGCATGATTTGCATCACAGTGAAGGTGTTTCAGGACTTTCGCGAGCTGTACAGAGTAGGTACTAGGTACTGCCATAAAGTAAATAAAGTACTGCATAACATGCATATAATGAATCTGCTACAGGCAAGGCGTGAAGCGGCTTATAGGCCATAATACTGTGTAAAAAGTACAATTAAATTAACTTTGGGATATGATTATATCTACTACCCTTACAATAATAAAAACATAACTCGTTACAGAAAAGTTATGTTTTATATATTTTTTGCTGTTTTTGTCTTGCGCTAAAAAAGAATGAATCGTAAGAAGTAAAATATTTTTTTTTTAGTTTTTGACAAAAAAATATATACATTTCTAGAATAAGAAAAGGTATAAATATTCCAAAGTTATAGTGGACTGGTTCTTTTTACATCCTTTATACTTAATACTAACATTTATTGTTAAATTAATTCTATGTACTGTGAAAAGGAAAAAACTCATTCTTTAGTACCTGTATTTATTTAAAAAATATCTACCTATGTTTAGGGGAAACAGCCATTTGTGTATGCTAGTCTTACCTGTGTACATAAATCGAAATGAATATTGGAAAAATGATAACCACCATTGATACTAGCAACACCGAGAGTTGCAAGTGCGTTACTATTATTTAAACCCATTATATTGATCCCGCCTGCTGCCCGGTTTATTCATTCACACCGCTTTTCTTAGAGACCATCCCATGCCCTCGCAAAATAAAATAATGAAATCTTGCCAACTGATGATGATGTTGCCCTTAAACGACATTTCATCCAAGTTATAAGGACCCGAACCCTTAATTGGCGGAAAGGAGATAAAAATGAAATGTGAGATTGTAATCTTCCCTAACTTTCGGGGAAAAGGGAAAGCCCTTCGCCTGAACTGCCCCGGATTTTAATAAGCTCAGTGTTATCACGACTTTTTACATTATTAAGTCCCGATTTCACCAACGCTTGTCAGTGTTAACGGCTTGTTTAAGTACCATGCCTTCTCATTCATTGACAGGAAATACGAGAGGGATAACATAATATTTAACGAAGGATTACTTTAACATGTGTTCGTGGAATTGGCACTAAATCGTTTACTTGTTGCTTGGTTTTAGTAACACTAAAAGGCATATTTAATTACGAATATAACGTAAAATAAACGGCCGGTTACTGAAAGGTTAATCAAACTTATGATCATCTAACATGGCATTCAAGTTAACAACCCATTTTAAACGCGAATTGGTGAATCATTTATAAAAGAGAAAGAGAGGGACAAATATTATATAATTACATCACGCTTGTTCTCGTATGGTTGGTTAAAATTCCACAGATAAGGTTGATTCAAACCGTACCTATATCAACTAATCGGTGCCTTTAGGTGAATGAAGCCCCAAACCAGCCCCGCGAGTGCGAGCATGATGCAATTATAAAATATCTGTTCCTCTCCTTCTCTCCGATAAATGTTCCACCAATCAGCGTTCAATATGAGTTGTTAACTATAATGCCATGTCTTCATGTAATCTTTTAAGATACAAATTATATAATTACAAGATGCACCATAGTTTATAGATACTAGAATTGGTATGGGTTTGGATCCCGCTGAAGGAACAAAAGTTGTATATCTTACTGGATCATGGATAGTATACCATTATTAAAAAAAATTGTATTCTGAAATTTCGATTCTTTGATTACTACGGAGCCATATAGACGTGGCGTAAGCGTCCACAGATACAGATCAAATTCCAAAGTATCATCACTCATCAAGCAATTGATCCGTTATAAAAATCTCCTACGGTTATCGAAAAAGTTCAGTGTTGCCAGCGTATAAAATCGATCAATGAAACCGCGGCGTGCGGCAGGATTATAAAGTTAACAACACAATCCCATCAACCAATTACCGGTGGAATATGACGGGTTTATTTACCGTGTGAATCCGGCTTTATGAAATGCCTGAAATAATATTTTAAGTACTTGAAGTTCTATCCGTTTGAGATATCGGAAGACTTGCAAACTCTAAAGCCCTGTTCAAATGTTCGACTAACATGGCATTCAAGTTAACAACCTATATTCAACGCTGATATATACTAATATTATAAAGCGGAAAAGTTTGTTTGTTTGTTTAAACGCGCTAATCTCAGGAACTGCTGGTCCGATTTGAAAAATTCTTTTTTTGTTGGATAGTCCATTTATAGAGAAAGGCTTTAGGCTATGTAACATTACGCTGCGACCAATAGGAGCAAGCAGTGAGAAATGTTGCAAAAACGGGAAAAATAATTCACATTTTGGGACTTTCGTATAAACGGTTTAAGTCACTTAAAAACTACGCGAACAAAGTCGCGGGGACAACTAGTACATTTATAAGAGAAAAGAGAGGGACGCGAGATTACATCACGCGCGCTCTCGCAAGGCTGGTTAAAATTCCACATGATGAAAACAACAGTGGAAGCGCGCTGGGCTCATAACCCAATGACAACTATTATATTATACTCATATCAATTAATCTGACTAGGGAAATACAATAAAAAGACAAATCACGATATTCACCATTAGAAGTTTTATTCAGGAAGGACACAACAGCGCACAACACAACAACACATCTACAATACAATGGTTACTGAGGTAGCGTTCATTTTATGAAATATAATAAAATCTATGGGCTGAGTTCATTATTTCAACACCACAGATAATTTTTATTTTACCATAAGACTAATCCACCAGAGATAACCAGTTTTAACCAGTCTTTGCGAGTGCAATCGTAATTTAATTATATAATATCTGTATCATTTGAATCGACATTCGATGTTTCAAATACATCAATTGTTCCAAATAACCTCACACAAATAATGGAAATTGATACACTACAGTGACAATTTTATGTTTTTATCACCTATATTACACTTACCTGTAAATCGTATACATGAAGTTAAGATGTAGCCTCTTCTGCTTCGTTAAATATAGCCTACGTGTGGTCTGCGGTTTAATCCAGCTTCTGTTTTACGTCAGGCTTGCGTCGACAGTTATGAGGAGATGTGGCTCAAGTTTTGCCTGTGGCTTCATTTACTGGGTGGTTTATTATTTAAATCTCAGAAAGTTACTTACCTAAAAACTGAAGTCTTTGTATAACGTCAATACCTTGAAAGACTATTTGTATGGGGAGAAATGGGTATCGCCGACCGTCTTGACATCGTATAAAAACTCGTTTTCAAAATATTTGGGTTGTAATTTGCAAAAACTAAAACGATAATCCTATGGTAAATAAAATGAAGATAAATATATATTTTTGTCATTTTTCAAATTCCCACCATTATACAACACCAAGCTTTGATCCGAGTACGAAAATTATATAGCCTATGTTATATGGGCTATTATTACGAATCTATTGACACCTCTTTCATCAAAATCGGATCAGTAGTTTAGGCACTATGGAACAAATATATAGATTGCCAAAATCATTACCCTTCTTTTTGGCTCGCCGTAGGCGGAGGAATGAAAAATACGTAAAACATTTCTTTTAAAATCTATTCAGTATTTACTAAACAAATCTCATAATAATCTTCAAATTCAGATTCTTAATTTTAATCTAAACTGTAATAGAATTAAAACTTTTGTCAATCAAATCTTAAACTCAAATTAAATAGCACTTAACGCGAGCGTGCTTCATTAATTATATTGTTCGTTGACAACATACGGGTTATATTAATAGTCATTAGTTTTAACAGTAGTCATTGTGAGTTTTTATTAATTGTTTGTGTGATAGTTGATGAATGGTTTAGAATAATTGCTCCCTGAGGTAATTTAGTTGTTAGCGACTTATTTTAACCAATCCTGTTTGAGTTATATTCTTTAACAAGTTATGGCCCAAAAATATTTAACTCATATTTAAATTTTTCCTAAGCTCACTTAGTAGGTCCAAAAGGTTACAGAAAAATATACCTCCTATCGGCTTCACTTACCTCTTACAGCTTTTGGAAGGCCCTCATGCAAATTACTGCTTCGGGCTTTCGTCTAAATAAAAACCAGCCACCAGGGGCCGTATTATGATTTGGAAGCAAGTCAAGTGTCACGTGTCCGCTGACTAGCTGTCATCATGCAGTTATTATGTGATCGTAATACAAAAATTCCAGGCAGCCATGTTGTATGGCGTAAACTGGCTGGAATTAAGAGCTTGTAATAGGCCCCCAGGCTTGTAAATAATATCCAAGGATATGTTGCTAGCAACAGCTACATATAATTCCTGCCGTTCTAGAGTGCTACACTGCACACTTATTTTGACATATCTTTATTATTAAAACCTTTAATTTGTAATCACCATCATCATGTAAAATTGACGACGAAGAACCAAAAAGTTTTCTGTGTCCCTGGGTCATGGATGTGTATTGATATAATAAAAATCTTAAATATACCGTTGTCTGGTACCTGTAACACAAGTTCCTCGGATACTTAACACGTGGCCCCGTGCTAAGTATCCGCGTGTATGTATTGGCGTGGTGTGAAGCCTTCATAGATAATATATATGTATATACATTATATTGTTTAGATAACATCACGCGCGCTCTCTGATTAGAATCAAACCCTCTTTATCCAGGAAATTCGGAGTGGTGGACTCGCGGTTCTGCGTGGAGGGGGGCTCGCGCTGCGGCAGGGGGGCGGGGCTGTTCGTGTTCGCGGCGGACGGGGGCAGGGAGCTCACAGACCTGCTGACCCTCCACTCGCACGAGGCCCAGTCGAGGCTTAGTATAGCTTCGAGGAGCGGCTCAGGTAACACTAGCTCAACTATCACTTTAGCTTGCAAAGATAAAACATTAGGTGTAGTGATGTACTGCCATATTACAGTGGGTATTTATTGATGATGCTTACTACCTAAAACTAGGCCTTTGCATCCGTTATTGGATGATTTATACAGTATTCTCCGGGCGAAGTAACCACTCTTTAAATATTGTAGTGCCTGGGGCGGGCGTTTTTATGTCGCATGGTTGCCCAGCACATACGGCATTCTCTCAGTTGGCCTAGTCCAGAGGAATGACTGGTCAATACGTCTGGGGCCAACCCTGAGCGGGTTTCCTCACGATGTTTTCCTTCACCGTTAGAGCGACTACTACTTCTTTTATTACTACTGGAAATAGCCATTGTAAAAAATGCTTTTTATCATCATCAAGTAATACTTTTAATGGATTTGCCAAACCTGAAAAAAGTTATAATAATAGATCATCATTGCCCTAACTTACTACAAACTTGCTAAAAAACGCAATATTAGTTTGAAGCATAATTAGGACCAACAATCTTGTGACAACCAATCAATCTCTTCCAGTTCTAGAGAAGCGGTTCTCCGACACAAGCTCCTGCATCGAAGACTTCAACCAGTCCATGCGCTCGTCCTCCCCCTGGGCGCCTAACAGCCAGACCATGCACTGCCTCTCCGACCTGGACAGCAGTATCGACAGTGAGGACCGGCGGCGGCCCACCTCGCTGCCACGGTGCTCCAGCTGCATTGGCAAGATCAGCCATTTGACCAGGTGAGAATGGTGGAACAAACAACAAACAAAGTATGTAGTTATCGCTGCCACAATGCACTGTATTGGCACCGGGCAGCCTTGAACCCGGTCTGGGTTACTTATTCAATACTGTATAGCAGAAATCCGCACCACTAAACCCAATCATATCGTCCAACATAGGGCAGGTACGAGACTGTAACGCGAACGAGTCACAATAGATCCAATAGGTCACATGACACCAGGGCTCAGGACCAGTTTACGAATAAAAAAAAGTGTTTAATATGTCTTGCATATTATAGCAAGTTAAGGATTTTGGAGAAAGAAGAGAAATGTGAAAGGTTTTGCAAGACTTTAGCTTTGGATATTCCATATTGTGTACAAACGCACAATTAGATGTGACCTTAAATAAACTAGTAGTGTGAAATGTAGATAATTATTACAAACTAAATGTGTTGGCTTTTTTTTTCAGATCGTCAACTATGAACACGCCAGGATCGCTCATGTCACCAGTCTGGACGATGGAGAACATCCTCGAGAAGCGGTCCGACTCGGACAGAGCGTCCATATACTCCAGATCCAGCGGCAGTGCCTCAGAGTATTCCGTCCCCAGAGGCTGCCTTCTGGACAAGAGCTTCGACTCCAAGCGTGCCAGTCCAGTAGCTTGCTGCACGCCCACCGTGCCGGTGAAGACTGGCAACACTTGCCAGTGCTGGCAGCAACCCAAGCCCTGCTGTTGCCGCAAAAAGTTCAACGGACCTTACGAGAATTACGACGTGCCAAAGATGCCAATGCCTTTAATACAGGTTAGTTTTGGCACTTTTCATATTACGTGTTACAGATATTTATACCCTAACAATTCCATGGAATCTAAATGTAAACTAAGTACCAAATTATTGTACCACTGTAGTTCGTAATTGCGTAAATAAGGGACATTTGAATAATTACCACAATACATAAAGAAAATACTGTTAAATAAATAAAGTGACATGATTATATAACAAACGCTCATTAGGATAGTATTCATTCTTTTTTTAAGGAAAAAAAACTCCTTTAGCCGCATTAAAATTGGAATTTCAAGGTCGCGTCACGACATGAGGGACACTATTCTTTGACAACAAATTTATATGTATTATTTTTACTTTCAGGAGCATCCTGGAGATGCCTCTGCAGCTAGCCTGTACGACACACCAAAGAAACTGAAATGCCTCCTAGGGAGACCTTGCGGTTGTGCAGAACCCGACGACAACCAGCAAGACAACAACAACACCTGTGATACTAGCGATAACAATAACTTAGACTCACAATCCAACTACGTCAACGTCACCCCGGCCAAGCCCATAGACCTCAGCAACTACGCCAACATAGACAGAGCCACGCTGGAGGAATTCGAAAGCTCCCTGAAAATCCTTCGAAGCGCTGGATTCAGTCAAGAAGAATTGGACGCTCTAGAAGATATACCGGAACACGACGATGACATGTCCACGGCTACCATAAACACGGTCCATGCGACGGAATGCTGCACGGATCACCTCAACTACATGCACATGGAGCCGGTCGAGAGCAGCTACTCGAGCAACAGCAAAAACTACTCCGACAACATCAGCAGGATCAGCCACGTGTCCGATCCCACGCAGCACTCGGACACCGACAATACGATGAGCACGAGACGATCCAGCTCCGCCGATTTCACCAAGAGACAGGACGACGACTTCAGCTACAACCCTCGCGTGTGCATGACGCCGACTGTCATAAGACGGACGTCGAAAACGGAATGCATAAACGAAGGCATCCCAGTCACAGACAAAGGGTTCAAGGTACCAGAGCGGAAGACAGAGAACATATTGGTGGCGAGGTTCAAGGACGTGGTGAAGATCCGGAGATCGTCCAGCGTGCCGAGCAAAACCGAAAAGAACAGAGACTCGTCCAGCTCCAACGATTCAGGGGTCTCCACGGGGTCCCTGAAACACCATAAGGGCGATTTCAACGAGTTCGAAACGCCAGTGACGAACTCCAAGTCCTACAAGAAGCATCTGAAGAACAAGACGATGAGGAACAGCCTTACTCCAGTGCACGCGTTCGTGAAATCCAACTCGTCTGATCCGATGAAAAACCTGACATTCCAGTTCGAGGAGGTCGCGACGATGACCAAATCCAACTCCTGCGATGTGGACACTTTGACGAGAAGAAAAAAGACTAATGGTAAGTTTTTTAACTATCATAGAACGCTAAATTACTAAGACTACGGGTACCTTGGATCGTGTCAGCACAAGACATTCGTCTCGGCGAATATCAGCTGACTTGAAAAGTGAGCTGTTATTTAATTTAGTGCCAACGACCACATGTGTCACAATGCTTGATTTAAAATCGCAATTATGTCACTTTCAAAATCTAAATTAAAACACACATTACGGTGAGTAAATTTATATTTTTTATAAGGTTAAGTGATATAATAAGAGATTTCGAATCACCAAAGCAACTTTGAAATGTTTTAAAACTTTTGTCTCAGTTCATTATTGAACAAATGTAGCAATTGGCATTTATATATTTGCTGAAATTTTTATATATTAGAAATGTGTTAGGTGTAGGACGTATGTATGGTTGTATGTAATGTATGGATGTTTGTAACTCACAAGAAAAATATCCCGAAACGGATATTGTCAAAAAATAGTATGAAAAATCAGATTGTGTGAAGTGATCACTAGATTCTCAGATCAAATAAAATAATGAACACAATTCTACAAGTCGTCTTGTATAAACTACGCCTCAGTCACACACATGTGATGAAAGTATGCCTTATACTGTATGACAAGCTGTCTCGGTGTGCGGTTTTATGTATGTGTGCGTAAGAACACGTATATAACACACTTGGCCCGTATAAATAAAACAAACTCAAACCCAACCTCATCTGAGAACCCTTTTGACAGATAAAAAAACCTTTTGTTCCACTTTTAAAAGTTTATTAATATTACATAGTACTTTAATTTATTTTCTTTTTATACCGTTATATTCATATTATACATTGCAGAAAAACACTAAAATAAGTATGATCTATGTATTTATAATCTTTATTTTTACGTTTTAAAAAAGGAAAAAAAATTTAGTATGTAATATGTTAGGTGAGGTAAAGATCTTCATTTTTAAAAGTGAAACGTAACATTGTTTTATCTGTCAAATAGGTTCTCAAGTGATGAATATAATACGGGCCTTAAAAACTTTACATTTAGTCTGAGGCTAAATCCTTAATTAGAGCTGTAATATTACCACGTCTAAAGTTTCCAACTTCGGAACTTTGTTTACTAATTAGGTTGATAATGATGTATGTACGCGTCTGTTTGTTCTAACTCATAAAGGAACACAACAAGTTTTACAAGTTCTTTATTAAGTTGAACGTGTACACGATGTAATCAGATATTTTTCAGTTAAATAGTAAAGAAATATTTCGTGGTTGTGGTATATAAATAATTAACTGTTTTAATTATAGAAAATTTTCTTTTATTGCAAGACAAATTTCAGCTCGGCTACAACCTGACAGATACAAAAAAAAATAGATACTATGTTGCGTTCCATCGCACTAACAAATAGAAACATGTAGAAGTAAAACAAAGTATTTTTTTACATGTAACTCCCAAATTGAGCAGTGTGCGAAAAGATGAATTATAGGTCACTTGATCACATCAGCTTTCACACCAAAAAAACTAGATCAAAACATATATACGGTCGAATTGAGAAACCTCCTCCTTTTTTGGAAGTCGGTTAAAAATTGCTTCATTCGGTTGGGATCTGCGATGTCTCGGAACACAAACACACAGAGAAGCCATATATTGTTCTATGATCTCCCTTTGTTTTCGTCTGAGGTTAAAAATCGACATAGTTATGTTCCTCATAATTCTCCAACACGCCTACTGAAATCTTACTAAAGAATAAACTTTATTCCAGGTGACTGCGAGTCGGTCCGGCAGAGCAGCTCGGCGTCCGACACGTCGGACTACATGGAGTCGCTGTCCGTGTCGTCCTTCAGCTCGGACGACCGGCACGCCGCGCGCCCGCGCTCCGGCCGCGAGTACGCCGGCCGCGCCGCGCTCGCCTCCGTCTGCGACACTTAGTCGGATCCGACTCGGTTATGTCGGATGCCATATCGGAGAATTCACCTCTGTAAACCCAGCAGAAACGTGTGACAGCTCCATAAAAGTACCGTTATCCATTGATAATTGTATCAAAAGCAGGACAGCGTCACTACAATTGAAATTAGATAACGTTACTTTTACGGAGCCGTCAAATACTCCTGCTCGGCCTGCAGTATGCCTACTTTTGAATATTTTCAATTGACATTGGGACTGCATTGGCATTTGATAGTTCAATAATCATAAACACGACGCTAGCGCCAAGTTGAAATTGAGTGTCGGTTTTATGGAACTAAATGAAACAGCTGAACGTTCAAGAGTAAGCCCACAGACTGTACTTACGACTAGCAGGATACCCCGGTCTCTGTACCGATTATTAGGACAGCAAGTGCCGACAATCGGAGCGATAAATGATTCGGTCTGCTACGACAGACTAGGAACTACTACTTAATTAGGACTTAACTTTACTTACGGTCGGCTTATGGCGCGTATTTATAAACGATCTATCTACGAGACAAGATCTATCTTACCTATATTGAAACGGGCCAACCGCCTCATTTTGTGTAGAATATAATAATATGATCAATCGGACATTTATCCAACCGCTTAGACGGAATTAATTTAGTACAGACAATCGGATCGGTAAATAATTGACCCGAATTTTAGTTTACCGAATCTATTTTTGTATTGGCGTACAGTTTACAAATTTTGATGTAAAATAATTATTATTGATATATCGATTAAATAAGTTTCTGTGCTTAAAATCATTATTTCGTAACACTCGAAAATACTGTCGCTGGACTTCAGTTTATGTTTAAATATTTTATAAAGTGTGATGCGAAAATTATGTTTTATGTAACAAAAATTGGAAAGACACTGTTACAGAATAAATGTAGAAGAATGGACACCATTCTTCATAATTCACGGTATATCCTGCGTGCAGAAACCTCTAAAAGAGCTCTAAGATTCTTGAGAGAGGCAAAAATATTTTTACATCACTAGGCAGTTTTTATTATGGAAATGGTTAAAAAGGAAACAGGCTAGTCTTGAAAGTTGAAATGAAAAATATAATTTATATTTTAACTTTACGATTTGTTTGTGTTATTGTAACATGGTTTATTTATTATAATCATGAGGTTTTGTTAGAAATTTTAAGATGTTAAAACAGGTGCATATTTAGTGCATATTACATTCATATATTTTAGTGTATGTTATCATTTACACATAAGTAGAAATGACATCGTAATATAAGAATCATACGCATGTGTTACCGATCATTTTAGGTCTTTTTACACTTGACTAAGTAAAAATGGCTGAATTAGATTTTATTGAAATGTATGTTTTCTATGGTCAAAAACCTTTTAATAGTCATTACAGTTTGTAATAAAAATACATTAATTGTAAAAAATAGGGTGAATTAAATGTCATTTGCTGTTAATGACCTCAAAATGGCGGCACTTCTTGCTTATGTAATTTGTAATCGTACTTAAACACTACGTATATTTCTGTTAGTCAAGTGTTGCAAGAGCTGATAATTTAAAGAGTTTTAATGTAAAAACATCTACGTCCAAGATCATTTAATCTTCATTTACATGATTTGTTCCTATGTATAATGTATATAGCGTGTATAGACCGACGAATTTAGAGTAGCGTGCCAAACAGAATATGGCAAAATATGTAAAACAATTTAAAATTGTTTTTCTGCGAGTTCAGTGTCAGTTTTTTAAGTTTTAATTGATTCATTAAAGTAATAAAATTACCGAATTAAGTACAATGAATGCGTTAAAGTAGCATTAAATAAATAACTTAATATTTTATTTTTTCGACTGACATTAACTGTCAAAAGACACCATCTGTCAAGTCGTTGGTGTAAGCGAGACGGCAATACAATACTTTGAAAGAAAGAGACAGAGTACTGTTGACAGTACATACTAGGGCTCGTAAAACTGACACTAACTCACTTCCGACTTAGACTTAAGAGGTACTTAACTTATGTGTGCCTTTATGTACAATCATCTAGGTGTATCGTTTATTTGTTACCTTTTATTTTACGTGTGAGAACTTATAACCGATTTAGAGTTTTGTATGAAAATGTGTATATAGCACTATTATGTTCTGTATAAAATAAATTACAGGAATTGTCAATATTGTTTTATTTTGTTCTATCCTTTGTCTACCCAAGTTAAAATACGTTTAAAAATCGTACCCTATATATACGATTTTTTATTTAATAGCTCCCTCACCGATTTCGGTGTCTGTATCCGATTTCTTTGAAACCGCAGGAGTTATTTTATAGTGCCCATGTGTGATGACACTCTCTTCCTTTTACTCTCATAACCCAGTGGGACGGTAAACCGACACGACTAGCGAGAGATCAGGCGCAGGACCGACTTTTACATGCCCATCCGACGCATGGGTCATCTTTCTTGTCAGACAATCAGGTGATCGGCCCGCATTGTCCTAACCAAACTTGACAACAACATTTTTTGTTGTTCCAACTCGGGAATCGAACCCATCTCCGGGTCGAGAGCAAAGCTCTGAACAACTAGACCACGGAGGCGATTCATATAATATTATACGATGATATTATATGAATCGCCTCCGTGGTCTAGATGATACATTAGTAACTCGTGTCAAACACAATGGATAAGCTATTCAATATAGTCGAAGTTTTCAAGAAAGTAATCAGGGGTCGTGTAGACCCTGGTTTCTGTATGGAAAAACGGCCGTTGTGTTTCCTCTTAAGCATTAAGAAGATTACTAAACAAAATTTTACGTATGACGACGACTAATAAATAGCTTTGAAAATTAAAATCGGACCTGGGCGGCGATTCTCAGGCCTCGAACTAAGTTTTTACTATCGGTCTGTCCCGCTCATGCAAATGAGATTTAGCGCGCGTGCGAGCGGGATATACTAATATTCGAACTTTTTTCACTGCCCGAGAATCGTGCTCCAGTTATTACGTTTATTCCATTGTATAGTACGTCCGAAATAAATTTAACCTAAACGTAAACACCGAAATTAATAACATATTTACATATTGTGCACACTTATCGACACTTTCATCGGAATTTTAAAGAATTACACTTCATTATCCAATACATTCTATAACAATTAAACAATAATTAAAATGTTTAAACAAAAAATGAAAATATTTCACAGAAAAAATACGCTATTTTGAAACTGCCGATTTGTAGAATACAGGGTGTAAAAAGAGCAGTCACTATAATTTCGTGGGGTAGATATTTCCATTGGTACTAGTCATTTGCTTTTAATCCACTGTTTTAAAAACTTAAAAATTTTCAATAGGCAATGTACAACGTGCACAACAAAGCGATCAGCTGATTACGCTGAGAGGTCAATAGCACGCGTAAGACGTTCATTACATTAGGGCAAAAATTATAAAATTTAAGAATTTAATGCAGAACGTTGTTCCAAACAGTTCAGCCTTGCGACTAAAATAATAAATGACAAGAAAAATTTTTTTTTTCAAAAAATAAATAATGATAAAAAATCATTTCTAGAATCAGTCAAAGTCCCATAATCCTATGCCAAAGTTATAGTGACTGCTCTTTTTACACCCTGTATAAGCCTATAGTCTATGGATTCATAGCAAACAATAACTAATAATTGTAATATTGGCCAATTGGCATCACTGACTTAGTCTATGGTTGTGTCATAGACGGGTTTGCTTTCGTTTGGGTTAAATTTATCTCGGACGTACTATAGTTTACATAGCAACCATAGGATATCAAAATCATTACCCCTCCCTTTGGCTTCGTCGTAGTCGGATAAAAAGACTCAATAAACTCGTCAGTTCATTTGAGTTTTTTTGCACAAACAAGAGATAACACTTCCATTAGCAGCTGGGTGATGTCGACCCTTCCGCGATTTTAGTCACCAGATAAAGTGGGTTCACCAAACTTCTAGTTTTTGTCGGACTTGGTGCATATGATGTTAAGATTATACATTGGGGACTTTTGCGGCAAAGTGCGAGTCAGATTCGCGCACGACGGGTTCCGTACAAAACAAAAAAAAAGTTTTTTGTATGGTAGCCCCCTTAAATATATGTTTTTTTAACACACTTCCAAAAAAAGGAGGCGGTTTCGCAATTCGACATACATTTTTATTTTTAGTATTTATTGTTATAGCGGCAATAGCACATGATCTGTGAAAATTTCAATTGTCCAGCTGTGACCGCTATTGAGATACAGCCTGGTGATATCAGACGGCGTTTCAAGGTCTTAACATAAAACACGTTTCAGTCATGGTTTCACAGTTATTACGACGTATTAATAAATATCTACTTTGAAAATCTTCATTAAAAAATATGTATTTACCTACCTATTTATGTATGATTTTTATTCAGATGTTGGGGAATCAGAATAAGAAAGTATTTGGAATTAGGTTAGTGATTCAATTAAATTTATATCTTCCAAAAATATAATAAACTTTTATAAAAAATATAATCACTACTTACTTTGATTTGTGATTTTAATCATAAATTAGAAAAAATATATTTATTTGTAATGTACAAATAAATAAAATAAACAAAAACATATACCTAGATACAATAATAAAACGCAGCAATAAGTGATTGTCCAAAAAGACAGTCTTGCAGTCACTTCCAGAGAACCTTATAAAATAAATCTAATAAATTACAAATAACAATAAACACATTAATAGTTCTATTGAACAACTTTTGTTTATTAAAAAATATACTTTAGTAACTATTAAAAAGTAACTGGTCTATAACCATTAAAATAAAATTATGAGAAACTCAAAATTTATAAAAATACAAAGTTTTGTCCGACCATCTACATCAGCGTGGTTACTATAGTATTGCTTCTGTAGAGTGTGTACAAGTTACTGACTGTTGTGTACAAAAGTAAACGCATTATTATTATTAACTGCACTTGCACTTAATTGAATTGAGATCTTTCAAGTTCTTAAGAAACCAGATCTTAATCTACTGAGATCTTAAAAAACTACAAATAATGGAAAAGGAGGAGAATATTATGGAAATTAAAGGAAAAATAAATTACGGGCCTTCTGGAGTCGGGAAGAGAAGGGGTGAGTTTTAAGGGACAAAAACGGTATATCTCGATTACCGGAAAAACTATAAGTCTTATGAAAAAGTTTTATTGTAGGTTTAGTAGTAGGCAAAATTGTAGGTTAATTTTTCTTAATTTATTTTTAATTTTTCTTTTCTACTTTTAACAAAAACACTGTCATCATTTCGGTGTTGTTGTGTTTTTTTTACCGAATTTACGACAATTATTAATTGATAACAAAATCTATACTTAATAGTGACACTCGCCGAACTAAAACTAAAGCTTTAAACACATTGCCACTACTTGGGAGTCGGTAGTCGAGTTAAAAGAAACCTTGCTCAGTTTTTGTTTCACAAAACTCAGTCTTCTTTTCGATTTGGTCTGAGATTTAATCTACCATTACGGAGGTACAGATAATAAATAATACTACACAAGGACAATCTAACCATACTCCATAGTGACGTATAATTTCTGGGAATTAACAAAAACAGAATGAGGAAAACGAGCAGGCGAAGGTCAGTATCAGCCATGTCAACAAAACTAGATAATGTTTAGCGCCCTCCACACGTACAGTTCGGACCGCGCGCACGCGCCGTTCCAACCAGAGATGAAATGGATATTAAATTTCGGATACGGATACGTATATTTAAATTGTTTCGAATTATCCGTTAGTTTCGGATAATTTCGGTTATGGATATTAAATTTTGGTTTCCTTTTTACAGTAGCAAAACTTTCATTTCGGGTTCGGTTTCGGTTACGTTCCCAACCACCACCAACCTGCGCTCTGAAGAGATGGTGTAAAGGTGCGCGGCCGCAAGTCCAATTTGTAAATCTACTCTTGAATTTCAATCGATCAAAAATCTGACTAAATCTGCTGGTTTCAGTTGGTTCCATAATTGAAACTCAATTTCAATCAATCTTCTAGTAGTAAGTTCGTAACTAAAATAAGAGAAATTCTAATGTAGTCTCTATAATCTATTGAAATTCAAGAATAGGCATAGCATGAGGATGACAGCATATTTCCACAGCTTTATCAAGTACTATTAACAAGCGTATTATGACAACCAAGACTCAGGCAGTCAAAACCGTGATCAGTTTTGATGTCGTAAAACGAGTAGGCCACAGTCCAATAGACCTACTCTTGAATTTAATTAAAATTGGAATTGCATTTCAATTTAACAGTTTGTCGCGACACTAGCGACTAATTAGTTTAAATTGAGTGTCAATTTTATGAAACTTTATAATCTACTAGCTGCGCCTGCGACTTCGTTCGCGTGGGTTTTCAGTGACTTTAACCGTTTATGCAGCGCACGCAACGAAAGTCCCCAAATGTGAATAATTTTCCCCGTTGTTGCAACATTTCTCACTGACGCAGCGTAATGTTATATAGCCTAAAGCCTTCCTCTATAAATGGACTATCCAACAAAAAATATTTTTTTAAACCGGACCAGTAGTTCCTGAGATTGGCGCGTTTAAACAAACACACAAACAAACTCTTCAGCTTTATAATATTGGTATAGATTATCGATTGTTATCACATATCGGTATTGCTTTCGAGTGTAACACGTGACTTGTCAGCATTGGAATCGGATTGGACTTAGATCGGAAATAAAATTAGTTTGAAGACCTCTGATCTCGTCACGATTGGAACCTCAGAAGATGCGTCCGAACTCTACGTGTGTTAATGTGTTTTATTAAGGCGAATGGTCAAGCAAAATGCGTTTTTCACGACTTTTAGGCTATGTTTTTCAGCTAAATTACAGACTGGGGAAATAAAGAAATTTTGTGTAATTATAAAGTGTATCTTGAAGTATATTGTTGTTGTCGATAATTTTGACGATCTTTACTCAGTAATCAGAAATACATTTTAGAAAATGCTATGACTCGCGTAAAATGAATATTTTAGGATGGATTTTTTTTTGGTTTGGCTTATCCGTTTATAATGAATCTTTGCATGCATGCTTCTTTACTTTGTATCTTGGTGTTCATTGTCGATTTGTAACAAATACTATTGCAAAATAGAAGTTATATCATAAAAGGTCTTTGGTGCCTACTGTAAATCAAACACCACTAGTTAAGTATTTGCTCACAACATTTAATCAGGCGTTTAGTTATGGAATGCAACGTTGCCAGTTCGATGCAACCCATGTACAATGCAGCGTTGCCGTTCCGCACGGCGCGCACAGTAATTAGGCAGATAGAGTAATACAATCTCGCGTGGTCTTGTTTTGATTTGACAAATGACAATTGACATTACCGGCTTGTATAAATTATATATTATAGTTTGCACATGTTGTGTGATTACGGTTCGACTTTGAAACAAACATAGGTAATAAAAGTATTCCGAAACAAAGTAACAAACGATTATTGAAGTTGCTATATAAAAGAAGAACTCGTGTTGCAAATCAGACAAAAGAAAAGAAGCCAAAGCAAATGATATTGAAAAGTAAGTAGGTAGGTACCTATCTAATTATAAAATAGACATATTTTTTGTTACTGTACCTATAATGTAAAGAATTTCCCGCGGTCCCATAGACTTAAAATTAGATATGAAGCTGTATTCCTGGTGACGATAGGTTCTATTAGGAGTTGGTCGCTATTGAGTTAATAGGTACCTACTTTTAAGTCTATGGAACCGCGGAAAGTCCCCAAAAGATCCCAAGATTCCGCCTGTACAGAAAAGATAAAAATTATGATGATCATCAGATGCATAATTTACAATTATAGTCTACAGACAGTGTCATTGTAATGTAAATGTTTATCATACAGAATACTTATCACAGAGACATCAAACAATTACTCTTTACTGCTACACTATTATACAGTTAAACCTACAGTTATACATAATGTTAAAAAAATTGCTTGCCATGGAAATATGCCATAGCTCTGAAGCTATGAACCTGAGTTTATTATCAATAAAGGAAGCCGTAAAAAATATTAAAAAAACCATGTCTTTAGTCAACAAAATATTGGCTCCTACTGCGTGTAAAGTGATTCGTGATTTTGCCTTTACAGTTCATTGACTTGGGTTTTTTTGTTATTAAAAAAATAAAAAATGGCATTAAAAATAAATATTGCTGTATTTGTGTCCTAGCTCAGAACAAGGGTAAAGAGGCAAAAGATCACACATGCTACAAAAATTATTCTGGTAATTTACTAGCTTTTTTTTGACTCGTAGTACCCTTTATTTCCCTGTTTTCTACGTGTATTAGGTACTATTATATTACTCTGACTGAGGTAAAACTAATAGTTATACTATTTCATAATTAATAATAAATCAAAAGTAAATTTAGTTTTTTCTTTTAGGAGCGTCTACAGGAATGTAGTCTGAGATCTTGGTGCAAGGGTTTAAAAAAAGTATAGAAATGCGCGTTAGATATCGGACGGGGACGCCAGCACGTATTCAAAAATAATCCAATCTAGACCTTATGAAAATTATACCGTTGAAAAAGTAGAATGCCGGAATCATTTACTTACAAATTTTTGTAATAAATTTTTAGCATTAAGTACAGATACAAAGTATTCTTTGAAATACAGAAAAAACATAACAAAATGAAGAATATTAGGTACCAGAAAAGTATCATTCAATACTCCAAAACCTTTATCCGTTCTGCATAAATCAATTGTTGGAAAAAGTCCACGCAACGAAATTAAACGGAACGAAGAAAAACGAATGAAGAGTCGGAAACTGACTCAGAAATATTTAGAGGAGATTGACCCAAGATGGAACAAACTATGGGGAAAAGCTGAAAGACTTCTATATGGATTGCACACTACCAGAATTAGTGGATCCTAGATATCTGAGAAATATACCCATTAGAGACCCACAGTATATAACAGAGGCTGTCAACAAAAAAATTAAAAAAAGTCTAAAAAAAGAAAGTCAGCCCCCTACCATTCAAGCCAACAAGTCCCATTGCCAACAAGGAAAAAAATAACTTCAAAAATAATAAACAAATCTATTTAAATTAATTTTTTTTTTAACATCCTGTATGAATCATCGATACACAAAAGTTCCCTGTGTAAGAAGTAAACTGTAAAAAATTAAACAAAATGTATATAATATAACGGGTATAAAAAAAGAGCAGTCACTATAACTTTGGGATATGATTATATTACCTTTTCTCATTCTAGAAATGTATTTTTTTTAAATTAAAAAAAAATTGGTTTTATTATAATTTTTTCGACAAAAAAATATATAAAAAAAAACATTACCGAAATGAGGAAAGGTAGTATAATCGTATCGAAAGTTATACTGACTGCTCTTTTTACACGCTGTATGTATATATATATAAATATATATATATAATATAATCAGCAGTCATAAATTAATCGTTTGAGCCGTATTCGATATACATATAATAAGGGACGTTACTCCAGTCATTTTAGCTTAAATTTGGCAAGAATCTTGGAATTAGAGATACCCAGCTGTAAGTCTGTAAATAGTTGTATATTGACTCCCCCAAAAGTTGTCTCAAAACCTACATAATATGGTAGGGTGTACGCTACTATTAAATTTCAAGGGTCAAAGGTCATATTTCTTTGTTATACTTTTCTTATAATTGGGTATCTCGAATTCCGAGGTGAACTTACTAAAATGGCTGGACTAATACAAATAATAAGGGTTAAACGGGGATAAAATAAAAAAAATAATCTATGCATATATTATTTAGTATATATAAAATGTAGCCTCTGTTTATTATTACTCTGCTCAACTCAGAGAAATATGCTAAATGCGCCATCTAGCGAAAATATAATTTGACATCCTACTGCACGCTACATTCATAAATAGATGGCGTTAGCTCCACGTCCAAACACTCAAGGTCATTTGCTTGACCATTCGTCATTATTAGTGATTTAGCAGCTAACTACAGAATCTCTCACATTGTTTTTTTATGTCTCGCTATACATAATATATGTTATGTGTTTACTATTTTAGTAGATCTTCCTGTGGTTAACTCTTTAAATTATTGACAGAATATTTTTCCTTAACAGTTTTTAGCGTGATCTATCCGCATGGAAACTAATACTTGTTTTCTTTCTTTTATACATGTTTAAGAAAAAAACTACTTGTAAATGGTTGACTTTGTATAATAGTCATTCAGTATGAAACGTTGCATTTTTGCGGTGTAGGTTATCTATGAGGTAGATGAAAAAATATTATTCATTACCACTTCATATAGTTTGAAGTCACCTTATCTGGGTGCACGGCAGTGCGCCCGCCAAGTTGATCACGGCCGTAGCATCCTTTTTTCGAAACAGTTAGACCATTTTCGACACCCTAATAACTTCGTTGTGATCGAGTTATTATTCGTTTATGATGCCACAATCGAGAATACACAAAATATCTATAAATATAATTATATTCATATCAAATAATAATATTCATAATTACAGGAGTAAAGTATATACACTACGTATAAGGTTCAACCTATCTATGTTTTAAGGTATATAATTTTGGCGACCAAAATTTCAAAATAAAAAAACTCCTATATTAGCCGAACTGAAACTACATAATAAATCGTCCATGCAAAAAAAAATCGTACAAATTTGGTGAAATATTATGTTCGTGAAATAAAAACTACAGGGCCAAACTATGTCAAATTTAGGGACCAAATGGCAGATATTCTGCGTCGATTAAAAAAATCACACAAATCGGATCATTAACCTCGGAGTAATCGGTGTACACTGTACATACAGACAAAAAAAACAGGCCGAATTGAAAACCTCCATCATTTTTTGTAAGTCGGTTAAAAATAGCTTTTACTACTTATTCCTCACCTTAGCAAAATCTATTTAATTACCAAACAATATTTACCAGGGTAAAATGTATTTACATCGCTTGGCCAGCACATAAGGGTCAGTTCAAACAAAGACTCTACGACGCTCACTGCAATTGGAACTTGCAGTAAGAGGTAAAATCTGACTCGGTGTGAACTGACACTAGCATAATATAAAAATAGAGGTCAGTACTTAACAATATCGTAGTCAGTCGACATTAACAGAGCAAGATGGACGCAAAGATATTATCAGTAGTGCTTCTAGCCGGCCTCATTCAACTAGGTAATGTAGCGGTCATGTCTTAATGTGATTTGAGTTGCGAATTTTGTGCAATTTTCGTGAAGGAAACAAAGTTTATGGGTAACGGATTAAAACAAGTCGTTTCTGAGCTTCGTTTGCATAATCGTTTCTTTGAAATGTTTCCTCGCAGAAAATAGGGCTTGGTAAAATATGTTTTTAATTATTCCAAATATCCAATAATAATTTGGGACAAAAAGATTTTATAATAATTTAATAGTGCCTTATTATCCTTCCTTTTTTAAAATGAGCCATTTATGGAGTTCTGCTTTTTAAACAATTGATAAGAGTCAGTAGTATGTCGCTTTAACATCTAGGTCATTAGTGACCACTATAAAATACATGCGTGCTATAAGTAGCTTAATCTTAAACTATGTATATGTAACTAAACAAATTTATAAAGATTTATCATTTAAATTCTCATTAAATAAAAAAAAATAGAGTACTTAGTATGATGCGTAATACCCTTTCAATTTAAATTACCCTTTTTTAACGCTTCAAGCCTTGGTGTAAGACCTGACACGCATTTTTCGGTTCTTTGTAAAGACCCTTTCTCCTCTTGCAGCCGCATCCAGTCCCTTCGGCCTCTGTGGCGAGAACGAGTGGACCAACGGCTGCGGGTCCCCGTGCGAAGAGACCTGCGAGAACCCCCACGTCAACTGCATCCAGGTCTGCAGCGGGAACCCCTGCCAATGCATCGCCGGACACGTCCGACACAACGGACGGTGCATCCCGCTGGACGACTGTCCGAAAAGTGAGTGACTTGTGGTGGTAGTGTTCGTTTCAGCTATTCCAATATTGGCACACAGACACAAAGAAGACAATAACAGAATGAAGAATTAGTAGGTACAGAAGAACCACACTGAAAACTCATCTAAGAAAGCTTGCTTGGAAACTAACTTGCTTAGTAAAAGAGCTATTCTTACTCCGGAACCCGCGGACAGTTCATCCATTTTTGACCCCCTATAACTTCGTAGTGATCGAGTTATTTTATGATGCCACAATCGAGAATATACAAAATGTCCTCTATTTACCTATAATTAATGTAATTATGAATATATTACCTATAATATGTTCATAATTACAGGAGTAACGTAGATACACTGCGTATAAGGTTAAACCTATCGACGTTTCAAGGTATATAATTTTGGCGAGCAAAATTTCCCGTCAATAAAATAACTCCTAAATTAGCCGTACTAAAACTACATAATAAATCGTCCATGTAAAAAAAAATCTGAAAAAAACAAATACCTCTGGAAATTCGTGAAATATTATGTTCATAAAATAAAAATTGCCGGGCCTACCTATGTAGACAGTTTACGTGACTATTGTTTCACTTCTCTATACCAGTTCATTACGTTTGCCAGATTACTGTCCCTCGAACGCCGTGTGGGATTTCTGCGGGCAGTACTGCGAGCCCACCTGCGAGAAGCCGGACCCGATCTGTCCCGTCATCTGCACGCAGCCCAGCTGCATCTGCACGGAGGGCCACGTGAAGGACGCTGAGGGGAAATGCATCAAGAAGGAGGACTGTCCCAACTTCCAGTAAGATTTAAAAATACTTTATAAATACGTTAGGCAGGCAGGCTCTGTCCAAACCTTACAGAAAACCGACGTGAAAATAAGGTATGCTATACGTTTGCTTTGGCTACGCTGGTTTTCTGTAAGGCTCGGGTGTCTTTTCGGTATAGCCGCCCGCTTTGTGCCGAGTGCCAACGGTTGAAGATTTATGTCATAATTTTTGCTATAAAGTCCACAATTGGACATCACCTAAGCCTTCCCCAAAGTATTTCATGAGGAGTAATTTACTCCTGACACAATCGAAAATCGAATCAGTTCGATTTTATTTGGTGGATTAATTTGAAACTGACAGGATAAAGAAAGTCGTTAGATCGTTACTTTTTGTACTTCCGGCCATATCAATCAAAGAGAAGAGTACTAATCAAAATAAACAAACGGAAATTTATTCGGGAGTAAGCGGCACGATCAAATCTGAATCAAAATCGAATTAGTTTGGAGAGTGAGGCCGCTGTACTCACCACGCTTGGCAGGCGGGTTGGCTAGCGCTATGATGTACTAGCTGTTCCCGCGACTTCGTTCGCGTGGTTTTTGAGCGACTTAAACCATTTATGCAGCACACGCAAGGAAATTCTTCCAGTTTTTGCAACATTTCTCACTGACGCTTCGCTCCTATTGGTCGCAGCGTAATGTTATATAGCCTAAAGCCTTCCTCTAGAAATGGACTATCCAACAAAAAAAATATTTTTCAAATCGGACCAGTAGTTCCCGAGATTAGCGCATTTAAACAAACAAACTCTTCCGCTTTATAATATTAGTATAGATATGTCGCAGTCATCTGATTGAATCCGCTATTAAATTGAATGACTAACGCGTTCATTGAATTCTATTTTTACCAACAAATTCAATGAATCCGAGTCTAGGACAACCATTTAATATTTTATTTTTAAACTTCAAAATTTCCGAATGTGTAGTATTATAACGCACATTAAAGTAAATTAATCAAAGAATATATCAACACATTGCTATCTGTACGAGCTGTTTGACGCCATTATATAAACGCCTAGTGATTCAATTAAAAAAGCAGATTCAATCAGATGACTGCGACATATACATCATAGCGCTAGGCATAATATTATGTACAAATTATACAAAGCGCGATATGATACCTCACATTGCTAATAGAGGATTCTGTATGTGGCCTTTGGGTTTTGCTTATAATTACAAAACCGTTTTTCTGTCGATTATTTCACCGGTTAAACTCAATCGTTTTCTTTTCAGATTAGCAGCAGCAAAGCCAACAGAAAGAAGGCGTTAAACAAAAGGTAATTACGCCTTTTTGTTATGTAAATTCAAATTGTCGACTTCCTGCATACTATTTGTTAAAGTTTTGTCTTTTTATTATTTGTATTATTAATAAATGACACCGATGACACTGAGTACTTAAGCAATTATTACGCAAAAGTAACCTAAGGCCTTACTCTCCAAACTGATTCGAATTTGATTCAGATTCAATCGTGTCGCGTATTCCCGAATAAATTGACGTTTGTTTATTTTGATTTCCAGAAACTGATTCGGTTCTCGATAGTGACGGAAGTAAGCCTGTTGGAAAACTATTATCTGCTGGCATTTTCGTCGTATAGTGAAATACTCATAAAGAGCGTGGCTGTCCACGTGTATATTTCCTTTGATTTGCTTATTGCCTTCCTCGATACTTGGGCTTCCCAACACTAAGGGCTTTACTAACTTGGGCTTCCCAACACTAAGGGCCTTACTACCTTGGGCTTCCCAACACTAAGGGCCTTACTACCTTGGGCTTCCCAACACTAAGGGCCTTACTGCCTTGGGCTTCCCAACACTAAGGGCCTTATCATACTAGCGGTTTGGTAGCGGTTGCGGAGCGGAGCGGGTGCGCGCCCGTGAATGCGTTGCAGACGAGACTATTACTGCGACTGCGAATAGCTACGTGGACCCAACTTTGTACAGTCTGGTTCAAACGGATTTGATTGAGATTTTTTGTTTTTTTTTTATTCTTTTGCAAATCAACACATACATAGTAGTCGCTCTCTTGCAATCGATTATTTGATAATGGACCCTCCCAAATTCTTTAAATTTTTCGTTTTCTTCTCGACGTCTTTGAAGTAACAAAACTAATAGCAGAGTTTGCTCGTCGGAATCCATTTTGTTACTGACTGTACTGAACGTCGTTAACCCGCTACAAATACGCGCTGAAAACGTTGCGAATCTGCCGCGCGTCCGCGATCCGATGCGCAGCCGCGGCGTGTTCGCAACGCATTCGCCGCGCGCCCGCTCCGCTCCGCAACCGCTTTCGAACCGCTAGTATGATAAGGCCCTAAAATTAAATCGGATCTGTAGTTTCTGTTGTCACGTTCAAACAAACTATTCAGCTTTTATTAGTTGCTTTGTTTTCTTTTATTATTTTTATTGTAATTGAACTGCGTATGGTATGTTTTAAGTGTTGCAACCGTGATGTCATGTCACTCAATGGCCCTGGCAGAAGATCAGTGCACTGTGCAGCGGGCTTGGTTAAATTTTAGGCATCACACAACCTAATATACAGGGTGTAACAAGAGCAGTCACAATAACTTTGGGATATGATTAAAGGACCTTTTCTCATTTTAGAAATGAATTTTCTTTCGAAAAAAAATTTTTTTTTTGCATTTTTTTATTTTTAGTCACAAGGCTGAACTGTTTGGATAAACGTTCTGCATTAAATTCTTAAATGTTATAATATTTGCCCTAGTACGTAATGAACGTCTTACGCGTGCTATTGACCTCTCAGCGTAATCAGCTGATAGCTGTGTTGTGCACGTAGTACATTGCCTATTGAAAAATTTAAAAATTTTAAAACAGTGGATTAAAAGCAAATGACTAATACCAATGGATATATCTCTTGCCTGGTTATTACCCCACGAAGTTATAGTGACTGCTCTTTTTACACCCCGCATACGTGGCTTTAATTTTGTTTCTCGTACTATCTATGATCTAGTTCCCTCATTTTTGTCGTATATCGTCGATTTACTTGCTCCACCTTGTTTCTAAAAATTTTTTTTAAATCAATGTTTTCTCGATAATATCTAGCTTATACCTAAAACCTACTTTTGATATACTTTAGGTTAGTACTAGGGTATCGAGAACCGGTATATTTTTAGGAACCGGGATTTTCGGTACCGGCACTAGTCAGAACCGGGAATTCCCGGGATTTCCCGGGGTGTTTTCGTGATTTTTTTCTTACTCGACTAAAAACAAATACAATGGCTTCGAAAACTACTTTTTATAAATAAATCACACATTTTGGCATGTCAAGTTAAAGTATGATACATTAATTTGCTATACAATGATTAAAATATCGTTATAAATTAACCTTTGATAAAGTTTTATTTAATTTAACGTCTCTAATATTAGGGCTTTTTCCGCGGCTTCGGGCGCGTAGAATAGTATTCGTAACAAAAATTTCTTTATCAAATAACTCTATGGCTGCAGTATGATTAAGATAATATTATATCAATAATCTTATGACTATCTACTATCCAGTTTCTGGCCAGATCATACGCACTACAATATTTTTTTCCGAGGCGTATATTATGTATAACGATTTGCCATATATAAGGCACACTTAACAGATTCCCTCCCGCTCTTGCAAAGTTATTACTTTTGAATAGGTAAATAAAACATTGCATATTATATCTACGATCTATCATGAGCCAAAAAACTATTTTACCGGTGTAAATCTATTAAAACTTATAATATTGTAAAATACTGTGTAGTACAAAAAACCCAACCAAAACTGAGGAGTTTTATAAGTATAAGTATAAGTGATTATATTTTGTTAGTAGGAATCAACGTCACGTTATATACGTGACGTTGAATCCTACTTTGCTCGGTAGTTTTGCCTCGGCGTGGATAAGTCCTATTTATAATAAACTTATCGCCGTACCAAAGTTAAACCAAATCGGTAAAACGGTTCATGAGTCTTAAAGTAACAGACAGTTTCACGTTTGAAATAATATTAAGTATGGATAAAACATTTTAAAACTATTATTCTGCTTAGCCAATCGCACGAAATGCGGTATAATGTTTGGACAGAAATTAAAATTTTAAACGCAGATATTGTGAAAGTAAGTTTTTACCCTTTGAATGTTATATCGAAGTGAGTTTTACTGGCTAAAAAGATGGATCTTTCAAAAATCTTAACAACTTTATCCAACAGATAAATTGATTCAACAAAAATTCATAGTTCAAAGATATTTTATAAAATTGGTTTTTGCGATTTTTATTTATAAGTAGTAGCAAAAAGATTATATTATTTATTTTAATTGTTATATTTTAAAAGAAATCAGAATACAGATAAATACGAAGATACAAAAAATCATAATTTATTTTTATTTTATAAGCAAGTTCAAAAATACAGCTTTTATAATTATGATCTCTTGGGACCCTTTTGTTTCCCAACAAAAAAAATTCTGTTATTAATTTCATGGTCCAATCTACCTTTGTGCCGGGTTTCAATTAAATACGTCGAGTAGTTTCGCCAAAATACCATCAAATAAGTAGCTACTGTTTTTTGAAAATTCAACGGGCGCCCTTTCGTTTTTGGGATAATAATATCCTACATTACCCTTTAGTTTCGAAGCTATCAGCCAGCTAAATTTAATTTTATTCCATTCAGTACGGACTCACATACGGACTGACAGACAGACAGTACTTTTTTTCATAATTATTATTTTTAGGTTCTATGGCCTTTATATACAAATCTTGATTTTGACTTAAATATATATTTAATGAGCAGACATTTCCCCTAGATTTATTTTAATATGTTGAGATAGTAAAATCGGTTAAGAATATTTTGAATAACATCGTAACTTAAGTTAAAATTTGAAAGCGTTTTTCGCCGTCTGAAATTTACACCATCAACGGTGAACACAGGCTTTATTATATTAAAAAAAAGGGAAACTTACTCCAATAATGTAACCCAAGGTGTAAAAAGTATACAATTTATTAAGTTTTTATATGCATTGGTTAAAATATAATGATACTCATAATATGTTTATTGCTATAACATTATCTAAACCACATTGCAGCTGTAGTGTTATTTGGAAAAAACTTTTTGCTACGAATACAATAATTCCACACGCTCGAAGCCGCGGCCAAAGCTAGTAATATAATATTACTCATGTTTATAAAAATTGTTTATATCTATGTAAAACTTTAATGGAAGTGAATGTATAACGATATTTTAATCATTGTATAGCAATAAATATATTATCCTTTAACTTGACATGCCACAATGTGTAATTTTAATACAAAAGTACTTTTCTAAGCCCGTTGCATTTATTTTTTGTTAAGGTAAAAAAAATCCCGAAAATACCGAAAATCCCGGTTCTTTTGAGTTGAGAACCGGTTCTATAACAGTAGTCAAAGAACCGGGAAATCCCGGGATTTTCGGTACCGGGATTTCCCGGTTCTGAACCCTAGTTAGTACAAGCTATGTAGAATACATAATTGAACCCCATTTAAATAAAAATCCATTTCATAATATTAATAAAAAGTACTTAGTTTTATAGATTGTGATTGTGTGTTTTATAGGTTGTGAAGGTACGACTAATAAGTGTTGTGTGATGATGAAATTTTATTATGGTTCCGTTTGACGTCCAAAGTCCTTTATGAGAGTACATCGCTTGCTACCGATTACAGCCCATAGATGTCGTACCGTACCGTTACCGCTCCCAGCGCCACCTTCCGTTAAATCTGTGAACTATAGTCAGAATTTTAATTCGATTCCAGATTTGACACATTCAGTGTTGCAACGTTATGACAAGTACTAAATAGTGACGTGCGAAATTATTCGATACGGAAATGGAATATTTCCGGATCGATTCCTCTCGTTTATAGTAGTAGTAGTATACCTAAAAAAAGAGAAATAAAACAAATATATTATTTTGGTAATATTTTATTTTATAAATTGTCGCCGTCATCGCTATCGGTGTCAATTTCTGTAACATGTTCTGTCTGTTATAAACTAGCTGACCCGTGCCCACTTCGTTAAGCATAAAATAGTTTATGACTAAAACAAACTAACGTTCGCGTTCTTTAGTTATAAATAGTGTAGGTACCTAACACGACTTTCTTTTATATATATTATAGTCTAGCTGACCCATGCCCACTTCGTTAATCCCCATAACTTTAGCTATCTACCAGTGAAAGTCTCGTCAATATCCCTCCAGCCGTTTCAGAGATTAGCCGGAACAAACAGACATGCGGACAGAAAGACAGACAATTTTTTTAAAATTGCATTGTCGTTTTCAGTATCCTTCATATGCATTTAGTAAAGTGAAAAGTTGAAAGTTACAAACAGACACTTCAATATAATTAAGGGCCGATTTTTCAATCGTCAGATAACTTTTATCTGTTGAATAAACATGTGACTTTGACATTTGTTGCATACAAAATCTGTCAAAGTCACTTATTTATTCCTTATATTATAAAAGTTATCTGACGATTGAAAAATCGGCCCTTATTTGTATAGATGTGTCTGATGTTGTCAATTAACATATTATCTAACCTACTCATTTTTTCCTCGTCTTTGACAACATGGGATACGCATTTAGACCATTACAATAAAGCAGTGATTACCAATTAATAAATAATTATTATGAATAATAATGTATTTATTTAAATAAAAATCAATAATTTAATTTTTAATTGGCACACCATTATTATGATTATTATCATAAATCGCGATTGTTTATCGATTTTTGTGTTCATCACTACACTAATAAATGTGGTATCATTATTTTACAAAATGACATTAGCTAATGTCAAATGTGGAATCTAATTAAAATTCCGAGTATAAGTGAAAGCCACAAGCCGCCATCTTTGATATATCAGATCATTGTTGCGTCGTTTTTGCAACCATGCAGTCGCTAAAAACTTACTTATTTAAGTTATAAATTTAACTTAACTTTTAATTTTAAAATCTATTTAAAACAAATTTTTGAGTTTTATAAAGTCTTAAAACCGTTACTGATCGTCAATAGAGTTCATTATACAGTTTTTTACCGCGTATCGGGTAGACGTAAATCACGCGATCGGGATATCGCGGTGAAAAGTTCGTCGTTTTGAACTCGTTATTGGCGGTTACTGTAGAAGATGGAGCAGAAAATCTCTTCGCCGTTTGAAATTAGGATCGAAGCAAAGGTTTGCAGCCGCATTTGGTGAGTGACATGATAATTTTTCACGATTATGCTGCGGGTACTAATGATCTATTTCTTGAGATCGTGCATAATTCGGTGACCTGTTTATCATAGCGTGATATCCGAATAGTATAAAAGTAATTAATTAACAAAAAATGCTATTTTTAAACTTTTACGACTACCGCCATTTTTGGAACGGAGACGTATTACCTAAAATGTAAACGTATTCATACAATAAACCGCTGTCTTTTACATTTCAAATGGCTATGTAAATGTATTAATACAAATATTTCATTACTAAATCGAATTTTCCATCCGTTACATCATTTACTTCGCGGAGGGTAGTAAAATATTTTTTGCGAAGTTGTTCAGCTCTTTTCTATTGCTAATTGAGCCAGTACGTACAGTTCTGCAGATATTTAGTTTAAAATACATTATACTTATATAACATTTCTGATTGAAATATATCGATGTTTACACTTGTAACATTTGTGATCAAAATAGATCGATGTTTACACTTGTAACATTTGTGATCAAAATAGATCGATGTTTACACTGATAACATTTCTGATCCAAATAGATCGATGTTTACACTCATAACATTTCCGATTCAAATAGATCGATGTTTTCACTCATAACATTTCTGAACGAAATAGATCGATGTTTACACTTGTAACATTTGTGATCAAAATAGATCGATGTTTACATTCATAACATTTCTGATCCAAATAGATCGATGTTTACACTCCTAACATTTCCGATCCAAATAGATCGATGTTTTCACTCATAGCATTTCTGAACGAAATAGATCGATGTTTGCACTGGAAGTACCTACAACTTTTCCAGACCTTCTATAGGTACGTTAAACGTCTTGACTGTTCGGATCTAACCGTAGACGGCTGAAAATATTTTTAATAAACATACCCTACGCCTATAATACCTATAGCTTAGAAAATTTATGTTTATGCAGAAGCAGATATCTAATGCTTGACAAGCCAAGATAAAAAGTAGGCGGACTGAATAACATACATTCAGGTTACGAACACACAAGTTCTCTGGAACCATCATTAATAAATAAATCGTGGGTATTCGAACAAAAATTAAACTGGCGATCCAAGACTTTGCGTGGCGTCCTCACTCCTTAAAAAAGAAGGGGGGGGGGATATAATATATAATATAATATGACCACATAATATATAAGAGATCAAAACTTTACTGATTTTAATATGACTTTAATAGAATGATTTCAAACTGAGACAAGTGATCGAATAAAATGTACAGTCGGTAACCTCACATAAATTATCATTTTTAAAAAGAGGTATTGTTATGAATTTAAACTATGTACAGTTGACGCCATCACGAATATTATCAATAAAGTGGTAGAAATCCATTGTACAGTCGACGCCCTCGCGATATTAATCTCGTTCATTTTGTAGTTGTGGCTAAAATACTATTACCATTAAATACATAACACAGACTGTTGGTATGCTTTATAATAATATAAATATCGATCGAGATGATGAAATACATGGCCTTCTAGTACAGTACATCGAACCAAGAATCAGGCTTCAACAATTCTAAAGGTTCTAAACTTTGGCTGGTTTTGAACTATAAATGTCAGCTTACCGAGGACATTAAAATTTATAAATAATTGTTGGCTATTACATAATACCAACTGCAGTAGTTCAGGCTATAAATTAGCATCTTAACCTAAATCTCCCGCGCGGGGAAAGGTCGTATCACCTCGCAGTCAAACTGCAAAGTCAATATTTATGGTATACAATACGCTATACAAATTGCCTGTTCAAAAAGTCAGTAAGTACAGAAGGGTTATTACAATACATTAACTAACAGCTGACAGTTTAAGCTGGTCTTCTACCTCTTGGAAGTTAGGACTATAATATCACCTTCGAAACTGAAAAGTTTGCCTCCTAACCTCCATCTCCCGCTGGGACAGGTCGTATAGTCGCGCACTCTCACTGCAAGAGTAATATTTAAGGGACACAAAACCTATACAAATTCCCTGTCGAAAGTCAATAAGTACAGTACATATTCATTACAATATATTGACTAGCTGTGACAGTTCAAGCAGCTCTTCTACCTCTTGGGATTTTGGGGCTATAATATCAGCTTCGGAACTAAAAAATTAGCTTCCTAACCTTCATCCCGCTGGGACAGGTCGTATAGCCGCACACTTACACTGCAAGAGTAATATTTAAGGGACACAAAACCTATACAAATTCCCTGTCGAAAGTCAATGAGGACAGTACAAGTTCATTACAATACATAGACTAATAGCTGATTGTTCAAGCAGGTCTTACTCCTCTTGGGACTATAATATCAGTGTCGAAACTATTTACCTCCGGGTATAGCAGGATTGCTGTTGGCTGAGACGCCAAACATTTGCGCCTATTTACTTTACGTATACCAGGTCCTATGAAAATCGGGGCAGTGGTCTGTTTGTCGCACAAACTGATTCAGCTTTACAGAGTATAATATTAATATTATATCCACTTTGGCCGTCGAGTCATTGTCGACGCGTGCTTTACCTATGTCCAATATACAAAGTCTAAAGTTTTATAATGGCACACATCATAATACAGATTTCTTAACGATGATATAAAGTCAAGAGCAGGCATACATCCTAATACAAATTTCCTACCAATTATATAAATTCAAGAGGTTTATAATGGCATAGATACATTCTAATACAAATATCCTGTTGATGATATAAAGTGGAGATGTTTATAATAGCACATATTCAAATACAAGGATTGATGATACACAAACAATATGTTTATAATAGTACACGTTCTAATACTAATACAGGGATTGATGATACGCAAACAAGATGTTTATATGATGGCACACATCCTAATATAAGGTTTCTATTGATGGTATACATTCATGAGCTTTATAATGGCATACATTCTAAGACGAGGTTCCTGTCGATGATACGAAGACAAAAGTTTTATAACGCAGATACAGACGCACTTCCAAATATGTTGTATTTATTGAAAACCAAGATATTGCAGACGTACTAGAACTCATGGTCTCTTGTCTGTAGTCGACTTTGGGTCAAAATCAGTCCTAGACTTAAGGATGGAAAGCTCGCACATTACAGCTTCAAAGGCTACATAAAGCTCGGGACACTCACCATGACACTTTAATAATGTTTTATTGAAAAAATAGATACTATATATGTGCTAGAGTTTATGGAGTTTCCTGTGCAGCTGGCGGTTGGTCTCTCATGCAGGTCACGCCTCATAGGGTTTATCAACTTTGCAACCTTCATCACCCCAATCGGGAAGGTTGCTTGCCTAACGCTGGCACGCTACAGCTTCAGTAAAAGTGTATGGAACACTAATCGCAACTACGAAGTTCCTGTCAAATGTAAGATACTGAAGACGTAATGCAGCTTATGGACATTTGTTCCCTAATTGCCGGTCGGTCACCTAGCAAGATCTTTACGACGATTTCCACAGTCCTGGAAAGGATCAAAGGCGACATAGTCGGTAATATTATAACTTATTTATCTTTTATTCTCAGGAATAAGTCTAGATTTGCAGAGATGTTCTATTACACTAGTACATAGCGTATAGTACTTGTACCATCCAGGTAATATATTTTATTCATAGAACCAAAAGTGTCACACGATGGCTAAAATTTTGTGATACCCCAGTTGCTTGGAATATAAACTAATCCACTCTGGCGGTGCAATATTTGTATCTTGGTGAACGCCTCAGGTACTTTTAGAGTTTTCCTCTCAAAATACGTATTATGTTATAAAGATATATATATATTTTTACGCTACGCCTGGAAACTTACATCAGCAGTAACTATTGTGTTTTTTGTAAGAATTAAATACTCGACCAGTCTCTTGACACACAGTACTACTTGATAGGTGTTATTGTGATTATTTTATTACTTTAAAACTTTATCACATTGTTGCATTATTCACAAGCCACCAGAAGATAACAAACACGTCTCTCATAAAGGACTTTGGACGTCAAACGGAACCATAATATATACATTTTACCTTCCAATAAAATGTGTATTATGTTCCTTAACGTCCAAAGTCCTAGTAAGGGCTTCCTGGTGTCCATCCTCATCATTATGAGACACTTACAATGATCTGATATATCAAAGATGGCGGCTTGTGGCTTTCACTTAGTTCACAGATTTAACGGAAGGTGGCGCTGGGAGCGGTAACGGTACGGTACGACATCTATGGGCTGTAATCGGTAGCAAGCGATGTACTCTCATAAAGGACTTTGGACGTTAAGGAACATAATACACATTTTATTGGAAGGTAAAATGTATATATTCTTGCCCCTCGTCTGTGGATCGAGCTCTAGGAGCGCTGTCAAAAAAACGCCTATCTGTGGATCGAGCTCCTGGAGTCGGCTGCGCGATACTAAAATAGATTTCTCAACAGCTGACGGCTTTTTGTGTTATTCTTTGCCACAGATGTGCCAATTTTAAAAAAAATATATAGATTGTCCTTTAAAACTTGCTTTAATCTATGGAACCTGTTAGTATGAAATACAAGCCGTATGAAAATGACGTCGCTCATTGTTGTTTTTTTACACCAACCGTCTTTTAGAAAATTGTTAAAATATATTTGTTTTGTGGTGTGAATTGTGTTTTGTGCTATTAATTGGATAGGTAAGTAATAAACACACAATATTTCATGCATTATAATGTGTATTTGATAAATATTTTGCACAAAAACACAAATCACAGACGAGAGGGGGAAAAAAAAAGATTTTATTCTTATTTTAATATCTGGTAACAATCATTGAGGACAATCAGCCACGGGGATGCAGGCGCCCTGGTGCCTGACGTGGCCCGCCACGCACTCGCATTTGTTAATCTCACAGTTGAGGGTACAGCCGCCTATGGTGGGTTTCTCGCAAGTCCGATCGCAAGCCGTGCCACAAGACTGCAATTCCTCGTTCTTTCCGCAGTTCTTGGCTGAAACTGTATAAACTTGACAATTAGGGCATAATGTGCACGCAACTATCGACGCATCCTAGATCTGACTAGTAGGCTCACTCTTGAATCCAATTTCAATAGACTGGCATTCGACACTTTCAATTCCTACTGTCAGTCTATTCAAATTACGAGTTAGGTGAAACTAAGGTTCTGATTAAAGTCTTATGGCGTTTCAATAAGCGACCTATAACTATAAGCCAGGATATAATGCCATCCAATTTGACAGCTTTCCTACTGACATATTGTATGGTGATCTATCCTTTCATAAAGATAAATCGGTTACTAAAATGTGCATTTAGTCAAAGCGCAAATCATTTGAGATTTTCGGATGTTGACTCGAGTCAACTGAAGTGGGCCAGTCGCTCTCGTCTAAACAAAGCACGAAACAGATGTAAATATTAAAGGTATTTTTAATTTTACTTTCAATGTTTCGTTTGGATGAGAACTTAGGTACTTTTTGACTCAAAATACACTTGTAATAAAAACATATTGTTAAAATAACTTTTACCTGCGCCGATCACAATGCTCAGAAGGAGAGTAAATATAACAAATCTGGAGACCATCTTGTCGAAAAAGTGTGATGAAATTACCGTCTAGTTGTTGTATATTATGTTTTATGTTACTACATTGTATTCAATTACTCAGTCGTAATTGAATAATATGTAGGTACAATCAGAAAAAAAAGCGGGCCATGTGCAAACTGAATCATAAAAAGATGGTTTTAATATTTTGTACTTGAACTTGATTTTTAAGGCCCGTATAAATAGAACAATCTCAATCTCAACCTCACTTGAGAACCTATTTGACAGATAAAACAACGTTTCATTTCACTTTTAAAAGTGAAAAATTTTGTTAATGTTACAAAAGGAAGGGTATGTATAGAAAATATTATAACAGTAGTTAAGTTATTTGAGAAACAAATGACTTTAAAGAAATATTTATTTCTATAAAATTAAAACTAATTTACAAAGATTCAAAATTACAATGTATGGCGAAGGTGGCTTTCAACTGCTGGTCAAAAGTTCTGGTGACACATATATAGTCAGAGGGGAAAGAGTCGCGGGTGTAGGGGCCATGACGACTGCGGTGGCTGCAGCGGGGTGTGCGGCGCGGGAATGGTGTTGATGGATACAGGTACTCCATTGAATACGTAGCTCTCCGGCGGGGAATGGTGTTAACAGTTGAACAAGGACACCATTGAGTACGACTCCGATGTTTGAATGATTCTTGGAAGTATTGGCGTGTAATGGTTTCTGCGCCTATTAAACAGCGGATGTTTATAATAGTGTCGGGTTCATTCTGTGAATAGGGCTATGTTGTGGTTACATAACTCAGTTAACAATATTTTATTTTATTTTATGGATTTATGTCTGACTAGGTTTTAAGAATTGTATTTTGTTTTATACCGGTTTTTATACATATATACATAACTTTAGTAATGTTTTAATTTGTTTATTTATATAACTGCATTGTGTGATATGGGTTTTTTGCCTGAAATAAATGCGATTTGATTTGATTTTGATTTGAATATACTTTACTTATAGGTAGTTTTCCAATTACAAAGCATTGTGCGACTCAGTGGCGCACAATGCTTAATTATGCTGAAGCTTAATTGGAACGTGAATTAGTTTTTAAATGCACCAGTAGAGTGCGCTAATTACAGTATTGAAAAAAAAAATCATATAGTTAGCAATAACCTCATTAATGTGTAAACAACGCTTCGCTTATGAGGCATGCAATAAAGTGGTATAAATAATTATTTGTATGAGAACTGTTTACGATTATTTTAAGTAATTTTGATTTTGATTATTTAATTAACATTTGTTTTAAGTAATTTTTTTAAATGAGTTCTAAAAGAATTATATACTTTTTAATGAAATTGTATTCACATTTTAAATGTGGAATATAAAAAAAAAATCAATGCTTGTACCTTCATCCATATTTATATTAATTTTTTTAACACAGGTTGAATTAACTTTGATTATTTTCAAAAACCTACAACGCAATGAAAGCTAAAAATTTTGTTACCAATAAATAATATTACTAAAGATAATATAAATAAAACATTCCGATCAATGTCAACTTAAAGAAAAAACACTTGTTAATTTTCTGTCACTGAGTTGGTATCCATTGCATCAAGCGAAAACACTACTTTTGAGAGTGCTCGAATGTGCGAAGCGTTGCTGTAGTTGAAACATTCAATGTTAGGCATTATGCCGCATAATGCGCTCTAGTGCTATAATTGGAAAACTACCATAGATATTATTTCTTCCTTTTGACTTCGCTGAAGTCGGGTAAAAATTATTTTAACTGTCTATAATTGACGAAATACGTAATTTATATGTTTATAATACATAATATTATATATAAAATATTAATATTTCGGACAATATTTACAAAATAATCACTTAATGTCTTTGAAGTTTCCCAAAGCGGTTTTTTAACGCTAAACCGGAACGCAACATATTGTCTATGTTAAGGTTCACTGTGACAGTTCGATTGGTAATTGTTATAGTGGTACCCCAGAATAAGTGTTCTAAGAATTGTGCGAACTTTTCAGCAGAACGGAAAAATTCATGAACAAATGTCAAGCGGAAAAAATCTAACATATTTTCTTATATCGTATAACGTTGCTTTAAATAACGTATCTACATAAGCTTAGACTATTTGGATTACCAAAAATATTAATCCAAATAGTTTAAGCTGATATAAATACGGAATTTATTGCTATAAATAACATAATTTTTACATAATTACATAATTTTTATTTTCCATTTGTAAACAATTTTGTTACCATGACAACCATTAGACGTTAAAGACGTTAAGGCTGCGTTTCCACTGACGCGGAACGAGGCGTAGAAGAGCTTGCCCGATTTGACCAATCACTATGCTCGAAATCTCCGCTCCGCTTCGCTTGGGTTGGGCACCGCTAAGTTCCTCTCCACCCCGCTCCGCGTCAGTGGGAAAAGTATTACTGAACAGTGAACTGTCAAGTGTCAAATGCGTTCGAGTGTGCAGTTCTGAGAATACACATGTTGTGCATCCTTCTTAAAATTTCCGAATTTCGATGTTTTATTCGAATGTGAACGTTTTTCCACTGCCCGAGAATCGCCGCCCTGTACGTGTTTTATAAACCGCTCGAACGTTTCGGTACAATGGAAAAAATCATGAACAAATGTCATGCGGAAAATATTCTAATAGCGAGAATCGCCGCCCTGTACGTAGAAATAGTTTTACTATCCGTACAATACCCTAATGTATCAACACATTGACACTTTACACTATAGTTAGCTCCGGATCTTCTGCAAGGCCAGGGTATACCTCCAGTTTAGCCGCTCGCTTCGCGCAGATATGATGAACATAGAGTGTCTAGGCTCATGACTACAAGTAAAGTGCGTCACACAATCCTGCATCGCGCTATCGAAGTTTTCTAAGTCCGGCGCTATATATACGACATCTCAAAACTAGTACAGCGGGCTTCGGTCTGACCAACGTATACCTTTATATAGTATACCATCTCGCTCGGTCGCCGCAAATCTCCCTTTCGGGCTTCCACTTGTACTCTCACAAGAGTGTCTGACTAATGTGTATTTTACTTTTATACCGTTACTAGTATAACCGTTCAAATTATCATATTATGTCGATAATTGAAACAGTTTTAAACTTAATGGTTTATTTTACAGATTAACTACAGCAGAGCCAGAAAGCAGGCGATAAAAATTAAAAATATAAAGGACAAGGATAAAATAAAACTTGTATTATTGCACAGATTCTGAAAAATAATCACACACGACGAACAGGCCTTATTTTAATAGCTTTTTACGAGAGTTTATAGATCAGATAGAGTATAAAAAACTGATACACTGACTGTTAGCTAAAAGTGCTTAAAGAAATCTCTAGTTTAACTACAGAGACACTACCCAAATAGGCCCTGTTCCACTTCCTAACGCTAAACGATCTGAACGTTTTTTTCGTTCAGATTTGCGTTTCTTTAGCACTGTTTAGGATCGTTTTGAACTGTTTCACACGCACTGACAGCTGTCAATGTCAGCGTTATGAATGATCTGAACGTTCTGAGCGCCTCCAGGAACACAAGGTTAGACGAGACAATATGATTTAAATGATTTAGTTTTAGGGTTTCTTTTTTTTTATCGAAGGCTGGCGTTGTCAGCCTCAGACGCCACTGCGACCGTTCTGGATCTATTGTGTCTCCTTCGCTTTTGAGTACCGTCCCCAGTCCTATGTTACTCATGAAGCGAACGATATGGTGGGGGTCTTTAGGGTTTCGTACCCAAAGGGTAAAAACGGGACCCCATTACTGAGACTTTGCTGTCATTCTGCCCGTCCGTCTGTCACCAGGCTGTATCTCAGGAACGGTGTAAGCTACACTTTTTTACACATATTATGTATTTCTGTCGCTGCTTTAACAACAAATACTAAAATAATAATTATAAAAACATTTATTCAATAAATTGAGACATTACATTACACACATCGAATTAAAGAAAACAGCATAAAAGATATAGAGGGTGATTCATGAGTTATATATTAAGCCGAATATCGTGTGAAGAGAATGAGGTGGATGAGAAATTTTTTATGTTCTTGTGTCATGGGTTTTTAATTGTTATTATTGTGTATATATAAAGTATTCAATACAGGATGATTCATGGGTCATATATTAAGCCCAATATAGTGTGAAGAGAATGAGGCGGAGGCCATTTTTTGTTTTGGCGCCTCGTATAAACTACTTTATAAAACTAAAAAAAAGGTCTAAAATGACCACAAGGAGTGAATATTAATATGATGGGGCTCCTGACTTTGACCTAAAACCTGACCAGGATTGAATCTCATCTGTTTTGGGAATTTTATGGAGATCTTTAATCGTGATTTATAGCGTTATAGTAAGTAATTTAGATGCCAAAACAAAAAATGCTCTACGCGTCATTCTCTTCACACTACGAGTATATGTACCATTAATCACCCTGTATATTCCCTCAGTTGCCTTTTACGACACCCCCCCGGGGATGGTGGATGGGGAGGTGCTATTGGCACCCCACGGGGCGACTATCGAGGACAGTCTTGCTTATCAATGCAGACGCCCTGGTAGCGGACGTAGCCGTCCCTGCACTCGCACTTGGCCCCCACACACTGCTGCGTGCAGATGGGGTCCGGGTTCCTGCAGGTCGGATCACACGCCGACCCGCACCTGTTGTAGTACTCGTTCACGCCGCAGCGCGCGCCTGAAACTGAGGAAGAGGCAGTAGAAATTTCCAGATTGAAGATTGATAGGAATGAGTTTTTACGGCGTCTTACTCACAGCGAAGTCAAAGGGGAAGGTGATGATTTTCAGTCTATGTGGTCCGTTTAGGTATCAGGTCCGATTTTAATAAATGAGTCATACAAGAACCAATCGCTTCATTTCGCGCTAAGCCTTTTTCGCTCTGCACTTATTAATGCAGGCTGTAATATTAATTAGTGATAATACTTTAGTGTGAATGGGTCCCGTATAAAGAGTTCACTGTGAACGTACCAACTCTGAAAGAGGTACATTTTTTACTTTTTGTATGCAAATTAATGATCTTTGGGCATATCTCATAGAAACATGAAAGCCAAAAGTAAGTCTTTCACACTACTCTACATAGGAGTCACATACACGTCCTAGAGTACCTACTCATTTAAAAACACCGATTTTGATTACTTCCTCGATAATTCAGCCTTGGTAATTAATAGAGCAGTAAGTCAGATAAGGCAGTTTCGAGAAAATGGCACATTAAACTTTATTTTTAAGTGCCATTTTCTCGGAAACCGCCTTTTCCGATTTACTACTCTATTAATTGCCAGGGCAGAAACGGGTTATGTGCACTGAATGAAAATTTCAAATCGTAACAGTAATTTCTGAGATTAGAGCGTTCAAATAAACAAACAAACTCCTCATCAGCTTTTAATATTAGTATAGCAAATCGCAGAACGATTTCAATTTGGTTACTTTATGTGTTTCTTTCTATCTATTACAAAATATTATTGGTAAAAAAATAATCATGAAATTATCGATTTGCTTAAGGAGACACTAGAAAACGCATTCGATTATTTGATGATCAGTCGTTGTACAATAAGTACAATAACTATAGATCGTGCAGAAGGAACGTCGATCGTGATCAGCTGAACTACTCGAGTGAAGTAAAAAATATAGTTAGTAGCCAATAGTCATTAATGTGTAGGTACATATAACAATAATAACTCGCCGTTGAAACATTTACCAGGTACATAAACAAGTTTATAATGCTAGAGACGAGCTGGGGAAGCCCATATATTTTATAAATAGAAACTACAAACGAGCAAACGGATCTCACCTTCAGCGGGCCCTTGATTCAAGATGTCAAATCCCATACATTTGTTTTCGAATTTAGAAAATGATTATAGCGATAGCATCTTAAATCATTGTCCTTTGACATACGCTTCGCTAAGTGACATACGAATTCGCTTGTCATTTAGCGAACCTTCTGTTAAATCCCAAATATTTGTTTTCGAACATCTTGAATAGGGGCCCTATTCTTATTCATCACTAATAGCAGTATAATTTGTTACATATTTATAATGTGTTTTATAAAAGCAATTAAAATTTAAATAAAAAATATGCACAGTTAACACAGTAATGGACAGCAGATTAATGTAATAATAATGCCTCCCACACCGATTTCAGTGACGGTGGTAGGTTTCAATGAAACCAGGCCAGCTGCGCAATATGTGCGCAATACACAGAACTCAGAAGCACTCTCTCTTCCAAAAAAATGTTGTTTCCAAGTTTGGTTAGGACAATGCAGGCCGATCACCCGATTGTCTGATAAGAAAGATGATTCAGATTTTACTCTTATAACCCAGTGGGACGGTATACCGACATAACTGGCGAGAGAACTGGCGCAGGACCGACTTTTTACATGCCCATTCGACTCAGGCCCTTTAGATCATCTTTCTTATCAGACAATCAGGTGATCGGCCTGCATTGTCCTAACCAAACTTGGAAACAACATTTTTTTTGTTGTTCTAACGCGAGAATCCAACCCACAACCTCCGAGTCGAAAGCGAAGCTCTGAACCACTGGACCACGGAGGCGATAAATGTAAAGTACTTATATTATAAGGTATGTGCTAAATTATACAAAATATGTATCCTGTAACTGTATTTCTTTAATAAAATAAAATAGGATAGGTTCATTAACCATTCCGTCGCGTAATCACTGCACTGCCGCGTTTAAAAGACTTCCGTTTAAAGGACTTCTTTTACGGAATTGACTCTATAGTACGTCCGAGATAAATTTAAAACGTAAACAAAGCCGTCTATGACACAACCATAGACTAGTCAGTGATGCTAATTGGCCAATATTATTTCAATGATTATTATTGTTTGCTATGAATCCAAAGACTATATTCTACAATCGGCAATGCCAAAATGGCGTATTTTTGCTATGAAAGACTTACATTTGATAATTATAATTAGTAATTATTGTTTAATTGTTATAAAATGTATTGAATAGTGAAGTATAATTAGGGCTGCCATCCGTCCGGGTTTCCCCGGATTTGTCCTAGTTCGAAAGCCGTCCCGGGAGCGTCCGGGCGGGGTTTAAGTTGTGGTCCGGTTGAAACCCAGACTACAACTTGCTCGTGCCCCCAGATTTAAATCAAGATGTAAGTTAATAAAAAAAGTATTGAAATGTCCGGGGTGAAAGCTCCAAAATACGGGGAAATTACGCTTCCGGTGCTAGGAGGCAGGTTTTAGAGATGGCAGCCCTAAGTATATTCCTTTGACATTCCGGTGAAAGTGTTGATAAGTGTGCGCAATAAGTAAATATGTGAAATTTCGGTGTTTTGTTTTGTTAACGTTTATGTTAAATTTATCTCGGACGTACTCTACAAGAGCGTTTCCCGGTGTTTGCCGCGGGTGTGGTGCGGCCTGCCATCACGTTTCACGAGTAACCACTCGGTGAAACAACGAACGTTTACAGTGGCCATATTGATGTTGAATTAGTCTGTACGAATTTAGATGCAAATGTGCGAGCGATACAGGTGCAAATACAAATATGTAGGAAAGTAGTTTATTTCCAATAAAAATATTTAGAAAATATTACTGTAGCGTTCCCCTCAAACTACTACTCGTAGTATGCGACGCCAGCAGCTGTCTAAATTTCGGATAAGATCGGTTAAAGTCAATTTCATATTATCATACTTTAATTATTAATAGAATAAAAACAGAATTAAAGCCTACCGTATCCCATCACGAAACACAGGAGAAGCCCGAAAACAACGAATCTAACGTCCATCTTATTGCGAAAAAAAAAAATATTATGAAGCTGTAATGAGGGGTTTTCGAAGTGTCACTTTTAGGTACAGAGACTACCGTAAGATGGCGCTTGCATAATGTATTATGTCAAAAAAATCTTTGATCTTTGTTGGGTGGTTAATAGGGTTGCCTGAATAAAGCTATTATCCATTTTCTGGTAGAGAAATTATTCATAAAGTGGTTAAGTCGCTGTAGGTATGCTGTTTCATACACAAAAATAATCCTTTCAAATTCCTTTCTTAGTGATCTCCTACACTTCCGAGGAAACCTACATACATTATAGCTAGCTGGCTTCAATATCTTTGATTTTTCAAACAAATAATTAATTACACTTTTCTCCCGTTTCCGTAGGGATTTCGGGAAGTTCTTGTTTAGTACTCCCCTATACTTACATTCTATGAAAGATACATGCCAAATTTCAGCCTGCTGCCGAGTATTTTCGACTCTTAAGTGGTTGGTATATATAGGTATATTGAGAATATGTAGCCTGAACTGCAGTTGGATTAAACATTGGCTCTGACTGCTGCTGGAGCTGGTTAGCTTGCTGACAAGCTTCATTCCATGGGAATATAGAAGGAACAGCTTTTCTTTTAAGTATTTTTAGGCGATGAGCTGCAAACAAAAGTTTGGTTTTTAGGTATAAACTCCTAAGATAGGTACCTACTGTATTATGTTTCCATTATGATACCCAAGATAGGTAACAAACATAAAGATATGTACATATATTTAGGTTAAGAAATTAAAAAAATGTTACTAATTTAAGTCTAATGTCAATAAACTTTATTATTATTTCTTATTGCAAGCTAAGATAAATATGTATTTTCCATCTTGGGCCTCTTGCCAAATGTGATGACGGAGAGATGAAATCTGCAGGCTGGCGTAATCTTAATCCATCTTGATCTCCGAGTTTCATCTTGGGGAAAGCGGTGGTTACCTATATTTTTACAAAATTGTACTACGCATGGACTAGCCATGTTTAGTTTAGTTCTCAGGGCACAATTAATAATAAACTATTGCAAGTGAAAGAAAGAAAGTTGTAAGATAAACAAACAAAAAACAAAGCGGAAATTGACATTTTACACAGGATTTGACATATTACTTAGGTTTAATGCCATCTATCAGCATTTTTCTTAAACTAGTAGAACTGTCAAAATAAAAACCGCTCATTGTTGGCGAAGTTTTAATAAATAATAGTAGATAGAGTGTAATTATGTCTATGGGCGCATCTATTTGCTGATAACTTTTATGGGGACAGTTAAAAATAGAATAAGTACTGGAACGTGCTGCTAATGTACCTTTTAATATTCGTAAAAGGATGAAGTGCGAAACAGCCCAAACGCAGGAGGTTCGGTAACATTTATTCTATTTTACATAAGTTACATAGAAAATACCTAGAGAATGTCTCGGGTCGTCGAACGCAATAAAACTTAGAAGAAAAAGAAAATAGTAATTTTAGATAAAAAAATCTAAACATGTACTTCACTTAGAGAAAAGTTTAAGGAAACTGGAATATTAACTGTAGCTTCTCAGTATGTTCTCTCAAATGTATTATATGTTAAGAAAAATATTCATCAATTTAAAAAAAAATGTGACAAACATAATAGAAATACTAGAAATAAGCATAAACTGGATGTACCAGTGACAAGGCTTAGTAAAGTAAAGAATTCGTTTAAAGGTCAATGTATACGCCTTTACAATAGGGTCCCAGAAAACGTTCAAAATTTTTCTAACAATAAGTTTAAGAAAGTAGTCAAAGAACGTTTGTGTGCAAAAGCATACTATAAAGTTTGTGACTATATGAATGATAGCACACCTTGGGAATAAAGTAGCCCCCTGCAAGGCTTTTTTTTTTCTTTTATTTAATTGCATAAAAGTGCAATTTTTTATTTGTAGTAGTATTGACTATTTTATATGTAAACATATTTTTTATATTTATTTGTTTTTTAAAAGAGAAATTTTCCATCTTTTTAGTAAAAGGTGGCCCCATGCGAGTTTCTTACGCCGGTTCTTCTCGCTGGGCTAGTTCCCGAACCGGTGGTAGGCATCATATAGAAACGACGTTCAGAAAACATTTTTGTAAAATTTATTCTGAATAAAAATTTTTGAGTTTGACTTTGACTTTGTAATCTAGAGTTGAACTTAGTTTAGTCGGTATGGGCTAGTTATTATTAAAATTTTACTTATTTAAAAAAGAAAAATAATAGCTCAAACTCTTGAAATAACTACTCCGATTATTAAATCCAATAAAAGGCTTTTTAAATTAACTACTATGGAACCCTAACAAAATATTATATTTAAAACTTACAACACAACTCACAGAACTAATACGTAATGCTAGTGCCTAATTATATTATTTGGTATGAGATAATTGTATGAAAACAGTATGATCTTAATGGAGGACGAGTTTATTATGTTTATCTAGATTCTAGAGAACATTACTATAAACGTAGTGATTATATTCTCTTTGATTACTATAGTAAGAAAACTCTTTCACTGATAGGTAGATATTCTATTTAGTATTGACTGTCAAAAATTCTTGGTCAAAGTTTAAACTCCACGTAAGTATCTCAGTGATAAAACTGATAAATTTTTAGTAATAATTATAAACTTTAACAAGTAAATTAGGATTAAAAAGATAAGTATGTATTCCATTGTAAAAAATATTCTGTAGATAATCAATAAAATCAATTTTTATTACTTTTTCGGCGAAGCTAAAAGGAAGGGTAATGATTTTGGCAGTCTATGTATGTAAGTATGTATGTATATATGTATGTATGTACCTATGTATGTTTCGTAGTGGCTAAATTACTGGTCCTATTAAAATAGGACCAGTAATTTAAATTTTAACCACTACGGTTACACCACTACTAAATAAGGTGTCAATAGATTTGTAGTGGTCCCGCGAGTAACATAGATAGGCTATATAATTTTTAGAAAAATTTTGGTGTTTGAAAATTATAAGTAAGTACCTACTTACTTACCTCGAACACTATCTCCAAAAAATTAAATTAAGATAATTGTATCGTGTTTGGTATCAAAAGATATGTCTTGGCGAGCACATTACAAATATTAATTATGTATTTAAATATTTTATTAATTATTATATTTTATTGTTAAATTCAAAATAAACGTTTAAAATGCCATCGTACAAGTAGTATCTAGGAGTTGTTTAGTTCCTCACTGTGTAATGGTTAGTTTAATGAAAATATAATGGATGAGAAAACAGAAAAATATAAAATAAAAACAAAGTTTAAAAACTATAACCCGTCTTCGCAATACAGAGGTCTAAAAAGGCTGAAACAAGTTGAATTTTTTTCTTGTTTCAGCCTTTTTAGACCTCTTTTTTGCGAAGTCGGGTTATAGTTTTTTTAAACTTTTATTTTAATATAGGTATGTATTTATAAAGAAGAAAGAGAAAGTACTTGTCATTATCCCGATATATCGCATCTAAGGACATTGACATTTTGCCAAAAAAAGAAGAAGACATTGACATTGACACTTGTCAATTGAAAAACATGGCATCCCGTATCAGCCAATAGGATGTTTAATAGAGGCCGCCATTAACAAAAGAAGAAGAAGAAGATGTTTAATAGTCAATCTTTGGCGAAAGCTTGTTTGATGTTTTCATTGTTAAATGTTTTTTTTATATTTTGCAATAAAACATATTTTAGTCCGTAAGATATAGTGCAATTAGATGCGATCAGTTATACAATATGAGTGAGAAGTTGAAAGAACTAAGGGAGCGTTCTCAAAAACGTAAAAAGCTCCTAGCGCAAACTGTAAGTTTAGTGTTTGTAAAAAACATAACCTCACTATTCGTATTATCTTTAAAAAGTAAATAAAATAAGAAAGCATAAACTTAACATTAGATCGAAAAACTCTTGACTCGATAGTACAAGTTCCTGATTCGTCAACAATTTTATTATTTTCTTCCCGTCATAAGTAGTATTGCTTTCTAGTTTCTACAATCATTATAGCTACTGAACAATAATATAAAATCATCGACCCCGTTTATGCATTGAATATTTATTACACCATTCTAGGTTGTCTGTGATATAATAACTTGATAATTTTTAGCTTGGAGTCTCCAGTGTAAGTGAGCTAAGACATGCACTGGGAGCCACTCTTGATGTCCTTCCCAAGAAACAAGCTGTGTCCGAGTACACTGAGGACACTGAAAAGCCTACTTCTAAGGAGCCTGACAGCTTGGTCTACACAGATTCCTCCACATTCTTAAAGGTTTAAAAATGATACAAGATCCCTCAAAATTTTAGTTGATATTATGTATATGTTGAGTTCTAGTAATCTCAACTTATTAACTCTCCATTCCAAGTGTTTTTAATTATACTATTTTTAGATTTAATATTTTTTTTTCTTAACATAAATTTTAAATGCAAGCAAATATTCATTTATTTTATGGTAAATAAATGATATTTAAATTATTAGCTTTATTATTGACGAAAATATTATTTTAGTTCTGACAGAGTCTATAAATAAATACTTTTTGTACAATTACTTATTGCTGTCTTTGATTATTGTATGTGTTTTTTTATTTTATTGTACAAAATCTATCCTATATATTATATTCTATCCTCTATTTCTAAATATTTATTTCTTTTTTTAAGAATTACAGAAGTTATAAATAAATACTTTGATACATTTATATTAAATAGTTCTTGTATATTTACAGGGCACACAGTCTTCGAACCCACACAACGACTACTGCCAACACTTTGTAGACACAGGCCAGAGGCCACAGAACTTTATCCGGGATGTGGGGCTTGCAGACCGGTTCGAGGAGTACCCCAAGCTGAGAGAGCTCATCAAACTCAAGGATGAACTGATATCTCGTACTGCCACGCCTCCCATGTACTTGAAATGTGATTTGAAGGTATTTTAAAGTTATTTGCTGCGTTACAAAAAACAATTGAAAGTAAAATTTAACTAGTCATATGACTTGTATTTTAAGCTAAGTGCCAAAAAAGACATTAAAACTTTTGCTGAAAACTTGCCTAGCCTAGTGGCTAAAATAAATAGCACTTAAAAGTGTGTAGGTTTGATTCAGGTTGTAGCATGTATCAATGAGACTTTTTCAGATCTTTAGTACATTATATGGACGAATGTTTATGTTGATTCGTAATGACTGTGAGTACACTAGATATATCAAAACAAAAACCATACAGATATTTTGCTTTTTTTATTAACTAACTCTCAGTGTTGTACTATGATCTGCAGACATTTGACCTCAAGACGATGGGCAGCAAGTTCGACGTGGTGCTGGTGGAGCCGCCGCTGGGCGCGGGCTGGAGGTGGAGGGATGTGCTGGCGCTGGAACTGCATCACCTCGCGCAGCCGCGCTCCTTCGTGTTCCTGTGGTGCGGCAGCTCTGAAGGTAATCAGTAGATCAACCTACTCTTAAGTCTAGTCAACCTACTCTTGAGCACCTAACAACCATCTTTCCCGTGTCGTAAAAGGTGACAACGATTACGACAGGGAATGAATATCCTAAAATAGGTAGAAGCGATTCCGCGATATTCTCTTATAACTGCGCTTGCCAACCAACCTGCCAAACGTGGCGTGTATAGGCAACTAGCCGCCAAGAAATACTGTGGGCGATGCTTAAGGCCACTGTTGAATCTCAAAGTCGATACACATTACGCGCTTTGCTGATTGCGCGCGCTTCAGTATGTACAGAGTACACTGACTGAACAGAACTCCTGGTTGTAGACTCGCTCTAATTCAAAAACATTGGGATTACATTTGACAGTGATTCTCTAATCTTAAACACGACGCTATGGCCAATTTGGTTTGAAATTGTGTTGGTTTTATGGAACAAAAAGGAATCGGAGTAAACCTGCTGGTTGTTAATTGTTCCGAATGTATGTTGAAATTTTTATATAAATTTCAAATTACCTACTAAGGTTTTTTTTTTTTTTTTTTTTAATCTTTATTATTTTAAGGGATTTTTGTACACAATTGACGATGTCAATCCCATCGTACCTTAAACTAATTACACTAAACAAATAATAATAAAACTATAAATTAAAATTAAAAGAGTAAAGCATTCTAGCTGCTGCTGAATTAGGTTCAGCTAGAATGCTTTGAAATATACCTAAATTACTTACATACAACTGAAATTTAATAATTAATTGTTCTCTTAGATCCGCGTTCCGGGTGCATTCAATCAATCTGTGGTAAATATCATCCCTTATACCACATTGTTCGCAGTTAGGGGAGTCTACCTTTCTTATTAGAAATCCAAAACTCTTACTGGGAATGTGTCCGGAACGCAGTCTACATGCATTAACTATTTGATGTCTATTTAATTTGTAAGCCGAGAACCATGGGACCCGCAGAGGCTCACATTGTATGGTTTTATACCAAATTCCTTTATATTTTGACCGTTCATTAAAGTATTCTTTAAACGAAATAAAACTTTTTAACCTATATTTACCCAAAATTTCAGAATAGCTTGGCAAAACATCAACTTCTTCACCCTCCAACCTACTAAGGTTAAAAATCACCAGTACTGGGGGCCTACTCAAGATGCCATCGCTAATTATCGCTTACAAAGTTCGATAACAAAATGTATGGGATTTGACATAAGGTACGCTAAATGACATACCTAATCACGATCATTTAGGGTTGCTTATGTCAAATCCCATACATTTTGTTGTCGAACTTTGTAAGCGATAATTAGCGATGGCATCTTGCGTAGGCCCCCTGCAGTCACCCTACTGTTACTATAACAGCTCAATGTAATGTAAATAAACCTTGTGAATTCCAGGTTTAGACATGGGCAGGGAATGCCTGAAGAAGTGGGGTTTCCGCAGATGTGAAGACATTTGCTGGATCAAAACAAACATAAAAAATCCCGGACACTCCAAGAATCTGGAGCATAATGCAGTCTTCCAGAGGACTAAAGAGCACTGTCTGATGGGCATCAAGGGGACGGTGCGGAGATCAGTGGACGGAGACTTCATACATGCTAATGTGGACATTGATCTCATCATATCAGAGGATCCGGAGTTTGGCAGCACAGAGAAACCGATAGAGATATTTCACATCATGGAGCATTTCTGTTTGGGACGGAGAAGGTAAAATATGTTTTGATTATTTTGAACTTATTTTATTAAAAGAAAATATATTTTCACTGGTTGTCAATTTAGTCCGATGTTGTATTAGTAATAACTTCTTTAAAACATTTGAGTTTTGGTACTTAGCAAGACGATATAATATAGCCTATAAGCCTTCGGTGATAAATGGATAGCACTTTAGGTTCAGATTAGGCAGTTCTTGTTGTCGCGCTCAAACACTCTTTAGCTTCATGAGATTTATATTCATAATAATAACGCCTCAGTGGTCTAGTGGTCCAGGGCTAGTGGCTCTCGACCGGTCGTGGGTTTGATTCCCACGTTGGAACAACAGAAAATGTTTTCATGTTTAGTTAGGATAAAGCAGTAGGATAATATGTAGAAAGTCGGTCCTGCGCCTGTTCTCTCGGCAGTCGTGTCGGTTATGAGTGCCACTGGGTGAGTGAAAGAAGAGTGGGATAAAATGTACATTATGGTCGCTTGAGTTGGCGGCTGCAATTTTTATGGCGAATAGAGCTATATGTAAGGAGTCACTAACCAAAATTTAAACTTGCGGAAACTCGTAGTTTTTTAGTTATGGAAAAAATAAAATTCGTATTTTTGTATGAATATTCGACTACTTTTGCCGTAATTCTGCCCGATTATCTAGTTAAGAAAAATAGGCGATTGAACTAGAATAAAAATGGCTAGGTTAGGTTATGTGAGACATTTAAGATTACACACGAGCCGAGCGAAGCGTGCCGCGGCAGCGGCCGGCGAGTGCCAGAAGCGAATTCTGCCCGATTCACTCTAGTTACAGTAAATAGGTGATTGAACTAGAATAAAAATGGCTAGGTTAGGTTAGGTGAGACATTTAAGATTGCGCACGAGCCGAGCAAAGCGTGCCGCGGTAGCGGCCGGCGAGTGCCAGAAGCGAATTCCGCCCGATTCACTCTAGTTACAGTAAATAGGTGATTGAACTAGAATAAAAATGGCTAGGTTAGGTTAGGTGAGACATTTAAGATTGCGCACGAGCCGAGCAAAGCGTGCCGCGGTAGCGGCCGGCGAGTGCCAGAAGCGAATTCTGCCCGATTCACTCTAGTTACAGTAAATAGGTGATTGAACTAGAATAAAAATTGCTAGGTTAGGTTAGGTGAGACATTTAAGATTACACACGAGCCGAGCGAAGCGTGCCGCGGCAGCGGCCGGCGAGTGCCAGAAGCGAATTCTGCCCGATTCACTCTAGTTACAGTAAATAGGTGATTGAACTAGAATAAAAATTGCTAGGTTAGGTTAGGTGAGACATTTAAGATTGCGCACGAGCCGAGCGAAGCGTGCCGCGGTAGCGGCCGGCGAGTGCCAGAAGCGAATTCTGCCCGATTCACTCTAGTTACAGTAAATAGGTGATTGAACTAGAACTGGTATATTATTTGACTAGTAGTTATGGCATGACTTTAAAGGCCTTTGGCGCTATATAAAAAAAAAACTGTCAAAATTACGTCAAAAGTAGTCGAACATTCATACAAATCTACGAATTTTATTATTTCAAAAACTAAAAACCTAGGAGTTTCCGCAACTTTTAATTTTGGTTAGTGACTCCTTACATATAGCTCTATTCGCCATAAAATTTGCAGCCGCCAACACGACCGACCGTAATGTACATTTTTTCCGAAGAGTGCTACTGTGTATTGCACACACACTATAAACCTAACTTTTGTGTAGCGGTGTCGGTTTCAAATTATTATTATAATACTAAGTGTGCCCGCGACTTAGTCCGCGTGGTTTTTGAGTGACTTAAACCGTTTATGCAACGAAAGTCCCCAAATGTGAATAATTTTCCCCGTTTTTTGCAACATTTCTCACTGACGCTTCGCTCCTATTGGTCGCAGTGTAATGTTATATAGCCTAAAGTCTTAATAAATGGACTATCCAACAAAGAAAGAATTTTCCAAATCAGACCAGTAGTTCCTAATATTAAACAAACAAACTCTTCCGCTTTATAATATTAGTATAGATTCATAATGGTATATAACATTCCCATTTAACATTTCAGAGTGCACCTTTTTGGCAAGGACTCAACCATCCGCCCCGGCTGGGTGACGATCGGGCACGAGCTCACTAACTCCAATTTCAACGCTGATCTCTACGCCTCCTACTTCACGGAGGGCCGCGACACCACCGGCTGCACTGAGAGGATCGAGGCCCTGCGCCCCAAGAGCCCTCCCGCCACCAGCAAGGCGCGCCCCCGGGGCAGGGGCGGGTTTAGCCGGCGCCCCCGCGGACGCGCCCCTCTCTAGATTGTATTTTAATGAAATAAAATTTTGACTACTTATGACATGGGTTTTTTTTAATATTATTATTAATAGCTAGCAAGACTATATTATCAGGAGGAGGTTTATGGAAAAAATGAAACTTATATACATCAATATATTTTATTTTACATAGGTTGTCTTTAAACCAACTCGACTATTCTGAACTTCATCAAAATATAAAAAAGACAAAACAAAAATATGTTATATGAGATCTTTTACTTACTAAGATAAGAAAAATTTACATATTTTAATTATTGTGGAACTAAGAAATTCCTTACGATTCATAAAAAAATGTTTATTATTAATATTTGATTAGGACTTCATTTGCACATCGTCAACGAATCGCCGAACTTGCATGCGACCAATTCAGAACTTAAAACATAAAACTAATCACAACGAGGCGAAGACGGGACCGAACTTTCTACATTTAAATTTTTAAAAAAACAACGTACTCGTGTGACCAACATTCAAAAGATAAACCGCGCTTCTTGAGCATGCAAGTGAACATTTTCAATTAATTTTATGTACATTCAGGAGCCACAATAAGTCAACAAATAAAGTCCCACCAAACTCGTATCTGCTTCCAATTGACATATCTCTCCGCTGAGCCTATCGAAACACTTTGTCAAATCTTAAATTACATAATTCATTTTGTAATCTTTATACAAGGCATATTCTTCCATGACGCCGCGGTCGCTGCATCTCGCTCGGGACGTAAAAAACTGTTTTTGTAAAAATGTCTCCAAATATCGTCGAAAGAGAGTTCAAATATTAGTTAGGCGTAGAACGCGAGACGTATCGACTGCGGCGCGCCGCGATTCCCTTCAAGTATAATCGTCATAAGATCACATTTTTTTATAAGGCAAACAACAATCTTTAAAGCTAAACCTTTGATGGAAGTGGAAAATGGGGATGGAGGTCGAGAACCGATAACGAAAATCTCTGGAATGAGGACACGCTAATACTAATCGCAAATTAATCCGAGTTGTTCCGACGAGTCGCGCACGAGGGTAGACAAATAATCGCTATTTTGTACTTGAAGATATTAGTCACGTCTAAACCTCGGACGTCGAATAGATTCTAATTTCGCTTACATAAATAATAATAACATATCGACCAAATTAAAAAATAAAAAAACACGTAATTCACTATATTTACATTCCAATGAAAAAAAAACACAATTACATGACAATTTAATTACAGACTAATCAAATGAGACATTTCGAAATTCGTGACAATTAAAACAATTTAATATTGGAAGTATTCGCGTCACTGGAGGTTTTTCCCAAAATCCTAATACATATAACCTAATCAAACCCGTAGTACAACTTGCAACTTGTCTCTGACTCTACCATACTCAGCACTTCAATATGGTGACAGTATCCGAACGCAATTCTGTGACGTTCCTAACCTACCGCATAGCCTAGCTTAGTGTTAACCCTCCGTAATCAATAGACCATCATTTAGGCTCAATCTCTTTAACCCTATGAACATCAATTTGAAAAGAAAGAAACCTAGTAAGTATTAGGAGACATTTAAATGTTAGTTAAAATTTATAATATATACACAATTCCCGCCAATTTTCAGCCTATCTAATACATCTTTTTTTTGTATTTTTTATTTTTTTACGAATTTGATTGCATCAATATTTTTTTTCGTTAAAAGCATCGTTGTCTACCATTAGATAAAAAACCAATTTAACATATCGAATCCAAACAATGATGTATAAAAAAATTGACTAAATAGTAAATAACAGTTAATACAAATATTAACTTAAATTTCCGGCGATGTTCATACAACATACTCAATAACCTTATACCTAAAACGTCACAGAATTGGCAACAAAAGACCTCATAATTACACAGGCAACGTTTGTCGCAATCGAATTTATTTTTTTATTAAATATTTATTATCAGTTTTATATGTTTCAATTTAAATACTTTCAAATTGAAGACGATTTTATAATTGCGTTTATCGACCAGCGAATAAGCTCATTCAGAAACTAGTTTTTGTAATCGCTTCAAAATCTGTATCAATTTGAATGTAATAAAATTAAAATTTCAAATGTAAGAATTATATTTGAGTAGATTTGCATTTTACAAACATTTTTGACGTTACACAATATTGTAGCTCAATTGAAAAATTATTGAAATTTCTATGTGTATCAGTAACTATATGAAAATGTATAAGTCTGCCGCAGCTACTGATAACAGAAAACATCTGAAATAATAATATTTCTTCTGATGTTTTCTGTTGTTGGTCATTAATATTGTTGCACTTTTTAGTTACCATAAAATGCAAATAAACTTTATAACATGTCACAATTTGTTCATTTCAAGGGCAATTAGTACAAATTTTCATCAATGTTCTTAAAAATTATTAAAAATTACTAATATAATGTTTACTGAAGACTAAAACATAATTTATATTGCAGAATAGCTTTCGCCAAACAAGGTGTTTTAGGTAAAAGGCTTCTCTTTTCAATTCAATATGAGTGAAAGAGAAAGCATGTATAAATTGTCGCTCTAGTCCTCAATAAACATTTTTTTTTCTAAGCAAGACGAGAATGTTTGGAGATCTTTTGAATAAAAATACCGTCCATTTGGGACTACGTCGAATTAATTTTTGTGCATTGCATTACAACATATTTTTACTGTAACAATACAATTAGAAAAGAAATGTATGCTTCCATCTACTACTTGCAAATGAATATATTAAAAGGTAGTAGATAAAACAGTCAACTTTTTAAAGAAATAATACATAACATTTTGATTTAATACTAGAATGTGAATGTGCAGTAGATATATTCTAAAGTAATGATAATGCAAAGCACAAAAGTTACTAGGTGGGATTGGATGCCTCTCCTGACAGCAAGTATTTCTTTAAAATTATTGATTTTACTAGTGTAGTAAAGCCTCAATTATTATTATACTTACTTAATTTTGGTAAAATGTATTTAAAAAATTTGCTTAAGTTTTTTGTTTAGTCAAATGCTGTACTTGTCTATAGCCGAATTAAATGAGAAAACATAAGTCTATACTCTATGGTCACTTTTTAAATTCAGAATAAACTAATGAAGTTCTGTAATCGTTGCTTTACTACCCTCAAATCATGATAAAAAGTTAACTAAACCAAATCAGCCAAGTTTCTAAATGTACGTGTTTTGTACTCTCAAATTCCAAGAATCTAACTAAAACGTTGTAAAATCTTGCATTAGAAGAATATTTAGTACATTCATTAAAAATATATTAGTATACAATATACAGGCGATAACAAAATATTTTAAAGCATTACAGAAAAAGGCGGGTGATTCAAGAAAGGGACAGATAGATCGACCGATTTTATACCAACTCCAGCGCAAGACTTTATGCACATACCAACTTATTACTTCAAAACGTTATTTTAATTTTTATGTTTCTAGTTATATCGAACAGAGGGTGGGATTTTTATGTGATTTACAATTTCCTCTTAAATTATGGAATATTGTCAATGTTATCCAGACACACCTATTAAAATAATTAACGACATTTGAGTCGATGACACTGGCCGTTTTTACTAACAAAATATATATATTTAAAAATGGAACATCCTTTTAAACTCGACTTGACGATAGAGGTGATCATAAAAATGCGAGAAATAATTGTCCGGCGAATTAAAAAGTCAAGTTTAAAAACGATTCTCCGTAAACAAGACAAACCTCTCGAAGCGACACTTAGCACAGATAAAAAATTACCGAAAAGAAAATCATTTTGCTCGTTCAGTCATAAGATTTACTTTAAATTACATAATAGACAATATCTTGTGACCACAGACACGTACAGTATCAATTCGAAGTTTGTAAATTTTATTTCCCATGGTAGAACGCTTCCCAAAAGAAATGTATACACAATAAAACAATAATCATCCAGTAAATATGGGTAAAAACGTCGAAATAGTCAATAGGTTTATAGATAAACCCATTTTAATTAAGTATAATAAAATTTAAGGGACTACCGGCTACTTCTTTTTACATTGTGTATCAAGTTCAGCAAGCGTTCCACCTTGAGCCGCTCCAGCGTTCTGGTACTGTAGTGTTGACTCAGTCCGCTCACTATCACAATAGTCCGGGCAATGGCACAGCCCATTTCTTATCTACATTACACACACAACACTAATCGTTTAGCAACGTCACTAAGACTCCGGGGGAAGAATGTTCGGGAGTAAAGCGGGGGTTTATGTATGGAAGTGTGCTCACTGATCCCACGTGCCACCCTCACAAGTACGTGGATTCACCTGAAAATGGAAAAACCCAGTATAAGCCTCGACAACATATGCCACTGGCCGCATTCGACCGACCAACACAAAAAAACTAATGTCAAAGAACAAAGAATGACTTCATATTTGACACCTGTCATATCCAAAATTAGTCTGTTTTTTAATTTTGATCGAATGCGCCCCATATGAAGTATCGGATTTGTCTCAAAGGTAATTAATAAATTACATATCCAATAATTCATATTTTTAAGTTAAAATTTCTAAACGCATAAGTAAAGCAACAAGGGTGAGCGTTTAAAAATTCTTGTGGCATGTGTGATGTGTCAATCAGTGCAGTAAGTGAAGTGAATGAGGGTGAAAAGGTTAAAAACAGTAAATCATTGTGTTTAGTGCATTTTTAGTCTATTCATTAAAAAAAATCCAATCTACATGTACAACAAAAATATTTTTTATGCTAAATAAGATAGACTGAGGTACTCAAAACTAGTGTTGTCAGTATCACATTCATTCAGTACAGTAAATCATTGTGTTTAGTGCAATTTTAGTCTATTCATTAAAAAAAATCCAATCTACATGTACAACAAAAATATTTTTTATGCTAAATAAGATAGACTGAGGTACTCAAAACTAGTGTTGTCAGTATCAAAAATTGCACTAACAGTGTTGCCAAAAACACATTACACATTCCACAAGGATAAAGGGTATGTGAAAACAATTATTTACAAAACGATAATATTTACACATCAACAAAGAACCTCTAGAGGTTTTCTGTTCTATTAATTAATGGACATAAATAAGCGTAAAAATTGTTATATACACAAACAAAATGCTCCAAACTACCTTAGCTGGACCTAAGTAGAAAAAAAACCGTGGTGATATATTTTAAAACCGCTAGGGAGCGAGGGCTACCTATAATAATTCCTAGCGTGCCATTGAGCCCTAAAAACTTAACAAAATACCTTTGAAGACAATAAAAATAAATACGTTCTAGTCTAATTTCTAAAATTATTATTTACGTAGGCCAATCATACGCTAGAAAATTATTATTTTAAAACGTAACTGTAGCGCTATTAGTTATATCTGATTAATAAATAAATTAAAAAGAAAATAAATAAATTATTATTTTTATCATAATTCAGATTTGTCAATATGTTAAAATCTGTAAAACTAGAAGCGGTGTTGTGTGCTTAGTTGTCAAAAATGTGTGCAGCAAGCTTAGACATAGTAAAGAGTTATAAGATAAAAGATCTGAAAGTTTTAAAAAACTATGCGAAGAAAAAAATTACTCTTATGCGTCATGCAATTAATGTTGAAAATATATTGTATAATCCAACAGCATCCGTACATTTGCCGCAATAAAATTAGTCTCCTCGTGGGCTACTACAGTAGACAGATAATTAGATTAAAATCGGCCCAGGAGAGTAGTCGATGCAAACAATCAAGTCTTTTCTATTTATTGTATTAGGATATAATATAATATATTCATAAGGTTACTTTTTGGTTCATATATTAAGCCGAATATAGTGTGAAGGGAATGACTATTTTTGTTCTGGCACCTCATATAAATTACTTACCATAACGCGACAAATCACGATTAAAGATCTCCATAAACGTCACAAAACCGATGAGTGATCCTGGTCAGTGTTAGGTCAACGACGAGTGCGTTCGTGTGTATAGACTAGAAGCCCGCGAGCCCCAGCATAGTAAGATTTACTCCTTGTTTTCATTTTAGACCATCTATGTTTTTTTAGTTTTATTAAGTAATTTATATGAGGTGTCAAAACAAAAAATCCTCTACGCGTCATTCTCTTCACACTATATTCGGCTTAATATATAAACCATGAATGACCCCGTAGACAAAGTTGTGCATGCATAGACAAGTGTAACATGCATATAATGATAAAAACTTGCATGCATGTGCATAGACAAATGTAACAAATGTTCGTCGTGCATAGACAATAGAACATGCATAGAGGTGCATAGAGAAGCAAGCATAGAGTATATGGTCGTATGCGCTATATTTACGTGTTGTTTGTGTCTGGCGACAAAGGACGGTAGCGGCCCACGCGCTCGCAGCCAGCGCCTGCAACATCATAATGTTGCTACCATTTTATAGGAAACACCGTAAAGTCGCAAGAAATTATGCTAAATATTGTCACTTTAAGGTCGCTTCTATAGGACGAGCCCTAAAACCGCAACCGTTTATGGGACGTTCCCTAAGTCGTTAGCATTTTATAGAAATAGAGCTAATTGGTCACCGTTTAAATTGCTTTAACTAGAGGATGCATCCTGAAGTCACAATAATTTATATAAGTTTAAAGAAACGATGCTAATATTGTCACCATTTAATAATTTTTAACTACAAGATGCATGCCAATATTGTCACCGTTTAATATAATCTACAACTACAGGATGCATCCTAAAGTCACAATTATTTATAGGACACTCCCATATGCCGCTAGTATTTCGTAAGAATAAACCCAGATATGTAACGTAATGTTGCTACGTATGTAACGTACAATACGTTACAAACACATAAGTCGCTATTTCACTGGAATTAAGCTGATATCGTTACCGTTACGTACAACTATAGGACGCGTCCTGAAGTCGCAACTATGTAGGCTGGGGATACATAATTATGAATCTCTGTTTAAGAGAAAATTCTAGATTCAGTGATTATAATTTTCTCCGGACAGGGAGAATCAGTATTATAGCCCCAGCCTTATAGGGCACAATTTTTTTTAAGAAGCAGTATTTTCTTCTATAGGAATCACCTGAAAGTATTCTATAGAATTCATCCTGATCGTATAGGCCAAAAATAATATCTAGTGGCATGGTCTACCATCCCATACAATCTCTGTTTAATTCAAAAATAGCCAGTCGAATTGCCAGTATGATACCATTTTCTAGTACTAGGTCGTGTCTGTTATATATCTACTTTGCGCTAGTGGTTATAACCGTAGCTCTGCGGTATGTTAAGAGGTTTTGTCTATAAGCAAACATTTTGTTCTTGATGCTGTTAAGTTTTTAAAGGACCGGCATAAGATATTATGTAATATTATATATTCAGCCACATATTATTGAGAATGTAACATGTGGTTGTATTAGTGTGACGACGATGTGAGCGAAACCAAGGATATAAATAATTTATGATGATTTATGTAAGCTCTTTTTGGACTTTACCGTATAAATAAAACAATATCAATTTTTTTCATTTAATTTTTTCAAATAGGTTGTCAAGTGAGGTAGGGTTTGAGATTGTTTTATTTATACGGGACTAAGCGTGGTTAGAATTTTTTTTTTATTTGTAACAATTTCAATTTTGCCTATTCGCATGGACGATAAACGAGATTATGTTTGTCAATAGATGAATGTACAAGCAATTTCTGTCCAAACTCCAACCCTCACCATTCGAAGCCGTTTCACCAATGTTGCTAAATTCGGACACATGCATAAGCTTTTCCCCATTAACTAACAACACGAAAATTTCGCTATCGGTAAAGTATTTCGATCCTCAATAGTAAATGTAGTAAAGGGAAATCCCGGAACCGAAAATCCCGGGATTTCCCGGTTCTTGGATAGTAGTCAAAGAACCTGTTCTCAATGAAAAAGAACCGGGATTTTCGGTATTTTATTTATCTCGACAAAAAATATACACAAAGGCTTCGTTTAGTACTGGTACCGAACCAGGTTACGATTAGTACTGGTACCGAAAATCCCGGTTCCTAAAACAGTACCGGTTCTCGATACCCTAGTAACTAACGACTGCATTAATTTTTACTTAAAACTTTATAACAACCAAACTAATAAAAATATTAACACATATAAGCTAAAGTTATATATTATTATGTTACCAGCAATCTGTGTAATACGGTATTCTATACAATACCTAGGCAATGTGTAGAATATCTAGGGAGTCCAGGCAATGTAACCCTTATCGTTAATGTTGCTAAAATTAATTTTAAATAATAGAGCAAGGGCGGGTTAGAAATGATAATAAAATTATATAATATAATTCATATTATTACATATATTCCCTAGACGGCCTACGTATTGTATAGAATACCGTCATTTTACACATTGCCGGTAACATGTACATATACAACTTCACACAGGACAGATAAGGACACATATAATGTTATGTCCTTGTCGTACTTGTGCGAAGTGGCTTCGAACGGATCAGACAATGTTTCCCACATTGTATAGCTTGTTCAGTATGTAAATATTTTTGCTAGTAAGGAGGTATGTATAGCCACAGACGCGCTTAAGCACATTTGAACCTTATCACCACAGTAATAAGGTCTAAAAGTCACCTTGGTTATCAACGACTATACAGTAAAAATACCAAATACTAATTTCGACGACCGTGATATATATAATTTGTCACTTAAAAACAATATTGGCCGTCGAAATTAGTATTTAATATATTCCAACAAATAATTCTTATATACAAACAAAACAGTTTTTAATGGGCAAACTTGTATTCCACATAATTAAAATATTTAAAGCCCATCATATATACTACGAAGTAACCAAAATTAATACATAACTGTATATTTCGAGACTGTACAGCACTTACTGTGTATAGTACGTCCGAGATAAATTTAACACAAACGTAAACAAACCAAAAACACCGAAATTTTCACATATTTACTTATTGTGCACACTTATCAACACTTTCACCGGAATTTTAAAATACACCTCATTATCAAATACATTATATAACAATTAAACAATAATTAATATAAAACATATTCATCGAATGAAAATGACACTGCCGATTGTAGAATATAAGCCTATGTCTATGGATTCATAGCAAACAATAATAATTGTATTAATATTGGCCAATTGGACCCTGACTTGTCTATGGTTGTGTCATAGAGGGCTTTGTTTACGTTTGCGTTAAATTTATCTCGGACGTACTATAGTATGTCGCTTTTTATACAATCTCCAGCCACTTCCAAAAACCGATATATATATAAAAAAATATAGATCGGTTATTGAAACGGATCATCAACGCATTCTATTCGAACATCGAATGCCTAACGACATTAGTGTAACTCGTATACAGAAACTAATGTAGTCGTCACTTGTCACAGTCCCCGTTATTTCAGCCGCAACGACAACGTTATCGAATGTTACTTAAATATTTTTAATAGGCGTATCGTATAAGAGATCATAGTAACGGCCGTCGGTACGAAACACATGTCAGAATTTCCACCAGCGTCCGAGAGAAAAGCACCCTACAGTTCGGACCGCGCATCGGTCTGCGTTCCAAACCGCGGCAAGATCGGAGCTTGCTATTATCACTTGCAAAGTTCGAAAACAAAGATGTTTGAAATCTGACATAAGCATTGCAAAGTGACGTATGTCCCATATATTTTTGTTATCGAACTTCGTAAGTGATAATAGCGATGGCCTCTTGACTAAGACACTACACACTACAGGGGTACGGAACCGAACCGCATTGATCCCGCCACTGCCCTGCATCGATAATATATAACATCAGTTCACGTTTTAAGAGGGTTACCGTTCGGTATCGACTATCGACCGTTGGTTGTACGTGAATATGTACGTTACTGAAATGATATTTTTAAAATTCTTTATCTATCCAGTATAAATGAAATTTAGATGGGGATAGTTACGTAGCTGCAATACAAAACTTTGTCTCCCCAAATTTATCTTTCTTTAAATAAAATAATATCTATGGACGCTACACACCACAATCAATCAATTTGGCTCCGTGCTAAGTATCCGAAGAACTTGTGTTACAGGTTCCAAGGCAGGGATGTTGTGGATATGAAATATAATCTAATAGTTTATGTTACGGATATTACATTTTTAAGGAATTTCAAAAGTAAAATACAAACTACTTTGTACGCTTTTAGTAGCAATGCAATCGATTCCGTAACACAACACATTTATTATTTGTCAAACTATTTGCAATTGTAAAATTGGTCACAAAACAGTTGTTTACGAAAATTTCATGACGACAACAGACGAAAACAAATAATGCAACAACTTGTCATAACGTGTCTCAATTAAGCTCCGCCCCTATGCGATTCTATTATCTCGGATTCGGTTACGGATAATTTTATATATAGGATATTCTATAGTTTCGGTTACGGTTACAGCTTCCTAACAATTTTAGGTTACGCGGAACAGGGGTTCCGCGTAACCAGATAACGTAAATATAAACTCCATACTTTTATACTATACACATATTTAAGATTATTATTTATTATACACAAATTTTATAATTGCGTTCCTATGAAAGCAATTTTAAATACGTATTCACGTCAAAACATGATGTACGGGTACGGTGCAAAAGTCTGACGCAGTTCCCCGACGGCCGACAAAACAATCACTTATTTCTATATCGTGACAATTCTCTGACAGCCGTGTCTCTGTCGCACGCATAGCCATCTCCCTCGCACGTACCAGAGTCCCAGGTATAGTCGCACGCCGTGTCGGCTTACTAGTAACTCCATTTCGGAATTCAGATAAAAACATGTACGAAAGTCTGACGCGTTTACAACAATCACTTTTTCTTTCTATAACGTGTGAACTCTCGCCACGACGCGCGTACGAGCGACAGCCGTGTGTCTCTGTCGCACGCGTAGCCGTCCCCCTCGCACGTACCGGAGTCCCACGTGGCGTCGGGCTCCGTGTCGGGCTCGGAGCAGGAGTCGGTGGAGGAGGGCGGGTCGGGCGAGCCGGCCGCGCGCCCGCCGAACGTGGATGATGCTGGCTGCTTCTGAACTATTAGCTCCACCTGAAACATTACAATTAATGGATTAATAATGCATTATTTGTGCCTGGAATAGTCTGTCTCGCGCCTGGCAGTTTGGGTTCACAGAATTTTCACTGTGGAGCTGTGCCCAAGTGTGTGCGCAATACACAGAAGCACTCTCTTTTCTTACACTCTCGTAGCCTAGTGGGACGGATATCCGACACGACTGGCGGGAGATCAGGCACAGGACCGACTTTTTACATAGCCAAACGACGCATGGATCATATTTCTTGTCAGACAATCAGCCTGCATTGTCTTAACCAAACTTGAAAACATCATTTTTTGTTGTTCCAACGCGGGAATCGAACCCACGACCTTAGAGTCGAGAGCTAGGCTCTAGACCACGGAGGCGACAGGTAATATTAGCGTGATCAAGATTCAGATCTTTACAGAAAAACTAGTTTGTGAGAATATGTGTGTGTGTGTGTGTGTAAGGATACGTTTCCACTGACGCGGAGCGGGGCGGAGAGGAGCTTGCGGTGCCCGAATTGACCAATCACTATACTCGAAATCTCCGTTCCGTTTCCACGGAAACAGTACGAGCAGAGTGATTGGTCAATAATGAAATTTGGTACGTTTAACGCCCAGGATTTAAACATAGACTACCTTTTAACTTACTTTAAAATCAGGCGTAAATATTTTATGCTGCTTGTCTTTGTGTGCGTCGTCCAGCTGCCATTTGCTGAGTGTGAGCTTGAACGTCTCCAGATTGGGACCTGGAATTGTACGTGACATATAATTACTATTTGATTCACACATTTTGCAATCGCAACAATCTGCATGTATGAACTGTATGTCATTGTAATGTAACAATTGAAGACATGAATGAATGAAGGTGATATGTCGCAAAAAAAAAAATTACCCAGAAAATTGAGTTTAAACTGTCTCTTAAACATTTTAGGATATGTATTAACATATTAAGGGCGTGTTTCACCGAGCAATGTTAAAGTTAATCCTTCGTTAGATATCATGTTGTTCCTCTCGTAATTCTTATCGATGAATGAGAAGGCATGGTATTTTAACAAGACGTTAACACTAACATGCGTTGGTAAAATCGGGGACTAAGTACATTAATTCTAGAGACAGATCTTTTGATTAATGTACTTAATACTTTACGACGTATTCTAAAATGTTTAAGTGTCAATTTTCTCGAAATCATAATTTTGCTACATATCACCTTCAATTTACTCGTATAAAGAATGTGTATCAAGTTATAACGGCTACTACAGCTGCACGCCTCTCCCAAAGTATTCCATAAGGTGTTGTTGCCTATACTCGTCACGCTAGACAAGCGAGTTAGTGAGCACATTTATGTCCGCGGAAACGCTGCTGCACATTTCCGGATATTCCGGATTTCAGGATTTCCGGATATATATTCCCCTCAGTCATCTTTTACGACACCCGAGGGAAAAGTGTTCGATGGGGAGATGCTATTCTTTCTCAGGCACCCCACGGATATAAAGAATCTGCATCATAATAAAAATACGAAGCTTTTAGTACATTTACGAGGGCAGAATATAATAGAATATAATCAATACATAGTATAAAACAAAGTCACTTTCGCTGTATGTCTATCCTTATTTATGCTTAGATCTTTAAAACTACGCAACGGATTTTGATGCGGTTTTTTTTAATAGATAGAATGATTCTTACAGAAGGTTTGTATGTATAATAAATGCATAATATAGTAGAGAAACACTGATAAATTTAAAGGTTTCTAATGTGATGTGGTAAATAAGTACGTTTTTTTGCGCTTATATTGCAAACGCTGGCTGAACCCTACGAGATAGACCAAAATAATATAGTACAGTATTGTTCACCTTAAAAAGTTAACACAGAAGAGAAGAACAAAAAAGTCCGCGATAGTATATGTCTATCTCTTAGGGATAACCATTTTTATCCTTTACTAAAAAATGATTATTTACGAAGTGATTTTAAACAATACAGCATTAATCCTTATCCAATTTAGTACCTTAAATAAATTGTGCATTTATTATAGATCAAAATGCTTTTTACAGCATGTAATTTAAGCGAATATTACCGAAGATATTACAAATTTAAAATGCAGGGTCGTAGTTGTTTGCGCCGCGGCGGTACCGACCCGCGGCCGGCCGGGGGTCGGGCGGCGTAATATATAAAAATGAATTGCTGTTCGTTAGTCTCGCTAAAATTCGAGAACAGCTGAACCGATTCGGTTATTTTTGGTCTTGAAATATTCGTGGAAGTCTAGACTTCCACGAATATTTAGGAAGGTTTAAACGGTTTCTATGCTCAACGAAGTGAGCACGGGTCAGCTAGTAAGTAATATAATATAATATAATATCCCGCGTTGCTGGTTTCTGGTTTGCGGGTTCTACGTAGCGGGTTCCGCGTTGCGGGTTCCGCGATGTAATTGAATTTCATCACAAACTGTTTTTACGCTCAACGAAGTGGGCACGGGTCAGCTAGTATAATATAATATAATAATAATAATAGCTCCCCTCACCGATTTCGGTGTCGGTAGCCGATTTCATTGAAACCTGGCCAGCTACGCAGGAGTTATTTTATAGTGCCCAAGTGTGTGCGCAATACACAAAGACACTCTCTCTTCATTTTACCCTCATAACCCCACTGGGACGGTAAACCGACACGACTGGCGAGAGATCAGGGGCAGGACCGACTTTTTACATGCCCATCCGACGCATGGATCATCTTTCTTGTCAGACACTCAGGTGATCAGCCTACATTGTCCTAGCCAAACTTGAAAACAACATTTTTTGTTGTTCCAACGCGGGAATCGAACCCACGACCTCCGGGTCGAGAGCGAAGCTCTGAACCACTAGACCACGGAGGCGATTATAGAATAGAATAGAATAGAATAGAATAGAATAGAATAGAATAGAATAGAATAGAATAGAATAGAATAGAATAGAATAGAATAGAATAGAATAGAATAGAATAGAATAGAATAGAATAGAATAATATTAATTTTTTAGATTAATATTTATTTGTGAAATGCAGGTACATACAATGTCATAGGTCCCACCCATCAATCATTGTGATTAGTGCGCTCGAAAATTTTACGCACACATGCACAATATACGTATAGTATTGTGCGTGCATGCGTGTATAAAATTTACGTACGAATCTGTACTTTCACGTGCAGTTAGTTAAATTTTGCTTCTATATCACCATGACGTACACGCACGCTCGTACGCACCGTGCGTGCTCACACTTACTGTCTACTGGCGCGGGCACGGGCTGCGCGCCGACCGCCGCGCTGACGAAGAACGTGTTGAACCAGAAGTGGAAGAGTCGCTCCTTGCGCTTCATCATTTTGGGCTTGCAGAACACGTCGACTCGCACGTCGCCCGCCAGTGGCGTGCACGCGGACGCACACACGCGCGCGCAGCCGCCCTCCTCGCGCCGCGCCTCCACGCACCCCAGCGACCACTGCAAACGTACATTCGTTGTGTTAATAATTATATTGTTTTCTGTGTAAATTTCAGTACATATATAATTTTGTTGCAACTATTTGGCTTAATACATATAATAAACAGAATATCATGTGCTCAAGTTTGGGAATATTGTGCTGAATAGTGTTATAAATCTTTATTTTGCTAAATAAGCCGTCAGATTTTGTTGAACGTTTTGCTAAAAGGTTCACGCGTTTCCTATGTCTGTTCTTCTCGCCGGGGCCCTGATTCAAGATACCATCGCTATTTATCGCTAACGAAGTTCGAAAAAAAAGGAAAGAAATTTGACATAAGCTACACATTAATTCAATTGTCATTTAGCGAACCATATGTCAAATTCCAAAGCGATGGCGTCTTGAATAAGGGCCCGGGTTAGTCACCGAACCGGTGGTAGGTCATCATGTAGGACAATTCTAAAAGTGTTAGTTTCTAACCTATTTGAAAATAAAAGATTTTTTATTTTCACAGATCAGTTATACAGAATTGGTGCGAGGAGCTGTAGCCCTTTCCACTTTGTGTTGTCTTCAGGTTTTGCTCGTTCCACTTGCCTTATGAGCCGGCAGCGCCTGCGTCACGGTGACCTCAAGCACGCACTGCCCGCCGTTCAGCATGGGCGGGGGGGTCATCACCAGCTCGCGGATGTGTATCCTGGTGGGCGTGTAGCGCAGGCTCGTCCGCACCAGCGCCGCGTAGTACTCCACGTACCGCCGCTGCGAGGGTATCGTCACACCTGGAAGATGTAAGCAGTGTCTGTGACAGCTTCAATTACGCCTATGCCTTGAACGACTATTTACATAACAGAGGCTACTTTTACCGCAGCAAAATAATAATATCTATAGACGCCTCACACCACGTCAATCTGGACCCGTGCTAAGTATCCGAAGAACTTGTGTTACAGGTACCAGACAACAGAAATATATTTAATTAATTTATACTTTACACATATTTAAGATTTTTATTATATTATACACAAATTTAATACACATCCATGACCCAGGAACATTGAAAACTTTTTTTTGTTCCCTCGGCGGGATTCGTACCCGCGACCTCTCGCTCGAGCACCAAGGCTAGTGGTTCGATTCCCGCGGTGGAACACCAAAAATGTTGTTTTCATGTTTGGTTAGGACAATGCAGGCTGATCACCTGTTTTCTGACACGAAAGATGATCCATGCGTCGGATGGGCATGTAAATAGTCGGCCCTGCGCCTGATCTCACGTCAAGCGTGTCGATTATCCGTCTCACTCCAAATATTTTGAGTATATTAATTTATATACTATTAAATTATTTATTTCATAGAGTTATTCAAAATCAAATTAAAAGTTGGAATTACATACATGAACAGACGTTTTTTACCAATAAATGGTTAATTAATTCTGAGTTCGTAATTAATCTGACCTCTACCAATTACACTTTTTTAAATCCCAATTAAAACGTTATTAATTAGATGATTTCGCTTTAATGATGTTGAATGCAAATAAAATATGCAAAATAAATCACTACACATCAAGTTTTAAGTGTGACCATAAAATGCTAATATTAAACAATTAATTACAATTTAATTTGCTATAAAAATTATCAGCACTTGTCGCTAAGGACACTGAATGGAGTTAAACAAACGAAAATTTTAAAAGATGAAATCGAAGTTAATGTTTAGGTAGTTCTCATTCTTAGTTAGGATTGTCTTGCATTCCTCTTTCTTCATTATAATCTTCATTTTTAGGATTGTCCTGTATTTTGGCTACTGTAATTTTGGTTGTATAATATTATTATTTAATAAATTATTGTATTATAACTATAATAAGCAACAATAAACTTTTTGATGTAAGAATCATTTAACTTATACATTGGCTATGTTTAAACAAATATAAATTTAGTCTCTCTTAAATATAGATACATGTTTTTTTTTTTTCATTTTCTTTATTTCTCATTTTAAATATGCATATTAGCGTTGTCTGATACGCCTAACACAATCTCACCGTGCACAGGAACAAATTGACGCGGTGTGAAAGCGTCCTAAGATATAAAATCTATAGACGCTTCACACCACGTCAATCTAGCCCTGTGCTAAGTATCCGACGAACTTGTGTTACAGGTACCAGACAACAGAAATATATTTAATACTTTTATACTATACACATATTTAAGATTTTTATTATCTTAATACACAAATTTAATACACATCCATGACCCAGGAGCACAGAAAACTTTTTGTTCCTTCGGCGGGATTCGAACCCGCGACCTCCCGTTCGAGCACCAATGTGCTGAACCACTGCGCTTCAGAGGTCGTCTAGTATAATAATTACACTATAGTACGTCCGAGATACATTTAACCCAAACGTAAACAAACCCGTCTATGACACAACCATAGACTAGTTAGTGATGCCAATTGGCCATTATTAATAAAATGATTTTTGTTTGCTATGAATCCATAGACTATTATAGGCTTATTATATTCTACAATCGGCAGTGTCAAAATGGCGTATATTTTCTGTGGAATATTTTTTCATTTGATGTTTAAACATATTAATTATTGTTTAACTATTATAAAATGCATTGGATAATGAAGTCTAATCCTTAAATATACCTGTGAAAGTGTTGATAAGTGTGCACAATAAGTGAATAAGGGAAAATTTCGATGTTTTCGGTTTGTTTACCTTTAGGTTAAATTTATTAGGGACTATAGTAATTATGTATCGCAACACAATCAAATAGCGCTCACAAAACAATAGGTAATTAGAACATGGAGTATGAATAGACCACAAGGCTCAGTCAGTTTATCTGTGTACTAATAAGGTAAATATAGATTAGGTGGTCGCAAACAGGAAGCTGAGGTTTTCTAGCCTATTGCATTATCGTTTTGACTCATACAAGGGTAATAGGCATGACATAAATATTGTTTAGGTAATATTCGTGCAAGACAATATTCTAAAAATATTCCGGTGCGGAGGAAACTCAGAGTGCTGAAAATAGAACTCTGCGTGTGTACAAATAGAGTCGAGAATACAGAGACACGAGTGTGGAGTTGTCAAAGTTAACATTGACATTTGACACGACACTCGTGTGTTCGATTTTCAGTTCTATTGCATTATCCCAGAGATATATTTTCAATGCTCTGAATGTTCTCCGGTATTGTGGCAATAGCGACATACACTTGAATATTTAGGGATTCTCCTAAGGAGTTCATCATAAAATGGTTTATGCTATAAATGTGTTTTTTTTTAACTTATATTACAAGCAACAAATCGTTACGATGGAACCTTGCGGGAACCCCGCAAAACTCCTTCAAGAGTACATTGGACCAGACATCAGAAATATACAGGTTGATTCATGGTTCATATATTAAGCCGAATATAGTGTGAAGAGAATGACGCGTAGAGCATTTTTTATTTTGGCACCTCATATAAATTACTTATCATAGCGCGACAAATCACGATAAAAGATCTCCACAAAAGTCACAAAACAGATGAGTTTCCTGGTCATGTTTTATGTCAATGATGTGGTCATTTTAGACCTATGATTTTCTTTGATTTCTATTAAGTAATTTACTCGTATATCGTCGATTTACTTTCACAGCCTCGTATCTATAAAAGTACAACTTTTCAGTAGAGTTAAAATACTTAATAATTGTAGATTTTATGATGACATGGATTTTGTTTTAAATGAGATTCAGTTATGTACAGTATACATCCAAAATCCATGTCATAGTAAAAGTTAATTAAGTTTTTTGACTCTACTGAAAAGTTGTAGTTTTTTAGATACGTGGTGGAGAAGGTAAAGCGACGATATGAGGTGCCAAAACAAAAAATGCTCTACGCGTTATTCTCTTCACACTATATTCGGCTTGATATATGACTCATGAATCACCCTGTATTGAATTGAATACTTTATCTATGTACACAATATTTAATACGCATAATAATAATCCCCTGGTAATAATAAAGATTTCAATAAGATCAGTATCGACAAAAATGGTTTCAAAGTATTCCAATTTTAAGTTTATCGCGCGCTCGCAGTAATGCTACCTTTTTGATCGTAGGTCCGCTTCGTGGCGTAGAACTGGAGGGCCTCGTCCGCCGTCGTCTTCTGGCCGCTGTACAGCAGGTAGCAGCATACCATCGTGCCTGGAACGTCAACCACAGTACAATGAACAACAGTGCCAGTAACAATTTACATCTTATTCGTAGCTTATCGACTGAACGTCCTTTGAAAGAGAGTTCTGGGGGCTGATTCAAGATGCCGTCGCTAATTATCGCTTACAAAGTTCGATAGCAAAATGTATGGAATTTGACATAAGCGACGCTAAATGATCATTAGCGATGGCATCTTGAATCAGCCCCCAGGTAATATCAATGACAGCTACATATTGGTTGGTAGCATCGTTTGAAAATAATGACCGCTCAGTGCGCTCACACATTAGATAACCATACGAAAACGCAGTTGTTAAATATTCCTGTTTGGCCTACTGAAGTTTAAGGTTATTCACCGAGACTCCATGGCGGCGCCTCCAATCGCCGCTACCAACATAATGTATATGTCGCAGTCGTCTGATTGAATCCGCTATTAAATTGAATGACTAGCGCTTTCATTGAATTCTATTTTTACCAACAAATTCAATGAATCCGAAACTAGGACAACCATTTAATATTTTATTTTTAAACTTCAAAATTTCCGAATGTGTACTATTGAAGTAAATTAATCAAAAAATATATCAACACATTGCTATCTGTACGAGCTGTTTGACGCCATTATATAACCGCGCTAGTCATTCAATTAAATAACTGCAACACATACATAAAATTAAATATTATAATATCTAGCAACACCCCGCGAAAATACATATGATAACCACAACCTGCAAGAAAATGAGTGAGTGTACGCATAGGCATGCGTTTAAAGCACCTTAAGTTGTTTTACATTACTTATTTGTTAAAATACACGACCGGTTTCGACCAAGTCATCATCAGATGTAGGTTTTTCTAAAAAAGAAAGAGGAAAAAAATGCTAGTAGTTTGAATATTATCAGTGTACTGTATAACAATGAATTTCCACCAAGAACCTACAGTAAAAAATGCTTTGTGTTATTTTTTTATCCAGTACATATTATTTCTATGCTATTATCTCTATAAAGCATATAAACTTGGGAGTTAGCAGAATAGTTATTGAAATGCAAAATAACCTACAGAATTCAAAGCAAGAAAGTCCAATTTTTTTTGTCAGTTGCCCAAACGCCTTCACATTTCGGGTCTTTCTCCTTTTGTAATTCCATCGACAAAGGAGTCCAAATTACAGCTTTAAAATTATGTTATTACTCCACAAATCTTGTCCCTCGCCGGACCCCGTTTTTTACCGACAGGGTCGACCACAAAAAAGGCGGTTACGGAGGGGTTTTGTGAATTTACGAGTTGCGACCGCACGGCAGTGTTGCCACCTTAGTGATTTTTTCACTAGATTTAATGATTTTTAGGCCGTGTTTCACCAAGCAATGTTAAAGTTAGCGCCATGTTAAAATACCATGCCATTTCATTCATTGACAGGAAATACGAGACGGATAACATGCTATTTAACATGGCGTTAACGTGAAACACGCCCTTAGTTACTTAGTAGGTATTTTCTAAAAAAAAATCACTGAATAATTATTATTTGATGACTTTTAGTGGTTGATGTAATCACTGGTATTGGAAGCAATTCTAAATACTCTTTTACTCGTAAATAAAAGAATTCTAACATAAGTGATGATACATTTCACTTTTCAGCCGTCTACATCTGCAATAATAATAATCGATCAAGACGAAGAGGAAATACCAACGGAAGTATTTGAAGTTGATTTTTAGTTCTATTCATTTCTATTTTTATTCATATTTAGTTTTCTCAATAAAAAATATTTTGCTTGTTATCAATTTTAAATCATTTAGGGAATTCTGGGGATTTTTTTAGTTAGTAGAAAAATAAAAATCTGGGGAATTTTCTAACCAATCACTATAGAATAAGTTTTCCACGAGGTGGCAACACTGCCGCACGGCGCGCCGCGTTATTATCCGACTCGGCAACACAACCAATTGCGGTGTGCAGGGGAATTTGGCAGTTACGCCCCGGGTGGTGGTGCGGTTATCGCGTGCGCTACACTTCTGCAGATTCAGCCATTGTCGCGCCGAGAACCGTATGGAAAACTATTATTTCTGTTCGGTAATTTCCTTTGATAGATATCTGGCATTCCCGATGCCTTTGTGCCTCGGAGGCGGGGTCTGCACGTGTCTGACCTTCCACTTTTATTGTTATAATGTAATTTCGTGACGCGCTCCATAATTGACAGGCGACATTGGTTATCGGAGAATATAGGCTCGAACTTTAGCGTTCATTATTCGGTTTAGTACCTTGTTTCATCTCCTTGAAACTACGTTCATACAATACACCAACCCCCGGTTTCCCGAACGCTATTCAAATGAATGATCAACTTACATGGAATTCAAATCAACATCCCATATTGATCGCTGATTGGTTGAATATTATCAGACAGAAAGGAACGGACAGATATTTTATAATTACATCACGCTCGCTCGCTGATTCATGTCAACTAATCGGTGTCTTATCTGTGGAATTTTAACAAATCTTGCAAGTGCGAGCGTGATGTAATTATAAAATATATGTCCGTTCCTTTCTGTCTGATAATGTTCCACCAATTGGCGTTCAAAAGGGGTTGTTGATTTGAATGCCATGTTAGTTGATCATTCATTTGAATAGCGTTCGGGAAACTGGGGGTTAGTCCCGATTTGACCAACGCATGTTAGTGTTAACGGCTTGTTAACCATGCCTTCTCATTCATTGATAGGAATTACGAGAGGAACAACATGATATTTAACGAAAGATTAACTTTTAACATTGCTTGGTGAAACGCCCTAATTATGCATATTTAACAAAATCCTGGGGTTCCTATAACTCCATTCCTATAGGCTTCCCTTAGCTTTGATGACATGAATCCAAAACCCTACGTATATTAGGAGAACTGGTCTTTGCCAATGCTAGGTAATTGAGTGGCTATAGTGAAAATATTTATCTAGGAACTGTAGACAATAACCTCCTTTGGAAAAGAAAAGACAGACGTGGCGTTTGCCAAGTCATTTGACTTTCACAATAAAAGCACCACAGCGAACTCATTGAAACCGCGAAAAAGTGGTAGTTAATTTTTATATTGCCCAAGAGAGTGCGCACTGCACGCCTATCTTCTATTACTTTCTGCAAATATAATAATTATATTTGGAAGTTCCCCAGCTGACACAAAATAGAGACATAATTCCTTATTATGTGTCAGCATGGGAAGTCACTTTCAATTATTACGGGCAATTCTACCAATTATTGAAGCGCAAGAGTATTTGCTCGGGCGATTGCGCTTTGTCATGATGTTCATCACCGTTGTAGAATAAGGTACCATCACTCATTGTCTGCAATACCGGTAGACTCACCGGTGCGTCCCTTGCCCGCCTTGCAGTGCACCACAGCCACATTCCGCGGGTCCTGACTCAACCAGTTGTGGACGCTCTCGCAGAACGGCTGGATCTGCTCCATCTTGGGCGGCGCGTGGTCTTCGAACGCGCACCTCTCCACCTGTAAGAGCAGAGCAGGGGGGTTAGAAAGAGACAGACTTATCGGACAATATATGGGAGAGAATGAGAAAACCAACAAGGATCTTTCAGAACAGAAAGTTATTATATTACATTCGCCGGATACCATCTTAAAACTGCGTTCGCCAACTCTTCTGCTGCCAAGCGTGGCGAGTACAACTACCCCCATGGAATACTTTGAGGGAGGCTTATGTCCAGCAGTAGACGTCATAGCTGAAACGATGAGCATAGGCCAGTGCCTTTGCTGCTGTGAAGCAGAAGTTTAACGAAAGTCGGAATACAGTCTAAATAAATGCCGTTAGCAGATTTCGGTTCCCAAGAGAGGTATGTTACGGGGACCAGACAACGAAAATATATAATATGATACTTTTATACTAATACACATATTTAACATTTTTATTATATTATACACAAATTTAATACACATCCATGACCCAGGAACATTTAAAAACTTTTTGTTCTCTCGGCGGGATTCGAACCCGCGGCCGCGACCTCCCGCTTGAGCACGAACGCGCTACACCACTGCGCTACAGAGGTCGCGTAAGCTACTAGAGATTACATCGATAATAGTTTAAACAACTTTTGCTACTTTGGGTTATGGTGGTTCCAGCGAGACCACCACAAGCGAACTCAGTCACTCGGCATTACGAGTAAGTCAGCTAATGAATTTATCGTTGTAAAAACACGGCGTACGATTTATTCACAAGTGGCTGAATGTAGGTCAGCCTGGGTCTTTAATTACGAGATTTATTTTCCGGATGCTGGAGCCGAGCGCGTGTTCTTAATAATGCTGCCTCCATACATTTGACAGCGCGACATGTCAATTAAGTGATGCCGCCTCCGTGGTCTAGTGATTCAGAGCTTTGCTCTCGACCCGGAGGTCGTGAGCTCGATTCCCACGTTGGAACAACAAAAAAATTTCAATTTTCAAGTTTGGCTAGAGCACTGCAGCCGATCACCTGATTGTCTAACAAGAAAGATGATCCATGCGTCGGATGGGCATGTAAAAAGTCGGTCCTGCGCCTGTTCTCTCGCCAGTCGTGTCGGTTTACTGTCCCACTGGGTTATGTGAGTAAAAGGAATAGAGAGAGTGTATTTGTGTATTGCACTATAAATATAGTGCCTAAGTGTGTAGCTGGCCGGGTTTCAATGAAATCGGCTGAAAGGGGATGTAAGTAGCAGCTCAGTAGAAATAACCTGGGTTCTGAAGTTCGATTCCTCTTTTTTTCAATCACACAACATCAAACACATACATAGACTTTCATAACCTTCCTTTGAGCTACGCCGTAGTCTAATATAAGGATAATGATAATTATTCATATAATATGACTCGTATTAATTTATTTTATTTAGCAATTTAGTGTAGACATAAGCATTTATAACATTAATTTACATGGAAATGCTACACAAAGGTTCTGGTTGAAATAACCATATATACTACGTAACCATATATATTATGTAGTGTATTTATATTATATATTTTTATATCCGGCTGAAAATCAGAATAATTAGGAAATTAATCTTAAAGATTTTTTTCCATTTAGCAAGGATATCATCATTTTAATATTCTAGCGCTCGGATTGAAAAAAAAAAATACAAACTCATAAATTACAATTTTAATTTGAATAAAATATATTTTATAATTTTAGAGTTTAACATGGGTACTGAGTCGTGTAATTGATGTATTACTAATTGTAATTTTCCTCTTAAACTAGCACAAAATGATAACGAGAAATATTAATTGTTATTTTTAAATGCTTACCTTTAAATGAGGAGCTTATTAAGCTTAGCTAATAATAAAAAGTAATAATACTCCGTCGCGTCTGTCTGTCTGTTCGCGAAAAACGCAGGGATTTAAATACTTTAATTTATATTTTTATAATCATTATTTTTACGTTTTAAAAAAAGAAAAAATTTAACATACATATAAGTAAAATTCTTCATTTTCAAAAATTTAAACGGCACGTTTTTTTTATCTGTCTAATAAATTGTCAAGTAGAGTTACTTATCGATTGTGATTGTTTTACGCGCCTTATGTGCCTCCTAATGTAGAGTATACTGTAAATTTAACTTTTATGTTTGATGAGAAATGCCCAAACGTCAAATTTGCCCATACAATAAATAAACAAAAGCACCTCTTTCTTCTGGTACTTTGACAGTAAACTCTACCCGTATGTAGAGTTTACTGTGCAAGTACCAGCGCTGAAAACCCTTACGCACCCTAAAGTATTATCACTCATTCATATTAGCCCGTATAAAGACTCGACATCTCGGTATTATTAATCTATAGGTTTATTCAGACTAGGCGTGAAACAGTAAAGTCAATACCGAATGAGGATTATAAGTTATCCACATAATGAGTCGTACGTCTCGTTATACACACAGGGCGGGACTCGAACTCGCGTCCTTCGTCGTGGGCGTGCCGCGCCGGCCACGGTCAAAGGTGCGTCGTACTCGTGGGCGGAACGCTCACGTGACCACGATTGTGAGGCTATATTTTGTACAAATCATTTGCTGTAAGTTATAAGTGTACAATGTATAGTGTGACTGGTGAGACATGAGCAATACTTGAGGACGTGATATTTGGCTATTATGAGATGAAAAAAAAAAATATCAATTAATCACTGAGTAATAATTATTCAAGTTTAAACTACATTTAGTTTAAACTTGAATAATTATTTACCCAACGCATGGACACCGCGCGTAGGTACGCGCCACGTACACGTTGATGTCGCACGCCGCCGCGCCGCCGCGCCGTGCCGCGCCGGTTGCATAGGTATGCCTACTTGCCTAGCCGCGTAATTTTCATAGTATCCATGATTCATTTATTAAACACCGCAATGTGTGTTGTTTAAAAGTAAGCCGTCGTATTTCTATGTCAATTGTTATACACATATATGTGAGCATTAAATTAGTAAAATAAAAAAAATATGACTCCTACTCATCAGGTTTCCACGAAGCTGGCTAGCGACACCGGCCCGGCATCACCCCGTAATTAATTACGGAGGCGACACGGGAGCACCACAAACCACATCCACCATGCCAAAGCGCGATCAACGTTCCCACACATATTAATATGGCGACGGGATGTGCGGTTTTCACAACTTTTACAACCGACCGCGGGATAAAATGCATGGGATTCGATCGTAACCGCAACCTATACAATCGGACTTCTAATTAACGGATCAGGAGCCTCACTCTCCAAACTGATTCGATTTACCTTGGAACTCGAAGTTCTCGAGCTTAGTTAGGACAGTGCAAGCTGATCACCTGATTGTCTGACAAGAAAGCTGATCCATGCGTCAGACGGGCATGTAAAAAGGCAGTCCTGCGCCTCTTCTCTATACGTAGTCGTGACGGGTAACCTTCCCACTAGGTTATGAGAGTAAAAAGAAGTATTGTACAATTGGGCACTATAAAATGACTGCTGTAAGGTCTAGTTTTTACGAAACCAGCCACCGACACCGATATCGGCTGGGACTGAGCTTATTATTAAACCTAGTAGTGTATATAATGGACTAATCTATTAAAATCGGATTAAGCCTGCAGCGCTCTGCAGATCGGTCGACAGGAAGTATGGTGTAAACTGTAAAGCTCGCGTTACAACATAAAAATAAACTTATTATAAAAAAGCTAATCCCTCACGAACAAAAGTGAGGTATGCTTGAATAGTTAACAAAAGATTATATAGTTAAATAATGCCTGTATATTATTAAACCCTACTTAAAACCTGGCTAGAATTGATAATACTAGCTGACCCGTGCCCTCTTCGGTAACCATGTACCTACAAACAGTTTTACTTGTGAACTAGTTCAATTACACCGACAACCACAACGCGCAACCCAAACGCGCAGGCGCAGCCCACAGTGCAAACCCGCAACACGAATCTCGGAACGCGAAACCCGTAACAACAAACCCGCAACACGAATCTCGGAACGCGAAACCCGTAACAACAAACCCGCAACACGAATCTCGAAACGCGAAACCCGTAACAACAAACCCGCAACACGAATCTCGGAACGCGAAACCCGTAACAACAAACCCGCAACACGAATCTCGGAACGCGAAACCCGTAACAACAAACCCGCAACACGAATCTCGGAACGCGAAACCCGTAACAACAAACCCGCAACACGAATCTCGGAACGCGAAACCCGTAACAACAAACCCGCAACGACGAATCCGCAACTAGGGTTCCCATATGACAGGCGTTTGCCGCATTTGACAGGCATTTTAAGGTTTAGACAGGCGTGCGGCCGGCATTGGTATTAGACATGCATTTTCAAATTACGCTGTTTTTTACTTATAAGTTACCTATTACCTGCAGCGTTTTGCTTTAGACAGGCATTTTTCTGAAAAATCAGTACTATGTACAGTATCCCTCTATTTAATATGGTAACCCTATCCGCAACGCCAAGCCCGCAACGCGAAACCCGCAACGACGACTCCGCAACGCCAAACCCGCAACGCGAAACCCGCAACGACGAATCCGCAACGCAAAACCAGAAACACGGAACCAAATTAATTTGCACGTTTGATATAAAAAAACGTGACAACTATTTGAGTTGTGGACAGAATAATACGATTTTATAAAGAATATGATTTTATGTGTAAATAAGGGCTTTTGCCTCTTAGAAAAAGAATGTTAATGGTGGGACAGATTGAAAAGTGTAGGTAGGTACTCCAAAGTTTTTCTTCAGGAAAAATATTTCTACTATCTATCTTCAGCCTTTACAACTATGAACAATGCAACTTTAATAAACCACAAGTATTATAAACAGCAAAGATGCACTTATTTCGCGACGAAATAATTTTTGACGGCAGTAATTGAACCAACATCCTTATTTAGATAAATCCGCTTTAACCAGTAAACTATAGTGTAAAATCTCGCACTCTACTGTAAAGTCGTTCATAATTATGTCGGTTATATATTCATTATTCATAAACCAAACTAGCCACTTTAAAATCATTCATACATAATATAACTTTACATATTATTATGTAAATTATGCAATACACTGTATTTATTTATGTTTTTAAATTTTAATACAGTCATATTTCACGCAATATACACACGCATAAATTAGTTTCAAAATATTTAAAACCAATTTATGTCTGTGTATATTATAACGATGGATTAAAAATCTACGCTTTGATAAAAAAAATGCATTGTGCTTCAACTAGGAGTAGCGCTCTTTTATTGAAGTTACAAAGGTTAAAATGAATAGTTCTGTCGCAAGAAAAATGCATTACACATCCCCCATATATTTAGTTGAGGTACAAAAACAATTAATGAACTAAGTTTTACACATAGTCACATATCACAATAAATTACACTTTAAATTCATTAATCTAATATTGTATAGGTGGGTACACAGCATTCTTAGTACTACTAGTTATAAACTATAAAAAAAATGTTATTCAACGTCTTGATAAAGAAAATGTATAAGTAGGTATACTAGCTGACCCATGCCCACTTTTTTGGACATACAAACCGTATAAACCTTGCCTGGACGTCCACGAATATTTCCAGACTAAAAATAGTCGAATCGGTTCAGCCCTTCTCGAGACTAACGAACAGCAATTCATTTTTATATATAAGACTAGCTGAGCCGTGCCCACTTCGTTGAGCATAAAAAAAACCGTTTAAACATTCCCCGGACTTCCACGAATATTTCCAGACTAAAAATAGTCGAATCGGTTCAGCCCTTCTCGAGTTTTGGCGAGACTAACGAATAGCATTTGATTTTTATATATAAGATAAAGATATATTATTATAGATATAGATTTTAGATGTCTTCTATTTAAATTTAAACAAATATGTATCAAGTGTATACGTTTGACAGTGATATTATACACAACTAGCTGTCCCCGCGACTTTGTTCGCGTGATTTTTGAGTTACTTAAACCGTTTATGCAGCACACGCAACGAAAGTCCCCAAAAATGTGCATAATTTTCCCCGTTTTTGCAACATTTCTCACTGACGCTTCGCTCCTATTGGTCGCAGTGTAATGTTATATTAGCCTAAAGCCTTCCTATATAAATGGGCTATCCAACATTTTTCCTGAGATTTCATTCGTTCCTGAGATTAGCGCGTTTAAAGTTTAAACACACAAACAAACTCTTCCGCTTTATAATATTAGTATAGATTGTACAATATACGCCAGTGGAATTGCTGTCGCGAGATACATAATCAGCCTGCCGCGCGGGTGTAACGGCGTGTGCGGCGACGCGTCAGGACCGTAAGCCGTTTGGCACCTTCGTGGGGCTTCGCGCTTTGATTTATCGAAGCTTTACAAATGATTGGCTGGGGCGAAGGGCGACGGGAGCGCTACAATGTTGCTAGCTGTAACATTATCATCATCATCGGGTACCGATTACCGACCTAGACGTGTCTGGGCCTCGGGTTATCTTAAGGTGTCAAAAATGGCATTTAAACAAATTACATTTAATTCCTTATTGATCAATGATCAGCCATAGTCAACATATTTTATAGCGGCCACAAACATCCGCCGCGTTTTCTACCCGACTGCGCGACTCAAAGGAGTGGTAACTGGTAAATGGTACCTAATGTGTTTAACAGTCTATGTTCTTTGAAGCACTAAAGAGACCAAAAAACGTCGGGTCCGATTTTAATGATTCGCACGTCAATCGAATCCTTTCAGTCCGGCGAGTGTCACAAAATATACAGATGAAGTTAGTGATACCTAATTGAAAATGTTGAACTTGAACTAAAACCTGGTTTTAGTTTACGTTCAACGTTTACGATTTGACGGACCGTTTTAGATCTATGTATTGGGTTTTAAATTTACATAAAAACCTCTCATATTTTAGGTTTTTGACGGTAGAAATTTACGATGACCACACGATAGTTTAATTGCGTCTCTATGATGGCAAAATTAAAAACGTAGGAATTAGGTATCCGAGTCAACATTTATTTTGGTACGACTATAAGATGTAAGCAAACAAATAATACCGCACAACTATTCCCAAACCTTCGACAATTACGCACGGACTATAAACGCCAAGTAAAAGATGACCCGGAGATATAAAAATGATCATCGAACCACAACGACTGGCGAGTAGCGTCGATACCGAGAAAACCGAACAAAATTCGCGGAATGTAAGCGCGCGTTCATATTGATATAAAAAAATATATACGATTATTTTATCTATATTTTGTTAACTCTTCAAAATGAATTTATTCTCAAAGTAAAATAACAAATAAAACGGTAATTAAAATAATATGACTAGCTACGAACTATAAACAAACAAAAATAATAAAAAAGTAGTATATAATAAAAGAGCTTTAAAAACTACAAATAAACTAACTCTTCAAAATATATATATGTCGGAGTTGAAACGTAAGGCTTGCAAAAAAAAAAGAAAAGCCTAGCAAGTTTAGTCATATTTCCCAAGAGGCCTGTCGCCGCTTACAAAAGAGGAAGGAGAAGACGTGTGTCACCGATGACAGCGATGACTGGTCAGAGTGGCGCGGTTTGATGGCGGGCCTTGAGAAAAAAGGAGTTGACTAAATTCGCTTACGTTCAATGTCAGCTTTGCATTAAGTACTTGTAGCAATAGGTTTGATTGTTCATAATATAAACACGTTCAGCTTGGTGTTATTATTTCCTGATCCTATAAAGTGACGCCCACAGAATACCTCACTCCCAGATATATAAAAAAAAGTATGGAGCTTAAACCCCTTATTAATAAAAATACTTACGTACTGTATAAGCTATACAATGGTAATGTAACTACCACAGGTTACCACACCGGTTCAACCCTCGCCCGCCGAGAAGAACGCGCGTAATTATTTTATATATTTTTTTAAATGTATACACACAAACAAGGTCAAAACTTTGTAGGTATAGAATATAAATTAACCGGCATGTTAATAATTTGATTAGTAAGCGGGATAGTCGTTTGTTTAAAGATAAAACGTTATCGCTAGCAGTTTTTAAATACCGAGAAAACCATACAAAATTCGCAGAATGCTCGGATGTGTTTACAATAGACACAGAACTTTTATAAAAATGCTCAATACCGTTTGGTTTTTTTTCTTTTGTACCCACGTACACCAAAACACAGCTGCGTTATTGTAACCGAAATATATTTTTGCACAGTTGGGCATTGTTTCGTCCATTTTTACCGTTGTGTTTTACGCGCAAAAACGGTAGCAAAACAATAAATCTTTACCATTTTTTTTTCTTTTGCACAATACAATTCGACCAACACTAGTAGCGTTAAGTCTGGCCAGTCGTAAAGCTTTTGCAGAAACAGGTCCGAAATCTCGGTGACAATTTATTGTTTTTGAACGCGCTAAAAAAACGAAAATGTGACCGCGTCTTTACAATTACTCATCTCGTCGAGAGTCGAGCTGCTGGCAAAAACGAGTGCGCGGTAGAATGTTTACAATTACTTAGAAATCACGACAACCGCCCAGGCAACTTGACCTCAGTTAAGACCGATCTCATCTTCCCCGCCGGATCACCTTACGGCAGCCAGATGAAGACAACCGTCCAGGCAAGTAGAGCCGCACTTAGAAGCAACTATCACACACCAGAGGGTCAACATAAACCGGTCGGAGCTAATCCATGAACCTCGCGGTCTTGGATGTTATAACACAATTTATACAAGCCAATTAAATGTTGCATCATCATAGTTCCAACGTTTGTTCCTCGAATTTTGTACGCACGATTTCGTGTTTTAGATAAAATTTCAACGGAATTCACCGAGTTTCGGGCTGCTTGTGAATTATGGAGTTTCGTGTGCGGGAAGATCGATGGCGCGTGATTTAACCCCCACACGAGTACCTAGAGACCAGAAAACCTCTCATATATAGCCTAACAGAACACTATTGAATTACAAGTCAGAAAAAATACTATAACCAAGAGAACGACACAGAACATAATAGGTTTTCTTCAAATTAAGTAATTTGTTTGTATGAAATTTAGTTATTTTTTCATTTCGCTAGATGTTTTACATTATAAAAGAGTCATATTATATTAAAGTTGTTTCCTTTATAGAATACAACCTTTTGTTTATTTACGTCAACCATTGATACAGAAACAGGGGTCTACGCGACCCTAGCTTCCTCCCTGGATAATGCCACTAGAGTAACAATTTTTTTTTCTGAATATCTATGTACAACATGTAATATAAAAATAAGTATGACTAGATTTTCCGCTGTGTTTAAACATCTAGGAAACAAATTGGAGAACATTTTACGATAAAATCGAAACATAGCTAAAGCCTTTTTTTATTTTATAATGAAAAAGGACCTTAATCTGTTAAGTTTTGGAGGAGGAACTGTTTCCTCCTAATCATCTCTTACTTTTAAAATGTAATTTTAGCTCAAGCCGCAGTTGTCTCTATCGGTTTGATCGGGCACTTGCGGGACAGCAATAGACTTTATAAATACGTATTTTGCATTTCTCTAGCCTGTGATGTTTCCTCATTACAATTACAGAAGTTAGGGCGGACAGTACAAAACTTTAAGGGTCCCATGTAATTACTCATAAAATTCCTAGAAACTCTAAAACAAATGATTGTGGACGTACAATCGCTGACATTATGTTGTAATATTGTATTGTAAATAGCAACATATTATGACGCGGACGGTATGTCGACTTATGCATTTGGCTTATCTCGTCCAGACATACCTGTCAAAGCTATTTAACATTCGCAGCACGCCGCAGCTGCGGTGCGACAGCACATCGCACAAGGAACTGACACAATAAAACACGTCAATCTGCAATAACCCTAAGCCGCTATCTTATCAACGGTTATCGGCGAGTAGGAAGGGCACGGGCGATAGGCTGTCTGAGTCTTCTGTAGGTATTCCGCCTGTCTGAGTGTACAAAGGGGAACTATCTATCTTCTGTTGTAAGAGGCAATTAATTATAATAATAATCCGTCCTACACCGATTTCTGTGACGGTTTCATTAAAACCAACGTGGGCAATTATACACAGAAGCACTGTCCCTTCCTTCACTCTCGTAGCCCAGTGGAACGGACAACCGACACGACTGGCGGGAGATCAGGCGCAGGACCGACTTTTTACATGCCCATCCGACGAATGGACCATCTTCCTTGTCAGACAAACAGGAATGTCAGGCAAGCATTCACTAAGTAAGGATTTTCAATATTTAATGGAATGCAGCTGAACTGGATTAAAGTTGAAAGCCGTGGAGTTTAGGACGTTTATGTGTTATTGAATGAATTATTTACTTTAAGACTCATTCAAAGATGAGCACAATCTAAAATAAGAATTAGGATAAGTTTTAAATAAAATTATCTATCTCTTTTTCGCAAAACGATATTTGAACGCAGGTATGGTAATGTCTATGCATCGGTTGTTCCCTTCTCGTTCGCACATTATATTTAATAGTTAAATTATATCTTCATTATTTTAATGGTACTTAAATAATTTTAGTTTCACATTTCTTGTGAATGACCAGGTGGGGCTATGATATCATCAACTAAAAAAAATTATTCAAAAACCCAATTGGAAACGCAAGAATAAGGGACAGCTAATTGAGCACGTCCAAGAGATTGTACAGTAAGCCACAAAGACCTTACGGGAACATCCACCCAACCGTGACCGCTCACGAGATCGAGACGTGGTCACCAGCACAATTCACCGATTCACCATAGCACAGCGTGACTCCTGAATGTGAGCCTGACTTTCTAAGAGTCCGAAAACCCGAGGTCTAAAAGTCAAGACAGTAAAAAAGCTTGTCGGTGTAACCAGACGTTTAGGAATACAAAGCTGTAGCGATGTAAAAGGATTTTACGTTTGAAAGCGGCAAAGCCTTTAAGGAAACATTCTAGTTAGAACGCAACAAAAAATGTAGAGCAAGAACGCTAATAAAATTAAACTGAACAATACAGATTTAATAACTTTCAAAATAACAGTCGAAAACGAGACAAAGCAATTAGCGAGTCTCGTCCTTTTGTGCCCTCTCTTATAATATTCGAAACGCTTCAATTTAATTATACCAATTGTATTCTATTATCGGAAAGAATCGATTGCCCTTCAAGGATCATGGGATTGCATCAGAATCCTATGACTTGCAGTGTTAAAACACTGACATTGGCCAGTCCCCGATGAGTCAATCAAGAATTATAATACTGTTGCTGGCTAGTAGCTACCGCCGTTAACCGCGGCAATAGTGGGAGAGACAAGGTGTCACAAATCACAATTCACGTAACCACAAACTTATCTACAAGGAACGCCAAGTAGTCAAGGATCCGTATGCTGCCATGTAATACACATGTAATACAAGCTGACCCGTGCCGACGCACGGCACGGGTCAGCTTGTATTACATAGAATCTTTTTAATTTATTGCAAGAATGTCGTACATTATAAAGGTGTTACAGGTAGACATACAGAGATTACAATAGCATTCAAAATAAAATGGAGGGAATACATTTTATAATTTGAGAAATAGACTGTAATCTCACAACTTATACCTGTGAAACTACAAACATATCATAAACTAGCTGTGCCCGCGACTTCGTACGCGTGGAAAAGTGATTAAGGGCAGTGTTATAATAAATCTGTTTTAAATATAATTTTACTTTATGAACACTGTCACTTGGGTATTTGAAAAACTAATTTATATAGTATACTGAAAATTCCGACTACCAACTTGACAAATGACCGTGTATAATTAGTAATTACTATAATACGAACGGGACTACTTGATACACGACGAACATCTCTGTACTAAGATTTGTATGGATTTTGCGCCGCAGCGACTGCAGACTATAATCGTTTCTATTTATAATTTTTATCACATTATATCATTGTCGGCGCACCGAAAAATTTTGCGGTCTTTTATAAGTACAATTCACTTGACAGTTAAAGTACTAACTGATTTTATACAGAAAAGAAGCAAAATATAGAAAGTCCAAAAGGAAGAAAACATACCTAAGTTGTACCTTGTTAGGTACAACTTAGGTATGTTTTCTTACCTATAAATTAAATTTATTTCTTCTTGATATTTTTATTTCTTAGTTTTTAAACATAAAAACTAAGGTTTAATTTATTTAACTTTGCTATTTAACTGTATTAAAAGTACGGCATTTGGCGTATAGATGTCGCCTATTATGGTTCTGCATCGCGCTATCGCTTGTAAGACAGATTTGTATAACAGCAGGGCAATCGCGCTAAAAAACTTTAGCTGAAACGCAACCGAAACGTGAACGTTACTCGACTTTATGACGTATTCGGTATCGCGCTAACCTTTTGACAGCTAGATGAGACGAAGCTGGACCGTAGTTGTAACTCAAACGCTGTCAAACAAAAAGTTCATACGGAGCTAGTTTAACTCGCACGCAGCTCGAACGTTTGGAACAAAGTGATCGTATATAAGTTAAGTTATTGAATCTAAATTGTGTAAAGGACCAAAAATGTTCAGCTGGATTGGAAACGAAACGCAGCTGAAACACAAACGAAACTAAGTTGAACCTCAAATGAAACGTTGTACAATAGCGCGATTGGGCTGCAGAATACTATATCAACATTAAAGTATTTGGCTAAAAAATTCCTTTAATAATTAATTTCACTGTTAACACATAAATGCGTTAAAGCAATTTGAAATTAATAATCATGAAATTTGAAACCAAGCAACGTTTAGATAGTACAAAAGATAAATTACGAAAACCATACGTTTTTATTTTTTAAAACTTAGGTACTAAGTACCTTTTTCTACTCAGGTCTCTAATATCTTCAAACTGTAACTAAATTTAAAATCTATGTCAAACAGGTTTATATAGAGCTCTCGGAGCGCAAGTCCAACTCGCACTTGGCCGGTTTTAATGTATTTATTACTAACCTACGCTAACAAATATACTGATTTTATACAAAAAACTATCGTAATAAAGAAACTCAAGAAACTTACTTAGATTGTCCCTACCTAGAATAAAAAGATCGAATACATCAATCTATGATATATTTACCTAACTTTTTTAGTTTAATTATTAACACGTGTAAATCAAAATTCTATATATTAGGGACCCTATAACCCTATAAAATAATAACAATATTATAAGTAAATGAAATTCACTCTTGTCGAATGCCATTGTCCCCCCGTGTATTCGCTTCGAATAAAATACCGCGGCGGCGCGGCGCGGCTCTCGGCCCGGCGCGCTTCCTACAAACGTCCAGCAAGTACGACATGATGTTTTTAAATTGTCATAACTTTTTTATTTATGAACCGATTTACATAAAACAAACACTAAATGTTAAGTGAAGCTTGCCGCAATATATTATTGTACAGTACATCTAAATCGGATAAGCCGTTTCTGAGATTAGCGTGCACAAACCCACAGACAAACAGACAAACAGACAAACAGACAAACAGACAAAAATTTCAAAAATCATAGTTTTGGGTACTATTGCGTAAATAAAGGTCCCCTATAATATTTTTTCTCAAATATCTTCAATGTACAGACACGACTCCTCTACAGATTTATTATATGTATAGATGTATGGTTGCTCACGTTAAAATATAATTTGAGACTAAATAAGCTGCTCACTCGGTACGTTGCAATGGCAAATGAATTTGGAGCCAACGGCATCATAAATTCTGCAATATTTCGTACGCGACGTCACTGAACGAATGTCGACAACAAAAGTGTCAAATTCTTTAAAGTGATTGCAAAGGATTGCGTACAATGATAAAGGAATTTAGCACGTGTATGCTCACAGTGGCTATAAAAGAATTTGGAACTGAACAAACCGTCCCGGGTTTAATAAAAGTGCATCTTAAATGATAATTAACTTGCATCATTTGTTTTGGACGACCTCCTACCAGGTGGACAGACGACCTAAAGGTCGCAGGGGGTCGGTGGATGGAGGCTATGAGCGACCGACCGTAGAGTTATCTATACTAATCTATACTTAATATTATAAAGCGGAAGAGTTTGTTTGTTTGTTTGTTTAAACGCGGTAATCTCAGGAACTACTGGTCCAATTTGAAAAAATATTTTTTGTTGGATAGTCCATTTATAGAGGAAGGCTTTAGGCTATATAACATTACGCTGCGACCAATAGGAGCGAAGCGTCAGTGAGAAAGGTTGCAAAAACGGGGAGACTTTCGTTGCGTGCGCTGCATAAATGGTTTAAGTCGCTCAAGAACCACACGAACGAAGTCGCGGCAGCAGCTAGTTATGTATATCTTGCATAAGCAAAGCAGCTGCAAAAAAATTTACGCTTGAACTTTATCGACGGTTGAAAGGTAATAGAAAGCGCCAAAAATAGCAGTTTAAAGTTTTAAAATTCAGAAAAATCAATTTGGCGTCAATGTTTGTTTGAAGTAACATTTAATTAATAGTTCCTACTAGCTGAACCGTGCCCACTTCGTTGAGCATACAAACAGTTTAAACCATCCCTGGACTTCCACCAATAATTCAAGACTAAAAATAGCCGAATCGGTTCAGCCGTTCTCGAGTTTTAGTGAGACCAACGAACAGCAATTCATTTTTATATACATAATAGATGATTGCCACTAAATTGTTTTTGGTGCTAGCAAAGCAAAGTGTGTGATAGCAAAAATTAAGCGTCGCGCGATTTTTGCTAATCGCGTTTTGAACGTAATCAGCCGACCGGTCTCGCTGGAAAACTTTGGATGCGCCTTATATCCGGCACGGGACGTCCTAGCTCAAACGACTTGGTAGAATAGGAGATAGCATTTGTACGCCGAGGAACTGTTAAATCAGAGAAGCGAACAAGTCAAAATCTACACTAATATTATTATAAAGAGGAAAGATTTGTATTTTTGTATGTAACGACTTAACTCAAAAAGTACTGGACCGATTTTAAATATTCTTTTTTCATTAGAAAGCTACATTATCACTGAGTAACATAGGCTATATAAAAATCAATTGCTGTTCGTTAGTTTCGCTAAAACTCGAGATCAGCTGAACTGATTCGGCTATTTTTGGTCTTGAAATATTCGTGGAAGTCCCGGGAAGGTTTACACGGTTTCCATGCTCAACGAAGTGGGCACGGGTCAGCTAGTCTGGTAATAAATTAAACATAATATGTCAATCTTTAACAACCTACGACTACATAGTAAGCTGTACAATTCTGACCGCTCTTACATAATAGCAGAGTAAAACCTACACATGGAGTCAATTGAGTTATATTCCACGTTTTAAATACATTTAACAAGGAAAATGTATTGCAAATTAATGTTTGCATTACAATTCATCCTTCAGACGGCACTGCACGTGGACACTTATCGGCGCTACGTATTACGCTTATGACTAATATTGGATTTTATAAGTACAGTTGTATATAATAAAAGAGTTAATTTATCCTATATAATTGTATAGGATAAATGAATGATTGCATTACAATTCATCCTTCACTCTTCAGACGGCCAATTGCAATGCCGCAATGGGTGTCCATGGATGTAACAACGAATACAATCGCTTTAAAATTAACATACATAATATTCCGTAATTGAGTTATTTAATGAATATTAAGTTATTTACTTTTGGACTCATTACGAAGTAAATCAAAAATATGAGCCAAGAATTAACCAAGAATAAAACAAGAATTAGGATAATTTTAAAACATTAAAGTTTCATGCAATTAAATAAAATTATCCATATTTTTATCGCAAACCGATATGTACGCAGGTTGGTGTAGGTAATTTAATGGTAGGTACTTAAATATTTTTAGATTCCCATTATTCGTTTACCAGGGGGCTATAAAACAACATAAATGAAAAAACATTCAAAAGACTAATAATTATTGTGAAACGACAACTGATAATTGTCAAATGATAATAATTGCCCTCTCGGATAGTCTGACACGTGGTGACGTCACATCTGCACAGAACCTGACTCAGGTCACGTAGTAGTATTGGCAAGAACAACGGTTACACGTTGCGATTATAGTCATATCGAAAAAAGTAGGACAATGAGAATGTCAGGTTAAACAGAAACTAGCAAGTAGCGGCCGACCTAGCAGCGAATATGTGCCACTCGGTACTGACTAATGATGTAACTCCACGGGCTTGTGGACTTGGCTCCCGACTCCAGAGGTCGTGGGTTCGCTGATCTGATCGCCTCATTGACAGACAAGAAAGATGATCCGCGCATTAGATGGGCATGTCAAAGTCGATCCTGATCTCTCGCCAGCCGTGTAGGTCTCTATTTAAAAGAGAATAAGCACACATTATTGTTCTGTAACAGTCACTCTCACTGTCATATTTTTTTGTATTAAAGCACTACCTAATCAGCTACCATTTCCATTTTGGCTCTCCTTTTTACATACAATTAACTCCTAGAGCGACATTCCTACAGTTATGTTTTCTTAACTTCGTGTCCTACATTGTCAGTCACTGTTGTAAAACACGGCTGGACACTGAGTTAATGATTGGGCAAAAGGATGATCGATTCATTTTTTTCCCTGTCTGAATCTGCAGGCTTACTCCCGACACAATCGAATCAGTTCAATCTCAACGGCTTTTGGTGTTTTATTTGGCGGATTACTTTGAAACTAACCAGGATAAAGAAAATCGTTAGATCGCAACTTTTTGTACTCTTGACCATATCAATTCGACTGAGAATCAAAATAAGCAAACGTCAATTTATTGGGAACTTACGCGAAACGATCGAATCTGAATCTAAATCGTATCAGTTTGGAGAGTAAGGCCCCTGATTAGGGCCTGATCTACGATTCTTGGATCTATAGTGACTACTTCGCTTCATAGCACCGTCCCCGTGTCTCACGGTCGATGATGCTGATGTTGATCGTGCAGTTTCCGCCGCTAGGGTCTAATGTTTATCGCCTGAGCCGCAGAGGTCGAGTAAAAGCTAGCCGGGCGACCTTTTCGCGCCGCCGGCCGCGCCGCGCTGATACCGGATCAATTAGTATCACATCAATTAGCGAGTACTACGACGGTGGAAATACCAATTATCATCAGTCTGCTACATGTTATAGGATATGATATTATGTATACTAATATTATAAAGCGGAAGAGTTTATTTGTTTGTTTAAACGCGCTAATCTCAGAAATTACCGGTCCGATTTGAAAAATCCTTTTTTTGTTGGATAGTCCATTTATAGAGAAAGTCTTTAGGCTATATAACATTACGCTGAGACCTATAGGAGCGAAGCGTCAGTGAGAAATGTTGCAAAAACGGGGAAAATTATTCACATTTGGGGACTTTCATTGCGTGCGCTGCATAAACGGCTATACCACACGGTCGCGGGCACAGCTAGTATAAAAATAATCACTCACCCTCTTGTGAAACTTGGCTGCGTCGTACGACCTCTCGGTGCATAGGTTGTATATGTAGTAGTGGTCCTTGTGCTTCTGCTCCAGAAACCGGTAGACCTCGTCGATGTGGTTCCTGTACACCCCCTCCAGCTTCTCCGCGGGGAACCCCATGGCTATCAGCCTGTCCGTTATATCTGTGTGGGTGCTGGTCAAGGAAACAATAGGCCCAAAAAGGGCCAAAAATACAGGCAGCAGATAAGAATTAGGGCGAGCGTTCACTTGCGTCAAGACAGTTTTAAGACAGACTATAATAAATAAAAATATATATATTATCAGACTTGAGAATTGAGATAATATGCCAACCAATTAGCGATACAATCCTGAATCGCGCTCGAAGTTATAATGTGGAAATTACAACAGTGGGCTTCGGCCTGATCAAGCATAGCACTTAGCTGGATCGGAGATCTCTCTTTGGGGCTACCAATATTCCCAAATGCACAATGCGGACGAATTACAAGTAGCAGCAAATAATTAGAGTTAGGGCGAGTGTTTACTTGCATCAAAACTGTCTATTGCTTCACTAAATATGTATAAAGATGCACACACTTGAAACAAAACCAAAACCGTTGAGATATATTTTACCTCTGACCTTTATTGCCCAGAACATAAGGTTCACTGTCTCCATCAAGGTGAAGTAACAGTAATCGGACGGTAATACCGGTTGTCGGTAAACTAACTTAAAACTGTCGTGACAAGGAGAGACACCCTATTACTAGTTATATGTACAGGCTGTTGTTTAAATATGTTATTGAATGTACTGTATATTCTTGGTGGAAATTCATGTTATATAGTAAAACACAAACAACTTGCACTTTTTTTTTCTTAGTTGAAGACATGAATGGACGAAGATGCTATGTCGCAAAAAATCCCAGAAAATTAGGTTTAAACCGTCACTTAAACATTTTAGGATATAAGTAAGTACATTTATTCCAGAGACGGATCTTTAGATTAATGTACTTAATACGTTACGACGTATTATAAAATGTTTAAGTGACACAGAGTTTTGAACTCAATTTTCTCGAAACCAGAATTTTGAGAGAACATATCACCTTTATCCATTCATGTCTTCAGTTATTTTACATTATTAGTTAAAATACACGACCGGTTTCAACATAGTCGAAATATAGTCGTAAACACCTGATGATGACTATGTCGAAACCGGTCGTGTATTTTAACTAATAATAATTAATGTTAAATCTACACTAATATTATAAAGAGGAAAGATTAGTATTTCTGTATGTAACGACTTAACCCAAAAAGTACTGGACCGATTTTAATAATACTTTTTTCATTAGAAAGCTACATTACCACTGAGTAACATAGGCTATATAAAAATCAATTGCTGTTCGTTAGTCTCGATAAAACTCGAGATCAGCTGAACTGATTCAGCAATTTTTGGTCTTGAAATATTCGTGGAAGTCCCGGGAAGGTTTACACGGTTTCCATGATCAACGAAGTGGGCACGGGTCAGCTAGTAACTAATAAAGTGGAAAAAAGTGCAAATAGTTTTTTGTTTTACTATATTATGTTGTTTAAATCTATTGTGTTCGTGACCTGCCAAAGGCTAAAACGTAGACACACCTCTAATTTAAACTTGCAAAATTTTACAACTCTCAAGGACAAATAATCGCGCTATTTGCTGTATCGTAAAGTAAACTTAAATCAATACGGCATTCACGGGACGTTGTCTCCTAAAGCCAAGATAAAACCGGGAACCAAAACTTGACCTCTATAGCGAAATGGTTGAGCTCACTCTACAATTAAATGTGTCTACAATACATTTCCAGAATGAGAAAAGGTAGTATTATTATATCCCAAAGTTATAGTGACTGCTCTATTTACACCCGTTATAGTATAAAAAAGTATTAAATAAAAATTTCCGTTGTCCAGTACACGTACAAGTTCAGATTGACGAGCTGTGAAACGACCATAAATATTATAAGGGTAGCCCGTGAGCAAGTATCGGTGACCGATTTTAATAGGTTATAACTAGATCATGCTGATAGCAATAGTGCAACGCACACGTCATACAAAAAAAACATACAGACGAATTGAGAACCTCCTCCTTTTTTTGGAAGTCGGTTAAAAAAATCCTTCAGAAATAATATGAAGGAAAAATCGGGCGATAATCGTATCGTCCCTACAAAAAATATAGGCAGTGGGAGAGCGCCCTAGAACTAGTCCGATAAACGCTGGGCAGCCATACAAAAGCCCCTGGCCTGCACAGGTCCCATAACGTCCCAACGGTATTTATAGAGCAAGTTTTTCATCATCATTTCCACAGATAATAAAAAGGTATTTACTCATTGCGGTAACCTGTATCTCCTATAGGTACCTTGTGACGAGGCCAGTGTTACTTAGGTCGTTTTCCCCCTAAGTACAGGGGATACCTACACGGGGGGAAGAATATTTTAGATTTTTAGGGGTTTTATCCACTGTTTTTATGTACAAATCTGCTACTTCATTATCTAAATTATTTAGAAATTGAGTAATAGGGAAATTTTTAAGTCGGGACCCTACAGTAAATATAATTTTAGGATGAGTCGAATAGCTAATCTTAGGCCCGTATTAATAAAACAATCTCAAACAGGGTCTCAAGAATTGCGATTGGAACCTCTCCTTGAGAACCTATTTGGCATATAAAACAAAAAGTTAAACAGCGTTGTTTTATCTGCTGAATAGGTTCTCGAGTAGAAGCTGCGAACGCAATTCTGGAGACCTAGTTCAAACTAGACTATTAATACGTGCCTCAGATATTTTAATAACAAACCAAAGTTATTTTGGCCATCAGTAACTTTGAGGTGAAACGTGGATTTTAACGATCCCGAAATAGTGCCTAAATTTAAATGATATTTATTTGTTTGTGGAGAATTTCCAGCACCAACCAGTGAAATGCGGTTATTTCTGGTACGTCTATATTTGGGGACCACTTGTGTTATCATAATTAATTTAAAAACCAACGCATTTCGCCCTCCACTCCAAGGGAGATAAGAAAAATATTTATAAAATGAAGCAATTCGGTATACGAGCATGAATGTGGGTTATTTTTGCGACGCTCAAAATGTAATTTTAAAACTGAAATCTGGGTTATTTTTACCGGGGTTCATTTTTATGGACATTCAACCAAAACGGGTATAAAACCAGAGAGAATATATTACGATATTTTTGTCAGATTACTCATAGACTCTAAAGATATCCGTATTTTAATTTAGGTGCATTTATTTAATATTTGCTCTTTGGACCGTACTACAATATTTTGACACCGTTTTTTGAACTCTCAGATCTGCTGAAACGAATTAAATAAAAAAAAAATACAAAATCGTTATATGTACCTGGTTTTCCACCCTTGAGTGCAGAATTTTGAAAAATCCTTCGTTAGTGAATGCCTACGATATATATGACGACGTGTCTGAAATTTTATGCTTCTATCCCTATCAATCAGTTTTCAAGTAGGCAATCAATCAGTTTTGTCTTTTATACCTATTTATTACCTATACCTATTACTATGTACATTGTACCTATCTCTAGATAGAGTTAAGAGCTTAGAAAAAACATTCATCAAATTTTATCTAGATAAATTATTCAAAAAAAATCATAGACTAAAATATGATGAACGCGGGGCTGCATATAAAACGATATGTCCACATTTGGCAAGTCGGACCGCTTGTAAAACCATTAATAATTATTATTATTGATCGCGTTTCTTTGATTTATGATCGCGCTGACATTATCATATTTTAATAATTTTGAACATAATATAAATTGTATGTCGAATGACACATACTGGATACATGTATCATGATTCAAAATCGTATCGTAGGTTTAAGGTTTACTAGTCATTGATTTTGCAGCATAAAAAACCATTAAAAATGGGGCCACCCTGAATACTATCATCATTTTTCATAAAATACTATAAAGCGGAAAAGTTTGTTTGTTTGTTTAAACGCGCTAATCTCAGGAATCTTTTATTGTTGGATAGTCCATTTATAGAGGAAGGCTATAGGAGCGTCAGTGAAATGTTGCAAAAACGGGGAAAATTATTCACATTTGGGAACCTTCGTTGCGCGCGCTGCATAAACGGTTTAAGTCACTCAAAAACCACGCGAACGAAGTCGCGGGCACATCTAGTTTTTCATAATTGCAACAGACCGGAATAAAGGATTTCGATTTTATGTTTCTTGGCCAGTAATCGTTGGCCCTAGTTCAATTCGAGCTATCAAAAAGCGTAAGCTGGGGCTACAACCGTTTTAATATATAAAAAATCCGGTTCTAATACTTATTGCCACACGGTCTAGACGCGTTGGTCTAGTTTCACTAAATTCGACACTTTTACCACATTTTTGTGTCGACGACTAGATGAATATAACGCAACTAATGACCACACAATTATGCAAATTTTATATTAAACCACACATGTTTTTGTCTACATTTTTTTGGGTTCCTTTTACTAAGAGCTGGTACACATTAGGCGCTTATAGACTCGCGCTTTGCTAATGCGCGTTTTTGGATAAAGAAAAAGGCCACGCTTGAGTATGTATACTGAGTACAGAACTCCTGGTTCTCAAAACGCGCGTTGACATAGCCCGCTCCTAGGTCCGTATAAATAAAACAATCTCAAGCCCAACCTCACTTGAGAACCTATTTGACAGATAAAATAAATCTGTCGCCAGGCTGCAACACTCATGAACCGTGATAGTCAGATTCTTGAAATTTTTCACAGATGATAATATCCCTGTTGCAGTAGACTGCAGTATTTGATATAAAGTTCAGCTTGATACCTCCACGCGTTCGTGATAAAAAGAGTCTCAACAGACAGACAACAAAGTGGAATATAGGATATAAGTGTTCCCTTTTTTATTTAGCTCATAGTAGGTAGGCTTAGTCTTATTAACACATTTTAAGTATTCACAAGCGAGGATAATGTCTTATTTACGGACGTAGGCAAGGATACCAAAGGTTATAATGTAAGCCTTTTTGAGGCTTCTTTAATACATTTAATCATGATAAGTACCCACCTCTATTATAGCCATAGGATAAGGATTAAGGAGCATAATGTTGGATTATTCTTTCACCAGATCTAGATATTTTAACAAGAGATATGATTTCTTAAAAAATATATAATTGTTACTTCATTATACTGCTTACAAAGAAATAAAAATGTCGTTTTGATTATGAAACAATAAAAAATAATATTTCGGGGTCATGAGTAATAAGTTGAAGATTTTTTAATATGATATTGTCATAACATATTGTATAAATATAAGAAACTGTATTCATTACTTTTACGAGTCAATGAACTCTGGGCGGAACGTAAGAATTTTAAGGTAGATACGTAATAATCTTTTCTAGAACTATCTACAAGGCGGAGGCTCGTCTTCCGACAGGAATGAAGTTACACCAACTCTACGCCACTGCTATGTGGCACTTTTTTTATAAAATTGGCAATTACCATTAAATGGCGGGGACCAGTCGCCACCCTTGGGCAGTCTCCTCACTTGACCGATGTGCTTTGTCCTCTCGTATTGTTAAGCGTGCCTCAGCGGCGGACGAATTATACGGCCGCTATATAATGACGGCCAAAATCAAGTTTTCCAAGTTTGGAGCTATACAATAACATCTGAAAACTACTACAGTGGGCTTCGGTCTGATCGAGCAAACCACCCTGCTCGGTTGGATACCTTCTTTTGAGATTCCCACCATTCCTTGACATCGCCTAGTTGTCGCAATTTAATCTCAAGGACATGCATAATGCACTCCTATTTCGTAAAAACCGTCTTGTGACGTCCGATAGATGCGAAACCAAGAGTGTCATGCCGTTTTCCGTCACGGCATTCGAGTAAAATTTCCTACCAAGCGGCCACAATAGATGTTTCACATCGAAAATTAGTTTTATTCTCTCAATATTATATACTCCTGTACCACAGTTGCATTCAGGCAGTTATGGGACCTTAATAGCCCCATCGCGATAATCTCGTGGATTTATTGAATCCCGGCGCGCGGCGACACCTGGCTCCCGGCCAGTATCGACGTGCTATTGCCACGGTGCATCCCGACTATTCAATTAACCAGACAGACAATATCGTTTTTGAAATAGGTATGTGATAACTTTAACGCCTAGCGTTGTCAGAGAGAAAGAGCCCGCCTGCGTGTCGTATGCGTGAGAGAAAGAGAAGCCAGACGCGTCGTAACGCATTACGTAACGAAGCAGTTCACTCTCCCATTAGAAGTTATCACTTGAAAATATAAATGAAAATTTTATCGAAAGTCTAGCGTTGTCAGAGGGAAAGAGCCCGCCTGCGTGCCGTATGCGTGAAAGAAAGAGAAGAAACACTCCGTAACGCATTACGTAACGAAGCAGTTCACTCTCCTCACAAATTTTATCCAAGGTAGGTAGTTAGAAAAACCTTACCACGGATATAATGGTTTTATCAAAATACTCATAAATTGTTATCCGATTTCGCACTACAATATTTTTCTAAAGAGTTTTTAGCGTGGAAGATTAATCCTATATGTTATAGTTTAGAAATGCTAGGAGAGAACCAGCTTATATACCACTTTGGTTGCCAATAGTTCCTCTAGTTATAACTGTAAGTTGTAACGTGCAAAGCAGTAGTTTACAAATACCTGATTCAAACCACAAACTTTCTTAAGATAACGTTGCAATGGAATCAATCCAGATGAACCGATAACATTCAAATATCCGATTGTGAATTCTGTCGGAATCGATTAACTTTAATTCGATCGAGTAGTTTGATCGAACGAGTTCGTTAGCATAATTAAAACAGACGTATTAACACTTTATCCAATTTCACAAACGCTACACTAAATACTATAGGAAATAACTGCAAAAAATAATTTATTCATATTATTTATTGCTTCCTGTCGTAACAGCTTAGAGTTCTGTCGGCAAAATCATCTTTTTCGCAATTATGTTTTATCAACATTCAACATGAACATTTAACATATTATTATAATACGTTTTAAACGTATTCAATTTATCTTTGTACTTTTAGATATTATGATAATGTGGATAGTCAATATATAACATATTTTATTTAAAAAAACGTTAGTTACTTTATAATTATCGTGTTGATTTTTTTTTTCTTTAGACTAGCAGAATATGACATGAATGGAGGCAGACCTTGAGGTCTTGAGAGCTGGTGGAAAGTGGAAAGATACCCAATATTATTATAACACTTCACACTTATTACGGTGACTGTGGCTGGCTTCATTGAAACCAGACAATCGATCTCAACAGTTTTTGGTATTTTATTTGGTGGATTACTTTAAAGTAATCAGGATAAAGAAAATTGTTAGATCGTAACTTTTTGTACTCCCGACCATATCAATCGGCTGAGAATCAAAATTAACAAACGTCAAATTATTCTAGAGTACTCGGCACGATCGAATCTGAATCAAAATCGAATCAGTTTAAAGAGTAATTTTAATCTGAAAGGACTGAACTCCATGGACTATGGATCAGTCGAACGTAATTAGAAATTTACTACGTTCCAAAGGACCAGCAGGCTCACTCCCGACACAATCGAGTATCGAATCAGTTCGATCTCAACGGCTTTTGGTATTTTACTTGGTGGATTGCTTTGAAACTAACCAGGATAAAGAAAATCGTTAGATCGTAACCAGGGAACGGACGGTTAGGGTTAACAGTTTCGATATATCTGTTATTAACCTATTCATATATCGGATAACCGAAACTATCTGTTAAGCAATTATTTCGGTTAACAGAATCCACAGATACCTTTATTTTTAGGATTAGGTTAAACCGAAACGATACAGGTCAACAGAAAAATTTCGGTTAATCGAAACGTTTCGGTATACCCTAATCCTAAAAATAAGGGTATCTGTGCATAAGGTCCAAAACAGGGCTTGAAAGCGGTACAGATATAAAGGTATTATACCGGTACTAAATTACGATATCGCTATAATTTAAAGGTTTGGTCAAAACGGTTGAAATTCACCATTGCGGTATCGCAAAATAACGATATATACCTTTATTATTTTACGGTATGGTTATACCTCATTATCATTATATTTTATCACTACCGTAACCGAAATCATTTCGGTACCGAAAAAATTTTCAGAGCAACACGGCAACGTCGCACGCACTGACGCGGCGCGGCGTTGTCAATTCGAAACTTTACAGTTTTCATGTCAAGACTTGCACAATACGGGATTAGTGGTATTCATTGCAATTTGCTATTCCTTGATCTTTCATTCGCTCCACGTTACGTAGTAACTAATACTTAATCTGTGATTCGCTCGCTAATTTCGTTGCAGTTTACACGTCGTGTTACGTTGCTAACTTATTTATAATATATTATTAACTTTAACTTATTTATAATATATTATTAACTATTATTTCGGCGACCTCCGTAGCGCAGTGGTTGAGCGTCTTGGTCTTTGAGCGAGAGGTCGCGGGTTCGAATCCAGCCGAGGGAACAAAAAGTTTTCAATGTTTCTGGGTCATGGATGTGTATTAGATTTGTGTATAATATAATAAAAATCTTAAATATGCGTATATTACAAAAGTATTAAATATATTTCCGTTGTCTGGTACCTGTAACACAAGTTCTTCGGATACTTAGCACAGGGCCCGATTGACGTGGTGTGGAGCGTCCATAGATTAAAAAAAAAAAAAAAAAAAAAACTAATTCACAGTCATGGGAAGGAAGCGTAAGAACGCAGTTTACGCATACTTTACGTATGATAAAGAAACTAAATATACCAAATGTTTAATTCCTGGTTGTGAAACAAATGTTAAGGTATGTTACAAGTCGTCTACTAACTAACGTAGATAGTATTTTAAGAGCGCGCAATCAAATTTCATCAACTCGAAATCGCCGCGAGAGCCGATATCGACTCACACAGACGCAAAACAACACGCATGTGTGGGTTAACGCTAGGTCGAGCGTAGGTAGAGCGTGCAAGTAATATTGATACTTTAATCCTAATGAATTACCTATAATTAATTATATTTAATATTACCTACCATTTCAATACTTCTATAAAATTAAATGGTATTTAAGTTATAAAATACAAATGATACATACTCGACATGCTAGTAATCGCCCGCGGCTCAGTCCGCGTTACTGTCGAACCGTCGGGAACAACTTTCGCGCGATGATTGTGTGAAAAGAGTTTCATGGTGGTTGGTTCAGTAGATGAGACGTGAAGAAGTAACAAACAAACACACGAACAAACAAACCAACTTTCACATTTATAATTTAGGATAAGTAAGTAATGAGAATGAAAAATTCAACAACCTAATTTTTATAAAAATATACCAAGTTATTTATTTTTTATCTTTGATGTCCAGAAATGTTTGTCCCTAAATATTTTACTGACCCACTTCCGACTACCCACTAAAATGTACTAAAATACTAATTTTAGTGGGTAGTCGGGATGGACATGCTTTTTTCAGTGACAAAAATGTTGTCACTGAAAAATTGTTTCCTGTCACAACTATTAGGTAGCCAGGCACAAACAGGTAAGCTATACTAGCATTTTGCAACCGTCTGATTATTGAATGAAAATTAAATAAAATTAAAGATTATTTTATTAAAAACACGGTGGTTTAGGATTACCTGCGAAATTTGAAAAATAAAATATTGGTGCAACTTGTGTGCGACTGAGAGGTCCCAACCAACCATCCCCTGCAATAGAACAGGACAGAGCATAGCAGCTGTTTGAAGTCTGACCATTTCAAGAAAGACAGTGCGCATGCTATATTTTGTTATTGGAAATGAAAAGGATAACCCATATAAAAAAAACTTCTAAAAAGTGCCAATCCTTTCCAAAATAATATTGATTGTGATCACTATAAGATGTTGTTAGACCGACCGACTAACCCCTACTTGGCATAACATGTATCTCACAAGTTTTTACTGTAGAAGAACTAAGTAGCGAGACTTGGCAATTTTTACAAGATATGTTTTTGATGGGATCTCAGTTCTTTTTGTAGAAGATTTACTAAACGCGTGTTTTTGTGAAAAGGGCAAATATAGCTTTGTAATCCTATACATTTATATGACATTACAAAGTTAATTATGCAGTTAGTTAGTCTAGATAATTCTACAGAAATATTTTTTTTAGGTTTTTCCTTTATTTATACACTAAACACTACTTGTATTCCAAATTTGAAGCTTCTATGTCTGCTAGAAGTGCCTAATACTTTTGATAATCGGTCAGTGAGTGATTGAGTCAGTGACAAAACTAAGAAGTTTGACAAGTTATAATTATTTAACTTCTGTTTCAAATTGAATAACATTTGAAATATACTGTGTTTATACAATGCTTTCCTAGTAACTAAAAATGCAGGCTTCTTTTAATCCACAACAAAGTTATAGGGAGTTGAAAGTGGCCTAAACTGCTTCGAGAAATTGATGGTACGGCCATGCTCAAGTTGACAGAAGCACTGCCATGCCCCCAGATACTCGGTTATATTGATGACAGTTACATTAAAGCAGACAGACACACAGGGGCTGATGATGATTAGTATTATTTTTAAATATATAAACCACATCAGCTTTCAACAAAAGAAATTTACATCAAAATCTTTTGATTAATTTAGGGGCTGTGATATTACAGACAGACACACAGGGGCTGATGATGATTAGTATTATTTTTAAATATATAAACCACATCAGCTTTCAACTAAAGAAATTGACATCAAAATCTTTTGATTAATTTAGGGGCTGTAATATTACAGACAGACACACAGGGGCTGATGATGATTAGTATAATTTTTAAATATATAAACCACACCAGCTTTCTGCTAAAGAAAACCGCATCAAAATCTGTAATGCATTTAGGAGCTACGATATGAGAGACAGACACGCAGGGGCTGATGATGATTATTATATAAATTCTATATTTTATAAATAAACTCTGAACACAATATTACACACCTTTTTTGTGGTAACCTCTTTAATGTTTTTTTTTTATATATATTATAAACTTTGTAATCGACATAATATAATCTCTGTAAATTTTCCCCATTTCTCATAAAATATTAATGCTCGTCAAAGCGTCAATTCTGCTTAGTCGCACTACATGTCTATGAGCGGACCAGGTCGGTGAACCTTTATACGTTGACGGTCCAGCGCAGAGCGACACGTCCTTCCCTCACGAATTCTCAGCGGGTACTAAATAGATCACGATTTACATGACGCGTGCGCTTGGTTGAAAGCAAGTAATTTTAAAAAAATTGAATAATGGGATAAACATCGGATTTTAATTAAATAAAATTAAATAAATAGTGTCAAGTTACCAACAGTATGATTATTAATTATAAAAATAATATCATCGAAGAAATTTAGTTTTTCCAGTAGAAATACTGCACTTAAAAACGTAAATTATGACATTTTTAAAAGATTTTTTATGCAGTCAACAATACATATATTTTTTATTTTTTATCAACTTTTCATTTAAGGACTTTATAATCTCTTTTATGAAAATAGAAATTAAACTATATTAAAACGATTTAATTGTTATTTTCTTTATCAAAGTGAGCTAAAATCGGCATTTTTGCGATTCGGCGTTCCGAAATCTTTAAATTTACTCAAATGTTTATATATAAATAGTTTTATAAAATTAAAGTTTTATGTGGTAAAACTTTAATTTTATAAAACTATTCCAAAAACAAAGAGTTTATCTTTATATATTTCTAATTGTTTTATTTAATTTTGTTATTTTATGCATGTCAGGGGCAGTCAAAAACACCGAAAAACTGAAACATCGTCGTAAATTGAATGCACGCTCTTAACGCACCAATAAAACATAATTAAACATTATAAAACATAATTGCTATGCACTATGAATTTTTTAAAATAAGTAGGTAGTTATATAGGTAATTTAATGGTATCCTTAACTTAACTGTTTCCCAAGTTTTATAACTAAAACTGTCTAAATAAAAACTATTTAGTAATTTACTATTAACTATTTACTAAAAACTATTTAGCAATTTACTATTAACTAAGTACCTACGCAGTACGCTGCGTTACAGGCAGGGCACGACTGTCAGTAATTTTTAACACTCAAGATTCTACGATCAAAGCAATCGCCGTGACTCTGGCGGGCAGCAGGGTACCTACTAATAAAACCGTTATTTTACAAATTTGGGTATCTGAAAAAATTTTGATACCATAATTTTGCGGTACCGAAATAATAGCGGTACCGTTATATAAGGTTACCATAATTTTAAGGTATGACGTCATACCGTTAACCGTTTTTACCGATATTTTTCGGTTATTCAAGCCCTGGCTTATACAGCGTTTATTAGTAAGGAGGTTAGATAATAAATAAAAGGTCAGGCGCACAGTGAAGGTAGTTCGTACGAAGAAACGCAACACTATACTAATTGTAGGCACTACGACGCGTCAAGCAAGACCGGAGCGGACTGCGGAAGATGCGCGGCGGCATGCGCGCGCACTTGTATCTAAACACTATCGCTATCCCTTTTTGCTGTCAACCAAATATGTTTTATTTCTGTTAACAGTTTCAACTAGTAACCCATTCACTTGAGTTATACCAAAACGATTTCTGTTAACCTTAATAGATTACAGATCAAACTGAATAAAGCAATACCGATACAAATGGGTTAACCAGGATTTCGGTTAACCGGTTCAATTAGTAACAGAAATAGAGGTTAACCGATTCAAACGGTTAATGTTTATGAATAGGTTTTCCGATCACTGATCGTAACTTTTTGTACTCCTGACCATATCTATCGACTGAAAATCGAAATAAACAATCAGCAATTTTTTGGGAAGTATGAGGCACTATGAAATGTGAATCAAAATCGAATCAGTTTGGAGAGTAAGTCCCCAGAGCCAGCGTGAATCAGTTCAATGTGTCAAATAGGTAATTGTAATGTGCGCCCTTCAAGTGGTTCCGAGTTTTCCAAAGCGCAATGCAGCTTGCACGGAAAACCTAAAAACCATAAAATACTTCCTACGGCGTACATACAAAGGTCGTCACTCGTTGGTGCCGAGCTTCCTGACCGACAAAAGGTCGTTCCAATCTGCGTCTTAATCGCAGACATTTTCCTAACGCCGACGTGAAGCAATTAATATCGTAAGAGGAGGCCTCCCGCTGCGAGGCGAGACAAAATAGCATTATGGCGTGGAAACGAGCTTCGGCCGTGGACGACGCGACTTGCGTAACGCACGCGGCACGACACCGCGGCGACGGGTCCACCTCACCTTGCGCCGTTTCCTGATCCCCTAGTAACTAGTTGATGGAAGGTCCATTGACTAAGATGTAAATAAAATAAAAATAAACAAAATATTTGCAAATGAAACATAACAAGCTTCTTTGGGAAAGACAACAAAGAAACTATAACCAGTCTTCGCAAAAAAGAGGTCTAAAAGGCTAAAACAAGAAAATAAATAAATTTTTTCAGAAATCTAGAAATGCATGCACAAAAATGTTCAATGTAGAGACGTGGTCGCACCCGCTAATAAAATGTAAGCGTCAGCACAGAAACGTATTTAGTAACTTTCTTAAATATATTGATGGATTTTTTTTATGTTTTCAGGATATTCACTGATCAAGGTTGGTTATTTATTATTATATAGGTAAATTTTTGCATGTAGGCCTTCAAAAAATAAGAGGTCGGGGAAGCCGACAGGAATGTAGAAACCCGCACGTACTGTGAAATATCAATATCATGTATTATAAAGAACTGGTATACAGACAGATAGGACACTCGATGGAAAGTGACGTCCATGGACAACCCTAAGGACAATAGGGCTGTCGGCCTATTAATAACTACAAATGTTATAAGAAACTTTAACTCGACTTCGTAAATTATAGCCTATGTTACCCGGGGTATTATTACGAATCTATTGACATGCCTTTCATTCAAATCGGATCAGTGGTTTAGACTCTACGGTGGATCAAACTTGCATACGTAAAATACTAAAATCCCTTCCTTTTCGCGTCCCCCTCAGATTATCACCCTTTATTTTGGCGTATCCAGTCAGATAATTATCTTTCCATTTGGCTTCTTCGAAGTCGTGTAAAAGAATAGGTACGCTCTTTTTTTGAGAGAAGAAAAAACCGAGTAATTGCTGAATGTAATCGCTTACGGGTTCCTTACACTTATTATGGTCAACGAAGAGAGCTAGCCTCTTCGTTGACCATAGAAACAGTTTGTGTCGAACAGTTTAAACCTTCCCTGGACTTCCACGAATATTTCAAGACTAAAAACAGCCGAATCGGTTCAGCCGTTCTCGAGTTTTAGCGAGACTAACGAACAGCATTTCATTTTTATATATATACTAGCTGTTCCCGCGACTTCGTTCGCGTGGGTTTTGAGTGATTTAAGCCGTTTATGCAGCGCGCGCATTGAAAGTCCCCAAATGTAATTAATTTTTCCCGTTTTTGCAACATTTCTCACTGACACTTCGCTCCTATTGGTCGCAGCGTAATGTTATATAGCCTAAAGCCTTCCTCTATAAATGGACTATCCAACAAAAAAAATAATTTTTCAAATCGGACCAGTAGTTCCTGAGATTAGCGCGTTTAAACAAACAAACAAACAAACATACAAACAAACTCTTCCACTTTATAATATTAGTATAGATAAGAAAGAAGAAAAATATAGAAGATAGATAGATAAAACTTTTAATATCTATCCCACACTAGCATTAATATCGGAAAGTTGGTACGCTATTTGCTCGAAGGTTTGAATATTGCCACACCGACACCAGTTGAATTCCGATTCTCACGATTTATGGTAAACAAAAACAATTATTAATAATAAGAGAACATTGAGTAAATGTCACAAAATGTTAATTCAGTCCTCACCTTGATTTAACGCATTACTTTTCATAGTCCATTACGGCTAATGTGGTGCACGCACGCACGCTCGGCGGACACGCGTACTCACTTTTCCGGTTCAAAATTAAACTTGTAAATTTAAAACCCGCCAAAATTACAGGGCTTAGGACCTCGTAAAGGCTTTACACCCTTTTGTCATGAAAGCCAATCGTCGAGGTGGTTAATAATGGCGGAACAAGAAGTAATTGGGCTATTTAATTAATACTAGCTGACCCGTGCCCACTTCGTTGAGCATAAAAAATATAAAAAAGCCGTTTAAACATTCCCTGGACTTTCACGAATATTTTAAGACAAAAATAGCTAAATCGGTTCAGCCGTTCGCGAGTTTTAGTGAGACTAACGAACAGCAATTCATTTTTATATATATATATAAGACTAGCTGGCCCGTGCCCACTTCGTTGAGCATAAAAAAAACCGTTTAAACATTATCTGGACTTCCACGAATATTTCAAGACAAAAAATATCCGAATCGGTTCAGCCGTTCTCGAGTTTAAATGAATTGCTATTTAAATGAATATAATGGAACTGAAATATTTTAGATTTAGATTATTTGTTCACCCGGGGGCTATAATAACATCAATTTAAATAAACATTCAAACGACTAATTGTTTACATTTAGTACGGAACTGCAGGTCCCTAGAAAAGTACACAGTTGTTTCTATTTCATTTTAAAATAAATTTATAAAAATCACACATCAAACCAATATTATAAAGGCGAAAGTTTGTGCGTGAGTGTGTATGTTTGTTACTTCTTGACGTCTTAACGGCTGGAAACATTTAGTAAATAATAATGCAATTTTCTTTTCTTTACAATTTGCTATAAATTTGCAGTAAAAATGGAGATCAGTGTAGCTAGAGTAGTTTTTATCAGAACTGATTATAGAGTACACATTATCTCATGTCTATCGAACTGTGTTTACGTCGAAAATTATTCAAATATGGACTATAACTACGTCTGCTGTCGATTTCTTTAATTTTTGACGACCTCCGTTGGTGCTCGAGCGACAGGTCGCGGGTTCGAATCCTGCCGAGGGAACAAAAAAGTTTTCAATGTTCCTGGGTCATGGATGTGTATTCGTCGTTTCAGCCTTTTACTTTTACCACTGCTGAACATAGGCCTCTCCAACACATTTCCAGTGCGACCGGTCCATTGCCACCTGCATCCAATGTGTCCAAATCCAATGGATGTGTATTAAATTTGTGTATAATATAATAAAATACCTTAATATGTGTATAGTATAAAAGTATTAAATATATTTCCGTTGTATGGTACCTGTAACACAAGTTCTTTGGATACTTAGCAAGGGGCCAGATTGACGTGGTAGCGTCCATAAACATTATTATTATAATTAGCATTTGGTACGTCAGGTACATTAAGTACAAACCATCCAAAGAGCTCTACACTTCTCAAGCTACGCATGGCTAATTAAAAAAACAATAAATTGTGCTGTCCTAACTTTACTCACCCAAAAACGTTTCTAGTTTGCATTTGGTTGCTTTAAAACTAGGTATAATCTAGGTATATAAATTAATCGGTTCAAAAATGTTCACATGAAAATAAATTATTCAAAAAACAGCTACCTACTATAAATATTTAAAATGAGAAAAAAAACAAACAGGAGGAAAAAAACGAGTCATTGCTGGATGGACTCGCGCACGGTTCCGTAACATTAAGACCGTGTTTCACCAAGCGATGTTAAACTTAACGCCATGTTAAATATCATGTTATCCCTCTCGTATTTCCTGTCAATGAATGAGATACCATGGTATTTTAACATGGCGTTAACTTTAACATTGCTTGGTGAAACACGGCCTAAATATATTATACCTATTTATAAAACTTTTAAAATCCGAAATCGACCACTATAATTGTTGAGAATAAAACTACAAAAATGAATATTTTATGGAGCCCTCTTAAATTTTATTCGGTTTTTAGTATTTATTGTTATATCGGCAACAGATATCTAGTTCACAATATTCGACTGTCTATCAAGGTTCATGACATACAACCTATATGTAAGCATGACCACTGAAGAAAGACGTTTTGTCTACACAAGTATAGAATTACTATAGACTGTCGCAAGTCTGACGTTTAATCCATCGTTCAGTAAAAAAAATATGGTGGTCGTACGCTTGTTTGCGTTGAAAGACAAACAGACTAAGGGCGTGTTGCACCAAGCAATGTTAAAGTTAACGCCATGTTAAATATCATGCTATCCCTCTCGTATTTCCTGTCAATGAATGAGATGGCATGGTATTTTAACATGGCGTTAACTTAAACATTGCTTGGTGAAACACAACCTTATAATAAAAAATAAATAGAAATAAAGTCCCGTTTTACTATTTGCGTGCGGATCCCTAAAAACGCAAGAGCTGTTAAAAGCGATTTTAAAAAGTTTTCCATGGAATGCCATAGATGGTTAGATATAAGGTATAACAAAGTAATTATGTATTATAAATTATACCTCGCGTACGTAGTTTGTGGTGCGTGATATTCATACTTTTTTATTCGGCTTTCTCAAAACTGTTAACAATCTAACTTAATTACAACAAATTATAATTTTAATTAATCATCGGCTGCATTCATTGTATCGCTGGTACTATGAAAATAACGTTTTCAATTTTATGGTCATTATCAAGACCACAAAGTAGATATATAACAGAGACACGGCCTAGTACTAGAAAATGGTATCACCCTAATACTGGCAATTCGACTGGCTATTTTTGTTTTCTTCGATTTCCAGGCACATTCAGGAAACCGCCATCTATTGGAAAATACTAATTACTAATTTCATTTCGTATCTTCTTCTTAATTAAGGAATTGAATTTAGCTTATTTTTTTTTTGTATTAAATATAGATTGTATGGGATGGTAGGCCATGTCAAGAGGAAACACAACGGCCGTTTTTCCATACAGAAACAGGGGCCTACGCAACCCCACTCCACGTCACTAGGACGTCCACCACTAGCATTAGCCCCCCCAAAAGGTTTCTCGCAAAAAACAGGCCGGATTGAGAACCTACTCCCCTTTTTGTAAGTCGGTTAAAAATTAGATTGGCTGTCGAATATTGGATCCCAACTTTTCAGTAGTTCCATTATATGTTCCATTCTAGACCACTTGATATTGTTTGCTGACTTATTTTTTTCATTTGCACTAACGTCATGTCTTTAGTGACACTCGCCGGGCTAAGAGGAATCGACTGACGGGCGAAACATAAAAATCGGCCCAAGCCTTTGGTCTGTATAGTGCTTCAAAGGAACATACATACATTGTTAAACACTCCTCAACGTCGCGCTTTCGGGTAAAAAGGGCCATATTTAAACGTCTTACGTAAAAGCCTGACATTATACATCTTTGTTACATGGCCGGCGGACAAATGATATACCAATAGAAATCCATAACAATTTGAATAATCTTACACATCTATTACGTAAAACTTAATGTTATGCAAAGCAATAAATCTCCGACAGAAATGCCGCATAGCAACCGAAGCTGTTTTGAATTAATTTAACTCCACTTTTTTTGTTTCGGTCTATCTTTTCTCGATTCTCGTTTTGTGATTATTAATTGGGTACGTTTAATTCTGACACAGTTAATTAGATATCAGGTTTATCACTTCCTTTTGGCTAACGGAGCGGGCCATTGCGACTTGTGTCCAAAACGACCATGACTTCGGACGTGGAAGGTGGGGCTCGTAATAATTATTTCGGTTTCTCGCAAATGACGCGGATAAAGACCTGGTAAATTATGTTAAATGGATTATGGAAGGTGATAATTCGCTTTAACGGACTTTTGTCAGTAATGGTTTAGAACACGAATAATAGCTCCCCTCACCGATTTCGGTGTCGCTAGCCGATTTAATTGATACCGGGCCAGCTACGCAGGAGTTATTTTATAGTGCCCAAGTGTGTGCGCAATAGACAAAGACACTCTCTCTTTCTTTTACTCTCATAACCCAGTGGCACGGTAAAACGACACGAATGGCGAGAGAACAGGCGCAGGACCGACTTATTACATGCCCATCCGACGCATGGATCATCTTTCTTGTTAGACAATCAGGTGATCAGCCTGCATTGTCCTAACCAAACTTGAAAACAACATTTTTTGTTGTTCCAACGCGGGAATCGAACTCACGACCTCCGGGTCGAGAGCGAAGCTCAGAACCACTAGACCACGGAGGCACTAAAGGCGCTTTTTTTTAGAACACGAATACACTGAAAGGGTCGTTCCAATTTATCTAACTTCAACAAATACAAAACAGTTCCTCGCATCCCTCCCCAAGTCTCAGCAGTATGCACAATCATGTATCACTCCAGGTGACCTAGATACCGAATAACCATGTCCCCGGCTTCGCTGCTTCGCCTTTGTTCAGACTTTCATTACAGAGCACAGAAACAATTCATCATCTTTATCATCATCAGTGCATTATCAGTTCATCAACCTGATCAGACAAACATGCTGGGCAAATAATGGTCAAAACAACTAGTGTCAACATTGTGACAGTATGTAATCAATCAGAGTACCCCCCAATTGAGTTCCAGTGTCACAGCATGCCATCACTCTCGTACACACTCAATTTGATGCGTGTGTGAGTGCGACAGCGTATTCTGCTAATTTAACAGAATGAATTACGTGAATTTCGGTTCTGCCTTAACCTGTTTAGCCTTAACGACCCCTAAATGGGCTGGACTCGCCTTTAATAGGCAGGCAAAGGTCAGCGCTTAGCAGCCCAGCAGGAAGAGTGAACAGTAGTGTCATCGTGGTGGCACGATGGCTATTTATGTATACACTATACACGTCAAATATAGGACCTTTACCTATGTAACTACATACCTAATGACGATAAAAAAATATCAGAGCCTAATTTGAAAACGCCTCACGCCACCATAGCTAGGCTTTCGCTCCTTACGCCTAGATAAGGCCCGTCAACGCGCGACCGGTACCGTGTGGTATCGTTTAATTAGTAAATACAACACATATTAAGCATAATTTAGTCAAATTTGTACAGGCAAGGCTGTCCGGGGACCTTGTGCGAGCAAATACTTCGCGGCGCCTTAAAAAATTTCAAGCGAGAATTTAAGGTGCCATTATAGGCCACAGACAGCTATAATATAAAATAATATATTATAGCTGGATGCGCGATCATCGCAAATTTCTGTTGAAAATATATCGTAATATGATTTTATATCAATATATCTGTGTATCTATGATGGCCTTTATGCTGCACACTGGCCGAATAAGTGCAAAAAAATTAAATTAAATTCACTACATCCGGAGTATAATGCCACACATTAACACCCCTCTTTTTAGGTCGGGGTTAAAAATTAGGGTGGACTTTGGACATTGGAGATCAAACAAAGTTGGTGAAAGCATTTTAATGTATTTTAATGTATTTTAACAAAGATTAAAATCATCGCGGTAACGTCCAATGTCCATATTTTACTTTAGTGTGGAACCAGCATTATACTAGGTGTTTTTCTATATAATAATATATCGTCTATCTTCCTCTTCTTATATATAAAAATGTTGTTCGTTAGTCTAAAACTCGAGAACGGCTGAACCGATTCGGAAATTTTTAATCTTGAAATATTCGTGGAAGTCCAGGGAAGGTTTAAACGGTTTTTTGTTATGCTCAACGAAGTGGGCACGGCTCGGCTAGTAGATAATATAAATCCAATCAGTTTGGAGAGTTAGGCCCAGACCGCTATCTCTCTTCAAACTATTCCTACAGCTACAAAGTACAAACCTGAACTCTACCCACGTTAAATACTTTATCCGCACAATTTATTTGATATTTTATTTTTCACCTTTCACGGTCCGCTCGGTAAGTTGGCACGATTGCGCTTTTAATATTTTAGTAAGCAAAGTAAAACGTACATAATAAAGACTGCAGCACTGCCAATTTTTTAACTTTTGTTCAATTTCTTTTGTAGGTACGTTTTTTACATTGCTTCAACATATTATAATAAAAATACATGTTTTATATTATTGCCGAAAGCATTTCTTTTTAATGTTATAACTACCTTGCTAAGTGGGTAGGTAGTAGATAGGTACCTCTGTACCACTGATTCATGATGATATCGCTTACAAAGTTCGAAAACAAAATGTATAGGATTTGACATAAGACATTAAGGGCCATTTGTTGCTGTTGTTCACCAAGCAATGTTCAGCTCCTCTACACTACTCGCGGAGTTCCTCGGCGAAGTACTCGAGATACTTTGGCAACAGTCCGAAGTGCGACACTACACTACTCGCGGAGTTCCTCGGCGAAGTACTCGAGATACTTTGGCAACAGTCCGAAGTGCGACACTACACTACTCGCGGAGTTCCTCGGCGAAGTACTCATGATACTTTGGCAACAGTTCGAAGTGCGACACTACACTACTCGTGCAACTTCGGGCTCTTTGACTCGGTACCAAAAACCGACAACAAATGGAAGTCACCCGAGGCGAAGTAAAGTTTGACGAGGTAAGCCGAAGTGCATCTCTACACTATCCTATTCGTTTAACTTCGTTCAACTTCGCGAGTAGTGTGGAGCCGGGGTAAAAGTTAACGCCATGTTAAATATCATGTTATCCTTCTCGTATTTCATGTCAATGAATGAGATGGCATGGTATTTTAACATGGCGTTAACTTTAACATTGCTTGGTGAAACACGGCCTAAGTGTCATACGAATTCGCTTTTCATTTAGCGGACCATTTTTCAAATCCCATACATAATGTTTTCGAACTTCGTTAGTGATAATAGCGATGGTATATTGAATCAAGGCCCTAGCTATCTTAGTTTGCCTAAATATTGCTGCAATGATGTCTCAGAATATAAATCAACTAGCTGTGCCCGCGACTTCGTTCGCGTGGTTTGTGAGTAACTTAAGCCGTTTATGCAGCGCACGCAACGAAAGTCTCCAAACGTGAATAATTTTCCCCCTTTTTGTAACATTTCTCACTGACGCTTCGCTCCTATTGGTCGCAGCGTAATGTTATATAGCCTAAAGCCTTCCTCTATATTTATAGAATAAATGATGATTATGATTAGAGGACTACTGGTCCGATTTGAAAAATTCTTTTTTTATTAGTTAGTCCAAATGGACAAGTCGGACCAGTAGTTCCAGAGATTAGCGCGTTTAAACAAACAAACAAACAAACTCCTCCGCTTTATAATATTAGTATAGATAGAGAAACCACTCGAGCAAATACAAAATCAAAAGCGAACTATGCAATGATGTCACACTTTCTAACGGTTTCAGAAAGGCTGATTAAAATACCATCTATCATTTGAGTTAAGCCAACATCAACCAGCCTTTCAAAAACCGGGGATAGATTTTCCTCTTTCGTATTGCAAGTTTAAATTTGTATCTTCGTTATTTTGGAGATATATACAATTTTTTTTATGATATTGACTAGTTAACTGAATGGACGATTTTATAAAATATCCTATCGAAATAACTAACAACATAATTACGATTATCATCAAAATTGTTGGGGTCGAAAAGAACACTCGGTTAGTATTCACATCACGGCGTTATGTAAATCTGTCGGCTGTTGCTATGCGAGTTAACTCGCGACCTTGAGCACTAACCGGGCGGTCGGTAACAAGTAAAGGCCCCCTGTTACGGTGCGATCTACCTTCAGTTCCGACTGGACGGATCGTATAAGTGCAATTAGTCTTTAGACTGTTTATTTTTAAAATAGGAATTATTGGGATTTTGTTACATGTAGATTAACAAGGTGTAAAATAAATGAGTAATAATACTTTAGGCTGTGTATGTACCCCCTATGTAGAGTTTACTGTGAAAGTACCAGCGTTAAAAGACGTACTTTGGTCTTCCGTGTTTCTATGAGACCCAACATCGTAAATTTGCCCATACAACCATTTGAAAAAAATGTTACTATTTTAGGGCTGGTACTTTCATACAGTTAAATTCACAATGTTTTATTATACTTCATGATTTGGCTATCCTTTTTTTCTTCAAAATTAGCCCAAAATTAAATAAACTTGAGTTTTATATAACAGCCCAACTTAGCCAGCATGCTGTTCTCGTCATTCGGACTAAAACGATTCGTAGAGTCGACCGATTTCCTCGTGTATGTGCTCAAATACGTTTAGACCGAACTCACGTCAGCTGTACAACTGTACCAGATTCGTTCGGCCTCCTCGTGTGCGGGAGCCTTAACATCCGAACACTTTTCGGGTTTCATGTTCAAATTTAAAGTTATATTTTGCTGGTATTTGGTGATACCGAAAATTTAACTGCATACAATTCCTTGTAGACTACACTTCCTACTTCTCATTCGTTCTTCTGATAAACTTCGCCCCGTTCGGTCCCAAGACCTGTCCCTCGCGCACACCTGAGATCATATCAAAGAGTTTTTGAGGTTGGTTACCGCTGTCGATCCCGGGCCCAGATTCGAGATGCCATCGCTATTATCACTTACGAAGTTCGAAAACAAAAATGTATGGGATTTCACTTAAGGTTTGTTAAATGACAAGCGAATATATATCTATGTGTCACATAGCTAGGACTGCCATCTCTAAAACCTGCCTCCTAGGACCGGAAGCGTAATTTCCCCGGATTTTGGAGCGATCATCCCGGACATTTCAATACTTATTTCACTACCTTATTACTTACTTACATCTTGGTTAAAATCTGGGGGCACGGGAAAATTGTAGTCCGGATTTCACCCGAACTAAAACTTAAACCCCGCCCGGACGCTCCCCGGACGGCTTTCAAACTAGGACAAATCCAGGGAAACCCGGACGGATGGCAGCCCTATCTATGTATCACATAGCCCACCTTATGTCAAATCCCATACATTTTGTTTTCGAAATTCGATAGCGATATCGATGGCATCTGGAATCAAGCCGCAGGGCTCTTATTCAAGATGTCTTCGCTGTACGCCATACATTTTTGTTTTATAACTTCGTAAGTGATAATAGCGATTGGCATTTTAAATCAGGGCCCTGGCTACACAGGAGTTGCAGTGGTTTTCATTCCCATGTGTGGCAGACCATTTGCCCGTTTAATAAATATCTTAGTAGGTACAGGGCCCCTATTTCAAGATTCCATCGTTATTTGTCGATTACGAAGTTCGAAAACCAAATGTATGGGATTTGACATAAGCTTCGCTAAGTGATACACGGATTCGCTTGTCATTTAGCGAAGCTTATGTCAAACGTACACTCCACACTCATCTCAATTAATACACACACACACATACACACACACACACATCCATTCAGTTGTAAACTCACCCACCCACCCACAGCCTCCAAACACTCTCACTTACAAATGAAGTTCAAAATGTTGTTCAAATTTTAAATATAAATATTATTTTTCTCTTTTTTCTTTTTCTCTTAAAGTATGTCGTTATTAGCCGCCACATATAAATATGTACTCTTTTGAGTCCCCCATAGGACAGGCGTCGCCTAATTTGGGGGAACGTTACTGTAACATTTGGCCATTGGAAATAAATGATTTGTATTTGTATAATCCCGTACATTTTGTTTCCGAACTTCGTAATCGACAAATAACGATGGCATCTTGAATCAGGGGCCATGACAAAGTAAGAAATTGATGATTTGTGTACCGTGTTAGATTTTGCATCCACTGACATTTTCACACGGATATGAGATATAAATCTTTGACAAATTCTTTACCTACCCTATTTAATTTATTACCTCTAGTTTATAAATTAAACTTTTGGGTTAAATTAATAAATAGTTATAAAACATATCGGTTTACAACGGACACCGGAAGCTCAGTAAATTGGATTTAGATTTGAGAATCAGCCACAAATCAGTTGATTTTACGACTTCGAAAATATTTGAAACCTACAGTTAGAGGACTTGATGGTTTAGCTGTTAATGAATACCTAATAATAAGATTAAAATATTTATCAAGTAAGTTTGAACATTGTATTGTCACAACAGTGAATTTGTATTCTAAATACTACTATGGGCCACAAATTGAAACTCTAGAAGAGCCTACCTTTTACAGGCTGTCACTGCTTGGCGTAATGACAAGCATGCCAGCATGTGACTTGAGCTCGCAAGATTCCTACTCGGATATCGTCAACCAAGTACCAACTTGGTTGACGATATCCGAGTATATAGTAGAATTTGAACTAGGTAGTTATTGGTTGGTACCAATAACTACCTAGTTCAAATAAAGTGGCTGTGACATACGGAGTAATACGGACGGACAGACAAACATGACGAATCCATAAGGATTCCGTTTTTAACATAATATAGCGACGGAAACCTAAAAGGGGGTGGTTGTGTTATAGACACGTCCGTTTGATGTGAATACGGTCCATATGCAGCGGAAAAAAAATTGTTTGATGACATATCTATTGATATTTGTATGGGGACTAGCTGACCCGTGCCCACTTCCTAGAGCATACAAACCGTTTAAACCTTCTCTGGACTTCCACACTTCTTGAATTATTCAAGACCAAAAATAGCCGAATCGGTTCAGCCGTTCTCGAGTTTTAGCGAGACTAACGAACAGCAATTCATTTTTATATGTAAGATTATCTTATTTTAAGAAGAAGAAGATTCTTTATGACATGACCCACGAGAAACGACGCAACGTCGACGCTGCGACGACGCAACGCACTAATGACGCTTCGCTCTAACAGTTTTTTTTTAAATTGCGTCTTAATACCAGCAATTAGACTTTTTCGCCAACCAAAAAAAAATTGATGATGATTATGTAAACAAAATAAAAGTCGTTAGTAATCGTAATACCCTTTTCAATATCGCGGTCTTAAAACGCCATATTTTAAACGTTTTTAATGTTATTCGTTATTACCACTTACTGTGGAGCGTTGGAAAGCTCTGCCTAAGTTTATGTATATTTTTGTATGAGCTTACATGGCAAGCTGCCATACCCGGTAATAACTAATTGGTATTTAGTATTTACATGATATGTATTTACACGGCCCGTTCAGAACATACTGCATTCCGTGGATTTTATACCTTAAAATATTTCATCAGGCTTTTTAAGCCTGTAAAATGCTCTTATAAGCTTAGGTTAGTAGGCTGATGGCAATCCGCATGTGGTTTTAGTGGGTAGGGATCCCGGGGGGATGCGTAATGGATTTCCGTTGCGAATCAAAAAAAAAAAGGTTAGGTTAGTACTTGTGCAATATGTAAAAGGTGTTAAAATAAATGAGTGGTAATACTTTAGGGTGTGTAATGTGTATGTGTCTAGGAGTATACTGTGAAAGTATCAGCGCTGAAAAACTTACTTTTGACTTTAATGTTTCTATGAAAAATGCCCCAACATGATAAATTTTCCCATACAATAAGTAAAAAAAAAAGAACTTCTTTCAGCGCTGATACTTTCACAGTAAACACTTAATACAGGACTCATACACACCCTAAATTATTATCACTCATTAATATTTCATTTTATAAACCGATTATAAATATTTTTTCTGTGTTGTGTAGGGTATAATTTCAATTTGGTCCCATTGTAACCAAAATGGTGACCTGATGGAGGGATCCGTGAGGAATCGAGGGAACTCCTCAAAATTAATATGGAAACACATATCGATATAAATTTTTTCTGAAGTAGCCCAAACATAAGTTACCAAATAATAAGGTTTTGCACCATATCCTGGACCTAAAAGTACTGATCAGAACCTTTAAGTCCTTAGAGATACATGTTTGAATATTCGTTGTTTAAAGGAATGCAAGCATATGCCACTACGTCAATGAAGTCGGTTTTTTTTTTGTTTAAAATTATGTAACTATTATGACAAATAACTAACACGGTAAGGACTCAGGACCTATTTTGAAATTTTATATATATTTACTAGCTGTGCCGGCGACTTCGTTCGTGGGATTTTTGAGCGACTTAAATCGTTTATGCAGCGCACGCAACGAAAGTCTCCCCATTTTTGCAACATTTCTCACTGACACTTCGCTCCTATTGGTCGCAGCGTAATGTTATATACCCTAAAGCCTTGCACTGGAAATGGTCTATTAAACAAAAAAATATTTTTTCAAATCGGACCAGTGGTTCCTGAGATTAGCGCGTTTAAACAAACAAACAAACTCGTCCGCTTTATAATATTAGTATTGATTTTAGCCAGTAGTATGTGCGTAAAGTGCTACAAACATAAACATTATACTTTTACGTTTATAGTATATATATTCTGCATAATATTATACTTATTGAAATCGAACGCATTCTTATGATTACGATATTAAAAATACGATGCAAGAGAAACACTTTCGACAGCATACTGAAACATTACTTAAATTAAATGGTGCGCCACTTAATTTCACTCAGAATTCTTTAAGATTCAGTAGGTAACATGCTGTTGTTGTCATTTAGTAGAGCAGTAAAGTGACATCCTGTGAAGTGTAATTTCAATTGTAGCAGTATTATTCACACTGCGTTACGTGCTTACGTTGAGACCAAACGGCGGAACGGAGTTTAATGGCTCTTTGATCCAGCACCATGCCAAACTCTTCCAAGAAGTGCTGCTTTTCCACCAGTAATGAGCGATGATGCATTGAGGAATGTATATTAAGAACCAATAGAATCGCTTCGTTTACCTAGCCCCGCTCAGCAAAGCGATTCTATTGGTTCTTGAAATACACCTCCCTCACTACGCATACTCGGTCATGGTGTGGAAAATTACCCCTGAATTACCAGGATCCCATAAGCGTCGATGAGCTTAGGTTCCCCGGATTTGGGTCAGGGTGATTGTAGTAACCCTGACCGCCGCTAACCTTGTTCCCTGCGCCGACTTTCACCCGCCGTGAGTCAGTACAGAGATAAGATCGGTACTGTTAATCCGGTCAATAATTGAAGATTAAAGTATAAACATATCGGTCACTCAAGCTAATGTCTCCTTATCGTCACGTATTCGAAAATATATGAAGACATGAACGGATGAAGGTGATATGTTCTGTTTTTTGTATTTGTTTTGTCTCTGCATCACCCTATTTTTTGATTTTTTTTTTTGTTGACTGGAAGAAAATGCTCTCTGGCATTAAGTCCACCACTGTACATTGTGCATAAAGTGTGAAAATAAAAAAGAAATAAATAATAAAAAGTCGCAAAAAAAAATTAACCAGAAAATCGAGTTGAACTGTCACTTAAACATTTTAGGATATGATCTAGTAACGTATTAAGTACCTACATTGATTCTAGACGCGGATCTTTAGATTAATGTACTTAATAGTTTACGATGTATTCTAAAATGTTTAAGTGAGAGTTTGAACTAAATTTTCTCATAATTATGCCACATATCACCTTCATCTATTCATGTCTTTACATATTGTAGGTTGTCTTATTGCCGAATAAACATACAGTATAGGTTAAACAGGAACATTGGACATCTTCGTAAAAGAAACCTTATCGAATGTCAATTGTATTGACAGTGGCACCGTCGTGCTTTTCATACTTATCATTCGATGTCGTTACTTTTACGGAGGTCTCAAATGTTCCTGCTTGACCATTGCACTCAATTTTCATGGCGCACATACTTTCCTCGTCATTCCGTCAAGCAGTCACAGTGACAGTCTGTGAGTATGAAGCCTTCCAATATTGCAAGCAATACATAGGTAACCCATAACTTATACATGGGTCATTTTCTCAAATGGCTTTTTTTTTTGTCTTCGTTGAAATTAGTATTAAAAAAAGGGAACATTTTTGTAAATTATTTGTTTTAGTATTCAATAGGTAGCTATAAGATTGTGGCAAAAATATAATATGCCTAGGACTATTACAAAGGTAGAAAAAAAAAACTTAAAGCTCTATTTTTATCAAATCGGTGCTGTCTCTCTACTTTTTTTACAAACAAATATGCTCGTATACCATCAAATATGAAGAAGTTAGGGATATAACTTATATTATTTCATAGAATATTAGTTTATCTGTTATTCTACACCATATTTTATTACATAATTAACGATTATAGTGACTTAGAGGCATAAATGTACTTGTCCTGAGAATTTTTGTCATATCGCTGGATAAAAGTAATTTAAGCCTTACTTTTCATCGACAAGTCGGACAGTCTCCCTACCCCAATTTTAATTTACTTCTTAGTATGTACTTCCACGTAGTCAAGACGGAGGTGTGTCAAAGAGCTGCATATTCCCACAAACAACGTAAGTACGCCATTAAATATGCTCTCGGACAATAATTTTATACTATCGGTGGTTGAATTTTTTTAATGTTATGAATAGTTTTAAAATTGGTGTGATATAGAATGAATGTGGTAAGTGATTTAGCTTCATTATCTGCTTTCAAATTTATCTTAGGTATAATGCTTTTCTTCTAATTTCCTAAAAAGTGTGACTTTTCTCACGTCGCTGCTCTCATATTGGTGTAATCGGTGGTCATTTTAACCACCGATATGATAATTTACACCCAAATTATAAGATCGGTGTCTTAAATCTAATATCGGTGTTTTGTCGGTGAATTTAATAACTTTATTTCGTTTTAGAAGGCCAAAAAAATGAGGAGGAGAAAAAAAGAGAAAATGTTTGCTGGAAAGAATAAGAAAAGCAAAAATTAAAAGCGACCCTGTGTAAAAATAAAAAATAAAAATGACGGCACATGCACGACGCATTGCACGAAAATAAAAAATATTATCAGAGGAAAAAAGCTAAAGAAAATGTTGCTCAAAAAAGAAAAACTAATTATTAAATTTGTGATTATATTGAAGTTCTGCAGTGATTAATGTTAAACTTTAAAATAAATAAAATAAAATAAAAAAGCCTTTTATTTCTTGCAAAAAACACACAACTTTTTTACACTCTTCAACTTTTTATTACGTTTTAATAAGGTTTTACTAAAACACCGGTTACGATTAAATACACCTGATAATGATTTAATCGAAACCGGTCGTGTTGTTGTAAAAACCTTATTTAATAAAAATTGGAAAAGTGTAAAAAAGTTGTATGTTATTATTGAATATTGAATTACCATCAAGAACCAACAGTACATTCAATCAGTTACATTTGGTACATAACAGTTTTTTTTAAATTAAATACGTTTAACTTTAAAGGCTGATAAATGTTCCTATCTTATAATAAACTAGAAGGATGTATGTTTAAAGTGTAGAAACGGCTAAATATTGTTTATATGTCTTAACAATAAGCTGGATGTTTGGTCTGTATTCGGCAATTTTAAGTTTTTACCTATATGAGTTTTTTTTCACGTCTAGTTTATTTTAATGAAGACAAAGATGATACATTTTTTTTAGTCTTTACATAAAATATTGTATCACATTTAAAAAATATTTTAATGTAATTTTAAGAAATCTTTTCTTGATCAATATAAATACATACTTAAATATAATATTTTGAAGATAATATTATTATCATATCGCTGGATTAGTATGTCATTTCGGTGGTTAAACTTATCACATCGGTGCACAGAAATAAAAATCGGTGCCGGTTTATCATTTCGGTGGAAACCAGAATTCAAACTGAATTTTCTCCATAGCCTTAAATGATACATTAATGATATTAAATTTTGGGACATTTTGTGTCCTAAGGAATACATAAAACCTGAAAAGTATATAAAATATATATAAATAAAAAAGTTCACCGATATGATAAAAATATGGGCATTTGTTGAAATTGACCCATATACGTGCTCAATAAGATAGCTAAAATATTACTTGAGTGCAGTTTTTTTTATAAAACACCAAATTTGTCTGTTCGGACATAGGAGTTAGGTACGATAACAGTTAATTAAATATTATATGTAGGTACGAGTTAATAAACTATTAACGCAAACTCTACCGCATTCTTAATTAAAAGGAAAAAGTGTTATTTTTCCTATTATATTACATGCACAGTGCGTCCACAAAGCAATACTCTGCGCGATCTAATATGAAAAAGTAGGCCTTTGCATCCGTTATTGAATGATTTATACAGTATTCTCCGAGCGAAGTTACCACTCTTTAAATACTGTAGTGCCTGGGGCGGGCAGTTTTATGTCGCATGATTGCCCAGCACATACGGCATTCTCACAACATAGTCGCCCTAAGGGATGACTGGTCAGTACGTCTGGGGCCAACCATGTGCAGGTTTCCTCACGTTTAGAGCGTCCGTATTGAAAAAAAGTCTTATTGGTACACGCCACAACCTGGGAATCGAACCTGCACCCTTCCGAGCACCAACCAACGGTCTACCGGCCACGAGCGCTCTTGTAGCAATAATAATGCAACTGATAAACGTAGACCTAATTGGCCAACTCGGCCGTTGAACCCTGATAATTTTTCTGCAACTAGGATATCTCATTATCGTGAAATTCAGTGCCTGTAATTTAATATGCAAAACGCATGCAATCATTTTAATAGCCACTTAATTTTCAGTGTATGTTCGTACTTATGTTCGATTTATGTGAAATACTCAAAGGTGTTCCTGCAACTCTATTCCTAATTTGAGAAACACTCAATAGTATTATTAACTATAGTTCGTCCCTGATAAATTTAACCTAAAGGTAAACAAACCGAAAACATCTAAATTTTCCCATAATCACTTATTGTGCACACTTATCAACACTTTCACAGGTATATTAAAGGATTAAACTTCATTATCCAATACATTTTATAACAATTAAACAATAATTAATATGTTTAAATATCAAATGAAAATCATTCACAGAAAAAATACGCCATTTTGATTTTCTTTTAGTACCTACGTCCCTGTTTTTTCCCTTTTTTTCAAAAAATATTTTTTAAAGAAATATGGACGTTTAAACATTTTCGAATGTTTTTAAACATCCAGAAAACAATTTGGAGTACATTTTATGATGAAATCAATACTATAAAATCAAGAAACTGGGGTCTCCTAGGAACACGTCGATTTTTCATGCTTTTAATAGGTAATGTTAGTTCAAGCTGCAGTTGCGGGACAGCAATAGAAGTTACAAATACATATTTAAATTTTTTTAGACCGCGGACCGATTAATGTTCTTCGACCGAAGAAACCACTCTTCATTGTTTACTAGAGGAGGATTATCGGTTTATAAATAGAGAAAGTTGGCCTGAGAGCTTCTGCGCCTACCTTGTCGAGTGAGAATGAGGTACCTATCTCATTGTCACTTTTTCTTCTTTTACGAACTATTCAAGTTCAGAAGTAGAAGATGATACCATTTCCGTCCGTACCCTAGTTAAAAACGGAACCGTTTTACTAAGACTTCGCTGTCTGTCCGTCCATCGATCCCTTCATATATTCATAAGCCGTGATAGCTAGACAGTTGAAATTTTCAATAAAATACATATTACGTGATTTTAGCCGTTTTGTACGGAAAAGTTTGTGCGCTAATATGACTCTCAAAGTTGGGCAGTTTTCTTGGTGAATAAGGTAACTGTTTTAAGGAGCCCTAACACCCTATAACAAGAGTCATCACAAGTATAACACTTTCACAGATAATCATAATATTATGTTAGAACACTTTAACATGGGGGAATATTTTTCTTTTCCAAAAAACGGAAAGAACACAAAATAGGTATTCACAAGTATAACACTTTCACAGATAATCATAATATTATGTTAGAACACTTTAACATGGGGGAATATTTTTCTTTTCCAAAAAACGGAAAGAACACAAAATAGGTATAATTACAAACTCAACAAATGATATTAAAATTACATAATGCACTGCATATTTTCTGATATAAAATACATAGTGCAGAAATTATAGTGTGCATTAAATTATGATAATAAAGTGCTATCCGCTTTGTGCTAACAAGATTTTAATATTTAATCATTAGCATTTCATTTACAAAGCTGTTTACAAATCTAAAATATGAACTCATACCTATCTTTATTTAAATTAAAAAAAAATACCAAATCATGGTCGGTACAAAAATGTTCCTATAGAATTAATGACTACTAAGAAAATTATTCAATTTTAGTTTTGTTACCTTATTAGTTATAGTATTAGGTCCTTACATATTATGAAATTGGCGTTTTGTCGTACTGGCCACTTTGATCTTAAATAGGTATAATATCCTCTTTGGTTAGGAATTCCAAATTCAAATTTAAACAGCTTTTAGCACATTTGTGTTTTGAAAACCGCAATTCATTTGTTTTTTTCACTTTTGCTTTTTTTTCTGCGTCACTCATTTCACGAAATGGAAAACTTAAAATATCGCATTATTTACGAGTACGAGTTCCACCGTGGCACCAGTGCTGGAGAAACGGCTCGAAGGATTAATGATGTGTATGGGGGTGGTGTGGCAAAAGAAAACACGGTGCGTTTTTGGTTTCAACGCTTTCGTTCTCGAAATTTCGACCTGCAGAACAAGCCCCGTGGACGGCCGGAGACCAAGGTCGATAATGATGAATTTCAATTCAATCGACCTTGGTCTCCAATATGCGATGGATCTTATCATCAATAGCCTTCAGGCTATTGTGGAAGCAGATCCATCGCAAACCACATCAGAGTTAGCTACAGGTTGCGGTGTTAGTGACAAAACCGTTTTAATCCACTTGAAGCAAATTGGGAAGGTGAAAAAGCTTGAAAGGGTGGTGGTAATCGTAAACGCTCATCGCAATGGCTGAACCCTGGTGAACCAGCAAAGTCTTGCCCCAAGCGAAAATGGACTCAAAAAAAGTTACTTGTAAGCGTTTGGTGGACTAGTGCCGGTGTCGTACACTATAGCTTCCTTAATCTGGTCAGACGATTACGGCTGATGTCTATTGTCAGCAACTGCAAACCATGATGGAAAAGCTCGCCGTTAAACAACTGAGACTGTCAATCGTTTTACGCCACTGCTGCTTCAAGACAACGCTAGACCACACACGGCCCAACAGACGGCTACCAAATTAGAGGAGCTTCAATTGTCTAAGACATCCACCGTACTCTCCGGACCTTGCTCTAACAGATTACCATTTTTTTCGAAATTTGGATAACTTCTTGCAAGGAAAAAAATGTGGCAGTCCAAACTGCTTTCAAAGATTTTATTGATTCCCGTCCGAATGGTTTTTTTAGTAAAGGGATCAATGAACTACCTACCTATAAGATGGCAAAAGTGTATAGATAGCAATGGTACATACTTTGATTAATAAAATATATTTTAATATGAAAAAATCGCCTTTATGTTCCTCCCACACAAAACGCCAATTTCATTTGTAAGGACCTGACAATGCATTCATGCCCAGAAGTAGTAAGTACCTATTTGATTATTTTGTCAAATGCCGATATACAAATAAATGTCTTAATTTCAATAACTGTACAATTTGATATTTATTTTTTATTGTACCTTGTTGCTAAGTAATAAGTGTAGGAACAATTTTTGAAAAATAACTAGGTACAACACAACTAAGTAAAAAATATAGCCTATGTTACTTTCAGTCTTATCTATTAACATTTAATTTCTGTGCAGTATCTGTGCTACAGTACAACAACCATACACACCTTCCTTCCTTGATACACACTACACCGGATATGTCCCTGACCAGATAATCTGAGACATTTAATACTATACTAGACGCAAAAAAAAAAGTGAGCAGATATGCTTGAAGATCAATAATTTTCTACTATATGATATTGGGTATTAAAGGTTGTCTTCCCTTGAATCTTTTAAATGTTATGTAATAACATATTTCTTGATTCAATTATATTGCCTGATCGACTTCATCAAAATATGCAATCCAAATCATGATTGTTCTTCCTCACTGATGTAATACTGAAGTCTCAACTCGAGTACACCTTTGAATATGTAACAGTTATTTTGTCGTTCATCTTCCTTGAACAGAATAAGATAACCATTTATTTAGAAAAAGTAGCCTGTGTTAATCAAGATTAAGTATAAATATCATTCCGTACTTATTGGTAGGCAAGAAACACTTAAATATGGAGCTTCAAACAAACTCTATAGGTATGCTACATAATGTAAGTAAAGTCACATAAGTGACATTGACAATCTATTTCTGTCTAAACCCATTTAGTTACATGCTTCATGGTCTCATCAAATTATTTGTTTAACAATCATCTTACCGGACACCTATACTTTCTTATTTAAATTTTATAATGGTTGATTTTTGATTGTGCAAACATTTTTTTATAATTTATAATAAACCTTTATAAATTATAAAAAAATAAACTATATATTTTATTCCAATGGGTAATAATTTCTTTAGTAAGAATTATTTAAATAATTGAATTGTTGAACATCTTAAAGCTAAGTTATTGTTGCATCATATTAGCAGCAGAATTAATTCATTATGAAATACCTAATTCATATCCAATGGTTTGCCATGGCTTTAAAGAAAGCAGTGAAATGAAATGATTGGCCTCATTATCATCATTGGCCATCATAAAGATTAAATACCTAATTATGGTTATAAGAATATTTTAATCCCACTGAGGCCTACCACCGACACCACAAATTTATGTGTTATTTATTTATTTATTTTATTTTATTTGGAAAACTTACAGCTTAGTAAATAATAACAGTAGCAATTTAAGTTAAAAGTAAAAAAGCCAATAACAATTTATGACTGAAATGCCCATTAATATAAGTCCTGAGACCTTCTTATACATTATTCCCTTAAATCCAATTATAATGATGTAATGAAATCTCAAATAATTACATTATTATCATCAAACGAAAACCTTTAAAAAAGTGCTCTTTAAATATTGATATAAATTACTTTTCATTGAATTTAACTACAGGTAATTTACATTACTTACAGGTACTTGATGGAACTCGACTGTTTTTTTACTAATGCATATTATGCTTATTGATTGTTAGTAGACTATTTATTTTGCAAACTTAGTACCCAATGTCCACATTACACTAAGCAATTTAGTAAAATTGTGTCAGTAAATTGATATCCAAATTAAAATTAGACAAAAATACACAAAAACAACACTTGAAAATAAAGTAAATACATTTGCTAAGAGTTAAGTTTGTAAACATTACTGACTATACATGTATGTACCTGAATTTATAATGTTAATAATTTTGAAGTAGGCATATGGAAGAAAACATAATATAGAATTGTTAGTGATACTCAAGATTTTAGAATATTCTCAACTGAAGCACTTAACAATGACACCAATAGTGTCTATCTAAGCACACATTTATGTCTATTCGGCTCATGCCTAATATGGCCTAGTGACTTTGTGATTGTTATTCCTAATGAGTGTTATCAAACATATTCATTAAGGAGAAAGTTGCAGCAAGAAACTTTCCTGCTAACTACCAACCACAAGTGTTGTCATTACAACAGCCCACATTATTCAACTGCAAATGATAGTTATCATTAGGTTCAATGATTTCTAGTTTCTTAGTGCCGTACATGTATATTCTATGCATATATGTGTCATCAGTTGTTGCTATGCAAGATATTATCAGCTACAAACTTATCTACTACGATTTTTACCTACTAATAGACGGTTTGAAAGTCGAATATTCGCAAATGTAACGTCGTTAGTGAATTTTAAAGTAATACCTACGAGAATATCGAACGCACGGCGTAATTGAAATTATCTAAAAGTGTGTCTCGCGTTATAACCTCAAATAGATCGGGTCGACGTACGAAAGCATACAGGTTATAGAGTAAGTGCCCTTGAGAGTTGTAAGGATGCTCGATTGAGTTAGCGGGGCTCCCGCTGCCCGAGCCTATCGCTCTGCGCTCTACGCTTCTCGGTACACTCTACTTACCCCTGGCAGGTCACATAAACTCGTACTTCACTACACAAAAAGGATACATGCTAAGTCCAAATTGTAGCCGTCCTTCGTGTAACGTTTTCGTCGCCTGCTTACTATTCCCTTCAGGGGGTTGGTCATCTTGATGTTGGATATGGAGTTAGCCATGGCTGACAACGCGAAGCGTCGCGGTAACAACTCGGCCGCCGCGCCCTTAGGCCCGCCTGCTCCTGGCACCCAACGTTTCTCGGGTGCCTTTCGCTCGCGGCGCCGGCAGCTCACGCAGATACCCATAAAACCTCCGGCGCTCGCATGGGGCCGACGGAGCGCGAGCGGACGCCGCGACCGCCCGATCAGCTCGCGCCCACCATAGCTCTACACTCGGCCTGCTCAGCTCGACGAGGCACCAAACTTTTGTAGCTTTGCACGTTCTGCACTCTCCACACACTCTACACCGCACCGAGGCCAACCTAACGCACCAGTCACACATATAGCATACCCCGCACCCGCCACTGATTCTCGCACCGATTCCTTTATAGACGAAAACTATCTCGCGTGAATGGCGTCCATCCTTATTTCGACTAGATCCTAGAACACGGCCGACGAGAAATAGTTGCACAAGAAAGAAAGATGGTTATGAATTGATGGCCGTAAGTATGGACGCCTGTCTCGTTTGCGCTCTTGTCGTTCACGCCCGCACGACAGAGATAAAACACAACCTTATTTTCCAGAGCGGTGGCTAGCTAGCTCTCTTTGTTCACCGTTATTTCCAATTTTCTCCGTCAGATGACGTTTATGTCGTATTCTGAGACGACTTAGATTACCGCTATTTTTTAAATAGAAACACCATTGATAACAAAGTTAAAATTTGTCTATAAATATGCTACTTTATAAAAGCAAAGTTATTCGATGAGCGTAGAAAATATTATTTAAATTTATTTTACACTTAGAATATCGTAATTAACTAAGAAAGAGAATAATTTTTAAATTATTATCTGACTTATAAGTTTTTTAGACATCATCATAGATGGCGCTTTTACGTGTTCATTGACGCGTTCAATTACAGATGCGTTCAATTTTGTATTTTGGTGTGCTCATATGTGAAAATATTTTTAATTTAATAATCATTTAAGGATTTGTCACACTGCATGCGTTCTGCGGTCTCCGGTCAGGTCAAAACGAACGCAGCCCGCATCATGTATGAACAACATTGTCGGTCTCAATATATTTTGTATAGAATGCGATATGACCGTGCGAGCAACGCGTATTGGCCCGGCGGGTCAGTGGAACACGTACGGACCGGTGTTTGCTGCGGGCACGCGGGCGGCGGGCTGCGGGCTGCGGGCAGCGGGCTGCGGGCGGCGGGCAGCAGACAACGGCGGCCATTTTGTTGATGCTCGTCAGCGGAGTGCACACAAAAGTGTGTAAAAAAAAATGTGTAACGAACAAACAGAGGAGTTTATAGATGCCGTACGACGTTGTCCGTATTTGTACGACTTGGAAGATCCCCATTATAAAGATAATGTTAAGAAAATGAACACGTGGCGAGAAATTGCGACGCAGTTCCGTATGAAAGATGGTGAGTACCATGGAATAATAATGCAGTGAATTTTAAGTTTTGTTTATTAGTTTTAAAACTGAAACTCCATATTCTTGGTATAGTATAATTGTTATTAATTTAGTTAGCTATTAAAATAATTCAAAAAACTATTGCGAACATTGTAAGCTTCAATGCGAGCCCTGTTAGTATTATTATTAATTGGCCGAAATGCACTATTCCGTGGCATTGTTTCTTCAGGTGTCTGCATTTCAAACAATTCATTTACAACTCGTAAATAATTATGTAAGCAACATGCTGCTTTGACAACATGGACCGTTGTGTCAACATTAGTTTCAAGAGGTCGAAAGAATACTCGCCACTTTTGTGCTAAGATACCAAATGCGTTTTCGACTATACGTCTGGCTGACGATAGACGTTTGTTAAAATTTGCTTTCTCACGGTTGTTCTCTACCTGGTTCTTAGGAAATGGTCTCATCAAAAATGTTTCTAGTGCAAAACCTTCATCACCAATAAAAACATGAGGTAAATTAGGTGTGCCACCAGGCAAAGGCTTTGGAGGTGGAATATGTAGTTCATTGTTTACAAGTTTTCGATAAAACTCTGATTCTTCGAATATTTTGCTGTCGCTATCTTTTCCGTAGCTTCCCACATTTATGTAAGTAAATTTATAATCAGGGTCAACAACTGCAAGAAGCCCAATGGAAAACTTTGATTTATAGCAGTAAAATAGTGAACCGCTTCTTCGAGGGCATTTTATGGTGACGTGTTTCCCATCAATACTTCCTATACAATTTGGGAATTTCCACTTTTGGCGATAACCAGTTTCTGCCATAATCCATGTTCTTTCGGTAGGTGTAGGTAAATAAATAGGTTGCAATATTTCCCAAATGGCTTTGCAGACTTCGTTTATTATATTATGCAAAGTAGAACGACCAATACGGTGAGATAACGCTATCATTTGAAATGAGTCTCCAGTGCCCAAATATCTGAAAAAAAAAATATGTTCAGGTTTCTTGCATTGTACCTATTTATATAATTTATTTTATTGACTGATCAAAGGTGGTTATATACTCAAAGCAAAGTGTTATATACTCAAAGACTCAAAGTGACTGATCGATTATTTTTTCTTGCAGGTAATGAAGCAAAAGGGAAGTGGAGAAATTTAAAAGATTCATATAGTAAATACAAAAAAAGTATTACAACAACAACGGGCCAGGCTTACAAAAAATATAAAAAATGGCCTTGGTCTGACTACATGCAGTTTTTGGATGAGTTGAACACACGTCGTCAACCAGATGAAAGTTGTACTTCTCAAGGGTCTGACGTAACTGGAGGCAGTGAAATCGAATCTGAAGATATGTCTCGTCCAGGAACATCTCATTCAGGACCATCAATGTCAAGTCAAAGAAAAAAACACGCTGATGAAGTGGGTACGATGATTGAATATTTTGAAAAAAGGAGACGTGACACAGCTGTGGACCACATCGATCAGTTGTTTTTAAGTTATGCTCACACATTTAAACACATGTCAAGTCGTACTCAAATCACAATAAAATTAAAGATGGCACAGTTATTTGCGGAAGCTGAGATTGAAGACCTAAATTCAAGGGACACAATTCTAGCTACAGATATCAATTCAAGAACTTCTACAGCCGAAGAGATCAATGCAGAAACACCTCTGACCGAAGAGGTCAATGCAGAAACATCTCTACTTAGAGATATCAATTCAGGAACACCTACAGCCGAAGAGGTCAATGCAGAAACATCTCTACTTAGAGATATCAATTCAGGAACATCTACAGCCGAAGAGGTCAATGCAGAAACATCAATATATATCTATAGTGACGAAAACATTGCTCAATACTTAAAATTTAAATAAAAATATGCTATGTAGAATTAAAGTACTTTACCTTAGACACACAGCAAGCCTTTCTTTGGTAGTAATCGCCTTTCGCCAGTTTGTATCTTTTTTTTTTATTTTATGGCAGATTAAACTATGCAGTTCTTCGAACAATGCTGGGGACATTCGAAAATATATGTAAAAACGATCTTCATACGAATATAATTCTCGACATAAGTTGCTGTATTCTCCACGTTGTTGTCTCGCTAAATTCAAATCGTGTACCCACACACGTTTCCTCTTTCTGCTATGCAACCATAATAACACAATATTTTCTTCTTCCTCGGTAATCATTTTCCTCGATCAAAACCCAACAATCTAGCAACTCTACACACACTAACTGAAATAATATGGCCGCCGTTTGGCCTGCCCGCATCGCCCGGACCGTGACCGGTTGCCCTGCCCGGATTGCTGACCGATTGCTCTGCCCTGACCGCAGACCGATTGCCCTGACCGACAATGTTGTTCATACATGATGCGGGCTGCGTTCGCTTTGACCTGACCGGAGACCGCAGAACGCATGCAGTGTGACAAATCCTTTAGAACTTTTAAAAACGAAGATTAATAAAGTTTGCAATTTAAAATGGAATAAACAAGGGAATAATAATTATATATATAGCAAATGTTTATTTTCAACAGAGCCGATAGTTTTCATTGAAAGATAATCAATGAATATTTTTAGTTTTGCTTTGGATCCACGAAATTAGAATCGAAGTTTATAACATACATTTAGTAACTATGCTGTCATAAAATATATTACTTAATTTATCATCTGAAGTTAGAAACTTATATTTTATGACGTTGCCTTTGTGTATACGATTCTTTGCATGGTGTAGGTCGGAAGCGTTTATTATTATTTATTTAATATAAGTTCTTGAGAAATCCCAGGCATGATAACAGTCTAGGTTACACGTGCGAATACTTAATGAGTTTATCTAGACATCCTGACTACGTTCGATAAATACTAAGTAGGTGGTGCGCAGATAAGATAGGGCGCCTGACAACAAATCACTACACATGGGTATAAAGGTAATATAGTTTAATGATGAAGGCCTAAGCACGTGGTATCGTTTATCAGTAATAAAAAATGAATGATATTATAATGATAAGCATTTAAGATATTTAAGTCTACTTAGGGTTTGACATGTTAAACTAAGGTGTCGTTCAACAACTCTCTTTAACGTTTAAGAGAATTAAATGAGAGAGAAGATAGAACATATCATATTTTAAAGGAACTTTGAATATTAACTACTTTTAGTCAACACATTTATCACTTATGAAAAAATTACATTTTTATGTAAAAAAAGAGTAAAAAAAAAAAACATTTACAAAGTAATGTACATTTTATTTACAGTCTTAATTTATTTTCGTGCAATGTCAATATTTTGTCCACTTCTATGGCGCGATCTTTCAGTGTTGCCATTTCTTTCTCAGTTAGCACGTTATTTTTCTTGCCAGCGTTTTTTAATAAAAAGTGTTGAATGAATAGTCGTAAGCTTTCTCTGAACATGTGCAGTTTTGGCGGTTTCGATATTCTATGGAACACTTCTAAGGACGCCTGGAGGTCTACGTTCATAATTATTGCTAGTAGGACTTGACGCATAAACTTCACCGATGTCTTGTTCAGATCTGAGAATTGGATTATCTGTGGAATAACATAAATGGTTTAAAAATGTATCACTTCTTCCCGATACCATGAAAACTAGAGATAAGGAGCCTAAACTATAATTTTAAAACTGGAAACAATGGCGGTAGACTTGCAATAAATGAATTGAATGTTTCATCATCAACGGTGTATGATATGTAGTTCGTTCGTGATATGGTATATCATATCATATCACGAACGAACTAGTTCGAACTTTGGACAAAACCGTCTCATTATGTTTTTATCAATTTGTTTTATTCTGTTTAACCCAATCTACTATACGTTGCGTAATGAAATTTTATTACCAACAATAAATTACTAAATTAAAAAAATATGGCACTCGGGGACTGCCGCGGTAAAGCTATTGCATACTATTTTTTATCAACTTATCTGATACAACCAATGCCATCTAGAGGCGAGTTGCTGAACTAAAGAGACAAGCATGATATTTCAAAAACTCATTAATAGTTCTGCTATTCATTGATAGATGGCAATAAAAAGTATCCGGTCGGATGGGGGATGTTTGATGTTAGGTTATTTTCGTTACGGAATTTCTGGATTCGGTCTCCACGCTCAAGGCCCGCGATAGAAGCTATGCAATATCTTAAAAATACTGTGATGCAATAATGCTATGTTGATAACACTCTAATCTCCATGCCCAATACCATACCAATTTTAGATTGTTTACCTTCAACACCGACAGAGGGAGACACTTCTCCATGAATAGATGCGTGAGGAACTGAGCGAGGTTGGCCCGGCCCTGTGTAGGTAGATTTTCCAGTTCCTTGATCTTATCCCACACCGAAAACTGGATCGCCAGCTGCAATGTAGCATACACAATAATTATTATTTGCAACACGTGATAATAAAAATATGTTACTTTGCGTAACTTATATGTTGCCATATCAAAACCCGAAATCCCCTGTTTCTCAGTTCTTTGGCAGTTTCTCGCCAGTTTTTTGTAAGACCGTCCGTGTCTTCTTCGTTTCAGATATGACATACACTGCTAGACCTAAGCCTCCCTCAAGTATTTAATGGTGGAAGGGGGGAGGGTGGGGGTGCCTATACTTTTCATGCTCACAGTTGGCACAGTGTACAAAATAATAACCAAGGTTCGCTTAATAATATATTCCCTATAAAATATATTCTCTCTGTCGCCTTCTATGATACCCACGGCAAATATACAATTTTGCTTTTGTAACGTCCAAAGGTTAACTGTTAGAGAATGCCACATGGCATTAAGTCCGCCTTTGTACAGTTTGTGCATGAAGTTTTGTAAATAAAATAAATAGTTGATGGGGTTTTATTTTTACTCTGGCAACCCACGGACCAAATATCTATTCTGCAGCTACGCTACAATGCTGACCTGGTGGTGGCGGTGCGCACAGAGCTGGGACGCCAGCACGCTGTAGTAGGGGTTGTGCGCGCGCTCCCGCAGGCAGCACGCCAGCAGCACGTGCGCCACCTCGCGCTGCTGTTGCGCGCGCAGCCCCAGGTGCTCCAGCTTCTCGAACGCGTCCATGTAGTCCTGGCATTTGAAGGATGTTAGTCAACAAATACGATCGCGTCATTAAAGAAACTCAAAAGCGCCATCTAGTGGCCAAGTGATTAAAGGACTTAGATATAGCTTGGGCATCTTTGTCTATGTATTTATTTTTATTTATTCAATAGATACACCAACAACATATTGCTAATTACATTATTAACTTATACCGTTTGCATAGTTCTAGCACAATAGTTAATTACAGGTGTACACAGCCTTTAAAGATAGATCTCCATAAAAATTTGTAGATAAGCTTGTGTGTAGCTCAAACACGGTGCTTTATTTTTTATATTTTATATAATAAGTCGTAGTGACTTATCTTACATTAAAACCATTAAATAATGGCCCGTTTTTCAATAATCTACATAATATAACAAGGGCATATATGGCATGTGACAGTGATCAACTGATTAGTGTAATTGTTTTACTTTATTGCGCAGTGAATAAGTGACATTTAAATTAAAACATTCTAGATGATACTTAGCTTTGTTTACATCAAGATCCTATTGTCGGAACCGAGTATTCATTATAATAGCCCCCCACATTGATTTCGGTGTCAAGGGCCGATTTCGTTGAATCCAGGCCGATACTTAGGAGTTATTTTATAGTGCGCAAGTGTGTGCGCAATACACAAGGACGCTTTTCTTCCTTTTACTAACATAACTCAGTGGGACGGTTAACTGACACGACCGGCGAGAGAACAGGCGCAGGAACGACGTTTTACATGCCCATCCGACGCATAGATCATCTTTGTTGTCAGACAGTCTGCAGTGTCCTGACCAAAATTGTTTTTGTTGTTCCAACATGGGAATCGAAACCTCGTGTGGAGAGCCACGCTCTATACCACTAGACTAGAGGCGTTTAGGAATAGAGTATTAATTGTTGGCACTGACCTCAGCGGACATGATGACACAGAAGATGCTTCGTCTCACGTCGGTATTCATGCGCATCGTTCTAGCAAGTTCCAGAAGTTTCTGGTCTGCGGCTGGTAACTTGACTGTAGGCTTGTCTTCTACAGTCCTGTTGCCCTCCCACGCGGACCCCACGACCCACCATTTACCGCGCTCGTGTGCTAAAGTGAATGAAATTTAAATATATGTATTTGCATAGTCCATCCCACCTTATATCTATACTAATATTATAAAGCGGAAGAGTTTGTTTGTTTGTTTAAACGCGCTAATCTTAGGAACTACTGGTCCGATTTGAAAAATTATTTTTTTGTTAAATAGTCCATTTATAGCGGAAGGCATTAGGCTATATATAACATTACGCTGCGACCAATAGGAGCGAAGCGTCATGGAGAAATGTTGCAAAAAAGGTGAAAATTATTCACCTTTGGGGATTTTCGTTGCGTGCGCTGCATAAACGGTTTAAGTCACTCAAAAACCACGCTAACGAAGTCGCACAGCTAGTAAATAAATAAAATTAAAAAAAAAAACCCGACAGCGTTTATTATTCCTATCACACCGACCAAAAACGACTTAATGACCTTGAAGACCTGAACCGATTTCCAACAAACATGGCTAAGAACACTCTCGACTGATAAACCTTTCAGACAAAAATCCGCATTAAAATCGGATCATCCGTTTAGGAGCTACGATGCCAAAAACAGACATATTATACACATTTACAACGACACGTCAAACTTATAACACCCTCCGTTTTTGCGTCGGGGGTTAACAAAGTCCTCCGCGGTGTCGGTCTATAATGGAGTAGGTAGAAGATAATATACAAAATTATGTTACTAATATATTAGGTATATGAAAAAAACTGTTGTCACTGTACAAATACACTAGTTTTTGTTTCATTGAATAAAAAACCAAGCATTCATGAATTTACAGACATTTGAAATTATTGAAAATTTGCAGACGTTGAAAGTGACGTCATCGGATCGAGAATGAAATTAAATATTTTGGAAACTACACGACGTATCGTAATCATTTTTTGCCTCATATTTTTATTATATTTATACAAATAGTACAAATACACTAGGCACATTTATTTCGTTGAAAAAACCTAGTATTAATGAGTTTACAGACATTTCAAATTTCGGTGTTGTAAAATGACGTCATCGCGTCGAGAATTTGAAGTACCTTTTAACAGATCCTCCAGAAATACCTTTTAACAGATCCTCCAGGCGTATATTCAGCGGCGTTACATAGTTGCCTTTCCTCAGCACAGCCTTAGCTGACTTCCTAAGTTCCTCCGCATACCCAGGATCGTATCCGGGGATCTTCGTCAAGTTGTTATTCTTCACCGCCAACAGCACTTCCATGAGGAACTTTATACGGGACCTGCGAAATTAAATTACCTCTGATGCTGATTTACATTTCATTTATAGGTTCGCTTAGAAATAAACTTAAATTATAATTTATTGCTCTAGTTCTCTATCAATCGTCTGGATATTGTTAGATTGCCTACACTCACTGAAGCCGCTTTACTACCACTCATATCTCAATGCAGATATATTCACTCGCAAACACACCTAGCCATAGCCGCTTCACACGCATACCCACTAAGCCGAAGCCTCTTCGCAGCATTCCCACTCAGCCGAAGCCGCTTCGCACGCATACCTACCCAGCCGAAGCAGGTTCGCACGCATGCCCACTCAGCCGAAGCCGCTTCGTACGCGTACCCACTCAGCTGAAGCCACTTCGCACGCATACCCACTCAGCCGAAGCCACTTCGCACGCATACCCACTCAGCTGAAGCCACTTCGCACGCATACCCACTCAGCCGAAGCCACTTCGCACGCATACCCCACCCAGCCGAAGCCGCTTCACACACACTCACCCGGCCGAAGCCGCTTGGCTCAGCGCCGCGACCCTCGCCTGGGTGTCCTGCACGAAGGTCTTGAGGGCTGCCGGCTCCTCCTTGCGCAGCACTCCGCCGACCGCCCGCAGCGCCGTCAGCACACAATCTATGTTTTTCTCCGTCAGCTCCTGGACTAGACGACCGAGAATGTCGTACAGTAACAGCGGGTGGTATATCTGAAATGCAGAAACATAATAACATTAATGGGATGGTATGTACCATCGCTCTAACTAACACTAGCATTAGCGTCATTATAAGAATCACATGTAAGTGTAACACACAATATTATGATTCGTGTAATGACGCTTGTTGATTTCATGAAAAAAGGTGCAGCAGTGCAGCTATTCTCTAATGTTTTGCGTATCTCGACAGCTGAATCCGCGGTGAGTGTCAAATTTCGAAGTTCACAGTATGGGACATTTGACACTCACCGCGGATTCAGCTGTCGAGATACGAAATCATACTTAAATATTATGTTATCTGTAGCGCAGTGGTTGGGCGCGTCTGCACTCATGCTGAAGGTTCGAATCCCGGGACGGAACAAAAAGTTGAAAGAAAGTGTATTAAACAAAAACTTAAATTTGTGTATATTATAAAAGTATTAAATATATTTCCTTTGTCTGGTACCTATAACACAAGTTCTTCAAATACTTAGGACAGGGGCAGATTGACGCGGTGTGAAGCGTCGATAGATATTATTATTATATTAAAATTAATTAACCGACATAAAAAAGCGGAGGGTCACAATTCAACTGTATATTTTTTGTTTATTGGTAGATAAAACGATTTTGATGAATCTTTTCTTATTTGAAAGCTGATACTTCCTGTGCTCCGTTTAAATAATGTCAATTTCTATTACTATTATAGACGTCAATAGCAGCTAATAAGTTATACCTTAAAGCTGTACAAATAAGCCAGGCACGCCACAAGGTTGTCCAACCGTTTATTCTCCATCGGCTGTGGACTCTGCATCATCTCGTCGAACATCCTACACAAGTGCTCTAGGAAATGAGCCCCTGAAATTGTAGATGAAATGGTTGAAGTATATATGTTATGGACCAACCAATAAATAAAGCATTATACACTATACCCGGCCATTATGAACAATTGCCATAACGTGAGCAATTTGATAATATCTATTCAAAGATTAAAATTGGCCGGAAATTATACATATTGTTAATCACTTTTTGAGCTTAGTTAAAAAAGATGTTAAATAGCAGTAGTTTACAGGCATTATCAAATTGCACATTTGTTAAGAGGAAACACCACGAATTTTTTTTCATACAAAAATAGAGGTCTACGGAATTCCTGTTTCCTCCCTGGATAATACCTCTAGAGCAGGGACCGATTAATCCGCTATACGGCTGTAGCGGTATCAATACAAACCGTTTTATTTTAAATACCCATATTAAGGGTTTTTAACTATGCGCTTGTCTTAAACGGTATTAAACCGTTTAATACAGCCGCGCCAATAACCGAAAGAGACAAAAAATTTGTGGTACACGCCGTGGCTGGGATCAAATCTATGAAAAGCGGTTTTTTTCATCACTGACTTGAGGTTTCAATAGCCTTGCTGTGCATTGTGCAACATTGATTTGGTCACTTTAAACATTACTTTAAAGTGACCAAATCAATGTTGCACAATGCACAGCACTTATATTTTATACTAATATTATACTTATATTTTAACATACTTATATTTTATAGTAATTTGAATTACCTAAATTACAATTCCGTATAATTAGAAAAAAAATAAGATGGGAATTAACTTTTCGCTCTTTACCAAATCAATATCAAGGAAAGACTAAGAATGGAAAAAAAACAATAATAAACAAAAATGGACGAGAACTTGCATTAAATAACATCATCTTATAACTTATGTCATACGCAATTATGATCATTTTTGGTATGCATCACGATTGCTTCGTCACGGTAGAAATATGATGAAAATGTTCGCCCAAAATTTAGGCGAAATTTGACAAAATCGATGGGTCCAAACCAAAAATTTGTCGAAGTAGAAACAAAGAAATTATAAGGGTTTTAAGTTGGCCGTGCCAACGTAACGTCCACGATGGCGCGGCCATGGAAATCTCAGGAACTACGTGGGTTAGAGATCTAATTCTTTTTCTAGTATGAAGATTGAATTTGGCGAAAATTGTCGAAAAAGAAATTATAAACTAGAAATCGATATTTTAAGAGATATTTACCTCAGAAGCCGTGGCGGTGCAGACGTGCACTTCGTGTTTCTTTAATGTTGATTATTTCTTTATATCATAATACTTAGTACAAAAATATGATGCAGGAAGTAAGGGCTTAATTTGTCGAAACTAATCAAAGCAATAAATACAACGAAATGTTATTTAAACAGACAAATCGGACCGAAACAAAAAATAGCATGGCCGCGCTGATATCTCATTATCTGTAATTGCTAGGATTTCGGTTTTTATATCCATTTATTCGACACATTAACCTGATTAGAATGGCATATCGTTTTACCCTCAGAATGGTTTTCAACGCGTGTAATCTCCAAAAATGTGCTCTCTCGTACAATGTTTGAGTAGGGTAATTTCGATTTTATTTGGGAATACCTTTTACTCTACTAGACGAAAATGTATCTATTTCCTTAATAATGCCAACAAACGGAACAATTATTATTAATCATTATTTCACACTTAAACGTAAGTATGTAGTACCTATGCCCGTAAGCGATCAGTTGTAGATAGGATAATAATATTATGTTAGGTAAGTATACTGTACCTAGGAAGGTTACTTAATATTATGCATTTCTTGCCCTTGATCCGTTTTTGCGAAGACGGGTTATAATTCTTTTATACACTCATCTATATTTTTTGTCTCTATATCTGTCTGTATGTGCAACATCAAAAACCACGGAAGGGATTTTAACCAAACTTATTACGATTGTAGACCATATTCCTAGGCAGGTTATAGGATATATAACATAACGCTACGGTACATAGGAGCCGAGCAGTGACGATAACTTTGAAGCAAGTCGATGAATTTCGTGCGCGACTGCGGACGAACGGTTCGGGCGGGGCGCGCAGGGGGATCGCTTACACAGTGACGCGAAGCTATAGAACGTGGCACTAAAGTAGATTAGAACATTAAATAAGTAACTAACATGATTTTATTAAAAAGACAAGTGTTTCCACATTGTCAATAATATAAAAACTGTATTTTTGAACTTGCTTCACAAACTGAAATAAATTATCATTTATTGTATAAAATCAACTTTTGGAATTATTAAAAGAAAGCCTTTCGGGATAAACATAAAGAAACAGACAATTTAGCGGTTTTGAGAAGCTATAACGGGTGTAAAAAGAGCAGTCACTATAACTTTGGGATATGATTATACTATCTTTTCTCTTTTTTTTTTTAAACAATTTATTGTACACAAGAAACACTTAACAATAGTACAAATTACAGAGAAAGACGACAAAAAAATACTGCTTATTTCTGAAAGAAATTTCTTCCAGCAGCCCTACGGAAGAGATATGGGATACAAGATATCAAATAGAGCGTGCACAATAACATACAAATACATTACATCTAAATTATATTAAAATCAGAATAGATACATGTACAAAAATAAATACAATAATGAATATAAATTATAATACATATACAAATTAATACAATAAAATAAATAAATATATAAATAACTACTAAATACATAAATAAATACGTATAAAATAAAAATATAATATACATAATACCGTTTAGTTATGATATGGATTGGGATTCAAAATAGTACTTCTTCAAACGTCTTTTAAATATGGCAATGGTGGGACTATCACGGACGGTGTGAGGAAGCGAGTTCCACAATCTGACTCTCAATGGAGTAGAAATTAGAGCGATGTGATGGGAGGTAAAGGTTTGTTCTGAATTTGGACCTACAAGGGATATCAATGGGCCGGGAAAAGTTAAATCGATCAATAAGATATGAAGGAGAGAGGGTTATACAGGATATTGTAAAGTAAACAGAGGATATGGGAGTTGCGACGGAGACGGATAGGAAGCCACTTGAGTTTTATCCGAAAGGCTGATATGTGATCAAACTTTTTTAGACCAAAAATGAAACGGATACAGAGATTCTGCAAGCGTTCCAGTTTAGTTAGCAACTCTTCGGTAACGTCTAAGTAGCAGGAGTCGGCATAGTCGAGGATAGGAAAAATGAGAGTTTTGACGAGGAAAATTTTGGTTTGCAAAGGCAAAAAGTTTTGAAGGCGCCTCAGCATATGTAACGAGTGGTGTACCTTTCTGCTGACTTCACTAACCTGCGGATTCCAGCAGAGATTGCTGTCCAAAGTTAACCCTAAATTCTTAGCTGTGTCTCTGAATTCGATAATAGTACCATCATATTTGACCACAGGCACATTGTGTAAACGTTGCGTTATATACTTACTAGTATATCCCAAAAAATCGCAGGCTATGATAATAGGCAGTAGCCTATTATCATAGCCTGCGATTTTTTGGGATTTACCAACAGACCAAAAGATTTAGCCCAATTTGATATGCTCTGCAGATCATAGTTAATACCAGCAACTGTATTAGAAATATCATCAATATTAGAATGACGATAGAGTTGCAGGTCGTCTGCGTAAAGATGGAAATTTGAGTTGATTAATGAGGAAATAATATTAATAAATATAGAAAACCGGAGGTGAGAGAGTACGCCACCCTGGGGAACACCCGCTCATTCTAGAAATGTATTTTTTTCATTTTTTTTTACAAAAATTAAAAAATAAATTATTTTTGCCTTTATTATTATTTTTTCTATTATTACAAAAAAAATAAGAAATGGTAAAAAGAAAAAAAAAAATTTTTTTTTAGTTTCTGACAAAAAAAATACATTTCCGAAATGAGGAAAGGTAGTATAATCGTATCTCAAAGTTATAATGACTGCTCTTTTTACACACTATATATATAAATATGTCATTCGATAAAAACGATAGTCACTCAATGAAATGGCGATTTGAATTAGATGAATGCCATCTACCATCACGGTATTAATCCTTATCATTTAAAATACGTTATTCTGCTTAAGCATTTCTGAAGACTACATATTTTGCCCTTTAGACCATGCAAATATAATGAATACTTTAGGATATAGCAAAATTAAAATCGTTTCTCCGTGATTCGACCGGGCGATGCGTGACGTGTCTTACGTCCGAGCCGGGCTGGAGTACTGTTACGTCTATTGGGGTTAATCCTATGTCTTAATATGGCATATCTGAGCCATTATTTGAAACTATTATTATTACTTCATCGGCCTCCGTGTGACCATGTATAAAGAAGCATAATACCCAAACGATAGTCTTCATAAACTAAAAATATATTTAAAAATACTAAAGTGCCCTAAATCACTTTTACACGCGTACGAAGTCGCGGTCACAGCTAGTACTTTTATAAACATCATGGATACAGAAATAAAATCTAGGTCTAACAAGGCTCAAACAAGAAAGTTAATATTAGGCAGATGACTAAAAATGCATAAGTACAAGGTCGGACTCGCTAATAAAATCTAAGCGTCACTTCATACCGTAATACGGTAACAAAGTGCCTTCTTGAAAAAGCATATTATTCGTCTGCCGTTGGAATAATATTAATTCCAATAGCGAGTCTTAACCACGGCCATGGGTCACTATGAAAACCGGCGTTACGCCGGCTTGCTTTGCTGCAGGGAATGAGGATACTTGTCGTAGATAAGTATGTACTTAATTTCAAGGGCAAGAAGCCCATAATATTAAGTAGCCTGCCTAGGTACAGTATACTTACCTAACATAATATTATTATCATATCTACAACTGACCACATACGGGCATAGGTACTAACTACATACTTACGTTTATGTGTGAAATATTTAATAGTAATAATCCCATTTGTTGGCATTATTTAAGAAATAGACACATTTTCGTCTAGTAGAGTAAAAAGTATTCTCAAATAAAATCGAAATTATGGTTACCCTACTCAAACATTGTACGAGAGAGCACATTTTTGGACATTACACGCGTTAAAAACTATTCTGAGGGTAAAACGATATGCCATTCTAATCAGGTTAATGTGCCGAATAAATGGATATTAAAACTGAAATCCCAGCAATTACATATAATGAGATATCAGCGTACAAAGAAGCGTTACGTTGGCGCGGCCATGCTATTTTTTGTTTCGGTCCGATTTGTCTGTTTAAATAACATTTCGTTGTATTTATTGCTTTCATTAGTTTCGACAAATTAAGCCCTTACTTCCTGTATCAGTTTTTTGTACTAAGTCTTATGATATAAATAAATAATCAACAGCAAAGAAACACGAAGTGCACGTCTGCGCCACCACGGCTTCTGAGGTAAATATCTCTTAAAATATCGATTTCTACTTTATAATTTCTTTTTCGACAATTTTCGCCAAATTCAATCTTCATACTAGAAAAAGAATTAGATCTCTAATCCACGTAGTTCCTGAGATTTCCATGGCCGCGCCATCGTGGACGTTACGTTGGCGCGGCCAACTTAAAACCCTTATAACTTTTTTGTTTCTACTTCGACAAATTTTTGGTTTGGACCCATCGATTCTGTCAAATTTCGCCTAAATTTTGGGCGAACATTTTCATCATATTTCTACCGTGGCGGAGCACTCATTTTTGCGTAAAATGGTGCGCCAGTCTAGTTGTGACATGATGGAACAAATTCAGCCAATAGCGTTCCGCGGTACTTACTTATCACGCATCCTTTTTTAACACAGAAAAACGAACGAAAATGAACCTTATTCATAAACGGTTTATTTATACCGTTGATTCAGCCGTATATACGGCTGAAGCGCATGTTAGGGTTTTTCAGAGAATCGTATAAATTAAACAGTTTAAAACACCAAAATGGGTAACCTTTTCGGTCCCTGCTCTAGAGTAACTATTTTTTACTCGAGAGTATCGGCGCGGGCGGGGCGCGGGCGAGCGCGGGGCGTCACGCACACATAGACGATCACACTCACATATCGATAGCGGGCGTGAACCACGTGATCAAGGCGCGGCGAGACAGCAACAATATTTTCAAATACCTATTTTTCGATTCTCTCACCCGTGTGGTATTCTCTTAAGTAGCAATATTATAATGACCAAGCAATGTGATAAATAATCAAGTTTATATATTAATTAATCACTTTGTTCTATAGAGCTAGACATTATTCATAATATCCGCGCATTACTCATAATGCCCTTATTAACCACCTGGTCCATAACATATTATACATTAGCCCTGTTACTAATAGAAATATTTACACACTGGATGAGCGAAAATGCTTTGTCATTGTCTATCAAGTGTTAATTCCAATGGATCAGACAAGGGGTACATTGTATAGCTTATACAGGTAACAATTCTTATATGTACTGTAGCACACTAATAAACCAGTGTTGAATATTAATATTATTGCAAAATAAGTTACATAATTGTCGAATGGAGATACTTAAATCTTAATAAATAGTTATTTAAGTTGACGCGATCGAAAATTATAAGCAAATAAAAAAAATTGTCCGTATCTTTCAGGAAAAACGATTAGTTACATTAGAATCTGGTATTGTCATACATTTCTCATCAATTTCTTTACCTATCTCCGACCCAACATTGGCATGCAACACTGACACCAAAGCCGCATGTTCGGCCACCAGCCTATCCGGTGTGACAGAGCTCCCAACAGTAGCCTCCATCCACAGAGCCGTCAGCGCAGTATTGACCGAGTTGCGACTGTTACTAGCATACAGGTTCTCTATAGATGTACACGCCCAGTGCATGTTTGTACCCGCTAACTTGTTGAGCACACCTGAAACATGACAAAAATGTATTTATTTTTGACGACCTACGTAGCGCAGTAGTTGAGCGCGTTGTAGCTCGAGCGAGAGGTCGCGGGTTCGAATTCCACTGAGGCAACAAAAAGTTTTGTAATGTTCCTGGGTCATGGATGTGTATTAAATATATGTAAGTATTGTGTATTATAATAAAAATCTTAAATATGTGCACATATAAAAGTATTAAATATAGGTATTTCCGTTGTCTGGTATCTGTAACACAAGTTCTTCAGATACTTAGCACAGGGCCAGACTGAGGAGATGTGAACCGTAAAAAAAAAATATACACATTCCATAGCAAAATACAAAACCTTCTAATGACATTAATTTTAATCACATCACTTATTTCACTATTTATTTACTCATTCTACATTTTAATTATTTTAGTCCCTCCCTCTTTTTGTTTATGTGACAAAAACCTAATGTTAGTGACAAAGCATAGCCCTTAACATTTTTGGAACGAAGTTCCTTATCGCGTGTTGCGAAAGGGGGCTAGATGGAAAAAATTAAGGCCAAAAGTTGTAATGACACTTTTTGCTATAGTTGTAAGCTGCGCGGCGAGAGCGTGTTTCTCTGTCTGTCTCTCTCTTGTAAAAAGCAAACCAGGTATTTTACAAAAATTGAGACTACTGATTAAGTTTATATTACATTATAGACATAAGACACCTCTTAAGTTTTGTAAATATTTCAATACTCACTCTTAATTTGTCTCTTAAGTTGTATCAATTCTTTATCACTAGCACTGTCCTTATTCCGTAAATGTGGTGGTATGTAAACTCCCTTCTCTTCCTGTAAATCAAATTTGGAAGTATGAATAATGTAGATCTGTAATCAGCACATCTATTTTTTATGGTGCTACTTTTAAAAACATTGTTTAATAAATTAATTAACTTTTACCTTGATGATATTTCCTTCTTTATCCCTCTTTCTGCCATAAATATCCTCCCACACATTTGGTTTTTCAGCATCTATCTTTTCTAAAGCAGTATCATCATTTTCATCAGAAAAT